>OY728142.1:529169044-531669044 GCA_963277665.1 Viscum album | reverse complement strand
GAATCATAATCTTGAACAATGATGCATAATATAACATGATAACAAAATAGAAACGTAGGAATTTGGTAATAATATAAAACATGACGTCATTAACATAATTCAAGTATAAATACCTTAAAAACATAATAAGTTCACTTAGTATAACCTCATATACATCATATAAATAATATCATGTGATTAACCCATTACCCAATTCATTGGAAGGCTGTTTAATTCTGGGCTCACCTGACACATTAATATCATGTACATAGAAAAGTGTGCCACATATATAATTAAAAAAAAGGACCATATTTAATCATATTTAATACCATAGATTATGTAGTTTTGTATAAATACATATAATTCCCCAATAAATTAAGTATATATACATCTAGGTGAATACCCTTGAGTGGAAACTGGGATTGGTATTCATTATACAATTATTTGGCATAAAAATTCATAGGATCATTTCAGCAACATGATGGGGGGATATAAAGATTCATGGAAGGGTTAAATGAGAGTGAAATGGGTTTATAATAAATTGTAAATCACAAGTAAATTAAGATAGATTCTTGAAGAAATATCAAAAATGAATAATTGGAAAATAGAAGGCATAATTTAAATATGGTTCATGAACAAAGAGAAGACAGAGAGGATCACTTACCTTGAGAGGGTTCTTCTGAAAGCTTAATAGAAGCTTGTTGATAGTATGAGGGAACACCGAGAGGGATATAGAGATGGAATTTAAGATTAATTTTATTCTCTAAGAGTATTTAGTTCAGTGTAAAGGGTGTATGGGTGGGTTTATATTGAAAAAATTGAATAATTATTTATAAGTTTTTTTTGTTTTGGACTATATATGCTAAAGTAATCAAAACCACAAACCATAAACCAGTTTTTTTTCCAATAGTTACTGCTAAAGTGGAATGGTTTTCATTATTTTACATGTAAAATAACCGATATATTCAAAATAATACCACTAGTGATGTGGAAGTGAGTCAAATTTATAATGAATTGATTTTAAAAACTAAAAATAAAGTATATGTTCTGGAGGATGCATTAAGGGTTTATAAAATTAACCAAATAAACTAAAAACATAATATTTTAAAGGAAAAATATATATTTGGTTATGGATACATTTTATAGAATATATTACATCACTTTTGTGTCATTATGATGTCATATTACACCATATATTTATACTATATTTAATTTTTACATGAAAATTCTAATATCTCAAAAAATTATAAAAAAATCATGGTTGAATAATTTTGAAATGAAATTTAAAAAAAATATTTATTCTATCATAATATTTCTCTATATATGCTAACATACACTTTTAAATAAAAAATTGTCATTTAAAAAAAACTATTTTTTGGGTAAAATAGTTTTTTAACCCTTATAAAAAATATTTTTGACTTTCTAAAATTATTTTATCATTTTTATTTAATACTATTATTTTATAAAAATTTAATTCATTTAAATAAATAATTGATTAATTTAAATTATTTTCTTGATAGAAACTATATATTTCTCAAAAATATAATTTGTGTTTCATCATATCAAAATCTATTTTTTTTCAAACTTATTATTTAATCATTAAAAAAGTAACAATATCAAGGGATGAAAATAATCATTTATTTATTGAAAATAGAAATATAAAAATTCATACATTTATGGTCTAGATACATATGACTTTATTATACTGGCAAATTTTGTAGGGTAAGGTTTGAAATGGTAATATTTTTGTGGGGTGGTTTGATGAACATGGTTTGTGATGTGATCTTGATGATATTGAAATTATCCCATAAACTGTTTCATTAATAATTTAGTTATTGAATCTTAGATTAGGCTTAGCCATGGGAAATGCCCAATGAATTTACCTCCCTAAAAAGCTCTGATAAATAGTCATCAAAGGGAACAGTTCTAATAGTAGAGTCTATCATTCTTTTGTCTATTTCAATTTTTCATTATCATAACAATTAAAAAATAATCTTAATGGTCAATGTAAAATGGTTATATTATCAATGGTTATGATTATTAATATTATTTTAATTATAATAGACCATATAATGGTCTAAAATAACCAAAGTATTGCATACGTTTTTTATAATTCCATTTCTTAATAAGGCATTCACTCATTTAAAAATGGAATTATTTTATATAAGTTTAGGTTATTGCATTTATACTTAATTTGATTAATTTTTCATGGTTATTTTATAACAAAATAGTATTATTATTGATCAAACTATACATTTGGTTTTTATTAATGGATGGAAGTATTAGGAATCATAATAATTCTAAATGAAACAGATGATGTAGTGACTATCCTCATGAGAATCCAAATGGAATATAATATGAAACATGAGAGATTGTGATCATGTCTGACCATATATATTGACATATGTTTTAAAACATGAACATATGTATGATTTTTGATGAACCAAGTATGATAAAAATAGATTTTAATGATAAATATAGAGTAAATAATATTAAGCTTCTGACATGTTGAGAACCTATGATAAAGCACCAATGAAAATGTCTCAAAGGAATAAGAAGATGTTTCAGATTTTGAAAATAAGGACACAGAGAGAGTATTTTCCAAGGAAAATTAAAATTTGGTTTATTGAAATAGTTTGGAATAATGGTCTCCATGAGTTATCTTTAACTGTTGAAGGATTAAAATTTAGAAAGTATGGGAAGAAAATAAATCGATGATCTAGAGGAAAATATCGAGAAGGGGGTCAGAATGGTTTTATGAGTAATTGATTTACAATTTATAATAAAGAAATTTCAAGTGAAATTTTAAAGGAAGGAATTATTCATGAGTGAGATGAAAAAGGATAATTAATGAGTTTAAAAGTGGAATGATTGAAGTGTTTATGTATTGGAATTTGATAATTAAGTTATAAAAGTTTTTTATACTAGATATTCAAGTTATAATAATCATGAACCATATAAGGATTATTCTTCAATAGTTTTCATAAATTATTCCTAGAATATATTGAAAGATACTGATAACCTATAAAAGTGATTTAATGGTATGGTGATAGTTTTTGGAAGAAACATGATTGATGGAATAGATAACCATTAATGTGTGCATAATTTTGAGAAGATAATGATTATTTATGATAAAGAGATTATTGATGTTGAAAAAGTAAATAGGATAATATAGGTGACCTTGAAATTGATTAGTAATCTCGTGAAAATTTATTTATATTATAATTTAAAAATTTATTTATTTTTTGGATTTATGGAATATGTTTGATAGATTTATGTTTTATTTAAATAATAAGGGTAATTGTTATTTTTTGGAAGGATATATGTTTTGATTGAGGTTTTAAGGTGATTAAGGTTATTTTGGGAAAGTATTAGCATGTTTTAAGACAATATATGATCATGGTATTCACATGTTTGATATGTGACATTAAGAGATACTTTTTTTATTATGGGATTAAATTTAAGTTGATGATGGAAATTTAGTGACCTTTTTTCTAAATATTTGGGTTTTGAATTTAGTCAAATATATTTCGGAGGAGTATAAAGGTTAAATATTTATAGAACAATTTAAGTGTAACATTTTTTTTATTGTTGATATTTTAGAGATTAATTTTTTATTCCATCATATGAAGATTTATCCATATTGGATAAATATTCTAACAATTTTAGTTTTAGAAAATGTATAGAGAAAGAAGGAATGAATTTTCATTCTTTTATGGATCTTATGATCCATTAAATATAAATTTTAGTGCCTTAGGTAAGTAAAATTCATCTTGAATATTCATTTAATTTATTAAGAGATGAGATAAAATTGGGAATTGATCACAGAAAAACCACATTACAAAAAATTAGTATTTAACAAAGGTTTAAATCATCACTAAATTGTTTCACAGTGGTTTTAAAAAACCACCATGAAAAGATGTGATGTGAAACAATTAGCAACAATTTTTGAAAAGCATTGCGAAATGATTTAGCGATGGTTTTTAATTTTTTAATTTATTTAATTTTTAATTGTTTTATTTCTTTTATATTTTCATATTAGCGATTATTTCTATTATTTATTATTATTTTTTAATTTCTTAATTGTTTATTATTATTATTAATATTTTTTTGAATTATGAATTAATTATTAATTTTTTATTCAACCATACGTACATATGTCATTCCTGTCATGCATATATTCAGCATATATATATATATATATATATATTGGTTCTGATTTAAATCCCTTACCTCTTGGTTATTCTGTAAAAACTTTACCACTCTAACAATTTCTTTATGTGGTGAGTAATTTTTTTTTAATATACTTATATATACAGACATAAAAATACGTATAACAACATAGATGTAATTAATAATATTAAATAATAATAATAAAAAATAATAAATAGTAACTAATAAAAAATAAATAATAATTAACAAATAAATAATTATAAATAAATAATAAATAAAAAACGAATGATTACTAAAGAACAAAGAATAAAGAAAAAAAATTAAAAATAAACAATAAACAATAAACAATAAACAATAAAAAATAAACAATAAACAATAAACAATAAAAAATAAATAACATAACACAAATAATAAATAATAATAAATAATAAATAAAAAAATACAAAAAATCATAAAAAAATACAAGAAAATTTAGAAATAAATACAAAATAAGTAGTAAATAATTTTTTTAAATGAAAATAAATAAATAAGTAAATAAATAAATAACTAATATCTAATAAATATATAAATAATTTTATAAAATATAATAAATAATATATCAAAAAATAAAAAAATAAGTAATAAATAAATAAGTAATTAAAAATTAACAAAAAATTAATTTATAAAATATATAAACCAATATCATATATATAAATATACATTAATGTATATAAATATACATAAATGGATATAAATATATATACATATAAACTAACATGCATATATACATATAAATATATATAAATAGATTCACTTATATAAAATTTTTAAATAAAAATTGATAAATATACATAAATTATAAATATATATACCTAAATGCATGGAATATATATATATATATATATATATATATATATATATATATTAGATAATAAATCATCCAAATATTTAATATAATAAAAATTTCAACACCAATAAATTAATAAGAAGGTAAATCCATGGAATAAAATCATATAAGGTCCAACAAGAATATGAAGGCACTCTTAAATGAAGTTGAAATCACATCGAATGTTCAAAAATCATGGTATCTAGATAAAAAATAGATTTGGAGGCTTTATAGAACTGTTTTGTCCTTGAAAAATAGCTACCGTGATCCCTTGAGGTAATCAAAATATAGATATCTCAACAAGCTTCAATTTCATATATGTTTGAGCCCAAACATATACCAGGATCAAAAGTTACTACTGTTTGAAGTTGAAGTTACATTTTCAACTTCTTCTAAAATAGTAATAAATTATATTATATTTGTTATTATAGAATTATTATCTAATTTATTTGTATTTTATTTAATAAGAATAAATTTTATTGGTTTTGGAGATAAAACGAACATTCAAATCAAAATTTATGATCATTTGATGCTGAAATATTCTTTTTTAGTTTTTTTTTATTTTTTAAATTAATTTTAGTAGCAATTTCTTAAAAAATATATTCTATTTAGAAAAAATTCTTAAAATATGATGCTAAAATTAAATTAGAAAAAAAATTAAAAATTAAAAATATATATTTATATACATTTTTTTAAAAACCACCACAAAAAATGTTGCCGAAATATTTAGGGACCGGGTTCAAAACCACCACAAAAAATCCACCATGAATTTTAATTTTTCCTATAGTTATAAAGAATGATATTATGTTTATGAATTTGAAAAAAATTAAGTATTTTTTTCTCATATCCCATGGTAAACTATTTATTAAATTATAGGAAAAGGAATATGAAAATCCATTTTTTTCATTTTAATATTTATTTTTGAGGAACTGATGGTACTTTTCACACCTTATTTTTTATTATTTTGTGTTCATTAACTTTTAAATGAACATGTTCTATATAACTCTATATTATTATTTAGTTATTATCATTTTCTAAAATTTCCATATTTTAACTTCCTAGTAATGTTATTCTTATCTGGGAACCTGATTTTTTGTTATTTTAGGTAACCTTTATGTTTCCCAGTTCCCCTCTTCAAAGAGGTTTTAATTTCCGTTTGTATAATGTGGGTTTTCACAATGGTATTTTAAAAATATGAACCATTTATTACTTAAAAAAATATTTTTAAGATTCAATTTACTTAATGGGATGGGGAGAATATATTATCCTATAAATTTTATTTAAATTTTTACTATTCTTGATAGATATCTTGAGACGAAACTCCGATATTTAAGTGAACTCTTATATACTATAGAAATAATATCATTTCAATGTGACCATTATGACCAACTAGTTAATTTGGATTGTATGTGTAGTAATGAACACATAATTAAAAAATGTTATAAAATTTTTAAATAATGATTTTTTTTGATTTATATATAATTAATAATTACCCAATTTTCATTAAAGTTATTTTATGCTTCAAATATGTATTTTCTCTAAAATGAAAGTTTATTCAATTATATATATAGAATTTTTAGTTAATTTTCACCATTTTTGGAAAATATATTATATGGAATTAATATCATTTTGAAAATCATTCTACTAATACTTCATAAGGGTATTTTTTTGGATTTTTCTAAATAAGATTAATTTTTCAGTGAATAGTGAAAAATACTAATTTTTGTAAAATTGTCATTTAATTTCAAGTAGAAGTAATATTATGTTTTCAATTTTATCATAAATTTATATAAGTATATTTTAATTTTAAATAAAATAATCAATTATAGAGGGATCATCATTATACTTTATTTTGGTATAAGTTCATTTTTGTGGTTAAAAGTACATTTTTTGTAAAACATCTTTTATGAATGTAATGTATTTTTATATTAATATATAAAATTAATCACTATTTATTAATGCTTTTAATGAAATTTATAGTCTATATAAAAGATAAAATAATTTACTATCCATTTTATGCCTTTTACAAGGCAAGGAATAAAAGTAAATTAGGTTTTATGCTTCAAAATGTATTATTCTAAAACATGTTTTCATTGTGGTTTGCATGGTTATTTAAAAATAAATTCTATCACATGTAGAAATTGAATATAATAAAATGGATTTCATATTTTTTATCATAATAATTATTATAATTTAATTAGTTTAAATTAATTTTTAGTTATAGTGAATAGTAGTAATAATAATATTTTGTTACTACAGTTAAGGTTAAAACGAGTTTACCGGGGGCCATTAAACCAATAGATAAAGAAAGTAATGTCACACAAACATGTATAATTATTATTGGTAAAATTTATTAAAACATTAAATTATATTAACTTTTAATTCATGGAAATTTGGATCTTGTTTCACATTAATTTGACCATATATTATTAAAATATTTTAATAAATTCCATGTGTATCCCCGTCGTCACATATAAAAGGGCACATATTATCCTCACTCATTCAATTTTTTAGCCTTAAAGGTTAGTAAATACCAAATACAAAAACTTAAAATATTAATTAACTTCTTCAAATATCTTCTTGTATTATCCTAAGACTGATCTTTCTAGGATTAAAGTGTAATCTAAATGAGGTCTCTCTAAAAATAGGTATAATTATTAACCTAGATCTTTCAATTTCATTTCTTCTTGCACTATATATAAATTTTTTTATCCATTATAAAATTATGAATCCATTTTTATAACTATACTTAGATGTTTTTGTGATGATTTCATAACCATTTCCAACCGCATCTTCATCAAACAGGAGATGAAAATGTTGCTTGTACATAAGTGTCCATTATCACCTTCACATAGAAATAAAATTCATTTTCCATTAAAATCATTCATGGTTGGTTAGTATGATGATTTTTTTATATGTTATTATTATGTAGTAATTTGTCTTCTATAATCATAATATCTTATATACATTATAACCTTAAGATCCATTAGAAAATGATATCATCTCTCGTGCGTACGTGTGCACTACCGCCTCTATGAAGCGATATGATTTGTTTTTCATTAAGGAATTTAATAGATCAAAATAAGGATATATTTAATGAATACATATGATATAAAAATGATTCTATATAGGTGAATTTTCATTTATCTTTTTTTTCTTTCAATCTATCAAAAAGTGCAAACATCACTCATGCATTCGTACGGTCTACCATATGCACAAAGTATTTTAATTCCTTTTTCATAAAACATTTATATGAATTATTATATAAGTGTATATAATGACTAAAAATTATACTTATTAAATTATTATGATTCTGTGTATGATGGAATTATGATCAATGTTTAAGGAATATAACTATTGAACCGAAACAAATAAGAAAAACAAAAGAAGTACCACCTAGAAATGAAAATTTTAATAAAGAATTATAAATAAATGGGTGTTGAAAAATTATAAGTGGATCATATATTATATTTTATATAGATGTAGGGTCCCAAAAATTCTGTATTATTAATGAATAAAATTCCATCAAACTCATTAAAGGATAGAAATAAAATGCTGAACAAGATTCAAAGAAAAAGCTCAAAGAAACCAAATTCAGAAAAGGGACAGAGAGGCACTGTGAACCATAAAAGAAATTCATGGGACACCTCTACACATGGAAATCCATGGCTAAAAAAATCCATCTATGAACCAAATTGTTCACAGAATGAATATTAAGGCATCTGCTACCACAAATTGTGTTTTTGGAGAAATAAAGACTGATAATTCTTCCCCCACGTACGACGCCCCCCACGTACAAGATCCCCCTCAAACTAAGTAGTTCGTGGGATGAGGTGGCATCCCAATGCCTGAAATTATGTTTCCTGCTGACAAAGTTATATGTGTATCAAGATGTTCTCCATGAGATTCCACAAAAGGATCTATGATGCCCATCGATCCAGCGCTCAACTCCTCTATAAATAAACACGTAGTTGGATCGAAAAAGGACTCTCCAGAAAGAGATAGAAGAGTTCTCTGATAGGTAGAAGAGAAATGAAATACAGGTGAAAAAGGGAAAAATCCCTCCCACACCCGAACAAGTTCACGAAACTCCATCCCATGAACTATAAGTGGTAGCATTTTGCGGAAGACTATCCTGTGAACCATATGTAGAAGACCCTCTATAAGAGGTAGTGTCATTCACGGAAATGAGGCTTCATTTTAAAGCCCTATGAACAAATAAAAAACAGTTCACAGAAGACCCCTATGAAGACTACAGTTCAAGGAAGACCCCTAAATAAATTATAGTTCATAGATGATCCTACACAACCAACTTATATGTAGCCATCCCTTCACTTATGACAGTTCTCAAACGCTCTTACATAGACTACAACACATGGACATTCCTATGTGGCTGAAAATATGTGGTCAGCTCCTACGTGGCCATCCTTAAACAAAAAATAGCTCTCTCTCATCAGTTCATACCACGAGGCTACACCCCTGCACCCCCACTTGAGATCAATGCCGGGCTGCGGTCCCAACCCTCTGGGCCGGTACATTCGCTACCATCACTTACCCCCATGAAAAATGGAGAGTCTCACCATAAACTTTTCAGGCTGGGTCATCGAAATTTACTATTGCACCCTTATGCCTTCAAACACCCATCCCTTCAATACCACGAGTCTAGCTAGTCTTCACAAGACTCCTAAAACCCTATCACCCACCTCTTATGCCAGGTTGATCCAGAACCCCACAGAAAATCACAGTCTGATTGTTTCCTAAATGCTTGGACACATATTTTCCATTAATCAAATATTGTGTCTCCAAGAAATATCATATCTTATTAAACTTCTATGACCATAGAAAATGGATGATTAGTGTCCTGAGGAAACCTCTTCTTGACTATGTGAACAATTCCCCCATGGATCTACATATGTTTCCCAAAAAAAGGTGTATCAAACAAAGACATATTCATCCTCAGGATAGGGTTTTACTAATTTCATATGCCCAATGGATTCCATGCCCATTATCCTTTCTCCTGATTCAAGAACCCCGAGAATCATGTTTTACACATTCCTTCCCTATCATATCTGTGACATGTTAGAACATCATGACCTGATTATCCTCTAGTTAATCAAGATTTCTTTAACAAATGGTCCAAACTCTATGAACTTAAACTATGAGTTATCATCCTAAACACATGACATTAAACTTTATGGTATTAGTCCCTGTAACATGACATTAAACTATGAATACATCTTCCAAGATAAATTAATTTAAACTATAGTACACTGGGAGATTTAGGATCTTCATAAAATCGACGACCACCGGAAATGGACGTTTAGTGTCCCAAGGAAACCACTTCTTGACTATGCGCACAATGCCCCAGTGGCTCCACATATGTTTCCCACAAAAAAGTCCTGTCAACTAGAGACATATTCATCCCCAATAGAGGCCTTTCCTACCTCTTTATGCCATAATGTATTCCATTCCACATATCCTTTCTCCTGATCTTAGATCCTCCATAATCATGTTTACATGTTCATTCCCTCTCATGTTCAAGGAATTTCATAACATCCCAACATGAATATCCTATGGTTAATCACCATCCAAGATATATGAATTTAAACTATAGTATAACCCCATATTATATTCAACAGGGAACTCCTCCTGAGGTGACCCATAACCTTTCCATGGGAGGTGGCACCCTTTCTTCTCTTAGGCTCAGCCCGAGACATGTCTGGATATATTTACAAACATGAATATCCTGGATATCAACACATGAGAGAAAATTGGCACATTAAAATTCCCCTCTCTCTATCTCTATCCCTTTAGGCTATAGTACCATCTATCATCAGATAATGCGGGGCATGCAATCTTCACATCCATTGCCTCCTCTTGTTTCTCACACCAATAATGACTTACATGGGCTTAAAGGTCTGTGATGATATGAAATTTTCAAAAAATTCCCTATGAAATATGATAAATCTGATTCCTACTCTAACTAGGATACATAGGCCTGATCTCTATATCATCTCATCTATGGAATGAGAGATCATGCCTCCTTCAAATGGGAAACTCATACGTGTAAGCCCCAATCATGTCACAACCCTGTAATTTAACTACGAGAACTCTAATTCCTGGTCTAACTAAGATATACAGGACACCATCCTAAGGAATGAACTCAAGGGATATTCACCTTAAAATTCAGTCCCAATATGAATTCCCCCATCTCACTAGGACCTCCTCTTTAGGAATAATCCCTGATGTGACTCTTTCAAGAAATACATCCTTTAAAGTGTAAGCCTTGACCATGTCTTCTCAAATGGGAAACTCCAATATGTAAGCCCCAATAATCACCCCTCATAAAAGGGAATCCTTATTTACAGTAAGCCCAGATGGAATTCTCAAAAATGGGTCTTCTCTATGATATAATCCCCAATATAAACAAAACTACGAGGGATTTGATTCCCAACTAACTGGGATACATAGGAAGCCTCACTGAGGTCCAAACCCATCACCCAAATCACCCTAGAGTTCACTGGGACATATCCTCAATGAGGCCATATCCACCTAGGAGACCATACCTCTTTTGAGCATCCTTGGATGCATCAGTGTAAGTTCCACATGAAATCTTGTCTAGGAATCTTTTTCCTAGAATTCCTTTCCACACGACTCTAAAATTCATGGATGGATCCTTTTTTCATGACCTTAAAGGGTGATGTGTCTAGTTAAGTGGCACAAAACTATGTGGGTTCTGATTCCTCACATAAAAACACATAGTAAGCCCATATCATAGGTTTGATCCCGATATTGAAACAACTCCTATCCTCTATGGATGATGATAAACTCCGAAGCACCTCATCATATGGCTTAAATTAATACTGTATCATCAATTCCCCACCTATGCATATATATGGTTAATCTTGCAATACAAGGATAACCTATGGACACACTCTTGGGAAAAACCAAGGATTTATGAACATAAGAATATTTCTAAAATCTATAAAAGAGTCCCAGATAAAGAAATATTTTCCCCAAAAAGTGTGTGATGAGCCTGACCTCCCATCCTCTAAACCAATAGAGTCCTTAAGTTTTATTGGGAAAATCATCATGCAACGTGCACCTGCCTTAAGAAATCAGGTCCATGGATCATGGATACAAGGGACATTGGGGGTTTCTAGCTCCACGAATAAACCCGTTGGAGACCATTCTAGGAAGTTGTACCCTATTTGAAACCCTTCATAGTAATAGACAACTAGTTACTATTTTTCAATCCATTTTGGCCGCCATAGTGGTGCGACATGAATCGGGTCAAAACCATAGCATCCCATACTCGGTTCACTACTATGTAACCTAACATGGTTTCCTACATGGCCTCAATTAGAACTCCCTATATGTTAGAGGCTATCGACTTGTAGTGAGGGACTATGGTGTGTCTATGGGGAGACTATAACCTTTGGTCAGAGTGAAGACCATAGGTGAATAATAGATATAATTATTTGGAGTAGAAATAAATCATCCAGATAAATATCACCAGTTTGATATACAAAATATGTCTTGTCATAGAACTATACAATAATGAAAGTGGAATACTTGGGATATAGAGAAGCAGGAATATAGAACATGCTATAGAAAAATAAAAACAGACTAAAATCTATCTCCAATAGAATCATGTGCATAATCTTAGTCCTCTACTCCATACTCTATCTTTGTAAAAGAAATTAGTCATCCCTAGCTAGACCCTTTTCTTTGTCCCTACCTATGACCAAGAAGTTCGTTCAGGTACCAATCAATGACCATGAAAGGGTGTAGAATTTACTAAGTATGCTAACACCGATGAAAACTAGTATGATACAACTAGTGAACATAAAATCAAAGTGTATATAAATAAAAAATGTTAAGAAGTTATATAATATGTAAACAATTCATCTATGGTTCCTAGAGGATACCGGGCTTACACTACCTACTTTGTCCTGAGTTGAGATACCTATGGACATGTTTTACCTTATATACATAAGTATATATATATGTATTCATGTATATATAGATATTTATGTATTTATATTCACTATATATGTAGTAACAGACACACACACACACACATATAGTACTAGAAAAGGCCTGAGGCGTAACTCAGGCATCCATGCATAGTCATAAGAGTTTCAAGCTCTGGATAAGGGTACTAGACAAATCATTTGTTCAGGGATACAAATGTCATAATATCTATAAAACTAATGAGAAAAGTGAAACATTATTTCCAATAACCATTAGGGGACTGTGAAACATTGTTTACAATGTTCAATAAACGATATGAGATTTCATGACCAACATCACACATCATGGGAGAGTGAAGCATCATGTCCAAAACTAGCCTTAACTATTTTTCAATGTCCATTATACATGGGTGAGTAATAATAATAATATTCCATCATGTTTTTAATTTTTTAACATAATCCAAGAGATGGTTTCCACTCATTTAACATTTAATTAGAAATGGGCATAATTCATAATATATATAAAGGTCATGTATCATGGTTGTGCCATTTACTTCTATTTAATTTAATTATGGAATTCCAATTTAATCATAAATCCATCCCCACTCAGGTGGTGTGTTGACCACATTATCATTTACAAGGTCAAAGGAATTTCATAAGAACAACTCAATGGGTGAAACTAGTCAAAAGGAACATACTTTCACAATGAAAAGAGTGTACAATCCATTTTTAGTATGGATAAAAATTTAATTATGAAAAATATATATTTTTAAGGAATCATGTGAAATGTTCAATTTTATAGAATCATGGTGAATTATATATAAAAATGATAATTTAGGGATAAATACTAGAGCACATACCTTATAGTGACATGTGAATCCTTATCTAGTATCAAATTTTTATTCAACATAAAATGGAATGAATTAGTGACCTAACAATATTCCATAAAAATAGGGAATATTATCTCCCTATTAAATAGAATTAATTTGATAGATATAATTTAATTAAGGAAGAAATAAGAATAAAGATCTGATTGAGATATATCTAAATTAACTGAAGAGACTTGATTCTGAGCTCAACCAAAGAAGATAACAAAAGTACTAGGAAGAGAAGGGGGATAACTTCATGTGTGTGGTAGTGGATATGAAAAAGGGTGGATAAAAGTGGATTTAAAAATTAAATAATGGAATAAATTTTTGTTTCCACCAAATTTAAATGAAATAATGGTTTGGATGCATGGTTTTTCTAAACCGTGCACCAGCTGCGTGGCTCCACTTCCTAAGTGGAACTACACACATGAGCTAGGTGCATGGTTTAAAAAACCAATCACTTTATGAGGATTCACTCTATAATTTATCCATATCTCCTTACATGGAAATGTATCCTCCTATGAATGGTTATGATAATGATGCACATCCACCTACTAGGAGACATGATTAAACTAATCATGCACCAATTACTATTTCCCACAAAAATTAGAAATCCAAGATCTAAACAACACCTTTACACATAAGAGAACTTCCTTAAATGCGTAAAGAAATTTAAAAAATATATAAAAATAGATAAACACATAAATTAAATGATCCCATATCTCTTTAAAAATCATGGATTTTACAACCTCCTCTCTTTAAAACAACTTGTACCCAAGTTTTCCTTTTTAAGGTTGTAGAACATAATCTGAGAAAGTTATAACCACTATGAATGTACATCATCCTATCACTCATAGGTATAATCTTATACACAACCATACTACCATAACACCCACACTATAAGAACTTACATGCCTTTTATTTCCTTTAGGCTATGATCAATGAAAAAAATAATATTCTCATTAAGTGAAATATCAGCTTCCAGCTCAATATCCTTAGGATCCAAATAATGATATAGGTCAAAATGATAATAGTGAATATGTGATACATGGAAGATGTTGTGAATTACCCTGTAACTATGAGGTAAGGATAAAATATAGGCTATAAAATGACTCTCTATGTGATCTAGAATGTACTAAAATAATAAGTCAATATGTCACCCTGTTTCTAAATTTTATAATGACTCAACATAGGAGAAACTTTCAGAAAAATTGATGTCCCACCATGAACTCTAGAGTCTGAGGACATCGATTGATATATGCTTTAGGATAAGATGTACCAGATTTGATGTCTCTAGAATGAGATGATATCCTAGTAGTAATAACTCACCTGCCCCCAACCTTCACATGGGTTAACAACATTGACTACTATATAAGGCCCTATAAGGATCCATATGAATTGTTTCATGTAAGCTATTATTTTAAGAAAACTTGGTGGGTGTTGGGTGTTTATCCCAATAAACTTCAAAATAAATGATGTGTGATTGATAAAAAACATTTTTATTGAATATTTTATTGATAATAAATGACATAATTTCCTCACATTGTGGTAAATGTGTTCATTTATGAAATATTTGGGATTAGATCATTCATTTGAAAATTTGATGAAAATCCTAGTTTTAACCTTTAAAATTCACTGTAGCATTTCAGACATAATTATTTTGATATGAATTATTTGAACTTAAAATTATTTAAATATGTTTTTGAATTAATGGGATATAACTTACATTTATGACATTGGAGCTAAATCATGCATTTGGTTGGTGAAAATGGGCCATGAAGTCAAAGTTGGGCTGGACTCACCAGATTGGATATGGGTTCCGTATTTGGGACATAACTCCTACATCCGTGCTAGTATTGGGATAAAATTTAAAGGAAAGATTAAGAAAAATATTTCTCACAAATAATATTTCTAGATAGAGAGCTGGTTCAAGCTTTTTGGTGGTAAAATGGGCGGTGAAAATTGGATTAAAATATTTGGCCTAATTTCTTCATTCACACTTGAAACCACTTGTAACCTAGCCTCCCCTCTACTCTATAAATTTGTATTTTTATCATTTGGAGGGGGTGGGACATGCCTTAGAGGATTGGGAGAATAGTTTAAGTGGTTCTTTTCTATTTCAATTAACCATTGGAGGAGAGAATCTTTCAATCTATGATCTTCTCCAAAATGCTATTCTTTTCCTCTTATTTGTTTTAATGTTTTTGTTCCTTCAAAAAAATTCTTATTTTATCTTCAATTTATTTTATTTTGATCAATTTTATTCTTATTTTATCTTCATATTTGTTCTGGAATTCTTGAGTAGAAGCATGATTGGGTTATACCCATTATAAACCGTTGCAAATGCAATTCGCTTCTAGGATGATTACACCAACCATGTAAGAGTAGTTATTTTTAGTAATCGATCGACCTCAATAATTATTCAATCATTTATTTTGAATCAATTAGAAACTATCATTCACATAATATGATCTATTAATTGAGTTTTTAATTTTAATGAAACTATGCAAGCAATTTAACAATAAACACAAAACACGTAAGGTCGAGAATTGTGTTAATTGTGAGAGCGTGAACTTAATCGGTTAAACAAGACCACGTAGGATAAATTTATAGAGTTAAAATAAAATCCCTAAATTAAATTATTCCTCATTTATAGAATGTATTTGTGCCTTAATTTACCACTGATTATAAGCTATCCTTAGAACATCAATCAAAGCAAGGTGCTGCGATTGCATGTCCCGAAGATAGCCCAAGGTTTAATTCACTTCATCTTTGTGGTAAGGTTAATTTTCATAGAGTTCGAAGGTTAACAATTTAAGGTATTATAATTAAGTGGATGTTTATTTAAATGATAATGATAAGTAATTTATTGCATTGGTAGAGTTAGATCGATTACACCTTTTAAATATTGTCTAAAAAAACATCTTCTTGTTGTGTCTTTTTAATCGAACTTTATTTCAAAAACAAAAACAAAAAAAATACAATCTTATTCCTGAAAAATTATTATAGTTTTATAAATGATAAACAACCCCCATCCTTTCAAATAGTGTTTTTATTCTCTTTTATTTTATTTTTATAATACCTTTAAGAAGTTGTTTTAATTTTCTTCCTCCTTTGAGAGATGACCTTGGTCAGCCACTCTGCTGCACCTAAGTAACCCGAAACTGAACATCATTTGAAAGCACGCATGACAACACCTTTCAAATTAGTGCCATTTTCGGGGAGGCAAGTAATTATTTCAACTAATTATAGGTATTTATTTTATTTTACATTTTATTCTCTTCCTCTCTTCTTTCTTTATTCTTTACCCAATCTGAATTTTTTCTTCTTGTTTTATTTTCTTTTACTTATTTTTGGAACATCAACTCAAACTTCTCATTTTTATTTTACTATGGTCCACTTTCCTTATTTTTATTTTTATATGATTTATGACATTAACTAAACCCAAATATCTCTTAGATATTGATCCTGATATTGAACGTATCCTTCGGGCTCAAATCAGACATTCTCAGTTTACGAGAAGTTTCAACATTCAACCAGTTGGAGAATTCCACCACTCTCAGAACATTGAAATTGTAAGAAATTAAAATTCAAAAATAAAACAAGAACCAATGGCTAAAAATAATGTAAATGAACTTAATAGAACCATTCGAGAATTGGCTGCACCTGATATTAATTATCAACCAAATTGTATTTCATACCTAAATCTCGAATCAGACTTTGAACTGAAATCTGGATTAATTCACCTTCTTCCAAAATTTCATGAATTATCTGGTGAGTATCCAAATAACAATATAAAATAATTCAATTTGGTTTTATCAACCTTAAAACCAAGAAATGTTTCTGAAGATCAAATCAAACTAAGAGCATTCCCATTCTCACTTGATGGAGCTGCAAAGAACTGGATGTATTATTTGCAACCTGAAGATGTAACTTGTTGGAATGATTTAAAACGTATTTTATTACAAAGATTTTTTCCAGAATCAAGGACCATATACATTCTAAATGAGATATTGGAGATTAATAAATCCCAAGGGGAGTCAATTTATGAGTTCTGGGAGCGATTCAAGAAGTTGTGTGAAAGATTCCCACATCACCAAATCAGTGAGAAAATCCTCATCTAATACTTCTATGAAGGAATCACACCTATGGAGAGAAGAATGGTGGATTATGTGGTTGGAGGAGCATTGGTGGACAAAACACCAGCAGCTGCATGTGCGTTGATTGTCAAGATGGCCCAAAACTCCCAACAATTTGTTGATCGAGTACACCACATGTCATGGGAGTACATTAGGTAAGTCCTCACTCTCTTTAAAACCATTTGATTGATACTAAGTTGGAATAATTGACCACTATGGTGAGGTATATTGCTTTGGAACAAAATTCATCCCAACCCCTCCTTCAAGGCCTTGTGGAATTTGCACTGAGACAAGCCACTCGACTGACTGTTTCCCCCAACTATAAGAAACAGAAGATTGTGCAGTAGTATTTCCTGGAAGACCATATCAGTAGCAGCAATATCCGCATCCCCAGAAGAATTTTTATTCCTTTGCACAAGAATACAATCAAGGGTGGAAGGATTAATAAGACACGAGGTATGCCTATGGACAACAACAAAGGACCCCCTTTCAACAAAACTTCCAGCAGCCTCCACCTTACCAACAGGGTTTCCAACAACCCCAAAGGTGATTTGAAGCTCAAACATCAACAAGTCAACAACAAGGGAATTTTAAACCAAAGGTAGATTCTAATACTGGTGATCTTTTAAAACAAATTTTTCTTAATCAATAGAATGAGCTGAAGAGTCAAGGTTCAAAGTTGAGGGAGTTGAAGACACAAATGAGCCAGATTTCCACTACCCTCCATGAAATGGTAAGTAATAACTCTGGAAATCTACCTTCTCAACCAACTCCAAATCCCAAGGGGAATGTTAGTTCCATCACATTGAGAAGCGGGAAGCAAACAACTGATACATCCGCACCTATCATTCCACCAGGATTCACCTCAAATCTGGAGAAGCCGCATTCCATATCAAATAATGAGCAATCCAAGGAGAAAGATAAAGGTAAGAAAAATATTGATGATGTTCCTACCAAACCCCTAACATTTCCAAATAGAGTTGTACAAACCAAGAAGATGGCTGAATAGGTGATGCAAAAATAAGTTTTAGACACATTCAAGCATGTGGAGATCAACATCCCTCTTCTTGAATCCATTAATCAAATCTTATGTTATGACAAATTCATAAAAGAACTTTATACCAATTGAAGAGGGATCAAGGGAAATGAGAGGATCAATCTTGGAAGGAATGTGTAAGCACTCATTACAACAAATCTAGCAATGCCAACAAAGTGCAAGGATCCAGGGACATTCACCATCCCATGCACCATAGGGGAGTTACACTTTTCTAATGCTTTATGTGATTTAAGAGCTTCCATAAATGTAATGACTCACTCTGTTTTTTCTTATTTATAGGTTGGTGAGTTGAAGATGATGAGAGTAGTGGTGCAGTTGGAAAATAGAGCTACAACATATCCAGCGGGAGTCCTTGAGAATATACTTGTCCAAGTAAGAGACATGATCTTTCCAGTAGATTTCTACATGCTTAAAATGGATGATGATCAGGTAAGTTCACATGATCCCATTATCTTAGGTAGACCCTTTCTCAAAACTGCAAAAACTATCATAAATGTAAATGAGGGTACACTTTCCATGGATTTTGGAGATGAAGTTGTGATATTTAATGTTATGGACTCTATAAAGTACCCCTCAGAGTACCATTCTGCATTTGTTATCTCCTATTTTGAACCACCAAGTAAAAACCACATGAATTTTTATTGTCCTATGCTTAGGGATATTATAAGAATTGGTTTGAGTTTGATGTCTAAGAGTAATTCCACACCTATTTTGAATGCACAAGACTCTATTATATTTGATTTTGAAATGGATTCATATTCTGATTTTGATCATGATCACTCTGATTATGATGTGTCTGTTGAGTATGTTGATGGATTTTATGAACTATTCTCTGATTTTGATAATGTCTATTCTGATACTGATGCTCTGTGTGCACATATTTTAGTTCCTTCACTATCTCTATCCATACACCACCCCCTACACTATAACTAAATCCATTTCCACAAAATCTTAAATACTCATAATTGTTGAGTGGTGAGAAATTACCTATTATCATTGCTATCAATCACCCTTTTGAACATGAAGATTTTTTTTGAATATTTTGAGGGATAACATCAGGTAAATCTAGTGGAACTTGGATGATATATATGGTATTAGCCCCTATATTTGCATGTATATGATTCTTTTTGAGAATGGGGCTAAAACAGTTAGGCAGCAACAAAGGAGACTCAATCCAACACTTTTGGAGGTTGTTAAAAAAGAGGTTTAAAAATTTCTCAAGGTAGGTATAATCTATACAATTTCAGATGCCCAGTGGGTGAGTCCTATTCAGGTTGTGATTAAGAAAAGTGGTGTTATTGTTGTTAAAAATGAGAAAGATGTGTTAGTTCCAATGAGGGTGAAAAAATTTGGAATATGTGTATTTATTATAGGAAACTAAATCAACCTACTCACAAGGACCATTTCCCCCTCCCATTTATTGATCAGATGCTCGAGAGAATTGCTGGGAAAACACACTATTGTTTCTTGGATGAATTTTTTTGGATATTTTCAGGTTCCTATTGCTCTAGAGGATCAAGATAAGACAACAATAACTTGTCCATTCGGTACATTTTCCTACCGAAGGATGCCATTTGGACTTTTCAATGCCCCAGGAACCTTCCAGAGATGCATGGTGAGTATTTTTTATGATTTTATTGAGACCTTCACAGAGGTATTTATGGATGATTTTATAGTGTATGGATCCTTATTTGATGAATGTCTAAGTAGTTTGGGAAAGGTGTTGAATCGTTGTATTGAGAAGAATCTGGTCTTGAACTTTGAAAAGTGTCATTTCATGGTAGAGAATGACATTGTCTTAGGGCATGTAGTGTCAAAACATGGGATAGAGGTTGATTGATCTAAGGTAGATATTATTTCATCCTTACCCTATCCTTCATGTGTGCGTGATGTTAGATCTTTCCTAGGTCATGCAAGATTTTATCAGCGCTTCATCAAAGATTTTAGTAATATTTCTCTTCCTATGTCACAATTACTTCAAAAGGATTATGATTTTGTGTTTGATGATTCATGTAGGGTAGCATTTGATGATCTGAAGAAGAATCTTACCACTCCACCAATCATACATCCCCCACAATGGGACATTACTTTTGAGCTTATGTGTGATGCATCCAACTTTGTGGTTGGAGCTGTCATATCATAGAGGGTGGAGGTACGTTCACATGTGATTGCCTATGATGTGAGGACATTGGATTCATCCCAATCAAACTACACAACCATGCAAAATGAGTTTCTTTCCATCATATTCCATTTAGATAAATTCCATTCATATTTTTTGAGCTCTAAAGAAGTTGTTTTTTCTGACCATGTAGACCTGAGGTACCTTTTGAAGAATCTAGATGCAAAGCCAAGACTTATCTGATGGATGCTCCTTCTTCAAGAATTCGATATTGAAATAAAGGACAAGAAGGGGTCCAAAAACCTAGTGGGGGACTACATGAGTAGGATTACTCACACACTAGATGCTGACACCTTGGCCTAGGTACCACTTCGGGACACTTTCCCCAATGATCATCTTTATTCCATCTCAGGTATGCATCCTTGGAATAATGATTTGGTGAACTACCTTGTTGCATCTGAAATACCTACAAATTTAAAAAACTATCAAGTCTAAAATTTAAAAAACAAGTCTTAGTATTATGTGTGGGATGATCCCTACTTATGATGCATGTGTAGTGACCAAGTTATTAGGAGCTGTGTTCCTGATCATGAGTTTGAGTCTATTCTACAATTCTGTCATACACTTGCTTATAGTGGACACTTTAGACCCCAACAGATAGCTAGGAATGTTTTGGACTCTGGATTGTATTGGCCTAGTTTATTCCATGATGCTCATGTGTTCTGTAAGTCGTGCTCACATTGCCAACACACTGGTAATATTTCTAGGAGACATGAGATGCCCCAACAATCCATATTATTCTATGAGATTTTTGATGTATGGGGAATTGATTTTATGGGTCCTTTTCCTAGTTTATTTGGTTTCCTTTATATTTTGGTTTCCGTTGATTATGTGAGAAAATGGGTGGAGGCTAAGGCCACTAGGACTGATGATTCTCATGTTGTTGTGGAATTTGTCAAAGCACAAATTTTTTGTAGGTTTGGAGTACCAAAGGCCATTATTAGTGACCAAGGGACACACTTTTTCAATCAAAATTTGGCTTCCTTACTTCAGAAGTATGGGGTGACACACAAAACATCAACACCATACCACTTCCAAACAAATGGTCAGGCTGAGGTTTCAAATATAGAGTTGAAATAAATTTTGGATAAACCATGCAGCCAAATAGGAAGGATTAGAGTAAGTTCTTAGATGATGCATTGTGGGCTTATAGGATAACATACAAGACACCCATTGATATGTCCCCATTTCAGATTGTTTTTGGGAAAGTGTGTCATCTCCCCATGGAATTTGAGCATTGGGCTTATTGGGATATAAAGAAATGAAACATGGATTTGGACCAAGATGTAATTCAAAGGAATCTACAAATTCAAGAGTTTTAGGAGATTCAATTTTCATCATATGATAACTCAAGGCTCTAAAAGGAAAGATCAAAAGAAGATCATGATAGAATGATCCAACAAATGGAGTTTCATGTTGGAGAGAAAGTCCTTCTCTACAGTTCATAACTGATGCCAATGCCTGGTAAGTTGCATTCCATATGGTTAGGTCCTTATATTGTATCTAATGTTTTTCCTTATGGTGTAGTGGATATCTCACAAGAGGACACTGGAAGAAGCTTTACAGTCAATGGGTAATGTTTGAAGAAATACATTGAGGGACTTCCTACTGATGCAGTGGATTTCATCACACTACATGACCCCATCATCACTTGAGCATATTAGGCTGTTAATAACCCTTTCACTTTTATATTATTTGTTCAATTTAAAATTACACATTTCATGTGCGCATATCATCTAATGGGTTCACATTGAGGACAATGTAATATTTTAAGTGTGGGGGAGGGGACAAAATTTTGGGGTAGATATTTAGGATTTTCATTTGTGTGTATTTTCTATTAATTTTTTGGTTAAAATTTTCAAAAAAAAAAATCAATAAAAAAAGAAGAAACAAATATATCATGTAACATTATCATGTGAAACATATGGAAAATGCATGTTTTCAAAATTCATTGGTAGAATGATAAGCATGAGTAAGATTTCATCATTAAGGGTTGATTTTTATAAAAATTGAAGTCATCGATGATATGAATGATTGTTTCATTATAAAACCTTCTAGATTTTGACATCATTATTTGTGAAATTTATTCAAGGTAAATTATGTCATTGATTTCTCCGCACAAATTTTCACTCAACCATGACTTGTGAGATTTTTCCTACTCAATTGAAGGTATAGTTATGTTAGGTAAAAAAATCATTGGTTTATCCATACATTAATTTCTATTCCGATCGGTTTCATTACTGTATCGAATTGACCTATGCGTGTGTACCTATTATCCGACTATTGTATGCCCTAAAAAAATGGGTTGTGTTTTGAACAGGTTAAAAACCAATCTTCATAGACCATTGATCTTGTTATAACTATTACAATTAGTGTCGTGAAGAGATCAAACACGGGTTGAAAGTTGAATGTGAGATTTTTTCCAAGTACAACTTAAAAAAAACAAAAATAATTATAATAATAAATGAGGGGAGTGATGAAATATACAACATATGGGGATATTTAGGTCGGGAGCTTAAGGTTTCACTTTTGGGAATTCTTAAGTGAGTGGGTCTTGAAATTCGATTTCAAAATAATGAAGAATAGGTTCAGTGAACTAAATCGAGTAAGAAGAATTGTTTTACATGACCTGAATATACTGAATAACAGGTGGATTTATGAGCTTGGAATGGTTGGCACACAGACACACGTGGATAATTAGTGGCATGGTAGACCCATGACTTGTTTCACTTTGATTAGTGTTATGAATCCCACTGTATTTTTTTGAAACAATTTATGAGACACTTACTTTAAAATTTATTGATATTTACTCTTGATGTGATTCTTACTTTGCTTATATTTCTACTTTGGATTGAGAAATATGAACATGCATATATTGTAACAATTTTTTTCGAATACATGATATGAGGTTTTTCCCAGGAGTTCAAAAGGTTAAGTATGGGGAAGTTGATAAAACACATTTTTATTGAATATTTTATTGATAATAAATGATATAATTTACTCACATTGTGGTAAATGTGTTCATTTATGAAATATTTGGGATTAGATCATTCATTTGAAAATTTGATGAAAATTCCAGTTTTACCATTTAAAATTTACTATAGAATTTCGAACATAAATATTTTGATATGTATTATTTGAACTTAAAATTATTTAAATATGTTATTGACTTAATTGTATACAACTTTCATTTAGGACATTGGAGCTAAATCATGCATTTGGTTGGTGCAAATGGGCCATGAAGTCAAAGTTGGGTTGGACTCGCCAGATTGGACATGGGTTCTGTATTTGAGCCATAACTCCTACATCTGTGATTGGATTGGGCTCAAATTTGGAGAGGCTCTTGGGAAAAAAATTTCTCACAACTCATTATTCTATATAGAGAGCTGTTTCAGGCGTTTTTGTGGTAAAAGGGGCATTGAAAGTTGGATTAAAATATTTGGCTGAATTTCCCCATTCACACTTGAAACCACCTGTAACCTAGCCTCCCCTCCACTCCATAAATTGGTATTTTTCTCATTTGGAGGGGGTGGGAAGTTCCTTATAGGATTATGAGTAGAGGTGAAGTGGTTATTTTCCATTTAAATTAACCATTGGAGTAAAGAATCTTTCTAGCTAGGATCTCCTCCAAAATGCTCTTCTTTTCCTCTTCTTTGTAGTAATGTTTTTGTTCTTTCAATAAAATTCTTATTTTATATTCCATTTCTTTTATTTTGATCAATTTTATTATTCTTTTATATTACTATTTGGGATGTAATTCTTGAGTAGAAGCGTGATTGGGTTATACCCATTATAATCTGTTGCAAATGTAATTCGCTTCTACGATAATTATGCCACCCATGGAAGAGTAGTTCTTTTTAGTAATCGATTGACCTCTATCCTTCTTCAATAATTTATTTTTAATTAATGAGATACTGTGATTCAAATAATATGATATATTAATTGGTTTTTTAATTTTAGTGAAACTATCAAGAAATTGAATAATAAACACAAAACACGTGAGGTCGAGAATTGTGTTAATTATGAGAGCGTGAACTTAATCGGTTAAACATGACCATGCAAGATAAATTTATAGAGTTAAAATATAATCCCTAAATTAAATTAGTCCCCATTTCCAGAATTGATTTGTTCCATAATTTACCACTAACCATAATCTATCCTTAAAACACCAATGAAAGCAGGGTGCTGCGATTGCATATCCAGAAGATAGCCTAGGGTTTAATTCACTTCATATTTGTGGTAAGGTTAATTCTCATAGAATTTTAGGGTTAACAAGTTAAGGGATCATAAGTAAGTGGATGTTAATTTAAATTATAATGATAAATAATTGATTTAATAGGTAAAGTTATATCAATTAATCCTTTTAAATATTATCTAAAAAAACATCTTCTTGTTGTGTCTTTTTAATCGAACTTCATTTCAAAAATAAAAACAAAAAAATGAAATCTTCTTCCAGCAAACTTATTCTAGTTTTATAAATAATAACAAACCCCCATCATTTAAGTAGTGTTTTTATTATCTTTTATTTTATTTTTAGAATACATTTAATAAGTTGTTTTAATTTTCTTCCTCCTTTGAGAGATGAGCTTGGTTAGCCACTCTGCTGCACCTAAGTAACCCAAAACCGAACATTATTTGAAAGCGCCCACGACAGTGCCTTTCAGCGATCTAAGAATTTCCTCTCACACTCATATCATATGATTTAACTGAATGTCACTCACAGGGTGGTATGTTGTAAAAAGAATCACCTATGAACCTAGTTACCTCTACAAACCCTTCCATAACCATGATGTAAACCAGGAATCCATGTCTGATATGATGGAATGGGGAACACTATGAATGTGTATAACCCCTTGGACATATTTCCCCCATGATAATTCAATAAAAAGGTATCTCTAATAGGTATAAGTTTATAATCATTCTTCAACTTTTTTATGATCACCCATACTATGTCACTTCCTTGATGAGATCTCAGTAAACCTATAAAAAATCCATTTCAATGTTGTCCCATTTAAAATCCAAAATGGAAGAGGCTATAAAAGTATAAAAGGCCATGGATTCTCCACCATCACCTGCTTATAGGTGGAACACTATGTAATAAATCCTTCTATATTCCTATTAATACCTAGACACCAACATTGGAGACACATTTTAGGGTACATCTCGGTAAGACCAGGATATACTACACATTTAGGGGCAAGAGACTCCCGAATCAACTATTCTTGTATGACTACAGGCACCCATACATTTCCATGAATGTATAGAATATTATCATCATTTATAACCCAATAGGTGGTGGGTACCAACCTAAGACACTCCCCCTCTAGACTAAGATGTTAGTATAAGAAATCTGTATCATCTTTAATCACTACAAAAGAAAAGATGTCACTACCAAGTCTTCTAAAACAAGCTGCCCTTGATAATCCCAAACCACCAGATGCATCTTAAAAAATATATCCATGAAATTCCACTAAATATTGGTATCTTCAACAGCCTTTTAATGAGTATTTTAGCACATAATATCATCCAATCCATTACCCTACCTGAGCGTCTAAGAGAGATGAAATTTGAATGACTGTGGGTACTCTACCCATCTTCGCTATATGAGATTCTAGTCACATTGAGTGGAAATTTATTTGAGAATATGATGATATTTTTAAATTAAAAAACATTATACTAATAAATAATTTCTCGAATATCGTAATTCATGAGCCACAACATCCTAATTGAGTTTGTTCATTGGGTTGTTATTGTAAAACCCCGAGTTTTTATAGACAATTTTTTTCTCTTCGAATGAATAACTTTTCATTTATGTCATAAAATGCACTAAGTCAAACATTCCTTTAAAATATAAATGACTCATTATAATTTACATGGAACATTAACTTGACATGCGTTACACAGAACATTGACTTGGTGTATGTTACATGCAACACCGACTTCACATATGTTACACGCAACACCGATGTTTCTACAAAACATAATTTTATTGTTATACTTAGTAAAATGAGATAATTATAACCTATATATTAAAATTAGTTATATGGATAATATTAAATAATTTTCAAATATTTTTTTATAATTTTTTATTTAAATAAAACATATTGATAATGAAATATATAATTTTTGGTAAATTCTATATATGTTTAAAAATACCATTTTTTCAATTGAACTACTTTTAATGTCCTTATGTGAAAAATAATAAAATTAATTTTATACAAATTTAGAAATATAATATGATATTTTTTTTTGAATTTATAAATTTAAAATTATATTAGGGTGATTTTTTTAGTATTTTTCAGAGATAGATAATTTTTTGATGAAAAGTTAAAAATAATGAATTTTAATTGAAAACTTATTTTTCACATAATTTATTTACAAGGTTAAATAATTTTTTAAATAAGTTTAAAAGTTTAATTAGGTAATATTTTTATCAATTAATAAAATTTATTTCATTTAGATAAATTTCACATTAAACATGGCTATAAAACACAACAAACTTTTAAATGTATTTATTTTAAAAACCCGCATTGTTGACCCAACTGCGGGATTAGTTTTAAATTAATTTCTACCACATTTGTGATTGGAACTTAAAAAATGGATTAAATATATTTAATCATAATAAATTATAATTTCTGATAATGTAAACTTAGTTTTCTACCAAAAATATTACTGAAAGTGACTAAAGGTAATTACAATGATTAAGATTAAATTAAGCTGAATAAGGGACTACACCATAGACTTAAGGTCCAAAAGGACCTATAAACTTATCAAAAATCCATTTTATAGACATATTTTGAACCTATAATCCCTTTTATCTACTTGGTTCCTTATTGGATCCATGTTCAATTAAAAACTATGGGTAGGGTTTCCCTTTTCCAAAACATTACAAGGGTGCCACAACTCCTCCATTACAAAAGGCCACTGACTCTCCATCTTATTCACACATATTAAACCACTCAGGTTCATCAAATATATTCTAAATAAAATTACTAAAATCCATAAATTCTTACTTTAAGACTAAATTTTTTAGTAAATCAATCCATGTAAGCCTTCTGACAGAAACCAAAAAGAGTTACCCAATTAAGAGGTAATATCTTTTTTTCAAGATCATTTCTTTTATTTTTTTTTAACCCCTAAAATATTCTTATTTAAATATTTTATAAAAATAAAATTATCCTAAACATACTAGTATTTTTTTATTCTATGAGTTTTACCTAAAATTACACACACATCCATCTACGGGGCAATGAACACACTTTTTATGTGAACGGTGAACTACCATCTCACTAAATGATGATTGTTCATTTTTCCTTTAACGTCTATCATGGTGGATATTATGATAAAAAATATATTTATATATTTTATATATTATATTAATTATGTTTTTTGGCTTAATTATTAATTTTCAAACAAATATCTGTTTACTTTCCATTTAGTGTAAATACGATAATTTCATTCTTTGAGGAAGTGTGGACTACCACCCCCTCAAAGTGATGTGAATCATTCACACACTACATGGAATGTATTAAGGATGATATTAGTGAAATTATATGATATATATGAAATTAAAGTTATTATTTAATGATTATATATATATATATATATATATGCACATATGTTATTTCCTTTCTTTCTTTCAATATGATAATAAAAATGGAAACAATATTCATGTGTACGTACGACTTACCATCTCAATAAACGGTGTATTCCATTTCATAAAAATATATTATATAGATTATTATAATACTAATATAATGAATATTAGTGATATAATTATCATGTTTTAGAATATGGAATCATGATATATGAATAAGTACTGAAGATATAACAAATTAAGACACATGCAAAAAATAAATCAGATATTACCCAAAGTAAAACATTAACATTGGATCATTAAAAAGATTTTAATATAAGGTCATAATAAAACCAAATATGATATTAGATATACTATCATGGTTATTTAAAAAAATTTATATTAAATTTATATTTATTATACAGGTGGTTTGAATGAGTATGATGAGAGACAAGACACAAGATAAGAGGGTTTCATCTCACTTTTTATTTCCGTGTGATACATGCCTTAATCACCACTCAATTATTTTTTTATGTGGTGTATGTAATGAAAATGAATGTATTCTATGTATATTATATTTAAATTTAAATTTAAAAACATATCCATTTTATTATCTTTATTTCATGTGGTTTATTTTTCAAAAATTACCGAATTGGTAAAATAGTTTTGTCAAAATTTTTATTCTTTGACACTCAGGTTTTGTTATGCACCTAAATTATTTTTTGATGTGTATATACTTCCATTTTACATGTAATATCATGAATATAATTCTTCTAATGATATTTTATGCTTAATATAATTTCATTTTCTTACATGGATAGTGTTATCCCATGTTACCAAGTGATAAGTGTTTAATGAAACAATGTCATTGATTTTTGATATTGTTTATGATTATAATTAAATTAATGAAATATAATTATAAATATCTCAATAAATCTCATTATTTTTATTCTAATATGGTTATTCATGATATCCTCATGTATTAGTACCATTTTTACACTCTTTGGTACTTAAAATAATGTTTTGAGTAGAATCTGACTATCTCTCTCTTTAGTTAGAAATATATTGTATTCAAATATGTTTTAAAAAATGTTTTTAAAATATATTTGAAGACAATTTTCAAGGAAAAAGGATTTAAAAAACTTTTTATGATTTTCAAAGATTTATTTATAATATTTCAAGTTTATTTTTAATAAAATTGTTTTTAATTTTTTTATGTTTTAAAGAGAAATGTTTTCAAAGAAGGAAATATATTTTCCTCAAGAAATGTTTTTAAAAAATCATTCAAAATTATTTAACATGTAATATAACACACATTTTTGTTACTCAAAAATTTTAGGGGAGATAATTCAATTTTACCTTTCTTATTATTTCACTGAAAGGTTTATGTTTTTTTTGGAATGATTCTTATGACATCCATTTCTCTTTCACGGGTTATATGATTTTGAAACCCACTTCTTTTTAAGGGGTTTTTATAATGAAAGGATTATAAAACTTGTATCTTTTTTCCATAGGGTATGATATGATTACATGTTTATGATACCCATTTCATTTCATGGTTTATGATATGATTGTCTATGATTTTATGTTATATGGATGTATAATTTTACTATGAGATGGGTGTGACCTATATCTCCCTTCAATTAATTGGGTAAATATTTATATATCACAAGATGTACTAAGATAGTATTGGAAGTGAAAACTGACTACTATAATATATATGGGTGTGAACCATTACTACCAAGATGGTATGAGGAGTGAACTCATGCTACTAAGATGGTTATGAGAGAGAACCATGACAACCAAGATGGTATGGGGAGTGAAACCACATGACTAATATGGTCTTAGAAGTGATTAATTGACTAATATGCATGGTGTGATATTCTATTTTTATGATCATGTAATCATACCATTATTCTCATGATTATGCTTATATATATCCCTTGTTTACCCTTAATGAGCATATGAGATCACCCCTTTTTTTGTTTCCTTCCACAAGTTATGAATATATGTATTGTGTTTGATGTTTCTAAGAAGGGTGATAGTCATGTAGAACCTATTGGGAGATAATGTAACTCACTTATGTATTAATATTTATGATTCTATGTTTCCAGGGGAACTTTATAAGTACAGTCTTTGAGAATCTATTTGTATAGTGTTTTATGTATTATGAAAAAGTAATGTAATGTTAATGTATGAAAAGATAGGGTTGATATAGTTTGTATTAGATAAAAGGGTTAGTTAAACTTTATATGATATGATGATAAAACCTTAGTGATAACCCTAAGGAAATTTCTATGGATAATTCTAAGGAAAAGTAAAATTATAGGAAAATGACCTAGAATTTTGGTAAAGTATAGAGTGAGTGTTTTACTAGAAATGAAACCATGTATAGATATTACTAGTTTATGTGGATCTCGAATAGATATAACTAAGGGTAACAACTCTGACAAGATGTTTCAGGATTGACTTGGGGTAATTTGATACATGAAAACAAAACTTTTTTCACACCTTGTTTGACACTCCCGAGGTATATTCTTTGAAAATTCACAAACTATTCATGAACCATCATAAAGGATTTAAATATATTTTGTCTATGAATAATCTAGGATAATACTAATATGTCATTTATTAGGGATTTTTCATAATTTAGACAATATGTAAGTTACTTTTTATGATTATTTGGTTCCTCAATATGATAACTGTTTCTTACTCTATGTTATTAGTTTTAGTCAAAGGTAGGAACCTGAAGGAACTCTTTTAATGGAGATTGTGATGGAGAATGCAAAGATTTTCATCATGAGGAACTGAATTCTATGGGATTTTAAATGAAAAAACTTTTTGTTATGCTCACATAGTTTTCTCAATCTATGAATCATGATGGACTTATAAAAAAGCATATGAGAGAACAACATTATGTTGAGTCTTTCATGAGGAAATGACCACCTTCTTTCAGAGGGTCTTTTGATCCACTTGTTTTAAAAAATGGATCAGTACTACTAAAAATATATTCTCTGTTCTTCAATATTTAGAGCATGAGAAAGTCATTCTGGTTGTTTATTAGTTAGATTGTGAACCAGACCAGTGGTGGACTCTAGTCAAGAATACAAGGTATAAATATGAGATTGAATCTATGGATTGGGATGAGTTCAAGAACATATTTTTCAAATAATTACTTTCCTTGGATTATTCATACCATGATTGATAAAGTGTTCCATAATTTTATGCAAAGGGATAATGAATCTATGGGTACCTATGCAGCTAATTTCACAAGACTTGAAAGGTACACACCAGGAATTATCAACCAACCTAAAAGTAAAGTTGATAGGTTCTTAAGTGTCTTAAATCTACGTCTCATAATTGGGTTGTCCATAAGGTACTTTACTAGCTACAAATAGATTTTTCATTGTAAAATAAAGGTTTAAATGAAGGTTATAGTCATGTATAAACCTCATGGTTTTGATAAGAATAAGAGTATGGAGTTTAAAGAAAAATATAAAAATCATGAATAGAAGAATACGATCTTCCCTTAATGCTATAAGTGTGTGAATAAGTATAGAGGAAATTGACTTAAGGGGTATAATATATGTTTTATGTGTGGAAGGGAAGGCCATCAGGCATTTTATTGCTTATGTAGTGGGAATAAGTTAGCTAATGTTGCAAATGGGGAAAAAGTGGCCCAAAATAAACCTCCCCCAATTCTATACTACATGTGTAAGGAGAATGAGCATTATGATAACTAGTGCCCAAACCCAAGGGATATTGATGATGAACAACGTTAGTAGCCTCTTAAGATGAAGGATAATAGTAAATCTCATCCAATTTCTGTTTCTGATAAGGGGTGTGATAATTAAATTATGATTAATACACTTACCATCCACTCTAGAACTTCTAATGCCAAATTTTATTCTAGATCTACCCACTCTTTCATATATAAAGAATTTTATAATGGTTTGAAGATTCCACCATAATAGTTAGGTGTGGAAATAGAAGTGAAAACCCTTAATGGTATGATTATTTTGTCTCAAGTCTATGAATCCTCTATGATTGAAGTTTGTGAGAATGAGATTCCTGCAAATCTTATCATTATTCCTTTGGTTGAATTTTATGTCATCTTAGTCATGTATTGGATTTATCTGCATAAATTTAACTTCAATTATCAAGGAAGGGAAGTTATGTTTGATATTTCAAACCCTCCTATGATTATCCATCAATGTTACAATAAGAATGAATATTCTATGGAGATTATATCTAGTGTATGGGTCTTAATTCCCATTAAAATGGTTGTATATCTTAAATGGTTGGGTATAAAATTGGGATCGATGATATGAAAAATTTTCGAGAACTTGTGGATGTATTTCCAAAATATTTTCCCAACCTTCCACTAAAACATGATGTTGAGTTCTCAATAAAAATCATACATGGTTCCACACAAATTCCAGAGACTCCTTATAGAGTGGACCTAATTGAGTTGCAAGAATTGAAGAAGAAACTCAAAGAAAACCATGATAAGGGATTCATTCATCCATGTGTGTCACCTTGGGGTGCACCCATTATTTTTGTGAATAATAAATATGGATGAATAAGACTCTCTGCATTGATTATCAGAAGTCGAACAATATCACAATCAAGAAAATGTAATCTCTTCACATATTGATGAATTGTTTGATCAACTGTGTGGAGATCAATACTTCTCTAAGATTTACCATCATTCTGGATATCACCAATTGAGGTTAAAGAAGGAAGATATACCCAAGATGACATTTCATACAAGGTATGAACACTATGAATATATAGTGATGCCTTTTGGTCTAACTAATTCCCCTAATGGCTTCATAGATCTAATGAATAATGTCTTTAGAGATGGCCTCGATGAGTTTGTGGTTGTCTTTATAGAGAACATTCTTATCCATTAAAATAGAAAGGATGACCATGAAGATCACTTGATAATTTTAATAAAGACCCTAAGGAGAAAATACATGTAAAATTTATAAAGTGTGAATTTTGGATATAGAAGGTTTCATTTTTGAGTAACAAAATCTTAAGAGATAGTATAAAAGTAGATTCATCAAACATAGAGGATATTGAATACTAATGTAGACCAACCACTATGACTAAGATCCGTAGATTTCTTGGTTTAGTTGGATATTATAGATGGTTTGTGGAAAATTTCTCATGACTATCTAATCCTCTAAATATATTATCTCGGAAGGGTGTCAAGTTCCCATGGATAGATGAATGTAAGGAAAATTTCAAGGAACTGAAGATAAGGTTAGTCAGTACACTTGTGCATAAATTACCCTAGAGTGGAGAAGGGTTTGTAATTTATAGTGATGCATCTAAGAAGGGATTGTGATGTGTTCTTATGAAGAATAACATGCTCATCGATTATGCCTCATAGGTAGTTGAAGATTCATGTGAAAAATTACCCAAATCATGATTTAGAGTTAGCAATAGTAATTATTGAATTAATGAAATTGAGGCATTATCTTTATAGAGAAAATTATGATATATATACTGATCATAAAAGTTTGAAACATATATTCAAACATAAGTAGTTGAACATGTACCAGAGAAGATGGTTAGAGTTGATACAGGATTACGAATGCTCAATAAATTACCAACCTAGGAAAGCAAACAAGGTGGCCGATGCTTTAAGTCAAAACTATCATGATATATTATCCATGATAAGGATAAAAAATATCCAATGTTTCTTGATTTTTAAAGTATTGATCTATAAATCCTAATGGAAGGGGGGAATCTTATATTTCTCAATTGAATGTTCAAAACTCTATCCATGTGAAGTTTAAAGAGGTGTATATGGAATATGAAGAGCTACAAATTAATGTTAGAAATGTTCCAAATATTATCCTTAATTAGGATAGAATGATAAGGTTCATGAACCGTGTATGTGTTTCTTCCATAATTTTTTTAAGAAAGTGCTGTTAGAGGAATATCATAGTTATTCATTTTTTATTCATCTTGGAAGTGTGAAGATGTATAGAGACTTTAAAGAATACTTTTAGTTGGATGGAATGAAGAGATATATCAAAGAGTTTGTATCTCGGTGCATGGTATTCTAATAAGTTAAGGATAAAATACAAAATTAAATGGGGAAATTGAATCAATTACTCATACCATAATGGAAATGTGAGAACATCACTATGGATTTTTTCATTGGAATACCAAAAACCTCTAAAGGGTTTAATGTAATATGGGTGGTAGTCAATTTCCTTATTAAGTCACCAAAATTCAACGACATGAGAGAAGTCTTATCTATAGATAAGCTTGCTAGGATATACATTAGGGAATTGATATAGTTTCATGGAGTACCAAATTCTATTGTATCATATCGGAATCTCTGGTTCACCTCAAAGTTCTAGTAAAGTCTTCAGCACACACTTGAAAAAAAATTGAATTTCAACACTATATATCCTCCTTATATAGATGTTCAGTATGAAATAAAAATTAAAACCATATAGGATATGTTTAAATATTGTTCTCTAGATTTCAAAGGCTGTTTGAATCGAAACCTTTCTATAGTTGAGTTTTCTTATAATATTAGCTTTAAATCAAGCATTCAGATGTCACCGTATGAATCCTTATATAGGAGGAAATGTAGATCTCCCACATGCTGGGATGAGGTTGGAGAGAGAAAGATATTAGGTCCTGAGATTGTAGAAGAAATTGTCGATAAGGTTAGAACCATTTCACATCATATCAAGATAGATAAAAGTCGATAGAAAATTAATACTGATAACTGACTATGTGATATATATTTGAAGTCAGTGAAAATGTGTTTCTATAAATCTCTCCCTATAAAAAGGTTTTGAGATTCAGGAAGAATAGGAAACTAATCTCTAGGTATATTGGTCCCTTTGAGATTCATGATCATATCGGGATGGTAACCTATCACTTGGAACAACTCCAAATATCTCTCAAGTATATGACGTGTTCTACATATCTCTACCAAGGAATTACATATGAAAACATTTATATGTACTGAAATAAGAATTCATACTACTAGAGCGGGATCCTTTATACAAGAAACAACCAGTTTAAATTATGGATTATACAGAGAATGTTTTACGAAACAAACCACTCATTTAGACAATGTATTGTGAAGAAATAAATAGTTATAAGAAGCTACATGGGAACTTAAGGATACGATGAAGTAGAATTATACTCATTTTTTTTGTACTGGAATATAAAATTTCAAGGGTTAAATTCATTTTAAGGGGGGGAGGGGGGGGGGGGGGGGCGAATGTAGCACCCTGAATTTTTAAGAACATTTTTTATCTTCGAATGAATTAATTTTCATTTATTCCTTACAAATGAAGAAGTCAAACATTCCTTTAAAATAGAATCAAATAAATATACATTACATAGAACATCATCCCAAAATACATTACATGGAACATAGACTTGGCATATGTTACACAAAACACTGACTTGGAATATGTTATACGTAACACTGATGTTTCTATGAAACATCATTCTATTGTTATAATTATTTAAATAAAATAATTATAAAATTGATGTTAAAATAACTTATATGAATAGTAATAAATAATTTTAATTTTTTTTAATTTTTTATATAAATAAAACATATTTATAATGGAATATATATATTTTTTAAAGTCTTTATATGTTTAAAAATACCATTTTCTCAAATGAACTGTTATTAATGTCATTCTGTGAAAAATAATAAATTTAATTTTAAGCACATTTAGAAATTTAATTTAATTTAATAAACTTCATTTTGAAATTTATAATGTCAATATTTTATTAGGGATAATTTTTGGGACTTTTTTAAGGAACTTAATTTTTTGATGAATAGTAAAAAATACTGAAATTTAATTCAAAAATTATTTTTCATATAATTTTTTAAGGTCACATTATATTTGAAATAGGTTTGAAATTTTAATTAGATTATATTTTTATCAATTAATAAAATTTAAGTCATTTAGATCAATCTCACTTTGAACTTGGGTATAAAAACTTAGAAAACTTTTGAATGTTTTTATTTTAAAAACCAGCATTATCGATCCCATTGTGAGATCAATTTTAAATTAATTTATTCCAATTATGTGTTAGTAATTTGAAAAAATTGATTCCATAGTTTTAATCAGAATAATTTATAATTTCTAATATAGTCAACTTATTTTTTGTCCAAAAAGATGTGTGAAAGTGATTAAAATTTATTACAATGATTAAGGTTAAATAAAGCTTAGTATGGGACTAAACCATAACCTTTAGGGCCAAAATGGCCTATAAATTTTTCAAAAGTCATTTTGTAGAAATATTTAGACCATTTAATCCATTTTATTTATTCTTTTTTCATTATTGGATCCATTTTCAATAAAAATAAAGTGGTTGGGGCTTCCCTTTTCCAAAATATTACAAGAGTTCCACTCATCCTCCATTATAAAAGGCCACCACCACTCCCTCTTCTTCACACCTCTCAAAACACTCAGGTTTGGACAAGATCTAACAAATAAATTTCTCAACATCCCTACATTCATCCTCAAATCCATTAATTGGTAATAAATCAATCCAATAAATCCTTTTGGAACAAACCAAAAGGAGTTACCCGACTAAGAGGTAACATATTCTCTAAAGATCCTTTATTTTTTTTCTTTCTCCACCCCTACACTATATTTATTACATTATTGTATAATAAATATAATATCCTAAATATACTATATTTTTTTTATTATAATGGTTTAATTTAAACTTACACACACATCCATCTTATGGGTAACAAACATACAATTTAAGTGTATGGAGAAATACCACCTCACTAAATGATCATTGTTCATTTTTTACTTTACCACCTATCATGGTTTAAATTATGATGGAAAATATATTTATATATGTAATATATTATATTAATTATGTCATTAATCTTCTGCATTCCCTTTAAAACTCATATATTTTTTACTTTCCATTTAGTGTAAATACGACAATTTCATTTAATGAAATGTTGACTACGACCCCTCAAAGAGATGTGATTTTTTCACACATTGAATGTAATGTATAAATTATAGGTTTAGTGATATTATATGATATTTATGAAATTATAATTCTGATGTAATTATATATATATATACATATGTCATTTTTTTCTTTCACTTAATACAACAATAAAAACAAAAAAATCGTTCATGCGTAGGTACGACTTACCGTCTCCATGAATGGTGTATTACATTTTATAGATCCATATTATATAGATTATTATAATAAAAATATATGGAATAAACATGATATTTATACAATGTTTTATATTCTGTAATCATGATATAAGTATAAGGAGCAAAGATATAACAAATTAAGACACACATGAAGAACAAAACAGATATTACCCGAAGTGAAAACATAACATAGGATTGTTAACAAGAGGGTAATATAAGGTCATATTAAAGTCACACATGGTATTATATATATGAATATTAATATTTAAAATATGTATAATAAATTTATATTTATTATAAATGTGGTTTTAATGCATACGACGAGACTCAATACACAAGGCAAGGGGATTTCATCTCACTTGTTATTTCCATGAGATACATGCCTTAATCACCACTAACTTCTTTTGTGTTGTGTATGTACTGACCATGAATCTATTATATGTCTCTCATAAAAAACTATATGGATATTCACATTAAAATTTTATGATCATTATTTCATGGGTTTTATATTCCAAAAGTTACCAAATCGATAAAATAGTTTTGTCTCAATATTCATTCTTTTAGACTCATGTTTTATTATGCACCTAAATTAATTTTTGAGGTGTACATACTTCCATTTTACATGTTATATCATGAATATCCCTATTTTAATTATATTTGGAGCATTATGTAATTTCCTTTTCTTATATGGGGAGTATTATCCCATGTTAATAAGTGATAAGAGTTTATTGAAACAATGTCTTCAATTTTTTAGGCTGTTTATGATTATAATTCAATTAATGAAATATCATGATCCATATCTCAATAAAACTAATAAATTTTATTCTCTTCTAGTTTTTTAATATATTATCATGTACTAATACCATTTTTTCCACTCTTTGGTACTTATGATAATGTTTTTTAGTAGAATAAGACCCTCTCTCTCTTTATTTGAGAATCTATTATATTCAAAGATGTTTTAAAAAATGTTTTCAAAATACCATTGAAGCGAATTTTAAAGAAAAAAGAATTTTAAATAATTTTTATTGTTTTAAAATCTTTTTTTATTCAATTTAATATTTATTTTCAATAAAATGGTTTTAAAAAGTTTTTTTTAAAGGTATTTTTCTTTTCAAAGAAGAAAGTATATTTTCTTCAAGAAATGTTTTTAAAAGATAATTAAAAATTATTTCCCATACAAGATAAAATCCATTGGTCTTACTCATTCGTTTATAGGGAAATTATTCAATGTTACCATTCATATTCTTTCACTAAATGGTAAATATTTGATCAAATTATTCTTATAAAAATTATTTCTCTTTCATAGGTTATATGATTTTAAAATCCACTTCTTTTCATGGGTTTTGATTATGATGAAATGATTATAAAACTTGTATATTTTTCCATAGGTTATGATATTATTACATTTTTATGATTACTATTTCATTTCATGTGTTATAATATGTTTTTTATGTTTTTTGGCCCATGTATGTATGATTTAATTATGAGTTGGGTGGGTCCTATATCTCCCTCCAATGCATTGAGTAAATATTTATATCTCATGGGATAGAAAAAGATGGTCTTGGGAGTGAACCTTGAATACTAATATGGCTATAGGAGTGATCCATGACAACCAAGATGGTATGGGGAGTGAACTCATGCTATTAAGATAGCCATGAGAGTAAACGATGAATACCAATATGGTATTGGGAGTGAACACATACTACTAATATGGTCTTGGAAGTGATGCCTTGGATACTATGAAAATTATATTATATACTTATGTGTTTTTTAAAATTCCCTGTTTTATTTATATGTTATGATTTAATGCCTTATGTTCACTATTTAATTATGATTCATGTCTTATGAACTACTAAACTTTATGAAAAATTTCATGTATATGATATTTGATATACATGGTGTGGTATTATTTTTTCATGATCATGTAATAATACACTTATGCCCAAGATTATTCTTATATATGTCCCTTGTTTACCCTTACTGAGCATCTGAGATCACTCCTATTTAAGTTTTCTTTCCAATGTTATGAAGATATGTTTTATTTTTTATGTGTCTAATAAGGGTTATAGTCAAGAATAACCAAGTGGGAGATAATGTAGATCACTTACGTATTAGTATTTATGTTTCCATGCATCCAAATGCACTAGAAAAGTATGTCATTTGGGAGTCTGTTTGTATAATGTTTTATATATTTTGAAAAATTCATGTAATGCTAATGTATGAAAAGCGAGGGTTGCTATAATTATTCTCATGAGGCCACAAATAACCAGATCCATACGCCACGAATCTCCCTCCTAGCATCAAAACAACTCCTAACATGATACCTAATTCATCATAATAAACAATGTAGCCTTTTCCATACTTAAGTAAAAAATTTCATTTTTAAAGTCAAAATTACTTCAACTCTTAAAAGGATATCTCACATGATTTAGATAATTATAATTTCACACACTTCATTATCAATCCCATAAGTGGTTCTGCAAGATGTGAAAAATCTTGAATAAATCATATTTAATAGACAACTAGCCCTAATAAACCTAGAATATCAAAAATGATCTTGGGATACTCTTAGGAAATAATATATATCACTTTATTTGGGTCCACAGATACCCCCTATTCCGATATGATATGATCCAGGATATGAACTTTGTCAATAAAAAAGTGAAATTTTGTGAGTTTATCATACTTCTGGTGCTCTATTAATGTACCCAAAATTATATCAAGTTGTTTTACATGTTTGTGTCAAGAACGTGAGTATACCATGTTGTCATCCACGAGGACTACCACAAATGACTCTAGATATGATCAAAAACACTATTCATCAAGTCTATTAAAACTGATAGTGCATTTATAGATTTGAATAGCGTAACCATATACTTATAAAGGACATATTTACTATGGAAATTTGTACATAGTATGTCTGAAGGTCTAACCCATACCTGATTATATCTCGACCTAAAATAAATCTTGGATAAAACCCAAGCTCCTTAGAGTTAATCAATGTGGTTATCTATTTGAGGAAGTAGATATATAGAAAAACCCACACCTATCCTAAGGGTCATATTGGAAATATTATTGAAATACATAGGAAAACCCCATGAAAAATTACTTGGATATATAAATCCCTTAAATTTTAAATCATCTAATTATATCTTAAGTTCCTGAAGCTTAGTAGGTTCTATCTTGTTAGGAGGTATGGTTACAGGTTATGCTCCTGATAGTAGCTCAATAGTAAACTAAACCTCTATCCCATGGAAAAGTATAAACAAATAGCAAGGACATATACCCTTAAATAAATATAGTATTGGAGAGAAATTTATGTATCTCAAACCTAATCATGTATGAAGAGATTGAAAATATGGGATGTCACTCCACCCATCCTAGGAATCTTGGGTCTCTCTCAGGTTTCATGGGAATCCTATTCTCCACTATACATGTATTTACCACCCTAAGGTGATGAGAAAGTAACCTAACATTGGTAAAATTTGATATGGTCTTGATAAGGATATAACCAATAAATTTTAAAAATGACATAAAAACTAGTCATCTCTAGGAAAAGAGATCCCATAAGAAGAAAAAAGATGTCAACCTCATGGGTAGAATCCTTACATCAGCATATACCCTCTGATTGTGTTTCCAATGGTGTATTATGAGTTATTACCCCCAAAGTACTCAATTTACATTCGAAAACATTCCATAATAGTTGTAAAATTAAATTAAATGTGAAGTGACTTTGTCAAAAAGTAAAATAAACTAATATAGAGGCTACTAAACTCATACCTTGTACTATAGAGGGCATAACACTCTTATCTTATCATATAGTATGTAATGCATGAAGCTGGGTAATACCATGGACCTAAGCCCCTACCTGAATACCCTGAGTAGTCCCACTATATTTCCATTGCATATCATATAACTAGCTCCCACAACCATGCCCACCTCCTCTGTCAAATTAGTCATTAGTAGTCTAGTTTTCTATCCGACATGAAGCTGCTGATCCCACTCCTGAATGCACATTCGATGCATGATTCTTGACACTATGTATTGAGGGAAGGATTAGGATAAAATACTATTGATGGACCATTTTTTCATTGTCTAGACATTCAACTAGTTCCCTATTTTACTAGGCCCTCATGTGACATGTATTCACACACTGATGGAATATTATGTAACTGTTAATGCATAGCATCTAATTGGAATTTCCCCCATGAGTAGACTCAAGGTTCCACTCTCAGCCGATAGATGAGTTGATTACCTGTCCTCATATTGAACCAACCTATCCCACACCATATTCTTTCTTAATGTTCTACTCAGTGATGAGGGATAGGTTTACTATTTCTGAAATTTTTGTCAACCAAAATATATTAACTTAAGATCAGACTACATATTAAAAACCTTCCTCAAACCATGTTGTTGTCTAAAACTCATCATTAGTGAGAGTGGGATTGAATCATTAAAGATTCATTAAATTAATAGAGTAATATATCATAGATATAACACACTGATGAAGGTGAATAAATCCCCTATCCCACTCATCCCTTAGAGTTCTCATGAAAAAGTAATCATAGAAGGCTATTTATAAATCCTTCCATACCATATCCCGATGTTGACCAACACAGGTGATAGGATCCCGCCATTGTTTAGTGGAATCACACAACATGTAGGTTTCAAGATTGACCATAATTTACATAGTAATCTATAAGTGCTAAAATATAGATAATATGGTCTCCAACCATGACTCAAAAACTTGAAACTAAAAGAAAACTATTCTATAACCGCAGTTTGTAACCATGGCTATAAACCCAAAAAAATGGCTATAAGTAATGGAAACATTTTAATGGGTTGTGGATTTTATTGGAATGGATACAGGGAAAAGACTATAGGCACAGTTCAGAACCTTGGAAATATGACTATTTCTATGATTTGTAACCATTTATATGGCCTATTCCATGAATATTTATATCCACATTTTCAACTGTGGAAATAGGACTATATCCACAATTTGAACTATGGTAGTAGGCCTATAGCCATAGTTTATAATAGTGGATTAATCCTCTACCAAATTGACTTATTTTCATAGTTTTAAACCATTGAACTAGTCCAATAGAAATAGTTTAGACCATGAAACTCATTCAACTTTCACAATTTACAACTATGGCTATTTCCTCCAGATACAAAAAAAAACACCACCCTTCAACCTTCTAAAACTCATATCCTCCCACTGAATTCCATAAAAATCAACATTCATGTTTCAAGATGAGTGGAAAAAAAATTATTGTAGAATATAAAAAATATTTCTAAACCTAGATATCACAAAAAAATTAATAGTTACAACCAAAGTTCACTGGTAATGCAATGTAGTGTCTCATGATACATGTAATCCCCAAAAAAGACTAATAATTCTACAATAATTAATTGGAAACACCTATATCCTCCATTAACATGAGATTCCTCTTCCACATTACCCTAAAATAGTATACACTACAACATCTACCAAACACTAACATAATTATAAAAAAACTAGAATATGGGATCCTTAGAAGGTAATAATATAGAAGGATGATATAGTTAAAAATGATGGAATTTATTGATCAAAATTGTTTATTATATATCATCAAAATAACTAAGGTGATATTGCTTTTGATGATATAATACTCTAATAGACATTAATTCAGAATAATTTTTCTTTTCACACACGAATTAATTCTTTAATATGTATAGGGTATCTAATGACAAATATATTAGTAATGATGTCAAAGAAAGTGAATACTAGATGATGAAGGGTGTGAATAGAATATTCCTTAAGAAAAACTATAACAACTTTTCTTATGCTTGAGGATTTTTTCCATTGGTATATGAATTTTTACCTTTTCCATGAGGAGTGTCCTAACTTGGGTGCATAAAGGACTATCCATGGTCCCTTTGTAAGAATAGTTTCCATCCAATTCCATCTTTTCTATATGAGAAACCATCACTCACATGAATAAATATCACTTCCTGGGAAATCATTCATGTTATTCTATAATGATACATTGTTAGTAGAAAAATTGAATATCACCTACACATAATTTTTCTTCAACTCCATCCCATGATATGACCTTACACACTCTATGAATTTGTATAGATTTTCCTACCATTTAATTTCTACACTTACACTATATTGGTTCATTCAATGGTATATAAAAATTAATAATAAATAGATGCATTTGTGTGTATTCATGGTGAGGTAAAAGAATCTATATGTTCTTACTGAGAAATTATATGGTTATGACACTTACCAAAATAGTGTAATAAGAAGCAATTACACATGAATCATAGTAACACATTGTTCCAACACCTTGATGGCATGATCTCAGAAAGATCACAAAGTTGAATAGTAGTATAATATTACTTCAAAAATTATATAAGAGAACCTGGAATACCAATTAAATATAAAATAATAAAAGTAGGAAATATCATTTTAATTATTTAAATAATTACTGAATATATGATTGAGAATTCTTATACATGCGCATAAGAATTATAGAATTAGATTCAAGCTACATGAATATTTAAATAATAATATTTAATTGATTATAACACAAATAATCTCCAAATAAAATCTAAAAGTGATTAGAAAATTTATTTTTCATTGATTATGGTTTTGAGTATTAATGTTCAAATCAATGCATAAAAATCCAGGAAAATAATTTCTTCATTGGCTATAAGGATTTTTTTTCAATATATTCCACACATAGTATAATGTAAAACTATAATATACCCCACTTATACTATTTTAAATGTAGAGGAATAACATTGAAATATAGGGAAATAATTATATTTCTTATTTTTATGTTATCAAAGTGTTTAACTACAGCCAAATAAAAAAATAAAATCAAGAGTAACTATACTCAAACTGTCAACTATGCAAATTAAATTTAAATATAAAATCATGGTTGATTTAACACTCATGGAAACATATTAAATATAAAAAATAAGTGAATAATTAAAATTATTTAATAAAATATGTTTTAACTATCTAAGGGAAAAATAAATATTAATTTTTTAAATTAATTATTATTTTTAGACTAAAAATCAATATTTAATTTTTTATCTTGAGGTTAAAAGTAAAATGTATCATTTAAAATTTTCTTAGTGTGAGAAATATCATTGGCCCCAAAAAATCACTCAGTATCTTCAATGGTGGTAACTTTACTATCAATGTTCATCATTTAATATTTTGATCTAATATATACTAAGAATTAAGCCTCATTGCATGGTTTTGAATTATGTTTTTTGTTTCTCTATAACTATGTTAATTATTTCTCAGAAATGTGGAAAAAACATTAAGTCCATCAACCAAAAATTCAAAGTAATATTTTAAATGTAAAATGTCTTGGTTTTTGGAGAACAATGTGGTGCAGACATGATTCATACATAGATTATTTGAGAAGGATTTAATAATATTGATAAATATTTTATACTTTTTTTTATATTTCTTGTATTAGAGTTCAAGACAATATTCCTAATATATATCCTCTCTTTATTATTTATATTAAGATAATTATGTGTTTTTCAACCAATCAATTGGTAGTTTTATTTTTTTATACAATTAATGGTGATGATTTTGGAGAATTAGAAAGTGGTATAAGGAAGGTAAAAAAAGAGGAGGTATAAAAAATATACTTGATCTGATATAGAGAAATTTGAACATGAAGATGGTTGAGATGGATACTATATATAGAGCCATGTATGATGAGAGTGGTTAGTTTTTATTGGAAATAATGAATATATTTGACAAGTGAACATGGAACTGATTTTTTTGAATAGGATAAAATTATAATATATGGAATTATAATTTAATAGTGATCTTAGAACAATATAAGAAGAATACAAGAAGTAATGGTTTTATGAATAAGTATAACATTTTTATTCTAGTTTTAGAAGAGGTGCATGAATTTGTAATTCAATTGGAAAATAATGTAGAATCATTTGGATTGATTTAGATTTAGTGATGTTAAATTATTTTATTAAATATTTTTGTGATTAAAATGGATTTGGAGTAGTTTTCATGATATTTAGAGAAGGATTAAATTAATTTTGAATAAATATAGGTAGAAAAAAATATTAAACAAAACTCTCCAAGGACTACGTATGATTTACTCAGGAAATTAATTATTAATGTGATATTAAAAAAGAAGTTTAGGGGCCATGAGAGATTAACTTGGTGAAAATAGGAGATAAATAAATTTTCTCATTATTTGGAAGTTTTGTAAGATTATCATCATGCCTCTGATGCTACGTAAGAATAAGTCATGTGAAACCCATATTTCATAAGAGTAAACTCTTCATTCTTATGAAAGATGAAGATTTTGTATGAATCAAAACCACACATAAACTATATATGAATTTATGAACATTTTACAAGATTAACCCTAAATTTTATTAAAGTCACTTCCCTGAATTATAGAATTTTAGAGATATAATGAACATCATGAAGACATGTAGATGTAAAAATAAGTTAGAATACATGTTTAAGGAGTTATGGAGATTGGGGTTGTTAATTTTTTAATTTAAATGGGAAAATGATGATTACTACACAATGGAGGATGCTGTATTAGAATTTCAAAATCCCTATAAAAAATTAGGAAGCCTATAACTGGTATTTTGGAAGTTATTTTGGACAAATCTTGAGATTATATGGTTTGTACGTAAGTATAAAATAATGGTGAAAGGTTTATTTTAATATTAAAAATAGTAAATTAGTATATCACCACATTTTGGAGAAATTTATTTAGTGTTGGGTTTCTAATGTTTAGGAGGAAATGGGTAACTGAGCATGAATGAATCTATTTTTAAGGCCATTTTTCCTATATAATTTTTATGATATGGTTATTATTATTCTAAACCATGGTTGATCATGATTTGGTAAAATTAATCATTTAAAATGACCATAATAATTATGATATGGGAGTTTTTATATCATTGAGTTCAAAGTAAATTTATAATATGGAGGCCAAAATAACTGTTCTGGATATCGCCACACCGTGGTGGATTAAAACCCAGAGAAAATAAAGTAATCATTTTGAATTTAAATATGAAAATCATGAATAAATATTTAATGTTTTAATTAAAATTAACGAGTTTTATTTTTCCACACTAAAATAATCTGGGACACATGGCATGATGACAAAGAATTGAGGAGAATGAAATTTATTCTACTTGGATCAAAGATGGAAATTTTTAGAGAGATTATCAGAATTTATCACCTATAAAAAATGTAGAGTACTAAATAAATATTGAATATTTGGATTGAAATGAAAAAATAACATGAAATATATATCAAGAATCGGCGAAAAGGAGAAGATATCCTAGAATTAAAAGGTAATTAAAATTCTACACCTGATACATTAGAAGAAGAAAATGAAAAATAAGAATGGGAAAAAATTTCATTGCTATATCCAAAAAATTGAAGAGTTGAATATGGATTATAAAATAGAAAATTCTTATTTTTAATTATCTTCATTAGGTAGATTTTTTAAATATTGTTTCTATGTAGAATACAAAGAGGTGTTCCTCAAACTAATAGGAATGCCTTGTCCAGAATTGAAAGTGGAAGATAAAGGTAAAACCCTTAGAATGCGGTGTTGATGAAAAATGGTTTGAAGAAGTAAAATAACAAAAAATTAGATCTTAAAATCATATTAATTCTAGATTTAGGATGTTATCTAATTCATGATGAATATAGGGAGAACCTCATGTATATAAACTATTGATGATATTCCCCAAAGTAGTGCATGGAGGAAGTGGAGAGGGAGTTCCCCTTGAGCTAGGCTCTCATTAATTGAATTTTTTTAAAAATTATATAATTATAAAAGATTGAATGAGGTTATAAATTATAAAATTATGAATTAGTAAGAAACAATTTCAAAAAGTTAAATTAAACAAAGTTTATTGAAAAGTGGATGAAAGTAGTTTAATTCATAGTCCAAATTCCAAGGAAATAACTTCTTTATTGAATATAAGGATTTTCTCAATATATTTCACTCACTGTGTATCCTAAAACCATAAGATAACCAACTTATACTATTTTAAAGTAGATTAAGAACACTATATTATAATTTAATAACTTTAATGCTAATGTGATATATTATTAAAATCTTTATCTACTACTATAAACAAAGATAAAATCAAGAGTAACAATACTCAAAATCTCTAGTAATTAACTAGAATTTAAATATTAAATCAAGGTTGATAATAAGATTAATAATAAATACACAACACACACTCAAAAATTGCTATTAATTTTATCATGTATGATTAAACTAGTTATAAATTAAAGGAAATAATCAATATTATTTTTGTTAAATTACCTATTGTTTTCAGAAAAAATATTAGTTTATTACCTTGAGGTAAAAAGGATGATTTAACATTTAACATTTCCCTAGTGTAAATAATTTTATTTTCCCAAGGTTATCCTTCATTAGATTTAATTTTTGAAACTTAATTATCATTGTTGATAATTTTGTAATAATTTTAATAAATGTTAACCACCAAAGAATAATCAGAGTTTAAAGAATAAATTTTTTTCACTATAAGAAAGATACCTAGAATCCATGAACTCACATTTAACATGAGTATGATTCTAGAACATCTATATTTTTATATATAACACCAAAATCTGATCACGATACATCTAGGTGTTGTTTTCTCATACCAGTAGCTAGGAAAAATTAAAACTGTATTGACATATAAACTTATTATTTGTATTAACATATTATCATTATAAACATATAAATAATATAGAACATAAACTTATAATAAAATAAACTATATGAACATATTAATACATTTATAAATCGTTTCAAAATTGTAAACAATTTATGTTAATAAAAATAACATTCAAATAGTGTTTATATGTTTATTTAGATATTGAATTGTTTAATAAAACTAACATGTAAACTACATAGACTTTATGGTCTGAAAATTTTAAAAAATATTACCATATAAATAGAAACAATTCAGTAAAATTAACATATATAATCATATTTTCAAGAAAAAATTTAAAATTGAATAACTAAAACATCAATAACAAAATAGAAATATCAAGTGAAAGGCATATCTTTGAATGAGTTATTAATATAGAATTAGATGATAGATGAAATAAATTATTCCATAATATTAAGTACAATGATGAAATTTATAGTGTAATTGAGTTAGTTGTTCAAGATCTTGCATCAGAAGAAGCACCCTATAAGGAAATAATCTATAATGTTAGATTGAATTACTTCTCAAATTTTGGACACAAGTGGATGGAAGCAGCTAAGAATCTTTAGTCTTGTAAGTAGATACCCATTCTTACATTAGTCAATTGAAGCAATTCGTCCTTATCCTTACATTTAAATGATGTAAAAGATAAAAATAAAGTAAAATGTTAGACTATTTTATATTAATTAACACTAAAACATCAGAAAACCATTTAAATACATACAAAATTATTATATACTAAAACATAAATCACATATTGAAATGATAAATGAAAAAACAATGTAATCACACTTCAAAAATATAGGGGTTTTCATAAAAAAAGAGAATCATGAAACAATAAAATATTGTACTTGAAACATACCTAAAAAATAAGCACAATAATGGAAACTAAAATTATTGTATCAGTGAAAACCACAAATATGATAAATTTATAGAAATAATCCTTAAAAATTTATATTTTCACAACAATAAATGTTTCATCCAATTAGGTACACAAAAAAACACCATGTAACAAGTATTGAATTGTCTTTGGAAAATAAATAATAGTTATGTTAAAATGATATCTATTGTCATATATTCAAATTAGTCAGTACACTATGCTAATAACGTCATCCATTGACTAAAAATGACGAAGAAATTTGAGTCAATAATTTTTGGTTTGTGGGATGATACAATTTTAAAAATACTTATAATGCTCATATTATAGTTTTAGAAATTTTTTTATATCACAATAGTGAAAGAGTTATAAATTTAGAACAAAAAATAAAGAAATTGAAAATTCTAGAATGGTCATAAAAAAGATATTATTTTCCATTACAAAAATCAATCCCCAATAATTATTTATGCATAAAATAATATATAATTTACTTACAAAATAATTATCCATATATTTAATTACATTTCACAATATTATGTATCATGGTAAATGAAAATACATTATAAAAATTAATAAACATTGAGATCTCAAAATGTAAAATTTTGTAGTATTGAAAAAGAAAATATATAATATGGAATATTTTTAAACATATATATTAAAAATAATCATAAAACAATAAAATGTTCATGAAAAATATCATAATATACCATAAAATAACTAATTTATGGACTAGATTTAAAGTATTTTTTGACATGAAAAAAATTATTATTATTATTTAAAGCTATTTAAGAATTTGACACAAAAAATATTGAGCATATTATTGATCACACTTATTGAAAACTATTTTCGCACTTATCACATATCATAATCAATATAAAAAATAAGTATTTTTTGTTCTATTACTAAAAATATTCATATATAAGATGTTGAAAATTATTTTTACAATGGGAAATAGAATTTAATAAATACTTAAAATAAGTGATAATTAATATAATTAGTTTTCATTTAGCGCTATCAAATAAGATCTGACTAGATAAAAATCATACAATAGTTCCTTGAAACTTTATTATACCTATAATATTCATGTTATATCAGTTCTATTGAATATAGAATACGATAATATTTGAAAATGGAATGGAAAAAATGATTTTCAGTCTACACTAATCTTACATAAATATAAACATGGAATAATATGAAATATAACAAAGTCATACATTTGATAGTGTCTAATAATGTATAATCAGTGGAAGGATTAAATTATGAAACAATAATATGATGAAATAAAATTAAATCATTGATGAAGGGATAAAATAATGAAATTGACTAAACACATGTTATAGCTAAATAAAGATCCGTTTATAGGGAAAACTAGGGTAAATCTAACTAGTTATATAGATGCAGTTCAATAGAATCTTAGTAGGTTGGGATTTATCCTAAGAAATTGCAGATGAGAAGATTTTTCTAGGGCCAACCTAATGGAATTTGTGATAAATCATGAAATAAGGAGTATTAAAAGGGAAAAGATTGGTTCGAGTGAGAAATTGGGACGGTGGGGTCACCTTGTTGTAGTAGAAGAATTTTGGGTTCTCATATCGAAGGTGGAGCATACCGAGAGGTGTGGTGGTCACATTTGATCCATGTCAATGCTGTATCGAAACCTTGTCAGACCCACATCAGAGAGTAGGATCGCAAGGATGTGGGGTGGACACCTCAGAGGTGTGCTAAATTATGAGGTTGGGAGGCCGCAACAACATAGTCTCAGAGGAGGTGGTTGGTAGGCCCAGATTGAGTAGTGTCAATTGGAAGGGAGGTGGTTGTATCAGAAGAGGATGAATATGGAATGGCTGGGTGAGAATCAAAACAACATATGGGGATCTTGAGGTGGAGGATGGTCATGAAGAGAAGTAGGGTCGCAAGGTTTGGGGTGGAAATCGAGGAGTGGGGTGAGTTACTACCACAAGAAGTAAATTAAACTGTGGGAATAAATTATCTATGGCCACAATCATTATTACTCATTGATATAGGTACATGGATACAACCCCAAATTATATTCATGTGGGGGCCCCCATTGCCCATGAATGTAGGTGGATGATGCTACTAGAACTCTCGCATTGATTTATATATAGAAGAGGTAGCTTGTAGGTATTACTACATAGAATCCATAGACTAAATGAAAAAAATCTCAGAACTAAGAATCGGTTCCCAATTCAGATATAGTAGGTCGTGATGCATGTGGAACCACATGAGGCAATAATAGTATATAAGAACCCACCACCCCTAGATCTTGGTCTTCACCAACTTCCTAGTGTTTGACCCAAGGTCATCATGGTGAAAATATTTCAATAATTACAAAACACACACCTCATAAAATAATTTTATAATTGAAAATATCATAGATAAAGGAATTGGAATTGAATAATTTCTTCCTATACAAGATTCATAACCCCTATTCCTACTACTAATTCCTCGTATAGGTAATATTGTAGGATTATAAGAGTCATAAGGGATAATCCCTACTACCCACTACCCACTACTATGGGAAGGTTGGGGTTAAGGTCCCATATCATGTAACAAAGATCCCAGTATATGTAAAAACAATTTCCATGTATAGATAAAAACACCCTTTTCATCGCAATTAGTATCCCCATTTTATTGTAATAATTATTTAAGAATATAAAATTTATACTTTTCATTTTCATACATATATCTATATATATTTATCTCGGTTTCGTTAGGTGCATCTAAAATCCCCAAATTATAACATCATACAATTTTGAAGTTACAATTTGGTATTTCATGTAACTGCCACTAGCCTTTATAATGGTTTAATTATATGAATCAAAATTTATAATTTATGGAGGCCCACACACTTTATAAATTTCAATTAATATCCATTTAATTTCAACCACTAACATTTTATCCCATGTGACCAATGGTCAATGGATCAAATGTGTCATAATTGGTTAGTTATAGTGCCACCATTAAGGTATGTTGGCAAACACCATTTATATTGATGTAGATATGTTAAATAACCAAATATTTATCTACCTAGAATAAAAATTACTGCAATTTTAATATAACAATCAAGAAACATAAAATAACCACATATAATAAAAAAATGAAAGCAATGAGATACACCTATATAGAATGGAATAATGCATGACATGCGAATCTCCATGTGCCTATACTGATGCATATGAAAAACAACCTTTACTTACTATGGAAAGGGTAAACGAGAATCTATAAATGTCACATCATAAAAATAGTGAATCAACCAATAGTGAAGTTGATATAATCATAAAAGGAGAAATACATATAAAAAATTCATATTCTAGGAAAGTTGGATTTTATTTGAATTTCAGTTAGACACTCCCAGGCATAAGATCATTAATAAATCCCAAAATTTTAAAATCTCATATCTAAACATTTCCAAATAGTAAGAAAAAAATTCTTCTATACCACGTTGTAGCATCACGAACCTAGTTCACTCTTAAGTAACCAAACCCGATTGGCCTCATGGAATCAATGGAACCTTATCATAATCTAGAGGTTGTCGACTATTAGATATGGACTAAGGTGTGTCTATCAGATGACTATGAACTCTGATCAGAATAGTGAACCATAATAAAAAATAGATAGAATCAGTGGAAGAAGTGTACTAAAAATATGAATATGGAGAATAAAAAATAAATCTTCTAAATAAATATCACTAGTACCATATATAGAATATTCCATGTCAAGATACTATACAAAAAGAAAGGGGAATACTCAGGATATAGAGTAGTAGGAACATACAACATTCTATTCAATAATAAAAGATTCCAAAATCTATCTCCAATGGAATTATGAGAATAATTTAGATCCTCTTCTCATGTACTCCATCCTAGTACAAATAATCAGGAATCCATAGTTAGACCGCTGCCTTGGTATCTAATTTCAACCAATAAGTCTATTTAGGTACCAATCAGCCTCTCAAAAAGTGTGTGAGATATACTCAGTAGTCCACCACCAATGGAATCTAGTATGATCCAGCCAATGCATATTAAATATCAATGGGTTGATATAACAAATTTTAAGCTGTGATGTAAGATGTAAACGAATTGACATTGGTTCCTAAAGGACACTTGGATGACACTACCTACTTCATCCAGAGTTGGGATACCTCTGCACATGTGTCACCTTATTTACATAAGTATATATATATGATCTTATATATATATATATATGTATGTATGTATATGTTTTAACTATAAAATTTTTAACATATATATCAATATATATAGATACATAGTACTACTAAGGACTCAATGCATAAATCAAGATTCCATGCATAGTCATAAAAGTCCCATGCTGTAGAGAAGGGTATCGGGCCATGCATTTGATCAGGGATAAAGATTTCATCATATCCATTAACCCAATGAGATAAGTTAAATTTAATTTACAATAACCTCCTAGGGAATGTGAAATGTCACTAATAGAATCTGGTCGCCGCCAAAACTGGAACCAAACCCAGCCCATGACAAGGCCCGAAGGGATTCCCATATCCCCACGGGCTGGCACAAGTGCCCGGGTATCATTTATCTTGGTTTGGGAATGATTTACCCGAATATGTATACAAAAAACACCAAAAATATTTGATAAAATGAATCTGAAAAATTCATACCAACCAGGTTTATACAAAAATCCAGAACTAAATACATAAGTTCAAATGAAATAAAAAAAGTCAAAAGACACAATGAAACAGCAACAAAACATCCCCATGGACTCCACATGACAAAGGGCATCACCCCCAAGCCGTCTCCACAACTCCGCCCCAAGGATGGAGACTAACACCCTCAACCACCATCACCCTTAGCATTTCCTTTACTTGAGTCAAACATAACCAAGTATACTTACACCCAAGGGGTGTAAGTAGGTTGTGAGCCTAATCCCAATAGGATACCATCCAATTATTCCAAATATTATGCAATAAAATGTGAAAAAGCAAGCAGTTTTAATACGCAAAGAAAAGCAGTGATAAAATCCAAGAAATGCAACTTTCAATTGAAAACATTTTTCAAGCTAAAGTTTTCAGAATGTTCACAAATTTAAATAGAAATGTTATCTTCTATAAATTAATTCCAAAAACACTACAATACATGGGAAAATACCACAAACATAATGAGAAACAAAATTCGGAACACCCGTAGGCACTAGATAGTCTCGGGTCCCATGTACCTCATACCTCGGTGTAATGTAACCATATTAAAATCCATTATCATGCACAAGAAACTAGTAGGGAACATAAACATAACCTAGTGGTCCCCAATAATCATCCAAACAATTTAGTTAGAGTTGTCATTATCCAAATTCTAGGTGAAATAGGGACAAAACCCATTCGGTCCACTAGCCGTACTAGTACACATCCGCCCCACCTAGGTACCCAGGCTTCCCCCTTTGTGCTCAAACAATTTTAGAATGATACATATATCTGTTTTCATATAAAACACCACTAATGGTCACATACAATCATTAAATTAGCTACACACATTTTATATTATTTAAAACACACAACAAAACACTTTGAGTTTCAATAAAACAACTTCTCCAAATCTTTCTTTGTTTTGCACCCAAAACTCTTTGAAAACCCCACTTGAACACCATATTCATAATAATATTTATCAAAACAGAATCCAACACACCCTAATTTTTTTTAAACTCATTACATGATTTGTAAAACAATCCCAATAAGCATCGCATAGAATACCCATGTAAAACACCCAATTCAACGCCAAATTGGTACTCAAAAACCATTTTCTTAACAAACATCACCCAAACCAATTTTTCAGCAACAAAAAAAGAATAATAACATTTAAAACATAATTTTCAGCCCTAATACAGTTCAATAAGGTCAACTAAATAATTAAAAGTAACCCCTTAATCAAACAATAAAAGTTTTATATAAAAAAAGCACAAATTTCACATGAAATTGGCCCTTAAAATTCACTTGCATTACAAACACCACTAAAACCAATTTTTGTGGAACCAAATCAATGGTTTAAACATGAAAATATAATAAACACAGTAGATATGTCACAAGGATTGCATACAAAGTGGAATCTCCTACCAAAGTAATGAAAACCCTTGAATCAATGTGTGAAAATCAAGTCGCACCACCACCGCACCAAGAGGGACTTAGAACAAACCAAAACCCACAAAATTGGACCAATAAAACCCAAAGTTAAACCCTAGGTTCGAAACCCTACCTACTGGTCAATTTGGTACTTCAAGGAAAAGGGAAGAAACCCCTAGGAAATAGAATGAAACCCTAAGCAATTTGAAAGAGGAATGGAAGAGACTCACTTACTTGAGGGATCTTGAATAATCGCCCCTAATACACCAGTAGATGAAATTTACAACAGTAAAAACTTCAAGGGAGGTTTGAAGAAGGATTAAAAGGTAATTTAGGAACTGTAATGGTGAAAAATAGTAATAATTGAGAGAGTTATGATGGAAAGAACTTACCTCCTCAAATATTCCTGATTTTAGAAACCCTAAGAAGTTCAACACTCAATAGCGATGAGGAAGATGTTCAAATAGGGGGGAGAGAGGTTAGAATCGTGGATGGGTTCAATGGGCGCATGTGATGCTTGAAATAAATAAAAAATCCTTAAAATTGAATAAGTTATTAATTAATAGAATTTTATTTTTAAAACTGGAATTGGGATTTCGGGCAGGCCCAATTCCTTAAATAAAAACCCATATAAACCTTGGTTATGGATTTCTAAAGGCTCCAAACTATAATTATGGTGTTAATATGTCAGAGAAGACCATTTAGGAATTGGAATGGGTGAAAAATATACAAAAATTAAAAATTTATAAAAGAAACAAAATTTATTTTTAAATCTGGAATTGAGCTCACGGTTTGGCCCAATTCACGAAAACTCACCCATTCCACCATAAAAGCTTCAGAAACCCCAAAAACAAAGCATAAATGGAAATTAAATGAAATTTAACTTTAAAATAAGCCATTTATGTAAAAATTATTTCCACCATGAAAATGTTCCATCTCCAGAAAGCTACAACAAGACCAGATACCAAAACCAAACCCAACCGATAAACCAAGATGTACTTCTTCGGAAAGCTTCGCCCCCAAGGAACAAAACACCATCAGTGATCAATTAAATAATGATTAATCTCAAAACCCAAAATTAAACCATTTTCCTGAAATGATCAATCAAATTCATACTTTATCCCAAAATGAAACTCCTCGAACGCTATCCGAACAAGACTCAAGCAATTCACCCAAACGAATAACAACTTCGAACAAGGTTACACTTACCTTACATTAACAAAACCATTGGGAGCTCTCCAATCCCACTGTTTACTCAAGGAATATGTTGGTATCTAGATAAATCTGAACGATACTACCTACCACCAAGACAAGTCCATAGATAAATCTGAGCTATTGGTATGGGGGGACACAAATAGGCACCCCACCATAAGAGGCAACCTATATTATTTTATGAGACAAAATCAGGACACTAACAAGGGGAGTCCTGAATGGAATCCCTGGTAAAAAGGGTATACTTCCATTATAAATTTACAAAAGAACTTATATATGACTCATATTGGGTCTCCCCACCATAAGAACCAACCATCTTAACCGACCAGCACGGGCCGGTACAAAAAGACCCCAATTTTTTTTAATGATTTGGGAAGGGCGCAGGGTCAGTCCACACGGTTTGGGAAATTCTGCACTAACTGTGCATATCATTCTTTTTGCATGGCTTCCTGTAACATGGTCACTACTAATCATACACAAACTATGTACTCATCACGTCTATCCAAATTTCCAACCATTCTCTAATGACTTGATGGAAACCAAAGGGGGAGGGAATGACATTAGTTGATGACATGGGTACAAGGCCCTCAACCTATTTCCACTGAATGGGAACAACAGAAGAAAGATAATGGCACTAGAGCTTTAAACTCTTACTATCTTTCATACCGAGGATAAAACATTGTACACGGGTTTAAACAACCCTGGGATTTCCCCTAACTATGAGTCAGCTTCTCTCTGAGACCTATGGCTGGAGATCAAATGATTGAAGCATCTTCAACATCACAGTTAGGCTTTGGAAACCCCTCTGAATGAGAATTATTATTTCAGTGCCACTAACAACTATACTGAAATCCCCGATAAGATTTCCAAGACATAACACATTCCAAACTCACTTTACCCTAACTCAATATTTCACTAAAACAAGGGCTTAGAAAATGAACACACATCACACCTTGTTTCTTCGAGTGAGAAACCATACAAGTAAATAAAACCTATAATCACCTTCCTCTAAAATGGAAGATTTTGAAGTTTTTACAAGGGATACATTATCCCAACATAAAGAGACTCTCAGAGGATTGCCCGACTTTCACCTTTAAAGTCAATCTATTGCACAAAATCACAAGGATTCACCGAACATGACCATTGCGACTGATATAAAAAATTCATGGAGTGGGACCTTATACAACATCCCCAAAAAAACACACAATTCTAGAAAGTGGCCACAATATCCTCTCGTGACCAGATTTCCCACATTGGTAGTTTATTGTGAACTCTTTCTTCGAAGAGACTACGATGGACCGAGAGGACCTCTTAGACACCATCCAGATACTCATCTATGCTAACAACCCCAAACCACTTCTACCTTCGGAAAATCAGGAAACTTAAGAGGCTAAGGTCTCTTTCAACCTTCCATGATCACTCTCCCACTACAAGAGGATACAGAAAACTAGTAATTTAAAGGGTGTAGACTCAATTTAAAAATCTCAAGAAAAATATTCCTTATATTGATCAACTGGAGGGTCTTTGAATGAAGAAACAATCCGGGTTTCAATTCCGTTGTGCACTAACCCTTAATGGGGGGGGTACCTTATCTAACGATTAAACCTAAGGACCCAAAGAAGATGTTCCATTGATCAAGATATACCACAAAACAGATCCAAACACATGAAAGGAAATACCTTAAAAGCATCCCAAAACATTTCTCAGAAGAGACCACTAATTGGACCTTCAACACAACTTACCGACCAAACACAAACCCAAAACACAATACAAATAGGAGGGGTTCTTGGACTCAAAACATCCCACAACATCAACATTTAAAAAAACACATAATACAAACCATCCCAAACTAGTCATAAATACATCATATTTCTCATTTAAAATCATATTTTTGAAAATAAATTATTTTAGCGGTTAGCGTATCCACTAATGGTACTCCATGGGCCTTACACAAGCATGTTTCTGTTCCATAATGGGCACCCTCCTCATGTCCATCCCAGAACTCATCCAGCCATGCCATTAACCATCCATCATCCCATATAACCCCATGCATGTGGTCGCTCAAGGAAATACCAAAGGTTAAAATAAAAAAAAATCTTTCCACTTTTCAAAACCAAAAAAGTCAACCAATACCTCCTTTTTCTCAAAACCTCTAACCACGAAATCAAACCCAAATTACATCTTACCAATATTTTTAGAAAGGAACAATAATTTAAATGAAAACTCACTTTCAATTCATACACGTCAATTTCAAAACCTCTCATTCCATTAAAACACCTTTCAATAGTTTAGAAAACTCTATTAGAAACACTTTTTCAAAACCAACATTGACATAGTTCATGCTTTCAAAATAGGTGCAAAAACACTATTTTACATTCCAATAAAATTATGAAAATTCAGTTCCCCATTTTAAAAAATCTAACCATTACCTCTTTATTAGATGATCATTTCACAAAAACTTTGCACTTCTTAAAACCAAGTCACTTTAAAGACAAAGATCCAAGATTTCAAAAATAGAGAATACAAGACAATGAGAGAGGAAACTTGTTTCAGTGGGTGACTTGGACATATGGTTGGCAGCCATATTCCAATCACTTCACCATCATAGAGAGTGTTCTAGGTAAATATCCCCAGCTCCACATGGCTTTCCAGACCCTGCGAGCTCACTGAGACTAGTAACCCAACTCTCTTTTCATTTCCCCTAATCATCATCAATCCAAGAAATCCAAAGGACTCATATAAATCCAAACATCCCTTGGCGACATGAATCCCATCATGAGTTGTGGTGATTAGACACATTACTCATAACTAGAATGCCAAGTCCCGACAATCCTAACTCCAGACTATCCCGACTCTTCCCCAAATAACGTGACCCAAAGACAACGAACCTCCTTTGATACCATTTTGTCACAAAGCAAATATGATCTCCACCAAAACCGGCACCAAATACAGGCCGTGACAAGGCGCGAAGGGCGTTCCCTATCCCCACGGGCTGACACAAGTTCTCGGGTATCATTTATCTTGGTTTTGGAACGATTTACCCGAATATGTATACATAAAACTCCAAAAATATTTGATAAAATGAATCTGAAAAATTCATACCAACTAGGTTTATACAAAAAATATAGAACTAAATAAATAAGTTCAAATGAAATAAAAAAAGTCCAAATACACAATTAAACAGCAACAAAACATCCCCATGGACTCCACATGACAAGGGGTCATCACCCCCAAGCCGTCTCCACAACTACGCCCCAAGGATGGGGACTAACACCCTGAACCGCCATCACCCTTAGCCTTTCCTTTACCTGAGTCAAACATAACCAAGTCTCATTACACACAAGGGGTGTATGTAGGGTGTGATCCTAAGACCAATAGGATACCACCCAATTATTTCAAAGATCATGCAATACAATGTGAAAAGCAAGCAGTTTTAATATGCAAAGAAAAGCAGTGATAAAATCCAAGAAATGCAACTTTCAATTGAATTTTTTTTTCAAGATAAAGTTTTTATAATGTTCACACATTTAAATAGAAATGTTATATACTTTAAAGTACTTCCAAAAACACCCCAATACATGGGAAAATACCACAAACACAATGAGAAACAAAATCGGGAACACCCTTAAGCACTAGATAGTCTCGGGCCCCATGTACCTCATACCTCAGTGTAATGTAACCATAATAAAATCTATTCTCATGAACAAGACACTAGTAGGTAACATACCCATAACCTAGTGGTCCCCAATCATCATCCAAATAGTTTAGTTAGAGTTTTAGTTATCCAAATTCTAGGTGAAACATGGACAAAACCCATCCGGTCCACTAGCCGTACTAGTACACATCCGCCCCACCTAGGTACCCGGGCTTCCCCCTTTGTGCTCAAACAATTTCAGAATGATACATATATCTGTTTTCATATAAAACACCACTAATGGTAACATAAAATCATTAAAGTAGCTACACACATTTTATACTGTTTAAAACACACAACAAAACACTTTGAGTTTCAATAAAACAACTTCTCCAAATCTTTCTTTATTTTGCACCCAAAACTCTTTGAAAACCCCACTTGAACACCATATTCATACTCATATTTATCAAAAAAGAATCAAAAACACCCTAATTTTTTTAAAATCATTACATGATTTATAAAACAATCCCAATAAGCATCGCATAGAATACCCATGTAAAACACCCAATTCAACACCAAATTGGTACTCAAAAACCATTTTCTTAACAAAAGTCACCCAAAACAAATTTTTAAGCAAAAAACAAAGAATAATAACATCTAAAAAATCATTTTCAGACATAATATAGTTCAATAAGGTCAACTAAAAAAATTAAAAGTCATCCCTTAATCAACCAATAAAAGATTTATATTAAAAAAGAACACATTTCACATGAAATTGGCTCTTAAAATTCACTTGCATTACAAACACCACTAAAACCAATTTTTGTAGAACCAAATTAATGGTTTAAACATGAAAATATAATAAACACAGTATCTATGTCACAATTATTGCATAAAAAGTGTAATCACCTACCAAAGTATTGAAAACCCTTGAATTAACGTGCGAAAATCAAGTCGCACCACCACCGCACCAAGAGAGACTTAGAACAAACCTAAAACCACAAAATTGGACCAATAAAACCCAAGGTTAAACCATAGGTTCAAAACCCTACCTCCTGGTCAATTTGGTACTTCAAGTAAAAGGGAATAAATCCCAAGCAAATAGAATGAAACCCTAAGCAATTTGAAAGAGGAATGGAAGAGACTCACTTACTTGAGGGATCTTGAAGAATCGTCCCTAATAAACCAGTAGATGAAATTTAAAATAGTCAAAACTTTAAGTGAGGTTTGAAGAAGGGTGAGGAGGTAATTTAGGAACTGTAATGGAGGAAAAAGAGTAATAATTGATAGAGTTATGATGGAAAGAACTTACCTCCTCAAATATGGCTGATTTTAGAAACCCTAATAAGTTCAGCACTCAATCGCGATGAATAAGAGATCCAAATAGGGGAGAGAGAGGTTGACTCGCGGATGGGTTCAATGGGAGTGTGTGAGGCTTGGAATCACCGAAAAATCATTAAAATTTAATAAGTTATTAATTAATAAATTTTGATTTTTAAAACTGGAATTGGGCTTTCGGGTAGGCCCAATTCCTTAAATAAAAACCCATATACACCTTGGTTATGGATTTCTAAAGGCTCCAAAATATAATGGTGGTGTTAATATGTCAGGGGAGACCATTTAAAAATTATAATGGGTGAAAAATATAAAAAAATGAAAAAGTTATAAAAGAAACAAAATTTATTTTTAAATCTGGAATTGGGCTCACGGTTTGGCCCAATTCACGAAAACTCACCCATTCCACCATAAAAGCTTCAGAAACCCAAAAAACAAATCATAAATGGAAATTAAATGAAATTTAACTTAAAAATAAGTCATGTATGTGACATGAAACCTCAAGTTAAATGATTAATAAATGATGTGAGATATCATTCCCAACATCACATGTCACAGAAGTGTGAAGAATCATGCTTAACACTAGCCTTAACCATGACTCAAAATAAATTATATATGGGTGAGTAATAATAATTATATCCCATAATATATTTAGTGATTTAACATAATAAAATATATGATTTTTAACCATTTAAAATTTAATTATCCAATGGCGCGATTCATAATATTTTTTATGGGTATGTGACATGGTCATACCATTGCATTCCATTTTATTTAATTTATCCTTTAAATTTAATCATCAAGACAACCCAAATTAGGAGGCGGGTTGGTGACATTACAATTTAGAAGGTCAAATTCATTTCTAAAGAACACCTTAAGGGGTTGAACTAGTTGAAAGGAATATCCACCAATACTGAAAAGAGTATAAAGGGAATTTATAAATGGTTAACAATTTAATTAAGAACAATTTTTATTTTTATATCAACTCACAGAAGTTCCTTCATTTAGGAATCATGTCACATGATATAGAGAAATGATAATTTAAGGATAAATACTGAACCACTTACCATATGGTGTTAGACGACTCCTCATCCAGTTTCAACATCATATTCGATATATAATGGAAGGAATAAGTGAAATACAAAGGATGGAAAAGTAATAAAGGATGGAAAAGTATTGAAGAGATTACGAATATGGATCCAACATGACTGATGTCACTTGATTATAAGCTCAATCGAAGAAGATACCAAAAATACTAGTAGTTTAAGAGGAAGAGATTCATGTGTGGGGAGTGTCTATGAAAAAGTGAAGAGAAAGGTGGGTTTAAACATTAATGAAGGTAGGATAAAAATATTCATTTCACCAACTTTTAAATGGGTGCATGGTTTAGATAAAAAATCATTCCAAACCATGCACCAATCATTTGGATCCACTATATATGAGGAACTAACGATACGTTCAAGGCACGTGGTTTGGAAAATTGGGAACCTCCCCTGAAAATATCCTCTTAAATTTCTCTATAGCTCCTTTCATGGATGTGTAGAATATTATGAATGGTCAAACTAATTGTGAACCACTTCCAACAATGCTACATAGTTTATCCACAAGATTAAACTGACCATGATCCAATAGTGTGACTCCTGGTATTTCTACAAAAATTATATCTTCAAGCTCTGAACAATCCCAAGACACTACTAAAACATTCCTTTATGAACATTTAAAGGAATATAACAAGATATAAAAACATAAATTAAATGGGTCTTTACATATGTAAGAACTCGGTTCTTATCTTTGAGGTACAGGTTTCTTCTTTTCTCCTTTACTTGAGTGTTTTTAAGAAAATAAGGAAAATGGGGAAAAATCCCAAATTTTGGAAGTACACGCCATGTACTTTTCCACACGCTGTGTACTTCAGAAAGTGTGGAATGAGTACACAGGGTGTGTGGCCATGTCGCCGATGTAGGGTGTAGGAACTGACTACACGCCGTGTAGTGGTCCTTTACACGCCGTGTAGTCAGTCGGCAGGTGAATAGTAAGGTGGTGGCTAGCTGTGTGACAGAACAAGCCGTGTGCTCATGCAGACATGCCGTGTAGTCATGTCGATAGGTGAACAGTGCCACGCTAGCAGGAAGCTGCCAGAGGAACAGTTTAAAAATGGGAAGTACACACCGTGTACTTAGAAGTACACACCGTTTACTTTGTTTTTTTCACTTAAAATGGGCAGTAGCCTCCCCTATTCACAGGGAAGGCTTAGAACCGGACGAGAGCTCGAGAGAGGACGACCAAACCTTCGGAGATCCTCCGAGTGCACGTCGGGAATTTGTTTCCACCTCGGACGATCTTGTTGGAACCGCACAGGTAAGCCCTCCACTCTTCTTTAATGGTTCTTGCCAACTCTTCCCCTAACGGGAGTTATTTGCGTTTAAGCGATAATTCTTTTACCTCAGATCTATGGCGTTATTGGACGTTTCAGAAGGCATCGTTCGCGTATAACGCTCATTGGTGATTAAGGTAGGTGTCTTGGTGTTTATTTTCCAACTGTCGTGTGTTTTCTGTGTTTTTGAGCTACAAACCCATATTTGTAGTGTCATGTGGCTGAGGCCGTGGCTATTTTAATACCTAGAATTGTATAGGTAATTAAATGTGATATTAAAATACTGTTTGGGATCGGTGCTTGGATCCAGGACCACCCCGAGGGTGCATTCCTCTGTTTAGCCGTTTGGCCAGGATACCCGAGGGTATTCCATGTTTAAATTATGCATTACTTTTTCCTTGAGAGGAATTGTATGTAAAGTGCATGTTTATATATTGGGAATGGCCCGGTTACTTATGCCTGAGGGCGGTGTTTTACTATAGCCTCAGGTCGTGACTGTATTAGCCTAAGGGAAACATACTATTTCTCCTGAGGGAAACCTTTCGTGCCTGAGGGCTTAACTTTTGTGCCTTAGGGCGACACTTCCTATGCCTGAGGGTAATTTTTGTTACACCTAAGGGAAATACCTGTGGGTTGGATTCTGTATTGCCTAAGGGAAAGCCTGAGGGCGTGGTTTACTATATTAGCCTGAGGGAAAGGTTCTGGTTGGCCCAAGGACTTGGTGTTGTTGAGCACAAAATGTTACTAAATTAAATGATTAAATGAATAATTAAATGGAAATATAAATATTAAGTTAGTTACTTTTGAGTACTGCTTAGTTTATTTCATTTTTCTACTGCACACTGTTGTTGCATGTTTACACACAGTTGGACACGGGCCTTTGGTGGGTGCCTACTGAGATATATTTCTCACACCCTATTTGGGCCATGCTTTTCGGCCCAAACAGATTACGTTTATATAGGTGTAGATAAGGGAAATAGCCCTTACACTAGTGTTTGATTGCTGCTGGGGTGTAGAAGAGCATGGGACCGAGCATTGGCTCATGATGCTGTGGGATGTTCTATTTTGATTTCTGTACTTGTACTTCAGTTGTGATGTATTGTATTGCAGTGTAACATGTTATGGCTATTTTATAGAATAGTGACATACTGCATCTTCATATATGTATGACTACTGATTTATTTTTATCAGTTATCCATTTCAGTTATATATGAATGGTTATTGCTTCCGCTATTGTTGTATGTTTAATTTCGTATTCTGCTGCACTAAACTTTGACAAATGAGGGCATAGTTTCCCCACTATCAGACCTGGGCCCTCGCTGCTAGTCGGTAGCCTCTGGTGTTTGGGGAAATGCACTTGAGGTCTTGTGGCGAACCGGGTTCGGGGAAACTGTTGCGTGGTACCCGGAACCGGGACGTTACAAAGTGGTATCAGAGGAGTTGTTTTCTTTGAATTACTATTTGGATCCGTAGTCAGGGATAGGACAAACGGTAGTCGGTAATAAGTTGTGCCCAGGCATAGCTAACCCACGTACAGGGAAAATCCAATTTACCTCGTGATTGCAATTTTACTAATTTTGCAATTTACATTTGATTTGATTTCACCGTTGGGTGACGCACTTGAGATTGTGCTGGTTATATTTTATCTATGGGTTCTATTTAGTTGAAACCTGATGAGATGAGGGTATGACATCTCATGCATCATATATGCACATGCTAGAAATCACATCCCATGCATAGTTCCATGCCATGTAGGCGCATTAGAATTTCTCATGTTGTTGTAATAGTTGTTGTGCTAGTAAAGCATACTGTTGTGATAGTTTCTCTAATAAAATACCTGCGGTGTGATAGGGTAATTTTATTTGATCCGGTTTATAGAATGAACGCCAAACTTTGGTCTTTGGGGAGTATGGGCCCTCATTGAACGGAATTTGGTGTCTCATTGACTATTTATTTTGTTATAACATAGATAAGATGTCAAAAATTTGATTCGTGGGGAGTATGGGCCCTCACGGGTCAGAATTTGACACTTAGATGTTGTTTTTCAGTATTTTCTGGGTTCCGGGGAAGTTTCTGAGGCATACTATCCGGAAACCAAGTATACACGCCGTGTAGTATCTTTAAACACGCCGTGTATGGCCTTCTGTTCGGGAAGAAAAATAATATTTTTAAGTACACGCCGTGTACCCAGAGTACACGCCGTATAGTCTCTTCCCGTGTCAAAAACCGTGTGGGCGGCGACATAGGGTAGGGAATGTTTGAGGAAAAACATGCCGTGTACCGAATGTACACGCCGTGTAGTGTTGAACCGGAATCTGGCCGTGTAACTAACAACATGGGTTGGTGAACTCTTGTACAGAACACGCCGTGTCCATGATGAGCACGCCATGTAGTGTGACCTGGGGACTCGACCGTGTAACTAACAACACGGGTTGGTGCCACCTCTCCTTGAACATGCCGTGTACCTTTGGGACACACCGTGTAGTCTTATCTGAGGACAGACCGTGTGGTATTTCCGTGTGACTGGGAAACAGGGTGGTGTATACGCTGTGTGCGGGTGTAACATGCCGTGTAGTGTCAAGAAAAGTAGTCGGCTGTGTCACAAACAACACGGGCAGTTGGAAAATTTCACCATACATGCCGTGTAGATGTTATACATGCCGTGTAGTTTTTGTTCAACGGGAGCCGTGTGGCTTAGCCATGTGGAAGGACCCTGGCAGGGGAAGAGAAGTCAGGTACATGCCGTGTAGTCAGTATACACGCCATGTAATATTGTTTTGAAAATTTTGAATGCCTTATTCCTCCTGTTCCCTTTTGGGTTTCTTCATTTTCAGTCATTGATAAACCTTGATCTAAGGCATGTTTTTGACCTTGTAGTGTCATGACACCTAGACGACCGTACATTATTCTCCAGGAGAGCGACAACGAGTATACTCTAGAGATGGTGGGCCATGGGCTACCAGTGGATCCTCCAGTAGAGCCAGATGAAATGCCAACTATTATACCGGACACAGGCGCAGAGGCGTAGTTCCGTGAAGGCTTCATGCGGTTCATGCAGACATTTCAGGGAGCACCTCAGGCCGCTACATCTATTGCCGAGCTGATGTGTATCTTCCAGCAGCAGCATCTGCCTACGTTTTCAGGGGATGGCGGACCAAAAGCTGCAGGGTCTTGGATGGGATCAATGTAGACTATTTTTGAGTATCTTGAGATGCCTCTAGGGCGGAGGGTCAAGCTAGCGACATATATGCTGCGTGATTCTGCCAAGAGGTGGTGAGATGTTACCACCCAGTCAGAGCATCACAGATACATGGCGTGGGAAGATTTTCAGGCAGTCTTCTATGAATTCTTTTTCCTGGAGATGTTGAGGGAAGATAGAGCTTGAGAGTCCAGGAATCTGCAGCAGGGCGCTATGTCAGTGATGGAATATTATGCTCATTTCACCGAGCTTCAGCGCTTTGCACCCGTACTGGTGGGTGATGAGACGTTGAGAGCCAGACGCTTTGAGGATGGTCTCCATTATGACATCCGAGCACTGCTGAATGTTTTCAAGTTGCCTTCAGTACATGCTATTGTGAACCAGGTGCTGATTATAGAGAGGAACCTGCGGGAATCTAGTGGTGTGGACCAGGGTGGTTCAACACCAGTTACTGGTACTATTTCTACTAGAAAGAGGAAGATACAGATGTAATTCTCTCAGGGAGGCAGTACCAGCCAGACAACCTCATCAAGTGGCCCGATCAGGTGCTACCAGTGTGGTAGAGATGGGCACAAGAGGCCACAGTGTCCACGTGATCTAGTGGAGTTCCGATCTTGTGGCAAGGTGGGTCATTTGCAGCGCTTTTGCAGGGCGTTTCTACCAGTGTCTAGTGAGAAGGGTTCTATGTAGACTCCGCGTGCGGGAGCAGGACCGACAGCTTCTTACCAGTTGGGAAACTGGAATACGCCAGGGCATGCAGGCAAGGATGGTGGTAGTGGTCGTGGTAGCCAGACACCAGGATCTCAGAGGCAGCAGGGCAGGACAGCTCAAGGTAGCCAGGCTATGTCACAGGGCCGCGACACTGGGCAAGCATATGCAGTGCAACAGCCCAGAAGGAGCAGGATCCCGGAGCTTCTATAGTCAGAGGTACTATTCTAGTAGCTTCTATCTTATCTTCAGTACTTTTCAATATGGGTTCTACACATAGTTTCATATCTATTCCTGTTGTGGAGAGCCTTGGGCTTGGTGTTTCTTCTTCTTCTGATGTTATGACGTTGGACACTCCGTTGGGGACTAGAACGGCCTGTGTGCGTCAATGTAAGGAGTGCCCCCTAGATTTCTAGATTATACCTGGATTATCAGGGGACTTGTCAGACAGATTTTCCCCTAGTGGTTGATCGTTTTAGGTATGTCTTCACGGACAAAATTTCAAATATACCTCCAGAGCGAGAGGTGGATATCTGTATTGAGCTTGTGCCAGGGGCAACACCAGTGTCCATTCCTCCTTATAGGATGGATGCACTAGAGTTGCAGGAGCTCAAGAGGCAGTTAGAGGAGTTACAAGTAAAGGGATTTATCCGACCTAGTACTTCTCCATGAGGTTCTCCGGTCCTTTTTGCAAAGCAGGCAGATGGTACCCTCAGACTATGTGTGGATTATCAGAAGATAAACCAGTTGACGGTTAAGAACCGATACCCCTTACCAAGGATTGATGATATTTTTTATCAACTTCATGGAGCACGAGTATTCTCGAAGATTGACATGAGATCTGGATATCATCAGCTGCGCATGAGACCATCAGATATACCGCTCACATCTTTTCAAAGCAGATATGGTCTGTACGAGTACTTGGTTTTGCCGTTCGGACTCATGAACGCACCAACAGTTTTCATGCCTCTGATGAATCATGTGTTCCATCCTTATATGGATTCTTTTGTGGTAGTATTCAAGGAAGAAATCTTAGTGTAATCTCACACTCGAAATGACCATGCCACCCATCTTGAGATCGTATTGGGTATACTGAGAGAGCATCGGCTATATGTTAAGCTCTCAAAGTGCCACTTTTGGATGGACCAGATTCACTTCCTGGGTCATATCATCTCAGAGGCAGGAGTTGCAGTAGACCCAGAGAAGGTGAGAGTAGTAGTTTCCTGGGAGCAGCCTAAGAACGTGTTTGAGATACGGAGTTTCTTAGGGCTAGCTGGTTACTACAGATGCTTCATACATGAATTATCCCGCTTAGAAGCACCGTTGATGGGTCTGACTAAGAAGGGTGTGAAGTTCGTTTGGTCGGAAGCTTGCGAGACAACCTTTCAGGACCTGAAAGGAAGATTGACATCAGCACTGATCCTGATACTCCCAGAGCAGGGGAAGAGCTATACAATTTACTGTGATGTATTAGGTATTGGGCTGGGAGCAGTGTTGATGCAGGGAGATCAATTCGTTGTGTACGGGTCTCGGCAGTTGAGGCCACATGAGAGGAATTACCCGACGCATGACCTCGAGTTGGCTGCAGTTGTGAATGCGTTGCGCTATTGGAGACATTATCTATTGGGAGATCATTTTGTGGTTTTCACCGACCACAAAAGCCTCAAGTATATCTTTACTCAGCGTGACTTGAATCTGAGGCAGAGGAGGTGGGTCGAATACCTACAGTCTTTTGATTTTGAGCTTGCCTATACACCTGGTAAAGGTAATGCAGTAGCTGATGCACTGAGCAGGAAGACTCAGATACAGGCATTGCAGGAGGCCAGTGGTGAGTGACAGCTTATGGCCTTGTTCTCTGAGATGCATCTGGAGGTGCACGACAGTCAGGGGCAGACCTATCTTTCATCTCTAACTGTGACTTCTACCCTCATGGATAGAGTAAGGATTAGATATCTATCTGATTCAGAAGGCCTAGTTCTATGGGAGTCAGTGGCAAGTGAGGACCCTCCTCCAGGTTGGACGATAGGTGATGATGAGGTTATGAATTTCCATGGACGAGTATGGGTTCCAAGGGATATATGCGAGGAGGTGATGCGAGAGTTTCATGCTTCAGCTTGGGCAGTTCATCCCGGAGTTACCAAGATGTACCGTGACTTGAGACGTCAGTACTGGTGGCTAGGTATGAAGAGAGATGTAGCTGGTTTTGTTACGAGATGTTCCACCTGTCAGCAGGTGAAGGAGGAGCACCAGAGACCAGCTGGACTGTTACAATAGTTACCCATTCCGGAGTGGAAATGGGATGATGTTGCGATGGATTTCGTGACAGGGTTGCCAAGGTCACCTAGAGGCAATGGTGTCGTGTGTGTCGTTGTGGACAGACTCAGGAAGGTAGTTCAATTTTTTCCGATCAAGGAGACCTTGATTGTTGACGAGCTCAAGAAGTTGTATATCTGAGAGATCATGTGTCTTCATGGGGTCCATCGTTCTATCGTTTCAGATTGGGACGCCCGATTTACGTCTCGTTTCTGGCAGAGTTTTTAGAGGGCACTGGGTACACAGGTGCTTCTGAGCATATCATACCACCCTCAGACTGATGCCCAGTCAGAGCGTACGATACAGGTGCTAGAGGACATGCTGCGTGCATGCATCCTGGACTTCGGGGGCTCTTGGGAGAAGCATATACCCCTAGTCAAGTTTTCCTATAACTATAGTTTTCAGGCGACTATTGAGATGGATCCTTACTAGGCTTTATATGGTAGGCCATGCCGATCGCCTTTGTGCTGGTCAGAGGAAGGTGAGGCAGTTTTACTGGGACCATGTCTCATGCATGATACTTCTAAGTTGGTCCAGTTGATTCAGAAGTAGATGGATACCACACAGTCTCATCAGAAGTCTTATGCTGATCACCACAGACGACCTTTGGAGTTCGTGGTCGGGGATCAGGTTTTCTTGGGTGTCGCGCCGAGGTTGGGACACAGGAGGATCAGGAGACAAGGTAAACTTTCACCGAGGTATGTGGGGCCATTTGAGATTCTGGAGAGAGTCAGGCTGGTTGCCTATCGGTTGTAGTTACCATAGCAGTACCGAGCCATGCACAAAGTCTTCCATGTGTCTCAATTGCGTCGCTATCATTCAGACCCATCTCACACCTTTCAGCCAGAGGAGGTTGAGCTTCATATGGATGTGTCCTTTGAGGAGCATCTGATTCATATCGTTGATAGGAGCATGAAGGTTCTCTGAGGCTGGTCATTTCCTCTCGTATGGGTGCTATGGAAGTATGGCCGAGTGTAGGATGAAACCCAGGAGCGGGAGACTGACGTACGTGCTCAATGGACAATGCTGTTCTGAGCTATATCTTCACCACCCTTAGAAGGGAAATTCGGGGACGAATTTCTTTAAGGGGTGAAGTTTGTAGGAACCTAGTTCTTATCTTTTAGGTTCGGGTTTCTTCTTTTCTCTTTTCCTTGAGTGTTTTTAAGAAAATAAGGAAAATGGGGAAAAATCACAAATTTTGGAAGTACACGCTATGTACTTTTCCACATACCACGTACTTCTGACCGTGTGGAATGAGTACATAGGGCGTGTGGAAATGTCAGCGATGAAGGGTATAGGAACTGACTACACACTGTGTAGTGGTCCTTTATATGCCTTGTAGTCAGTCGGCAGGCGAATAGTAAGGAGGTGGCCAGCTGTGCGACAAAACATGCCGTGTACTCATGCAGACACGCCATGTAGTCATGTCGACAGGTGAACAATGCCACGCTGGCAGGAAACCGCCAGAGGAACAGTTAAAAAATGGGAAGTACACGCCGTTTACTTGGAAGTACACACCGTGTACTTTTTTTTTTGCTTAAAATGGGCAGTAGCCTCCCCTGTTCATAGGGAAGGCTTAGAACCGGAAGGGAGCTCGGGAGAGGACAACCGAACCTTCGGAGATCCGCCGAGTGCATGTCAGGAATCCGTTTCCGCCTCGGATGATCTCTTTGGAACCGTACGGGTAAGCCCCTCACTATTCTTTAATGGTTCTTGACAATTCTTCCCCTAACGGGAGTTATTTTCATTTAAGCGAGAATTCTTTTACCTCAGATCTACGACGTTCTTGGGCGTTTCAGAGGGCATCGTTCGCGCATAATGCTCGTTGGTGATTAAGGTAGGTGGCTTGGTGTTTATTTTCCAACTGTCGTGTGTTTTGTGTGTTTTTGAGCTACGGACCCATATTTGGGGTGTCGTGTGGCTGAGGCTGTGGCTATTTTAATACCTAGAATTGTATAGGTAAATAAATTTGATATTAAAATGCTGTTTGGGATCAGTGATTGGATCCAGGACCACCCCGGGGGTGCGTTCCTCTGTTTAGCCATTTGTCCAGGATACTCGAGGGTATGCCATGTTTAAATTAAGAATTACTTTTTCCTTAAGAGGAATTGTATATAAAGTGCATGTTTATATGTTGGGCATGGCCCGGTTACTTATGCCTGAGGGCAGTGTTTTACTATAGCCTGAGGGCGTGACTGTATTAGCCTGAGGGAAACATACTATTTCACCTGAGGGAAACCTTTCGTGCCTGAGGGCTTGACTTCTGTGCCTGAGGGCGACACTTCCTACGCCTGAGGGAAATTTCTATTACGCCTGATGGAAATACCTGCGAGTTGGATTCTGTATAGCCTGAGGGAAAGCCTGAGGGCGTGGTTTACTATATTATCCTGAGGGTAAGGTTCTGGTTGGCCTGAGGGCTTGGTGCTATTGAGCACATAATGTTACTAAATTAAATGATTAAATGAATAATTAAATGGAAATATAACTATTAAGTTAGTTACTTTTGAGTACTGCTTAGTTTATTTCATTTTTCTACTTCACACTGTTGTTGCATGTTTACACACAGTTGGGCACGAGCCTTTGGTGGGTGCCTACTGAGATATATTTCTCACACCCTATTTGGGCCATGCTTTTCATCCCAAACAGATTACGTTTCTGTAGGTGTAGATAAGGACAATAGCCCTTACATAGGTGCTTGATTGCTATTGGGGTGTAAGAGAGCATGGGACCGAGAATTGGCTCGTGATGCTGTGGGATGTTCTGTTTTGATTTCTGTACTTGTACTTCAGTTGTGATGTATTGTATTGCAGTGTAACATGTCTTGGCTATTTTATAGAATAGTGACATACTGCATCTTCATATATGTATGACTGCTATTTTCTTTTTATCAGTTATCCCTTTTAGTTATTTATGAATGGTTATTACTTCTGCTATTGTTGTATGTTTAATTTCATATTCCACTGTGCTACACTTTGAAAAATGAGGGCATAGTTTTCTCACTATCAGACCTGGGCCCTCGTTGCTAGTCGGCAACCTCTAGCGTTTGGGGAAATGTGCTTGAGGTCTTGTGGTGAACCGGGTTCGGGGAACCTGTTGCGTGGCACCTGGAACCGGGACGTTACAACATATCTAAAAAGTTGGGATGTTATATTTTAAGTATGTTTGTGGTTATTGAATGGATGTTTAATAAATCATAAGTTATTATATTTAGAGTTAGAGCACTTATGAATCAAATCGAACATAAGGTAAGGTTTCTTATTCTCAATTTTTTTTCATTAAGGAATATTTGATGTTATGATTATATCTATGTTTATGATGTGTATATATAATTTTTTTTACATTTTATATCATGAATCATTCTTAATTCATTACATTTGAAGTTACAATTCAAATTTTTTATCCTGGTGGATTTGATTCGAATGTTACAAAAGTTTTAAGGGTTTAACTTTCAAATTGTGTTCTTTTGGCCATATGCTATGTTATACACCTATATTATTTTATGGTTTTTATATAATACCCATTTCATATTTTGAAGAATTAAAATAATTATGTTTATGGTATTTAATATTTAATTTGATGTTATTTATTTCATGAGGGTTATGGATAAAAAGTTACCAAAGCAGTAAGAGTTTTATGTTACAATCATATTTTTAATAGAATAATTTATACTTAAAATTTTTTATGATTACATTATATGATATATCTCTCCCAAACCATATGTATAATCATTCATAATGGTTCTTTTTAGATATTAAAAATTTTTCCTTTCATTTTTCACCATATAAGTACACAAGATAATGGAATACTTTTTTTTATGGAAAACTAATTTTATTTCTCTCTTTGATAGGGAAGGTTTTATTCCACATCCATATTTGCATAAAAATGTGTTCAGTAATGATTTTAATATTCTCAAGAATATTATTAAAATTTAATTTTAACCATGAAATAATTTCTATAAAAATTATCAAAGGGAATATTCTTGTCATTTTATGAATGTGGTACTTTTTAATTTTTACAAAAAATGTGAGTGGAATATTTATTTTAACATAAAATACATTAATTAATTTCACCACCTTTAATACACATTCTTACTTTGAGACATCATTTAAAAAACCCATAGTTCTTTTAAAATATCATCTTTTCATTAATTTTTTGAAACATTTTCTCAATTAGAAAATATTCATTTTAAAATGATAACAATATTTTATTTATGAATTGTTCTTGTGAACCTTTAAAGCTAGTTTATTATAAAACTATACACTATGATATTAATTATTATTTAATGGGGATATGATCCAATGATTCCATACATATTATCTATCTGGATGGTTTATGATTATGATGATGAGATGTTTACAAAACTCACTAAATTTGCATAGTTTATGCTATGTTGAAATGTTTATGAAACCTATATCCTTTCCAGGGGTTATGATTTGATAATATAATGAATATTATATTATCTTATTGAAAACATATTTATGAATTTTATTATATAACGGGTGGAACTAGGATTATATTTCCCTCTAATTCATTTGGTAATGATCAATATCTCATTTGTTAATAAAAACTAGAATGAGGAGTGAAACCATTTTGGTAAGGGACTTCATTTAACAAGATAATCCTGGGAGTGAACATTAAATAAGGAAAATGATTGAATGAGGATTGAACTTTAAACACTATTATAGTCATGGTAGTGATCCTTGATTAATGAAATTATTTTATCAAATTTTATGTATGCAAAAAAATATCAACTTATTCTTGTATTATATTCTCCTAGAACATGATTTATTTTTGGTGATTTCATACTATTATGAATTTTGTATTATATTTTAAAAAATCCTTATACCATAATTCATGTTTAATGATCCTTGATTAGTTAGGTATGAATTTTGTATGTTATGATCACATTTTCATACCATTATTCTCATAATATGACTATTTATGATATCGATTGATATATCTAATGTTCACCCTTATTGAGAATATAAAATCAACCATTATTATGTTTCCTTTCACTAGGTTAAGAAAAAAGTATTTAATAACGACATGTTTAAAAGGGTTCATAGTTTTGAAGGACTAAGTGGGATATGATGTAGATCATTTATATACAAATTTTTACCTATCTATGGTTCCAAATACACTAAACCTCTACAATTATGGTGTGGATAGTAATGATATGTAATGAATATTCATATAATAAGTTGTAATATTTATGTTTGAAAATTTGGGATGACATATTAATGATATATTTTAAATAATTTCAAGAACATGGATACAAATTAAAAATAGAATAAATACATTAAAACATTTAACATAAGGTTTTAAAGGAAAATCCATTACCTTATGTTTGACTCTCCATGATCATAAATTAATTCAAATTCATTAGAAAACCTCTATTGGGTTATATATTATGCCTTAAAAGTTCGAATTTTTGTTACAATAGGTACTCTAGGATGTGGGGAGGGATATTGTATAGGTATTTGGGAATGATTTTTTTTGAGATAAATGGAAAATGTATTTGAATAAGAGGGGAGTGGGGTTTTTTTCCTTTTATATGTTTGGGGATTTACAATCTAGTGTTTTTCAACATTTTGAAATAATATATAGAGTTATTCATGGGAAAGTGTCCTTAAATTTATCAAATTTCAATGATAAGAATATAATGGTTGAAAATATATTATCCAATAAGATTTAAGATGAGATTTTGTGACCTTATCACTTAGTTTTAACCTCAATTAACCAGTTGTACCCTTTACCACATTGATAACTTTTTACAATAGTTACTATTAGTTATGACCATAAAAGAAATTGATCTAATTACTAAACATAAAACACTAAATTACAAATATGAAATAAATTTTTTATGATTCAATTTTTAAAATTAGATGAAATTAATTTTAATATAAGAATGAAAAACACAACAAAAAAAGTTTTTTTGATAAAAAATTTCATTTCGAATCTTAAAAAATGAATTTATATGAAAAATAAGAATAAATATGTTTATCTTTTAATTAATTGGATAATTTGATTTAAAAGGGGACTAATTCTTATTTAGTACCAATCCATATTAGAGTGGGGAATTTTCAGTAATTTAAATGAAATTAATGTTTTTAAACAATTGGTATTTTTCACTTTTTATACAAAAATAAATTTTTTCAAAAAATTACAAAAAATTGCCCCAAATATATATTTTTATAATTTATTTTTAAAATTGATTTCTATTTTAGATGATTAATTTTATATCCATTAGATATTTATTTTTTAAATAAATCTATACAGTATATGGAAAACACATTACTTAGAATAAAACTATTATTTCAGTTTGAAAAATAATATAAAATTACAATAATGAATATGAATCCATAAAATATTACCATGACTATTAAAAAGACATAGACATTATTTATTATTAACATTACTTTGATTATCAAAACTTTCCATTTTATAGATATTTAAAATTCAAAATTTTATTTCTCATTTAAACTGCTAGGGATATTTTTCCCATATAACCATTTCAGGTTCCCTTATTTCTTATTCCAACATAATTTTTTCAGATAATATATTAACAAGTTAAATTACCTTATTATATAACACATACTCTCTAAAATATGGAATATTCACTGGCCTTTCCTCATAAGAATTATTTTTTTCCAACTGTAGAACATCTTTGATGAAATTATGAGATACATTAGAAACGTATATCCTTAATGATGAAACATATAACAAATCATGTAACAGAGATAAATATGGATGAAATGATACTTTATTATAAACCAACCCCACCTTTTACTGAATTTCATAAAGTCCAATGAACTATGTGATTTATATTCCCCTTTTACTAAATCACATAAAACCATTAAAATGAGATATTTTAATAATTTCATGATTTCCTAACTAAAAAATATATAAATACTACAATTATCTATATAACTCATATGATTTATCTAATATGACTTCCTATGACTCTGAATAATAATTACCTTCTAAAAAATTTCTTATATAGGTTCTGGCCCCAAAAATATTCATTCAATAGCTTCATCACAACATGATAGTGTTTAATATCTCTTTCTATATAATCCCTTAAATGGTGACACATGTATACTGTAACGAAAACTATTATTATAAGAAAATTAATAAAAAGTGAGATTATAATCCTAATTTACTTGATAATACAATTATAAATCCCAAAACATACCCTCCTAAGTCTGCATTTTTTACTTAGACTATCCATCACATTGAGGAAGAAAAGTTGTATGTAAATTTAGTTCATTCCCCAATGACTTTTGATTCCCATTACAAAAATTTGAGGTAAATCTGAGATCATGATCATATTTTATAGAAAAAATAACACTATGTAATATTTATATCTCTTTATGTTAGAGTCTAGAAAGATTATCCAAATATATACAATCTAGAACAGGAATAAAATGTATATTTTAGTTATCTAACCAACAATAACGCAAATTATATTATTTTATTGACATGTATTTTTTAATAACACAATGAAATATATGGATATATTTTCTAATTTCAATTTAGGAACTGGAAAAGGATGAATCATAACATTTGGTAATTGTTACTTAGCTTTAACCTTTTTAAAATTCATACATTTCATGGTAATATCAATAGTATCCTTCTTCATTTCATCTCACAAATAATATTCTATAAGGTATCTACACATCTTACTACTACTTAGATGAATAGATAATATAGATCTATGCACTTCACTAATGACTTCATAATATAGGGATAACATAACACACACATCCTACTTCCTAATCACATAACACATTCTTTATAAAAATCATATTTTAGAAAATTAATCCTCTTAAGAAACACTAATCTTTTTCCTCAAACCTAAGGCTTCCATCTGAATATGAAAAATTCCACCATACTAGGTTTATTTCTATAAAACTTTAATCAAAGGAGTGGGATTTACTGCATAAATAATTTCTATGCTAATATTTATTAAATAATTAATCAATGGACCATGTTCTAAACATATAATATCTAATTATGTAATATCATTTCATCTTAAGGCATCAACTACTTTTTTTTTGGAATACATAAATGATTATGAATTGTTTAATCATAATCATTTATTAGTTCCAACCATCTTCCCTACCTCATGTTTAACTCGTTTTTATTGAATATATAATTTATAAATTTATGGCTTATATATATTTCACAATTTACCCTATATAAAATATTCCTCCAAAATTTTAATAAAAAACTATTGTAACTAGTTCAAGATCATTCTTAGGGTAATTCTATTCTGGGTTTTTAAAATTTCATGATGCATATTTATTTACCTTATCCTCAATAATCATTATATAAAAAATTCATTCAATGAATAATCACTATAGATAAAACACTCACTAATTCTATATGGAAATTTCATCACAAAATAGTTATGGAATATTCTATTCTATTCCTAAAAAAATTCATCATATTCCTTTATTTAGATGAATTTAACTCCTTTTAGAGTTAACTTAGTTAGGTGGATTGATAAACGATAAATGTTATCAATAAATCATTTATAGCATAATACTAATCTAAGAAAAATTTGAAACTTAGTGACATTTTCATGCCTTAGACACTCTTCCAGCACCATAGATTTAGTAGTATAAACAATTATTTCAGATTTTGAAATAATATGTCCATGTAAATAAATATTCTATTACCAAAATTGAAATTGTATTAATTTTACATAGAAATTGTTTTCTTTTAATTTTTATAAAACAATACTTATATATTTCCTCACATTTCTTATAAATTTTAAAATAAACTATAATTTTATCAATGAAAATGACCCTAAATTTATTCAAATACTCATATAGAACTGTATTAATAAGATCCAAGAATACAATAAGTGCATCATTCAACCCAAAGTGGATGACTAAAAACACAGAATTCCATTAACTAATATCACAAAATTTCATTATAATTCCTTATTATGTCAATTTTTTATGATGAAATCAGGATATGATATAAAGTTTTAATAAATACTATAATCCCCAAATCTGATGAAATACATAATCTATATGAGCATATGAATAATTATTCCCAAAATTAATGTTATAGATTTCTCTATAATGAATGAAAATCTGTATTGAACCATACTTTGTTATAACAAATAAAAAAGGAGCATAACAATGTGATGTTCTGGAATGAATACAACCCTTTTCTTGCAACTATTGTAGCTTCTTTATCAATTCAAATAACTCTAATGGTGCATTTTATAAGGGGGTTTTGAAAATTTCTTATCTTACAAAACTAATTCAATAATTAATTAAAAATCATAATCATTAATAAAACAAGAATAATCATTAGGAAACACATTCAAATATTTGTTTACTATCGATACATCAGTAATATAAACACCATCATTCATTTCGACAATATGAGTAAGATAACATTTACTAACATCTTATATTAGTTTCAAAGATTCTTAATATGTTATCATATGTATGAACTCATTATTATATAAAAATTTAAACTCAATTAAAATATTGAATATAAGATCCTTATATATGTAATTATAGAACCCAAGAAATTTATAGGGACAAAATAGTAAATATTACCACCCATGCCAAAAACCAAACCTTTATTTTTAGGAGCCTAACTTATTATAACTACATAGTTAAGTGATATTTTCCAAGAGTAGTGTTAGGATTGGTAAACACCTAGGATGTTTCCTATGGTGTGTGTGAGTGGGAAAAAACTTACTGAAAGAACATGTGTTGTAATGTGGGGAATTCAGTAGTCTAATAATCCGTTCAAGCACAATAGTGGACCCTAGGGGTGACATGTGGATGTGAATCAACTGGAGGAGCCTAGAGGTCCATGACCTAACTACTATAATAGAAGTTAGTGTGATTCTTAAATATTTGGGGCCTAGTTTTTATAATGGTATCATAGGTGTTCACATCTATAATTACAGTAGAACAACTTAAGTTGAAATGTAAGATCCTAAATAAGGATGTTTTACCTAAAATGAGAGAGAATATTAGAGCCATAAATTTAAAGGGTTTAAAAAATAAATGTTACTACCCATGTCAAAAAAGTGAAACTTTCTTTTTTAGAGAGTACCTAATTAGAACTCTATAGTTAAGATAACTTCTCATGGAGTTATTATAGGATGAGGGACCTCCTAGGATACTTCCTAGGGTGTGTGTGAGTGAGGAGAAAAAATGACGAAAGAAAATGTGTTTTCCTATGGAGAGAATAATTAGTTTTCTGGTATGTTTAGGCACATGTGTGAGACCAATAGGGGAAAAACATGGCTACAAAATTAGTGGTTTATCATAGAGGGAAATAACTTGAAAACCATAATATAAGGTTTAGGTACTTGTTTCTTTAGAAAGGACCGGTTATTACAAAAATATAAAACAACATGATATACTATAATACAATACATACCAAGAATAACATCAAACTCAACATTGTATATAAAAATAATATATATACGGAAAAATCATGAAAAATATATTTAGTAGAAGATTCCTATAAATATTATTTTTCTTAATAATTCTACTAGTAGTTTCTATTAAATTTAATTTCTTTATTTCAGGAGTTAATATTTCAATTTTACATAGAAATTATCTAAAAATAAATGAATGTGTACACTGTTAATCAACGAATACATTGTAAAAACCTGAGTAAACATGTTTGGTGCTTATCCAAACTTTATTTTATAGTCCTTCATTTTACAAGATATTCATGAATGAATTTTCCACAACCTTATACATTATCTTATAATGATTCTATTATTCAATATTTTCTTCAAACATGAATCATCATAATGGACCATCTAATTATATTTTAAACATCTCACTGCCTTCTTACCATATTTTGTCTGACCATTACCCTGATTCTTTTTGTTGGAATCCTGAGACAAATATACCATTATACCTCATCAATAACACTTTCTAGATATCATAATATATTTATAGATTTTTTATACAACACTTATAATAAGAGGTAAATTTATACCTCTTACATATATATTTATTTGATAGATTCTTTCCCATTTCATAACACATATAACAATTCTTATCATTAATGTTTTAAATGCTAATAAAATCAATGTAAACATTCTATGAAAACAATAAAACAATCTCATAGATTTTAAATTCATAAGATTATAAAGTTATTTTTAAATATTGTTTCAATGCTTTTTAAAACCTACAAATTTTAATATCATGGTCAAAGATGAAATTTTGTGCATACCTAGAAAATCTTTTAAAATATTCTTCAATGGAGGAAATATATTACTCCTCCTTTTTCTTTAGTTACAAAAGTTTTTCTTTTAAATTTTATATGATTTTTTTTATTAAAATACTTATAAAGAAAAATATCATATAATACTGATCACTTTATTGAATAAATCTAATCATTATACTTAGAATTATTTATCATATACTAGAACTAATCACATTATCCTTCAAAAAGATAAATGTAAGGAATTAATTTTTTTCCAAATGTTCTAAAACATCAAATATATTTTGTATAGAATTTATCAGTCCTTTGACTTTAATTAGATCTGAGGTTACACCAAATTCTATAGGGTTTTATTTCATGAAATGTTCCACCCTATACTTGTTCCTCTACAGAGTGTTTGGCCACTCTTTGGAATATGTACCTCTATTAATATGATAAATTAACTAATTTAACACAACTATAAAATATTCTATTTTAATCACTAATATTCCATATTATTGATTTGTAAGGATATTATCCACCTAATAACTTCCCCCTTCATTCAGCCAGTTTCCAAAGTGGAAAGCCATTATCAAATAGACCTAAATTAGATAAATAATGATGAATACACTTAATGTTTTCTCATTATAATATAAATAGTAGATTAAAAACCCTTATAATTTTTTTCATAATAATATCCTAGCCTCTAATTTTATCTAAAACTTTCCAATAATACCAACTAGAATATCCCATAACTTAAACTACCCATAATTAAATGATTTAGAAAGTGTTTTCACTTTCATAAATTTTGAAGAGAATTTTAGTTTAGTGTTTTATAGAATTAGAAAAAACTCTTAAATATCAAACCATTATAAAAATATTGTACACATTCACTCAATATCCCCCCTAAAACATGATTCATAAATTTAAACTCAATATTCATTCAAAACACGTTCTATTATTTTAAGATGAATCCCATTAACAAAATGTTAAACCATGATATCGATATTAATCATCAATATGCCATGGTAAAATTATTTAAGTACATATCATGAGTAAAAAAATCTTATTAAGGGATTCATAAGAATGAAACCATTAATATTTTCTAAAATTCAAGAAATCTGATTGAAAATTTTACTTTTATAAAAATAATCACAAGATCAAATAATCATCTAATTACTTAATATATGAAATTAAATTCCTAATTATTTTTGTAATAAATATTTTAATAAATAAACAAGGAAAAATAATGAGTGTTTCATGTAAAAACTTATCACTTAGGAAAAAGTTTTCCTAAAAAACATACTCTTCACCCATACAATGGGTATAAAAATTCATTAAAAAAACACATTATATTAACTTATTAAATAAAAAAATTCCATGTAAACTCATTTAAAAGAATATAAAATTAATATATGTACCTTGTAACAAAATCTTCATATCAACATTAAAATCACTCTTATCATCACTATGAAAAATGGAAGAACTTCCTCGATTAATTCTAATAAATTCATCATCGAAAAAAATCATTACCCAATGAAATGGAGAGCCATATTGTGATCACCTATTATCACGATCAATGTACAATGACTATAGCATAAAAAAAAACATAGAAGATTTAATCACCATTATAAAACCTCATAAATTATTCCATTTAACACATATTAAAAATCACATTTTAGATTCACATAAAAATAAGGGAGAAATTCTTTCTCTTTGAGAACTATTACAACAAAAATTTCTCTAATGAATGTGAAGTAAGATTGTTTTCATAAAAAATAATTTTTTTGATGAAGCATTTTAAAGAATAAATTTCATAATTTAGGCCAATTCATCTCATTCCTTATACATTAAAATAATATTTATTTTATGTTTTTTTTCAAAATAACCCTTTTTGAAAAGTTAAAAATGGTTTATTTTAAAACAATCACAATGAAATTCAATTATAGTTAACAACAAAATTAAAAATAAATTTCTATATATTAATAAAATAATTTTAAAAATTTAAATAATATGGATATGGAGTTAAAATAGTAGAAAACATTATAAATTTCAAAATAAGTTTCTAAAGAAAAACACTTACCTTAAGTCTGAATGACCACATACTTACTTTAATTACTATTTTTCTTTGGAAAATATACTGTGGAATATAATGTAAGCCATCTAGGTTGAAATTTTATTGAGAAAAAAGACTCTAGGATGTGGGTAGGGATATTGGTAAGGTATTTGGTAAGGTATTGTTCAAGGAAAATTAAATTAATTATATGAATAAGAGAGTAGTAGGGATTCCATTTTAAAAGTGAGGGGAGTGACACTCTTGTTGTCATGAACCATACCGGTTCGTTATCCGACCTGACACCCAACCCGATCCGCGGCAAGGCCCGAAGGGCGTTCCCAATCCCCACAGGATGACACAAGTGACTAAGTATCAAGAATAAAACCAGAGAACGATTTACCCAATTAAATAAATATGAAACAAACAGAAAGATGAATAAATTAAAACTAGTATCAGACAACCAAACAGACCCTTAAACTAAGGTTAAAATTAAAGTTTATGTAGAGACCTGAAGCCTGACGTACAAGGAAATTACATTACTTTTGTGTAATACTTAATACATAACAAAAATAGACACACAATGACCGTAATAGTGTAGTGTATTTGGAAACTTGGAACGTAATCTTCTAATCGCGGTGAAAGATCTTCAACATCTCCCATAAAGATCTTCCACTTTTTGTTTCCTTACCTAAAACCTTTATTTTGATCCTGGGGGAAAGAAAACATATAAAGGGTGAGCTCAAATTCTCAGTAAGGGTAAGCATGGATAAAATAAAACAAACCATATACATTTGAACTTAAAAACATGAACATAATGTTTAAACATCAAAATCTTGAGCAACGACATAAAACATGGAAGTACATAAGGCATAGATCATAATGGAACATAAACCATGATAAAATAGCATGGGAATAAAACATTTAATTGTGTCATCCATTAAGCACATGTAATGATTTCCATAGTAGCCAAGGCATTGCTGCCAAGACCATCTTAGTGGACAAAGTCCCTTTTTGAATCGAGTTCACTCCTCGTTCCAGTCCTGTAATACTGAACCGTATTAACTTACCATTATAACCATGTCTATCTCATGAGATATAAATCTTTACCCAATGCATTGGAGGGAGATATAGGTCCCACCCATCTCATAATGAAATCATTCTTACTTGTGACACAAAATAAACTTAAAACATTCGTCATAACCCAAAGAATAAAATGGGTTTCATAAACATCATCCCATCATCTCATAATCCATATAAAACAAATGGACATTTCATCATAAGAAAAGTGAAACCATGTAAATCATAGAGACATTAAACTTGACATATAATCATATTAAATAATTTCATTTTAGATGGAAAATGGTTTTGATAAAATACTTGAAATGAATTCTTGTGGAAAATATCCTTTCTTCTTTAAAATCATTTTATTTTCACAAAATGTCATGCATTTTTAAAAGAAAAGGATTTTCTTGAAAATATTCATGAAATATTTTTGAGGAATCTTCATGAAAATCAAGATTTATAAAACCGTAAAAATCCGTTCGTGCCGTATAAGTTAAAAAAACATTCTTCTCATACTTTTGTCGGAAAAGTCAAAAAGTACCTCGTACGAAAAACGACAAAAGATTCCTTTCATATCATTTACTAAAAACTCACCGAAGGGTAAAATTGGATTTAAAAAATTTTAGGTGGATGGAAACAATATTACATATTTAGGGAACATGGATGTGGATGATAAAATACACCCTAGTAAATACCAAAGTATAAACAATCTCGGATAAAAATGAGATTGTGATATTTTCCCTTACCTTAGGTCCGATATGCTTCGTACATATCCGAACCTCCTGTATAATGATTTAAATAATGTCATTGACTTATTACAAAATCATATTCATTGTTATGATATCATATATGTTTCAATTATGACTTTATATTACCCGTTCTTTTGTAAATTCCATGTTAAAGCAGCATTTTGGGTAAAATCATTTTATTTATCGTATGTGTTTCAAATTGTCATTCTTGATATTATTACTTATATCATGATTTAAATAATTCCAGAATGTAAAACATGATTTATATATAATATATATTCATCATATACATATATATTATAGATTGATAAAAGGAATGAAATACACCGTTCATGGAGATGGTAGGCCGTACGTACGCATGAACGCTGTTTTCGTTTCCCTTTTGAATTGAATGTAATTAAGTAAATGACATACATATATATATACATAAATCCAGTATCATTATTATTTCATATATTTCATTATTATTCATTATATATGCTTTATAATCATTCATGAATGGTTAACATGGAGAGTGAATCTCATCGCGTCGTGGAGACGGTAGTCCGTACGTACGCACGAGCGATGATATCAATCCCAAGATCGTGTAATTGTTTTAAAGTGTATGTATAATATTACAGAATCAATATCACTTTAAAATAATCATATATATTCATTACTTTCACCATTATACCCATCCATGTAAGGTGGTGGTGGAAAATAGATTACACCACGGCGTGGAGATGATATTCCGTACGTACGTACGCGCGGTGATTTCGTTTTCCGTTAGATGGATAGATGGTGAAATATGGTTGTTTCATACTTATAATAAAATATAATTATATTATTGATACTGATGTTATTACCTCATAATTAAAAAACTAAAAAAAGAAGAAGTGGAAGAAGAAATAAAGTTGAAAGAATCGGTAATGGACATTACCTCTTCTTTGAAGCGCCTCTTTGAGACCTCCTCTTAGGGCACTAAAATTGGTCTTTGAAGAAGACCAGGACCTCTAGGATGTTTCTAGGGAATTGGAGAAGAGAATTTGGCAGGGGTTGGCCGAGCTTGAAGGCTCAATGTGGTGTGAGGAAGAGAGGGAGGAGGTGCCCTTTTATAAGGGAGGAGATGGGCACTTTTGGAATAACTAAAAATATTATTTTATTATAAAGTCAAATTCGGTTTTTAATAGCTCCAAATTGATATATTTCAAAGATAAGGTAGGTATGGGTCTAAATAATCTCATCCAATATAATTTAGACAAGTTTAAGTCATTATATTAACCTTATCTTTTAGTTTTAACTCTTAGTTAATTAGATTGACATTTACCATGTCACTTTATAATTTTATATTATATAGTTAATAAACTTACCATATACATCCAAGAGACCCCCAAGTGGTCCATTAATGATACATCTATCATGATATAAGTATCTTGTCCGAACCTTATATTTTTAGGAATATAATAACAATTAATAATATAATATTTTTTTTAAAAACTATTTTATGTCAATTTTGACACTATTTGGTAATTGATTTTTGTGAAAATCATAACAGAATGATTAGTTCAAAAAAAATTAATTAAATCAATACTAACATGTCATATTAACATATAAAATTATTTTAATTCATAAAAAGTCTCAAATTAAATTTATTTGGGTATTTATAACATCAATTATGTCAATATTTCATTAATAGGATAATTACTACATCATCATTGTATCATAAATAAATTAAATTATTTTAAGTCTAAAAATTACAAATAAAATACCATTATGTTGGAAATATTTTTATCTTTCTAATGAATATTTATAGTCAAATTTATCTTATGTATAAACCTATATTAATAATGATTTAGTTATTAAGCTTTGATTTTAACTATTTTAACCATTCTTTAAATAAATTGATAATAAATGTACTAATCTAATCCAAGTGGGCCTAAATGGTCATATTTTATTCCTTAGGTTGTTTTTGGTCGAATTAAACTTATCCAATAGAATTAGGACATGTGTTAGGGTAATAATAATAACACTTTTACCCTTAATTACCCTATTTACTTTTAACCGTGGTAAAAAAAGTAAAAAGTTACTATTCACCAAAAATTATTTTCATCTCATTGAACCACATTTTAGTCCTTGATATTAACCGTGCCTCTCGGATTTTTGAAATTCCACTCAGAGCAGCGGTAAAATTAAGTTTTATGGAAAATTCAGTTTTTTTTAACTACCACTTAGTGGTTTCACTATTCATCAAAAAATGAAAGTTTCCAGAAAAATACCAAAAATTAGGCCTAAGATATATTTGATATTATGAATTCAAAAATGATGTCTATTTTATCAAATTAAAATCATATCAGTTACATTAACTAATTTAAAAATTAATTCCCGTCGTCAAAACAAATAGCGTGTTTTTAAGAGATAATAACTATCAAAATATTGACACTTGTTTATATCTTGTTTAAATGTGAAATTACATCCAATTACCAACATTGTATTAAATTGTAAAAATATATTCTAAATATACTTTAAAACCAATCAAATTAATAATTTATCACTATTAATTATTTCGATTAAAAAAGTTGTTTTTAATTAAAATTTAGTAATTTTCACTATTCATCAGAATATGAAAGTTATCCGAAAAGTACCAAAATTTCACCCTAAGCTAATTTCGATATTCTGAATCCAAAAATGAAGTCCGTTTTGAAAGATAAAATTTATAAAATTTCAAAAAGTGGGTATTACTATTCATAACGGCTAGTTTATAATAATATTATAATAATATCTCATTTAGTGAAACTCAGTATTGCGTACTACACACGCTATCGTAGAAGGTCTTAATTGCGTGTAATGAAAGCCAAGTCAGGGATGTGTGTAGTGCAAGATCCTTTTGGTGTAGCGTACAACACAATACATCAATAAAATTAAAAATAATATTTTTCATAAAATCTGGGGGTGTTACATTTTACCCCCCTTAAAATGAATTTCACCCTCGAAATTCGTCAGGGTTATAAATGGTTTACTACTAGAAAGTTTCTTTAAAATAAACCCACATCGTAAAAAGGAATACCAAAACTTGGTTTTAAAAACTAAAGTATGAAACATAATGGTTATCCAAATTAACTAATCACTGGGTTTCTACATAGGAGAACATAGGTGAAAATATGGATATGGAAGAGAAATCTAACCGTCATGTTCTGATGGAGAGTGGTAGAGAACATGGCTATGAAAAAGACAACAATCACAAAGCCATAAATTTGTGATGATCTAGGGTACCATCTGATTCATCGGATATAAAGGAACTAGGAAAAAATTTTTGGTTTTCAAGATCATTTCCCTAAAGTTGATAAAATTGGAATTAGAAGAAATACCTTTGTGATTTTGGTACAGTCTCACCATTGGTCGTTATTTGGACAATTTCCACTTCATCTCTTAAATAAATGAAGTTGAATTTGTAATTCATGATGTGTTAGTAGATCATGTGATAGAATGATGGGTCATTCCATCTGTCTCAAACAAAAGGTTAGAAAAGTTATCAAAAATTACATAAGTCCATCAATAGTGAGATTAATCATATATGGTTCCTAAAATGGACTTATACTTCATATATCATACTTCTTAATATAATAAAACTAGTTTCTACTATACAAGGACTTCCTGTAGGCCAGTGGTAGGCGATAAAGGCTAGTCACACTTCGGTTGTGGGTTCGATTCCCACAACCTTGTCCGACGCGATGGGCTGTCGCCCATCCTGCAGGTTGTCTTTTTTCTAAAATACATTAATATAAAATTCCATTAATAATATTGAAAAAGTTCTATCCTTAAACAATACTAACATATGTCCAACATAATCCATTCCAATCTTTAGGATTATCTAAAATACTTCGGTCCAAGCTCATAGTATAAAGAAAACGATTACTTGAAATATCATCAACCAAGCATGTGAATACCATCATTTATCTCCCATATATCTTGTTGGTCACATTCCAATCATGTGAATACCTTAATCATGTACTCTCTTGAAAAATTAATACCCATTAAACCTTAGTGAAAAAAATGAACAATACCAAAATCCAAAAATTATATATACTCAAACCATGATATAACCTTCTCCTTATATCAGTCATGAGCTCATGAATACTGTCAAACATTTCATTTTCTCCTTATCCCTTCATTATGCGCATATCATCTTCTTTCCAAAAATATCTCAATCACTTTCCATGGTTACAGGTACCATAAAGTTATTGAAAACCACAATAGACCAATACATAAATATTCCAATATTCCACGATACTATATACAACATTATTTTGGAATCCCATTACATAAACACTTAATCATTCCACCACATCGTTGTCATATTCAACATCGCCAATAGTGATCGCATGTGACTTCCCTTTTTCCTTTGCCTTAAGTGGTTCCTCATGTCGATCATCACTAACCCTTGGATTAGGGCATTTATTAGCATAATGCCCCATTTCCTTGCACTTGAAGCATTGAAGTGTTGGTGGTGCGTTCTCTGCAGTATTTTCTTTATTCACATCATTAGCAACCCTTTTTCCATTACTTCGACACTCAGCTGCTCGATGACCTTATTTTCCATACTTAAAACATTTTCTAGTCCCTTTAATACAATCTCCACCATGATTCTTTCCACACTTTGAGCATAAGGAAACATTCATCTTCTTTTCACCATTATTCTGAGATTTCTCCTTGAACTCCATCTTTCGTTTCTTGTCAAAACCATGAGATGGATATGTAACACCAACTTCCATTTCTACCTTGATAGAACAATGCACAATTTCTTCATAGCTACTGAAGTCTCTTATAGCTAATTCCCATCAAAGACTTGGTTTTAAGCCACTGAAGAATCGATCAACTTTACTTTCAGGTTGGATGATAAAGCTAGATGCATACCTTGCAAGCCTTGTAAAATTCGCTTCGTATATACCAACAGATTCATCATCCTTTTGCTTTAGTTCAAGAAACTCCTTCTCCATCTTTGTACGAAGAATACGAGGGAAGTACTTATTGAAAAATAAGTTCTTGAACTCATCCCATTCCATGGACTCAATTTCATCTCTTGGCCTTGTATTCTTGATAAGATTCCACCATTGATCAGCTTCACCTTCCAAACGATATACTGCTAAGATGACTTTATCATGTTTAGAACATTGAAGAACTGAAAATATCTTTTTAGTGGTACTGATCCATTGTTCAGCAACAAGTGGATCAGAAGACCCACTGAAAGAAGGTGGACGTTGCCTCATGAAGGACTCAATGAAATATTGTTCCCTTCTCTGCTCATTTGGAAGTCCAAAATGATTCATAGCTTGTGTAAGTATAGAAATAAGATTTTCACTCCATCTCCCATAACATTTGTTTGTTAAAGAGGACAATCATTGCATTGTCCATTGCATTGATCAACATGGTTCCTTCGGGTTCCATCCATCGTCTAAAACCCAAAAAGAATAGTGTGAGAGGAAAAAATCATGCTAGGGGAAACAACATAATAAAGGGGGAGTACCTTCAATATCTAACATCTTAGGTTTAATTCTAATATCGTTAGCAAAATTCTAGGACTATAACCTATACTTATACTTAACCTTAGGAACATCCCTAGACATACCTTAGAAATATCTCTAGAGATCTCACTAAAGTTCTCGCATCCTAGTTTCCAAAGGTTAACTAAACCTTTCCTCTGATACCAACTGTAGAGACTCGAAGCCTGATGTATAAGGACATTACATTACTTTTGCGGAATACTTAATACATAACAAAAATAGACACACAAGGAACATAATAGTTTAGTGTCTTTGGAAACTTGGAACGTAATCTTCTAATCGTGGTGAAATATCTTCAACATCTCCCATAAAGATCTTCCACTTTTTGTTTCCTTACCTAAAACCTTTCTTTTGATCCTGGGGGAAAGAAAACATATAAAGGGTGAGCTCAAATGCTCAGTAAGGGTAAGCATGGATAAAATAAAACAAACCATATACATTTGAACTTAAAAACATGAACATAATGTTTAAACATCAAAATCTTGAGCAAAGACATAAAACATGGAAGTACATAAGGCATAGATCATAATGGAACATAAACATTGATAAAATAGCATGGGAATAAAACATGTAATTGTGGCATCCATTAAGCACATGTAATGATTTCCATAGTATCCAAGGCATTGCTGCCAAGACCATCTTAGTGGACAAAGTCCCTTTCTGAATCGAGTTCACTCCTCGTTCCAGTCCTGTAATACTGAACCGGATTAACTTACCGTTCCATCCATGTCTATCTCATGAGATATAAATCTTTACCCAATGCATTGGAGGGAGATATATGTCCCACCCATCTCATAATGAAATCATTTTTACTTGTGCCACAAAATAAACTTAAAACATTCGTCATAACCCAAAGAATAAAATGGGTTTCATAAACATCATCCCATCATATCATAATCCATATAAAACAAATGGACATTTCATCATAAGAAAAGTGAAACCATGTAAATAATAGAGACATTAAACTTGACACATACAAAAATTAAATAATTTCATTTTAGATGGAAAATGGTTTTGATAAAACACTTGAAATGAATTCTTGTGGAAAATATCCTTTCTTCTTTAAAATAATTTTCTTTTCACAAAATGTCATGCATTTTTAAAAGAAAAAGATTTTCTTGAAAATAGTCATGAAATATTTTTGAGGAAGCTTCATGAAAATCAAGCTTTATAAAACCGTAAAAATCCCTTCGTGCCGTATAAGTTAAAAGAAACATTCTTCTCGTACTTTTGTCGGAAAAGTCAAAAAGTACCTCGTATGAAAAACGACAAAAGATTCCTTTCATATCCTTTACTAAAAACTCACCGAAGGGTAAAATTGGATTTAAAAAATTGTAGGTGGATGGAAAAAATATTACATATTGAGGGAACATGGATGTGGATGATAAAATACACCCCAGTAAATACCAAAGTATAAGCAATCTCGGATAAAAATGAGATTGTGATATTTTCCATTACCTTAGGTCCGATATGCTTCGTACGTATCCGAACCTCCTGTATAATGATTTAAATAATGTCATTGACTTATTACAGAATCATATTCATTGTTATGATATCATATATGTTTCACTTATGACTTTATATTACCCATTCTTTTGTAAATTCCATGTTAAAGCAGCGTTTTGGGTAAAATCATTTTATTTATCGTATGTGTTTTGACTTGTCGTTCTTGGTATTATTAATTATATCCTGATTTAAATAATTCCAGAATATAAAACATTATTTATATATAATATATATTCATCATATACATATATATTATAGATCTATAAAAGGAATGAAATACACCATTCATGGAGACGGTAGGCCGTACGTATGCATGAATGCTGTTTTCGTTTCCCTTTTGAATTGAATGAAATTAAGTAAATGACATAAATATATATATATATACATAAATACAGTATCATTATTATGTCATATATTTCATTATTATTCATTATATATACTTTATAATCATTCATGAATGGTTAACATGGAGAGTGAATCTCATCGCGTCGTGGAGACGGTAGTCCGTACGTACGCACGAGCGATGATATCATTCCCAAGATTGTGGAATTGTATTAAAGTGTATGTATAATATTAAATAATAAATATAACTTTACAATAATCATATATATTCATTACTTTCACCATTATACCCATCCATGTAAGGTGGTGGTGGAAAATAGATTACACCAAGGCGTGGAGACGGTATTCCGTACGTACGCACGCGCGGTGATTTCGTTTTCCATTGGATGGATAGATGATGAAATATGATTGTTTCATACTTATAATAACATATAATTATATTATTTATACTGATGTTATTATATCATAATTAAACAACTAAAAAAAGAAGAAGTGGAAGAAGAAATAAAGTTGAAAGAATCGGTAATGGACATTACCTCTTCTTTGAAGCGCCTCTTTGAGACCTCCTCTTAGGGCACTAAAATTGGTCTTTGAAGAAGAACATGACCTCTAGGATGTTTCTAGGGAAGTGGAGAATAGAATTTGGCAGGGTTTTGCCGAGCTTTAAGGCTCAAAGTGTTGTGAGTAAGAGAGGGAGGAGGTGCCCTTTTATAAGGGAGGAGAGGGGCACCTTTGGAATAACTAAAAATATTATTTTATTATAAAGTCAAATTCGGTTTTTAATAGCTCCAAATTGATATATTTCTAAGATAAGGTGGGGAAGGGTCTAAATAATCTCATCCAATAGAATTTAGACAAGTTTAGGTCATTATATTAACCTTATCGTTTAGTTTTAACTCTTATTTAATTAGATTGACATTTACCATGTCACTTTGTAATTTTATATTATATAGTTAATAAACTTACCATATACATCCAAGCGACCCCAAAGTGGTCCATTAATAATACACCTATCATGATATAAGTATCTTGGCCGAACCTTAGATTTTTAGAAATATAATAACAATTAATAATATAATATTTATTTTAAAAACTATTTTATGTCAATTTTGACACTATTTGGTCATTGATTTTTGTGAAAATCATAACAGAATGATTATTTCGAAATAAATTAATTAAATCAATACTAACATGTCATATTAACATAGAAAATTATTTAAATTCATAAAAAGTCTCAAATTACATTTATTGGGGTATTTATAACATCAATTATGTCAATATTTCATTTACAGGATAATTACTGCATCATCATTGTATCATAAATAAATTAAATTATTTTAAGTCTAAAAATTAAAAATAAAATACCATTATGTTGGAAATCTTTTTATCTTTCTAATGAATATTTATAGTCTAATTTATCTTATGTATATCCCTATATTAAAAATGATTTAGTTATTAAGCATTGATTTTAACTATTTTAACCCTTCTTTAAATAAATTGATAATAAATGTTCTAATCTAATCCAAGTGGGCCTAAATGGTCATATTTTATTCCTTAGGTTGTTTTTGGTAGAATTACACTTATCCAATAGAATTAGGACATGTGTTAGGGTAATAATAATAACAATTTTACCCTTAATTACCCTATTTACTTTTAACCGTGGTAAAAAAAGTAAAAAGTTACTATTCACCAAAAATTATTTTCATCTCATTGAACCACATTTTAGTCCTTGATATTAACCGTGTCTCTTGGATTTTTGAAATTCCACTCATAGAAGTGGTAAAATTAAGTTTTATGAAAAATTCAGTTTTTTTAACTACCACTTAGTGGTTTCACTATTCATCAAAAAATGAAAGTTTCCAGAAAAATACCAAAAATTAGGCCTAAGATATATTTGATATTATAAATTCAAAAATTATGTCTATTTTATCAAATTCAAAACATATCATTTACATTAACTAATTTAAAAATTAATTCCCGTCGTCAAAACAAATAGCGTGTTTTTAAGAGATAATAACTATCAAAAGATTGACACTTGTTTATATCTGTTTTAAATGTGAAATTACATCCAATGACCAACATTGTATTAAATTGTAAAAATATATTCTAAATATACTTTAAAACCACTCAAATTAATAATTTATCACTACTAATTATTTCGATTAAAAAAGTTGTTTTTAATTAAAATTTAGTAATTTTCATTATTCATCAGAATATGAAAGTTATCCGAAAAGTACCAAAATTTCACCCTAAGCTAATTTCGATATTCTGAATCCAAAAATGAAGTCCATTTTGAAAGATAAAATTTATAAAATTTAAAAATGTGGGTATTACTATTCATAACGGCTAGTTTATAATAATATTATAATAATATCTCATTTAGTGAAACTCGGTATTGCGTACTGCACACGCTATCGTGGAAGGTCATAATTGCGTGTAATGCAAGCCAAGTCAGGGATTTGTGTAGTGCAAGCTCCTTTTGGTGTAGCGTACAACAAAAGACATCAATAAAATTAAAAAGAATATTTTTCAAAAAATCTCGGGGTGTTACAGTTTACAACTTGAAACCAAAATCCAAAGGGAACGACAAAAAATGAAGAACTAAAAATATAAACTCAAACCTCCAAGCAACATGAGGTGCAACAACCTCAATCCACATCCACCAAACCGACACAAGGGTTCTACTGACAAACTTAACCACCCATGATACACTCAATTCCTCAACCTAGAAAGAAAAAGAAATAAGATCTACATACACCCAAAGGTGTATGTAGGGTGTGAGCCAAAATCCCAGTAGGATGCCACCAAGAAAAGGTTCCACGCATAATTATTAAATGACAAATACATTTGCAATTTAACAGATGAAAAATAAATATATGCTTAATTTTTTTAATAAAAATGATTTTAAGGAAAAATACTTTAAAGAAAAAGGACTTAAATTAAAACACACACACACACACACTCACACACTTTCATGGTAACCCCAACATCACACCGTGTGCCAACGATGAGCGCAAAGAAAAAGAGGAGCACAAAACATGGGCGAGGCCCTAAAGATACTAGTGAGATGTGCGACCCTAGAACATCGCATCTTGGTGAACAATGGTACAGAAACACAACAATATATGTTCTCGTGCATGAGCCACTAGTAGGGAAACACATCCATAACCTAGTGGTCTCCAAACATCATCCGAAATTTTAGTTAGTGTTGTAGTCATCAATCTAGCTAAGTGAAACCGGTCCGATGCCACTTCCGTGTCACTAACACACTAGTCCTAGTCCGCCCACCTAGTACCCAGACTTCCCGTTTGTCCTCAAGTATTTCAGAGTTCAAGTCTTATGTCATAATCAAACACTCAAACCAAACAAGACACTACGCACGCCATAACCACCATTTTCACACACACAAGCCATTTGAAATAAGATTCACACTAAAAATATTCCAAAACTAAATTAGCATCACTTATACAACCAATTAAAACAACTGCACAATCAAAGAAGCAATTTCATCATCAGACACACCATTAAAAGAATTTATAAAACAATTTCAACACGTGTCGCATGAATTTAAACACAAAAATCCATTTCACAACTGAACCAAAACAATTTTTTTTCACCATTAATAATTATTTAAATAAGCATTTAGAATTTTCATAAAAATAATTTTTTAGGAGAATGACACCACTTTACTCACTAAACCAACCCACAATTTTAAAAAAAGGTCATTTCTATGGTTAAACCAGCCGTTAGAAAAATTTACCAAACAATTTCAAAATATGATGCCCGAATTTAAACACCATAAATCCACTCAAATGTTTATTTATGACAAAACGCATACAGGCGCTAAATTGAAACATCATTCGCACCCTTTTCATATCCTAACAAATTATTTGATCAATTTATAAAACACTATTAAATAGTTCAACATGGGTTTTCCACAAAAAGAATTACCCACATATAGCATAAGCATGTTACTACCAAATAAAATGCGCATTATATCCCCCAAAAAACAAATTTTTTAGTAGAAAAACTAATAAATAATGTGCTAAACCAACCAAACTAGAAAATTAATTCATTAAACAATAAATATACATGGAACCACCTACCTAAAATGTAAAAAGATCTCAAGATCTTAGTGCACAAAAATCCTTGCACTTTAATCACATCTCAAACAACACAACTAAGACTTGAAATCAAACAATCAGATCAAACACATCATAAAAGAACCAACAAAAAACTAAAACCACAACTCTATCAAAGGTGGAAATAAATGAACAACCAGAGAAAAACGCACCTGTGGAAATGGTGCGGATGGAAAACCAGGAAGGGGAAAGACCGCCATAGGTGCATCGCTTCAGAAAAATAGCTAGAAAGAGGGTGGTGTGGTCTAGTGGTGTGAGGCGAACCAAAACAGGTGTCACTGGTTGGTGCATCCGGAGGGATGAAGGGTGAGCGGGGAGCCGGACCGGAGCAAGAGGCCGACCGGGCAGCGCCAGGTAGGAACAGGTCTGCAGGTGACTACGCTGTCGTGACACATCAAATTGATATTATTTTTAAGGTTAATTTATAGTCTAGGGTAGACCCTAGGTCGTCTCTCGAGGATAATTAATAGGTTTTGAGTATGTATTTTTAATAAAGATTACTAAAAGAGGGGGTGATTTTAAAAATAGTTGTAAGAAAATAACTTAACTTAAAGAGTTTAATAGTTGATAGAATAAGGTGGTGGTTTAAGAATTATGATATAAAGAGATAAATTCAAGTTCGCTACACATCTTGGATAGTTCATTTTTCTAAAAATTTCACATGGTTTTGTTTAATTCTGTGGTTGAGGGTTGTCAAGATCTTGAGTCCCCTCTTGCCTCTCTAAACGTTGCACAAAGTACCAACTCGTGACACAACAATCGTGTTGTAAAGGTTTGGAATTCAAGAATATATTAAAGGTTACCAAAGCATACTAAAATCTTTTTTATGTGTGAAAGAAAGAGGATCCTTGTGTTGCCCAATTGGAACAACTCAAGTTTCCCACTTGAAATTTCAACCCAATTGATGTTGAAATGAAAAGCAGTTCACTTAATTAAACCCAAAAAAATGAACTCAGAGGAGAAACATGTTTAGATAAAAAATAAGTAAAATAATCCATACAAAAATTACACAAAACCAGTAGATTATCAAGTGTCAGAACTCCCTCCCAAGTATGTGTAGCTCCCTTGAAATGATCTTCCACCGTTTAGCTCTCCATCGAGAGGAGGAGAAGGCTCGGGTGGGACTCCTTCTTCATTGTTGATCCGCCTATGATGATAGAGGCCTCCAGAACATCATGTATGAGGAGATAACTCACTTGGGTCTCCAAAATACCAGATCTTTTCCTCTTGGTCGAACTTGAAAATGAGGAGCCCAAGGTTACATAAGAAAATGAGAAGGTGGTTTTGAGCACATAGAATTATTAAAACCACTTGTCACAGGTGTTTCGACCTCTAGAAAGACTTATCTCTATTTAAAAAAAATAAAAAAGTTGTATCCACACCACTTGGATGTATCCACCGAAATTTTGGCACAATTTGGACACCTATAGCCTGAGATATGGATAGATCCCAACACACCACTTTTGACTCTGTGTAGATTTGGTGTGCTGGATAGATCAGCTCAGAAAGGCCATCAGATAGCCGAATGAGTCTTGGGTTGATTCATATGAAATGTATCCTAATAAATTTTGGACCAGACCACAAAAGTTCATCCCAATTAGATGCACGGTCTAGTAAAAGTGTGCGGATTAATTCACTGGGGTGCTTAGATCCTGCGCAGTTTGGCCCATTTTTCTTGTACATCATCTTAGGACCTTCAAATCACCTTCACCTTAAATGGAATTTTCAAGAAAAGTAACATTGGCCTTTTTAATAGTGATAAACAGAAAATAAATTATTCAAACATGGAATTCAATTTTTTATTATTTTTGGAATTTAAAATACAAATTTAGTTTAATACAATGGTGTAAGGGTGAAAATGACACAGTGAATCGTGGTACGATCACACCCCCACACCTAAACATTTGCACTCTAGGGAAAATTCACATATCCAAATAAAATGATGCATATATATATTCCAAACATCATGAAGAATTAACATTTTAGGAAATTTTAATTCACTTAAGTAATGTAATCAATTCACGAACCACACCAATGAGTTCTTCCTAGTTAAAATGGAAAAAGATGTCTCATAAATCATATCATAATAAAATTCAAAGAGATTTATGACACCAACATGAGCAAGGAATTAAAAATTCAACCATTCCACTAACTATCCATGTGTGTGAGTGAAAACCATTCCATACTATTCTTTCCACTTTCTATCAAATATATATTGGTTATTTTAAAATTATTCAGCTTTAAATGATTTTACACCAAACTTGTCCTACATCCTTTGAAATCATATTTCAAGACCCAATCACTTAAGAATTCTTAGAAGTCAAACCATAAGATATTGACCTAGATATCCCCATATGTTACACATTTAACCAATCCCCTCATTTATTATATTTTTTTGAAGTTTCATTTGGAACAAATCTCACACTCATCTCTCAACCCTTATTTGATCTCCTCACAACACTAATTGCAATAGTCATAACAAGATCAAAGGTCGAGGAGGAGTGGTTTTTAACCTTCCCAAGACATTTTTTGAGGGCGTACAATAGTCTGACATTAGGTACACATGCATAGGTCAATCTGGTATAGTAATGAAACAGATCAGATAAGGAAAAAAATATTAAAATATCATTTAAAGCTGAAAAATATTAACCTAACATATATTTACCTTATATTAATTAAGAAATATTCATACTTAGTGATTTGGTGAAAAAATGTATGGATATATTAGTGACATAGTTTTCCCAAAACTACTCACACAAGAGGCATCAATCATCTCAAATGTTTCACAGTGCTACAACCATTTATATCATTGACAGAAAACCAATTCACTAAAAATCACTCCCTGATTTTAAATTCATACAAAGATTATTTTTCCCCTTCATTATGGTAATTTTAATTTCCCCCCTTTATGGTAACCACATCACAGAAATTTGAAATTTTTGATGGGGAAAAATAAAAATACCATAAAGAAGAAAAAAAAGAGAAGAAAGAAAAGAAAAAAAAAACGATGAAAATTCTTAACTATCCCAGGAATGTACCCACCCCCCCACACCTAAAGTTTGTAGTTTCCTCACTGTAAGAAAAGAGGATGTGGAAAGGAAGGATACAACTTGGTGAGTTTCATTCATATATTTCTTCTTGAACATGGAGTTCATCCATCAGGGACTCCGGAATGGATTCATAGAAGTGCTTAAGCCGCTGCCCATTGACAGTGAATGTTTGTTTGGTTTATTCATTTTGAACCTGGGAAACACCAAATGGAGAGACATTAGTAATAGTGTATGGTCCACATCATCGAGAAAGAATCTTACCTGGATGCAAATTCAGCCTTGCATTATAAAGGAGGACCATCTTCCAAATGTGGAACTGAAAATGAAGGATAAGATAGTCGTGGGAAGCCTTGGTTCTCTCCTTATAAATCCTGGAGTTTTCATATGGATCTCTTCTCATTTCCTCGAGCTCCTGAATCTGAAACTTTCTTTGAGCACCTCCACTAGAATGATTAGAATTTCATTGTTTGATGGACCAGTAGGCTCAGTGCTCAATCTCAAAAGGGAGGTAAAAACTCTTTCCAAACACAAGATAATAGGGTGACATTACAATGAGAGTTTTGAAAGCAGTACGGTAGGACCATAATGAATCATTAAGTCAAAGAATCCAATCTTTTCTATTGGGTTGATCCATTTTTTCAAGAATTTGTTTTACCTCTCTATTTGAAACCTCATCTTGACCATTGTTCTATGGGTGATATGCAGTAGACACTTGATGACCGACCCCATAACTACGCAAAAGTGATTTCATTGTTCGGTTGCAGAAATGAGAACCCTGGTCACTGATGATGAACCTATGTAAGCCAAACCTACAGAAGATTTGGGTTCTCAAAAATTCTAAAACTACCTTAGAATCATCATTCCTTGTAGCTCATGCCTCTACCCATTTTGACACATAATCAACTTCTATAATAATGTACAAGTTTCCAAAGGAATTGGGAAATGGCCCCATAAATTCAATACCCCAAACATCAAAAATGTCATGAAAGAGCGACGATTTTTGTGGAATTTCGTTTCTTTTAGAGACATTTCCCATTCTATGACAATGAGGAAAAGATTTGAAAAAATCATAGGCATCCTGAAAAAGTGTTGGCCAAAAGAGGCCAGAATCAAGGACCTTGCGAGCAGTTCGTTGGGGACCAAAGTGGCCCCCACAAGCAAGAGTGTGGCAGAATCTAGGGATGGACTGAAATTCACTATCGGGAACACAACGCCTAAGGACTTGATCACTACAGGTGCGCCAAAGGTAGGGGTTATCCCAAAATATACCAACAAGACTCATGGTTTAGATGACTAGCTTGGTTTCTGTTGAAATCAGTAGGAATGCATGATGCTACCAAATAATTTACAATTTCAGCATACCAAGGAATAACATCTTGCACTCAGTATAGTTGCTCATCAGAAAACATTTCATTTGTGGGAATACAGAAGTATGAGTCAATGTCTGAGGATGGTTTAATCCTACTAATATGGTCAGCCACCACATTCTCTACTCATTTTTTATCTCTAATTTCTAGATTGAATTCTTGAAGGAGGAGCATCCAACAAATGAGACGTGGTTTGGCTTCCGGTTTCTTAAGGAGGTACTAAAGGGCTGCATGGTCTGAGAACACAATGACTTTAGACCCCAAAAGGTATGATATGAATTTGTCCAAGGAAAACACAATGGTAAAGAATTATTTTTCAGTTTTAGTGTATTTTTCTTGGGCAGGGTCCAAAGTACATGAGGCATAGGCTATGACATGTGGATCTCGGTCGACCCTTTGTGACAAAACTGCCCCAACTGCATAGTTAGAGGCGTCACACATGAGCTCAAATGGTAAATCCCACCGAGGTGGTTGGATTACTGGGGGTGAGGTGAGATTCCATTTTAACTTATTAAAACCATCCTCACATTCTTTATCATAAACAATTTTTTTTTTCTTTTTGGAGTAATCGGGAGAGGGGGAGTGCAATTTTACTAAAGTCACGAATGAAACGACGGTAAAATCAAACATGACCTAGGAAAGATCGCACATCCCATATATTTTTGGGGAATGTAAGGGAATAAATGATATCAAATTTTGATTTATCTACTTGGATACCATCCCCAAAAATGACATGACCCAAAACTATACCTTGTCACACCATGAAATGGAATTTTTCATAATTTAATACAGTATTCTTTTCAATATAGCGATGACAAACTGAACCAAGACTACTCAAACATTTATCAAAAGAAGAGCCATAAATTGTGAAATCATCCATGAATACTTCCATGAAATTCTATAGGTAATCCGAAAAAATACTAACCATGCATTATTGGAAAGTACCCGGAGCATTGCACAGACCAAATGACATCCTTCTATAGGAAAATGTGCCAAAGGGGCAAGTGAAGGTTGTCTTTTACTGATCCTCAGGGGAAATATGGATCTTAAAGTATCTAGAATACCCATAAAGGAAACAGTAGTGGGACTTAATCGCTAGCCTCTCTAGAATTTGGTCAATGAATGGAAAAGGTAAATGGTCTTTCCTTGCATGTTGGTTTAGTCGGCGATAGTCTATACAGAAACGCCAACTATTCTGCACAAAATTTGGAACCAATTCATTGTTTTCATTTTTAATTATTGTAAGGCCAGTCTTTTTAGGAACTACTTTAACAGGACTGACCCATTGGCTGTCAGAGATGGGGTAAATGATTCCAGTAGCCAATAATTTTTTTACCTCATTTTTCACAACTTCTAGGAGGTTTGGGTTCAGTGGACGTTGTGGATGCCTCACTAGTTTAGCCTCATCATTTAACAAAATATGATGTGTAAAAATTGATGGGATAATACTAGGAATGTCAGTAAGTGTCCACCCCAAAGCTTGTTTATACTCCCTCAAAAGGTCAATCAGTCCCAATTCATGCTCAGGAGGGAGTGAACTAGCAATGATGATGGGAAACTTGTTTCCATTCTCAAGATATGAATATTTTAAATCTTGAGGTAGTTGTTTTAGTTCTAATTCTGGTGGATTTTGGATTGACGGGAGTGTGTATGAAAGTGAGAGGTCACTGATCTCATCTATATGCTCAATAGTATCAACGTCAGATGAGGAATGAGATTTTATAAGCTTAGCAGTATCATCTATGGTCAATGGATCATCAGTGTTCAAGAAATCATCAATCAATGAACATGCATTCCACTTTTCTAGACCACTACAACAATCAATGCATGAATCATTTCCTAGCATTTCTATCCATGAAGAAAACTCAGAAAGGGGATCGGGGGAAAGAAAAGTTGTTTTTTCTGGGGTAGGGAGTACATTAATTGAATTAACAGAGAGAGAGGAATGTTATTCTAAGGGGTGCTTCATGGCATCAAGGATGTTGAAATGGACTATGTCACCACCAAATTCCACAGATAATGTACCATTGTGGACATTAATTATGGTTTTGGCGGTTTTCAATAAAGGTCTCCCTAATATAATCGGGGCATGTCCATTCATCCTATCATCCTCCATTTTAAGCACATAAAAGTCAGAAGAAAAAAAATTAAATTTTGGACCCTCATAAGAATATCCTCTAACACACCAGAGGGGTGTGAAGTACTCTAGTTAGCTAGTTGAACAATAATTTCAGTGGGCTTAAGTTCCCCGACCTGCAATGTAGAGTAAATAGATTGAGGAATCACATTTATAGAGGCACCTAAATCAAGCATAACATTAGAAAAAGAATACTCCCCTATGGTGCATGGAATTGAGAATATTCCAGGATCATTGCACTTGGTAGGGAGTGATGGTTCTATCAATGCTGAAACATTCCTTCCCAAGCTCACTTTCTCATCACCTAGAAGTCACCTTCGGTATGTACACATCTCCTTTAGAAACTTAGCGTACCGTGGAATTTGCTTCACAACATCAATCAATGGGATGTTAACCTACACTTTCTTGAAAATTTCTAATATTCCCTTATCAAGTTCAGTTTCATTTTGTTTTTATGGTTGGGTGGCCCTTTGATGAAATGGAAGTGGAATGGTTGGGCTAGGTGACTCATCAATATTCACACTCTTTCCTTTGGAAGGGATTCTCTCAAAACATGGTTATTCAACATTTGGAACATTCTTAATGGTTGGGATGAAGGTTTCCTTAGGAGGGGATGACTATAATAGAGGATTCATTTTACTTTCTAGTTGTTTTCCACTCCTAAGGGTGATATCACTAGCATTTCCTTTATCCCTAGGGTTAACTACTAGTTGAGATGGAAGTTTACCTGACCCATGAATTTGAATTTCACCCACTCAGTTAGCTAGTTGTCCTAATTGGGTTTTGAGGTCTTTTATGGATGCTTGAGTGGTTTGTTAGAATTGGATATTATTTGCAACCATTTGTTTCATCATATCTTCTAGGCTAGGATCTGGTTTTTTAGGGGTATGTTGGAAAGGCCTTTGGGGTGGTTTAGGGTTTCTAGGTGGTGGTGGTTGATGACTACTTTGCCCTGGTTGGTTCTATTGTTGTTGATGTTGGTTTGAATACCCTCTTGCCTATAGGCTTTGTTCTCTTTCCACCACGGGTTGGATGGATAGTAAGGTTCTTGCCTAAAGGGTTGGTTATAGGGGCGGTCTGGAACTATTTCCTCACAACTCTCAGATGTTTCCCTCAATTGAATACATTGGTCAGAGTAGTGGGTGTCAGAAGAACATATACCACAATGGATAGGATGAGGAGATTGGGATTTACCTTTGGAAAGAGCAAGTTGTCGAAGAAGGGTACTTACCTCTTCGAACTTTGTGTCCACCTTTTTCTCGAATTCAGTACTTTTTACCTCATGGACACCTCGAATTGGTACATTGGTCCTTGAACCAAATTGTTGTGTGTTTTGAGTCATTTTCTCAATCAGGATTCTTACAGAAATTGGGGTCTTATCAACTAGGGCACCACCTGCAGCAGCATCGATCATATTTCAATCAATAGGGATTAAACATTCATAAAAATATTGAATTAAAAGTTGATCACTTATTTGTTGGTGTGGGAAACTTGAACATAACCTTTTAAAATGTTCCCAATATTCATGTAATGTTTCCACTTGAGATTGTCTTATCCTAAAAATTTCTTTCCTTATTGTTGCAGTTTGAGAGGCTGGGAAATATTTTTGAAGAAAAATGCGTTTCATGTCTGCCCAACCTCTTATTGGGGAATTAACATAATATAACCAATATTTCACAGTGTCTTCCAAAGAAAATGGGAATGCTCTAAGCTTTACTTGTTCCTAATACACATTAGAAGGTTTTAATGTTGAAAAAACAGTATGAAATTATTTTAAGTGCTTGTGTGGATCCTCTCTAGGAAGTCCATGGAATCTTGGTAATAGATGAATTAAGCCAGATTTTAGTTCAAAATTGGGTGCCTCGACTTGTAATTGAATATAGGTGGGTTAGATATCAACATAAGGTGAGGTTAGTTATTTTAATTTTCTGTTTTTTTCATCCATATTATGAAAGTTTATTTCAGTTTTTATATTGGTTCTTGAAGAAGAAGAGGAAGGATCAAGAAGAGTGTCAATGTTTTGTGTGTCCTCCTTCGATGGGTTCTCTTGTGCGTCTCGGGATCGCTGACATAAGATCCTCTCTGATTCAGGTTCAAAAGGAGGTAAATCTCCTGGATTAGAATGTGTCATGCACCAAACCTACACAAAAAATATATCATAATAAAAAAATATAGGTATAGGTATAAAATAGATAAATATTCACAAAATTTACAATTTTTTTTTCAAAAACACACACTAAAAAATCAAAGCGCTCCCTGAAAACGGTGCCAAAATTTGAACACGCTATCATGATACATCAAATTGATAATGTTTTAAGGTTAATTTATAGTCTAGGGAGGACCCTAGGTCATCTCTCGAGGAGCATTGATAGGTTTTGGGTATGTATTTTCAATAAAGATTACTAAAAGAGGGGGGTGATTTTGAAAATAGTTTTAAGAAAATAACTTAACTTAAAGAGTTAAATAGTTGATAGAATAACGTGGTGGTTTAAAAATTTTGAGATAAGGAGATCAATTCAAGTTTACTACACATCTTGGATAGTTCATTTTTCTGAAAATTTCACATGGTTTTGTTTAATTATTTGGTTGAGGGTTGTCAAGATCTTTATTCCCCTCTTGCCTCTGTAAACATTGCACAAAGTACCAACCCATGACACAACAATCATGTTTTCAAGGTTTGGAATTCAAGAATAGATTAAAGGTTTCCAAATCATACAAAAATCTTTTGTATGTGTGTGAGAAAGAGGATCATTGTGTTGCCCAATCGGAACAACTCAAGTTTCCCACTTGAAATTTCAACCCAATCAGTGTTGAAATGAAAAGAGGTTCACTTAATTAAACCCAAAAAATGAACTCAGAGAATAAAAATGTTTAGATAAAACATAAGATAAATAATCCACACAAAAATTACACAAAACTAGTATAGTATCAAGTTCCGGAACTCCCTCCCAAGTATGTGTAGCTCCTTAGAAATGATCTTCCACCATTTAGATCGCCATCGAGAGGAGGATAAGGCTCGGGTGGAACTCCTTCTTCATTGTTGACCCCCTATGATGATAGGGGACTATAGAACTTCAAGTATGAGTAGAGAAATCATTTGGTTCTCAAAAATACTAGATCTTTTCCTCCTAGTCGAACTTGTAAATGAGGAGCCCAAGGTGCCATAGGAAAATGGGAAGGTGGTTTTGAGCACACAGAATTATTAAAACCAATTGTCATAGGCGTTTAGAACTCTAGAAATCCTTATGTAGATTTTGAGAAAATAAAAAAGTTATAGCCCCACCTCTTGGATATCTTCACTGAAAGGTTGGAACAATTTGGACACCTATATCCCAAGTTATGGACATATCACAACACACCACTTTTGACTCCGTGTAGATTTGGTGTGCTGGACAGATTAGGTCGGAAAAGACATCAGATTAACAAATGAGTCTTGGGTCGCTTCATATGAAATATAGCCCAATTCATTTTGGACTATCCAAAAAAATTTCAGCCTAATTGAATGCACGGGCTAGTAGGAGTGTGTGGATTAATCCACTGGTGTGCTTGGATCCTGCGCAACTTGACCCATTTTTCTTGGACATCATCATGGGCCCTCCAAATCACCTTCACCTTCAATTAAATTTTCAAGAAAAGTAAAATTGGAATTTTTAATAGAGATAAAAAAAATAAATGATTCAAACATGTAATTCAATTTGTTATTATTTTTGAAATTTAAAATACAAATTCAGTTTAATACAATGGTGTAAGGGTGAAAATGACACAGTGAATCGTTGTACGATCAATAGGGCGGTGCCGGATAGGAGTAGATCGATGGGGAAGTACTAGATAAGAGAATATTAATAGGGCTCTAGGGAGAGGTGTGCTGGTCATGGGCTGCGCCGATCGATGCAAGGTAGGATTCTGGTATAGTTCACCAGAGGAGGAAGAGGTGCCCGTGTGAGGTGAGATGGGAGGAGGCCTCGCCGAAGGATGAAAGAAAGGGGAGGGGGCTTCTTGCAGCTCGGGTAGGGTTAGGAGGGGAGAGGGGGTCCGCGCGGGGAAGAGAGAAGTGCAAGAGAGAGGGAGAAAGAAAAAAGGAGAGAAAAAAAGAAAAGAGGGAGAGAGAAATGGAGGAGAAAAAAATAAAGGAGAGAATATAAATAATAATAATAATAATACCTTAATTGAAACATTAACTTAAATAATCATAATATTAATAATAAAACTAAAATAATAAAACCAGTTACACAATAATTATATTAATTGTTGAGTTTGAACACCGCACACTAATGTGTGCGTGGTCGCGACATAGTCGCACGCCAGTGCAATAACAAATTTAATCATAAAAGGATTTCTTATTAATGTTGGGCACCACACATGGTCACGCGCATGGTCACACACCCTTATAAGATACCAAATTTCCTTTAAAATGGAATTTCTTCAAACCACAACTCAAAAGTGAGCCCCAAAATAATTAAAATAAAATTAAGCATTGGTCGGGGTGTGACACTTGTAAATTTTCAATGTTTTTTTAAAATAAAAACAGATTTCATTGTAAAATATGCCTAATTATTAATAATTTTTATGATATAGGATATAGTTCCAAATTATCTCATAAAATAAGATTTTTTAAGAAATTTTGTAACCTCATCACATATTTTTAACCTTAATTAACTTGTTTTACCCTTTACCGCGATGAAAAATTTATATGATGGTTACAATTACTTACGAAAAAAATATAATTAAACTAATTAATAGATTTTATTCTATTTAATAAAAATATAAAATCTAATTTTCAATATCTAATTTCTATATATGGATGAAATTGATTTTAATATATGTGTGAAAAATGGAATGGAAAACATTTTTTTTGATGAAATATGTTTTTAAGCCTAAAAAGAATTTATAAAAAATAAAGCATAAAGATGGATCATATGAAATTAAAAATAATTTTTTTATTAAAAGGGGACTAATTTTACATTAAAATAAATTAAATTTATAATTTCATGTTTTAAATACTTTAAAATAAGGGACGATTTTTATAAAAATCAGTATATTTGAATATTTACCCAATATTTAATCTTTTCCAAAAAATCCCAAAAAATCATCCTAAAATATTTTTTATTGGATGATATAAAAAATTAAATCCATTTTATATAATAAAATTTCAAAAATTTATAAATTTAACTTTTAAATAATAACATATAATACATGAAAAAACATTAAATAAAATAAAACTATTTATTTTTTGGATTTGAAAAATCATATAAAATTATTATAATTAATGTGAATACATAAAATGTTATAAAAAATATTGGTAATTCATGAAATTAAATGATTTTTAACATTACCAAGGATTTCACATAATTCATAAAAATAATCAACAATAGGAGGTTAAGTGATGAATTCAAAATATAAATAAATATTTTTTCATATAGAATCCACTGACTGAATTTGTGATGGTGTGTATTGAAGGTATCTTGATCCCATGATATCAATAGTGTATATAAGGAGTTCTTTAGTGCCATAGTTACCTGATCGTGACTAGTTTTTAAAAATATTTATAATAATAATTCCAAAGAAAATAAATATTTATTGGAGTAAATTAATGAATAATATATAAAATATATATTTTAACTCAATCTCTTAAATGAGAGTAAAAATCAAGATATAGATCATAATTAGAAGAAAGGTTATGAATCATCAATCTAGTAAGCCCTTGACCCCTCTTAGGTGATAATGTAATGGTAACATCCCAACTATGTAGTTTAGATGATTAAATATGTGAGATCATTGTCTGAAATATTATCTATAACTTTGTTATGAAAAATATCTTCAAAACTATATTGAATAAATAAATTATTCCAACTATAAATAGTAGTAATTATTATAATAAATTTAAAAAATGAAATCGAAAAAATTATAATACACTCAATTTCATTATATTTACAAATACAACCTCATTATATATCATCATCTTTATATTCATCATATTTAGTTAATAGCGAGTTGTAGGTGAGAGATATAGAGCATTATTTCATGTATTATAAAGGTTAAATTAAGACACCCTCATTACATCACAATATAAAGAATAATGAAATTATTATTTAGTTTTCATCTTTATTTATAAATTCAAGTGGGTTTTTTATTTTTTCACATTTATTAGTATGGTCTAGAGTGTCATTCCCTAGGTGTTTGGTTCTTACCCCCCAATAGGATTCATTAATGTCAATGAAGGACGATCTAGTTAATTTTTTTCTTATTCCACCAGCATCCACATATTTTTATTCAATCCCATCAATGATCCATGGTTTTGATTTTTTTATTTACAGTATGGTTGATGTGTGGTTGATGGATATACCGGTTTAATGGGGATCATTTTGAGTTTACTGGAATATGATCTTAGCTTCATTTTCTTCAAAAAAATGTTATTGTTTGAGCATATATTTATGTTGGTAATTCAAATATTCATCCTTGTATTCATAGTGTAGGATTGAAATTATCATGATTTATCTTTTTATAGGTAAAGAGATAAATTCATCCAATGAATCTAAATAATTAAATTATAATGACATGTGTGTCTACAATGTTTTATATGATTTCATTATTTTCCCATAACCATTATCTTATAGATATATTCAATATGAATTTATGAATTAAAGTTAACTTTGGGATATAATAAACAAAATTTTGAGTTTGATGAATAATTTTAGGTGTGTAATGAAATAAAAAATAAAGATTTTAGAAATTATTGTTTCAATTTGTTATGTTAACACCAATTTGAAATTTGATATGAAATATTTGAGGAAATCAGATATTTTTTTATTTATCTAGTGGTGGAATTATTTTATAGTGTTTGGTTTGTTAGTATAATATGTATTATTATTATTAGTGTTGTGGTATTTGAAGTAGTAATAGTGGATTGTGTTCTTTAGTAGACCTATATATAATAGACCTGTACCTAAACTCCAAGATATGGTGCTAAAAATGGAATCATTACATTTATAGATTTGATACTAATAAACATGACCCAACATTATCCATCAAAATAAAAAAACATTAAATGTAAATATTGGATAACTTATTTATCTAAGGAACTCTTAGGTGTATAGTTTTATATAATTAGGTATAACTCTTTGATAATAATACCCATGACATCAAGTTATCATTTTTATAACTATACCAATATTTTCTTAGTTCCTAGTAACTATTAAACATATCCCATAAAATACACCACAGGAGAATACTTTTCAGTTGAAAATCATGTAAAATAATTCTTTATAATCTAGGGAAAAGGAAATATAACAGGTGTTAGCTCAAATTCTCAATAAGGTTAAATATTAGCCTTAACAATTGAATGTCACTGGTGAGGATAAAATGAACCAAAGGGTATGATGACATAATCAAAGTGAATGAGCATAACATAAGGTAATTCATACCCATCCAAATATATATCATTAAAAATGTGAAATGGTATAAATAATTAAAATAGTATTTATTTATAGGAACCAATAATCATGAGCCATGTGATGTCAATATTGGCGAAATAAAATATTTAAAACAATATAAATAATAAATAAATCATGTTTATATCTCCAAAAATTATCTTAATAACCCATGTTAAAAATAACTAGATCATTGTTAAATCCATAGGTGAGACCACCCTGGTTAACACCTTCATTATTTCCTTTAAATAGAAGAAACATCACCTAATTCATTAGAGAGAAATATCAGGCTCTCCTATTAGATAAAATTTATTGGGCTCACTCATTCATATAAGTTGAACCGGGATCACATTTTTGTATAATCCTTATCAAGATTACCCATTCATATAAACAATATCAGGGTTACTTACCATAATAATAAATATTGGTCTTACTAATCAACACCAATAATTTCAAAGTACCATCCATGAATAAACACAAGGAATATTTCATTTTCACCATCAATCTTCTAAAAGAATCTTGAATTCCTTTATAACATGACTTACTTGTCGAATATAAATGGATTTTAGGATAATCTATTTAAAAAAATAATTTTAATCTATCTAGATACATAATATGAAGGTATCATAAGATCATAATCCCATTGAATAAGAGGAATCATTAATGGATATTTACATAGATGAGAATACATTTAAATTAACATTTAAAACATTTCTTGAAAAAGGAAAAATACCATTTACGTTTGATACCTTTAAAATTAAAAAATAAAAAAAAACTAGAAAATGATTTTCTTTTAAAATAACAATTTTAACATATAAAGTAAAAATAAAATAAATGAAATATCATGATATAGGGAAAATCTATTTATGTCGCAAGTGTTAAAAATAAATATTCTTTTCAAAATTTTGTAATGAAATTTAAAAGTGGCCCATGTGTAAAAAGTTATAAAATTTAAATTTAAAAGCTTCTAAAAGATTCTCAATTATAATTCAAAATAAATTTAGTAAATATTTTATGTTTATAATAGATCCTTATTAAAGTCATTGTAGATGGAAAAAATATACGAGAGAAAGATTCCTGATCTAAAAGAAGAAATAAGATCAGTATCACTTAAAAATATCTTTATTGATGTTTCTTTAATCAATAAACAAATAATTAGAAATAAAAAAATAAAAAAATATTCATTAATATAGGATAATAAAATATATGTTGTTTATGAAGATAAGAGAATATAATTTCCCCAAAGAAACCTTGAACATAATCAATATAAAATATAAATGAGATTGTAACATAAATTCTTACCCATTTGGTAACTTTTGAAATATTTTTTTTAAATAAATAATATTATATTTATCTATAAACACCATTAATTACATGATTTAATATTCAAATACTCATTCATGGGGAATGAAGTACATGATTCAAAGAAATCACGGTGCATGAAATGAAACTTATCTTAAGAAAATGAGATTGAGAAAAATAAAACTCTAAAAAATATCATATATTTTGAAGTGATAATTAATACACTGAGTGAAAAAACATATAAAAGTCCATTATATGAACCATATATAGCAAATTAGGTGTATAAAATCATAATTTGTCTTAATAAAGTGAAATTGAGATGAAATCCCTTACCTCGAGTCCAGACATTCATTTTATGTCCTTTAAATTCTATATAATAAACTTATATAAATTATTTAATTATATAAGTATCTTTTCTAGGTTTATTAATTTAAAATTAAATCATTTTTTAGTTTATTTGAATGAAAGATTTAATTACTTAATCAATAAAGTCCATACGATGTGTTTTTGAGGACATTCGATTCATAATTTCAAAAGGGATTTAGTGTGTTGACCATGGTCAAAGGGGTCATTTTTCTATAATCTAAAGAATAAAAATTATGAAATAATTATCATTTTAATACATTAAATATAGTTTTTTAAAAACTATCAAATATGTTAATGTAAAATAAACTATGTTGCAATTATTGAGGCAACTATCCATACATACCCATGTGTAACATTTCAAATTTTAAATAACTTGAGATTAAGTATGAGTTTATATTTTAATAATTATGATTATATCATAAATATAATATTGTCTCTATAAATACATTATATATACTATACATGTGATGCAGTGATGAAAAACAAATCACACCGTTTTTTAGAGGTGGTAATCCACACATACGCATGATTGACGATAACATTTTTCAATGCTTGGAAAGGTAAAAAATATATAATATATAATATTTAAATAATTATAAAAGTTTCATAAATATAATTTATATACATTAAGTAAATCATTATAACCATCCGTGAGAGGCTGTGATAGAAAATGAATTACATCAGTTCATGAGGCAGTTGTCCGCCGTAAACATGAACGATATATTTATTTCTAATTTTATGAAGTGGAGATGAATATATATTATTAAATTAAAATTATAAAATATTATTATATTTAATATACTAATTTTATTATTTTATAATGGTTGATGAATATTTTAAGGTGGTAGATGAAGAAATAAAACTAAAACATTTGGTTAAAAGCTATACCTCTTCTTAATAAAATCTTCGTTTCATTACACCTTATGCCCAATATGGTTAGTATTATGACAAAAATAAGACCTCTAGAACTTGACTAGGGATGTTAATATTGTGTTTGGATTAGTTTTGGAGGATAAAATGGCTCTTAATGAATGGATAGGAGAATAGTTGGGGTAACCTTTTATAAGTGAGGGGAGAGGCAATCTTTGAATTTATTAATGTATTAAATTAATATAAATTAATTTTCATGTAAAAATGCATCCAAAATTATATAATTATAATATACTATGTTTTTTTCTCTAAATAATCTCATAAAATAAAATTTGGACATGTTGAGGTGATTTTTTATACTTATCACTTTGTTTAACCAGCAGTTAACCCTTTTGACAATTACCATGATATCAATTTTTTTTACACTAAAGGAGCTAATAAAATCACTATAAAATAACAAGTGATAGATTAATGAAACATGTTTAATATTTTATACCATATAACATTAAATTGGTAGAAAGTAACATTTTATTAATTTCAAATCATTTAATAAAATAAATTTTTTATAAAATATTATTAATTTTATTATTAGAACTATTAATTTTCATTAAATTGAAAGAAAAGAATATAGTAATGGATTTTAAATAAAAAACTTTAATAAATATTAATAATCTATATTGATATATAAAATTCATGGGACACTATACATCACAAAAAAAAATTACTTTTTATTTTTTTAAAATCATTCACTTGATTTTTTCACTCCTTACACAAACATTATGTCAGCGTTCCATAAGAATTTCAGTTTATTATTTCATCACTAAAAATAAAAAATAAATTTTTATGATAAAAATATTCAATTTAAAATAATCATTTATAACTTGAAATTATTTTTTATCCTCATCATAAAATATTGTAGATAATAAAAGCAAGAGAGTGGTTTTTTTGATGTTATATTTAGAAAAAATAATATAAATGTTATAATTAAAGAAATGTCGCAATAAATTTCCAAATTTTTTTATTTTGGATTACTAGGGTTGAAATATACACATATTTTTTTTCAAGTGTTGGGTTTATTTTGAGACCTTATCATATTATTTTTAACCATAATTGACACATTTTACCTTTACCGTGGTAATACACATTTACTATGGTTTCTATTCGTAATAAACAAAAATAAAATTGAATTAGTTTAAAAAATTTAAATGATTGAGTAAAAATATGAGAACTATTTTTTTGGGTTTATTTACTATAAGTGTATGTAGTTATTTTAATATTAAAAAAAATTCAACAAAACCCAATTTCCTTTAGAAAAAATGCATTTTTAAACCCAAAAAATGAATATATACCAAAATCAATAATAAATAAGATTAAAATGTATTAAATTATATTATATTAAACTTAATAATTTCTATTTTAATTTATGAACAAATTGAAAAAATAATGAGACTTTTCAATTAAAATAAATGACAGTATTACAAAAATTACTATTTATACACCATTGATTAAAAAATAAATATTTTTAAAAAATTATCAAAACATAAAACTAATATAATTATGATATGATTAATTAAAAAATGATATCATTTTTATGAAATTATTATTCTAAAATTTATAAATTATTATTTATATGAAACAATATAATGAAATAAACCCAAATTTGTTTAGAAATACTCTTTTTTTACTGCAAAAATAATTAATATTATTATAATGAATATAATTATATAAAATATAATTAGACATGAAAATGATGTATTTTAACATTAATTGGGTTTTTAAAATTTTCCTACCTTTGGGAAATTGCATCTTCAAAATTTTATCTTATGCCTAATAGAAAGGGTTTAAAACATTTTCCAAATCAATTCCAAGGAGTGCGTGATAAAAAACATTAAATGAAAGGAATTAATTTAAAATATTTAGAAATACATATTTTGAAATACCATATGAAAAAAATTATAATAAAACTATTTTTGAATAGAAGAAAGGGGAATTATGGAGGTCATCTAGAATAACATAAAACTAGTTCAATAAATAGGTGAACATTAGTGGTAAGTGAATTAATGTACCAAGAGGAATGAAATAGTTTCCAAATAATGATGGAGAGTGATAGATAAAATTGATCACAAGAAATATAATGATCATGAAAATTTAAATTACCACAAAACCATATACCAATCAGCAGTGAAAAATGACATCAATTCATTAAAAATTAAGGTAATTTGATAACATTTTTGTTTCAAGATCCTTTTCATAGAGTTGAGTAATTACATTATGATCTACTATAGGAACATAAGGAAAAATACTTACTTTATTTTATTCAAATACATAAACAAAATTTTATCCTTTGGTTGTGTGTTTCAATTATCTTCCACCTTTATCTCATATTTTACACAAAATGATGAGTATCGAAGATAAAATTTTCATTCATAAATCATTAAAATCAACTAATAGTAGATCACATAATCCATAAAAGGATAAAAATGTATTTTTACTATCATTAAAAATCAATAAAAATATTTTATTTTCTCAATATAATAAAATATCCTTCTTATAAAGAATTAATCTCCAAAATTCAATGATAACACTAAAGGTTAAAATTATATAATTCCATAAATAAACATCCTTTTATCCTAAATAACCAAAATAACATCAATATTTTTTTTATTTGAATGTTTGTGTCAAATTTTGCAGCTTACATCCGTTAAAATATGATAATTTTCTTTTTAAATAATCAATCATGTTAATCCTAAGTGTTTCACATACCCCAACCCAAAGTAATATGAATTGAAATATCATTATTAACCATGATAAATTAATATATAATCATATAATGTAGTGAAATTAAAAAAAATACCCTGAATCAAATTTAGATACTAACTGAAAAGGTAATTCTTAGCTTGACCATAAATATCTTTGAAAATGTCACTTTATCATTGAATCAATTTTAAATAGTCAATAATATCCACATCCCACTATAAAATAGACCATAATTATCTTATCATAAAATTATATTCAAACCCAAATAGTTATTTAAACCTCAATATATTATTCTTTCTAATCCCTATAAAAGTTCCAAATCACCTAAAAAACCATCACTTAAAACGTCAAAAGGGATGTCTATGCCTTATAACATTTGATCAAACAAAAAAATATAATCCCATGATGATATAAATAAATATTAAGTTATCATCAAATAAAACTTCCTAATATTAAAATATACTAAAAACATACTCCGAAACTAACTATAACAACCCTAGAACCACACACCAAGATCTGATGCTAAAAAAACAATCTTTACATTTTTGGAATTGATACCAATAAAGTTGACTAATTTGAGAAATCTAAAAAATAAATCATAAAAAAATGGAGTCACTTAAATACCCAATGTACTTTTAGATTTAATTTTTTAGAGTATTAAGAGTAAATATTACATAATAATACTCATGTCCTCAAGTGAGCATTTTTTCAACTATACCTAGGTTTTCATAGTTCAAAATAAGCCTTCAAAATTTCTCATAAAATTCTTCCCACATGAAAGTTTTATAAAAAATAATTTAAAATTATTCTTTATAACTCTTGTAAAATGAAACAAAATAATGGTGAGATCAAATTCTCAATAAGGGAAACTATAATCATTAACAATTCAATTGCATCAGTGAGAATAAGATGAAAATAATAGAATAATGAAAGAATCAAAGTGTATAAGAATAAAATAATTTAATTTAAACCTATAAAATTCTAAATCATTAAAATTATATCATGAAATAAATCATTAATAAATTAAAGAGTCAGAGGAATCAATAATCATGAGCCCAATTATGTCAATCTTGATCAAAGGAAACATTAAAAACCATATCAATCATAAAGAAAACATTTTTCTATCTTGGAACATTATCTTCATAACTAAGGTTGAAAATTACGGGATGTTAGTTAAATCAATCAGAAAAACATCATTGGTTAAATAATTATTTTTTTATTAAATACAAGGAACACTATAGAATTCATTGGAGAGCTAAATCGGGGTCAACCATCATAGAAGCTGTATTGGGATCACCTATTCATATAAGTTGTATCTGCCTTTCCCTTTCAGATAAGTTTAATTGGGATCACTTATTAGTATATTCTATATTGATATAACCCATCATCACAGTCTATAGTGATAAAACTTATAATCATCAATAATTTCCATATACCTTACAAGAATATAACACATGGAAACATTCATCTTCACCATTAACCTTTTAACAACATCTTACATTCCATTATAGCTTGACTTACCCATGGAAATGAAATGAGTTTGAGGGAAATATATTTAAAAAAATAATCATAATTCATCTAGAGAAATAAAATGGATGTTATCATAAGTTCATAGTTCTATTGAAGTAGTGGAATCATTTAATCATGTTGACATAGATTAAAATTCCTTTAAAAGTACATTTAATACTTTTGTTGAAAATAGGGGGAATACCCTTCTCTTTTGGTACCTTAAAAATCTAAAAATTGATAAAATATCAAGGAAATTATTTTATTTGAAAATAAACAAGTAAAAATATAAAGGGATAATTAAATAAAATAAACATCATGGTGAAGGAAAAATCCATTCATGATATAAATGTTAAAAATAAACATTTTTTTCAAACTTTTGTAATGAAAGTCAGAAGTAAACCATAAAGAAAATGATAATAAATTTCCTTTTAAACCATGTAGAGGAAGGTCAGAGATAATATAAAATATTGTAAGTAAATATTTTATTTTTATAAAATAACATTCTTGAAATGGTTTTAGAAGATAAGAACATGGTAGATAAATATTCATCATCTAAAAGAATATACAAGATCAATACCACTTAAATATAGCTTTCATGATGTTTCTTTGGAATGAAAATATGTAAAAACATGCATAAATAGAAGATAAGATAAAATATTTGTTTGAAGAAAATAAGATCATATTATTTCCCCAAATTAACCACAAACATAAACAATCATGAAAAGATATGAGATTATAACATTAATCCTTTACCGCTTTAAAAATTTTTGAAATAAATATTTATTAAATGAATATATGTTATGGATGTATAAATACAATAAATTATATGAATTAATATGTGAAAATTCATCCATGGGTAATTAAGTACACCATTCAAGGAAATAATTTTGTATTCCAAGAAACATGTCTCCAGAAAATGATATTGAAACAAAGAACACCCTTGAGAATGTCATAACTTTTGTAGTGATAATTAATCTATGAAGTGATTATGTGATATAACAACCCCAAAACCAGTAACCAAGATTAAATGTATATTTCACTAAATTTTCTTAGATACAAAGTATATAATCCCAAATTACCAATTAGATTAGCGGTATTATAGAACTAAATTCACACATGAAACCCATTTTACATTAGGGATAAAGTATAAATCATAAAAAAAGTAAATTCACAATATCCTCTAAAATAATTCTAAGAATTCATCTTTATATCCTAGGAAAAAGAAAAAAAAAATAAATTTAATATCAAATTATTAGTAAGGGTTATGTACATTAGAAGCTATCATGAGTAAATAAGTCATAATCAATATAGAAAGGTAAATAACTAAAAATATATTCCATTTAACCAATAACTTGAGAATGAAACACATTCATGGAAAATGTTGAGTAAATAATCTCATGAATAATAACAACTAAATTATCATGGAAGTAAATGCTTAATTATTAGAAATCATGATATCATGCATCATGATACCTCTAATATCAAGACCCTTCATAAGATAGTTTAAAACTATTTGTGAAATACTATTTAATTTGACTAATTGATTTGTGTCATAAGACCTATCACTACATATAGCATATATATATAATAGGGATGGCCCATAACTTTATTTCCAATCCATTCCTCATATATTGAAGGATCAATTCAGTTCATAAAAAACATTCCTTATAAAAAATATCCATATTGGGAAAATAATATGTGTTTATGAATATTTTCCAAGTCAATCTAATCACTATATTTATAAATGGTATATAGTTTAAGAAATTAACATATCCCTAATACAAGGAATATATATATTTAAAAAAAATTGAATTTATAATAAAAAATAATAATAAAAATGAATATTTCAAGGATCATATCATTTCAAAATATATTTTGTGAATGATAAGTAAAATAAATTGTTTTTTCATTGATTAATATAAATACCATATAAATACTAAAACATTCTTTAGAAAATTAACCCTTCCATTTTTAAATCAATTATTTTAAAAAACTTTATAAATATAAAGGATAACGTTTTATATGGAAATAAAAATAAAAAATTTGTAAATGATGATTTAAATCATTGATTATTCATGATAATGGGAAATTACTTTCATGCCGAATATGTTATAAAAAATTCATTCCACACCTTTGCAAGAAAAGTATAACATTCAAAAAATGACATGAAGATTTATTTTAAAACATTTTGTAAAAACATAAATCATTGGTAATAGATTCATTTAATAAATCATATATAATAATATTTTTTTGAATAAAATTTAATGAACATATTTTCGTTAATGAAAAACATACCTGATCAAAAAAATATGATTTTTTTTTCAATAAAATATTTCTTTTCTTAATTCAATTTCTAAAGGGAGAAGAACTGGAAGAAAATATAGAATATAATTAAAAGAGTAAATTTAAATAAAACTATAATCATCATGGATTCATTTATATTAAAGTTAAATACCCCAAGGGGGAATTTTATAAAACACATAAAAATAAATAGGTGCATAATATCAATCATGCCTCAGTGGAGTGGAAATTGAGACAAAATTCCATACCTCATGCTTCACATTAGCTGAATGTTATTTAATATCCTATATAATTACATTAAACATGTTATTTAATTATAATATAAACATATCAATATTTATAATATCATATATTATCTCCTTATAACATCTTATTACCCATTTTTTAATAATATTTCACTAATACCATCATTTCAGGTGATAACGTTTTTGTTTTCTTATATATGTTTTGAAATGTAAATTACGATTCTTTTGAATAGGATATATTTAAATCATATAAAGAATTATATTAATGTTTTAAATATTATTTTTATTCATTAGATACATTTTTTAGAATGATTCTTGAAAGTTGGACATGGAAAATGAATTGCATCTCTTCGTGGAGATGGCAGGAAGTACGTACACAGAAGCGATATTATCATTTTCATAATGGTTATAGGATAATAAATTAGATGATATATTTATTTTAAATACTCAGTAAAATTCAATATTTTCTATAAATATTAGTTGGTTTCATATTTATGATTATACATGTGATTTGGAGATGGAAAATAATTGATATGAGATCTCATGGTGGTTGTATACTGTACACTCAGGTGATGGGTTTTTTTTTTTCATTTTATAGATAAGGAGATGAATATATATTATTAAATAAAAAATGAAATAAATTTATGTGATATAATGGCATTATTATACTTTTATTATTATTTTATCAATGAAGGTGGTAAAAGAAGATGTAAAATGAAAAAGCTTCATAAGGATGATTACTTTATCGTAATTTTACCTCTATATATCTCATATTAAGTGCCTTTAGCTTGATCTTTTTGGGAAGACCAATATCCCCAAAATATGGATATGGATGCTGAAGAGTGATTTTGGTAGTGTTTGGTTGTGCTGCATGGCTCAAATTGGTGTAAATAAGAGAGGTAATGGGTGTCTAGTTTTAAGTGAGGGAGAGGACACAATTGGATTTTTAATAAAGAATAATCTATATTAATGTATTAATCAATAAAAGAACCACCAAAATGAACTATTTTCTAAAATTAGATGATTTAGGGTCTAAATATAGTCAAACAATATAAATTATACATGGTTTTATTCATTCTATACCTCATATATTTAGTTTAACCACCAGTAAACCTTTTTATAACCTTAACTAAGGTGAAACATTCTTACTATTTTTACAATACAGCTTGGAAAAAAATGAAAGTGGAATAATTAATAAGAACGGGTATGATGATTCTAAATATGGAAAATATTTTATCAAATTCAAAATGCACATGTGAATAATTTATTTTAAATTTAAACCTTTAAAACGCGATAAAAAATGGTTTCTCCTAAAAAATGTATTTTTAAGTATAAATTTTTATACTAAATTCAAGTTGTAACAAACCAATATTTCTTCAATGGAAATTTCTTTCTTAGAAACATGTCATAATCACTTGAAATCACAAAATAATGAACTACTATGTGCTATGTGACCCTTGAACATAATTTTGTCACTCATGTGATGTGAATTTTAGAAATCTAACATACACTGTTGCGATCAGTAAGTTATTTGGAGTCCGGTAAGAAAAACTTAATTTTTGTTGAATGGTAATCTACCCTTATGAATAGTAACATAAAATTATGAATAGTGATATACCCTAATGAATAGTAACCTTACCTATGATAGTATATAAATAATGTTCAAGTGGAAGTAAAATATACATATGTTGTGAAATAAGTAAATAAATGTTTTAAAACTCTTTTAGAATAAATTATGATATTAATTGAATATTAAATTAATCATTTTTATAAAATTATTTTTGAAAAATGGACTTCATTTTGAGATTATACACATCAAAAAATGTTTGGGATGAATTTTTGGGGTTTTTCTGAAATACTTGAATTTTTGATGAATAATAAAATACCATAATTCACAAAATAAGCTACATACACTAATTATAGAGTCATGTATGATGTTTTTCTGATTTAATTTCAATTGATTCTGATTCACATGATAAAATTACTTTTATTGGTCATGTAATAATCACTATTCCTTATCTTGTGGAGAAATAATAAATTAATGAATATAATATTGAGAAATCCCCTCTCCCCTCCACTATAAATACCACCCTTCACACCCTCATTTACTTACACCTCTCAAGCTTCAAGACTTGTCTAAACTCTTCCCAAGAATCTTCCCTAGTCACTACCCACGTCTAGGAAGCTCTTTTTCTTTCCAAAATACCAAAATACCTTCTCTTATGGAGGTTCTCAAGGAGGTTATTTCAAGAGGTAAAGCACCTTTCTTTTTCATTTAGTCTCATTTCAATTTATCTTCTTTTGTTATACTCTACTCACCTTCTATATCCAAATGACCATGATAGATCTATTATCATCTATATATAGGAATTATATCATGTGAATTGATGAACCATCTTCAATATCCTTACTCTCTCTCTCTCTTTTATTTTAAAAACAAAATCAACAGCCTTGAGGTTCCAATTTATAACCTTCGTGGACGATGAAGTTTTGTTCTTCAATTTCTCCTTTATTACTGGTCATGAAATCATTTTTATGGTTGAAAAAGACTGTAATATTTTTATTATAACATAATTAATATTCAGGAACCAGTATACGTACATATTATTAAATTATATGACCAAACTAGTTCCTAATAATCAAAATACCGCTAAAATAATCTAAGTGAATGTCATAAATATTTCATATAATGATTCATCCTATTTCCATGTAACAATATGATATAAATTTCCATTAACAGTTCTATATTTTCATAAATAATAGGTAATTTCAATTCTTTATATTTACATCCATTCCACATGAACTTCTTTACTTAAGAACAAGTGAACCGACTATGAAAATAAAGAAAATGAACACTCGAGAACGATGAAATTCAATATAATAAATTATCACTAAGTGAATAAATGAACTAAAAAGAATTATGATAAACCAAATAAATGTATAATAGGTTATTAAATAAGTTATTAACATGTCTAATTTCATATTTTAGGATCTTAAGTTCAAGAGTAGATTATGTTCGGACTTAAGGTAAGGGTTTCCACCCGAAATTCCATTTTCATTTGGGTTACTTTTATTGTATAATTAACTCAATGAAATTATTATGTATCATTATGTACTCCTCATAAATTCTTTTTGAGTGTTCTATATATTTACACCAACCAGAATCCTTCCTTATTTTATGGATAGTTACACGTTTTAAAAGGAACTTTCAAAATTGTTTTCGAAAGACAAGCCTGATTCAAGGGAAATTCTCAAATTCTTATGTATTTTCAAGGGAAATCTACAATCTATTTTTGGAAACCAAGATCCTTATAAAATCAAAAATTTTATTATGAAAATAATATCTTAAGTCACTCTTGGTTTTATTTAAATTTTTTTCCAAAAAGAACTCTTCTTTTAAAAGTAAAGGAGTATTTATCTAAAGAATTACTTGAAGATTTTATAGGAGTATCTTCATATATTTCAACAATATTTTTGATTATTATGTATTATTGGGATTAATATTTCATGTTATCATACACCATATTTAATTTAATGGTTTATTATTATTTTTTATGTGGATGTTCTATCTTAAAATCATTCACCAATTTACTCTTAATGGTTAGTGTTTACGCTTAATGTTCGGGGAAAGTTATTTACATTTCATATATTAGTTTCAATATGAATGTATATATTGTTTATATTTATCCCCATTCATATGAGGAATGCATTGGACATAGAAAGTTTTAGGTGAGGCCCTCTATAGCCTCTCGATGCATCAGTAGGTCTTATGAGACAAACTACAGTCTTGGCACAAGGCCTTGATAAAATTATTATTTATTGTCTTGGAACGAGGCCTTGATGGTATGGTTATGTTTTCCCACGTTATGAATTCCATAATTATGAAAATATTATTGATGGATCATGAGGTTATTTTACTAGTAGAATACCCATGATTATGTTATATTATGACAATATTTAATCAGCTCGTATTTCTACCATATTATGTTCAAGTTTATTTTTAAAGGAATATGTTTTTATTTATTCAACATGACTAATGTTTATGTCATGATATCTTCTGCTGTATTACTTACCCTTACTGGAAATTTGAGATAACCCCTTTCTTATGTTTTATTTTCTTAGGACACGAATAATTTTATTAATGACATGCTGAAATAACCTAGGTGTTATGGAAGTTGTCTAAGGAGTTTCTAAGTTGTTTTTCATTTCAAGTTATAATGTTGAACTTATATATGTATCTTGTTTCCCATAATACTAAACTAATTGGTCCTTCAAGATTCTTATTCCTTGTTTATATGCCAATGTAATCAAATAAGGCACTGAATGTAGGAAACTGGGGTCGGGTCCTTACAGTTGGTATCAAGGGAAGTTTAGTAGAAAAATTGGAAACTAGATTTAGAAAACGTAGATTAGAAAAGAGTCCGTAAGATAATATTTGAGGATAAACATACAATAATGTTTTGGAATTTTGGTAAGGAATAGATTATGTGGATATTTCTAACAAATACATCCCTGTTTGGATAGAAACAGGTAGAGGTGGCTTTGACACAGATGTACCTAGGAGTGAAAACCTCATCAAGGAGTTTTGGGCTTATCCCAGGGTATCCTGGTACACAAAAACAGGCCTTACTTCACTCTTGGTATTGAAACTCCTGGGTGATATGCTTAGGATAATTCACATTTTCTTTACAAGCCATTATGAAGGAATTAAATGTAAATTTTTCCTCAAAGATACCATGTTTATGATTAAGAGATTATCCATGCGTAGAATTTTGATTTATGCTAAGTATTTTTCTATATTGAGATTATACATTATGATTCATACCATAATCTAGTGTATGAGAATATTTAGAAATGAATCCTAGTGGAAGGAATGGAAACAACACAAATGCATGTGTCCCCTATAGGGATTTCACACCAATGAAAGATAATGATGTTGGATATAGTGTTGTGACTAGTGCATAGAAACTTATAACTATACTGGGACAACTTACTCAAGTTATGAATAATAACATTACCCATATAAACCACCCAAATCCACCACATGGAGAATCTATGTTAGATCTCTTTATTCGACAATAGCCTCCATTATTCAATGGGACTACAAACCCATTTTTAGCTGAGCAGTGGATAAGTTCTCTAGAGAAGATATTCCTCGCTTTGGGATGCAATGAAAGAGAGAAGGTTTTCATGGAAGTTTATCGTCTATCAAGAGATGCAGATCAGTGGTGGTCATTAATACAAATCAAAAAGGAGGAAAAAATATAAGAGATGGAATGGAGGGATTTTAAGGAAATATTCCTAGAAAAATATTTCCCTCATGAACATAGAGAAGATATGGAGAAGCAATTATTGAATCTAAGGTAGAAGGAGGATGAAAATGTTTCCAAGTATGAATACAACTTTACAATGATGGCAAGGTATGCTGAAGACTATATACTTAATCCAAGGATAAAAATTGATCGATTCTTTGATGGTTTAAAACCATTCCTCTAAAGGGCTCTTATATCCCAAATTTTCTCTTCATATGAAGATATAGTCTCAAGTGTTATCAAGACATAAAATAAATTTTCTAAGTCTTATGAATTTAAAGGAAAACAAGAGAAGAAGAGGGCTGCTAAAAACTCTAGAAACTGAAATAAGGAAATGGAGAAGAAGGGAAGAGTTGAATTTCCATTATACAGTAACTGTGGGAAGAAACACCCTGAAAATTGCCTAAAGGGAATGAGAGTTTGTTACAAGTGTGGAGAAAATGTCCACCTATCTCAGGATTTTAAGGGGAAGAAAGAATCTACCAATGTTTAGTGCTACAATTGTAGGGATATGGGACATTATGAACATGAATGTACTAATCGTTAGAGAAACATTCCCCAAATAAGGAAAAGGGAGCAGTGCCAAGATTATGCGGTCACAACCACAGAGGTTGAAGTTCCTAATGAAGTTGTATCATGTACATTGACCATTTCATCAAACATAGCCAATGATTTATTTGATTTTGTATCATCACATTCATTTATATCTTCCCAGTTTTCCAAGAAAATTAGACATGTTCAATTTGACTTAATAATGGAGTTATCAGTCAAAACTCCTAGTAGATGTATCATTGCAACAAAGGCATGTCGATTAGTCCCACTCATGACACATAAACGTTCTTTAGTTTCTAACCTTATCATCATACCAATTATTTACTATGATATAATTCTAGATATGAATTGGATATCAAATTATGATGTGAAGATCTATTGTAAGAAGGAAGTTACAATTTTTGAGAATGATGTAGAATCCCATATTTTTAGAGCAGAAACCTTGCCATATGATTCTCATTTAGATCCATCCCTAGTAGCTCTACTAAATTAAATTATTGGGGAGGAAAGGAATGAAATAAATATTGGTGAGTTGAAGAATTTATAGATTGAGGATGTAACTATTGTGCAATAATATGTTGATGTCTTTTGAGAGGATTTACTTGAACATCCTCCAGAGCATGAAATTGAGTTTTCCATTGACTTAATTCCTAGTTCAAGGCCCATATCAACGACCCCTTATAGAATGGATATAATGGAGTTAGTGGAACTAAATAAACATATAGAGGAATTTAGTGATAAAGGATTTATTCAACCTAGTGTTTCTCCATGGGGATCCCCTATCCTCTTTGTCAAGAAGAAAGATGGATCCATGAGGCTGTGCATTGATTATAGGGAACTAAATGTTATTACCATAAAGAATAAGTATCCTCTTCAAATAATTGTTGATTTATTTGATCAACTTCATGGAGCCCAATATTTTTTAATGATTGATCTTCGATCTGGATATCATTAGTTTCTTGTGAGGAAGGAAGACATTCCAAAAACAATATTTTGAACCAGGTATGAGCATTACAAGTTTACAGTAATGCCTTTTGGACTGACTAATGCACCATCTATTTTCATGGATCTAATGAATAGAGTTTGCAAGGAATATCTTGATGACATTTCAGTGGTGTTTTTTGATGATATCCTAGTATACTCTAAAATATATGAAGATCATGAAAATCACTTGAGTACTATTCTGAAGACTCTTCAAAGAAATGAATTATATGGGAAGTTTAGAAAGTGTGATTTTTGGCTCCAATTAGTTTTCTTTTTGGGCCAAATTGTCTCTAAGTATGGAATATATGTCAATTCTATAGATACGAAGGCTGTGCAAGAATATACTACTCTAACAAACATAACTGAGGTACGTAGTTTTATTGGTTTAGCAGGTTATTATCGGCATTTTGTTCATAAATTCACCCATTTAGCCAACCCAATGACCAAGATTACACATAAAGGGGTTAAGTTTGTATGTACAAAATAATTTGAGGACTATTTTTAATAATTGAAGAGTTGGTTAGTGAATGCTCTGATCCTAACCCTACCATCAGGGAATGATGATTTTATTATTTATAGCGATGCATCAAAGAAATGACATGGTTGTGTCCTTATACAGAATGATCGAGTGATTTCCAATGCATCTAGGAGGCTAAAAACTCATGAATAAAATTATCCAACTCATGATCTTGAGTTATCAGTGGTAATAATTTCTCTAAAGATTTGGAGATTTTACCTCTATGGTGAAAAATGTGAGATATATAGAGATCACAAGAGTTTGAAATATATATTATGATAGAAAAAACTCAACATGAGATAAAGGAGATGGATTGAGCTACTCAAAGATTATGATTGCATAATACACTACCACCTGGGGAAGGAAAATAAGGTGGAATATGCTTTGAGTAGAAAGAACCATAGAATTTTGAACAAGATGAGAGTTGAAAGGGATCCTTTGTTCATGGATCTAATAAAGATGGATATGGGAATTATCAAGGAAAGTAACACATCACTAATTTTTCAAAAGGTTTCCAAAACTTAATTACTAGAAAGGATAAAAATTTCTCAGGCTGATGATGAGGTTCTTTAAAAGAAAATTAATACTGTAAATGATGGGAAGTTGATTGACTTCATATACGAAGGTGGCATTTTAAAATTCAGAAATAGGCTTTGTGTTCCTGATATTTCTAATATAAAGAGGGAACTATTGGATGTTTCTCATAGCTCTAATTTCTCTATACACCCTGGTGTTGCAATGATGTATAGATATATAAAGGAACATTTTTAGTGGAAAAACATGAAGAGGGAGATTGCTGATTACGTGTCGAGATGTTTGGTTTATCAATAGGTGAAGGCTGGAAGACAACATCCTGGAGGAGTCATGAAACCCCTTACTATTCCTATGTGGAAATGGGATGATATTATGATGGAATTTAACATGGGGCTACCAAAGACTCTAAGAAATATTGATACGATATGGGTCAATGTTGATCGTCTTTCAAAATCAACACATTATTTTTCTACAAGAGAAGATTTACCACTTTAACGTTTAGCATGACTATATATTAATGATGTTTTATGACTTCATGGTCTACCCTTATCAATTTTTTTTTATCATGATCCCCATCTTACATCACAATTCTGGAAAAGTCTTTAGAAGGCCTTAGATACTGATCTTTTTTTGGGCACTGCCTACCACCCACAAACTGATGGACAATCATAACAGACTATTCAAAATTTGGAAGACATGTTGAGGTCTTGTTCAATTGACTTTTTAGGCATGTGGGATTAGTATTTACCTCTCATAGAATTTTAATATAACAATATCTTACATTAAAGTATTCACATGGCACCATATAAAGTGTTATATGAAAAGAGATGTCGTACACCAACTTTTTGGGATGATGTTATTGAAAGAAAGCTCATAGGCCCTGAACATGTTGGGGAAAAACGTAAAAGGTAAAGATTATCCAACCCCATATCAAAAAATCTCAAAGTAAGAAAAATAACTATTCTGATAACCAATGGAAGGTTTTTTAATTTCAAGAAGGAGATCACGTTTTCTTAAAGGTATCTCTATGGAAGGATATTATTCAATTTGACAAGAAGGTAAAATTAAGTCCCAGGTACATCAGACCTTTTGAAATTATGGATCGAATTAGAATCATATCTTACCATTTAGAAATGCCACCAAGTCTCTCCAAAGTTCACAATGTGTTCCCCGTATTAATGTTAAAGAAGTATATGCCAGACCCAACACATGTGCTCACCTATGAAGAAATAGAACTTGAGCATAATCTGTCTTATTGTAAACAACCTATCAAGATTCTTGATACCAGAGAACAAGTATTGAGAAATCAGATGACTCATCTGGTAAAGGTTCTTTTGAGGAAACATAATATGGAAGAGTCAACATGGGATCTTGAGGAGCTTATGTTGAATACATACCTGAATCTTTTTAGGTAACATTTTGTGAATTTTGAGGATGAAATATTTATAAGGAGGGGATAATGTAACGACCCAATATTTCTTCAATGGAAATTAATTTCTTATAAATATGTCATAATCACATAAAATCACAACATAATGAACTAATAAGTGCTATGTGACCCTTAAACATAATTTTGTCACTTCTGTGATGTGAATTATGGAAATGTGACATACACGGTTGCGATCAGTAAGTTATTTGGAGTCCGATAAGAAAAACTTAATTTTTGGTGAATAGTAACCTACCCTTATGAATAGTAACATAATATTATGAATAGTGATATACCCTAATTAATAGTAACCTTACCTATGATAGTATATAAATAATATTCAAGTGGAAGTACGATATACCTATGTTTTGGAATAAGTAAATAAATGTTTTAAAACTATTTTTTAGAAAAAATTATAATTATAATTAAATATTAAATTAATCATATTTATAAAATTATTTTTGAAAAATGGACTTCATTTTTGGATTATACATGTTGAAAAATGGTTGGGGTGATTTTTTGGGATTTTTCTGAAATACTTGAATTTTTGAGGAATAGTAAAATACCATAATTCACAAAATAAGCTAAATACACTAATTATAGAGTCATGTATAATGTTTTTATGATGTAGGCCCAATTTATTAGGATTCACATGATAAAATTACTATTCTTGGTCATATAATAATCACTATTCCTTGTCTTGTGGAGAAATAATAAATTAATGAATATAATATTGAGAAATCCACTCTCCCTTCCACTATAAATACCACCCTTCACACCCCCATTTTCTCACACCTTTCAAGCTTCAAGACTCATCTAAACTCTTCCCAAGAATCTTATCTAGTCAATAACTATGTTAAATAATCTCTTGGTCTTTCCAAAAGACCAAAACCCCTTCCCTTAAGGAGGTTCTCAAGGAGGTTATTTCAAGAGGTAAAACACCTTTCTTTTTCATTTAGTCTCATTTCAATTTATCTTCTTTTGTTATCCTCTCCTCACCTCCTCTATCCAAATGACCATGATTGATCTAGTATCATATATATACTATAATTATATCATGTGAATATAATAACCATCATCAATATCCTTTCTCTCTCTCTCTCTCTCTTTTATTTTATAAACGAAATCAATGCCCATGAGGTTCCAATTTATAACCTTCGTGGATGGCGAAGTTTTGTTATTAAATTTCTCCTTCATTACTGGTCATGAAACTATTTTTATGGTTGAAATAGATGATAATATATTTATTATAACCTAATTAATATTAAATAACTAGTATACGTACATATTATTAAATCTTATGACCAAACTAGTTCCTAATAATCAAAATACAGCTAAAATAATCTAAGTGAATGTCATAAATATTTTATCTAATGATTCATCCTCTTTCCATGTAACCAGATGATAGAAATGACCATTGCCACTTTTTTTGTTCATAAATGATATGTAATTTCAATTCTGAATATTTACATCCATTCCACATGAACTCCTTTACTCAAGAACAAGTGAACCAATTATGAAAATAAAGAAAACAAACACTCCGGAACGATGAAATTCGATATAATAAATTATCACTAGGGGCATAAATGAACTAAAAAAAATTATGATAAACTAAATACATGTCTAATAGGTTCTGAAATAAGTTATTAATAAGTCTAATTTCATATTCCAGGATCTTATGTTCAAGAGTGTATCATGTTCAGACTTAAGGTAAGGGTTTTCCACCCAAAATTCCATTTTCATTCAGGTTACCTTCATTATCTAATTACCTAAATGAAATTATTATGTATCATTATGTAATTATAATAAATTATGTTTGAGTTTTCCATATATGTACACCAACCAGAATCCTTCCTTATTTTATGGATAGTTACACATTTTAAAAGTAACTTTCAAAATTATTTTCGAAAGACAAGCCCGATTCAAGGGAATTTCCAAAATTCTTACGTATTTTCAAGGTCACTCTACAATATGTTTTTGGAAACCAATATCTTTATAAAATCAATAATTTTGTTATGAAAATACTATCTTACTTAACTTCTAGTTTTATACAAATATTTTTCCAAAATAACCCTTCTTTTAAAAGTAAAAGAGTATTTATCTCAAGAATTACTTGAAGATTTTATAAGAGTATCTTCATATATTTCAAAAATCTTGTTGATTGTTATGTATTATTGGGATTAATATTTCATGGTATCATATAAAATATTTAATTTAATGGTTTATGATTATTTTGGATGTGGATGTGCTATCTTAAAACCATTAACCGATTTACTCTGAATGGTTAGTGTTTATGCTTAATGTTCAGGGAAAGTTATTTACATTTTGTATATTAGTTTAAATATGAATGTATATGTTGTTTATATTTATCCCCATTAATATGAGGAATGCATTGGACATATAATGTGTCATGTGGAGCCTACTATAGCCCCTCGGTGTATTGGTAGGTCTCATGAGACAAACTACGGTCTTTCCATAAGGCCTTGACAAAATGATTATTTATGGTCTTGGAATGAGGACTTAATGGTATGGTTATGTTGTCCTGCATTATTCATTCCATAATTATGAAAATATTATTGATGGTTCATGTGGTTATTCTATTAGTAGAATAACCATGATTATGTTATATTATTGAAATATTTACTCAGCTCATATTTCTACCATATTATGTTCAAGTTTATTTTTAAAGGTATATGTTTTTATCTATTCAACATGAAAAATGTTTATGTTATGATATCCTACACTGTATTACATACCCTTACTGAGCATTTGAGCTCAGCCCTTTCTTATGTTTCATTTTCTTAGGGAATGAATAATTTTATTATGAATGACATGCTGAAATAACTTAGGAGTTATGGAAGTTGTCTAAGGAGTTTCTAAGTTGTTTTTAATTTCAAGTTTCAATGTTAAACTTATGTATGTATCTTGTTTCCAATAATACTAAACTACTCAGTCCTTCGGGATTCTTATTCCTTGTTTATATGCCAATGTAATCAAATATGGAATAGGCTCTGGGCAACTGGGTTTGGGTCCTTACACAAGTATTATATTATTCCAAAAATAAATAATTGTATAAATAATAATTGAATAATTTTTTATTTTAGAACATTTTTTTGAAATATAACTTTGTAAATTCTTGAAATGAAATGATTTTTTTCAACTATATTTTGTTTTTTCACCATTCATTGAAAAATGAAACATTTCCAAAAAATACAAAAAGGCACCCTAATCTAATTTTTTATGATTATTTTAAAAATGAATTTATTTTTATAAAATAAATTTTCTAAAAGTGAAAAAATTAATTATTTTATTTTTCCACATAAATTAATAAAAATCATTTTTGAAGAATTTTTTTTTCAAGAATAATATGGAATTACAATTAATTGACTTTCTATACCTAAAAATTAACAATTAAACATGTATTGAACATGAAAATAATATAAATTTTTAAATTCAGTCATTCCTATTCATATCCACCAATTCAATGACATGGTTATAAAATCCATATTTAAATAATAATATTTCTCAGTTTGTTTAAGCACGGTGGTGCGTGTTGTATATGATATTGAATATAATTATATTTTAAATTATGGAGATGATACACCCCCCTAAAAAAACAAAACATTAAATTTTAATGATTATTAAATTATAAAAAATTATGTTGGTTAATCATCATAACATTGTCAGGTTCCCATGTTGCTTCTTCCATTTTAAGATTTATCCGATGTACCTTTACTAGTATAGTTTCTTATTCCTCAACACTTGTTATCTAGTGTCATGAATATGAATAGGATCTTCACCGAAAGATAAATTAGTTTCCATTTTTATTTATTAAAAGGAGATAACATGTTTTCAGTCTAGCATGCACTTCCTTAACAAAGAGATATGAAACACATCATGTGATTTAGAGAGGCTTAATGGAATTTCCAAATGGTAGGGCACAACTCCAATTCATTATAGAATTTAAAAATGTCCAATGTACATGGGGATCATTTTCCACCTCTTAACAAACCTTATAAAACTCTTCCATAGAGACACCATCAGAAAACACCATCTCCCAATTTAAATTCCTAATCATTCCTCTGGATACCGATATAAATATTTCTCATACTCTAAGATTCTTTAATATTAGTCTGAATATTATTTACCTTTACCATTACCTCCCAAAAATGTTAGGGGATTACACGATTCCTTTCACCAGCTTCATCGCATCACGTTGGAGTAAGACATACCTCTCCATATAAGGATTCATGCAGTTTTATTTTAATACTTGAATGTTATCTATTATTATAGAAAAAATATACTAGTGCTAAATAATGATACCACATACCTTTAAAGTAAAGTAATAATGTTATCATAATGTATTATAATGTTTAGATAGTCCTTTCATACTATTCATTAGTTTTATGATTGAAGGGAGTGATTAAATGAATTTCCAAAAATGAACTAGTAGAGGTTTCATGACTCCTCTAGGATGATGTAATTTTTGACCCAGATGCCACTAAAACTGGTTCCCCAATCTAGTGAGCCAAATGACCTCAAGGATATATCTCCGTATGTGAGAGGCTTCTGACTGGTAGTGTTGGTCTATATTGATGTAATAGGGATAATATATCCTCATAATAGAGATAAAAAGCCATATAAATAATATAAACTGATAAGACAATCCATATAAATGGTCAATGAAATAAAATACAACTTGTTCCAACAATAACCCAAGTGAAAAATGATACCATGATGAAATGTATACAAAACATGTCAAGTATTCATATAAATAAAAACACCAATTAAAAAACTATACAAGATTCTAAAAACTATCCCAAGTTCAAACACATTCATGAAATTCCATGCTAAAACCCATTGGCCCATACATAATAAAATCACTAGGTTCCTATCGTGAACCTATACTTGAAAATATGTTGCATCCTCTCTGGAAATCAAGTGCCTTGGAAACCTGAGCATGATGTGAGTAAAAATAAATAAGCCACCACCAAATTTATCTAAAACAAATACAAGTATGAACATCTGTGTATGAAGATAACCAAATGTGTAATGAATAAACAAGGAAACAAAATAATCATGTTAATCAGTTAAAAATTTATTAATTAGATGTTTAAATATTTGAATCCCAATGTTTCATCCAAGCAATCAAACTTTCTCCAGCCATGAAGATAGTCTAAGGCACATACTATAGGGTTTAAAAATTTAATTCAAAAGGGGAATTCATATATAATTTACATAATTATAAATACGATGAAGCATCATTCAAAGTACCCATTTATCACATCATATATGTCAGAGGTCATAAAAAAGATCATCAATCTAGGCACCACTTTATCACATCATATATTTCACATATTGGAAAACAAGGAGAATCAGTCCAAGTATCCAATCAGGATTTAAAATATTATGTGTGACCATCCCAACCATGGTATAAAAAATAATGTCTATATGCTTGGAGTATGGAGCATCAATCCATCCACTATAAAATATAGTTCATCGGGGATCCTGGAGTATCAGTATGGACTACCCAAAATTCGAGAGAGGAGCATCAGTCCAATATCTCAAAACCATCAGTCATAGGTTGAGGAACATGGATCATTTTCCATGAACCCAACCAAGATTCAGCATGTCATGTTGAACCATCACAAAAAATTACATTATCAATCAGTAACATCTTTTTTCACATTATTTATCAAAAACCCAGCACCCTTAATCATTCATTATTTACTGAGGTCTCAACAGACCTTGAAAACCAAACACATCTCAATAAGGACCAACCATTTTTCATTATTTCATAAAACACTACTCAAAATATTTTGAAACAACCCTTCAATATAGGTATTTATATTTTAACATCAAAAATGACTAGAGGACATCTATTCCTTTCAATTCATTAAAATAAACAACCATGGAATTTTCAGAAGGGGTAAACCACAAATACATTTCAAAACATCATTTAAATATAATAATAAAAAAAATTTAATTAATTTTAGGTCAACACATACTTTTTAAATGTTACCGACTTTATAAAAAGCATTTTATTTCATTTAAAACCATAGATGTATCAAATTCCAAATCAAATCATTTAAATTGTCCCATAGAAATTTCACAAAAGAAGGAATATAAACATTTCAATGATCTCTTTTCCCAAGCCCACATAAAAATTAAAAATTAAAATATATTCAATTCCATAATTAACCCATCTCAATATTTAGAAATTCATTATACTATTTTCAAGGGTTTAAAATATGCCATGGGTAGCTGTAGGTCTGACATCAAATCATCAATGGACATGACAGGGTCAATGAAGGGATTCACATCTTAATTTAAAGAAAAAATTTACTTCCCCTTATTCAAAGACATAAAATGTAGCAAGGAATAATCTTATAATAACTATAGACACATATTAAAACATAAAGACTATGGAAAAACACTTATAGACCATCTACCTAATGCTCGAAGATGACTACTTTCCCAAAAAAAATCTTAATTCAAACTGAAATGACCTAAAACTATAAGACAAAGAAAACCTTGAGAAAACATGTGTTTAGAGAGTATAAAGAAGAGGAAACAACATAATAAGCCTCTTATGGAAAATGGAAGAAAATAGGGTTGGCGATTTATATAGTGCTTAGATCCACACTAATCATCACTCCAAAAGGCCCTAGATTCAAGGGGAATGTATGAACCTGAATTTTCATTAAGGTATGCATACATTTAAATTTTTTCATAATTCATTATTTTGGACTTAATATGGATGAATAATGAGTTCATGAAGGATTTATGGGTGTATGAGGATTTTAGAGAGGTGGGAACCCTGACTGGTTTGATGATTACACTGAATTCACAGTTAGTAGAAACAATGCGAGCCTAGCTACAAAGTGTCTCCTAACCATGCAGTTCTAGAAAGTGGGGTGATAAATGGGATGTGGTTTTCCCTAAAAATGTACCAGAGGATGTATCGACATATAAAAAACTATAGCCATGTTGTAGTGTTTTTTGCATGGTTTGTGCACAATTTCCCTAACCATGAAGCCTAACCATGAGGTTTCCCCTTCCTATTGTATAAATTGAATGGTTAGATCACAGTCTGGAAAACCATGCGGCCAAACCATGTGATGCACACTTTTGTGAAATTTTATGAAAATTACCTTAAATCTTTTGTTTTAAGACACCTTTCGTCCTATTTTCTTTTCCAATGGGCACCAACCCCTCCATTTCTCTATTTTTCACCCATTGAAGACACAATATAGTACATTGTTTTATTATTCCATCTTGTGTCCAATCGATTCACCATTCATCTCATTAGAATAACATTGAGAATATATTAATTCTTTTTTAGTCATTATTTGTTCTTATTTCTATCAATGATGCTATTTAGACATAGGATCATACACCCTAATTTTAGTAAATTGATCCATTCTACAAATATCTTATAATATAGGTCAAACTAGACACTAATACTGGATGAGGATAGTCATATGAGTATAAGGTTGGTGGTCTACAACTCATCCCTCAAGTTTCATGTTTTTATAATTTTTTGTGTGTGCACACTGATTTAATCATGCATCATATATTTAATTAACGTGCCTTGCTTATAGTCATTAGAAATATATTCTATGAATCTCATTAAATATGCTATCCATAATTAGAGGTTGTGACCTCAACAACAACCACCCCATGTTGGGTGATTTCCATGTTTGGGATTTTACTGGTTTGACATGTTCGTCTGAGCCACCGATTAGGTTTTCTTAGGCTTGACCTTGATAATGGTAATCCATCTATGATTAAATGACTATTGAATTTTTTATGAATATCCCTTGAATATTTTGGTTAAAATTGATCATCTATGGTAAAGGTTTCACTAAATTAATAAATGTTTAAATGGTTAAATTGGAAAGTGTACCACGTATATGACTTGGCTGAATTAAATGTAATTTTAGAATATGGTTGCACATACATAGGAAAAATTTCTATATTTTATGGAAGGAATTTGAGTGAATCGAATGAATTTAATATGAACTATGAAATGAATGAAATGGTTTTATTCCCCTCAGCATTTTCAAATATATGAAAGACAACAATTTGAACCTTGATTTATTAAATGGAATGTTGGTTTCATGGAATTAATTAATTAAATGAATCAAATATAAGGTTCCTTGTATATGGATCTTGACATTACATTAGGAGTGGTGAGACTCGAGTTAGATTTTTCATTCTTGAGGGAATGCCTTGATCACTTGTGGAATCCATTCAGATTCAAGGATGTTAGTTTCCTAGTATGAGACCCAACTTGGAACCCAATCCTCATCTATCAATGGATGAACAGTACGAAACCGTAGGACCCCACATTAAATATCATTATTGGATTCCTTGTACACACTCCTTGGATCTATCATGACTTAAATGGACATTAGAAACCTCTAATACTCTCTGAGGCCTAGTCACTACTTATCCAGTTTTACCTTGGATGTTTTCCTTAGACTTGGTTAGAATCACTATTGTGGAATTCCTTGGATGATTCTCTTTGGATTACAATCCTACCCATATATATATAAGCTACAGTTTCTACCTGAGTTGGATCGACCCCTAAGGTTAATGATTCCTTGCTTATAAACATGGAAACTCTTTATTATTAATATCATACGGATGGATTGTTATAACACGGATCCTTCATTATTATCATCTTGTTATGATTTTAGTACCAGTTTTACCTCAAGTGACCTATTTAGATAAAATATAACTTAATTAAATTAATGATCTGGTTAATTGTATAGACATTAGTCGAGGGACGAAGCAGGTAATTGGGTATTTACGTTATTGTACTAGTTTTTATTTTATATATATGTAATTTCACATTGTTTTATTTTATATTACATAGACTATATGTTATAAATTTTATTTGTGGTGGCCTACATAGATTTATCTCACACTCTATCTGGGCCACCATTAGACCCCGAGTATATTACATGTATGTAATTGTTGACAAAGGGAATCATAACACTTCAGACTTTTGATTGCTTCCTTGATTAGGATGGAGTTATTAATAGATGACCAAGTTGGAGCTTAGGATGCTATGGATTGTATTTTTGGATTCCTTTTGGATACCTTTTTATTGCATGTTATACCTACTCCCTGGTATCCATATTTCTAGTTTTATAGTGAAATGAAATATATCATCATATTATTTTGATTATTATTATTAGTTGTTCCATTTGTTAATTATTTCTATCTGGTTTTGTTGTACCTTGTGTTTACTTATATTTCTTCCTCTATTTAACTAATATCTTATTTATCTTCTATGATATACTCTCGTAATAAGGGAATATTATTCCCATGAATAAACCCTAATCCATCACTACTATTTAACATCCTTTGGTCTTTAGGGAGATACACTTTAGGCCATGTGACCCACCAAGCTCGGGGATCCTCTAAGTGGAATCTAGGTTCTAGACATAAAAAATTGGTATCAGAGAGATTCCACTATTTTTTTACTATTTGGATACAATATTCAATATATTAGGAATTATTGGAACGTGGTTATATGCCATCCTTGGTCACAGATAACCCTTGTTTAGGGTAAATACCAATTTTCATGAATTATGATTGTTGTTCCCTTTTGCCTATTATAGTAGACATCTTGTCACCATTGGGTGACACACATTATGTATTGTGGTTATTATTAATATTCTGTTTGAGAATTTTATTTCATCCATGTCCCGATGATATGAGGGAAAGGAGAATTGTTACATGTATCATTATATGCACATACAATTCATATTCCATGCATATTTCCACCCCATATAGGTAAATTTCACTTATTGCATTTTCATTCTATGCCAATTATTGTTGAGAGAGCCTTGTTTATGTACATTATTCTTTTACTATTTGGCTATGATTCAGTGATAACATATTTCAATTCCTAATGATTATGGGTCCTTGTGGATTGGGATGATTAATTTACCAATTCAAGCCATTAGATTTAAATTAAATGGTTATTGATTTCAGTAATAAGTTTAATGGTACACGATTCAATAGAAATAAAGATACATTTTAAATGAATCTTGATATATTAAAATAAGAAAATGTGAATTTTAAAATTTGAATTTGACTTTTGAAATGAACGGTTGATAGTAAATGATGAGGCAAGGTATAACTGACCCTTCATCTATTGGAGCCCCTATAATCTAAACAAGAGAACTTACTAGTACATGTCTGTCTAATCGAGTAGTTGGGTTAGTATACTATGGGTAGTGATCCCATTAAATTAATTATTCTTCCACTACTATTAATATTTATATAATAAAATATTGTTCAGAGGCATGTGATTAGAATTTTTAGACCAATTCCTACATGACGTCCTTGTGTCATGTGCCAGGAGGGTGGTGAAGAACTTTCTCTAGATATGGTGAGCCCTGAGCCTCCAGTCTTACCACTAGGAGTGACACTTGGGGAACCACCTGTTATACCTGACTTGGGTACCAATTCTTAGCTTCATGAAAGATTCATACATCTAATGCAGTCTGTGCAAGGTGATCTATGACCTGCACCTATGATGGATGATCTAACCCATGACTTCCAGAAATAACATCTTCCTATCTTTATAGGGGATGGTTGTTCCCACACTGTAGTGTCTTTGATATGGGCCACATTATCTACCTTTGATCATCTGGAGACACTTCCAAAGAATAGGGTCATGTTTTCTACCTACATGCTACGTGATTTTTCCAACAATTAGTGGGATGTGATTAACCAGTCTGGTCTCCATTATAGAAATATATGGGTTGATTTCAAAAGTTATTTCTATGATTAGTTATTTCCTCATATTATTAGATCTAACTGAGCCAGATAGTTCATTCATATTGAGTATGGTTCTATGTTAGTTATGTAGTATTCAACATGTTTCACTGAGTTGTTGTGTTTTACACTACTTCTGGCCGGTGATGAGATTTCATGTTCTAGACACTTTGAGGATGGCCTCATGTATGCCATCCATACATAGGTAAATTTAATTTTCCGTCCTACCTCCTATAAAGAAGTAAATTAGGATCTTATCACAGAGTATAACTTGGGAGAATGAGATAGTACAGGGCATAGAGGATCAATGATGAAGTAGGCTAGAAGTTCTTATGGTATAAGAAAGCGATCCATCAAGTTTTCTCATTAGGCAAGTGGCATGTAGAGTACCTGTATCAGTATCTCTGTGAAATGACATCAATGTGAATGATAGGGGAATCTAAATCCTTAGTTTGATAAATACCTTATGGATTTTCAGACATGTGGCCATATAGGGAACCTTTATATATTTGGCCAGATGTTTCCAAAAGATTCTAGTGTAAGAGGATCCACACTAGATCTACATTTTAGGGTAGGTTCTTTTATGTCTTGTCTAATGATGAGTTGGAGTAGCACCATAAGGAATGTATGAGGAGGAGGTTGTGGACATGGTATCCAGACTTCATGTTTTTAAAATAACTTGTAGAGAAGTCATTATTATGGTAGTTCAGCTGCTGCATAGGGCCACATATCATGTTATTTGCATCCATTATAGCCGATTCTCAAGGACTAGGATGCCTGCACATTTATAGTATGAGGTGTTATTCTAGTAGAATCCACTATTGTATCATCTTTTTTTGATATAGGTTATTTACACTCCTTAATATATTTATCTATCCTTGAAAATATCAGACTGAAAAAATGGTATTATTGTGGTGTAATGACCCTAGATACACCATTGGGAGTATGGTCAGAGGGAATACACCAATGTTGGGATTGTCCCCTTGAGGTAGGTTGTTACCATTTATCATAGATCCTCTTTGTTCTTGAGATGACTAGGTGTGATTTCATTCTCGGGATGGATTGGTTGGTTCTTTATCATGATGTTGTAGAATTAAATCACCATAATATATTTTTTACATCACTAGAGGGTAGAAGTTATATGCATCAGATTGAGTTGGTTGTCCAGGCCCCTAGAGCTAGACTAGAGCATCATGGGATAGGTGGAGCAACAACCCAAATTTCTAATATCTTTATGGAGGATTAGTGTTTACATCAAGATAAATTCCCTATAGTAGTAAAATATTTCATGGATTATTTCTAGATTGTTTTTTTCTAGATTACCTCTTGAGAGAGAGGTATAATTTACAATTGATCTTATTCTAGGAGCATCTTTAGTTTCCATTATTATACCTAGTATAAAACCTACTATGATCTAGGATCTCAAGAAGTAGCTATAGGATCTAGAGGAGAAATGTTTTATATAACCCAACACTTCCTATTGGGGGAATTTATTCCTTTTACCAAGAAGGAAGATGAGACCCTCATCTATGTATGGATTATAGATAGTTGAACTAGATTACAAACATGAACCAATATCCACTTACTCAAATAAATGATCTATTTGAAAATATCCAAGGATCTAGGGTATTCTCTAATATCAACCTGATATTTGGATATCATTTGGTTCAAGTCATGCCTTTATATATACTTCTTACAACTTTCTGTATCCAGTATGTTCTGTATGGGTACCCTGTTATGCCATTTAGTATTACAAATGAACCTTATGTTTTCATAGATATGCTGAATAGGGTGTTCCACCCCTTTTTGGATTATTTTTCTTTGTATTTGTGGATTACATCTTAGTTTATTCTCACACTCATAGCGACTATGATAAATATATTGTATTTTCTCTGAGTATTGTATTGAGTATCATCTTTATTATAATATTACTAAGCACCACTTCAAAAGGACAAGGATCACTTCTTGGGTTATATTATCACGGAAGTAGGAGTCCCTATTGACCTAGAGAAGGTGACTATTGTGGTTTCTTAGGATTATCCTAAGAACATGTTTGATATAAATAGTTTCTTGGGGATGGCTGGATGTAACCCCCGACCCCAGAATCCTAGAGCTGATGTATTGTTTAATTACATTGGAATGATTATAAGGAATCAAATGTCGAAGGATCAAATAGTATTGAATTTTTGGAAGACCATATTACATACATGACACCCATATTATATTGGAAAATATAAAATAAATCATGGTATATAATAAAATGAAATAAACTGCATCCTTGAATGCTTGCTCAATGATTTATTCTTCATACCCTATATAAAGGAAATATATCAAAGGTGATCTAAAATGATTAGTAAGGGTAAGTAAAGTAGAATAAATAATGAATTGATGAGAATAATTAACATATAATGGTAAACAAAAAATATCAAATGCAATTCAGATAACTATATATGTCAATATAAATATGTAAATGTAAGAAATTGAAAACACATTCCATTTAATTAATGAACTAAAAATGAAATATATCCATGGATATGTTGATAAAAAATCTCATGGATAAATAATAAATGAATCTAAATGAGGGGAATAATTAATTATTCCACTCCATGTTTCCTAGGTATGAGGAACCTTTACCGTCAAGGTCTTTTATAAGATTATTTAGCATATCGAGTAAAAACCCATCTAATTTGGACAACTATTTAATCTCATTATACTACCGATGCATTGAAGGGATATCTATAACTGGGACGCACCTACATCATAAATGTCTAAATAATTCCTCATATATAAATTTAACACATGAACATTGTAACTTATCATATATCCAAATTGAATAAAAGATATAGATTTATCAATAATTCCACATTAAATCAAAAAACTGTCAAAGAAAACACCATATGTAAAATGGTATAAGGTTTAGGAAATAATATCCATTACATGAGAATATGGATATTCATGATAAATGTACTAAAAAATAAAAATGATCAAATTTAATTGATTATTTCAAAATAAATTTTATAATAAAAAATAAAGTAAGATTATAAAGGTAATCATTAAACACATTCTTGAGTAAAATAATATTTAAACATTCCAAAGTGTCCCAAACCACTTTGAGACATTTCAAATCATAATAACCATGAATTAATAATGTTTAATGAAACGTAAAATATCATTTGAATAATTATATTCATGATATAACATGTTACTGGAAAGTATATAAACCATATAAAATTGAAATGGTGCAAAATAATAAAGTCCCCATGGAATATAAATTGAGACAAAATCCCTCACCTTGTGATTCTTATTACGTGAATATCATTCAACATATTTTATAATGGTTTTAAGAGTTTTAATATATTATTATATAATCATATTAATTTTTATAATATCATATATTATCTTCTTATAATATCTTATTACCCGTTTGATAACAATCGTTCATTATTTTCACAATTTCGGGTGAAAATTTACTAGTTTATCGAGTATGTCTTTACTTTTTAATTATTGTTCTTAGTAATTGGATCATGTATTAATCATATACATAATTTAAAATATTATTTAAATAACATATATATTTAGTATATATGAATTTATACTTATCTATAATTATTGGAGATAGTAAATTAAATTTTGTATTCATAGAGACGGTAGGCCGTACGTATGCATGAACACTACCTTCATAGCCTTGTTGAAAGGTAACTGATATATATTTATATGTATATTATAATTATAGTACAATATAAATGTCATATATATGATATAGGTTTATTGAAACCTTCCTTTATACATTTCATGTATATCATGAATGAATCACATTTCTTTGAAGGGGAAGTAGTCCACACTTCTACAAATGATGTTATTGTATTCCCACAAAATGAAGCACATAAAGGTATGTGTTATAAAATAATTAAATATTTATAAATAAATAATAAATAATAAATATATCATATATAAATAAAACTTCTATTATAATTCCTAACCATGATAAGTGGTAAACGAAAAACAAATGACATCGTTTTTTGAGGCGATAGTTCATCATACACATAAACGATAAGTTTCTAACCCATTAGATGAAAGAGTGTGAATGGGTAGGTAAAAAAATTAACATAAAAACATATAAGTATATTTATGATAATATTGTTATTATATAGTCATGCAATAATAAAAATTTAAAGAGTGGAAAAAGAAGTAAAACTAAAGAGCTTGAGGATGGATGTTCCCTCTTATTCGGGTAACTCCTTTTGGTTTTCAACGAAGGGATTCCTTGGACGGATTTATTCTCAAGGTGATAATTTTAAATTGATGGTAGGGATTATTTGGATATATTTGGGTATTTTTTGGTCGATGAAAAGTGTCTTGACATGTCCTAGGATGTGGGAGGGGTGAGTACATTTTTATAGTGGAGGAAGAATGACACTCTTGTAAATTTGGGGAAAAATTATTCCGCACACATTTTCCCATTTAAATTAGATAAAATAATAGAAAAAAGTATATAAAATGATGTATAGGGTTTAAATAGGGAAATAAAATTGTATTTTAGAAAATTATCTAGTCCATTTTTTCTTTTATGTTTAGGGTTTAATCCCTTGTTAGGCTATTTTTTCTATTAATATTTGTAATTAATTCTAACCTCATTCACCAATATTTTTTGGTAAAAAACTAAGCTGAAATTATTATAAATTATAAATTAAAATTATTAAAAATATGAAATACATTTTTAAAAATTCCAATCATATAATTTGAATAAATTAATTTACATTTAATCCCACAGATGGGATGATAAAGAGTGTTTTTAAAGTAAAAATGTTCCAAAGTTTTGTATGGTTTTATATCCAATTTCAAAGTGAAATGGATTAAAATGACCTAAATTAGATTAATCAAGAAAATTATATAATTAAAATTAAAAACCAATTAAAAATATAATGTATACAGATAAATAAATTATATGAAAAATCAGCTTCGAATTAAAATTTAGTATTTTCACTATTTATCAAAAAAGGAAACTTCATAGAAAAATAATTTTTTTTTACCCTAACCTAATTTGTATTTTCATCATTAGAATATTAAGATTATTTTTTACATATAAAATATATAAAATTTCTAATTTTTATTTAAAATAGGCTCACCATTATAAGGTGGTAAAAATGCATTAATATAAATTTTAATTTTTATGTGAAATATTAGGTTTGTTCTTATCTTATTATTATCAAATATGTTGTTTGAATATTGGAAATATTTTATTAAATTTATAATATGTATATATATATATATGTTATATTAGTATCCCTCAATTATTGTTATTAATTTAATTTATTAGGATAAAATAACTTTATGAGCATAAAAATAGTTTTATATAAAAATATTCCCTTTATATTCAATTGGTTCTTATATTTATTTAAATTTATTATGCAACCAATGAATTAATTTTATATTTTTGTAAACCATATATACATAATGGCTAGGATATGTCTTATTATGTAAAATAATAATATTTTTAATAATATATTATTGTTCGGTAAAACTTGGGCTTGTATTTAATGAAACCTATCGAACAAGGTCATTCCATCATGTAGGTAAAGGTAACTTAGTTATTTAATGAATTGAGAGCTATATAATTTTTTTAATTAATTTAAAATAGTAATTATATTGAAAATTCTTGAGATATTCTATTCCCTTACGCATTTGGTGTTGCATGTCATACACACCATCGAATACACTATTCTTACTTGGGAATTTTAGGGTGTTACATTCTATCCACATTAAATATTTTATGTCCTCACAATTTGAACTCAATCTAATTAATCAATGGATTTATATTTAAAAATAATATACTATTAATAAACCCAAATCATAAATATGTTTAATAATACATATTCTTAATAAGAGAGAAAGAAAAGTATAATGGTAACATAAATAAGTTCCCTAGTAGGTGAAAATATGTGGGAAATGGTTACATGGAAACAAAAGAAAAACCTAAAAATAAAGTTCTGATTCAAAGTTTTAGATATCATGTTCATATGGGTTCATTAACTACAAAACCTTAAACTAGATGTGCGAATAAAGTTAATTGATATCATAAAAATGATGATAGTATAATAATATTTTCATTTCAGGCCACTTTTTACTAGAGTTGATAATTTCATTCATGATATAAGAATATAAGTAAACATATGTTTCTATATCATAAAAACTATATTATCCTTTGGTTTTACCTTGAACTATTTATAATTCATCTTTTAGATCAAGTTTCATTATAGGGTTAAGTAATATATCAATATTTAAAACCTCATTCAAATAAAAAATAAAAAATTTTCATAAATAGTTAACTTTTCCAAAATATTATGATTCAACACATTGGAAGGGAGGTCACTAGATTTTAAAAATGAATTTATCATTAAACTTGAATCAAAATAATGTATCTATTTAACCGTCACATACCAAACATGTGAACACCTTCATTATGTATTATCTGAAAAAATGGTAATAGATTGAATTACCATAATACTTAATTGGGAACATACATTCTTATATATTTCTTAAGTATAATATTTATTATTGTATATATTATTTAAATCAAAAAATGTTGTAAACTCCATAAATGATAACATAAGACACTTTCTAAAAAAATCATCAATCAATTCCATGCAAGTCATCACTTATATAATTTACACTATCCAAACTAATAATTTATTTTTCCAAGCAACATTTTCATAAAATTGGAAATATATTAAGGGTTATACCTCCCTCATCCATGTGTTTCACAAAATGTTTATTTTTCTACTGAATCATGTTTCTTGTTACCATTAAACATATGATCTCAAATATTTAATGAAAAAGTACTGAAGTAAAATCCATACATATTTCAAAAATCATATGATGAGAATATCATTAATAAAACACTTTTACCAAATATTTTTTATATCCAAATAAAAAATCACAATAATCATTAAACTTAAATTGTATTAATAACATAAGCTTGAACTTGATCCCTTATCTTCTTCAGACGTATATTCCCATGATGTTTGGGGCATTATTTTTCATAGTTTCCCATATCCTTGAAATTTTAATGTTGAGTATTAGGATTTTCATTCTTACTGTTTCATTATTTTCCTTGGTGACCCTTTTATCTACACTTATAAAAAACTCCTAATCCTTTTAAGAATTTACCAGGGTGATTATTTCAACAGTTATCACAAGTGGGAAAATAATTATTTCCCTTAATCTTCTTTAACTCATTTCATTTTTCATGGTCCTCATATGGAATCTTATTTTATTGTTTTACCTTAAATATAATAATTCTAGAAAATTTCTTCTCCATATTAATGTTAGATAAAACTATTTCATCATATGATGAATTTTTTTGGTAGAGTAGTGACCTTTAAGGATTTGGATTAAGACCTTAAAATAAGTGGTTAATCTTAGAATCCATGTTGTTTATGAAATCTATATCATACCTTGCTAACCATGTAAAGGTATATTCATACTATGAAACACTTTTTTGATCATTTTGATTTAAGCCATAGAACCTTCTCTTCATATTAGTTTGTTGATCATAAGGGTAGTATTTATTGAAAAATGTATCTATAAAAGTTATCTATTCAATGAGTTCTATTTCTTATTACTCTCAAGTATTCTAGATAAACAACCACCATTTATCTTTATCCCTATTCAAAACATTTATTACAAATGTAACATTTTCTTTTTCAATATATCCAAATTCAATGAATATATTCTCAAAAAACATAATTGATTACTTAGCCGACATTGGGTCAGTAGTTACACTAAATTTTGTGCGCTGCTATTATATAAAGTGATCCAACATCAATGATTATCTATGCGGAATAGGTTTCTCCATTCATGAAGGGTTATTTCCCATAACCTGAATAAGCTTCCATAATATATATATAACTTATTTAGTTCTAATACTAGTTACATTGACCTCCTTAGTAGGGAAATATCTACATTTTACATGATTATTGATAGAATTATTACTTCTAGGTTATACTTATAAACAGTAACATATAATATATTAGCTCATAATATAATGAAACTTTTATAATTATAAATACAGTGTAACACTTAACATAAATTTAGGAATTGTAAGTCTTATAATCCTAAACTATAATTTCTTTAGGTACATCTTTACATTTAAATCCTTTATAATGGTTGGTAAAAAAATGAAAACTATCCTAAGTATATCCCAAGGGAGTGTCGAACAAGGTGCACATTAAGGAAAATTATCGTGTACTAGGTTATTCCAAGTTAGGCCTAACACACCATGTCGGAGTTGTTACTCATAGGTACATCTCTTCCAGATCCACGTCCAATTGTAATATCTAGACATGTATATATTTCAAGGAATACCCACATAACATCAACCTTAACATAATTCTAGGATAATATTATATACTTATCCTCAATGTCTATCATTTGGTTATATTCCTTAATCTATGTTTTTTAAATATTGTTTCCAAAGTTTCTACTAAAATTACTTTGATACCAACAATAACGAACCGAACCTAGAAGCCCTAATCCGGTGCATTATTTTATTACATTAGAATGATTACAAGGAATCAAAATTTGAAGGACCAAATCATTTAGGAGTTTTTAAAATCCTGGTTACATACATGATACCTATATTACATTGGTAAATTGAAATAAAGACATGATACATTATAAAATGAAATAAACTGCATCCTTGAAAAATTATTCAAATATTTTTTTCTTCATAACCTAGATAAAGTAAACATAATAATGGTGATCTCAAATTCTTAGTAAGGGTAAGTAAATAGGAATAAATAATGAATTGATGATAATTATAAACATATAAAGGTAAAAAAATAACAACACATGCCATTAAAATAACTAGATAAGGAAATATCAACATAGAAAGGTAATAAACTAAAAACACATTCAATTTAATCAATGAATTGAAAATGAAATGTATCCATAGATATGTCATCAAAAAATCTCATGTATAAATAATAACTGAATATTAATGATGTAAATGATTAATTATTAGATTCCATGTTTCCTAGGTATGTAGAATCATTACCACTAAGACCTTTCATAGGATGGTTTATAATATCGGGTAAAAACCCATATAATTTGGCCAAATATTTCATCGCATGACACTACCAATGCATCAAGTAGAGATCTATAATAGAGAACCACTCGTGTTGTACCTATCCAAATAATTCCTCATAAATCGTTTTATGTCATGAACAATGTTCCTTATCAAATATCCATATTTAATAAAATATATAGATTGTTTAATAATTACATAGTTAATAAAATATCATTCAAAGTGAACAACATCTATAAAATGGAATAAAGTTTAAAAAATAACAATACCCATTGCATGTGAATATGGATATTAAATATAAATGTAATGAATAGTAAAAATGATCAAAATAAATTTAATTTTTCAAGATAAAGATAAAAATCACAAAATACAATGATATTTTAAAAGTAATAATTAAACAAATTCTTGAGTAAAATAATCATTAAACATTTGAAAGTGTCCCATACCACTTTGAAACATTTGAAATCATAATACCCATGAATGAATAACATTACGTGAAATTTAAAATATCAATAGAATATTGATGTTCATGTTATAACATGTTAAAGAGAAGTATATACACCATATAAAAGTGAATTAGTGAATAACAACAAATAAGTTTAAATGGAATGTAAATTGAGACAAAATAAATGACCTTTCATTTCATTTCATGTGAACAGAATTTAACATCATTTAAAATGGTCATAAGAGTGTTGCTAACATATTAAATAACCATATTCATGTTTATAAAATCACATATTATTTTATTATAATATCTTGTTACTCGTTTGATAACAATATTCCATTATTTTCACTACTTCAGGTAAAAATTTCCTAGTTTGTCGAGTATGTTTTAACTTGTTACATGTTTTTCTTATTAATTATATCATAGTTTAATCATATAAAAAATTTAAACCATTATTTAAATATCATATCTATTAAATATATATTCATTTATAATAATATGTTTAGAGATAAGAAGTGGAATGCACTGTTATTTGAGATGATAGGCCATAAGTACACATGAAAGCTACTTTCATATCCCTGTAATATTTTAAATAATTTTAAGTAAAATATATATATGTATATTTATATTGAATTTATTATATCATATAAATTTCATATATGTCACATAGTTTTAAATAATTTTAAGTAAAAGATATATATGTATATTTATATTGAATTTATTATATCATATAAATTTCATATATGTCACATATTTTTATTAAAACCATCCTTCATACCTTCCATGTATAGTGTGAACGAATCACATCGTTTTGAGTAGGTGCTAATCCACACTTCCACAAATGATGTTATCGTATTCCCACAAAATTTAGTGCATAAAGGTATGTGTTATTAAATAATTAAATAAGTATAAATAAATTATAAATATTATATATATCATATATAAATATAATTTTCATTATAATTCCCAACCATGAGAGGTGGTATTGGAAAAATGAATGACATTGTTTTGTGAGGCGGTATTTCACTGTACACATAGACGATAAGTTAATTTCCCATTAGATAGAAGTGTGTGTAAGTGTAGGTAAAAATCATAACATAAAAACATATTAGTATATTTATGATACTTCTTCTTTTTTATTTAACCATGGAAGAAATAGAATTTAAATAGTGGAAAAAGAAATAAAAATAAAGAGCTTGAGGAAGGTTGTTACCTCTTACTCAGGTAACTTCTTTTGGTTTTCACAAAAGAGATTCTATGGATGGATTTTTTTCCTAAGGATAGAATTATATTATTAGTGTAGGGATTTTTAGGATCTATTTTTGAAGATATTGGTCAATTAAAAGTGTCTTGATAGGTGTGAGTAAGTGGTAGGTATGAGTGCCTTTTTATAGTAGAGGAGGAGTGGAACTCTTGTAAATCATGGAAAATGAAATTACACCAACATTTGTACCTTTTAATGTGGATAAAATAATAGATAAAATTATATATAAGGGAATATAGGGTCTAAATATGGATAAAAAATTGATTTTGGGAAAGTGTACACTTCATTTTGGCACATAAGTTTATGGTTTAGTCCCTTGTTAAGATATTTTTTCTCTTAAACATTGTAAATTTTTTTAATCATATTGAGTAATACTTTTGGTAAAATACTAATTTGACCCTATTAGAAATTATAATTTATTCTTCTTAAAATGGAATACATTTTTTCAAAAATTCCAACCAAAAAATTGGAATAAATTAATTTAGATTTAATCCCACAGACGGGACAACAAAGTGGGGTTTTAATGTAAAAATGTTCAAAAGTTTTGTATGTATTTTTATCTAATTTTAAAGTGAAATTGATTCCAATGAAATTAAATATATTAATTAATAAATATTTTAACAAATTAAACTTAAAAACCAAATAAAAATATAATTTATACTTATAAATAAATTAGAAGGAAAAGCAGTTTGGAATTAGAATTCACTATTTTGCACTATTCATCAAAAAATGAAACTTCACATAGAAAAACAAAAAATTCACCCTAGAATAATTATAAAGATTACGTTTAAAATATTATGTATATTATGAAATAAAAAATTAATAAATTGTTGAAAAATTGTATTTAATATAGATTCTCTATTAAATGGATGCAAAAGTGCCTTTATAAAAATATTGATTTTTATGTGAAATATTAGGTTTTTCATATCTTATGCTTATAAAACATATTGGATGAATATAAAAACTATTTTATTATATATATATATGTATATATATATATTTCATGAAAATCACTCACTAACTCTTATTAGTTTAATTTATTAGGATAAAACAGCTTTGTGAGCATAAAAATAGGTTTTTATAAAATATTTTCCTTTATATTCATTTGGTTCTTATATTAATTTATAATTAAGTTTTAACCAATGAATTAATTTTATATTTTTGTAAAAAATATATGTTCATAATTTAGTTAATACTATTCATAATTTCTAACTTAACATCTACGTTAATTCTTATTTTGTTAAATAATGAAAATTTTAATAATATATTATTGTTCAGTAAAACATAGCCTTGAATTCAATGAAAGCTATCATAAAAGTTTTTTCCTATCTGTAAAGAAATTTAAATTAGTTTTTACATGCATTGTAATATACATAGTAGTTTTAATTTATTTAAAATAGTAATCATGTTATAAAGTCTCAGGATATTATATTCCCTTATATTCTTTGTGTTGTGTGTCATACATGCTTTCAAATACAATGTGGGCAATTTTTAATTTCAGGACATTACAATGGATATTAAAAAAATTGAATAAATAAATTGCCAAGCCTTTCTTCACATATTTCTGTTATTACAAAGAAGGGTGTTAAGTTCCTATGGTTAGAAGTGTGCAAGAAATACATTTCAGAGCTAAATGGGATGCTTGTCTCGACACTTATTCTAATTCTTCCAGAACCTATAAGAAGATATACCATGTTTTATAATGCATCATGTATTTTACTAGGTGTAGTGCTTATATAGGTTGATAAATCCATTGCATATGAATCTCGATAGTTGAGGCCTTATGAGAGAAACTACCTAACACATGTCCTTAAGTTAGCAGTAGTTGTCCATGCCTTACATTTCTAGAGACACTATCTGATGGATGATAGATTTGTGGGATTTATAGCTCATAAGTGCCTCAAATACATCTTTACATAGCATGAATTAAATCTCATATAGTGGAGATGGGTCAAATATATTTAGTCCTTTGATTTTGTGATTTTCTGCATGCCTAGAAGGGAAAACGTAGTACCCAATGAGCTAAGTTAGAAAGATTAAGAACATGTTGTATGAGAAGAAAGTGATGAATGTAAATTTATGGACCAATCTTATGATATACATCTATAGTTTCATGAAATTAACAAGTTCAATTTCCTAGTCACGATCAAGTATCATTGAGAAAGAGATAGTTGAATTAGTAATATCTTTTTCTTTTAAGTTTCCTTTATTAAAAAAAATCATTTTCCTACTGTTAAAGATTTCATTCTCTACTAAAAAAATTTAACACACATATATATAAACATAAGAATATACAAGATTCAATACTCGATAAGAGTAGCTATGTCCATGGTATGGTTTTAAACTAATTCAATAACACACAATACACTAGAGAAAAATCCTTTTGCATGGAATAAAATGAGGATGATGTTCCCTTACACTTATGTAACACTATGTTAAGTACAAAAGTTCATGTGATTCAAGTATCATGAAATTATTCAATAATTTTTTTTGTAACAAACATTTTTCATTTCTACTTGATCAACTTTCATAAATAATATCTTCAAAACAATTTATCAGTTCCTTACCCATTAGCAGGAAAAAAATTCCATAGACATCGTAATGATACTCATTCAGATTTCTAAATCTGATTCCATAGTCCGATTACTCAATAAGATAAATATAATTATTTCAGAATATGCTTGATATAATTCTGAACTCATTCTTCCATAGTCTGGAAATCCAAATATTATTGTTCAATCCAATTTTAGAAAATCAGATTATGGTATTGTCTCTTCTCCTTTCTTCTTATAATAAGAAAACTTCCTCAGGAAGGAAAAATCTAGAAACTTTTTCTCTATAAAACATTAAAGCTTCTCTCTCTTACTTTGTGTACACTTCTACTGTTAGAAATAAAAAACTACCTCCCTATATCTATATGTGAACCAAAAATGGTTTAGGAATGATTCTAAAAATCTTTCTTACTCAACCAAATTTCATGAAACATAAATTCTCCTTGAATTTCTAATGCACCTTGACTTCTTCTACACTTCTCAAATCATTAAAAATGTATCTTACATTAGAAATTATTTTTAATATTCATTACAGTTCCAATTTTCCATCTTGATTTTACCGTTATGATGGAAGAATACATTTAGAAACATATTGTTCATTATGTTCTCTATACTTAATTTAAGAAGGAAAACACATGCATTCTCATTATTAATCTCTAAACCAACTTCTCATTTTGATTTATTCATTATGACGGAGATATCAGTTTCTTTATTATGTTGTACTTCATAAAAATAAACCTATGAAAAAGCATTCTTCAGTTTTTTTCAACTGTTTTATGATTCCCTTGATAATAATTTTACAAGAATCATGAAATTATTCTCTTCTTCTTTTACAGAACGATGCTCTTATTCCAGATGATGTTATCGGTGTCACCTTATGTTTGATGAATTGGTCTCTGCATTACTGTTTAATCGATGTCATTACCAGTCTGATGGATCTTGAACCAATTGAAATTATATGGAAAAAGTTAATTTATCTCATTCCCAAAGGTAAACATATCAGAGTTCATCATTTCTAATTACCCCCTTGTTAAGGAATAAAATCAACAATTTATCTTGATGCATGTAACGACACACAATTTTATTAATAAAAATTCCACTTGATCTAATTAAATGTCTTATTATGTAAGATGGTTATATAAAACACATGAACTTCCTCATTTTTATGTTTTTGGATTTTAAAATATCGTTAATAATTTTTACCATTGCTAATATAACCGTTGAACAGTGATCACATGATTAGTATAAATATAAGGCTTTAACAAATACAATTTTATCAGACAAAGGAAGTGATAGCCTCATCCAGTAGAATTTCTCCATATGAGGCCCATTTTTTGGAGCTCAGAAAGGAGGTAGTTTCACTGGGCATCTCTTTTGACCAATCCCAAGCTGAGATTCAACATGTTAAGCTTGAACAAAACTGCCTATGGGGGAAGTGGAAGTTAATAGAGATTACCACCCAAGTGATGTTATCCGAGCCTCCCAAAGAGTCTGTCACCATCACACACCTTACCCTTAGGTCTTATGCGGGTGTTATATGGGGTTATATAACAAGACCCTATCATTATGATTATGTTTATTAGTTTTGTATAGAATAAAGAATATACATTCATTTTATTATTGTTACTTTGAAAATAGTTTTTAAAACAAAAATAGTATTTTTTTAATATTCAATTAATAAATCTATTTCAGTGAATTAATGGATTTTTTAACTAAATAATATTTTAATAAAATATTATTACTAAATTAATTTTTATTAAATATAAATGATCGTATAATTTTTATGAATACAATTGTAATTTTTATTAAGGTTTGAAAACTATTTTTGTCAAAACCCATGAATTTTCAATAAATGTATGTTTTTAATTTAAAAGTAAAAATGAAAATATATAGAAATTTTCTTTGATAAAATGAATATTATTTTTTGAATAAGGAAATTGAAATTATCTAATGGTTAATTTTTCATAATTTTATGAGATAATAATTTTTTTGGGTAAAAATTAAATACTGTTTAAATATATAATGTGTTTTATGACATAATAATGAACCAATAGTGATGTAATAAAATAATATAAAATTGGAATTCGGAAAATATATGTTTTACCTTTAAAATAATCTGATTTTATATTTGTTTGATTAATTTTATGGTGCCTTAGTAGCCCCTCCAAGACTTATAAAATATTTTATCTTTTTAAAATGATTTCCTTGAGAGTGTGACACACTTCCACATAATAAAGCCTAATATTTTAATAAGTTTGACCATTGGTCTTATAAAATAATTTTTTCTACTCCACTTTGAAAAATACATGGGCAAAAACCATGGGATGGTTTTTGTTTTTTATTAGTTTGATGTGAAGTGTCCAAAACCTAAATAATAAAGAATCCCCTCTCCTTTCCTATATAAACCCACTCAATATCCCATTTCTATTCACTAAAACCATTTGGATCTTGACCAACCTCTTCCATCCTCTCTCTATAATCCTCCCAATGTGCCCCAAGTTCCCAATAATCCTCTCTCAATCCTCTCCCAAGCCTTTGGAATCACACTTCTAAGTAAGGGATCCTCACTTTCCTTCCATCCTTATTTATGTCCAAGTTTTCTTATATTGTTATTCCCTTTTATTTTCAATTAAAAATATTGGGGTATGATTTTTAACCTCCCATATACTTTCCTACTTATCTTTTAATGATGATATACCCCTTTATCTATCATTAATTCCTCCCATGTACACCTGTTATAATGTCAAAATTCTGTAATTGATTTCTTTCTCCTCATTTACATTCAAGAAATTATTTTATATTATGCATCTAAATTATATTACATATGTTGGAATATAATTTTCCATGACCAACTTATTTTCCATTTCATGTAAAAATTATTAGAGACCCATTTCTCTCTCATCATCCCATTTTACAATTTCTATTTGACATCGTTTTGCTGCCGAAGTTACACCAAAATTTCCATGCCAAAATCACTGTGTAAGTGAATACCATACCCATATCTCTATCAAGGGTATTCAACTTTATGAACAAGTAATTGTTTATTAAGGACTTACATTTATGTATTACACATATTTTATTTGTGGAATAAATTATTATGTTTAATGAATCCATATTTTATGATCTATGTGGCACACATATACATGAAATGAAATGATTAAGAAAGGTGTGCCCTGATAGTGCTCCAATGAATTGGGTAAATAATAGTATCACGATACGCCATGGGAAATGAGGGTTTACTCATTATAATTCAAGGGCAATAAGGGTTTACTCATTACCCATGTGAAAATATCCTTGGCTCATGTTAATATCATGTTAACTGTTGTCGCCACATTTCCATGTTATGATAATCATGTTATATGATGCATTCATGTTAATGTTTCTTTTATGATACATTTATATTTCTACTTCTTATAATGTATTGTATTCTTCATTTTATTCCTTTTTCACCCCCTTTTAGGGATTTATAGCTTACCCTTTTCTTATTTATTTCCTCAGGTTATCCCATCCAATTCCATGTATGAAGGAATGCAGTGGTCATGTAAAAAACGTTTTCAATAAATATGTTGTATTCTATGTTCTAAGTTGCTATGTAATGTTCCTAATTTCCCAAGACACTAGAACTATCAATCATTATAGTTGTCTTAAGTAAAATTTTACGTAATAAATCATGTTTAAGGTTGTAATAAAGAGCAGGGCTGTTATAGTTGGTTTGAGAGGATAGGTTTAGTTATTTTTGGGATTATTATTTGAAAACCCTAGTGAAAGCATTAAGGATAATTCTAAGTATAATAAAAACATACCTAAATTTTGGTGAGTATAGAGTAAGTGTATTATTAAAAAAATTCATCCCTGTCTGGATACAAACAAGTAGAGGTGGCTCTATAACAGATGTATCTAGAGGTAAAACCTGAAAGCACCGCTTTGAGCTAGACTTGAATGGGAATTAGTGTATGAAAATGAGCCTTGCTGCACTCTTGGTATGACAATCCCAAGGGAAATACTTTGGAAAATTCATAAGCTTAGTATGAACCATTATTAAGGGAAAAAATTAACCTAAGAATATATGTTGGGAAGTAGATCATGGATAACATAGTTTGAAGCCTATAAATTAAAATGTTAAGGAAATGGATGTAATTTATAAGTTATCCCTTTTTTCTTTGATTTACCCTTTATGTGTTACCCCTAACTTTCCTTTCATTCCATCTAATGGCTGGTAATAGGAGGACTCAAGCTAAAAATTGATGCAAAGATCAATGTGATGACTATTTTAATGAGATTTTTAATCCAATGGGAGCATGAATCACAAACTTTGTCATGATACTCTCTCAGTTGACTGAAGTTTTTAAAATAAAAATGGGTCAATAGGAATGTTAAACCCCCCTAATAAAGAACAAGGCACAATTTATAGCTTCATGAGACAAAGTAATCCTACATTCAATAGATCATTTAATCCCTAAATTGCCAAACAATGGATTAAATCCATTGAAAAGATCTTCTCCATCCTTCAATGTCCTGAACAAGAGATGGTTTTTCTGGTTGCTTATCGTATGGAGGGTGAAGCTGATAAATGGTAGACATTTATCAAAAATAAGAAGCTTTAGGAAGAGATCATTGCATTAGAATGGAAGGATTTACAGAAAATGTTTTTTTATAAATATTTTCCTTGCACCCTATGACTTAAGATGTAAAGGGACTTATTTTCCCTCAAGCAAAAAGATGAAGAATCCATCAGAGCGTACAAGGAAAAATTCTTAAAGCTTTCACAATACTCCTATAACTTTTTCTTTACTCCCAAATTCAATGTTGATCACTTCTTTGGTGGGATAAAACATGGCCTTCAGAAAGACCTAGTGATCCGTGACTTTGATATCTATGAGGAAATTTTCCGATGTTCCCTCAAAGTCAAAATGGAGGTTAGTGAATCTCAAGGGTGTCATGGGGATAAGGAGTGGAAAGTGGACTTTAATTCTGGTGGTCCAATGGATAAATCCAATGGTCCTAAAACATTACAGCACCCCACTTTCCAAAGGTACAGAAAGAAGCACCACAGAAATTTTCGGAAGGGGATAAGGAAATGCTTTAGGTGTGGAAGAGAAGGGAACCTGTCCATGAATTTCCAACAAGAAAAAACCACTGCTGTGATAGGGGAGAGGAATGATTCGTTCAACCCTGAACTCATTGTTCATTGCTTCAACTATAAAGAAACATGGCACATTGAAAACCATTTCCCTAAGACAAGGGTTTTAGGAGGCAACCAACAACCTCCAAGGTATCAAGGGAGATCTTTTTCCATCACTACCACCAAAGTGAACCCTACCAATGAAGTGGTGAAAAGTACGCTAGTTATTAATTCATGAATATAGAGCATACTTTTTTATTCTAGTTCTATACATTCTTTTATATCCTGAAAGTTTAGTAGATTAATCTCAACACCACCCCAAATCATGGATGTAGATATTTCGGTGAGAAAGGAAAATGGGGAAATCATTACATTCCATGAATATACCTCCTCCCCTATCACAATTTTTTGATTGAACTTTCTGGAGAACATTTTAATACTACCTATGGTATAATTTGATGAAATTATTGGTATGGATTGGATTTACCTATATTGAGCCAACATAAATTTCCATGAGGGGGAAATCTCTCTCCATATGGAGAATCGACCCCCAATTCTGTACAAGTGCAAGAAGGAGGATGAATCTTCTCTAGAAATATCATCTCAAGTATGGATATTACTTCCATATGAGCATGCATATCTTTCTTAGATTATTGAGTCTAAGGAAGAAACAATCCTTTAAAACTTTCCTATTGTGAGGGAATTTTCTGAAATGTTTCCCAAGGAATTGCTTGGCCTTCCTCCTAGAAGAGATGTTGAATTCTCGATTGATCTTATACCTGGGGAGTTTCTAATATCCAAGACTCTGTATATAATGGTATTTGTGGAGCTTAAATAGATAAAGAAACAACTATAGGAGAATCTGAATAAAGCATTTATATGCCCAAGTGCTTCACCTTGGGGTGCACCAATCCTCTTTGTTAAGAAGAAATACGGGTCAATATGCCTTTGCATTGATTATAGTGAGCTCAAAAAAATCACGATAAAGAAAAAGTATCATATTCCATTAATTAATGACTTGTTTGATCAACTATGTGGAGAAAAATAATTCTCCAAGGTCAATCTGTGGCTAGGATATTACCAAGTAAGGGTAGAGAAGGGGGATATCACCAAGACTGCATTTCGTACAAGGCACGATCACTATGAATTCATAGAAATTCCTTTAGGAGTCACTAATTCTCTAGAAATATTCATGGACTTGATGAACATAGTCTGTATAGATTACCTTGAAAAATTTGTGGTAGTATTTATAGGCTATATTCTAATATACTCTAAAACCAAACAGGGTCATGAGGAGCATCTAAGCACTATACTAGAGACCTCGTGAAAGGAGAAGATCTTATCAAAGTACATAAGGTATGATTTCTGGTTGAAGGAAGACTTATTCTTATGTAATATCATCACAATCAATAAGATATCTATGGATCCCTCCAAGACAAATGCAATTTATGGATGATCGAGGCTAACATATGTGATAGATATCCACAGATTCCTTGGGTTAGCTGAATATTATCACCAATTTTTGAGAAATTTATTAGGATTTTCAAACCCTCTTACCCAAATGACTCAGAAGGGAGTCAAGTTTTCTTGGAGTAATGAATGTGAACAGAGCTTCAAGGAGTTAAAAATGAGGCTTATCACTGCACCTGTGCTCACACTACCCACAAGTAGAGAAATTTTTGTGGTATTTAGTGACACTTAAAAGAAGTTATTGGGTTGTGTGTTGATGAAAAATGACTAATTCATTTTCTATGCTTCAAGGAAATTGAAAGTTAATGAGAAAAAATATCCAACACATGATCTGTAGTTGGATTTAGTAATATCCAGTTTAAAAATTTGGTGACATTACCTCTTTGGGGAGAAGTGTGAAATATATTTGGATCACGAAAGCCTCAATTATATATTCACATAGAAAGAGTTGAATATGCACCAAAAAAGATGGTTAGATATAATCAAATACTACGAATTCTCAATACACTACCATATGGGGAAAGTGAATAAATTGGTAGATGCTCTAAGTAAAAAGGATCCAGTGATTCTATCATTGATGAGAATTGAAAAGGATCAAATATTCTTAGATTTGATGAATATGGACATGGGAATCATAAATAAGGGAACATCATCAATCCTTTCACAAATTATTCCTCAACCACATCTTTTGGAAAGGTTAAAGGATTATCAGAAGGATAATATGGGAATTTAGAAGAAAGTGGAAACTACCAGAAAAGTGAAATCCTCAAAGTTCAATGTTAATCAAGAAGGAATTGTGAGATTTGGGTCAAGACTATGTGTTCCATCAGATATGGAGTTAAAGAATAAACTTTTGGATGACACACATAGTTCTAATTTCTCCATTCACCAAGGAAACACAAAGATGTATTGATATCTTTGAGAGCATTATTGGTAGGATAACATGAAGAAGGAGATCACTGAGTATACATCAATGTACCTGGTATGTAAGTAAGTGAAGGATGAGAGGAAAAAGTCTTAGAGGATGGTGAAACCATTACCCATACCAACATGTAAATGGGAGAACATCAGCATGGAATTTGTCACCCGACATCCAAAGACATCCAAAGGAAACAATTCTATTTGGTTTATTGTGGATTTTCTTACAAAGTATGCACACTTCATTAAAATTTGAGAGGATTTCTCATTGGATAAACTGGAATGGATATAAATCATAGAAGTAGTAAGTCTTCATGGAGTACCACTATCAATTATATCCAATCAAGATCCAAGATTCACCTCCAAGTTCTCAAAGAGTCTCTAACATGCTCTGAATATAGATCTAAACTTCAGTACAGATTATCATCCTCAAACTAATGGCCAATCTGAGAAGACTATCCAATCACTTTAGTAAATATTGAGAGAATACTCAATGGACATCAAAGGTGTGTGGGATCAACATCTTCCTTTGGTTGAGTTATCTTACAATAACAGTTTCCACTCATACATCCAAATGGATCCTTATGAATACCTTTATGGGAAGATGTGCAGAACACTAGCATGTTGGGATGAAGTTGGGTAGTGAAAACTCCTAGCTCCAGAAATGGTCTAAGAAATGGTGGAGAATGTTAAGACCATCCAGAAACACATTAAATCTACTCAGAGTTGATAAAAAAGCTATGATGATAATCGTCGACAAGACCAAGAGTTTGATGTTGGAGACATGGTATTCCACTTCATATCACTAAGGAAGAGAGTTAAGAGATTTGGGAATAAGGTAAATCTTATTACAAGGTATATAATCCCTTTTGAGATCCTTGATATCATTGGATAAGTTGCCTATCGACTAGCACTCCCACCAAACCAATATCAAGTACAAGATATATTCCATGTATTACTCTTTAGAAAGTACATACTTGACACATTGCATGTACTCAATCAAGAGGTGGTACCATTAGAGAATGACCTCTCCTATGAAAAGAATCTAGTGAAGATCTAAGATCATAGGGATAAAGTTCTTTGAAATAATACAATTCCCCACATCAAGGTGTTGTGGAAAAACCACAAGTTTGGAGAAGAAATGTGGGAATTAGAGGAAGTGATGAAGCAGAGTTACCCTCATCTGTTTTTGTGTGGGAAAACGAAATTTCATGGGCGAAATTTCTTAAGGGGGGAATATTGTAACGACCCAAACTTTTATTAATTAAAATTCATATTGATCTAATTAAATGTATTATTATATAATATGGTTATATAAAATATATTAACTTCCTTGGTTTTATGTTTTTGGATTTTAAAATACTGTTATGAATTGTTATCATTTATAATATAGTTATTAAACAATGACCACATGATTAGTATAAATATAAGGTTTTAAAAAATCAGATTTACTCAGATAAAGGAAGTGATGGCCTCATCGAGTAGAATTAATCCATATGAATCCCATTTTTTGAAGCTTGAAAATGAAGTAGCATCACTGGACTTTACTCTTGACCAAGTCCAAGTCGAGCTTCAACACGTTTATCTTGAACAAAACTACCTACATGAGAAGTGAAAGTTAATAGAGATTACCACCTAAGCAATGTTATCTGAGTCGCTCCAAGAGTTTGTCACCATCGAACACCTTATACTTAGGTCTTATGTGAGTGTTATAAGGGGTTATGTAACAATAACATAGCATTAGGATTATGTGCATTAGTTTTGTATAGAATAAAGAATATACATTCATTTTATTATTGTTACTTTTTAAATAGTTTTTAAAGCACAAATAGTATTTTTTAGTTAATATTCAATTAAGAAATTTTTTTTTTGAATTAATGGATTTTGGAATTAAATTAAATTATAGTAAAATATTATTAGTAAATTACTTTTTATTAAATATGAATGATTGTGTAATTTTTATGAATACAATTTTAATTTTTATTAAGGTTTAAAAATTGTTTTTGTGAAGAACCATGAATTTTTGATAAATATCAGTTTTTAATTTAAAAGTAAAAATGAAAATATTTAGAAAATTATTTAGATAAAATGAATTTTTTTTGGAATCAGGACGTCAAAATTATTTAACAGTGAAATTTTCATAATTTTCTGAGACAATCTAATTTTTGGGTAAAAATTAAACACCGTTTCAATATATAATGTGTTTTATGACATTATAATGACACAATAGTGATATAATAAAATAATATAAAATGTATATTTGGAAAATATATGTTTTACCTTTAAAATAATTTTATTTTAGATTTTTTGATTAATGTTATGGTGCCTTAGTGATCCCTCCAAGACTTGTAAAATATTTTAACTTTTTAAAATGATTTCCTTGAGAGTGAGCATCACCTCCACATAAGCGAGCCTAATATTTTAATAATTTTGGACATTGAAATTATAAAATAATGTTCTCCACTTCACTTTGGAAAAAACCATGGGAATAAAACCATGGGATGGTTTGTGGTTTTGATTAGTTTAATGTAAAGTGTCCAAAACCTAAATAATAAAGAATTCCCTCTCCTTTCCAATATAATCCCACTCAATCTCCCATTCCTCTTCACTCAAACCATTTTAAGCTTGACCAAACTCTGTTCTACTCTATATATAATCCATCAAGGCTCCCAAAGCTCCCAATAATCCTCTCTCAAGCCTCTACCAATCCTTTGGGATCACACTTCAAGTAAGGGATCCTCACTTTCCTTCCTTTGTTATATATGTCCATGTTTTCTTATATTGTTATGACCTTTTATTTTCAATTAAAAATATTTGAGTATGATTTAACACATCACCTATACTTACCTTATTATGTTTTAATGATGAGATAACCCTTTATCTCTCATTAATTCCTCCCATTTACACCTGTTACTATGATGAAATTTTGTAATGTATTTCTCTCTCCTCATTTACATTCAAGAAATTATTTTATATTATGAATCTAAATTCCATTAAATATGTTAGGATATTATGTTCCATGACCCCTTAATATCTATTTCATGTATAAATTATTATAGAACCCCTTATCTCTCATCAACCCATTTTATGATTTCTATTTGACGTCATTATGCTGCCAAAGTTACACCAAACTTTCCATACCAAAATCGTCGTGTAAGTGAATACCATAACCATTTTTCTATCAAGGCGATTTGACTTTATGAATATGTACTTATTTATTGAGGAATTAAATTTATGTATTTCATATCTTTTATTCGTGGAATAAATTATAATGTTTAATGAATCCATGGTGTATGATCTATGTGGCACAACTATGCATGAAATGAAATGATTAAGAAGGGTGCACCCTAATAGCGCTTCAATGCAGTGGTTAGAGAATAGTATCATTATACGCCATGTGCAATGAGGCTTTATTCATGATAATTCATGTTTAATAAGGGTTTACTCATTCTAAATTTGCAATGAACCTTGGATCATGCCAATATCATGTTAAATGTTGTTGCCACATTTCCATGTTATGATAATCATGATATATCATGCATTTATGTTCATGTTTCTCTTATGAACCATTGATATTACTATTGCCTAAAATATATTGTATTCGTCATGTTATGTCTTGTTCACTCCCTTACTGGGATTTATAGATCACCCTTTTCTTATGTATGTCCACAGGTTATCCCATGCAATGCTAAGTATGAAAGAATTTAGTGGTCATATAAAATAAGTTTTCAATAAAGATGTTTTATTCTATGATATAAGTTGCTATGTAATGTTCCTAATTTCCCAATACACTAGACCTATCAATCCTTAGAGTTTTCTTAAGTGCAATTTTATGTAATAAATCATGTTTGAGGGTGTAATAAAGAGTAGGGATATTATAATGCAAATGGTTGACTACATTATTGATGTTCTCTGATCCGAATTTTCATTGATCTCAACAACCTCCAATTTTATTTTCTTCTTAATTGGACATAAAAATTAATCATTAAGAAAATTCCTACCTCTAATGATTGGTGAAACCCCATGTCTGATAAGAGCTGTTCCAGTAGTTTCAACCAAAACAACTTCATCCCTTTTCTGATTATGATACCAATAAATTTAAAGCACATAAATTATTTCTATAAATATATTTATCTTGTGGATTATTGGTCTAACTGAAAACTCACACCTTCGGTTTCTCTCAATATGATCAACCTTCATATCCTTTAAAAAAACCATATTTAGTAATGCCATATAGATAAATTGATATTGGAAAGCTTCAGCTTCATCAAATTTATTATTTCAAAAACCTCAACTTATATCATGACTTCCTCATGACTTTTAATATGTTAAAATCAGCTTCAACATCATCTGACTTGTAATGGAAAGTATTTTAACTTCCTATTCCTCAGTAGTATCTTTATTTCCAACCAATTATCAATACAATTGGAAGTATCAAATATACCCTTTCAATTATCAATATTGTATCACATTTTTTATAGAATAATTTTGATTTATGAGATCTATAAGATCATAAAAGAATCACATGGTTTTATCACAGCCAAGAAAACTCTAAAATAGTTTCAAAATACGATATTCCATTCATTCCTAAATTAGGGTGAGTCTAATGAACATATTATTACAAAAAAATTCTCCTCATTCCAATGGACATTATTTTACATTGTGAGTCTTCTTTATTAAATATGATGGTTAGTATACTTTTTTGCATTTAAAAAGAGAATTGATTTATATAATTCATTGAAAACAAAATAAAACACTTGATGAAGAAACTCCTTTATGGTTCAAAAAATAACTTCCATCTAACTTTGTACCAACAATATCCCCCTTTTATGTTGTTTTCAACAAAGATTCATAAATAAAAGAACTTTTTACCATCAAGATATGGATTAATTATTATAAATTCTAAGCCTACTTGAGATAACTCATTATATGAAAGACTGATTATTCAAAAAACACCATGTTTTACAAAATTAGTGAGCCATGAAATCTTTTTATCCTGTATTCAAATCTTCTCTTACTTCTTCACCATTCCTATCAACAAAATGTTATTCTAACAACTCAAAAAATAGTTAGAATAGGTCAATAATGATGGATTTATGAAAAAATTCTCCCCCTTGGAAACACTATAAAAAAACATGAGAGAGGGGAAAACACATACCTGAACCTTGATGAGAAGGAGGTTGGATGCCCATGTTCAAACTTAGTTTGTGAAAAGGTTCTTTGGTAATTGTTTTTTGAAAATATCAGAATTTTTTTTCCGATGTAGGAACATACTACAACTTCAATTTTTTTTTCTCCACATGCTCTTTGATGAAATGATCATTGATATCAATAAGTTTTTAATGATAATGTTGTACCATATTTCTTGTACGGTTGATGAAACAATTTTTATCACAACCCAAGTGTAGGGGTAACTTCACTTCAATAAATAAAGCATCCATATATGTGTTAATACACATAATTTTATTAATAGATTGGGTGGAAGAAACATACTCATATTCATCAGTTCTAAGAGTTACTAAATTGTGTTTCATTGTATACCAAATAACTGTACTTTTTCCTATACGTAAAACTACACTAGATGTTGATATTATATAATCAAAATTTCCCACCAAAATCATCATTTTAATACTTAAACAATACAATCCTTTCAGAGATTTCATACAATATTCCACAATTTATTATTCCTTTAAAATATCTGAGAATTATTTTTCCTAAAAATATATGTGATTATTTTAGAGAACTATGAAATATTTCACATAATGTAACAATATAAACAATGTAGAGTCTTGAGGTAGTAAAATAAAAAAAACTTCCAATCATCTTTCAAAACTATTTCTGATTAACTTCCTTGATTTATCTATCATGAGGAGACATGGTTCCTTGTGAAATAAGTGTGGAAACAGGTTCCAAATTTTCCATTATGAACCTCTTAAAATGTTACTTACCATACTTTTCTTGAGAGATAAAATTATTTTTCTTATTTTGTAATATTTTTAACCCAAGAATGTATTTCATTTCTCCTAACATGAATATCTCAAAAAACATTTTTATCTTTTTAGAAAATCTTTCACAATTTTTTCATCATTCATATAAAAGATAATTTCATAAACATTGAAAATTAGGATAGGGGAGAACATTTGACTTTATTTAATGTACATATTACTATCAAATCTTAGTTTCTTAAAACTCATCATCATCAAGAAGGTATCCAATTTGGAATACCATCCCCCAGGATATTGTTTTATGATATAAAATGAATTATTCAATTTGCACACATAATGATCATATTTACCATTATCAAAGCCACATGGTTGATCAATATAAACTTCCTCATCAACATCAACATTTAAAAATATTTATTTAAAATCAATCTGAAAAAACTTGTAACTTATTTGTGTAGAAATAAAAAGAATTATAATAATTATTTATAATATTTTAATTAGAGAGAAATTTTATTAATAGTCAATACCTTGAATTTTCAAGTAAAATTTTCACAGCAATATTTAATTGTTCCTTACCACTTCACCATCTTAATTCATGTTTTTTGAGAACAAATAGTTTTTACCAATAACATTTTTATCATTTGTTTTAGGTATTAGTTCCCAAAAATCATTATTTTCTATCTTATCCAGATCTTCATTCATTTCCTTGACCCATTTTATATTCTCAAAATCTATATTCACATCTTTTGTCTCAAATTTTGAATATAAATAAGTATGTGTAATAGATATTTATGTTAATCTTGTTTGAACTTTATGATGTTAATCACAAAGAATGTTTTGATCTTCCACTTTCTTCCTTTTCATAGGATAATATTTTTTTACAATCATCTTCATTACTAGAAACTAATGAGTCTAATTAATATTCTTGGGAATGATTACATTTTTTTAATCCTTATCAGAATCCTTATCATAATTTATTAATTCCTTTTTGTCCTCCTCATCTCCATGAGTCTGTTTATATTTCTTATCATTTTAAAAAAACTTCACATCAACAAAGTAAACTAATGTTATTTATTATTTTTTGAAACACCGGTATCCTCTTAATTCATGAGAATAGCCTAAAAAAATTACAACTTCACATATATGATAAAACATTCAAAGGTTTATACCATTGTAATTTATGATTCATGGACTCCCAAAAACACTAAAGTTCATCAAGCATGTATTTTTTCAATAAAAAATTTCATATTTATTCATATCTAAACTTGTAACGACCCAAAGTTTCATTAATGGAAATCCCTCTTGATCTAATTAAATGTCTCTTTATGTAAAATTTTTATATCAAATGTCAACTTCTTTGGTTTTATGTTAAGAATTGTGACTGTTGCTTTTATAGCTGTTGAACAGTGATCACATGATTAGTATAAATATAGGGCTTTAACAAACCCATTTTACTCCAACAAAGGAAGCGATGGACTCATCCAATAGAATTGCTCCATACGAAGCCCATTTGTCGGAGCTCAGAAAAGAGGTGGCATCTTTGGGCCTCCCTCTTGACCAAGCCCAAGATGAGCTTCATCATGTCAAGCTCTAACGGGACCGTCTACGGGAAAAGTAGAAGTTGATAGAGATTACCACTCGAGCGATGTTATCCGAGCCACCCCAAGAGTCTGTCACCATCGCACTCCCTACCCTTAGGTCTTATGCGGCTGTTTTAAGGGGTTATGTAACAAATATAAAGTACTATATTCTTGTATATTATTTTTTGTATATAATAATGAATATACCTTCTTGTCATTATTGACACTTTTTAAATAGTTTTTTAAATCACAAATAGTATTTTTTAGTTAATATTCTGCTAAGAAATCTATTTTGATGAATTAATGGATTTTTGAATTAAATAATATTTTAATAAAATATTATTATTATTATCAAATTAAGTTTTATTAAATATAAATGATCTTATAATTTTATGAATGCATTTGTAATTTTTATTAAGTCTTGAAAGCCATTTTTTGTCAGAACCCGTGAATTTTCGATAAATGTATGTTTTTATTTTAAAAGTGAAAATTAAAATATTTAGAAAATTATTTAGATAAAATAAATGTTATTTCTGGAATCAGGATGTCTAAATTATCCAATGGTGAATTTTTCATAATTTTCTGAGACAGTCAAATTTTTGGGTAAAAATTAAATACCGTTTAAATATATAATGTGTTTTATGACATCATAATGACCTAATAGTGATGTAATAAAATACTATAAGCTTTATGTTCATCCAATATATGTTTTAACATTAAAATAATGTTATTTGGGGTTTGTTTGACTTATTTTTCAATGCATTAATGAACCCCTCAAGACTTATTAAACATCATGTCTTTTTAAATTATTTTCCATGGGAGTGTGACTCACCACCACATAAGCAACCCCATTATTTTAATAAGTTAGGAATTTTTACTTATAAAATATTTATTTTCTCTTCACTTTTACAAAAACCATGGGCAAAAACCATGAGCTGATTTGTGGTTTGTATTAGTTTAATGTAAGGGGTCCCAAACCTTAATAATAAAGAATTCACTCACCTTTCCAATATAAACCCACCCAAGATCCCACTTCCTCCTCACTCAAAGCCTTTGGAGTTCGTCCAAAATCTTCCCTACTCTCTCTAGAATCCTCCCAAGGTGCCCCAAGCTCCAAAGAAGCCTCTCTCGAGCCTCTCTCAAGCCTTTGGAAGCACACTTCCAAGTAAGGGTTTTTTCTTCCTTTCTCATTTTTGTCCAATATTATTTAAGATGTTATGCCCCTTTTAATTTCAATTATAAATGTTGGGGTATGGTTTCAAACCTCTACCATACTTCTTTATTTATGTTTTAATGATTGGATACCACTTTATCTCTCATTAAATGCCTCCCATGTACACCTGTTACTATGCCGAAATCCCGAAAGGAATTTCCCTCTCCTCATTTACATTCAAGCAATTATTTTGTATCATGAATCCAAATTCCATTAAAATTGTTTGTACATATATATATATGACCCCCTTACTTTCCATTTCATTTAAATATGATGAGACACCCCTTTCTTTCTCATTAACCATTTTTATGAATTCTTATGTCACGCAATTACGCTGCCGAAATTGCACCGATTTTCTAAGCCAATGCCTTTGTGTAGTGAATACCATGCCCATTTCTCCATCAAGGGTATTCACTTGTATGCACATTTACTTATTGATTATAAAGTTTCATATATGAATTCCACATTCCATTATCATGGAATAAATGATTATGTTTAATGAATCCATGTTTTATGATCAATTTGGCACACTTATGCATGAAATGAAATGTTTAAGAAGGGTGTGCCCTTATAGCGCTCCAATGCATTGGGAAAAGTATAGTATCATGATACGTCATGTGCAATGAGTGTTGACTCATGATAATTCAAGTGAAATGGGGGTTTACTCGTGATTCATGTGCAAATGAGAATTTACTCATGCTCCATGTGCAATGAGCCTTGGCTCATGCTAATTCCATGTTAAGTGTTGTTGCCACATTTCCATGTAATGATTATCATGATTTATCATGCCTTTATGTTCATGTTTCTCTTCTGCTCTATTGATATTCCTATTTTCTAACATGTATTTTACTCCTCATGTATTCCATGTTTATTCACTTACTAGTCTTTATAGCTCACCCTTTTCTTATGCATGTCCTCAGGTTATCCCATGCAATGGTAAGTACGAGGGAATGCAGTGGTCATGTAAAGGAAGTTTTCAATAAAGATGTTGTAATTCATGTTTTAAGTTTTTATGTAATGATCCTAATCTCCAAATACACTAGACCTCTCGATCTTCCATGTTGTATCAAAGGAATAGTTTATGTAATAAATCATGTTTAAGTTTGTAATAAAAGAAGGGTTGTCATAGTTGGTATCAGAGGATAGGTTTTGTTATTTTTGGGATTTGGATTAGAAAACCCCAGTAAAGCCTTAGAGACAAGAATAAGTATAATAAAAACATCCCTAAGATTTGGTAAGTACTTAGTGAGTGGTTTATCAAGAAAATACATCCCTGTTTGGATATGAGCAGGTAGAGGCGGCTCTGGCACATATGTATCCTAGGGGTAAAACCTGAAAACACCACTTTGAGCTAGACTCGAACGGGAACTGGTGCACGACAACGAGCCTTGCTGCACTCTTGGTTATGACACTCCCGGGGGATATGTTTTGATAAATTCACAAGCTTAGTATGAACCCTTATTAAGGGAATTAAAAAAAATTCCCTTAAGAATATATGTTAGAAATTAGATCATGAAAAGCCTAGATTGAAGCCTATAGACTCATGAGTTAAGGAAATAAAAATTTATTTATAAGTCATCAACTTTTGTCTTTGGATTACCTTTTATGTGTTACCCCTAACTTTCCTTTTATTCCAGCCAATGGTTGGTAATAGGAGGACTCGAGCTAACAACTGATGTGAAGATCAGTGTGATAACTGTACTAATGAGATGCCCAATCCAATGGGAGCGGGAATTGCAAACTTTGTCATGCTTCTCTCTCAGCTAACTCAAGCTTTGAATAGAAACACGGTTCAAGAGGAATGTCCAAACCCGAGGAATGTCCAAACCCCCCTAAGAAGGAACAAGTTGCTATTGAGAGCTTCATGAGATAAAGGCCTCCTACTTTTAGTGGATCATCCGATCCCACGATCGCTGAACAATGGATAAAATCAATTGAAAAGATCTTCTACAACCTTCAATGTTCTGAAAAAGACAAGGTTCTCCTAGCGGCTTATTGTATGGAGGGTGAAGCAGATCAATTGTGGACGTTGATAAAAAATATAAAGCCTGAGGAGGAGATCGAGGCGTTGGAATGGAAGGATTTCCGGAAGATGTTTTTTGATAAATATTTTCCGTGCACCCTCTGGATTAAGATGGAAAGGGACTTCCTTTCCCTCAAGCAAAAAGAAGAAGAATCTGTTGGAGCGTACGCGGAAAACTTCACAAGGCTTGCAAGATATGCTTCCGGCTTTGTCGTAACCCCCGAATGCAAGGTTGACCGCTTCTTTGATTGGATGAAGCCTATCCTATGGAAAGCATTAGTGATCCGTGACTTCGACAACTATGAGGAAATTGTCCGATGTGCCCTCAAGTTAGAAATGGAGATCGGGGAATCACAGGGGTATCATGGGGACAAGAAGCGTAAGGTGGACTTCAATGGTGGTGGTATGATGGATAAATCCAACGGTGCTAAGAAGATCCAGCATCCCACTTTCCAAAAGTGCGGAAAGAAGCACCCTGGAAATTGCCTTAAGGGGATGAGGAAATGCTTTAGGTGTGGAAGAGAAGGGCACCTAGCTGTTAACTGTCGGCAAGAAAGACCTGCAGCTGCGACAGAGGAGAGGAATGCTCCGTTCGAACCTCAACGTGTTGTTCATTTCTATAACTGCAAAGAACCGGGGCATTTTGTAAATCAGTTCCCTAATCCAAGGGTTTTCGGAGGCAACCAACAACCTTCAAGGAAGAAAGGAAGATCTTTTGACATCATTTATGCTGAAGTGAACCCCGACAATGAAGTGGTGACAGGTATGCTAGTTATTCATTCAAGAATAGTGAACATACTTTTTGATTCAGGTTCTACGCATTCTTTTACATCTCGAAAGTTTATTAGAACAATCCTAGCACCCCCACAAATCATGGAAGTGAAGATGTCGATGAGTATGAAAAATGGGAAAATCATTGCATCCCATAAATATAAGTCCTCCCCTGTTATAATATGTGGATTGAACTTCCCGAAAAACCTTTTCATACTCCCTATATTAGAATTTGATGCAATTATTGGCATGGATCGGATTTCCTTATATAAGGCCAACATAAATTGTCGTGAGAGGGAAATCACACTCCATATGGAGAATCGACCCCGATTCTTTACAAGTGTAAGGAGGAAGATGAATATTCTTTATCTCCATCATCTCAAGCATGGATATTACTACCCTATGAGCACGCATATCTGGCTCAGATGATTGAGTCCACGGAAGAAACCATCCTTGAGGAAATGCCTATTGTGAGGGAATTCGCTGAAGTGTTTCCTGAGGAACTGCCTGGTATTCCTCCTAAAAGAGACGTTGAATTCTCAATTGAACTTATACCAGGGGCACTACCAATATCCAAGACTCCATATAGAATGGCTGTCATGGAGCTTGAAGAGATGAAGAAACAACTACAGGAGAATATGGATAAAGGGTTCATACGCCTAAGTTCTTCACCATGGGGTGCACCAGTCCTCTTCGTCAAGAAGAAGGATTGATCAATGCGGCTTTTCATCTATTAGCGTGAACTTAAAAAAATCAAAATAAAGAACAAGTATCCTCTAACACGGATCGATGACTTGTTTAATCATCTGTGTGGAGCACAATACTTCTCCAAGGTAGATTTGCGGTCAGGATATTATCATGTAAGGGTGAAGAAGGAAGATGTCCCCAAGGCCCCTTTTTGTACAAGATAAGGGAACTATGAATTCATAGTAATGCCTTTCAGACTCACTAATTCTCTAGAAATATTCATGGACTTGATGAATAGATTATTTAGGGATTACCTTGACAAATTTTTGGTAGTCTTTATAGATGATATTCTAATATACTCCAAAACCAAGGGGGATCATGAGGAGAATTTAAGAACTGTACTAGAGACTTTGCGCAAGGAGAAGCTCTATGAAAAGTACAAAAAGTGTGAGTTCTGGTTGAAGGAGGTCTCATTATTAGGCCATATCATCACAAGCAATGGGATATCTTTGGATCCCTCCAAAACAGATTCAATTGAGGGATGGTCGAGGCTAACATTGGTAACAGATATCCAGATCTTCTTAAGGTTAGCTGGATATTATCGACGATTTGTGAGAAATTTCTCACAATTTTCCAACCCTCTTACAAAGATAACTCGAAAGGGAGTAATGTTTTCTTGGAGTGATGAATGTGAATAAAGCTTCAAGGAGTTGAAAAATAGGCTTATCACTACACCTGTGCTCACTTTACCCACAAGTGGGGAACCTTTTGTGATATTCAGTGATGCTTCGAAGAAGGGATTAGGCTATGTGATGATGCAGAATGATAAAGTGATATCCTATGCCTCAAAATAGTTGAAAATCCATGAGAAAAACTATCCAACGCATGATATGGAGTTGGCGGCGGTGATCTTTGCCTTGAAAATCTGGCGGCATTGTCTATATGGGGAGAAATGTGAGATATATACTGAACACAAGAGTCTTAAATATATATTCACACAAAAATAGCTTAATATGCAACAGAGAAGATGGATAGAGCTCATCAAGGATTATGAATGTTCAATACATTACCACCCTGGGAAAGCGAACAAGGTGGAAGATGCGCTAAGTAGAAAGGACCCAGCGATTCTATCAATGATGAGAATTGAGAAGGATCCAATATTCTTAGACTTGATGAAGATGGACATGGGAATCATAAAGAAAGGAACATCATCAATCCTTTCACAAATTATTGCTTAACCATCTCTTTTGGAAAGGTTAAAGGATGATCAAAAGGATGATGTGGGAATTCAATAAAAAGTGTAAGCTATCGAAATAGGGAAATCCTCAGAGTTTAATGTTAATGAAGAAGGAATTGTGTGATTTGGGAAAAGACTATGTGTTCCATCAAGTCCGGAGCTAAAGAAGGAACTTTTGGATGATGCACATAGTTCAAATTTCTCTATTCACCCAGGGAGCACAAAGATTTATCGAGATCTCTGAGAAACTTTTTGGTGGGATAATATGAAGAAGGAGATCGCTGTATATACATCAAAGTGTCTGGTGTGCCAGAAAGTGAAGGCATAGCGGCAGAAGTCTAAGGGTATGATGAAACCATTGCCCATACCAGATTGGAAATGGGAGAACATCACCATGAACTTTGTCATTAGACTTCCGAGGACATCCAAAGGAAACAATGCAATCTGGGTTGTGGTGGATCGTCTTAAAAAGACTGCACACTTCATTGCTATTCAGGAGGATTTATCATTGGATCAACTACCACAGATATATATCAGGGAAGTGGTAAGGCTACATGGAGTACCACTATCTATTGTGTCTGACCGAGATCTAAGATTCACCTCTAAGTTTTGGAAGAGTCTTCAACATGCTCTAAATACTGAACTGAACTTCAGTACGGCCTATCATCCTCAAACTGATGGCCAATCCAAGTGGACTATCCAAACACTTGAGGAAATTTTGAGAGCGTTCTCAATGGACTTTAAAGGAGGATGGGATCAACATATTCCTCTGGTTGAGTTCTCTTATAAAAACAGTTTCCACTTGAGCATCCAAATGTCACCATATGAAGCCTTGTATGGGAAAAGGTGTAGAACACCGACATGTTGGGATGTGGTCGGTGAACGTAAGATGCTTGGACTAGAAATGGTCGAGGAAATGGTGGAGAAGGTAAAAACTATTCAGTAACATATCAAGGCAGCCCAGAGTCGACAGAAGAGTTATGAAGATAATCATCGACGAGACCTTGAGTTTAAAGTTGGAGAGATGTTTTTTCTATGCATATCTCTGTGGAAGAAGGTCATGAGGTTTGGAAAGAAAGGGAAGTTAATTCCAAGGTACATCATCCCCTTCGAGATTCTTGATCATGTCAGGGATGTGGCCTATCAACTAGAACTTCCACCTACCATGGCCAAAGTACTTGATGTCTTTCATGTATCCCTCTTAAGGAAGTACATACTAGACCCTTCACATGTACTCTCTTCTGAGGTGGTACAGTTAGAGGATGATCTTTCTTATGAGGAGCAACCAATGAAGATCTTAGATCGTAGAGAAAAAGTTATACAAAATAAGACAATGCCCCTCGTCAAGGTGTTGTGATGAAACCAAAAGTTTGAAGAAGCAACTTAGGAATCAGAGGAAATGATGAAGCTGAGTTAACCACATCTGTTTTAGTGTGGGAAAAGAAAATTTCGAGGGAGAAATTTTGTTAAGGGGGGAATATTGTAACGACACAAAGTTTCATTAATGGAAATCCATCTTGATCTAATTAAATGTCTCTTTATGTAAAATTTTTATATAAAATGTCAAATTCTTTGGTTTTATGTTAAGAATTGTGACCGTTGCTTTTATATCCATTGAACAGTGATCACATGATTAGTATAAATATAGGGCTTTAACAAACCCATTTTATTCAGAAAAAGGAACCGATGATCTCATCCAGTAGAATTGCTCCATACGAAGCCCATTTGTCAGATCTCGGAAAAGAGGTGGCATTTTTGGGCTCCGCTCTTAACCAATCCCAAGCTGAGCTTCATCATGTCAAGCTCGAACAAGACCATCTACGGGAAAAGTGGAAGTTGATAGAGATTACCACTCGAGCGATGTTATCCGAGCCACCCCAAGAGTCTGTCACCATCGCACACCTTACCCTTAGATCTTATGCGGTTGTTTTAAGGGGTTATGTAAAAATTCTCTAGTACTATGTTCATGTATATTATTATTTGTATATAATAATGAATATACCTTCTTGTCATTATTGACACTTTGTAAATAGTTTTTTTAAATCACAAATAGCATTTTTTAAGTTAATATTTAGCTAAGAAATCTATTTTGATGAATTAATGGATTTCTGAATTAAATAATATTTTAATAAAATATTATTATTATTAAAAAATTAATTTCTATTAAATATAAATGATCTTATAATTTTGTGAATGCAATTGTAATTTTTATTAAGGTTTGAAATCCATTTTTTGTAAAAACCCATGAATTTTCGATAAATGTCAGTTTTTATTCTAAAAGTGAAAATTAACATATTTATAAAATTATTTAGATAAAATAAATGTTATTTCTAGAATCAGGATGTTGAAATTATCCAATGGTGAATTTTTCATAATTTTCTGAGACAGTCAAATTTTTGGGTAAAAATTAAATACCGTTTAAATATATAATGTGTTTTATGACATCATAATGACCTAATAGTGATGTAATAAAATACTATAAGCTTTATGTTCGTCCAATATATGTTTTACCATTAAAATAATTTAATTTTGGGTTTGTTTGACTTATTTTACAAAGCATTAATGGACCCCTCAAGACTTATTAAACACCTTGTCTTTTTAAATTATTTTCCATTGGAGTGTGACTCACCTCTACATAAGAAACCCCATTATTTTATGAAGTTAGGACTTTGGAATTAAAAAATATTGTTTTAATCTTCCCTTTTCCAAAAAACATTGATAAAAACCATGATCTGATTTGTGGTTTGGATTAGTTTAATGTAAGGGATCCCAAACCTAAATAATAAAGAATTCACCCACCTTTCCTATATAAACCCACCCAAGCTCCCACTTCCTCCTCACCCAAAGCCTTTGGAGTTCGTCCAACCTTTTACCTACTCTCTCTAGAATCCTCCCAAGGTTCCCCAATCTCCCAATAAGCCTCTCTCAAGCCTCTCTCAAGCCTTTGGAAGCACACTTCCAAGTAAGGGTTTTTTCTTCCTTTCTCATTTTTGTCCAATATTCTTTAAGTTGTTATGCTGATTTTAATTTCAATTATAAATGTTGGGGTATGGTTTCAAACCTCCCCCATAATGCCCTATTTATGTTTGAATGATGGGATAACCCTTTCTCTCTCATTAAATTCCTCCCATGTACACCCGTTACTATGCCTAAATTCCGAAAGGAATTTCCCTCTCCTCATTTACATTCAAGAAATTCTTTTGTATCGTGAATATAAATTCCGTTAAAATTGTCTGGACATGTATCTATATGATCCCCTTACTATCCATTTCATGTATATATTATGAGACACCCCTTTATCTCTCATCAACCATTTTTATGAATTCTTATGTCACGCCGTTACGCTGCCGAAATTGCACCGATTTTCTAAGCCAATGCCTTTGTGTAGTGAATACCATGCCTATTTCTCCATCAAGGGTATTCACCTTTATGCACATTTAATTATTGATTATAAAGTTTCATGTATTAATTACACATTCCTTTATCATGGAATAAATTATTATGTTTAATGAATCCATGTTTTATGATCCATGTGGCACACTTATGCATGAAATGAAATGTTTAAGAAGTGTGCACCCTTATAGCGCTCCAATGCATTGGGTAAAGTATAGTATCATGATACGTCATGTGAAATGAGTGTTGAATCATGATAATTCAAGTGCAATGAGGGTTTACTCGTGCTTCATGTGCAAATGAGAATTTACTCATGCTTCATGTGCAATGAGCCTTGGATCATGCTAATTCCATGTTAAATGTTGTTGCCACATTTCCATGTTATGATTATCATGCTTTATCATGCCTTTATGTACATGTTTATCTTATTCTATATTGATATGCCTATTGTCTAACATGTATTTTAATCCTCATGTATTCCATGTTTATTCCCTTACTGGTCTTTATAGTTCACCATTTTCTTATGCATGTCCTCAGGTTATTCCATGCAATGCTAAGTATGAGGGAATGTAGTGATCATGTAAAGAAAGTTTTCAATAAAGATATTGTAATTCATGTTTTAAATTGTTATGTAATGATCCTAAGCCCAAAATACACTAGACCTCTCGATCTTCCATGTTGCATCAAGTGAATAGTTTATGTAATAAATCATGTTTAAGTTTGTAATAAAAGCAGGGTTGTCATAAAACTTGTCTTATAGAAACAATGGTTTTTAATGTACATATATGTGCTCATGGATTCCCTCCAAATTTAATAATAAAGACCATGTTCATGTAACATAATCCAACCCATTTACATAAAACATCTATTTATCCTTTTATTAGAACTATTTCTTTGGTAGAGTATATGGTGGGATGAACTCATTCCAAATTCTATGCTTCTAAAGATAACATTAAAATTTTTAATTTTTGTATTCACCACTATTGTAGTTCTTAACTTATTCACTGAATACTCACATTCCTTCTTAGCATTCCTCATGAAACTTTAAAACATTTTCAGAGAATTTGAATTATGTTTCATATACATACCATAAGTAATGCGAGTAAAGTCATCAATGAAAGTGATTAATTACTTATCTCTATGATTTGATTGTATTCTTATTAGACCATAAATATTGGAATTAGTAAGTTCCATGTGATTTTTTGAAAAAATGACAACTTTATTATGCGTAATATTAGTAATAATTCCTTTATAGGAAATTGTGAAACACCAATATATTATTCTTGAAATATCAAAAATAACCTAGATACTTTCTCAGTTTGGTAATGATATAATGTTTATTTTATATATATGCCCCATAATTTTATTCCAATATTTATTTTCTTCAACCATACTCAGATAATAAGAGTTTGGATCCTCAAAAATATAGAACAAGTTTTCTTTGGTACATTTTCCTTTTATAACTATCTTTCCATCCTCCTAACTTTTCACAAAAAATTTATCTTTTCTGATAATTTTTTTGACATACTAAAAATGTTTTAAAACAATTTTCGTGTTTTGTTTCATCCCATTAGAAAAAAATATTTCTTAGACTTTAAATTTTATTTCCCAATGATGGTAATCCAAAAAATTTGATTTGAAGAGATTAATCATTTCCAAATATCACTGTTCCTTATTTTAAGTCTTTCAAATTCTTCAAAAACATTTACCCTTTTGTAATATGAGAAGAACAACCAATATAAAAAATCTAAGGTTAGTCACTTTTTTTCATTTGGAGATTTCTCAACAACAATAACATTTTATTTTTCTTTTTATTTCACACCATTCTGATTATGAGAATTGTCGATTTTTTTTTGTTCTGGTGACAAAAAAATACATCATTTTCATTATTTATAGGTTGTTAAAATATCTAAATAGTATTTTCCAAATTTTGGAACATAATTTAATTTTTCACACAAAACTTCCCAGTTTTCATTAATAAATCATTCTTAGTATTCTTCTATTGAGGGGATTGAATCCCCCTAAAAATTTTCCTTCTATAATTTATGGAATAGTGGTGATGTTTTTGGTTAAACTAAAAAATATTTTATTTATGATCAAATCCAAAACAATACTACAAGTATCTGTAGAATGAATATTTTCCTCTAAAATTTCCATAATATCTGTAGTTGAGAAAATGTTTCTCAATAACCTTTTTTTCTTTAGTATCACAAATTTTTAGACCACCAACCATTATATTATCAAATAAAATATTATTTTTTAAATCATTATTCATTCAACCATATCAAAAATAGATGTTTTATAAGTCTTTTTGGAAATAGTTTTAGAAACTTTGGACCTTTCCACTTTTTTTAATTTGACACAGACACAAGTTTCCTTGATTTCTTCATCTCAAAAACGAATTATATTTTCTTCTCAACCTCTAGAGGTTATTTTTTATCCTTATTAGGTTTATCCATTCTAGATATTTCACCAAATTTAGAGATATAATTATTTAAACATCTAACACTCTTTTTATCTATACAATGTTTTTTTGGACACGTTCCAACACTTCATATTTTTTCCACCAACTTCTCTTCTAGATGATCATTAAGATTTCATTCTATATAGATTACATAAAATTATTAATGTATTCTAGAAGCTTATTTTCTCATCAAGAATAAATTATCTATTTTTTTTGAAGAGTACTTACTATTCAACTTTCTGATTTCATTCTCAATCATCCAGATATTTATCACACAAGACTTCAATTCTTAATTTACAAAAAGTTAAAGTTTATTTTATTCTTATTTATAAATTCTTATTCCAAACTCTCCATTATTCACTATTGTAATTAATTTATTTTATCAAACCACATTGAAATATTTTTAAAATTCAACCTCACTGTCTTCCTCTTCATCATCTTCAGTTAGGAAACTTCTACTTTTTTATTTGAAATTTTTTCATATTTACCTGTTAAATTAGATTTATCCTTATCACCTTATATCTTCCATGATATTCTATGACTTCTATCATCTTCCTCACTATCCTCTTTTTTATTTCTTTGAGAAAAATTAGGCATAATGTTCCCAATTACTCCTCATTCAAAACACATCAAGTGATTTTTTCCTTTACATTTACATGTACTTATTCTCATATTTTTAGAAAACATCTGTAAAAATTTATCATGATTTTAACATACCTCATTTTCAGAATCAGAATCACCAACTTATTCTTTAATAAGAATCATATTTGAATTTTTTTTCATGGAATCGTTGAAAAAAATTTCTATATCGACTTTTTTTTTATTTTCATTGATTTCTACCATCTCATTTCATAAGTGATGAAAGTTCAATGAAAAAAATCTAGAGATAATGTTTTAGGATCTCTATATTCTAAAGAAGAAACATTAACATGAAAATTTTTGGGAAGAATTATTGTGATATTTTTAAAAAATATAGAATCTTCTATAATTTCACTAAGACATCTGATAGTGTTGAAAATTTTAGTCACCATGTAATGAATTGACCAACAGATTCGTATTCAACCATATTGATATCTTCATAATTCTCCCCCAAATATGTAACTTCTCCTTATTTACTTTTTTACTGCCTTCATAAATGTATTTCAGTTTATTCCAAATACCTTTGGATATGTAAACACCCATAAATCTTAAAATGTATCTTTTATAAAGTGATGAGAGAAAATAATTCTTGGATCTTCCATCATTCTGAAGATTTTTCATGTCAACAGATGTAAGAGGAAAATTATCTTAAATCGGAGAAAATACATATATTGTAGTTCAAGATACTCATACCTAAAATACATAACAAAAGGAATAATTATTTCTTTCTAGATATGGTAATTCTTACCATGATGATTGGAATCCCCTTACTATATACAATATTGAGATTTTCCATCACAACTTCTCTTTGAATTATTTGGAAAAGAGTAAGTAAAGGGAACCTTTAGCTCTGATACTATTTATAAGTACCCTTCCAAGTTAAAGTTTCACTAAGAGGGGGAGGGAGTGAGTTAGTGATATCATTTTATTTTAATTTGTATTTATCCTGAAACAACCTTTATCACCTCTCCTTTCTTCTTCTATTGGGAAAACTTCCTCAGGGGAAAAAAAATCCAAAAACATATTCTCCTTATAATTTTGAAACTTATCCCTCTTATTTAATACATAGTACTAGAATTAGAATATAAAAATTATCTTCCACTATTTATTGGTGACCAAAATATTATTTGGGGGAGAATATCAAAATAATTTCCAGTCAAAAAAATTTCCTAAAACATAAATTCTCTTTGAATTTTGGGTTCACCTTGAATTCTTCAATGCTTGTCAAATATTCTTGAATCACCACAACTTTATATTTCCTAAAACACACATAATTAACTTTAGTCTGATTCCAATTTTCCATTCTAGTTTTCCCATTATTATGGAATCATATGTTTAATAAAATATTGTTCATTATGTTTCTCTACATAAAATATAAAAAAGAAAACATATGTATCCTCATTATTATTATTGAAACCAACTTCTCATTTTGATTTATTCATTATGATAAAGATATTAGTTTCTTCATTATATTTATATTCATCAAAATAATCTTATGAAAAATCATTCTTAAATTTTTTTAAACCACTTATATTATTCCCTTGAAAATACTTTGACAAGATTTGAGAAATTACAATTTTCTTCCTTTACGGACCAATGGTACGATATCTGATCATGTTATTGATGTAAATATATGTCTAATGAATTTATCTCAGCATTAAACTGATAATAGATTTCATTACTAGTCTAATGGGTCTTTTCCCAATTGAAATTATAAGGAAAAAGATACCTTATCTCATTCCTAAATAGAAAATATATCAGAATTTTTCTTTTCTTTTGACCTGCATGTTAAGGAAAAAAATAAACAACTTATTTTGATGAAAATGGGTGAATAAATTTTAGATGTCCTATAATATGATTTTTTATTGATCATAAAAGCTTCACTTTTCTCTTATTCTTCATTGTTCACAACAATTCATCATAAGGGAAATTTCTTCCTCCGATGATTGGTGGCGGACTGCCTCCGATGAGAATGGTTCAAGCAGCTTCAACCTCATCAAATTATTTCCTTTTATAATTATGATACTAATAAATTTACAACACTTAACTTTTTTTTGAATATCTATATCTTTTTTCTTATTGGTCTGAATGGAAATAAAATACTGTAGTTTCTCTTATTATAATCCACCTTCTAAGCCTTAAAAAAATATACATTCAATAATAACATACTTAACGACTAAGATATGAAAGATTTTTCTTTATCAGAATTCTTTTTTCCCAAACCCATTTCTTGTATCATGACATAATCATAATTTTTGAATACATTGATTATTAGATTCAAAATTATATGAATCTTAATGAAGTGTTTTGTAATTTCTCACTACTCAAAAACATATTTCTTTCCAACCAATTCTCAATATGATTAACATCATCAGATCTCCCCCTTTCCTTTATTAATATATCATCACAAGTTTTGTAGATTAATTCCAATTTATGATAACTCCAAGACCTAAAAATAATCATCTGGATTTTGTTGGATCTAATCAGACTCTAAAATAGTTTTCCAATATGGTCTTCCATTAATTCTGGACTCAGGGTGAGTTTGATGAACCTATTATTTTGGAAAACTTCTCATCATTATGATAAACTATATTAAACATTATGAGTTAGATTTATTGAATATAATGGTCAGTCCAATTTTTAGCATTAAAAAGTTAATTGATTTTATTATATATTTGATAAGGACAACATTTAATGCACTAACTCCTTTCAGCTGCCAAAAACAACATCCAACCATGTTGTTCCCAACAATGACCAGTATTATATCTCACCCTTTAAAGTTACCTCTTATCTCTTTGAGAATGTGAAGATAAATCAATTCTTAGATCACAATGTCTTGGTTTTCTATGATAGTATTTCAGAAGATGAACCAAATCCAGTCTGGTCTACGAGTAGAGAAGAAATATCATGTTCACATGGATGTGTTTGGGTTCCCACAGATATCAGAGAGGAATTGATGTAATTTTCCCATGCTTCTTAGTTGTAAGTTCATTCAAGAATCTCTATGATGTATCAAGATATGTGACACCGGTATTGGTCGTCTAGGATGAAACTCCATATATCAGGCTTTATCACTAGGTTTTCCACCTATCATCATGTGAAGGCAGAGCACCGAAGACTTGTAGGCTTGTTAAGGCTTCTTCCTGTCCTAGAATATAAATTGAAGGATGTTTCCACAAATTTATTAGTCATCATACTGAGGTCTCATATAGGTGGAGACACAGTATGGGTAGTCATTAACCGACTGATGAAAGTATCCCACTCCCTTCAAATCTGGTATACTTTCTCAGTTGATGACCCAGAAAGAATATATTCCCATGAGATCATAAAACCACACTCGGTCTTTCATACTATCATTTTAGATGGGTATTTTAGCTTCATATCATAGTTCTGGTAGGGATTGTAAAAGTCTATGGGTAAATAGGTGCTTCTAAGAACAACCTTTCACCCTCAAACTAATGAACAGTTGGAACAGATGATACATGTGTTAGAGGACATTCTCTAGGTTTGTGTCTTTGATTTTTTCTGTTCTTGGGAGAATCATATCTCTCTCATTAATTTTTTACTATAAAAATATCTTTAAGGAGACAATTTAGATGGATCCTTTTGGGGCCTTGTATGGTAGGTCATGACGTTCACCACTACGCTGTCTAGAGGTAGAATAGATTACCCTAGTGGGTCCTCAACTCATGAAGGAGACATCGAAGTAGGTTTAGCTAATCAGAAGCATATGTCTACTGCTTATTCTAGAAATAAATCATATTGATATCACTATCAATGAACTCTGGAGTTTGAGGTTAGGGATCATTTTCTGCTATGAGTATTTCCTAGGCTTGAGTATAGACAGATAAGGAGGAAAGGGAAGTTTTCTCCTCTTTTTGTAGGGTAATTTGAGACATTGGAGAGAGTTAAGAAAATATATTATCTATTATTACTACCTTAGAGGTACCATTCCATTTATGATGTCTTCCACATTTCACAGCTTCATCATCATCATGCTGACCCATCCCATAATTTTGATACTAAGGAAGTTGAGTTAGATGTCGATGCTATATTTGAGGAATATCATATAGACATCATTGAATAAAAAATTAAGTCTCTATAAGGCCGGTATGTACCTCTAGTATGGGTGATATGGTATCATGTCCATGTACATGATGAGATTTGGGTGCGGGAGTCTGACGTATGTGCTTGGTGGCTAGAGTTATTCTCAGATAGTGTTTTTCTTCCTTTTTCAGAGCTCACAACCTCAATATGTTTGAAAACTACAATGAATGTACAGTTAGTCGAAACCATGTGACTCAAGCACTATAGTATCTCCTAACCATGCGTTGCTGGGCAGTGGGGTGATATTGGTGCATGGATTTCCCTAACCATGTACTAGGTCCATACGACAATGAAAAAAACTATAGACATGCTGTAGAGTTATTTTGCATGGTTCACACAATATTTCTCTAAATGTGTGTCCTAACCATGTGGGTTACCCCTTATTAATGTAAAAGGCACACAGTTGGTGCATATTTTGGCAAACCACACATCCCAACCTTGCGATTCCTATTATTTTGTGATTTTATGAAAATTACCTTAAATGTTTTGTTTTAAGAAACCCTTCTTCCTATTTTCTTTTCCAGTGGACTTCCACCCCTCCATTTCTTTCTTTTTCTCCCTTGGAATCCCTATTATAGAATTTATTCAAATTCTTTTATAATGAGTTTGATCAAAGAACCATCCATCTCACTGAATCCACTCCAATAAGATCCTAATTAAATTTTATCTATTTTTCATTCTTATTCCTATCAATAATACTTTTTACATATAGGCTCACATGCCATAATTTTTAGGGAATTGAACCATTATTCAAATTTCTTCCAATCCAAGACAAACTAGAGCCTGATACTTAGTGAGGAGAATCATACTAGTACAAGGTAGGTGGTATATAACTTATCCCTCAAGTTTCTTCATATTATAATTTTCCATGTGCGCATATAAATTTCACCAGGTGTCACCTATTTAATTAATTTTCCTTTTTATATTCATTATAACAATATTATATGAATCTCATTAAATATTCTATCCATCATTGGAGGTTGTGACCTCAATGAAGACCACCCAATGTATGGTGATATAAATATTTGGGATTTTAGTTTTTTTGAATGATCATATGAGCCACCATTCAAGTATTCCTAGGCTTGATCCAGATAATAATAATTTTACCTTGATTAAATGACTATTGAATTTGTTATGATAATAAATTTATTATTTTGGTTCCACTTAACCATCTATAGAAAGTGTTCTACACAATTAATTTGGTTTTAAATGGTTAAATTGGAATGTATACCACTTATATTACTTTACCTAATTTAATGTAACTAAAGAACTTGTTTTCACATCCATAGAATACGTTTCTATGTTTGATGGAAGTTATTTTATTGAACCTAATAAATTGAATGTGATTTATTAAATGAATGAAATGGTTGCATTCCCCTAAGCCTTGTCACCTTGACTTATTAAATGACATGTCAGTTTCATGGCCTCAATTATATAAATGAAAAAAATATTATGTTCCATGTATATAGATGATGACATTACATTAGGAGTGGTCAAACTAGAGTTAGATTTTGGGTTCCTAAGGGAATTTCTTGATCAGTCATGGAAACCATTCCAATTCAATGATGAAAATTTTGAATGGTAATACCCACCTTGGAACCCAATCCTCATTTAATAATGGATGCTCGATATAAAACCATAGGATCCCTTCTTCACTATTATAATAGGATGCCTTGGATATACACCTTGGATTTTGTGTGAATTCTATGTAAATGAGACACCTTGGATACTACCATTGGCCTAGTGAATGCATATCCTATTTTTCCCTGGATTTTTTCCTTGGACTTAGTTAGAATCACTGTTGAAGAATTCCTTAGAAGATTCTCCTTGGATTACACTCTTACCCATATATCTATAATACCATTTATACCTGAGTTGGATCGAACCCTGAGGTTACAGTTTTCATTGTTATTACCTTAGAAGCTATTCATTTTTAATATCTTCAGGATGCCTTATCATAACTTATATCCTTTACTATTAATATCATATCAGGACGTCGGTTCTAGTTTTACCTCACATGACCTATTTATATAAATTGGAACTTATTTAATTAATGAACTGGTTATAAGTTCACACACTAATCAATGTTTGAAGCAGTTACTTGGGTATTTACATTACTGTACCTATTCACTTTTATATATGCATACTTGAAAACTATTTTAGTTTGTATTACATTGAATGAATGTTATAGATGCTACTAATGGAGACCTAATGAGATTTATATCACACCCTATCTTGGCCTCCATTGGAACATGGGAAGATTATATGTATGCAGGTATTGAAAAAGTGAAGTATACCATTTCATAAACATGTTTTATTGCTTTCTTAGGATAGATCTAGTAGCAGATGACCGAGTTGGAGCTCAGAAAGATAGGGATATTTTTTTGGAGTACTTTTCGCTACTTTTGTATAGAATATTATACGAGCTTCCTTGTATCCATGTTTCTAGTTGTATAGTGATGTGGAATGTATTATATCCACTTATTATTATTATTAGTTGTTCCAACTGTTTATTATTCTTGTCTACTTTTGTTGCGCCTTCTTTTTTACATATATTTCTCCCACTATTTAGACATTATCTTATTTATTTACTGTTCTATACTATTGTAATAAGGGCATAATATTCCCATGGACACACCCTAGTCCCTCGATAGTAGTCAGAACCCTCTTTTATTCGGGGAGATGCTCTTGATGCCATGTGGCCCACCTAGATAGGGTCACCTCTTAGTGGAATCAATGTTTACGACTTCACAAAGAATCACCTATTGAGATGGGTAGAGCTAATGGTTCCACATCCTTGATGAAGGGGGTAGAATTTTGGAGAAAATTAGAGGAATAATCTTAAATACCAAAGGATAAAAAGGTCATTTCCTCACTTTTGAAAAGGTAATATGTTTTTTCACATGGTTTTTTATGCTAGGAACAAAACATGATTCTCCTTATATCTAAGAGAAGAATAGGCCACACGATGTATTAGGGCTATCTGGATGGTTTGGAAAACCATATGGTTCACATGCACAAACATATTTCCAAATTTTAACGACCACAAGGGTGTATGAGATAGCCCACATGGTTGTCAAACCTTTGAAGGGTCATTTCCTAATATCTGTCTGAGACACCTCCACCCTGCATGGTTATAGAGAATGATTAAACTTAATTTTACACAAATCTTGAAACATGAATAGTATGAAATCTTTTATTCTCTTTCATACCTAGAACCCCTGGGACACCCCTGAGACCTATCAAAATATTGATAAAAACTCCATAAAAAAATTTAAACTTTATCATACCTCATCTTAGGGTTGGTATCTTACAATCTCTCACCTTATAACATCTCATCCTATAACTACATTCCCAAGAATCACCAAGCCTCCAAGAGAAAACATTGGACCACATGGCCCACCTATCCACTTCCCTCTCCCATGTTTATTATGAAACACATCCATTCTATCATGAAATTCCACAAAAATGAATGATTTTACCAAATTAATTTTCCAACCAAGATTAAAAAAAACGAATTGGGTGGTTCTCAATGGATGAATCAACTTTAACACAGTATCATCAACTCCAACTACATGAACTATGTGAGGGAACTATAGAAATACCACCAATAATAAAACTCAAGAAAAAATCAGTCAAGTAATACACTATACCACTGTGAAAGTTTCAACAAGAACACTACCACCTTGAACCTCTCAACAATCACATCCCAAAATTACTAGATTCATATTACAATATATTCAATATTATAATGGTGATGCAAGATCAACTTCACCCGAAGGAACACATGGTTACCCAACCAAATTTCCAACCTACTTCAGTCCATGATTTAAATCCCAACAGCCTCCTCCAAAACTAGATTCACAAAACAAGACCAAGGCATAACCATCAACTCAAGCACGTAACCCCCAAAACCTGAGCCAACACTCATTTTCATAACCAAAACAACAAGATGGTTTTTTCTTGATCTTATAAAAACCCAAACACTAAAAGAAATTCTGTTTGGTCACCTTCCAATATTATCATACTCCCCACCATAATCATGAACTTAAAACCACCCATTTTTTAAGTTTGGAACTTCTTTCATCTATAATATTCAAATGAACATCAAACTCATGTTTCCATAGTGCACCCAGTGTGATTCCCATCATTACATGACTAAAACCCCATGGGAGAACCAATAATCATTATCACCCACTAATGTTAAAGAAAAACCACCACAATTGAAACACATCCAATATACATTCCAACTAAAAACTAACTTCACTTCCTTCATAATCCCCAAATCATTCATTTAGTACATCCATCATTTTGATGAAGACATGTTAGATGTGTTTTGTAACTCACCACACCCATTCCAAAAAATAACCTAGGTTGATCTATCCCTAGACAAATCATCTCATAAATTATCCACCTCCACTACCTATATGTTTATACCTTAACTAAGAACAATTCCCCCATGCATTGAAGCTTTCCTTGACTATCCCAGACACACCCATTGAAGTCCACACCTAACTCCCAGTGATCTTCCATTTTTAAAACATCAATTATCTCAAAACTATTTTCGTGCTCTACTGCACCCACCAATGAACTTCCAATACAATATCCATATATTTATTTTAGAACCACCTTGATCCTTAAACCAATTTTTGGCTAGACTAGATATAACATGAGAATCCTTGATAGAAACCCTAAGGATTCTAGGGACACACATCATTTTTTCTTTAATGGAAGCTCAGTGCCACCATGACCATGCCACAATCAACTCTACATTTCTATGAACTATTCAACACAAAGTTTATACCCCCTTAACCCACACATCACTCTCCACATTAGGAATATTTTTTCCATGACCTCTCCGAAGAAACTACAACCATCAATGCTCATTCCCACCAACTACTCAACCAAAGAAGTAAATTTCATCTCGCATACTATCACTCAATTGAAAAAACTATAGGTCAACCATCACCTATTCCCAGCCTCCAAGAACTACACACATGGTATTTGAAAAAACCCTTTACATAATGAGGACCCTAATCACAATGGGTAATGGTGAACCTCTCACCATGTAACTTACCTCATAGTACTTTAAGAACATAATCTACAATAGGTTATCCATCCAACCAAATGAATGAAACTTAAGTAGAATTGGGTATAGAAAATTCTCTCTCGGTGTATGAAATACGATGTCCAGATGTTCAGTATTATCTTATCAAGAATGTATGTACACTAATATATTGTTGAAAAATACCACCACAATTGATATGTCCTTAATGTCACCTCCTACTATGGGGAAACCTTAACCTATCAAAATTCTTGGACTTCCCTACCTAGAATCATCTCATCCACTCTTAGCCACCACCATTGAAGAGGAACATTCCAAAAAAAGAAAATCCTTACTTTATCAGGGCTCTATTCCAAGCATCCATGAACCAATGTTCTCCATGGAACTATTGCTACCACACTACTCAAGTGCATCCACCTTGACTCGAAAAATTCCCAATGAAAACAAAAATGATCCACTTAACCAATTCAAAAAAATTTGTTTTGTGCATAGATGGAACACAGCACCCTAATTTCATTGAAAATTATTGGTTCTTTCTTATGAGCCACCCGTTCACATAAACCAAACAACATAGAGAATATCTAGAGTATATTCACCATTATAGACTCACCAAAACCTTGGGTCAAATGCCCTCATATGACCATTCTATGAATTTGAATTAGAATCCATGAGTCATATGCCACTAAGACCTAGATTAAATGATCACTAAACTACTGAAAAAACCTCCTAGACTATCAACTTCATTAGACATGAGGCATCCTAAAAGGTATTATCTGACAACCCATCCTTTCAAACAGGCCCTATCCAACCAAAATACCAACTATTACCAAAACTTCATTCTTGAATCAGAAGAATTATATCATTATCTAACCATGCTTAACTCATTTAACCAAGGATAAAATCGACCCTCTAATTGAAAAAAATCCAAACAACTGGGTCAAGAATCTGAATGATTCTTCTCCTCAAGTCGAACCTTCAAGCTAATCAAAATTAGTCAAGGTGATTTTATTTGAAAAAACCCAATGCATAACCATGCCCATTTTTTTATAAATAAATGATCACACCCATCTTGAATTTATCACACCTTTGAAGAATACCCCTTTCTTCAAGTTTCAAAACACTCAGAAAAATTTTCCAACCATCCCATGATTACCCTCACATAGACAAAATCCCCGACTAATGATCACAACCAGAGTCACATTTCCAAAACCATTATCCCTTCCACTAATCCCCTTCTACTATAATCCATGTTATTAATCCTTATTTTTACCATCTTCAAAAATCTCCAAACATACACATGGAAATCACACGCACCCAAAGAGCTTAAAACACAATTGACTCTTCTCACGAGTCACCCTTGAAAAACAATAGGGAACTGACGACACAAAAACCACTATTAATGGAAACAAAATACAAGAAAATCATTCCATGGTCCAACATACAACCCACTCATCCACAACCCAAAAATGTTACCACATCCAAATTTTAAATAGATACCACACAACCACAATGTAATATCTTAACTGAAAGAATAATAAGCAACATCCCACTACTCATTACATTAAAACCCACCAAGGAATCAAACTCATGACCATGTATTTCAAAACCAGGGCACTCTCAGATCCCAAACCACCCATAAAATAGGTCAAAAAACAACACCAAGGATTCACACTACAAATTTCCATGAAGGTTACACCATTTATAATTTCCCCTTTTAATTAATCCTTACTAGTTTTGAAACATACTGATTCAAATTTCCAATATTTTTTATTATCCAACAATTTATAAATAAACTATTTATTAAAATTAATATTTCATAAATATTTTATTAATAATAATTTCATGAAAATTTCAATAGGAATAATACACACATAGAAAAGTACACTACTAAAATATGAATTCTAGGGAACTATCAATCATAGTAAATATATATATTCCATATAAATCTAATATTCCTAGAATGATACTTGAACACATACCCTCTCTTTTCAACACTAATCCCAAAAATAGAATTCCCACAAATAAATATCATCACATCCAAGTGAGTAAATAATCTTTGAAATACCAATCAAAGGTAATAGAAAAAAACATCAATTACCATCCCTAGAAGCATGAGTTTTCCCGGTTCATGGGGCTATAGGAACCCGGGAATGATCCCATTACCAATCCCTGACAAGATCCTGGTCTCCAATCGGCCTTTCCAAAATATTAAGAAAAAACAATACACCTTTGATACTACTATGTAACATCCTCACTCAGAAGACACTAAAACTGATGCACTGAGGCAGTGCACCACATGACCTCAGGCGTGTCTCCCAGTATGCCAGAGGCTGCAGACCAGTAGCATGGGTATAAAGTGAAATAATGGGGGGACTATACACACTTATCAAAGAATAATAATAATAATAATTAATATCAATAAATATAAAAACCAACATAAATGGAAAATGGGATAATATTTAGTAGGTTACAATAAAATCCCATTTGAAACATGATACCACAATGAAATTTATACTCTAAATTTCTAGAATTCATACAAATAAAGATACAAATACCAAAACTATAAAAATAAACTAAACATAGACCTGAGTCCTAACCCAATATTGATATACCATAATCCAACCAATCATCCCATACATAATCCATCCACCAAGTTTGTATCTTGATCATATACTAGAAAACGTAGAGTCTGCTTTGGTGCCCAAGTTCCATAGAAGCCTAAGAAGGGTGTGAGTAAAACTCAGTAGGTCACCAACAAAAGTGTCTAAAACATATATTAGTATGAACAATAGTTTATGTAGATTATTGGGGGTGTAATGAATAAATAAGGGGAAAATTAATCATATTTCTCAATTAAACATTTATTGATTTTCTTTTTAAAACTTTGAATCCCAATGTGTTATATAACCAATCAAACTTGCTCTGACCAAGATGAGATCCTAATCCTTATACCATAGGGGTTTACCATTTAATTCAAAAGGTGAATTCATTTATCATTTCCATAATTTTTCATACCATGGAGCATGAATCCAGGTACCCATTTATAACATCATAGGGGTAATAGGTCTGTAAACTAGGAGAATCATTTCAAGTATCCAACTAAGATTCAAGATAGAATGTTTTCGCATCCAAACCATGCTGTGAAATTCCATTTCTATACCCTTGAAGTCTAGATCGTCATTCCAAGAATTGAAAACTATGGTGTTTTATGGTGGACTGAGAATCAATATGCCCCACCCAAAACTGAGGAGTGGAGCGTCAGTCCATCATCCCAAAACCATTAGTTACATTCCATCAAACACGGAGCATTAGTACATTACTACAATTGGGATTCAACACATCATTCTTGACCATCCCCAACCATTCCATTATCAACAATTTATATTTATATCACATCATTTATATAAATATCAATACCCATAATAATTCATCATTTACAGAGGTCCCCACATACCATTAAAACAAAAAATTTCTCATCAAGGTCAAAAATATTTTCATGATTTCATAAAACACTACTTAAAACATTTTGAAACTATCATTGAATAAGGGTTCTTCACATTGAACATAAAAAAGGGTTAGAGGAAATATTTTTTCTTCAATTCATTAAAAAAACTACCATAGAATTTTCAAAAGGGGTAACCCACACACAGAATTCACAAAATCTTTTGAAATATAATAAGAACCCCTTATTAATTAATTTGAGGTAAAAACCTCTTTTATAAACATTACCCACTTTCAAAAAATCATTTTATTTCATTGAAAACCACAACTGGATCAAAATAAAAATCACACCATTTAATCCATTTCAAAATCCTGTTAGGCATTTCAGAAAAACAAGTATATAAAATTTTCAATTATCCCTTTTCCCATGCCCACATACCGATTAATAATTATAATCCATTATCTTTCACATTTACCTTATCTCAACATTTACCAATTTTTTTTTATAATTTTCAATAATTTGTAATAACTTATGGGTATCCCTAGCTCTGACATCAAATCATCAACAGACCTAAGGAGGTTTGTTAAGTGATTTAAACCTCAATTTAATGCAAAAATTTACTTCCCTTATCCAAATAAATAAAAAATGAAGGAAAAACATTAAATAACTAAATACACATATAAAATTTGTACTACTATGAGAAAATGTTTATAGGACACATAAATCATGCTAAAAAATGATGACATTCCAAAATACAGTCCTTGATTTGAACTAAACCAAACTCAAACAATAAGATGAAGTACAACCTTAAGGATAATGGATTCAAGTTTTATAAGGATATGAAACAACACAATAATTATATTCTATTAAAAGGATTAAAAAAGAGTCTAAAAATTACCTTGGGATTTAATTATAACTAGTTGGAACTCTAAATGGACCAATATTTTAGGATAATCACCCATGGAGAAGTAGAGAGCTCTTGATTCATCACCCTTGCAGTAGGGATAAAATGGGAGAGAAAATTGGTGGATTCACATTAAATATCAAGAGGGAAAAAGACCATTTAATCAATTTTTAAAAGGCACATAGTTTTGGCCGCATGGTTGGACAAACCATGAATCAATAGGGTGTCTTCGTCTTTCCAATATGGGGCAAGGATGCATGTTCTAGCTAGGCTATCCATATAGTTTGATAAATTGTGTAGTGCCTTTTAACCTACCTCGTTCAAAAGTGGAATGATGCCATGAGTATCAGGAAAGACCCGCACAATTGTCAAACTATGGGAGGTTTATTTCCTTAGCTCTATCCAAGACACCTCTACCCCATATAGTAATGGTGCATGGTTAAACTTAACCATTTGAAAACTGTGGAACTTGTACATATTGGCCTATTTTACTCTATTTCATGTCCCAAACACCTATGACACCCCTAAGACCTATTCTACTCCCATAAAACCCTCCACAAAAAAAATTTAAATTGGTACGTTCATCTTATGAGGGTCTTGATATTATAAATGTTTCCTCTAATCTTTGACCCATTGATACACCACACATCTTGACACATTGTCCACAATTTCCCACATCATATTGTCCCACCAAAAGAGTTCCTTGAAATATGTATACATATTAGTGTTATGAGGGTGTATTGATAAATTTGAGGTATGACCATGATCCATTAATTTCCTTTTCATTTATGGTATATAGGGAACACAAATCCTCTTTCCAAATTTCCAAATTCCATATTCATATATGATGTTTTCCAATTTTCCATTATTCACAACATTAATTTTATTTTTAATATTATCATAATTATACTGATAATTTTTTCATTTCCGATAAATATGTTTTAGCTATCATTTGAAAAAATAATTATGTATCCCCTTCCATTATATTTTTTATATAAAACTTTACTCGATTCATGAACATAGGATCAACATCAATCTTTATTTTGGAAAGAACCCCATGATCCCTCCTGCTCAATGAATCAACTAACTTATTTTATATCACTTGGAGATAGTGTATTGAGAAATAATAATCCTTTAGTAGCTCGATCGATCATCTATTCCATATTTTATTAAATTTTATGAAAATACATATTTCTGACTCTTATAATCTATGTATATCCCAGATATTTCACCATAGAGACAATGTATTCAGAACATCAAAGAAAATATTATTGTTGCTAACTCAAGATCATGATTTGGATAGTTATATTCAGAATTATTTAATTCTCTACTTGTATATTAAATAAATTTATCATTTATCATAAGGTGAAAACAAATTCCATTCTTTGATAAATTACTATATATCACAAATCCATTATTTTATGATGCTATAGTAAAAATAGGATAATTGACCAATATCTACTTTGATTTATAAAATAATTATTACCATTTCTTTGTCCATATGAACATTACCCCTGTAAATGTAATCTTGTTTAATAGGATATCCAATTTTGAAGAACGAATCACTGATAATTACTTACCAAACCAATGAAACTACATACCTCAGTTATGTTCATTGATGCATGGAATATATTGACTACTTTTTTTCATATGATCAAATGAGATTCCATCATTGGAGATAATATTTCTATGAAAAGAAACTTTATCAAGCTTGAATTCACTCTTTATAAATTTACCATATAATTATTTCCTCCCATGAGTCTCAATAATAATACATAAGTGGTTCCCATGGTCCACATATATTTTAGAATACACCCAAATATCATCAATAAATATCGTAAAAAATTATCAAGATATTACTTGAATACTCTACTCAATATATCCATAAAAATAGAGGGTGAATTAATCAATCAAAATGGTATTACTATAAACTCATAATTTCCCTACCTAATTTGTGATGATTTCATCATATTATCTTCTTTCATTACTAATAATTGATGATACCCATGATGAAGGTCATTCTTGGAAACATACTGAACTCTATAAAGTTGATCAAATACATTATCAATGTAAGGTAAATAAACCATGTTTATTATCTTAATGGAAGTGATTTTAATATAATAAATGCATAACCATATAGATCCATATTTATTCTTAGTGAAAATAATAGGGATCTTGAAGGAGAAACACTAGGGTATATAAATCAATTACCACCCAAATCCTCAAGTAATTTATTAAACTCCACTAACTCAACAATGGCCATTATATTGGAATTATTTGATATAGGTATTTCACTAATGATTAAATAAATAGAAAACCCAAATTCAACCTTTAGTGGATGTCCATTTAATTCATTTGGAAATACATAAATGTATTCATATTCAATAGGTACATCCACGAGTTAAAGATTAACTTTTTCATCCATAGGTTATATCTGCTCTTATTTCCAAGAATCTCATTCAAAAGTAACACTGGAGGTGGATATAGAAATGAATTGGATGATGAGGTTTCCCCAAAAAAGATAAGGAATTCCATATATTCATCTAGAATAGTAATTTTCTTATCTTTACAATAATTTTTTGCATCATATTTTTAAAGTCAGTATATAGAAAGGATTATATTAAATTAAAACTTAGATATGACAATAAAATTATATAATAGGTCATGTTTATGTGTCATAATGGGAACTACATGACACATAATTATTTTAGTGAGGTTTCCACTAAGAGTTTTGACTGAAAAATCCTTTCTCAAGATGAAAGTGAAATGTCTAATTTTAATGGAAAAAATGGTATATATAGAGGAGTATGAAGATCCAGAATAAAAAAAAGACAATTTTGAATAAATGATTAAAGTACCTACCATGACATATTAAAAAACATACCATTAAACTGTAGTGACCACATAAGGTTTGCCTTATGCACTTTTCATATTCTATAATAGATTGCATCGATGATCATGATATTGGTTTGAATAATTCCATATTTCATTATAGTTGATGCATTGGATAGAAGTGGTATCTTTATTCCCCTTAATTACATAAGTAATATTACCCTTGTCCCCACACTTATAACACAATTCCATGCCCTTCATGCATTTTTCAGTATCAGTAGTTGAAAATGGGCTTTAAAATTAACATTTTAATGTCGATTCGTTAAGACCAATGTTAAATGTCCTCATAGTTGAATTCTATAATCTCTAATATCCATCATTAACTCTATGAATGACATGAAATTTCAATTTCATTATCTATAATTTTAAACCCCATATCTACTATGTAGAATTTTTTTATTTATTATCTTTAATAATAGGTCGGGTGTTTGGTTTCATATATCATGCTAAAAGGTTTTTCAAATGTGAATGTTTTTTTATATCAAGATGCTATTATGATATATTTAATAGTGAGTTTTATTCCCGAGGAAACCATAATAATTCTTATATATCCCTATTTGAATGTTATATTAAAAAATATTGAAGTACAAACCATAGATCCATATTAGTTTGATGTGAAACATCATGGAGGAAACTTATTTTCGAGATTTTTGTTCCTTTCTAAGAATGTTTCATCATTCAATGAATGTATTTAATATATATATCTATCATTTTAGAAATTTTTATTTGTTTTCCTCTCTCCTATCTTAATCACTAGAATCTATGTTTGGTCTTTTTTATCATTTTGGTTTTTATCTCCAGTTTAATATAGTATATTTGTATCGATCTCTGTACTTGTATCTAATCACTATGTCATTGTATGACTCTATATCACATATTTTCATTTGGTATTGGGAATTTTTCTCTTGTCTTTTTTCATATATATTAATATTTTTTGTCTATGGTATACATATCTGTTAATTTTCATCTAGTCTTGATTACCCATATCAATCTTCTTCTTTATTTCCATACGAAGTCTCTCATTTAATATCTCCATATATGACTATAACGCCCGGGAATTTTCTGAGAAATATTTTGTTTTTATCAAAGGAATCTTTCACTACACACAACACTGGCTTGGATTGCTTTACACGCAACCACGACCTTCCTCAATAGCTTGTGTCATACGAAATACCGAGTTTCACTAAACAACGATATGCTATTAAAATATTATTAAAACTAGCCGTTATGAATAGTAATAACCACTTTTTAAAATTTTATAAATTTTATTTTTCAAAATGGAATTCATTTTTGGATTCGGAATATCGAAATTAGCCTAGGGTGAAATTTTGGTATTTTTCTGAAAACTTTCAATATTTGATGAATAGTGAAACCACTAAGTGGTAGTTAAAAAAACTGAATTTTTCATAAAAATTAATTTTACCGCTTCTGTGAGTGGAATTTAGAAAATCCGAGAGACACGGTTAATATCAAGGACTAAAATGTGGTTCAATGAGATGAAAATAATTTTTGGTGAATAGTAACTTTTTACTTTTTTTTACCACGGTTAAAAGTAAATAGGGTAATTAAGGGTAAAAGTGTTATTATTATTACCCTAACACATGTCCTAATTCTATTGTATAAGTGTAATTAGACCAAAAACAAACTTAGAAATAAAATATGACCATTTAGGCCCACTTGGATTAGATTAAGACATTTATTATTAATTTATTTAAAGAAGGGTTAAAATAGTTAAAATCAAAGTTTAATAAGTAAATCATTTTTAATATGGGGTTATACATAAGATAAATTAGACTATAAATATTAATTAGAAAGCTAAAAGATTTCCTACATAATGGTATTTTATTTGTAATGTTTAGACATTAAATAATTTAATTTATTTATGACACAACGATGATGCAGTAATTATATTATTAATGAAATATTGACATAATTGATGTTATAAATACCCAAATAAATGTAATTTGAGACTTTTTATGAATTAAACTAATTTTATAGGTTAATATGACATGTTATTATTGATTTAATTAACTTTGTTCGAACTAATCATTTTGTTATGATTTTCACAACAATCAATTACTAAATAATGTCAAAATTGACATAAAATAGTTTTTAAAACAAATATTATATTATTAATTGTTATTTTATTCCTAAAAATCTAAGGTTCCGCCAAATGACTTAGATAAGGTTATATATATTAATAATAAACAACTTGGGGTTCGTTTGGCTTGATATAGTAAGTTTATTAACCTTATAGTGTAAGAAAACAAGAAGACACGGTAAAAGTTAAATTATCTAACTTAAAGTTAAATCTAAATGATAAGGTTAAAATTGATACCTAAAATTGTCTAAATTATATTGGATGAGATGATTTCGACCCATACCCACCTTATCTTTGAAATATATTAATTTTGAGCTTTAAAAAACAGAATTTGACTTTATAATAAAATAATATTTTTAGTTATTCCAAAGTTGCCCCTCTCCTCCCTTATAAAAGGGAACCTCCTCCCTCTCTTCCTCACACCACTTTGAGCCTTCAAGCTCGGCCAACCCCTGAAAATTTATTATCTCCACTTCACTAGAGACATCCTAGAGGTCCTGGTCTTCTTCAAAGACCAATTTTAGTGCCCTAAAAGGAGGTCTCAAAGAAGCGCCTCAAAGAAGAGGTAATGTCCGTTACCGATTCTTTCATCTTTATTTCTTCTTCCACTTCTTCTTATTTAGTTGTTTCATTATGAAGTAATAACATCAGTATCACTCATATACTGATATATTATTATAGGTATGAAACAACCCTATTTCACCATCTATCCATCCTACGGAAAACAAAATCACCGCGCGTGCGTACGTACGGAATACCGTCTCCACACCGTGGTGTAATCTATTTTCCACCACCACCTTACTTGGATGGGTATAATGGTGTAAATAATGAATATATATGATTATTGTAAAGTGATATTGATTCTGAAATAGTATATATACACTCCAATACAATTCCACAATCATGGGAACGATATCATCGCTCGTGCGTACGTACGGAATACCGTCTACATGATGTGATGCGACTCGTTCAACATGATCTTCATTGCATAATGATTATATAAATGAATTGAATGAATGAATATGATATATATTACACTAATACCATTCTGTAAATAAGATATCTATAACCTAAAAATAAAAATAAGAATTTATTCGACAAAACACGCATAAGAACAAAATGTAATAAACACCCGAATAACAAGTAGTAATGAAATATTACTAATAAGAAGCTAAGAATATGACCATATATGATATCATAAAAATAAGTATTATTCTGGAATAAGTCAATAACATTATTTAAATCATTATACAGGAATTTCGGACACTTACGAAGCAATTTGGACCTAAGGTAAGGGAAAATATCACAATCACATTTTATCCGAGATTGTTTATACTTTCGTATTTACTGGGGTGTATTTTGTCATCCACATCCATGTTTCCTAAATATGTAATATTGTTTCCATCCACCTAAAATTGATTAAATCCAATTTTACCCTTCGGTGAGTTTTTAGTAAAAGATATGAAAAGAATCTTTTGTCGTTTTTCGTACGAGGTACTTTTTGACTTTTCCGACAAAAGTAAGAGAAAAATGTTTTTTTAACTTATACGGCATGAATGTATTTTTAAAACATTATTTCAAAGAAGATTCCTTTACAATATTTCAAGTTTATTTTTAATCAACTTCTTTTAGTTTATAATTGTATGACATGTTAAGAAAGGAAAAGTGTTTGTGAAGTAGAAAGGATATTTTCCTCAAGAATGGAGTTCAAGTGTTTTATCAAAATTATTTTCCATATAAGATAATAAAGTGTTCTATTTCTATCCCTATTATTACATTGATTTGATTATGTTGTGATGGAATTATTTTTATTAATTCCTTTATCATATATAAATTGTTTTATGATGTCATGTTGTTTAAGAATCCCATTTTTATTACATGGGTTATGCAATGATGTATGATTTATGATTTTGTGGAACACATAAGAATGGTATCATTATGAGATGGGTGGGACCTATATCTCCCTCCAATGCATTGGGTAAAGATTTTATATCTCATGAGATAGACATGGCTGGAACGGCAGGTTAAACTGGTTTAGTGAAACAGGACTGAAACGAGGAGTGAACTCAGTTCAGAAATGGGCTTTGTCCACTAAGATAGTCTTGTCCATGAGTCTTGAATAATAAAAAATGATTCTATATGATTATGTGTGAATGCCACAAAGTTTCATGTTTTATGTTATGATTATTGGGATTACATTTCACTACCATGATTTATCCCATGTTATGAAATTATGATCTCTTTTGCAGGGTAAGATTTCCAAAATGTTATGCTTTTATTTTGATGTGATTGATATTTATTTTGTTTACCCTTACTGAGAATTTGAGCTCACCCTTTTGAATGTTTTCTTTCCCCAGGCCAGGAAGAAGGTTATTAAGTAAGATATGCCAAAAGGGACTATAGATACGATGAAATAAATGGGAGACAGTGTAGACGCTTTATGAACCAGTTGTTTATGTTTCCCAGTTTCTAAAGACACTATACCTATACGGTCCTTTCCTGGTTTTGTTATATGTTGTAATAAGTATGCTTCAATTTTGAAGTATTAACAATGTATGTAAATTATGGGTCGTTATAGTTGGTATCAGAGGAAAGGTATAGTCAACCTTTGGAAACTAGGATGTGAAAGCCTTAGTAAGAACCCTAAGGATAAGTCTAAGCATAGAACACAATCTTAGTGTTTTAGAAATGGCCATGAATAACCTAGTATAAGACCTTAATTGTGAAATTTTATTCTTGATTATGTGGTTTTCCTATTATAATTAGTGTTGCTCACACTATTATTCATGGTTTTAGTCAATGGCTGGAACCCGAAGGAACCGTGTTAATGCAGAATGAGACGGGCAATGCAATGATTGTCCCCCCTGAGCAACCAAACGTTATGGGAGATGGAATGCAAAATCTTGTAGCCATGCTCACACAACTTTCTCAAGCTATGAATCATGCAGGACTTCCAAACGAGCAAAGGAAGGAGCAACATTCTGTTGAATCCTTCATGAGGCAGCGTCCACCTTCTTTTAGCGGGTCTAATGATCCATTAGTTTCTGAACAATGGATTAGTACTACTGAAAAGATATTTTCAGTTCTTCAATGTTCTGAAAATGATAAAGTAATCCTAGTAGTGTATTGTTTGTAAGGAGATTCTAATAAATGGTGGAATCTTATTAAGAATATGAGGCAAAGATATGAAATTGAGTCCATGGAATGGGACGAGTTCAAGAACTTATTTTTCAATAAGTACTTCCCTCGTATTCTCCGAACAAAGATGGAGAAAGAGTTTCTTGAACTAAAGCAAAAGGATGATGAATCTATTGGTACCTATGAAGCAAATTTTACAAGACTTGCAAGGTACACTTCTGGTATTATTATCCAACCTGAGAGTAAGATCGATCGATTCTTTAGTGGATTAAAACCAAGTCTTCGAAGGGCCTTAGCCATAAGGGACTTCAATAGCTATGAGGAAATCGTTCGATGTGATCTCAAAGTTGAGATGGAGATTAGAGTAACCCATCAGTCATATGGGTTTGATAAGAAGAGGAAAATGGAATTCAAAGGAAAATCTAAAGAGCACACTGAAAAGAAGATGAGCTTTCCCTTATGCTCAAAGTGTGGAAAGAAACATGGAGGGAGTTGTCTTAAAGGGACAAGTAAATGTTTCAAATGTGGAAAGGAAGGTCATCGGGCATTTGAATGCCGCAATGATGGGAAGAAGATGTCTAATGATGAAAACAAAGGAAGGGACACACATAATGAACCTACTACACTTCAATGTTTCAAGTGCATGGAGATGGGGCATTATTCCAATCAATTCCCAAATCAAAGGGTTGATGATGATGGTCAACATCAACAAACTCTTAAGGCTAAAGACAAAGGAAAGTCACATGCAATTTCTGTCATGGATGTGGAGTACGATAACGAAGTGGTGAAAGGTAGACTTACCATCCACTCTAATGTAGAAAATGTTTTATTTGATTCTGGATCCACCCACTCTTTTATTTCTGAAGATTTTTCTATGGGTATCACCGTATTACCTCAACAATTAGATGTTGAGTTAGCTGTGACAACACCTAATGGCACAACAGTTGCATCAAAAGTTTATAATTCTTCCCCAATTGAAGTTTGTGGGAAAGTGCTTCCTGCAAATCTTGTTATCCTTCCTATAGTGGAATTTGATGTGATTCTTGGCATGGATTGACTTTCTTTATATGAAGCTCATATCAATTTCCAAAGAAGGGAAGTCACATTTCATATTCCAGATCAATCTATGATCGTCTATCGATGCTAGGATGAACATAACCTTCTAATGGAAATTTCTTCCATCTTATGGGTCTTGATTCCACTAAATGAAGGTTATTTATCTCAAATGGTTGGTGAGAAACTCACGATTAATAATATGCCCATTGTACGAGAGTTTGATGATGTCTTTCCGGAGGAATTGCTGGGTCTTCCACCAAATCGTGAAGTTGAGTTTTCAATAGAACTCATACCGGGTGCTTTGCCTATTTCAAAGACACCTTATAGAATGGTCCCAATTGAGTTGTAGGAATTGAAGAAGAAACTCCAAGAGAATCTTGATAAGGGGTTCATACGCCCTAGTGCGTCACCTTGGGGAGCACCTGTTTTGTTTGTTAAGAAGAAAGATGGATCAATGAGACTCTGCATTGATTATCAAGAACTTAACAAGATCACTATCAAGAAAAAATATCCTCTCCCGCACATTGATGACTTATTTGACCAAATATGAGGAGCTTAATACTTTTCAAAGATTGATCTTCATTCAGGGTATCATCAATTAATGGTCAAAAGGGAAGATATACCAAAGACGGATTTCCGTACAAGGTATGGACACTATGAATTTATAGTGATGCCATTTGGTCTTACTAATTCCCCTTCTATCTTCATGGATCTGATGAATAGAGTCTTTAGAGATTATCTTGATCAATTTGTGGTAGTCTTTATAGACGATATTCTTGTCTATTCAAAGAGAAAGGAAGAACATGAAGATCACTTGAGAATTATATTGAAGACCCTGAGAAAGGAGAAGCTTTATGCCAAATTTACCAAGTGTGAATTTTGGCTTCAAAGAGTTTCATTTTTGGGTTACATAATCTCAAAAGAGGGGATATCTGTGGATCCAGCAAAAATAGAGGTTATCGAAAGATGGTCGAGACCAACAACAGTAACCGAGATCTGAATTTTTCTTGGTTTTGCTGGATATTATCGACGTTTTGTGAAAGATATTTCATGATTATCTAATCCACTCACTAGGTTGACTCGAAAAGGAGTTAAGTTTGTTTGGACGGAGGAATGTGAAGAGAATTTCAAGGAGTTCAAAAGAAGGTTATCCAGTGCACCTGTGCTCACACTGCCTTGTAGTGGAGAAAGGTTTGTGATCTACAGTGATGCATCCAAGAAGGGGCTGGGGTGTGTTCTTATGCAAAATGATATGGTGATAGCTTATGCCTCACGACATTTGAAAATCCATGAGCAAAATTACCCAACACATGATTTGGAGTTAGCTGCGGTAATCTTTTCATTAAAGATTTGGAGGCATTATCTTTATGGAGAAAGGTGTGACATTTATACTGATCATAAAAGTTTAAAGTATATTTTCACACAAAAGGATCTGAATATGCGCCAAAGAAGATGGTTAGAGCTGATTAAGGATTACGACTGCTCAATTCATTACCACCCTGGGAAAGAAAACAAGGTGGCAGATGCATTAAGTCGACAAGACCATGATATCTTATCCATGATGAGGATCACAAAAGATCCAATATTTATGGATTTACAAAGGATGGATCTTGGAATTATAATGGAAGGGGGAAAAGCGTATCTTTATCAAATGAATGTTCAACCATCTATACATGTGAAGATTAAAGAGGCGCAGAAAGAAGATGTAGAGTTACAAAAGAAGGTGAGAAATATTCCTGAATTCAACCTTGATTGTGATGGGATAATAAAGTTTAGGAATCAGGTTTGTGTTCCTCCCATCCCCGAATTAAATAAGGAGCTGCTGGATGAGGCTTATAGTTCTTCATTCTCTATTCATCCTGGAAGCACGAAGATGTATAGGGACCTAAAAGAGTACTTCTGGTGGGATGGCATGAAAAGAGATGTTGTTGAATATGTCTCTCGATGCTTGGTTTGTCAGCAAGTTAAAGATGAGAGACAAAAGTCTAAGGGGATGTTACAACCATTACCCATACCGGAATGGAAATGGGAAAACATCACTATGGACTTTGTAACAATACTTCCTAAAACATCCAAAGGCAATAATGCTATCTGGGTCATAGTTCATCGTCTTACAAAGTCCGCACACTTCATTGCTATTAGAGAGGATTTCTATCTGGATCAGCTTGCCAAGATATATGTATAGGAAGTGGTAAGATTTCATGGAGTACCACTTTCTATTATATCTAATCGGGATCCAAGATTTACCTCGAAGTTCTGGCAAAATCTTCAGAATAATCTGGATACAGAGTTGAGTTTCAGCACTGCTTATCATCCTCAGACAGACGGTCAGTCTGAGAGAACAATTCAAACTCTAGAAGATATGTTGAGAGATTGATCTATGGATTTCAAAGGTGGTTGGGATCAACACCTACCTTTGGTGGAATTTTCTTATAATAATAGCTTTTACTCCAGTATTCAGATGGATCCTTATGAAGCTCTCTATGGAAAGAAATGCAGGACTCCAACTTGCTAGGATGAAGTTGGGGAAAGAAATCTATTAGGACCTGATCTCGTTGATGAAATGGCAGAAAAGGTTAGATCTATTCAACAACACATAAGAGTAGCTCAGAGTCGACAAAAAAGTTATGCCGACAACTGAAGAAAAGACCTAGAGTTTGAAGTGGGTGATAAAGTGTTCTTACGAATATCTCCCTGGAAGAGGGTCATGAGATTTGGAAAGAAGGGGAAGTTGAGCCCTAGATATATCGGTCCTTTCGAAATACTAGATCATGTTGGAAAGGTAGCTTACCAGTTGGCGCTTCCACCGAATCTCTCTCAAGTTCACGATGTGTTCCATGTATCTCTCCTGAGAAAGTACATACCTGATCCTTCACATGTACCCAGCTTAGAAGTTGTACCACTGGAGCAAGATCTTTCTTATGAAGAACAACCGATAGAGATTCTGGATCATAGTGAAAAAGTCCTACGGAACAAGACTACTCGCTTGCTGAAAGTTTTATGGAGGAACCACCAATTAGAAGAAGTTACATGGGAGCTTGAGGATATGATGAGGGAGAGGTATCCTCATCATTTTGTTACAAAGTGACAAATTTCGAGGGCAAAATTCATTTTAAGGAGGGTAGAATGTAACACCCGAGACTTTTATGAGAAATATTTTGTTTTTATCAAAGGAATATTTCACTACACACAACACTATCTTGGCTTGCTTTACACGCAACCGCGACCTTCCTCAATAGCTTGCATCGTACGCAATACCGAGTTTCACTAAACAACGACATGCTATTAAAATATTATTAAAACCAGCCATTATGAATAGTAATAACCACTTTTTGAAATTTTATAAATTTTATTTTTCAAAATGGACTTCATTTTTGGATTCGGAATATCGAAATTAGCCTAGGGTGAAATTTTGGTATTTTTCTGAAAACTTTCAATTTTTGATGAATAGTGAAACCACTAAGTGGTAGTTAAAAAAACTGAATTTTTCATAAAACTTAATTTTACCGCTTCTGTGAGTGGAATTTTGAAAATCCGAGACACACGGTTAATATCAAGGACTAAAATGTGGTTCAATGAGATGAAAATAATTTTTGGTTAATAGTAACTTTTTACTTTTTTTTACCACGGTTAAAAGTAAATAGGGTAATTAAGGGTAAAAGTGTTATTATTATTACCCTAAAACATGTCCTAATTCTATTGTATAAGTTTAATTCGACCAAAAACAACCTTAGAAATAAAATATGACCATTTAGGCCCACTTGGATTAGATTAGGACATTTATTATTAATTTATTTAAAGAAGGGTAAAAATAGTTAAAATCAAAGTTTAATAAGTAACTCATTTTTAATATGGGTTTATACATAATATAAATTCGACTATAGATATTCATTAGAAAGATAAAACAATTTCAAACATAATGGTATTTTATTTGTAATTTGTAGACATTAAATAATGTAATTTATTTATGACACAACGATGAAGTAGTAATTATCTTATTAATGAAATATTGACATAATTGATGTTATAAATACCCAAATAAATGTAATTTGAGACTTTTTATGAATTATACTATTTTTCTAGGCTAATATGACATGTTAGTATTGATTTAATTAAATTTTTTAGAACTAATAATTTTGTTATGATTTTCACAAAAATCAATTACAAAATAGTGTCAAAATTGACATAAAATAGTTTTTAAAACAAATATTATATTATTAATTGTTATTTTATTCCTAAAAATCTAAGGTTCTGCAAAATGACTTATATAAGGTTATATATATTAATAATAAACAACTTGGTGTTCTTTTGGCTTGATATAGTAAGTTTATTAACCTTATAGTGTAAGAAAAAAAGAAGACACGGTAAAAGTTAAATTATCTAACTTAATGTTAAATCTAAATGATAAGGTTAAAATTGATAAGTAAACTTGTCTAAATTATATTTTATGAGAGGATGTAGACCCATACCCACCTTATCTTTTAAATATATCAATTTGGAGCTATTAAAAACCGAATTTGACTTTATAATAAAATAATATTTTTAGTTATTCCAAAGGTGCCCCTCTCCTCCCTTATAAAAGGGCACCTCCTCCCTCTCTTCCTCACACCACATTGAGCCTTCAAGCTCGGCCAAACCCTACCAATTTCTTCTCTCTACTTCACTAGAGACATCCTAGAGGTTCTGGTCTTCTTCAAAGAGCAATTTTAGTGCCCTAAAAGGAGGTCTCAAAGAAGCGCCTCAAAGAAGAGGTAATGTCCGTTACCGATTCTTTCATCTTTATTTCTTCTTCCACTTATTCTTCTTTAGTTGTTTCATTATGAAGTAATAACATCAGTATCAATAATATACTGATATGTTATTATAAGTATGAAACAAAACTATTTCACCATCTATCCATCCTACAGAAAATGAAATCACAGCGCGTGCATACGTACGGAATACCGTCTCCACGCCGTGGTGTAATCTATTTTCCACCACCACCTTACTTGGATGGGTATAATGGTGTAAATAATGACTATATATTATTATTGTAAAGTGATATTTATTCTTAAATAGTATATATACACTCCAATACAATTCCACAATCATGGGAATGATATCATCGATCGTGCGTACGTACGGAATACCGTCTCCACGATGTGATGCGACTCGTTCTCCATGATCTTCATTGCATAATGATTATATAAATGAATTGAATGAATGAATATAATATATATTACACTAATACCATTCTGTAAATAAGGTATCTATAACCTAAAAATAAAAATAAGAATTTATTCGACAAAACACGCATAAGAACAAAAAGTAATAAACACCCGAATAACAAGTAGTAATGAAATATTACTAATAAGAATATAAGAATAAGACCATATATGATATCATAAAAATAAGTCTGATTATGGAATAAGTCAATAACATTATTTAAATCATTATACAAGAGGTTCGGACACTTACGAAGAAAATTGGACCTAAGGTAAGGGAAAATATCACAATCTCATTTTATCCGAGATTGTTTATACTTTGGTATTTACTGGGGTGTATTTTATCATCCACATCCATGTTTCCTCAATATGTAATACTGTTTCCATCCACCTAAAATTGTTTAAATCCAATTTTACCCTTCAGTGAGTTTTTAGTAAAAGATATGAAAGGAATATTTTGTCGTTTTTTATACGAGGTACTTTTTGACTTTTCCGACAAAAGTACGAGAAGAATGTTTTTTTAACTTATACGACATGAATGGATTTTTAAAACATTATTTCCAAGAAGCTTCCTTTACAAGATTTCATGTTTATTTTTAATCAACTTCTTTTATTTTAGAATTGTATGACATGTTAAGAAAGGAAAAGTGTTTTTGAAGTAGAAAGGATATTTTCCTCAAGAATGGAGTTCAAGTGTTTTATCAAAATTATTTTCCATCCAAGATAATAAATGGTTCTGTTTATATCCCTATTATTACATTGATTTGATTATGTTGTGATGGAATTATTTTTATGAATTCCTTTATAATATATAAATTTTTTTATGATGTCATGTTGTTTAAGAATCCCATTTTTATTACATGGGTTATGCAATGATGTATGATTTATGATTTTGTGGAACACATAAAAATGGTATCATTATGAGATGGGAGGGACCTATATCTCCCTCAAATTCATTGGGTGATGATTTTATATCTCATGAGATAGACATGGATGGAATGGCAGGTTAAACCGGTTCAGTGAAACAGGACTGAAACGAGGAGTGAACTCGGTTCAGAAATGGACTTTGTCCACTAAGATAGTCTTTGCCATGAGTCTTGAATAATAAGAAATGATTATATATGATTATGTGTTCATGCCACAAAGTTTCATATTTTATGTTATGATTATTGGTATTACATTTCACTACCATGATTTATCCCATGTTATGAAATTTTGATCTCTTTTGCAGGGTAAGATTTCCAAAATGTTATGTTTTTATTTTGATGTGATTGATATTTATTTTGTTTACCCTTACTGAGCATTTGAGCTCACCCTTTTGAATGTTTTCTTTCCCCAGGTCAGGAAGAAGGTTATTAAGTAAGATATTCCAAAAGGGACTATAGATATGATGAAATAAATGGGAGACAGTGTAGACACTTTATGAACCGGTTGTTTATGTTTCCCAGTTTCTAAAGACACTATACCTATATGGTCCTTTCTTGGTTTTGTTATATGTTGTAATAAGTATGCTTCAATTTTGAAGTATTAACAATGTATGTAAAGTATGGTTCGTTATAATGACCTCTCACCTCTAATATTTTTTAGTCATTTTATCTCCCAAATATATTCAATATTTTCTGTATTTGGTTAATTTCCCAAATCTTCAACTACCATCCTTGGTTATCATATTTTATAATTCATCTCCAATCATTGGGTTATTGTATCCAATTAACCACCTCCCATATTTCATATTTGGTTATTGATATGTAATATATCAATAACCCTTTAACTTAATTCTTTCAAAATAATTAGAAAACTAATAGGATTGTCCAATCCTACAATCCCAATATCCACAATAAAAATATGATATATGATTGTGTTTCTATAAGGATCATTAATTAATTATGGTGGATCATTAAAATAGTTGGATCAGAGGATCCCAATGAGATAAATGATATTATTTAGTCATTTTTAATAACAAATATATTAGTGATTCTGATAGGATCATCATTTCATCAGGAAAAATCAACTAAATTGTTGAATCTAATTAGACCAATGCGATGGATGATATAACTTTATGGGTTGGGTGGTCTCTATCTAATCCTAACTACTAAAAAATTAATAAATGTTGATCTATATTTTGAATAATTCTTGTAACTATTGGGGTAAATCATATACAATATTTATCTTTAAAAATTGAAACTTCCTCAGTACTTTGGATTTACATTTTTTTATTATTTACAAATGACAATGACTCATAACCACAACTAAAAATGATAATTTCCCTTTCTCTCAGTTTCATTTATGGAACTCAGGCATGATTCTTGACCATAAAATGATTAATGTTAGCTAGTTATTTATGTAACAAAAATTATGATAAACCAATTAAGGAAGAACTATATTCTCCCAATTGAGGTTAAAGGAACATCCCTAATTTAAAAAGGAATATGGAAAGGGCCTTTCTTAATGTTTAGTCACTTTCATAATTGAAAAAAGTTTTTATCATCTTTTTAATGTTATTTTATATTTTTTATAACTTAGAACCAATTTTCCATTTTTAATGATTTTTTATTATATGAATTATATCAATTTTAATTTTAAAAAATTAATTATTATATCAAAATATGATTTTTTCCATATTCATCAAGAATGAGAATAGAAAAAAAATTCATTTCACCTATGACATGATCTTATAATCTAGATCAAATTATTTGATTTAGAATCCTACCCCCTCCTTAGGATGATATCGTGACAATATTGTCCATTTTTTCTTATCTCTAGTAATTTTAAAACTTTTTTAGTCATTTTTTTATAACAACCAATTGCTTATCTTATTTTTGGTCATTGTTTTGGTGATATTTTATCTCCATATCAATATTTTTTTTAAATTTGATCTTAGATATCCATTATTTACATGTGTGGCTTCAATTTTATGTCATTTTCTCAAATATATAGTATGAGTTTCATTCATTAATTTTTTAATCTATTGTATTCATCAAAATGTTTCTTTCCCATATCCTATCTATAGTGTATAATATATACTTTTATTTATCATTTATTATTTACCCTCACTTATCTCACTTTAGTACTCAATTTATGACCCAATATCTTTAATCTGTATTCTTTATTCTCTAATACATCATTTCCCATATTTTATATTATATATTCCTATTTCATAATCATTTATTAATTTTCACATTTATTTTATAGATTTATCATATCATTTCTAACATTACATGTCTTCATAGTCTAAAATGATGTCTTTGTTCAACCACAAATTTCTTTTATTTATTGTGCCTTGTATAATAGTACATTCTTCACATAGTTCATTAAATTTTAGTCATTGATCCTAGATCTACATTCACTATTCTCCCACAAATCATCTTGTGTCTCCCATTTCATCTCTTGTATTTTTTTTCAATATCTATTATTATTTATCCAATCAAAAATCATAATTATTTTGTATATATGTTTTTTTATCTCTTATATTCCATATATAATATCTTATCTCCCATCCTTTATCTCACATCTTATATATCACATCTCACACCTCACACCTCACAACTCACATATCACATCCTCCCTCTTCCCTCTCTTGTCTCTTGTTTCTTGTCTCCAGTCATTGATATCTCATATCCAATGTCATGTATCTTATCTATCATCTCTACTTTCATATATATGGTCATTTATATCTCATCCTTTGTATTTTATTTTTAATATTTATTAAGCTATATGGTATATTTAATATCCAATTATTTTATGTAGTTCTCCATTTAATATAGCTTACCATCAAAATGTGGTAATCAGTTTTGGGTTAAAATGTTTAATATCATATCTCTTCATCATAATATATAACTTAGTTTCTACTATATTCCATGTTAATTTTCTATGGATCATTTATTTTTTATCATCTTTAGTCATTAGTAATTTTCATTACATCATCTCTATCTCCTCTATTAAATATATTGTTCATTTTCTATGTGTAATTATCATTTCATTGTTGTCAATATTCATTTATATTCAACATCTATCTTTGGATACAGTTCTATGATATCAATTGTTATCTACAATTTCTCACTCCCACCTCTATCATCAATAAATTTTATCCATATTTGATAATTTCATCTAATATCTAATCTTTATAACTGTCTTAATATATATATATATATATATATATATCCATGGATATTGGTCTCAGTTCTATAATCATTTTTTCTATTATCCATTCTCATATTCAATCATTAATCTCCACCATTCTTTGGTTTCTAGCCTTTACCTCCAACTTCAGTCATTATACTCTAGTACCCAGTCTCTAGAATTTTATAATTGACCTTAATTATTTTCATTTATATAAAATTTGGTTCTAGTCTTCAGTATTTGATTTCCATATTTATATGCTATCTACAAATACATCTCTATCATTGAACATTGGAATCTATAAGTAATCAATTTCATCAATAATCACTATATGTGATAGTATTTGTATATATTGATAGTTTGTGGTCTCATGTCTATGATCTCTATATCTATTCACCTTTATCTCATTTTTTGGTGGTAAATCTTAGATCCCATCCATTGGTATCCTTGATGATATATAATATTCAACATTCTCTCATATCTCTACATATACAATATTTTTTCAATAGATTATCCATTCCATATTCAGAATTCATCCATGCTTATATATATATATATTTATTTTCATTTCTGGTCTATAATCATATGTCATTATTTTAGTCTATAATCTACTTATCCAGTTACTGTTAGTTTTCTTTCTCTTTGATCTATAACTATCATCTCTAGTTTGAAGTTATTATCTATATCATAGTTTTTATCCTTTATCTCTATATCTATTATTAAATAATCATTTTAACGTTTTTGAACTCAAATTTTCAATTTTTAGTCTCCATTTTCCAATCATAAATCAACACATTTGGCCTTTGATGATTTATTTCATTCATTATATCCAATTTTAAACTTGTGCCATTATCTTCTATCTTTGTTATTAATATCTATCTATATTCTCCAATATTTGATGTTGTATCCATTTATGTTTTCAGTATTGGACCTTGTGTTCCTCATCAATTTAATCATTCTTATTTATCTATCTTTATATATTTGATAATAGATCATGTGTCTTTGATATCTATCTTTCATATGCAACCTTGGTACCTTATCTTTCCCTTAGTCTCTATCTATGATTAAATTTTCTAATCAGTAGTCAATGTCTCTATTATCTAATTTAGTCTCTTGTATTTGGACCCTATCTTTATAAAATATATTTTATATCTATCTCTGTCGATAATGTATATCCCTAATCTTCTATCTTTATATTTATTCCTATATTGATCTACATATATATGTTTGAATATTCTTTCCAATCAGTAACCCCATATTGAACATCACAATATGTCTTTGACTTGAACTCCAATATCCACATTCAATAATTAATGTTTATCTCTATATCCATTTTTTAACTTCAATTTTATCTTTAATCATTTTCTCTAGTATTTTATTTTCATCATTATGTATGTGTTTTTCACTTTTTTATCAGATTTCCAATCATCAAATATCTATCATTAGGAAAGGTTTACAACCTTTTGTCCACTTATTTGGTCATTGTCACATTTTTGGCCCCTGGTTTTCATCTCCCTAGATTAGATCATTGATTATTAGTCTCATTATATCTATTCAATCATTGTTATTGAAAATAAATTTGTTTTTAATGTTTTTATATGTCTCTAGTAATCATATTTGATCATCATCTTTACCTCTTTCTCTGATCATTATTTATATCTATTCGAGTTCTCGAGCTGAAATATCTAGTATAAGGTGATAGTCTTCATCCTTTATTTTTGGCTCTATATCCATTTACATTTCAATCTCAATTTTCAGAGCACCAAAATCAAAATTTAATTCTATATGTGGTCTTATTTTTCATTTATTTTCTATATATTATGATACATTCTTTCATTATTCTAGTATATTATATAATCATTGCCTTTGGTCTCTGTTCATGTGTTCGGTATCTGGTATAGTGTAGATTAGGAATTTCAAAAAAGATGTTTCCTACTATGAGGATCATTTTATGACACATTTAATTGATCAAATGGTTCTGAATAACACCATGATAAATCATCTAATTACCTATTTGGATGTAAATAAAATAAGAATCAAGGGAAAACCATAGGTTCATATAAGATGGTTGTGATATTTCTTAGTAAAATATGCATTTTAAATTCTTATTCATTTCAAAAGGTGTTGCGGAATTCCATGAAATTATATAATCTCAATATATATTTTTTTATTTTTTATTCATATTTATAAATATCTATCTTGATCTTTATTCTCTATATATGGTCATAGTTTTTTAAAATGGTTTCCTTATGCCTTCCAGTATCGAATAATCTCCATGTTTGTATTCAGTTTAATGTTGAATCTATTTATGCGGTCTTGGATAGTTTTTCATTGGTCATTATTCATCTATATTTTATTTTCATTTTTTGGTCCACATATCAATTCACTAGTCTATATTATTTAATAAATATCTCAATCTTGAACTAAATTAACAAATGTAGACTCTCATTTCATTTCCCTATATGCAGCCTCTCACATCCTATAATCTATTATAGTATTTTTCTCTCAACTATTTAACATATTACTTTTATATAATTTTTTCCTCTATCTTCACCCGATTACTCGGGTTCTCATCTCTTATCATTTATATTCAATTATTTTTGTATCATATAATGTTTTTAAAGGGAAAACTATATTTGATACCGTAAAATATACTCCATATTGAGCTTAAATGAAAAACTAAATATTATTATTTAAATTTGACTCTTATAACCAAGCCTTTATATTAGAGGGTATGAATAAGATTAACTAACTTATATATATATATATATATTTACACAAAAATAAATTAAATTCATTGGTTAATAATTAATAATAAATTAATATAAAAAATGGTTGAATATATAGGAAATTATTTTAATTTTTTTGTATGAATGAAACTTTAATTAAAAAATTAAATTAAATAACATCAGTGGATGAAAATAGTGAAATTTATATGTTATAGTTTTTTTTAAAATTTATCAAATAGGTTTGATATGAAAAATAAAAGAATAGATCCAATTTTACACAGAAAAGAAGTATTTTTCTAAAGGTAGTTTTGTAGGAATCTTAAGGGATAAATTCCCTTAAAAATTAATGTGTATACTTTTATAAATTCTATTTGAAAAATTAAACGAAATTTTTAATTTTTCACTATCATAATTATATTAGGAATATTTTTTTTGGTATTTTACAAAAAATATTTATTTTCCAGTGAATAGTGAAAAATACAGATTTTTATTGAAATATGTATTTTTATTACCAACATTTAAAAGATATATTTTTGTTGGTTTTAAAGAAAAATTAGTTGTATTATATTATTAATTATCTAATTAATTTCATTGTATTAAATTTCATGGAAGAATTTGGAAAAAAACATTTTAATATTTATTAGGGCATTTTTCTAAAAAAGGAATTTTTATTGTGTTTTGAAATATTAATTTTAAATTAAATTAAACCACTTAAGTGTTAGTAATTTTGAAAAATGTATTACATATTTTTATTCATATGAACAAAATATTTAAAATAATTCCATTTTATTTTTTACCAATATGAGTAGTAATCTTGGTAATTTTTATTTCCATGGTAAGGGGTAAAATGAGTAATTTTGGTAAAAAATAAAATGATAATGATTTCAAAATTTTGTTAACACTTGAAATTTTTTTATTTTATGTGTTATGTTCAACTGTAGTCATATATGGACCAAAATTATAACCCTTTGGAGCTAGGTGTATGAGATTATGACAATTATAATATTGCATTTAATGAAAAGTCAAAGATGTCGAACTAATATTTTTAATAAATATTTCATTTTATAACTTGGGATCATATAGAGGCTATGATTGACTATAAATAGTCATTGGAAATGTATAATGATTATCCTTATCATGGTATTTTTTTTTAAATTTTCAATGAAGAAATTATTACCTTATTTTTTCATAAAAGTGATGTAGTAATTATTTTAGCAATAGAAATATCCAATAAATGTTATTAAAAATACTAAAATAATTATAATTTTAAAAACATAATGGCCTATTATAATTTTCTAGAAAAACTTGACCTAGTTGGGACGTAATAAAATAGTTTTTTAATATATTTTTTGTATATATATTTTTTAAAAGACGAAGTAATTAATAGTGTTAAAATTTAAATTAATAATATTTTATATAATGATATAAAACTATTAAAAATATAAAATTCTAAGATGTTATTTTTTAAGGTCTAAAATTTCCTAAATAATCCATTTATTAGTCTTTTATAATTTTTTAGTTAAAACATTAACCTTTAGAGATTAAAATCCATGATGTCACGGTAAGAGTTAAAGTGGTTAAATAAGGGTTAAAAATAAATGATAAGAGTAATAATAAGAATAAAATTTGTTTAAAAATTATTTTACACAAGGATTTAGAACCATAATATTCTTATATTATTAATAACTCAATTGTATGAATTTTTTAATAGAAAATTAATTTATATTAATTTAATATTTATAGAGTTTCCAAATGTTTCCTCACCTCAATCATAAAAGAAAACCTATTACGTCATCGTTGTGAAATATAGATTGACCAAAATCTGTAAATTTATATTATTAACATATATATTTATGTTTTAGATGTTATTTTACTTCAAAAATACCTTCCTTATATCCTTTAAGATGTGATATAATGAAAGTATGCCAAAGAAGAGGTAATCATCTTTACAAACTCAATCATGTTTATTTCTTCTTCTACTTCATCACGATGTGTTGTTTCAATTATAAAGTAATAAATATAGTATAATATATATTATGAGATGTTATTATGATTATTGGAAAACCATATTACAACTTTTTTCCATCCTATAAAAAATAGAAGCACCACACGTGCATACGTACGACTTAACGTCTCCACGTAGTGGTGTAATTTCTTTTTCATCACCACATTAATTGGATTGGAATAATCATGGAAATAATGGATATATATGGTAATTATGACATGATATTGATTATTTAAAAATATATATACCATCCACTTCCACAACCATTCACCATTTAGTGAATGATACCATCACTTGCACGTACGTACAACCTACCGTCTCCATGACATGATAGGATTCATTTTCCATGTTCTCCATTAAGTAAGGATTCTAAAAATTTGTTTAATAAAACAATATTATATCTATGAAATTATTATAAATATTTATATGATTGAACAATATCATATGCACTAGAACTGGGACTTACATGATGATACAATCATTGGAAAATCAAGCATTCAACACTTGAAACAAATTTAATAATGAAATATTATTACTAAATGGGTGATAATATGATATAATAGGATCATATATGATAAAATAATTGTAAATATGGTTATGGTATAAATTATTAACATGATTTAAACCATTAAAAACGAGTTTAATACATTTCTAACTAAAGGAAAGCTTCTGGTAATGGTTGTTCATCTCACTTTTATTTATGGGAGATATGCCTTATTTACCACTTATTTATTTTGTGTGGTGTACTAACCCTTTGATATATCATATGATGAATATATTTATCTTAATTGTATTAATTATCTAATTTTATGATTATTAATTTTATAGGTTATTTGATTCGATTGATTACAAAGTGTTAAGGGATTTCTTAACACATTTTTTATTCATTACATTAAACTTCCATTCCATTGACCATGTCATGCTAAGGTTATGTGTGAAATGAATTTTGATTATATTATTTTTATTTAAATTTTTTTATTTGGATTTATATTGGATATACACAATCATTTCATTTTATTAATTATATGATATTTTAAGGGACTTTGTCTCAATTTCACTTCATTGAGGCATATTTCACTATTATGAACCTAATTTATTTTTATAGATGTATATACAACACATTTGTTTTATTTATGATCATAATTAAATGAATATATCAATATTTTTTGAATCATGGATATAATTATTTCATAAAATATATAAAATTTTTATATATGGTGTTTACTTTGAATGTTATTTGAATAACTGGGTAATAATGTTAAATCAATATCTTTTACTCAATAAAGACATTTTTTGATAAGTTATATTTATTCATGAACAATATTGATTATTATATATATACATAAATATTGAATTATTTAGAAATTAAATAAAATGTGGGAAATGTATATAGAAAATTCCTCTAATGCATTGATTGTCACATAATAAGAATAAGTTGTCCAAATTAAATAGGGGTTTCACCCATAATGATTAAACCGCCTTGTGAAAGGTCTTGAAGGTAAAGGTATTATGTTATTGGGAAATATGAAGTCTAATAATTAATAATTTACTTTATTTTTTAGTTATTATTTCAATGATATTTTCACTATGATAATATCCATTGATTCAAATTATTCTCAAGTTATTGATTAAATCGCATTTGTTTTAAATCATTTACACTTCCATAATGATTTTTCCTTATATTCTCAGGATATTTATTTTTGATTAAATAGATTGTGTGTTCAGTAATTTACATTGTCATATTGAATATTAATTTTTAATTCAAGATGTTTTCCATTATTCATAACTCGTACTGAGTATATAAGGACACCATTATGTTATATACTTTCCTAGTAACCCACAATGTGTACTAAAAATGTTATTCAATTATATTCTAGATAAAAATTATGTTATTATCATAAAAAAATACGTTGTAATTTGGGTTTTCAAATGTAATATGGGAATCATGTATGTATTTATTATAATAATACTACTAAACTATTTATTCCCTTAGGATGCGATTCCTCATATCGATACTAATGTAATGGTGTATAGAACCACCTCTGAGAAAATGGGGTCTAGGTATTTATAGTTAGTATCAGAGAAAGTTTAGTAGAAACATTTGGAACTAGATTTAGTAAAACACAGATTAGGGAAGACAACCCTATGACATAATTTGAGGATATGTAAATAAGAACATACCAAACAAACGATGATTATGATTACAAAATTATCTATGGATAAAAATTTCAATTTATGTTAATGGTTACACAACATTTAAAATTATTTTATATTTATAATTTAATAATATATTATAGTATATTAAATTGTTTAAAAATGGAACTGTTTAGAATGAAGGGTAAAAGTATTCATGATGAATGTAGATATTCTTTTATTGAGGAATCTAATATATATGGTATTGTAACTAAGTAATTTATGGCTATATTATGGGAACTTAATATGGTTATGAAAAATAACCTTTCTTAGATGGATGAACCTATTCCATATCAAGATTCCCCATTGCTATATCACTTTATATAGTAGAGGAACCCAATATTTAGTTGGAATACTATTTCAATGGTATCTTAGAAATTAAATAAGTCTTTAGAGATATTATTTATGGCATTATGTTTTTCTGAAAAGGAAAAGAGTACAATTGCAGTGTTTTTTCTCAATGATTATACTAAGTTATGGTGGTCGTTGATCAAGAATAATTAGAAGGAAAAGGAAATAAAACACATGGAATGGAATTATTTTAAGGAGAAATTATTTGAAAAATATTTCCCTCATGATAAATAAACTAAGATGAAGAGAATTTTTTTTTATTTTAAATTCAAATAAGGAAGAAAATTGTGAAGAATGTGAGGCTACCTTTACAATGTTATTATGCTATTCAATGGATTACAAACACAACAAGGAATAAAAATAATAGATAAATGGAATAATTAGGAGAAGATGGAGGTAGATAAAATCACAGATAAAGGGGACAAGTGAAAGAAGGATTTTACGACATGTGAAAACTATAGAAACCATCACCCTGGGAAATGATTAAATGGATTGGATGTTTGTTATAAGTGTCAAGGAAAGGGTCAATATGAAAAATAATATAAACGGAAGAATGAAAATAATTCTATTCAGTGTTTCAACTATAGTGAAATGGGACACTATGAAAATAAATTCCCCATTTTCAAGGTAATATACCTCCAAAAAAGCTAAGTGGTAAAGGTAAATCATACACTATTAATAAAATATAATTTGATTGCTTAATATTATTTTGTATTTGGATATTTGAAATATGTTGTAAAATTATTTTGTTGATAATATTATTATCATAAGAATTATAAAATATATAAGGACTTTAATATAGTAATATTTCATTAAGGATTTGAGATCAAATGTTTAATTGAACCAAAGAAATTAATTCAGCAGTAAGGTTATCGTTTTTGAAAACACATTGTCATGTGAATGATAACCATTAATTTATTGCAGATGAGAAGATAATGATGTTTGTATAAAATGATGATTGATATGGGCAATATAAAATGGAAACTACTAACTATCTTGGAATTGATTCTAATGTTTTGGATTACAATGTTCAGAAGGGTCATAAGGTTAACCGTTTATGAAATTGTTTAAATTGAAATTTGGATGAGGTTTTAAAGATTATTATATTAATTCACCATATGATTCACCCAACACTAAGTGATGGAGTAAAAATATTTCCAAAAACAACCAAAGGATAAAATTGTGCTTATTAAATTGAAATGTATCAACTAATTATATTTAATTATATTCTTAAAGAGTGAAATAATTACTCAACTCTTGGAAAAGGGTCTTGAAACTAAAATTTTGTTCTATTATCATCATTTTGATGATATCAATGAAATTTTCACACTTTTATTTTATGGATTTGTGGTCGTTAAAATTATACTAAACATGTTCTATATCACTCTCCACCAGTATTTGAGTGTTATTTTTCTCTTCCATGTATTTTTTTTTTCATTTCTCACATATGTTCTCCTATCTTGAAACCTAGTTATTCAATTATTCCAGAAGAGTTTTCCACATACTTTAGTCTCTTATTAATAGAATATTTTATTGACTCTTTTGTGATGTGGTTTTTCAAATTAAAAAATCCGGATTACCAAAATTATTTTCAAATTGAAGGGATTTAATTTATTTTAGCAGGAGAGAATCTAACATCCCAATATTTTAAAAGGAAACACTATATTTTATAGCATAAAATATATTCCACATCGAGCTTAAACGAACAAGTAAATATTATTATTTAAATGTGAACACTATAACATAGTCATTATATTAGTGGTTATGAATATGATTAAATAAATTGTGAAAATATATTGGATAATTAAAATTAAATAAACATCTAGGTTACCAATTAAATATAAATGAATATAAAAAATAATTTAAAATAAAGGAAATGTTTTTATAAAAAAAATTTATATAACAAAGGTGTTTTATATTATTAAATTAAATAAATTAATATTTACCATATGATATAATTTAAATTCATATATTATAATTTATTTTAAATGTGTCAAACATATTTAATATGAAAAATATAAGAAAAACTCGAAAATTTAAGCATAAAAGCTATATTTTTCTAAAGGAAGTTTTTATAAATTTTAATAGAGAACATATTTTAAAATTAAATTTGGAAAATATTATAAATTATATTTGACAAAATAAACTTCATTTTTAAATTTTAATTTCAAAATTATCTTAGGGTTAAGATCTGGTGTTTTTTAGAAAATATTTATTTTCCAGATAATAGTGAAAAATACCGAATTATTGAAAAATATATTTTTATTTAAACCATGTAAAATTTATATTTTATATATATATCAAAGATAAATTATTTATATTATATTAATATTAATCAAATTAATTTTATTGGAATAAATTGCATGGTTTAATTTGGTATAAAACGTTTTCATATTTAACATGGATTTTTTCTTCTTCTAAAAAACCATTTTTCGTTGCATATTTTTGGTTTAATGTTAAATTATATTCTACAACATATTGAATTTATAAAAATATATTCCATATTTGGATTAATTTTTTAAAAATTTATTAAATTAGTTCCTTTTATTTTTGACCAATATGAATAGAAATATTGATATATTTATTTTACCATGGTAAAATGGTAAATCAAGTAATTTAGGTTAAAAATAAAATGATTAGGAATGGAAAATGTCCCTAACACTTTCAAACAATTTATTTCACGAGTTATGTTCAGTCATAACCATCCATGGATATAAATTTTAACCTTTGGGAGATACTTGGATGAGACTATTACATTTATAATATTGTATTTAAAGAAAAGTAAAAAATGTCATACCCATATTTTTAATACATATTAAATATTAAATATTGTGATCTCTAGAGGCTATGTTTGAAAATAATTAGTATTTTAAAATATAAAATAACTATATTAATAAAGGTATTTTTTCTAATTTTTAGATAATAAATAAATACATTAAATTCTTTCACAACAGTGATGAAGTTATTATTTTACTAATGGAAATATAAAATAAATTCTATTAAAAATATTAAAATTAATATAATTTTATATAACTAATGTTATCCATAAATTTCTTAGAGGAACATGAAATTTTTGTGGTGTATTAAAATAGTTGTTTTGAAGATAAGTTGTTTTATTAATCGTTTTAAAAATTCAAAGTAATTAATAGTGTCAAAATTGACATTAATGATATTTTAAAATAAATAATATTTTATTAAATGATATAAAATTATGAAAAATATTAAATTAAAAAAAATTATTGGGAAAATATAAAAAATTTCAACAATGTTTCATTTATGAATCTTTTATAATTTTATTGAAAAATTATTTACCCCTAAGGAGTAAAATCCATGTTGTCATGATAAGAGTAAATAGGGTTAAATAATTAAAACTAAATGATAAGGGTAATAATGATATCGAAACTTTTCTAATAATTATTTTATTAGATTATATTAATGCATAATAATATATTTGAAGTAACTAATTTTAGATCCATTTTTAAATAAAAATTAATTTATATGAATTTTAATTTTAGAGGGTTTTTGAAAGTGCCTCTCACCTCAATTATAATAGGCCATCTCTTCCATGTCTTCTTTACAACACATTGATCCACCTAGATCAAAAATAATATACCCATTTATCTTATCAACATCTTAAATTATGCTCTATAGGTTATAATATTTCCAAAAAAACTACCATAGATACCTTAAGAAGAGATCTAAAGAAAGTATGCAGAAGAGAAGGTAATTGTCATTATCAACCTTTTCATGTTTATTTATTCATATAATCCCTATTAATATATTTTTAAATTATAAATTAATAAATATAGTATAATATATATTCGTATAGGTTATTTTTATTAAGGTACAACCATATTCCCCCTTTTATCTATCATACAAAAAAATAACTATGCGTGTGTACATACTACTTACCATCTCCAAGAAGTTGTGTAACTTGTTTTTATTCACCACTTTACATGGATAGGTATAATTATGGAAATAATGGATATATATGAAAACTATTACATTATATTTATTTTGGAAAAATTAATATACCATTCACTTATTTACCCTTTCACCATTAATTGAATGATACCGCATCTCGGGCGTACGTATGACCTACTATATATATGATGCAATGGAATTAATGTTCCATGCATAACATTGAATAATGATTCTAAAAAGGTATAAAATTTAAACATATGATATATATTACATTAATATAATCATGGAGATGATGGAATTATATCGTATTCACAAGAAACGAGACCTACATGAGAAAAATTCATAGAAAAATGGAGTAGTTAACACATGAAACAAGGATAATAACAGAATATTGTTAGCCAATGTGTGTAAGATGATATAATAGGATCAAATTTTATATCATAAATATTAATATTATTCTTTTATAAATTAATAAAAATATTTAAACCAGTATAGGGGAGTTTAAATCATGTTGAACTAATTAAAATTTCAAGGTAAGGGTTTCTCATATCACTTTTATTTTTGTGAGATATTCCATATTCAACACATATTTATTTTCTGTTATGTAGTTATCATTTGAGATATAATATAATGAATCTATTTATCATCATGGTATTAAATGTTTTATTTAAAGATTATTAATTTTATAGGGCATATGATTCGACTGATTATAAAAAGGTAAGGGATTTCTTAACTCAATTTTCATTCATTAGTTTACAATTCTTTTCCACTCATTATGAAATGATATTGTTATGTTTGAAATGATTTTTTATTATTTTATGTTACATTTCAATGAGATTTATCTGGATTTATATAGATATAAATAATGGTTTTATTTTATTAATAATATGTTCATTGTAAGGGACTTCGTCTCAATTTCACTTCACTGAGCATATCTAAACATTTTCCACATAAATTATATTATTAAGTGTATATAAATCCTGATTGATTTATTTATGATCATAATTCATTAAAAATATCCATATTTATTATAACATCGATACAAATAATACATAAAATATATACCATTTGTACATATAGTATTTACTTTCAAAGTTATTTGAATAACTGGGGAAATAATGTTAAATCTGAATATTTTACTCAATACAGATATTTTATGATAAATTATATTGATTAATGAATTAAATAGATTATTTGATATATATAATGATTTATTTGGACATGAAATTATGGGTGGGGAGTGTATATAGAAAATCCCCTTGATGCATCGATAATCTAATGAGACAAATACATTGTCAAAATTAAATGGGGGGTTTTTACCCATATTGATTAAACTATATTGTTGAAGGTCCTTATGGTATAGGTATTATGTCATTAGAAAACATGAAGTCCAGTAATTAATTATTTAATTCATTTTTTAGTTATTATTTTCATGAAATTTTCACTATGATATCATCCATGGGTTCAAATTTTTCTCAAGTTATTAATTAAATGGAAACCGTTTCCAATCATCTAAATTTCCATAGTGATTATGCCTTATCTTATCATGATAATAATGTTATTTATTAAGTTGAATGTGTTTTAAATTATTTACCTTACCATATTTATTATTCATTATTGATTCAATATTCCTTCTGCTGTATGTAACTCTTACTGGGCATTTGAGCTCACCCTTCTTTTATTTTCTTTCCCAGGAACCCATGAAGTGTATATATAGGAAAAATATTTAATGTATTTTTTACTATAATTAAATGTATTAAATCACACCATAGTAATATTTTATGTGATATTTTCAAATTTATAGGTTTTTGAAGTATTTTGATCTTGAATGTAGGAATAAATTATTTTATGATTTAATAAATTTTATATTTTTTCTATATTTCATCCATAACATTTTATAAAATTATTGAAATTATGAAATTCATTTTTCTACAGTATTACTTATATCTTGGTTCTCATTTATGTATTCTGGGACCAATTCTAAATTCCACATTTGGAGGCCCAAAATTGGCTCACATATCAGGCCACAAAAAATAGGGCACATATATGGAGATCTTTGTTGATGGGCCCATATCTCTTATGTAAAAGAACCAAAAAAATACCAAAATTGATATTAGGAAAGTGGGGATTTGGATATTTTTTTATTCAGGTTAAAATGTATAATTCATTCATCTACATGACCATTAATGTGTTTTAATTTGTATATGTGGATTATGAAGAGTCACTTAGCTAGAATAAATGTCTTGGACTGAAATAACAATAATGCCTCCATCCGAGGGTTAATGAAGCTAAAACTTTGCAGAGTGATGAGAAAGATAATAAAGAATCACAATGATTAAGGATCAAATTAGTGAAGCTACTAGTTACAAGGTTATAATATAATTATATGTTCAAGCATTAGAATAGGAAGAGTCACCTGGATAGAATTAAATATTTGGAGTAGAGCTACAATAACCCCTTCATTCGGTCAACAATGATGTTGAAATATTAAGGGTGAATGCGGGAGATAATATAATTAAAAATTTAATGAAGACACCTATTCCAAATTCTTCCATTTATTGGGACTTCCACGTGTCAACGTTCAGAGATCAAATTTTGAGTGAGGAATTTTCACCCATTTTCCATATAAATTTGGGTCTCTCAGCCTATTATAAAATATATCCATTTTCAAGGGCTAAGGTGGAGTCTAATTTTTGTAATAGTTTTTAATATTTTAAATATATATTAGTTTATATTATCTTCTTATTATGTGAATTTATCTTCTTATCTCATTTCTTTTATTTTATATGTTTCTCCTATAATGATTCTTTTTGACTCCATGTTTGTAGAGAACTGACCATCATTGTTGTTTTAGGGGGGATGTGATAGAATTTTAGTTTATTGTGATTTAATAATTTTTTCATGTTCTTTTGTTATATTTCATTAGTTTTTTAATTGATTATGATTATTTTTCACACCACTTTCTGTACTATTTTTTTCTTCCTCTCCATTTAATCATTTTCCTTCTCGTTGATATCTATATCATTCAAACAATGGAGTTTTGAATAGGTGTTGATGTGGAAGATATTAATCCAACATGCAAAGGTATCAGTGTAGGGTAATACCATCCAAATAAGTGGGTGTATACTGAAAGGTTTGGATCACTACATTGAGTAAAATAATGAGGAAATATTTTGAATTACAACGATAACACCCCATGAAACCCTGATAACAAAATTTTTCTTCCACTAACATCCTTGTGTATTTTCATACTTTTATTTGTGTTTTATATTTTACTCGAATGGCCCAAATGCCTTCTTTTTTATTTAATTTTTCGATAAACCCTTCTTATAAGGGTTCAAGGGGAACACTTAGATGACCAATAGGCCCAAGGAACAAGGCTCATACAAGACCCATTACACAACTGTTGGACCCGTCTTGATACTGTAGTGGACCCTCCATGATAGTGTAGTTTTCATAATCACAAATAATGTCAATATACAAATTCTACTCTATCATGCCAATTTAATATCTCTATATAAATCAATTATGTCATACAAAAACATATAATTAAATAATTCAATAACCTATATTCATGAATAAATATGTTTACAAGTGTATTTTTATGTGTACTTTTGATTAACACTTCGTGTTGTAATGTTATATGCAAGACAGACTCTTCATAACCTTTTTGGATTCACTAAAACCAAAGTCGACACACCAAAACTGAAGTTGACAAACTGAAGTCGACACACCAAAATCGAAGTCAACACATCAAAAACAAAGTCGACACACTGAAATCGATGTCGACACTGAAACCAAAGTTGAAAAACCGAAGTCGACACACCGAAACTGATGTCGATACACCGGAACCGAAGTCAACACACCGAAACCGAAGTCAACACACCAAAACCAAAGTATGACACACCGAAGTCGACATACTGAATTTTGACAGACTGAATTTTGATAGAACAAAGTTTGATAGACTGAAGTTTGACAGACTGAAGTTGACAGATCAAATATGACACACCGAAATCAACACACCGAAGATAACAGAACGATGTTGTCAAACTGATGACAAAAGACCAAAGATGACTCACCGATTGTTATAAATAACTGTTTCAAGTTTATTAATTCAAATTTATTTCTAATGGTTATATTTAGAAAAATTAATGTTTCTCACAATTTTTAATGTTGTCTGTAGGAAAATCCGTAGATAGTATGAGGTACATGCATGTGCCGAGATCTTCATGCCTAGTGGATCCTGACGTATAAAAGGGTTACAATCTCTATGTAAAATGTGTCTCGTTTGGATCTAAAAAGTGAGAAGAACACACTGAAATATAGAGTGTGGGAACTCCGAATAGAAAAAGAGAAAATGTGAAGCTTGAGCTTAGCTAGCAACTACGTACTAGAGCTTTCTGATCAACTTCACAAAGAAGATATGAACACTTTCTCAAGAGACTGCGACACTCTGTTCTCAAGCAATCTTTCATAAGAGAACTCAAACTCCATTTTCACAACATTCAATGAGTCCAGAGCTTTATTGCACAACACACAGAGATTCCTAAACTCTTTTCTTTTTAATAGCTCTGTTGTGTTCTTCTGTTACTATTTTAGTAGTGTGTATATCTGTTTGTATCACACAAACAATCTCTTGATCATAACTGGAGGGTATAAAAAATCCTCACCCTTAATTCTATCCTACACTTGTATCCCACGTAGAACTATGGAAGAGATCTTGTGTGATCTGTTTATTTGTTTTTACCAAGAATAACTGTGGTAGAGGTCAAGTGTGACCTGGAATGTATGTATGCTGTTGTGAACCCTGATCCTGGGCGTGGATCAAAAGTTAATATAAACTTCTTGGTGATAGGTGATCAATAAGCGAAGAGGACTAAGTCTCTGCTTGATACTGAACCTCTTGTCTTATCAGTTGTGCTATTTATCTTATATTTTTTGTGTTATGTATTTCTGGAATTAAGATAAACTGGTCATTGATAGTTAGTTTATCAATTGTTTACATCTGTTTTGGATTAGTAGGTTTTTTTCGAAAGTTTTTCTAATATTTAGATTATTAAAGCTGAGAACTAATCAATCTTCTAAGAACCAAATTGAACCTTCATGAAATTTATAAATTCACTACAAACTGAATTTGTGTTTATTTTTATAGGGGGATTTTATTTTTTAAAGAATCCTTTTAACATAAATTTTTATAGATACTCAATTCACCCCCCTCTTGAGTCATCTACTCAGACCAAAATTTGGTATAAAATTAATTTTGAAAGTTAGTATTAGTTTATGAAATCGTGTCAACTGTGATTATAGTTGTTTTCCAATGATCTTAAAAGTTCTGTTATTTCTAAATCATTACCTCTTTGAAATTATTTTACAATAATTATCATGGAAAATAGACTATAAGGGGATGTTACTAATAGAACACATTTCTTTAATGGAACTAAATATGCTCAATGGAAGCTTAAAATGAAAATATATCTAGAAAGTATGGGATTTAAAATCTGGACTGCTATTAAAAGTAAATATGAAATACCTGAAACTGCTAGAAGCACCTTGGATGAACCTACCAAATCTACCTATAACAATAATTGTAAAGCAATGAATGCTTTGTACTATGCCCTAGGGGATGAAGAATTTATCCATATTTTTTCTTGTAAAACTGCATATGAAGTTTGGGATACTTTAGCTATCTCTCATGAGGGAACAACTAATGTTAAAGAAATGAGATTAAATACATACACTATTAAATATGATAATTTTAAAATGAATCATGATGAACCTATCTCTGACATGTATCTCAGGTTCAATGAAATAGTGAACACCATGAGTCTGCTTGGAAAACTAGTGGATAGCAAGGACCAAATCATGAGACTTCTTCGATGCCTACCTGATAGATGGAGAGGAACTTCAGTTTCTATTCAAGAATCTTGTGACATAGGGAAACTTCCAATGAAGGAACTAATTGGAAAGCTTATGATGTATGAAGAAGAACCTAAAGTAAATCAAGAAGTAGATGAGAAACCAAGGTAGAAGTCTATAAAATTAGAGACTTAAATTTCAAAGAGCAAAGATAAAGAAAAAATTCAAGTTCTTTTGGAAAATTCCACTAGTGAAGAGTTAGATTCAGACAGTGATGAGGTAATGACTCATCTTGTTAGAAGGTTCAAAACATTCTACCGAAAGAAAAAATTCTTTATGGAGTCAAACTACAAGGGAAAGTATGATAGTAAAGGACAATGGAAGAAAGATAGAAAATGGAATGGCAACTCAAATGAAATAATCTACTATGAGTGCAAACGAAAAGTTCATGTGAAGGAAAACTGCGCCAAGCTGAAATTTAATAAGAAATATGAAGATAAGGGAAAGGGTTATAAAAAGGACATGAAAGCTACTTGGAGTGCTTCAGAAGACATCTCCAGTGGATCTGATGCTTCTGATAGTGAACAGAACAATCATGCCAACTTATGTTTCATGACAAAAACATCTGAGGTAACACTTAACTCTCCTATACATAATGCCTATTATTTTGGGAATAAGATTAAGTCACATAATGATGCAGATATGACTAAGGATGAATTATTTGAATACTGTAAAATGCTTGAGGGTACCTTTAATGATCTCAAGGACAAATATAAATCATTAAAGAGAAAAATGCTTTAAATGAAAATTATAAGTCTGATTTGGATATTGAAAAGGGAAAATGTGCCCAGCTGTTAAAAGAAAATACCGAACTCAAATTATCAAATGATAAATTAAAAGGGGATTTAGAAAAATTTACTGGTGGTAGAGATACCTTGACTCAGTTTCTAGGACAACAGATTGCCTCAAAATATACAATTGATCTAGGATATCAACCAGGACAAGGAAGGATTATTAAAACTAAATTTGTTCCCAAATTTGGACAATTCATAGCTAGTTCAAGTTCTAGACCATTTCTTGAAAAAAATTCTCTAAAGGACCAAAAAAAGTGTTCATGTCTCAAAATATATCTGTTTTCTATAGGAAACCCATTAGACAGTTGTGGGTTTCTAAGGCATATATTACAAATGTATGTGGACCTAGACAAATTTGGGTACCAAAGTCGTTTCTTGGTTAAACTGTTTTGTAGGTAAACTACCTAAAGAGTTCCTATAAAAAGATGTGGTACTTGGATAGTGGGTGTTCAAGGCATATGACAAGGTATTATTCAAGATTTAAAAGTATTATCAAGATCAATGGATGACATGTCACATTTGGTGACAATGGTAAAAGAAAAATCATCAACCTAGGCCAGATTGGTAACCATAACTCTATTTTAATTTCTAAAGTATTGTATGTTGATGGACTGAACTATAACCTGCTTAGAATATCCCAATTTTGTGAAGATGGATTTAATTTTAAGTTTAAAAATTATTCCTTCCATGTTTTTGATGCCAAAAATAATTTGGTATTTACTACATTTAGAAATGATAATGTATATGCTATAAATTTAGAAACACTAGCCTCAAAGAATGTCTCTTATCTGAATGCCTTTCACAAAGAGTCTTGGCTCTGGCATAGAAGACTAGGAAATTGTAATATACACTCTCTTAGGAAGTTAACTATAAAATGATTAGTTAGAGACTTACCCAAATTAGAGTTTCCAAACAATAAAGTATGTAATCCTTATCCAAAAGGAATGTAACATAAAATCTCTTTCAAACCAAAGAAAGAAGTAATTACTTCTCAACCTCTCATGTTGGTTCACATGGACTTTTTTGGACCATCTAGAGTTTCGAGTCTCAGTGGGAAACACTATGTTTATATTCTTGTAGATGATTTCTCTAGGTATACCTGGACTTTTTCCTGGATCCTAAAAGTGAAGCATGTTCACACTTTACCAAGTATGCTAGGACTGTAGAAAATTTCAGTGGACTTAAGATTAAATCCTTAAGAAGTGATCATGGTTGTGATTTTGAGAATCAAGATTTTGAAGCTTTTTTCTAACAAAATGTCTATAATCATAACTTCTCTATACCTAGAACACCTCAATAGAAGGGTGTGGTGGAAATAGTAAATAGAACCATATAGGAAATTGCTCGGACTATGCTCAATGAATATGATCTACCCATTTATTTCTGGGCTGAAGCTGTTAATAAAAATTGATACATAATAAACAAAGTCTTAATAAGACCCATTCTTAATAAAACTCATCATGAGTTGTTGAATAATAGGAAACCCAAAGTAGGTTACTTTAAAGTCTTTAGATGTAAAGTTTATGTCCTAAATACTAAAGATAATTTAGATAAATTTGCCTCAAAAAGTGATGAAGGAATATTTCTTGGATATTCTACATCAATTAAAGCCTATAGAGTCTTTAATAAGAAAAACAAATGTGTAGAGGAATCTGTACACATCAAGTTTGATGAAGCAGATCCACATGATCCAAAGACTTATTTAAAAAATGTTGAAGAAGATATGTCAAATCTGGACATTAGTGATAAAACCAAAAATCATCATGTGAATGAATCTGTGAAGACTTCTAGTTCTAGAAGTTCTCTACATTCTAACCATGGTGAACCAGATCAACCCAACCAACTTGAAATATCAAGTCCTACTTTCTCAAGACCAACTAGAACCCTTAATAATCATCCCTTAGATTCTGTTGTTGGAGATTTAGATAGAGTAACACAAACCAGAGTTTCCTTGAGAAACCAGGTTGAACATCAAGCCTTCTTGTCAGATCTTGAACCTAAAAATATCAATGATGTAATCAATGATGAATTTTGGGTAATGACCATGCAATAAGTACTTAATAAGTTTGAATGAAATAAGGTTTGGGAGCTTGTAGATAGACCTAAGGATACTTTGACTATTGGAACCAAATGGGTGTTTAGAAATAAGGTAGATGAAGCTAGAAATATATTTAGAAATAAATGTAGACTAGTTTTACAATGATATAATCAAGAAGAGGGAATTTATTATGAAGATACCTTTTCACCAGTAGCTAGACTTGAGGCAGTTAGGATCTTACTTTCTGATGCAACACAATTGGATTTTAAAATTTATCAAATGGATGTCGAAAGTGAATTCCTAAATGGTTATATAATTGAGGATGTTTTTGTTTAACAACCCCTAGGTTTTACAAATCCACATTTTCCAAATCATGTGTTCAAATCATCAAAAGATTTATATGGTTTGAAACAAGCTCCAAGAGCTTGGTATGAAAGGTTGAGTAACTTTCTTATTTCTAAAGGCTTTACAAAAGGACTTGCAGATCACACTTTATTTATAAAAATAATTTCAAAAGAAGTTTTAATATCCCAAATATATGTAGATGATATTATTTTTGGATCTTCTAAAAATTCTTTATGTAATGAATTTTCAAATATAATGAAAAGTGAGTTTGAAATGAGTTTAATGGGTGAACTTAAATATTTTCTCGGATTTTAGATATTTCAAAATAAAGAAGGAATTATTCTAAATCAAAGTAAGTAAACAAAAGATCTATTGAAAAGATATGGATTTTATAGCATTAAGAGTAGTGAAACTTATATGAGTTCTACATGTAAGTTTGATCTTGATGAAAATGGAAAATCAGTTGATCAAACAGCTTATAGAGGAATGATTGGGAGTTTTCTGTACATAACTGCTAGTAGGCCAGATATTATGTTCACTGTGTGTATGTGTGAGAGATTTCAAGAAAACCCAAAGGAGTCACACCTAAATAGTGTTAAAAGAATTTTCAAATACCTCAATTATACAACTAATTTAGGATTGTTCTATCCTAAAGGAAAACCTTTTGATTTAGTCATCTATTCAGATGCTGATTTTGGTGGATGTAAATTAGATAGAAAGAGTACCTCTGGAACATATCAATTTTTTGGAAAGTCACTAATATCATGGTGTAGTAAAAAGAAAAATTCAGTTGCGTTGTCAACTGCTGAAGTAGAGTACATTGCTGCTGGTAGTTGTTGTGCAAAAATTTTGTGGATGAAACACACCTTATTAGACTATGGATTTCAATTCAGACATATCCCCATAAACTGTGACAACAAAAGTGCTATTAATATTTCTAGTAATCCAATTTTTCATTCTAGAACAAAACATATTGATGTAATATATCACTTTTTGAGATATCATTATCAAAAAGGTGATATAACTCTTGAGTTTGTTGGGACTGAACATCATCTTGCTGATATATTCACTAAATCCTTAAATTCTAAGAGAATGAATTACATCAGACATGAACTAGGAATGATAAGTTAGTAGGAGATCCTTAAAACTGATCCTTGAAACCTATCTTCTTGAAACAGATCTCTCTAAAACCGATCTTCTTGAAACCGATCTTTCTAAAACCGATATTCTTGAAACTGATTATTGAAACCGATCTTCTTGAAACTAATCTTTTTAAAACCGATTCTTGAAACCGATATTTCAAAAACCGATATTTCTAAAACCAATCTTCTTGAAACTGATCTTCTTAAAACTTATCCATAAAACTGATTCTTGAAACTGATCTTTCTAAAACCGATCTTTCTAAAACCGATCTTCTTGAAACCAATCTTTTTAAAACCGATTCTTGATACCGATATAGTTATGTTTTTGTAACATTGTGTTCTCAAATGAAATGAAACTGATTAATCTCTTTTAACTTACCGCGTTTAAATTTTGTGTTTTATGATTTACAATCCTTAAATGATATATTTAGTACAATCCATCCTGACCTTTCACCTTATCCTCTATTGTAAATCCCTCTACCTTTTGTCACTCTCCCTCTCCACTCTCAACCACTCAACTTTGTTGGAATTCGAAGCCCTATCATGGTGATAACCAAGCGTGCAATGGAAGAACCTATCAAATCTACTTTTGCTAAGCGTCCGAAAGGTGAGACCAGTGGGACTGCGAAACAGATATTAGAAAGATGAGTAGTTATAGATGAAAAAGAAGTATCTGTAGAGTGGATTCAGTCGAGAAAATCATTTTTATTAAAGGTACTAGAATATCAAAGGTGGCTTAATTGGTTTGTTGACAATGAAAGAACCTATTATCCCGAGCTAATGTAAGAGTTCTATCAACATTTGAGGATATCTCTGGATGAAGTTGAGGTAGAAAATATAAAGTCTATAGAAAAAGGAAGGGAGATAGCTTTCTCATCCAAGGAATGGGATGAATGCTTAGAGATGCCCCATGAAGGTGTCTATGCTGACTATCCTGGTAATATTCCACCTTCCTCAAACTTGTTCTCTTATGAAGATGCTCTAAAGGAGTTGACTGGAAATGGAGAATCTAGAAGGACTGTTGCAAATGAATTCGAAGTAGAAGTGAGACTACTTTTTATGTTCATACAGCATCAAATCTGCCCATGGAAGGGAGATTTCTTTCCTGTGAAGAATCATAATGTTTTCTTGCACTTTTTGTTAAAACATGGTATAAAATTTAACTTGTGTAGGTATCTAATGGTTCATATCTTTGATTTGATTAAGCCATCCAAAAAAGGAAACCAACTTATACTATCCGAGGATTATTTCTACCATGTCAAAAAGGTTAGGCTGTATAGAAGATTAAGATAAAGTAATAAGTTCCTGTAGTGGTTTTTGTGTTCAAAAAGATAGTTGTAAAAGAATGAAAATCTTCTGGAACCCATGGAAAAAATGTTGGGTAGGATATGAAGAAACGATTTATGATAATTTCAATCCAGTTGATCACCCTTCTAGACCAAAGGACCATGTTGATCCAGGTCTCAAACCAGGTGAGGTTTTAGTTTATTCTGATGAGGATACTGAACCTGAAGTGCCAATGGAAGAAGGATCTCCTTTTGATGATAAGAGTGATCCTGATATTTCTGAAAGTCCAAAAAATAAAACTTATGGACCTGATTGTCCACCTTTGGACTTGCCTTCAAGAGAAACTATTCTAGGTGATGAAGAAGAGGAAGAAACTGAAGTTATTGGAGTTGAAGTCTATGTAAGTAAATCAGATGGAGAGTCTGATGATGAGTCTGATGATGATTATGAAGGAAGAAATGATGAGCATGTGAGTGGATCTGTAAAAATAGGAAAATAAGTGGATGACATATCCAGTGAGGAATTTATTTGTGGAGCTGGTGATGGTATTGAGCCTGCTGAACAACAGGCTGTTGACCATGAGGATGCCGAACACGAGGACAGATCACCCTATCCTCATACTCAAAATCAAGATATCATTCAGGAATTTAATGATCTTATGGATAATAGTCAAGAGGAATAAGATGTGGTTCCAGTGTCTCATATTGAGGAAGTGCCTGCTGAAGTTGCAATAACTGGAGTACAGGCAGCACTTGAAGTTAGGCTGGTTCCTGTTCTCAGACAAGTTGTTACATCAAAAAACCAGGATGAAGAAGTTGATGTTGATGATTCTGTTCTTGAGCCTCAAGGAAGAAGAATTATAATTGATACTATTGAGCCAAGAGATTGGACATGTGCTAGAGAGTGGAATAATGGTCCATGATACATTATTTTCAATTTAATATATGACTCAGAAGAGGAAAGAGTACCTCCTCCTCTTGTTCCACATGTCCATGCTAAATTAGAACATATTGAACCTGTTCCACTAGCTGAACCTCCACCTCTAGAACCTATAGCTCAGTCAGTGACCAGTGACTATGTCACTAAGGCAGATTTGGAAAAGTTTAAGAATGAGCTATGTGAGTCAATGATAGCTTCAATGGGATCCATAAATGAATCCTCCACCTCCATAAGTATCTCAGATGCTGATGCAAAAAAGATTGCAAGAATAGTAATCCAGGAGATTCAACCAAATCTCATTACTACAGCGAAAACCATTATTAGACATAACACCTTGCTGAGAGAAGAAGTAAAAAAGATGATCAATGAGTTGAATTCCTTAACCTCTAACTTCAAGACCTCCTTTAGTGGTGTTCTAGAAGTTCTTATGAACTTGGTAACTCATCTACTCAGTTTGGATCTGAAAAAGTTGAAAGAAGAAATTGGAAAAAGTTTGGCTTGCCCATCCAGTTCCAGGAGTGGGAGAAGTGTTTTTGCTGATTTGGAGTCTCTCAAGCTTGCGATGAGAGAGGAAATTAAAAAACTCCAAAGTGTTTCATATAAAGAAACCCTTGAAAAAGTACATAGGAATACTGATATTGTATACAAATATGATTAGGAAGTGCACAAATGAAGCCTCTACAGCTCAGAAATAAATTCAGGAAAAGATGGATAAGTATTTCACTAAGATTTATACCAAGAATGACCTCATCAATAGTTTCAAGTTTCTGGCAGAAAATCTTAGAATTCCTCTAGTCACAGAAGCATTCAAGAAACAAGTCATTAAATTTAAGGAGTTTACACCTTTTCTGAGTAAATTTATGGAGAATTAGGATGAATTCAATAAGGCAATGCAATATGGTGGTGAAATCATTAATGACTTCATCAACCTGCTCAAACCTTATCTGCATGTTTTTTCCGAGGCTATTGTGGTCCCTCCAGCTGCTTCAATTGGTACTACCTCTCAGCCTCCTGCTCTAATGACTATCTCTCAGGCTCTTTCCCAGATTTTACTGATCATTACTGAGCAGTCTCCAAGTCGTGTGTTGTCTGAGAGAAGGCCCAGCCTTACAGCTACTGTCCCTACTGGTGTTTCTCTACCTATTGTTATCCTCAGACCACCTCCTTCCTTTTCCACTCCCAAACCTTCTCCTCCTCCTTTGGATCCTTCCGACAAAGGAAAATCTCATCAGCATTCAAATCCTAAGTGATGGATTTTTTCTTTTTTGATAGGGATTTGGTCATTTTGTTTGTCTTCTCCTTTTATGCCTTCTAATGAGAATTCTTATGGTGTCTTTCTTTTATATTATTTCTCCTTATTGCTTTTCTCCTTTTGTTAATACCAAAGGGGGAGAAAATAAGGATGAAATATACTCTTCCTAATCCATTTATTGAGGGGGGATATTTGTTTTAAATAAATTCTAGCAGTGAGAAACTTTAGTTATATTGGACAATTACTTTCAGCAATGTCAAAGATATATTTATTCTATATATTTGTATGAATTCCATAATTTGTGATTATAAAAAAGGGAGAAATTTTGGAACCCTTCATGATACTATAGTGGACCCTCCATGATACTGTAGTTTTCATAATCACAAATAATGTCAATATACAGATTCTACTCTCTCATTCCAGTTTAATATCTCTCAGTAAATCAATTATGTCATACAACAAGATATACTTAAATAATTAAATAACCTATATTCATGAATAAATATGTTTACAAGTGTATTTTTACGTGTAATTTTGATTAACACTTCATCTTATAATGTAATATGCAAGACAGACTCTTCATAAACTTTTTGGATTCCCTGAAACTGAAGTCGAAACACAAAAACCGAAGTCGAAAAACCGAAGTCAAAACACCAAAACCGAAGTCGACACACAAAAACTGAAGTTGACAAGCCGAATTTGACACACCAAAAACGATTTCAACACACCGAAACCGAAGTTGAAAAACTGAAGTCGACACACCGAAACTGATGTCAACACACTGAAACCGAAGTCGACACACTGAAACCGAAGTCAACACACAGAAACCGAAGTATGACACACCGAAGTCGACAGACCGAAGTTCGACAGACTGAAGTTCGATAGACCAAAGTTTGACAGACCGAAGTTTGACAGACCGAAGTTGACAGATCCAAGACGACACACCGAAATCAACACACCGAAGATAATAGACCGAAGATGACTCATTGATTTTTATAAATAACTGTTTCGAGTTTATTAATTCAAATTTATTTATAATGGTAATATTTAGACACATTAATGTTTCTGACATTTTTTAATGTTGTCTATAGGACAATCCATAGACAATATGAGGTACATGCACATGCTGAGATCTTTATGCCCAATGGATCTTGAAGTATAAAAGGGCTACAATATCTATGTAAAAGGTGGCGCTTTTGGATCTAAAAAGTGCAAAGAACACACTAAAATATAGAGTGTGGGAACTTCAAATATAAAAAGAGACAACACGAAGCTTGAGCTTAGCTAGTAACTACCTACTAGAGCTTCTTGATCATCTTCGCAAAGAAGAGCTGAACACTTTCTCATGAGACTGTGACACTTTGTTCTCAAGCCATTTTTAGAAGAGGACTCATACTCCATTTTCACAACATTCAATGAGTCCATAGCTTTATTGCACAACACACAGAGATTCCTGAAATCTTTTCTTTTTAATAGCTATGTTGTGTTCTTCAGTTACTATTTGAGAAGTGTGTATATATGTGTGTATCACACACACTGTCTCTTGAGCATAACTGGAGGATATAAAAAATCCTCACTCTTAATTCTCTCCTATACTTATATCCCACGTAGAACTATGGAAGAGATCCTATGTGATCTGTTTATTTGTTTTTCCCATGAATAACTATAGTATAGGTCAAGTGTGACTTGGATAGTCTGTATGTTGTTGTGAACCCTGATCCTGGGTGTGGATCAAAAGTTTATAAAAACTGCTTGGTGGTAGGTGATCACCAAGCGAAGAGGACTAAGTCTCTACTTGAGACTGAACCTCTTTTCTTATCCTCTATGCTATTTATCTTATATTTTTTGTGTTATGTATTTCCTGCATTAAGATAAACTAATCATTGATAGTTAGTTTAGAAAGTGTTTACATCTATTTTGGATCAGTATGTTTGTTTCGAAAGTTTTTTTAATCTTAAGATTGGTAAAGCTGAGAACTAATGAATCATCCATGAACCAAATTGAACCTTCAAGACATTTATAAATTCACTACAAACAGTCTTTGTGTTTATTTTTATAAGGGGATTTTATTTTGTAAAGAATCCTTTTAACTATAATTTTTATAGATACTCAATTAACCCCCCTCTTGAGTCATCTACTCCAATCAAAAACAACCTTAAAGTCCCAAGACATAATAAACTTACAAAAACCCTTCCTTAGTATCTACATCTTGAACACCTAGCTCCCCACATCACATGACTGTTCAGCTTGGAAGATGGTGTCTTGTAAGTGGAATGCTTGAGAAATAAACCCTGGTGTACATTCTATATTTCATACATAGATAAATAAAATATTTAAAACGTTAAAAAATCCCTATTATTAATTTGGGACCATTTCCAAAATGTCCAGGCACTTATACACAATATTTTTACTAAAAAACCAAAAAATTCAAATATTTCAAAAACTAAATAAATAATTTCATTTCATATCCTCCATTTATTCATCCAATAATTATTTTTATGGTGATTACAAAAATTATAGGTATTTTTAAAACTTTTATGGCGATACAAATATGGAATAGTTATTTAAGATTCAAATGTAACAAAATCCCTTGACACATCCAGAGAATTTAAAAGTTCTCGAAAAATAGAGCAAGATAGTTGCATCACTGGCTGTTAAAGATGAAGAAGTTAAATTCATATGGATTTAATAAAAAAAAAGATGAAAAAAATGAAATAAAAATTCTACATAACTTTCAAGAATAATTTGGTGAGGTTGAAGAAAGACTTGAAAATCCACTTCTTTCTCCACCAAATGAATTCTCTACTTCCCTTCTTAAGGAAAATGATTCTGATGGAGAATGTTTTGGAGGAAATTTAATTTCTGAAACATATCTTTATTCAAACATTATTTATTTGAAATTGAAAACTAATCTCCCTATTTATGATTTTATAGATTTATAACCACTACAACAGGACCAGGATGAAAATTATAAACATGTTTTTTTATGTTGAAGATAAAATGGAGGAGCTAGTTGCACTGTACATTATTGCATTTAACGATGGTGTCTCAAAAAATGAAATCAGTAAAGAATTATTTTTTTAAACTGAACCTAAAGAGAATCGACTTTTTATTATATTAACTTCATAACTAGTGGACACCATTTCTGTAGCTAAGCTAAATAGTGAGCACCCCTTTATTTTTTTCTCTATCCTTCCACACCTCTTATTTTTTCTTTCATATATTATGGGGGTTGGGGTTATTTGATTTCATTGTGGATTATCACTAATGAAATATACTAATAGATGATGGGAGAAAAAAATGTGGTGGTTTCTTAGAATGAAACCACATCCAACTTTGGTTTGGGGTTAAACCACTACAACTTTCTGACTAGGGTGAGTAAAAACCTATCACCCAAATGGGGTTCACATCATGTTCTATACTCTTTCCCCTTACTTTTCCTTTTTAGTTATTTTTTATTATACTTTGTTTTTTATTCATGATTAATTGGTTAAATGTGTAAGTATCTAGGAGACTAACTCAATGCTTCCACAGAAAAATAAATCAACATTGTATCTTTTCTTCTCTTTATTATTTCTACCCATTTTTTTTATTTTATTGAGATTAAAAGAGGGGTAAAAAAATTCTATGTTTGGTTAGAGTGTCAACCTGCTAAGTTATTTTTGTGTTTTTTTATTTCTTTTTTTCATCTTTTAAGGATCCTTGACCTAAAATAAATATTTATATCACATTTCACAATTGAATTTATTTTTAGGGAAATGGAATTATTTTTAAAGAAATACATTTTAAATGATTTTTGATATGTTTTTTTGCCTAGAATTTAATTTTCAATCATTTTTATGAGTTTGTATGATTTTAGAAATACATGCTAATGAAACATAGATTAAATTATTTTTCTAGTCCTATGAGGTATTCCTATCCTCTTTGACATATTCATCATAATACCCACACCTTCTTTAGAGAAACATGGATTTTTTATGGGAAATAGAACTTGCAATTTTTCTCTTTCAAAAATCTAGATTTCATGGAATGTTTTTTATATGATTGAGGAACTTATTTGGATTGACACATTTTAACTTGAGACATACCCATAAATAAATAATTCATTATCCCACACATTCGATGAATTTCATTATAGTTTTAAGCCACATTACAAGATGATTTTCCTTACCTACTTCCACTCTTGTTATTTTTTCTATGAAAATTTCATGTTTGAGTGTGGGGGAAGGACCATTCATATACATTCATTAGAATGTGTTTCATTTATGGGTGGTTTTACACGTTTTTGATTTTTTTAAAGTGTATAATGATATAATTATTCATTAGTTATAATATTAGTGTTCTTTATTTGATTAATTTGGTTCCTCTTAAAAAAATATATATAATGTTGTGCCATTCTGGAGCTTAAAAAATTAAAAAATTAGAGAACTTAGATGATATAATTCCATGTAATCACTTATTGGCTTATGTATTATGACCTAAATGGTAGTTATTGGTTTTTTTACATTTTAAAATGTAATTGAGTGAGTTTAATCCTATGTTTTCACTTGATTATTCATGTATTGTACTTAGGAATTTAAACCTCATCTTTTTGGCATTAAAATTTTCCATAATTTTTCCCACCAACCCTAAGACATATAATTTATCTAGAAATATTACTCATTATTGAATTCATTGTCATGTTTTTGTTTTGGAGATATGAGTATTTTCCCAAGCGTATGGTGATACATGCATTTTCTATGTATGAGTATAACTTTAGATTTAATTTCTTTTGAGTGAAGAGTGACACAAAATTCAATGTGATGTAAGTTGTGATTATTCCTGGGATATATTTATGAGGTTGGAAAAATTTAAATGCGAGGAATAAAAATGGGATAGAATTTTTTTCATAGAAAATACATGATGCAATTCTATTTTGGATATGATCATGGATGTTTTCTCATTTTTTATTATTATCTGGATTTTGATTTGAATATTCGATGACTACATAAGAGACAAATGGTTAAGTGTGGGTGATTTATGAAGACAATATTTTAATATATATTACAAAGTAATTAATTTTTTTAAATCCCACCATAGTATTATTTTATGGGTGATTTTTACAATTTTAGGGTTTTTGATGTATTTTGATATTAAATACAAAAAATGGCCTATTTTAGGATTCTAACTATTTTAAAATTTATTTTTTATTTTGGGTATAATTTTATCAACACATTTTTAAATTATTAAATTAATTTTCTATATTATAATATAAATATTGGGTCTCATTTATTCCTTTTGGAACCAAAGATAAATTCCACATTTGGAGGCCCTAAATCGGCTCACAAATTGGGATACAAAAACAGTGCACAGATCTGGTAATTTTTGCTGATGGGCCCATATCCTTATGCAGAAGAACCAAAAATGACAAAATTATATATGGAGTTAGTCTATATCTAAATGAAAAACTTTTATTAAGGTGTAATGGTGTGATTTCTTCATTCTAATGCCATAAATGCGTTTTAATTCAGATATGTGGAATATGAAGAGTCACCAAGACTGAATAAATGGATCGAACTAAAACAGCCATAAAAGCTCCATATGAGGGATAATAAAGCTTAAATTTTATAAAGGGATGATAAATATATTAATTAATAACTTTTTTTAAGTATGAAACATGTGATTCTTCTGGTTACAATGTAGTAATGGAGTGGGACGTGGAAGCATTGGAATATAAAGAATCACCTAGTCAAAATAACTTTTTTAGAGTAAGATTGTCATAACCCCAACATACTATCTCTATTATTATTTATGGAATTTAGAGTTTGAAGGAGGAACATAATTTGGAACAAAATTCAATAAGTTACTAATAAAAAATGTTTTCATTTAATGGGAAATCCATGCATCATCTTTTATAGATCAAATTTTGGGTGAGAATTCTTAACCCATTTTCCCTATAAAATTGTGTCTCACCCCCATAACAAAATATTTCCATTTTAATGGGATAATGTGGAGTTTACTTTCAGAAATAGTTATTAATATTTTCAATATATTTTTTTAATATTTTTTTATTCTTATGTGCAATTCTATTCTTCTCCCATTTTTTTATTTTATGTGTTTCTCATATCGTTCTTATTTTTAACTCCATGTTTGTTGGGAACTAACCCTCACCATTGTTTGAGGAGGGAAGTGGTGGTATTTGAGTTTATTTTGATTTAATGATTTCTTAGGTTTTATTTTATGATTTCAGTAGGTTTTAAATTGATGTCGATGATCAGTTTATCCACATTTTCTATTATTGTTTTCTTCTTCCTCATTTAATAATTTTTATTCTTGTTGATATATAATTCATTCCAATGGGGGAGTATATCTTAGGTGTTTATGCGAAATAAATTAATCTTACATGTAGAGGTAATGGTGTATGGTAATACCATCCAAATACATGGGTGTATATTAAACAGTTTCGATCTCAACATAAAGTAAAATAATGAGGAAATATTTTGAATAACAATGATAACACCACCATGAAACCCTGAGAACTAAGATTTTATTCTACTAATGTCTTTGTGTATTTTATTCCTTTTATTTTTGTTCGTTATTTTAATTATCAAATATATTATATTAAATGTATTATCATAATCATAACCCCCATCTATATTACATTGAAGGATCATTTTATATTATTTAGTTTATAATAGAGATAATAGAAAGATGATGTGTTGCATGTGGCCCACCTCAAGAGATCGACCATAGTGTGAATGCTAAATTTCAAACATAAGTAAATAAAATATTTATTAGGTAAAAACGAATAAAATCAATATCATCTTCTACTATGAATTGTATGAAAAGATATTCTAGAGAGAAATTATATTATTATCAGAAAAAAATATGTTATAATTTTTGTTTTCTAATGTAATATAGGAATCCATTATGTATCTAGTTTACCAAGACTACAAAAATATTTGGTCATTTATAATGAAATTACATATACATATGAAAATTTAATAACTGTAGAGACTCTGATCTACAATGGTTAGGGTCATTACAATTGGGTTCTTGTATCGCATATGAAAACTTCCATATTTCACCATTGGTCATTAAAATATACTATATCAATGATTATTAATCATAATATTTTCAGAATAATGAGAAAAATTATATGATTTTCTAACCCTTTAGTCACAACATCCTCATGCTAAGTTAGTGATATGATTGTGTTAATGTTAGGATCATATATTCAACATTAATACTTAGTATAATTAATATATTATATGATTTAAATAACCCAAATGATATCATTTTATGGTAATGATATTATTCTTTCATTTTGTTGATCATCTCATATCTCAAATCTATTATCTCCCATAATTCATCAAACATATCACATCTTGCATATTCCATCTCCCATCCTCACTGTAGACTCTCTTTTATCTTTTATATTTTTTGTAGTATTTGGTATGTTTTATCTACTGTCTCATCTATCATATCTCATCCCCACCTTTTCATCATTTTCTAATCTTTAGTCTCATATCAGGAATTAAATCTCAGATTGTTGGTCTTTATGGTCAATTTACTATTGTTGATCTTTAATATCTATTCACGAGTCTTGGTTGTCTATTTTCAAAATCCCTCCCCATATTAATTATATTAATCTTAATATTATATATTATCTTCAATATTTGGTCATTGATCTTTTATTTATAATGTTATCCAAACTATGGTATTTTTTCATGCCATTATCTATAGACTTTGGAATTTTTTTCATGTCTGAATTCTTTGATATTATATTGGTATTCAATTCTCTTCTTCAGTCTCAAAATTTGATCTTTATCTCTGGTATGTGGTCTTCCATTCCAATCAAAATCTGCAGTGTAGTTCGATTTAAGGATTAAACTCTATCATCATTCTTCAGATTGAGGACATTATCCTCATCTCCTATCATCAATGTCTAGTACCTATTTTTTGTACTATGATACATGATATTATAATTTTTTAAAATTTTTAATCGATATTAGTCTCCAATTTTTAGTATTTTATTTTCATCCATTTATAATTTCAATTGATGTCTTATTCATTAATCATTAGTGAGCATATCCAATTATTTTCATCGAACTTTAATCATTATCAATGTTTTATATATATCAATAATATCGGGTATCATATGTGTGATCTTTTTTTATGTCATCATTTTTAATATATAATCACCATTCATCAATTTCAATCATTTTTCTACATATTATATCTCCATTATCTAGTTCTTGGTCTCTATACTCGAACCTATCATCTATTTTTTTTCATTGATATTGAATCTCATTATCCACACAATGATCTTTGATTTCCATCATTATATGTTGTTATTGACTCTTTTATCTATCTTTGATCTTTAGTATCTATATCAAATCCATTTCATAGATCATTTATTTTCATCACAGTATTCATATATATGATCCCTATCTCGATTCTTATTCTTCTTCGATTATGGTAGTCAAACTTTGGTCTTAGAATTTGGTCATTTATATATATATACTATTTAATCATTTCTGAACTATCAACATCTCTAGTATTTTGTAACTAATTTTATTTTAGATAATTTTAATTCATAATTGTTTTCTTTTTGTGTTTTTGTCTTTATCTATATTCTATAATTACAAGACTCTATATGGATCTTAAATTTCCTTCACTAGCCTTAATCTATACTCTTTCCCTTTGAATGATGACCATTATCTCTGTTATTCAGTATTCATATTCTATCATTGGTGTTTTTCCCTTGTCTCCATATCTCTTTTCAATCACAAATTTCTATTTATTATACCCCAATTTTCAATATTGTGCATGAAATAAATTATCACAAATCTATACCTTTTCTATATGATCTTCCATTTCTATCATTATATACAGTTTATAATATATGTATTATTCATTGGATTTTGGTATTCATCTCTATATATATGGTCTCAAATATTTGTCCCAGTATCAATTTATATCTCTTTTATTTGGTCTTGTATTGTTGATATCTATCATCATTATCTTTTATATTTATTTAGATCCCCAAACATGGTTATTTTTTCTATGATTTATGTTTTCCATATACTATACTAATATATTATCTTACTTCTATGATCTATATATATTTATGTTTTCTAATCTTTAGTCACTATCTATATTATCAACTTCAATCACCGTCCCCAATATCAATCAATATCTCAATGTCCATATAAATATTTATTTATATCTTCAAACATTATCCATAATCTATAACCCCATATTTTTTATCCCCATGCCCATTTTTTATCTTTATATTTTTAGTCATTTTTCATCTTCAATTTTCATCTTATTCATTATCTTTAGTCTTTTATTTTAATTTCAATTTTTTCATATTAGGTGAAGTTTTAATTTATAAAAATCTAATATAGGGCATTTAGATTGTAGTCTTGTATCATCTTTTATGGTACCATTCATTTTATTTGCCTCATTTTATCATCTATAATATTTTATAATTGCTAATTGATATTTGATCTTCATTTATGCTCTTTCTATTTAATATTTTATCTTCAGAATATTTTTTTATAGTTTTGACTCTTTCCATAGTCATTAATTTTGAACCTCATCCTAAAATATCTCTTCTATATTTATCCTAGTTTATTTTAGGTATTAATCTCTAGTATTTAGTTTTATTTGGTTAATCATCAGTTTGGAAACCATATCCATATTCTATCTCAATTTTTGATCATTGATCACTATCATTATCCCTATATATATTCTCTATTTTCCTTTATTTGTACTTTGATACCTAGTCTATAGTCTATAGTGTTTTATTCATATATTCAATTTGATCTTAGGTTTGATGTATAATATTTGGTATTATGTAGTCAGAAAATTCCTAAATTAAAGTCGTTTTATTATGAACTTTGTGTTTATATACATTTAATTTTGAAAACGTTACTTGATTTCATCATGTTAAAGATTATAGTTCCCTTTTTGGATGTTATATAAATTAAGAATATAGGAAAATACATAGAATAATATGTCTAAGATCCCGGACTTCCAATGAGGAATGTTTTGGTTTCTCTTTTTGTGTAACCCCCTTGAAAATGTTTAATGAAATAGATCCTAGGTTTATGAGGATTCTCAGCGGTGTATTGGGGGTTCAGGGATTGAAATAGAGGAAGAAAAGACCAACCTATGAAGGTTTCATGGTTGATTCATGGTTAATGATAACAGAATTCTAGAACTGTGTATTTCACGAACCAGCCTGGGTCGACCCTGAGCCGGTCACCCAAGCTGGTCCACAGAATGGCCCGAGCGGTGTTCCCAATCCCCACAAGTTGGCAACTAGTTTCGAGCATCAAAGAATAAGAGTTAACTATTTCTCCCATAAATAAAAAAACAAGAAAATAAATAAAGACTTAAAGTAAAAAATTGAAACTAGTAGTATAAAGAAAATAAACTACAAAAACCTCAGTGTGAACTCCTAGGCCACTGACCAACTAAGAACCAAGTTCGCTCCGAGAGCGATCCAGCACTAACAGATCCTGAAACTGAAATGATAAAGTTTGGGTGAGCATCAGAATTCTCAGTAAGAAACACCACAAAGTCTATGCCATTCATTCCAGAAACATTTCCATTGATACTAGTTTGAAATACATTTATAAAAATATTTTTCTATACCTACCTTTCATTTTAAAAACAAAAAAACATCATGGTCCATTGCCATCATATTTTATAATAAGTCACAAGAAGGAAAATGAGGAATTATTCTTTCTTTGTCAAACATCCACTTAGAAAACTTTTTAAACCAACCAAGCATTCACAGTTTTTCAAATAATAAAACTAAAAACAGGTACAAATAATATGTATTCTAAACGATGAGGTAAACGACGCTAGTAATACTTGTAACGGGGAAACACAGGAAACCCTAGTAAGTCATAGGAAGACCAGAAAATACTATATATATGACTCATCCTGAAGGCATGTCATACTCAATGATGTCATAACGCCCTAATGCCCGATCATTTCCCTACCTGGCCTGGTTGAGGATCCCAATCCCATAACAATAATAATAAAACATCCCCCTACTATGGGCCACTAGCCAGTACGTGGTCTAAACTTTTGCAACAATAATTCTTGGTGAGCCTCTTTTCTATGCTAGGTTCTAATGTATAGTTCTCAAGGATGTTGTTCCATGAAATTCAAACAACAAGACACACACACACACACACATATTTATAACCAAACACACCACACAATTCGTCAACACCCTGTCCACCTCACAGTTAGTCCCCTACCTTAAAATAATTAACATACGAGGGAAATACAATATCGAGGACCCTCCCAACTCATAATCAACCAACTAGGTTGGTGACCCAACCTACGAGGGGTTTTCTAAATAGTCATTTAAAAATTCCAAAAGGGCCATTACCTTCACAACATTTAGCCATATACCAAAATCACTAAGAAACTATTTTTCAAAAAAACATCACAAAGCCTCATCTTTATACTAACGTGGCTAAACAATCCATAATTTTTTTCACAAAATAGTTCACTTAGTATATAACATCACACAACCCACCATTGAAACCAAACATTCATTTCAAAAATCATTTCATGAATCTCTCACACCATTTAAATTAGGAACACACTTTCAATAGCCAAAGAGGCATATACCATTAAGCACCTAATGTGAAAAACCCATTTAAAGCACCACTTTGAACTTCACCAATGTGTTTAAAAAACCTAAACTATGACATGATAAATAACTAGTCATTTTAAAGATCCAACTAAGCCATTTAGAGATGAAACTTAGAGTGAAAAACTTGACAAAATGCACCACACCTTAAAAATCCACTTACACACACCTCTAGACATTTCCAAAACATTATTCACACTACTTTAATTATTTAACAAACCATTTAAAATTTTATATAACAATGTTAAAGTGGAACCCAAAGTTTTACACTCACAAAACCCATCTAGAACCCTCATTTATGAATAAACGCACAACCGCAACATATCAAAACAGAATGTGCACCAATCTAATTAATCATTAAAACTACCAAACAAATTATAAAACATTTTACATAATTTTAAAACCACCCTATGTCATATAGTAAACCATGGAACCAATTTTCACGGAGAGCAGAGAAGCTAAGAGTTTTTCTTGGAAAACCAAGGATGGGGAAAATAACCACTCCAAATGTGATCCTCATTTGAAGGCCTATCCATGGGTTCACTTCATGTATCCATTGATGTACCCACATCCAATGGAAAAAAAGTGGTCATTTCCCAACCATTTTTCTTAAGAAACCTCACACATATACCCTTCACTAACATATTAAACCATTTCACTAAATACTTAAGTTCCATAAGCCATCCAGATCAAAGAAAATAAGTTCTATAAAATATTTCCACAAGGAAAAATCACTCAAAACTTCCAACACAACTGTTTTAAGGTAAAGGAAATTTTACCAACCAAATTGGATAATAATATTCATAGGAATAAGTGAGGAAACTATTTAAAACATATTTTTAAACAAATATACCAATAAGAAAAATGGTTCCAAGAAAGAACTATACTCATAATAGTGGTGAAAAACAAGTTTTAAATATTAATTAATAAAAAAAAATCATCAAATATATTGAAATTGAAAAATAAAGGCATAGAACACCCACCTCAACACGCACCAATGCAATGGAACCTCAACAGAGGGAAGAGCATCACTCTGCAGACCAACCGCACAACCAAGACACTGAACAAGACATGAAAACATGACCAAAGGAATTAGAGTTATGCTAATTGAAAGTAAAAAAAACAAAAGAGATGATATATACCGAAGGGAATACCACGCTAGGAGGGGTTGTGCAGGGGGTTAGGGCTACCAGAAATAGGGTGTCCAAGGGGTTCAGACCTTTGGAAAAGGGCGCGGATGGGGGTGTCGCTGCTGGGAGGTGAAATCATCAGGAACTAGATGAGTTGGTCATCTCAGGTAACTAAGTGTTCAAGGGGGTCCATCGGCATGATGTCAAGGGAATGAGAGGTCTCCAGAATGAGGGTGTCCACTATACAAGGGAGGTGTTGTGGCTGGACCTCTGGCCGGGAGAGGAGACAATAACTGCTTACACACTGCAGGCTGAGTGGAAGAGGGGTGATGAGGCCTCGCCGTGTAATGGGGGAAAGAGGGGGGGGGGGGGTCTTGCTCCGGTTGGAGAGGGAAGAGGGGGAGGCCTCATGCCAACTAGATAGGGAAGTGGGGGGTGGGGGAGGCTGTGCATGGAAGAGGGGAGAAACCTCGGTCTGTAGGTTTGCAACATGTAAGAAGAAGGGGGCGGGGTGGGGGCGTGTTCGACACCACCCTTAGAGTTTCCACTTTTATTTCAATTTATAATAATAATAATAATAATTTTATTAATAATAAAAAAAATAACATAATATTATTATTATTATCAAAAATTCTTTTTTTAAATTTTTATCTCATTTTATTCATCTTATTATATTTTCATTTTATTCTAATTTCCATCTAATTTATTTATTTCTTTATTTATTCTAAATTACAAGAAGAGGCGTGGTTCTCCTATAGTCAAACACGCAGTTGAGAAAACTGCACCCAACCAGTGCCACTTGGTACTACTTTCTTACTTGGTCAAGATGTGAACTTGTTGTGTAGTGTTTATAAACCGTGATCAATTCGCACTCCATGACTCGAACCCACATGGGTATCCGCACAGGCACCAAAAAGTTTCCCATGACCATGCAGGATGACCGTGCAATGGTTAAAAAGTGTCTAAAACACAAAAAAAATAATTAAAATAATTTAATGAAGGCTTACTTACAGGGTTTGGGTGTGACATTTATCCACACCACAAACACTTTCTTCCCCCAGAAAGTCACTAAGTCTGAAGATGTCCAATAATTGAGTCCATGCCTGAATGAATCCAGAAGAAACAAAGAGCTTCATGGTGACTATTTATTTCCCCAAGTCACACCCGACCAACCTAGGAGAAACCACAACTCAAAAAAGGGGGGAACATGAGAGGGTTCTCTCCACCACAAAGATTCCACTAACACGAACAGAAAAAAACCCGAACATACCATCCCATAGGGGGGGGGGACACGAGAAAGCTCAAATGATACAATACAAATTATATAGCACAGGAGAGACAATTTCACCATAAAAACTAGGATCTAAAACTATTACGAGACCAACCGGTATACTGAAACACTGGGATGGAGGAATCCCCAAAAAATCGAAACACACTGGAGGAAAACCCACAAAGAGATTCCTGAACTAAGGAACAACTCAAAAAAATCACTAATTAATTTTACAAAACCAAACATAACCCCTAATGAACACAACTAAGATGAATAATCAAAATCAAAATAGGTCTGTTTATCCCTAGGCCCAACATCCTTCAAGAAATCTAAATGATCTAAAAACCACCCTAAGTGTAAATAAGGTTGTTTGGACTTCAGTCGAACGAGATCATCACACCACCACAATGAGTGTAATCTTATGAAGGAAATGAAAATATAATATTAAAACACTGGAAATTTCCATCCCAAAACCGAAAACATAAAATGAACCGAGGTTCCACACACCCTCAGAAACTATTGACTCTTCTCGAACTTCACCTCGAGACTGGTGGTTGGGTCCTTGATGGCTGAAGCATCTCAGGCCTCACAGTCAGGCAGTTAAATCCTCTAATCACCAACTTATTCTTCCTCCAAATGATTCAAAAAAATACAATGGTGGAACATTTTCAAAGTGATGCAAGATGATGGCTTAGTATTCCTGAACTAGCCACACTGTTGGCGCATAAGAGAGAAGTATAAAAAAATGGGTTCCACCACAAAAAAATATGGTTTCTTAGAGACAGGTTCCTCCGGAATTCATTCCTTTATAGACATGGAACCTTCATATAATCCGACCACCATTAACCACACCCAAAACTCTAACGACAATGAGGCATCCCCTTCTTTACTAGTCCATAACTAAACCCTCAAGTAACTATGGAATTGCACAAACCTTTAAACCCACAAGAGTTCCCAACAACTCGAAGGCCTACTCTAACTCTACTAAACAAAAAACTACCTCTAATAAACTTTGATTACCTCATTAGATATAAAACACATGAAAATAACCAAAAAATGGGTATGAAACATTTGAAACCTTAACAGCCTTTCTGGGAAGCATATTCAGGACATCAAAAATACAACTGCAATCAGTATCAGGCCAAATCTCAATCAAAGAAACAACCCAAGCCAAGGGCAACATGAACATAAGCTAGACATAAACAAAAAAAAAGAAAAATTTTCTTTTCCAAAAACTGTTATTTATTTTAAATCTTTAAAACTCACCTATGGCATCTTATGAACCATCATATGTGCATTCATTCAACCCCACTTACATCATCCATTGGACAAGTGCACCCACACATTTTCCACACATACCCCGCACATGTGATACTCTATAAGGTGTTCCATAGTTCAAACATATATTTTCCTTATCAAATTGAAAAACATACCAAAAATTTCCAAACTGATTAAATTTATCTTTAAAAACCCACATTACTAATTTCAAAAACAATTTGGAAGACACCCTCTTTTTTTTCATTTCTAAACCACTTTCATTTTTAACACACACTCACATCAACCGAGTTCAAAATAAAACAAAACCAATAATAAACCATCAGAATGAGGAACTAGTGTCTCTGCCTAACCCGACACCATGGTGGTGAGTCATGCCCAAAGTAAGGTATAACACTAAGAGGACCATGAACCGGGCACTTAGACTCCACAAGGCTCATCACCCCACATGAGGCCACAACAAAACCCAATTTTCCTCTATTGACATCCCTTAATACAAAACTACCCAAAACAAATGACTCAAATCCTGGACTACCCCTGGTAACTCAGGTCTCGTTGCGAGTGGTGGTGATCAGGCACTGACCTGTCACCTACCTCCTGAGCCCCGACAATCCTAATATCTTTATACTAAACACCCTAAATAAAAAGGGCCTCCCCTAATACCACTTTTTCATGAACTAGCCCAGGTCGACCCTGATCTGATCACCCGAGCTAGTCCATGACATATCCTGAGGGGAGTTCCCGATATCCAATAGCTGGAAACTAGTGATAGGAATCAAAAAATAAAAGGGAATGATTCAGACCATAAATAAAAAAACAAGAAAATAAATAAAGACTAAAATTAAAAATGAAAACAAACAGCGGAAAGAAAATAAACTGCACAAACCTTCATGTGACCTCTTAGGCCACCAACCTACTCAAAACCAAGTTCGCTCCAAGAGCGATCCATTACTAACGGAACCTGAAACTGAAATGATAAATTAGGGGTGAGCACCAGATTACTCAATAAGAAACACCACAAATTCCATGCCATTATTTCCAAAAAACATTTCCATTGATACTATTTTGAAATACATTTATAAAAATATATTTCTATACCTACCTTACATTAAAAAAAAACAACATGGTCCATTACCCTCATATTTTAAAACAAGGCATAAGAAGGAAAATAGGGAATTGTTTATTCTTTTTCAAACATCCACTTAGCAATCATTTTAAACCAATAAATTATTCATAGTTTTCCACATAAAAAACGAAAACCAGGTACAAATAATAGGTATTATGAACAACGAGGGAAATGACACTAGTAATACTTGTAATGGGGAAACATGAGAAATCCCAGGAACTTAGAGGAAGACTAGAACATACTATACATGTGACTCATCTTGAAGACATGCCCTACTCAATGACGTCATAACACCCTAACTCCCGACTATCACCCTACCTAGACTGGTCGAGGGACCTAATCCCATAGCAATAATAATAAAACATCCTCGGGCTATGGGCCACTAGCCAGTGCGTGGTCTAAACTATTGCATCAATCATTCTCGATGAGCCAATTTGCTATGCCTAGTTCCCATGTATAGTTCACAAGAAGGATGTTTTATGCAATTCAAACAACAAGACACAGACACAAACACACACACACACACACACACACAGATATATATATATATATATATATATATAACCAAATACAACACAATTCGGTACCACCCCAGCCACCTCACAGTTAGTCCCCTACTTTAAAATAATTGACATATGATGGAAATCCCTTACCAAGGACCCTCCCAACTCACAGTCAACTATTTAGGAAGGATACCCAGCATACAAGGAATTTCCCAAATATTCATTTAAAAATTCCAAATGGTCCATAACTTTCAAAACATTTAACCATTTTCTACAATCACTTAGAACCTATTTTTCAAAAAAACATCACCAAACTTCATCTTTATGCTAACATGGCCAAATGGGTCTTAAAACCTTTTCAAAAAATATTTCACTTAGTAAATGAAAGCACAAAACCCACATTCTCAACCAAACATACATTTTAATACTCATTTCATCAATCTAGTGCACTATTTAAATTAGGAACACACTTGGTATAGCTAAATAGGTATATACCATTAAGCACCAAATGTGAAAACCCATTTAAAGATTTAAAGCACAAATTTGAACTTCACAAAAATATTTACAAAACCTAAACCATTCCATGATAAATAACCAATAATTTTAAAGAGACAACTGGCCCATTTAGAGAAGAAACGTAGTGTGCACAACTTGATAAAAATGTACCACACCTTAAAAATTGACATACAAAGACCTATAGACATTTCCAAAACATGATTCGAACCACTTTCATTATTTAAAAAACCATTTAAAATTTTATAAAAAAAATTTAAAGAGGAACCCAAGGTTTTATAAACACACAACCCATCCATAACCCTCATTTATGAATAAATGCACATCCACAATGTATCAAAACAGAATGCGCACCAATATAATTAATCTTTAAACACACCAAACAAAATATAAAACATTCCACATAATTTTGAAACCACCCTATGTCATCTAGTAAACCATGGAACCAATTTTCAAAGAGATAATAGAAGGTAAGAGTTTTTTTGGAAAACCAATGTTGGGGAAAAGAACCACTCAAAATGTCATCCTCATTTTAAGGCCCATTCATGGGTGTACTTGATGCATCTATGGATGTTCCCACATCCAACGGAAAAACTATAGGTTATTTCCCAACCATTTTTCTTAATAAAGCTCACAAACATAACATACACCGACATATCATACCATTTCACTAAAACCTCAAGTTCCATAAGCCATCCATTTCAAAGAAAATAAGTTCCATAAAATATTTCCACAAGGAAACATCACTCAAAACATCCAACACAAACATTTCAAATTAAGGACATTTATTTCAATGAAATTTCCTAAGAATATTCATAGTCATAAGTGAAGAAGAAATTTAAATTATATTTAATAAAATCTACCAATAGGAAAAATGGTGTCAAGAATGAACCATACTCATAATAGTGGTGAAAAACATGTTTTAAATATTAATTAATAAATAACAAAGAATAAAACAGATTGAAATTGAAATGTAAGGCATGGAACACCTGCCTCAATATGCACCAATGCAATGAAACCTCAAAAGATGGAAGAGAATCACTATGTGGACCAAAAAAACAACCTTTACACTAAGCAAGATGTGCCAACATGATCCAACGAATTAGAGTTCTGCAAATTTAACGAAAAACACAAAAAGAGATGAAATATACCAAAGGGGAAATCATGCCGGGAGGGTGGTGTAGGGGGTTCAGGCCACTAGAAACAGGGAATGAAAGGGGTTCATGCCTTCAGAAAAGGTCGTGGCATGGGGTGTCACCACTAGGAGGTGCAGCCGTCGGAAACCAAATGAGCTAGCTTCCGTTGGGAACTGAACACACAAGGGGGGTCGCTGGCATGATTGAAATGGGAGGGGAGGTCGTCGACATGAGGGTAGTTGCTTTATGAGGTAGTTATTGAAGACAAACATTTGGCAGGGAGAGGAGGCAGCAGCTACTGCCGTATTGTAGGACGAGTGAAAGAGGGGTGAGGGGGCTTCGACGCGCTGTGGGGGAATAAGGACAGGGTGGTCTCACACCAGCTGGATATGGAAGAGGGAGGCAGCCTCATGCCAGCTAGATAGGGAGGGGGGGGGGTAGCCTCAGTTTTCGGGTGTGCAGGCATGTCAGGAATAGGGGGTGGGGGGTTCGATACCACCCCCTTAGTTTTTTTTTAAATTTATAATAATAATAACATATTATTATTAATATTATCAAACATTATTTTTTTAAATTTTTATCTCATTTTATTCATTTTATTCTCTTTTTATTTTATTCCACTTACCATTTAATTTATTTATTTCTTTATTTATTCAGAATACTAGGTATATACGAGGTTCGACTATAGTAAAACACACAGTATAGAAAACTGCACCCGACCTGTGCCACCCGACACTACTCGCTTACTGGGACAAGCTGCATGATTATCGTGCGGTGTTTATAAACTGTGATCAATTCACACACCATGACTCAGACCCACTTGAGAATCCATGAAAACACCACACATTTGCACTTGACCATGCGGGCTAACTGCACAACGATGAAAAAGTGTCCGAAACAAAAAATAATAATTAAAATAATTTAAAAAATATTGACTAACAGGGTCAGGGTGTGACAGTACACCTTGGAGAGGGGGTGGTGAATTGTTGGTAAAACCTTGCATGGTGGGGGACTAAACCATGACAGATTCGATAGATCCATCTGTCATGGACATTATGAGACTTTTCAAACCATTAAGGGTTCCCATGAGACTATGTGACCTAGAACCCCTTTGAAAGAGGGTGGCACATGGATGGAACATTGTTGGGAAATCGTGCAGCCAAATAATGTGGCCTATTAAAAATGTTAATTCCTATTTTCCCCCTCATTATTAAAGGGTTGTAACTTAATTTTCATCCATATTCTTCCTCCAAAAACTTGGTGAAAAAAAACCCACCCAAACATCTAAGACATGACCTCCATTGATTCAAAGAAATTTGGATTGTCTTTAGGTGTAGATCTAAGCTCTAGGTCAGTTTAATACTCATATTACTTCTATTATCTATTTAGATAATCATTTAGTCATTATTCTACTTCCAAATACATAATATCTCTTTTTCAGAAGATTTATAGGTTGGGGATTGATATGGTGTTTGAGTTTGGATCAAAGGCCAAGGTTGGGAGAGCTACAATATATGATCTCGAGGTAGGTGATCTACATGTTATATCCCATATCTTAGATGTCAATTATATATATATGGTTGTGGTTTTTGTGCCATTATTCTGAGTTCTTTTTCCCTTGATAAAAAATTCTAAATTTGGTATCTAAAGGGTTTGTTGGAACCTTCATCATTCCCATGGGTTCAATTGAGTATGATTTGAATGCGCCTATGGAAACTCATGGGGAGGATCACTCCCTTAAAAATGAAATATTGCAATGTGAAATATTAAATTGTGGGGTTTATGATATTAAACCACTGGTAAGTGTGATTGAGGTAGTAACATGGAAAGATGAGATATTTGATTCAACACAAAGAGTTTTTTAATTAATGATGAATAAATGAATGTATATGATGGTTGGTTAATGGGGAATGGACTCATGGTTAAATGGTTTGGTAATAAAAAAATAAATTCATGTAAATGTTAAATGGTAAAACGGGATTGATTTGGGAATTGAGAATATGATTTTTATAATGAACCATAGAAATGAGATTAAATGAAAAATGGTTCACCTATGTTGTTTTATATAATGGAATGGTAAATGGTGACAAGATTATGGGAATTTGATAAATGGTAGTTGTATGTTATACTGATTATCCACTCATGTGGGTGGGATTGACTGATACTCAGGAACCCCTATGCATAGTAGTGATTTGGGGAATGGATTGATTCTACTAAAACCAAGGGTATGGACATGGAATTCCATATCATGGTTAGGATGATTAGACATGGAGTTCCAAGTCCCGAATGGATTTATGTACTGAGGATCTAGATTCTCTTACAAGTGACCCCTTATGACACATTTCTTAAACGACTGACATGGGCCGAATTAGGTTTAATAAAAACGAGTAATGTGTGGAAAAAGGAAATGAAAGTAATTCACCTAATAATTTAAAATAATTCAACATGTTTTATTTTTATTTTTTATCATTACTTGTACTTATTCTTAAACTTTATTAGAATAATTATTCTTTATACACCATTGGTGGTGGCCTATTGAGTTTTAATCACAACGTAATCAGGATACCATTGGGTACCTAAGTACACTTCATGGATACATATCCGGACAAGGGAAATAGCCCTATATAAATTGTTGATTTGGGCTTGAGAGGTGTATGGATTAGAGGATGAAAAATGGTATCGAGACTCATTTTTTGGATTCTTTAGTTTGACCATATTTTGATTTTTCTATTACCCATGGAACTGTATTACATGAAATTGAATATTTACTATTTGGTTGTGGGTATATACCCAGTTTTGGGAGATTGTTTTAGAAATTCATGAATATTTGTTTCTTCATCCCTTCATTTATTATTTATCTATTTTTTCTTACTTTGATTAATATGGTATAGTCTCCCCATGTGTTATCTAAAACCCTCGCTGATTTTTGGAAACCTCTAACGTATGGGGAGATTCACTTGAGGTCATGTACTACACTGTCTCAGGGAACCGGTTATAGTGGAACTCCGGCCTGGTTATTAAAAAGTGGTATCATAGTTGTTCTCTTCTATTAATTATTTTATTAGGTAGGGTAGACAAAAGACTAGAATTGTTTTGGGCCTATGTAGTGTTCTCATTCATGGGAGTAGGTAACCAATTTATGAGGGGAAACCCAACCAACTAGGGTGGGACTATTTTTTTGATTTTTTCGCATATAGATAGATGTTATTTCACCATTAGCAATCCACTTATGACCCATCATGGAATGGGTTCATATATTCTTACATAATTCTAGGCACATGAGATGAATAGGTTGTGGTCAGGTATGAAAGTTGATAAATGCTACATGAATTTTATTGTAATTTTTTTAAAATAATATCAAATAAAAAATGTAAAATTTTGAGAAGGAATGAAAATATGGTTGTGGGGTGGTAAAAAAGGAGTCTATTGAAAAATTAATACTTGGAGTTGGTTTACCCCTTGTTGAAATGGCCCATGGTCAGGGTGGTTGGGAATGGTTTGGAGTTGGTGGTTATTCTTGTTGGGATAGTGTATGTGGAGTTGTTTGTTTAGGTATGGTAGAGAGCCTCATTTTTTAAAACTATGGAAACCCTATATGTGTATTCTGAGATTTTTTCTTATAATTTTTGGTATATACCACCCTGATGATGCATACCATTTGTGTGATAAGAGGGTATCACTGAGAATTCTCTATCAGTAGAAGATCAATAAACTGCAGTAGTAATAGGTAACAGAGGGGATGATCAATTATGCGAGAACCATTAATGATTAATGTAGTTTATGAATTGATACCGAGGGAAGTATGTCTTGATTATGTTCAATTAAACAAGATATTTCTAGTAGTAGAACAATAAAATTCTTTCCAGGGAGGATGGACTTGAAGCGATGGGGTTTTGGATTGAGTATGTCTAGATGATTTTGGATATCATGGAAACCCCACCTAAGAAGAGAGTTATGTCATAGTATTGTATGCTATGTGGACCAGAAAACCATTAGTGGGATATAAGATCCCAATATAATACTAAGGGAATGGCATGGAAGGACTTCTAGGAGAGGTTCCTAGGACACTTACTCAAAGACCTTGAGGAAGTGGAAGGCTGAGGATTTTATGTTCTTGACTTAGGGAAACATTATAGTGATGGATTATGATGGTTGATTCATAGATATACAAAATTTATTTTTGATATCAGTAGGATATTGGTTTATTGTGTCAAGAAACATTAATTATATTCTTACATATATGTTCATGTCTCAATTTAATATCATTTTCTTGAATTGGTTTGTTGAGGTGGTGAATCAATCTCTCATTTTTTTGGGAAATCTAATTGAATATTCAGGTGGAATAAAATATATTTTAGTTGGTCGATATGGTGGATAATATTTTAATAGTAAAAATTTCATTTTTGAGAATTTACACCAAAGTAGAAGCAGGTAGAGTAGTCAGATAAGGGGAACCTTCTCCCAAGAGAGTAGCATAGTAGGGTTCTATCAGTGTGGAAAGCCATACCACATTCAAGTCTAGTGTCCTTGACCACTAGTGAGTGTCGAGCATATAGTAGGATGGGTCAAATGCCGATGTTTTTAAGGAACACTCATTAGGATGTTAATGGTGGAAGATCTAGGCCATAATATAGTTTCTACAGATATTCATCTACTTCGTATTAGTCATGAAGTTGGAGTTCAACTAAACATACCTATCAGGTAGGGGAATTTTTCTTCAAGAAAACATAAACCCTATCAATAGGGTAGTGAAATACTTGTAACTCATACTAGATCCCATGATAGATGGGTAGGATAGATTTATGTAGTTCTTCCTACACCGGGTTATGGTGAGGCAATACCATCAACTATTCATGGTATGCTTCTTATAGCTTCCATGATTTCTAGTTCTTTATTTGATAAAGGGGACTCACATTTTCTTATATCTAGTATGTTTTTAAATTATTTGGTCTAAAGGTAGAATATGTGTGTGGTTTTTGATGATTGATACACCATTGGAAGCACGAGAAGAGAATGTCCATCATTGAAAAGAGTGTTCTCTCAATGTTGGTGGTTACCACTTATTTTGAGAATTGTTTGTGCTTGAGATGATATGACTCAACTGGATATTAAGGATGGATTGGTTGGTGTCATATTGAGACCATATTGACTATTTTTTCTAAAGGGGAATGTTCATGTTCTTTCATTGTGACACTTATGTTCAAAGTGGGGAATGCGGTATCCATGAAGACCATGTAAGTATTGTTAATCATTTATTGGGTAAGATCATAGCCTAAGTGGCATGTATTGTTCTTAATGATGGGGGAGTAGAGTGAGAGATAATTCCTCATGTTGTGGATTGGTTCAAGGATGTGTCTCATGAGGAATTATCAGGGTTTCCTCTTGAGAGAAGGATTTATTTCACTATAGTGATGATCCCAAGGGATGATCATGTTTCTATTCATTAATAAATAATTAAACTTTCATAGCTTCATGAACTCAAGAATCATTTAGAGGAGTTACTGAGTACTCTGAGTATTCATCATTTTAGATCACCATGGTGTTCACCGGTCTTGTTTTCCAAGGATTTTGGTTGATATTTGTGCTTGTGCGTATATTACAAGAAGTTAAATAGGATGACCATTAAGAACCGATTACCTCTTCTATGTAATGATAATATTTTTTACCAATTGAGAGGTGTACCTATTTTATCTAAGATCAATTTGAGTCTAGGTTTACATTAGGTGAGGGTGAGAACCTCTAACATATCAGAGACTACTTTCAGGAGCATCTATGGTCTGTATGGGTTTTTTTGTGATGCCATTAGGGTTAAAAAATGCTCCAAAAATGTTTACGACATTGATGAAATGAATATTCCAATAATACTTGGACAAATTTTTAGTTTTATTTTTGGATGAAATTATGGTGTAATCTCAGATTCAATATGACTATCCCAACCATATTGACATCATCTTGAGTACACAGGGTGAGAATTGGATATATGTTAAGCATTCCATGTGTAGATTATCGATTGAAAGGGTAAATTTATTTGGTCATATAATCTTCATGGATAGTGTGTTAGAGGAACAATAAAAAGTGTAAGTTGTGTTCTATTGGGATAATATGAATAATGTTTCTAAGATAAAAATATTTAAAGGTTTGGCATGATACTATCAAAGGTTTATCGAAGAATTTTCTCCATTTTAGCACCACTTTTGGGATTTACCAAGAAGGGTTTCAAGTTCGAATGGTTAACATAATGTGAAAATGTATTCTAGGAGATGATGATGATTTTTACTACCACACCAATTCTAATTATACCCAATACAGGTAAGGGGAATACAATTATTTGTGATGTATTTTTAGTTAGACATAAAATAGTGTTGATGAAGGGTGATTGAGTCATGGTGTATGAGTTGAGAAATTTTAGGCTACATGAGTGTATTTATCTAAAAAATGACCTCAATTTGGCCATGATGGTATATGATTAAATGGTTTAGAGGTACTGACTATTGGGAAAAAGGTTTATTGTGTATACCAACTATAAAAGCATGATGTATATCTTTTATTAGTGGGATTTGAACCTCTAATAGAGATGATGGGTTGAGTATATGCAATATTTCAATTTTGAGTTGGCCTATACACCAGGAAGGGGGAATAATGTTATGTTTTCCTTAAGAAGAAAGATGTAGACTCAGAAATTTTAGGATTCTAGTTATAAGTGGATGATTATGGCCCCTTTTACAAAGATGTATATAGAGGTTCAAGAGGGATATGGAAAAATGACCCTTCAATCTCTGTCAGTTGAGTTGACACTTCTATGCCAGATCAAGGAGAAGCAGCATGAGTGTCAAGAGTGTTTGTCTTTGAATAAATTCCTTGAATGTGGGTAGCCACTATCTGAATAGATTGTTCATGATGACGAGATAATTTATGTTCTTGAATGAGTTATTGTTTCCATATGTATATATGTGGAGATGATGTGTGAGATTTCCTCCTAAAAATGGGTGGTGCATCTTGGCCTAACAAAAATGTATCGTGATCTTCACAAAAAGCATTGGTGGGAAGGGATGAAGAAATAAGTTGTAGGTTAAGTGTCTTGGAAGTATACTTATCAGCTAGTGAATGATGATCACCAGCGGTCGAGTGGTACACTGTATCCATTTCCTATCCTGGAATGGAAGTGGGATGATGATACAATGTAATTTGTGATGAGCATTCCAAAGACACCATAGAATAATGATGAAATTTTGGATATTGTAGATCATTTTACCAAATTGTCCCACTTATTTCCGATTCTAGTAACTTTTAGCATGTATTGGTTGAGTGACATGTATGTTCATGAGATTATCTGATTTCATGGGGTACCTTAGAGTAGTGTTTCATATCATGATTTTCATTTCAAATTTCACTTACAGAAAGGTTTACAGAAGGATCTTGGTACCCATGTTCTTTTGATAATCACTTTCCACCCACAAAAATATAGGCAGTTGGAGTAAACCATTCAGGTGATAGAGAACATTCTAAGAGAATGAGTCCTAGATTGTTTTGGAAACTATGAAAATCACTTTTTATTCTTGAGTTCGCATACAATAATAATAACCAGGAGACTATATGGATGGACCTATATGTGGATATCTATTTTAGGATATGTTGATATATGTTATGTTGGATGGAGGACTGTGAATTAGTGTTTTGAGGATGAGTATCATTCATGAGACTTCATAAAAATTTGAGTTGATTCAGAAACTTTTTTCTATATCTTAGAGTAGGTAGAATTCATATATTTATTATGGTTGCAAACCTATTGATTTTGGAGTGGGTGATATTGTGTTCCTTTTGGTGTCTCCATGGATTGTTCACCATCAGATTCAAAAATAGGGATAGTTGGAACCTATGTATATGGGGTCGTTTGAGATTATGGAGAGGATTGAACCATTGGTGTACCAATAGGATCTTCCATAATGGTATAGTGGTATTGATGATTTATTTAATGTGTTGTATCTTTAAAAGTATCATTCTTACCCTTATCATGTTATTGATGTTGATATTGTTGAGATTGAGGTTGATGTGTCCTTTGAGGAGTATCTGGTTCATGTTTTGAATCATAATGATAATGTTTTAATAGGAATGGTTGTTCAATTTATTCGTGTTTTATGGAAGCATGGTAAAATTATGGAGGATAATTAGGAGAGGTAGATGGATATGCAGGCCCAGTTACCCAGTATTTTTACCTTAGACACTAAGTGATTCTTGGAAGTTTGGATTGAGGATGATCCATTATAACATAGTGAGGTTATAAGGTCCTAGACTTTAAGTGAGGTACATTTTTGTTTATGTTTTGGTTTAACCTCTTGAAAATGGTTAATATAATTTTTATCGAGCATATGAAGAGTCTCATGGGTTTCGTATTGATTTGGGCCAATGAGGAAGAAGAGGCCACCCTGTGTAGTTTTTACAGTAGGAACATGGTTAGTGCTATCCATGCACTAGAATGATGTACCTTGGAATGGGGTGGCACAAGATTGGTAAGATTTTCCATAGTGGGGAACCAAACCATGTGGGGCTAGATAGAGCCATCCTATAGGGACACCACATGGTTTTTCAAACTATTCAGGGATCCCAGAAAACTATATGACCCATAACCACTTGGAAAGAGGGTAGCAACCGATTGGTGCATGGTTTGGCTCATTGTGGATCCCAAATATGCACCACATTAAAAGTGTCAATTTCACATTTTCACCCCTTAAGATTTAAGGGTTATAACCTGATTTTATTTTGGATTCTACCTCCAAAAGCCTTAGAGAAATACGAAACCCTCCAAAATTCCAAGAGATTGTTCTCCCTCAATTTTAATCCATTTGGAGTGTTGTTGGGTATGTATCAAAGCATTGGGTGAGTCTAACACTCCCCTTACTTCAATTGTCTGGTTAAGGTATTGTTTAGTAATTTTTATCATTCAAAATCTGTAATATCTCTTTTTTAATAGATTTCTAGGATGGTGCATGATATGGTATTTGAATTTGGATCAAAGACAAAGGTTGAGTGAGCCTCCCTCTATAATCATGAGTTATGTGGTCTAAAAATTATATCTCATAGTCTTAATATCAATTATATACATGTGGTTTAAGTTTTTGTGTTATTATATTTCATTTAATTTCCCATGATAATAAATGTTCAATTGGGCATCTAAATGGGGTGTTGGAACCCCCAAGATTATGGTTGGATTCGTTGAGGACGATTTGATTGGACCTCTAGTCACTCATGGGGTGGATCACTCACTTGAACATGAAAGATTGAGTTGTTAAATGGTAATTTGCAGGGTTTATGATATTAAACTATAGGTAAATGTGATTAAACCAGTACCATGGAAAGATAGAATGTTTGGATTAACCTACTGAGTTATGTAATTGATGATGAATAACTGATTTGATATGATTTTTGGTTAATGGGGGCATGAACTCGTGGTTATATTGTTTGGTAAAGAGAAATAAATGGTTGTAAGTGCTAAATGGTAAAATGGGCATGGGTTCATAATTGGGAACTTGATGTTTATAATGAACCATGCAAATGTGATTAAATGGGAGATGATGCACCTGTGTTGTTTTATATAATGGAATGGTAAATGATGATGATCCTATGTGATTGTGATATATGGTGGTGTGATATTGAATGGATTCTTCACTCCCTCATACTGGCCTAACTAATGATCAGATTCCCCTATGCGTAGTAGCTATTCGGCGAATGGACTAATTCTCATGAAACCAAGGGTATGGACATAGAATTCTATATCATGGTTGGGATGGTCGAACATGTTGTTTTGAGACTTAGTTTGATTCAGGGAATGAGCCTCCATGTTTTCTAACTCGATACCCCTAATTACATATGGATTAAATGACTGACATGATCCTAAGAAGTTTTGATGAAAATGAGTAAAGTGTGGAATAAATAAATGACAGTATTCGACCAAATAATGTTAAATGATGAAAGATTTTTTATTTTTCTTTATTCTTATTACTTATACTTGTGAATACAATATATTAGACTATATATTTTGTATACACCATTGGTGGTTGCCTACGGATTTTTTACTTACACACTGCTCTGGATTCCGTTTGGTACCCAAACATATTTCATGGTTTTAGGTGAGGGAAAGGGTAAGGGTTCTATGTCACATTGTTGATTTGGGATTGGAATGTTCATGTAGGTGGGGACAAGACATAATATCAAGACCTATTTTGGGGATTCTTTATATTGACCTTATTTTGGGTTTTCTATTACACATGGAACAATATGACATGATATGACATATTTATTATTTGTATGTGGGTATGTACCAAGTTTTGGGAGATTTTTTGGAAATGATTAACTATTTGTGTGTTAATTATATTGATTCTTAGTTTTATATCATGTCTTACTCTTAGAAAGAGGGTATAGCCTCCCCACATGTTATATTAGACCCTTTATTCTAGTTAGAAACCTCTGGCCAATAGGGAGGCATGCTTGAGGTCACATATAATACTGACTTGGGGCATTGGTGATAGTAGCACTTGGGCTGAGGTGTTAAAATTTCAGTTATATTTGAATGTTCTTAGTAGAAACTTCTTTTGATATTGTTGTTTCTATTGAATAGTATTGTAACATTCTATTTATGTTCTTAATACCAATCCCTATGGATTAATATTTTTTTTATCTCTCAATATATAAATATATAAATATATATATATATATATATCTATTTTCAAATATATTTTAGGTTTAATTATTCCTTATATATTATATATTATATTTTTCATATAATTTTTAATGTTTTTAATGTTTATTATATTTTCATTAACTTCTTTTTATTGTGTATTTAATATTGGATTTTGTATGTTGTACTTTTTATAATTCATTTTATCTTTTAAATTATTTATTCTTGATTATGAATATTAGTTTTAGGTTTTTATATTATGTACATTATATTATATTTTTTATCATGGTTAGGTATTTTTTATTTTATATTCTATTTTCCTTTAACTTATTATTTGTGTATTATTATTTATCATTTATTTTTTCTTTAATACTATTTATTTTGTTATATATTATTGTTTTATATGTTACTTATGTTCTATATTTTTTGTTATTTGTATCTTTGATCCCCATATTCCTATCTTTAGTCAATATATCTACATCTTTTTATCTCTAATATTCAAATACTAGATCTTCATTCTCTAATCACCACAATCTAATAATTGTATGTTATATCTGGAATCTTATATATGTTATTTTCACTAGTTATCTATTCTCTATGTTTTGGTTTTTGGTATGTGATATTTTATAACCTTTATCCCATTCATTAATATTAAATCTTGGACCTCAAATCTTAGAAACCATTCTTTAACCATATGGTCAATGATCTATGAGATCTAAAAATCTATAGTCCTTGGAAATCTCAAAAAATTTATCTATGTTTCTCGTTATCATATTATATCTTTTTTATTAATCATATGTTATATCTCATATTTAATAGTAGCATTTTTACTCTCAAAGTCATTTTAAGTGTTCATTATGTATATATTAGGACACTATATCTAATAGTTCTCCATAGATGGAATGATTTGTATACATAGAATAAATGTTTAAGTATAGTTACCCATTGTGATGATAAAAATGATGAAATGAATAAGGATAGTGAAATAATGTGATATTTATTCAAGATAACCTCAGGGATCTTATTGAAAAATTTAGCTAATTCAATGAAAAATTAATTCCTCTCTAGTGTGAAAATTTTACCCTTCTGGATTATTCCTACAAGCTTTTATAGGTTGTTTTATAGGCCCAATTTCACTTTATTTAATAAAATTTATTGGCTATCATAGTTTTATAATGGTGTCATGGAATCTATTACTACCCCTTAATGTTAATCAGTATTGTACTTAAAACTGATGAATGAAAATAAATTATAGTTCATGAATACCTATTCTCAAATAGATTCTTACCCATTAAGAAAAATATAAAAACATAATCCATTCTTAGTGTAGATAACATCATTGGGAGTGACTCGAATATAGTCAAAATTGGAATGGGTTTTATCACTAATAGAAATTATATTGTGGTCCACTAGTATATCTTATATAAAAACATCACCAGTGTCATGATGAACTGTATGGGAATCCAAAAGAAGATGTTTTGTATCCTCAAGTGTCATGGTATTGAAATATGTATTCAATAATTTGTTATAATTATTAAAAAAAACACAAGAAAATGAATTTGATTCATCACCATGTGGAATACCAGGTGGAAAATGTTATATTTCCACTCCATGACTATTAATATTATTCTTGAAAATATTATTATTTAAAGGATTAATTTTTTTACATATCTCGATCCTCTATAAAATATTATTTAGATAAAAATAAAAATAATTTCCATTTTCAATTAATTTTTTATCCAAAATATTTTTAAATCCCTATCAATGAAACTATAAAAATTATGTAAAAATGAGGAAACATAGATTCACTGATTAGAAACACTATAATATATATGAAAAATGTCTTTTTGTGGATTTTCTAGGTAAATTTTCAACCCAACAGTAACTCCCAATATTTTTATTAAAGTTCAACATATGATGTGATGCTATGGACTCACACTCTCAAGTATGATGAAATAAATACATAACTTACATACTTATATTCATACGATATATAGAATATTATATATAACAATCCATAATTAAAAATTCAGTATTGGTTATATAATCCATTAAATCCTTGGGATATTTTCAACTATTGAGCTTTAACAAATTAAATAAAATAATAAAATAACAAAGCCCATGACTTTCTCAAGTAATGAAATTTTTTATCAATATTTAAGAAAGAACATAATACATTGTTATTATTTATCATATCCCATAAATGTTTCCTCATGTGCTATAATTCTAAACATATCATATGTTCTAATTTACTTTAGAACATGTAGAATAGAAACATAAGAGAGGGGTGATCCAAAAATCACAGTAAGGAAAAAAATAGAAATGACGTTGTCAAACACATAATCATGGAATATATCATATGGTTGGAATTATTAATCTGAATGTTACTATAATAAAATAAAACTAATAACATGATATATCCTAAAAATCAATTAAAACATTTATAGTACTAATTACTAATATCATATTGATGGAAATCATAATGTTGGATATTAATACTTGTTTTCAAGTCCCTTTTCCAAGACACCATTTTTACGTCGGGATAAGAATACACTATAAAAAAAAGTGTTTTGTCTCATTATACTTATCAATGTATTGAGGGCCTATATAATTCTATCCATAAACTGTTACTTGTTTATGTCCAATATGTTCACAAAAATTGTCAACTCTACATTTCATTCCATTCCATAACTAACTTATAACAGAATAAAAACATTATTATCTATATAATGAATAATATGCAATGTTAATAAATAATAAACCTATGTTAGTAGTCAGCAATCATCAAGAATATAAATAAGTTTCCCCATGTTAATAAAAGGTATAAAATGTTCATAACTTATCCATAGAATGAACGTTGTTGGTTAAAAAATACATAGTGAACTTTATAAAAATAATCAATATTTGAATAACAATATATGTAATTATAATACTTTTCCCCAAGCCAAAAGTGTAACGTTCATTCTAGGTGGTCATCATCAAATATAAATTAGAAAAAATTTAATTTTCAAACCATATATAAAAATGATTATAAAAAAACGTTAATACTATAATTACACATTCATAAGCCATCTAGAGAAAGAAGAAGGATGGATTTAATTAAACATAACCCTATTACAACATAGGAAACACCAAAAAAACTAAACATAAATGAAAAAACCCCTGTAAAAGAATTCTTTGAACGATGTCACAAGATAAGGGACCAATAATAAAATTGTTTGTTACTATGATTTAAATCCCCCAAATGATAAATATAAATATTATATAAAAAATCCTGAAAAATAAACACCATCAGAGTAAATATTTTCTAAAATTTAAAGGGAAATTAAAGAGAAAACATAAAATATATCTTAGAAATCATTTTTATCATTAACAAAAAATATAGATATACATTTATATTTTTAAGGGAACACATGAATATGTGATGTGAAAGATTTATAAAACCCTTAGATCTAAAAATAATATCAAATAATATATCGTTGAAAAGGAATAAATTTTATTCTAGATAAATGAGGATATGAATACAAAATATATGAAAGTGAATGGAAAAAATATTTATGATTTTTAAAATTCTTTTATTTAAAAATTTTAATATAATAAGGGTAGAAAAATTCATTTTTAAAGATTAATTTTTCGAAAAATTATTAATAAATTTCATATAATAAAATATTACATTAGGATACCCAATTTATGGAGAAGATAATTTCATGATGAAAAATTGTATCTCAAATAAAGGATATTTGTGTTATCAATATAACATATGGGTAAAATACTCTAGGTAGTATAAAACAATTGAAAATTTATTTACATAGTAAAAATGTAATCAATAAAATAGTACCACTGAAGAAATTGAAATTGTATAATATATACATCTTATGTTTAATATGGTCAAAGGATCGATCATAACTAACTAAATGAAAATTGAGTTTCCAAACAATATTATGATGGGGGTAACACCTAATTAAAAATACAATAGATAAAAAAAATATTAAATTTTCATACTTTAAAAATGATATAATATCTAAATTACATAGTATTTACACCACATTAATTAAATGATTTGAATAATAAAAAACATGTCTCAATGAGAGTAATTTGAGACAAAACCCTCACCTCATCCTCGATTCATTTTTAACATGCACCAAACATCCTGAATAATAAAATTATGTTCAATAAATACATAACATATAATGTATTGATAATAATAACCATTTAAAATCATCATTTATAATCATTATATATATACTAGTAAGTTTGTACATATTTTTAACACTAAATGTAAGTAATATTTATCTCTTTGAACTTGTTTCATAAAAGTGTTTTTGGTATATCTTATTTTTGAAACTTTCATCATCACTAGATCTTATATGGTACTATAAGAGATGTTACATGATATTTATAAAAGTATAATTTCATTATATGGTTGTTTTTCTTAAAAATAATGAAGAAGAAATTGATTATGATCATGTTTCGATGATTCAAAAAAATCAAAAGGAGATTTCTTAATTAATCATTTAAATGTGTATATAACCATACTAGAAGAAAAAAATATTATTTAAATATTTATATCATATTAAACTAGTAAATATGTTCACATTTCCATCCATGATATAATAGCCCAACATTGTTTAAGTAAGTGGTTATACTGTCCCAAAAAATAAACCTACGATGATTAATAGATGATTATGGGGTGGTTTATTTTGTAATATCATCATAAAATAAGAATAATTATCATATTTAGTGATTATTACTATAATTAATCATAATTTTATATTATAATAAAGAGAAAAAATTTATATAATCTCATTAATTAAAAATAATATATCATTTTTCTCTAAGAAATCACATTTTAAATGATTAAACTAACGATTGTCAATTATTAATCATAATATTAATTATTTATCCAATTTTTCACACCATACACATAAGGATATCATAAAAAACACATTTATCCATTATTCTTATATCATTCCATTAATGGCGGTAATGAAAAATGAAATATGCCATTCTATGGAGGCGGTATTCCATATGTATTCATGGATAATGGTTTCATTTTCATAGAAAAGGAGTAATGGATAATGTGGTTTTTTCCTCATAATCATAATCATTATATAAATCTAATAATTGTTTATTAAATTCACATTTTGACCATCATTTATAGGTGGTGACATAAAAAGACACATGTTTCTTCGGGGAGGTTATAGTCTGTGCAATGCTCAAATTATGTTTTCATTTTCCATAATAAAAAAGGGATAATGTGATTATTTATTTTTAGCATAGAATACTATCATTCAATATAAAAATAATAATTTTTAACTATATATGTATTAGAATTTTTTAATAGAAAATAAATTTATAAAAGAAAGAAGTTGAGTAAAAATGTTTAGTCTTGTTGAGAAGTATGAGATTTCATTACATAATCCCTTAGAAATTAATTTCATAGTATAATATAATATAAAATGAACCTAAATAAAGTAAAAAAAATATATTCTAAATTAGGGAAACAATTATGGATTCTCGAGGGAACTAAAGTTTTAGTATTGCCATGATGGGGTTCTAAGAGGACCCTTTTATAAGTAGAAATTTGAATGTTTTTTAAATATTTACAATTATTATAAAGGGATAACAAGTTTAACTTTTCATATGGATCAAAATTAGATTAATAATGGAGTGGGAAAGATACTATGTATAAAAAAATCTCAAACACTCAATTATATACATGTTTTAATCATTCTTCAATCTATTTACCACTTAAATTATTGATATTACCATTTTAGCTTTTAACATGGTAACTAGTTTTTACCTAAGGTAACAAAATAATTATTCCTAAATATAAATTTTTCCCTATAAGATAATTAGGTCCCACTGTTAATAAATTTTAAATCAATTTCAATTGATTCAGTTTATAAAAGGGATAAAAATTTATTTTAAAATATAAATGTATTCGCTTTTAAAAACAATTTTTTTAGAAAACATTACTGATGTTCTAAAATACCAATTTTGTGATTTTATATTATAAACAATAATTTTAGTCTTATTAAGTCCATATAAAATACAAATTTATTCATAAAAAAATGATTCAATAATTTAAAATTCATATACACATGCTAATAATATCATAAAAAATCATGGTATTTGTAAAGTCATTATTTTTTACTTTTGACCTAAAGATCATTTTTTAGAAAAATATGAAAAATTAATCTTTAAAATACATTACTATGAGTAATACAAAATTTTAATTTTATTAATATTAAAATTATAAATTTTATAAATGTAACATTTGAATAAAAAGTTAGATATAACAAAAATCATCTTTTATAGAAAATAACTTTTTTAAGAATATCAACCATTCTAACTAAAACTTCCAATAATTTAATAATTTAATTTCAACTAAAAAATTAGTCATTAAAAATATATATTATCATCACAAATTATAGTTTCTTTTTAAATAAATTCATATCAGACAAAAAAGAAAATATTTTCAAAAATAAAATTATAAGTATAAATGATTGTATTAATAATATTAGCTATAAAAATATAATTTTATTTATATAAAAATTATAATTTATTTTTATTATATAACTATTTAATTAATTTGTTATTCTTATCCATTCCCATTAATTCAATTTCTAGGTTTTAATTTTTATATTTAATATTTTAAATTTCATGTAAATATATTATGATTTTCTATTAGTTCATTGTTTCTTGTGGAGAAATATATTAAAAATAATGAATTATTTAAAGGTAATAATAGATAGAAATTCTGGGTTATTACATTCATGCCACCAATAAATTAATAAAACCCACATAATTTCTCTCATAAGGAGAGAATAATTTCTATAGGGGACTCATACTTAACCACACATCAGTATATGGTAATGGGTTTATATAAAATGTGGAATGAGATTTATATTTATGAAAAATTATTATATGAATATAAAAATAGACTTATCACATTTCTAATTTCACGTATATTTATACTATGGGATAATGATATATATCCATAAGGAATAAATTCATGAAAACCATGAAAATGGTTAATATGATAATCATACAACCATATTTGTTTATTTATATCTCAATATATAGTATTTTGTGAAAACAAACATGAAAAATGAAACTGAAAAATATAGTGTGAAAACAAACTATCTGAAACATTAGTAGTAGTTTCATATGGTTTTCATTGTTCTCCTGGTTGATTATGGCTATTTCTTTTATTGGCTACTAGATAGGGACATTGAGTTGCATATTTCCAAACACTCCTTCAATTAAGGAATCTAATTTTTTTATATTATATATGTACCATAAAAATTTAAGTTCAATTACCTTCATATCTACACTTATAATTGTTACTTATCCCTATATGGAAATTTCCCCATGCTTTATATGATATTTTTAATATATAGGAAATTTAATCTTTATTCCTTTAAAATCATGGTCACTAAAATTTCATGGATATTATATCCTTAAATTATTTAGTGTGTTTGGTATTAAATGTATGTCCATGTTGTTATAATAATCCATGATTTCCATTTTTTAATAATCACAAGCTTTCTTACTCAATCTATGGTCCCAATAGGGTTTTAATTGGGATAATTTCTGCAGATTGAATCTAATAATAAGATATCCAAAAAAATAAACATAAGAAAATTTATCCTCATGATTTATCAATTTATAGAAGTCTCATTTTATCCTATAGTTCTTATAAATTAACTTGTTTGAGACTCAGATCAACCAAGATCACATGTAACGTAATAGATATTATTATTGTTCCAAAATATGTTACATTGATTTGGGTTCCCTCATAATTCCTAACCTAATCCTAAAATTATTGATCCAAAATTACCATGAACTTCCAAAAAATCCTTGAAATCAATTATCTCAAAATTCAACTATTCTATCTTCTTAGAAAGAATATATCAATTAATATTTACCTTAAACATTGAATATATACATTTCAATCTATGTTATCTTTAATGAACATAATATTAGGTTATATAAACTAAAGTTCATAAAATAAAACATAATGGTTTATACATAGAATTTGAATTACCCAAATCATTTCCCTTAGGTGTGTCGAACTATGAATGCATTTAGGCCTCTTTTTCAAGCACCAGGGGATGATTGAGTTAATACCCAATCCTCCCTTATCACAATTATTACCCCCAGGTACATATTTTTTTGATCCTATATCCACTTTTAGTATCTAAGAAGAGATATAATATCTTGGGGAATTAAAAAATCTCCACTTTACCAGAACTTATAGATGATATTAAATACTTATAATTTTCTAATACTCTTATCCTTATAGTTTTCACTAAAGTCCTCTTATCCTACTCCTAAAAAAGTGTAGTATTACCTTAATGATAAATGAAAACATTCATAACAATAAATAAAAATCTAATAATAATGCAATTAAAATTTTTATGTAGATGAAATTTTTTTAAGGCCTTGTGCCAAAACACTTACTGATATTGGGACATGTAAAAGAAAAAGAAAATTTTTGTTTTTCCTCATGATGCCTATCAATTAAATAAAAGGATATATATTTATAGGACCCACCCATAACTTGTTTTTGTATAATAAAAAAATTATAAGAGTAAATTGTACAATTCCTTTCATTCCCAAAGGACCGTTGATATGAATAATGAAATGGTTATACTATAATTAAGAATACACAATCTCAATATATAATCAACCTGTGTTAGCAGTCAATAATCACTAAAAATTTGAGGCCTTTTACCATGTAAATAAAAGAGACAACATGATCAAAACCCTCCTAGAGAAATAATGTGGATGTTCATAAAATAAATTTACAGATTTATAAAAATCATTATTATTGGAATAAAAATATAAAAAATTCTAATACTTTTTCCCATGTTGATATCATCAAATCTAAATTATTTAAATAATGATGTTCATACTGTATAGTGTAATGAGTGTAAAAATAATTCAATTATAGAATAACATGATCGTAATCCATATAGAGAAATAAGGTGAATGGTTTCAAAATAATACAAACCCTATTAAATAGAAACGTAGAAGGGTTCTAAAATAAATTACAAACAACATCATAAAATTATGCTTTAAATGGTATGGAAATAGAATAGACTGTGAATTAAATTATTTGATATAATGAATTGAATAAAATAATATATATATATAAATATATATATAAATTATATGATAAATCAAGAATCATAATACCCATTAGGTTTAATACATATTAAAATGGTAGAAGAAATTGATGCGAAAACTTAAAATAACTTTTAGAAAACATTTTTCCTACTGAAATATAAAACCAATTTGTATATTTCTTTCAATGACAAATTTTGAAATGGAGACATGAAATATATTGAAAAAATATATATTTGAAAATAATATCGAATAATGTATCCTTGATAATTAATAATGTCTATTTTTATGAAATTATTATAGTAAAACAATACACAAAAATTTGAAATGGGAAAAACGTTTTATATTTTTCAATATAAAATATTTTAAAAACAAATTGTAATAATAGTAGAAAATTAAATTTGTATTAAAACATAATTTTATGAAATTATATTATAAAATTACACATAATAATATTTTATATTAGTTTAATCCAAACCTGTAAAATAAAAGATCAATATGATACAATATAACTCAATAAAAGGATATTTCAGTTTTTAATGTCCTTTAAGGGATATATACTCCATGAAGCATGAAAAATTTGAAAAGGGATTTATTTGTAAACTTCATAAACGATTAAAGAGTAAAAAATAATAAAATCAAAGAAAATAATTTATCCAAATTATATAAAATAAGTTCCAGGGATCATCATTACTTAAGGAATGAAAATTGAGTCATGAGAAACTCATACGACTAGTGTAATAGTAGAACCAAAAGAAATTTTAGGAAAATAATATGATTTGCTATAGTTTATCCCATGAATTACGAGGATATAAAATATAAATAATTAATTGGATATGAGATGAATATAAAACTATTCAAATGATATATGGTTCCAGACATTTAACATGTCTCAATGAATTAGAATTGAGATCATGAAAACCTATGCGGAATCTTTAATATTTTAATCAAACCCCTTAAAAGAGAGGTCAAAAAATTGAACCTAGAAAATTATGAAAAAATTATAATTAATTATAGGATATCTAAAATAGGCATTATATACACTACATAAATGAAATTGGGTGAATAATACCAAACATCTCTCAATGAGTGGAATTCGAAATTAAAACCCATACCTCTATCCATATTAATTATTCACTTACAAAAAATGTATGGAATAAATAAATTAATTTAATTAAAAATAATACTAAGAAAATTATTCATAACTATATTCATTAATAATCATAAATTATAATCATTATATAAATATATATATCTAATTTAGATTTTTTTTCATATTTTCATAAAAAATGACAAGGAGTCTGTATTATTTTGACCTTGTTTCATAATAGTAGTGAATGTATATATTATTTTCCCAAATTAAATCAGTATTGTATTATATAAGGCTCTTTAATTGATTTTAATTTATATTTATAAAGTAACAATTTTATTCCATGGTAGTTTTGGTAACAAATAATTAAGATAAAATCAGTGAGGATCATGTTTAAGTGATTCTTAACAAATAAAAGGAAATTACTCAAATACGGAGCTAAATGTTGATATAATATTTCCAAAATTAAAACATAATTATATATATCATATTAAAAAATTAAATATGTTATCATAGTATTCAAAGATATAAATCTATAGTATTATTCTTGTAGATCGTAAAACCATCCCAAACATGAATCTACCATGATTAATAGATGATTATGACATGGTTTAGTTGTAATATGATTATACCAGAAGAATAATAACCTTATTTGGTATTTATTAGTGCAGAATATCACAATTATAATGAATTATAAAGAGAATATAATTTTTATATAGTCATTACATAAAATGTAGAGATCATTTTCTTCTTAGTATGCTCGTTTTAAATGATTGAATTGAATATAATCATTTGTTGATAATATCATTAATAGTTTAGAAAATATTCCAAAAAACAACATTAATTATATAATATAAATAATAATTATCCGTTAATATAATTTTTATATTCATCCATTAATGGAAGTTATGAAAAATAGAATACGTTGTTCCATGGAGGTGGTAGTCCGCATATACACATGGATGATAATTTCATTTTCATAGAATGGAAGGAAGAAGTACTATAGTTTATTATTTTTAAAAAATAAATATGATCTAAATATAATAGTTATATATTAAAATCACATTTTATTATATCCATTTAAGGTGGTGAAATAAAATAAAAATATTGTGTCATAGAGGCAGTAGTCCACACAACACATGAATTACAATTTCATTTTTTATTAATAGAAAATGGAAATTATGGTTAATGATTATTACCATAGAATATTAACGTTAAATATATCAGTAATAATTATTTAAATACATTGGTATTTTAAAATGATAATTTTAAATGAAAATAAATAAAATAATGAAGTTAATAATATATGATTATTCACATTGAGAACTTTGAGATTTCATTGGAAGATCTCTTGGAAATGGGCGACATAGGCTGATTTCATGTCATAATAATATTAAAAGAGTGAAATATTATTCTATTATATAGAAAAATTTCTTTTTTTAGGATAAAAATAAATTTTTAGGAGTTCCTTAAATGGGTGCTGAGAGGCCACTTTTATAAATCTTGTTATGAAATTTTTATAAATATTTCAACTTAATATAAATTAGGCACTCCTTAAACTTGTCATATGGATCCAAAATAGAGACATAATGCTCTGGAGAAGAGATAAGGTCTTCACACACCTAATAAAACCAATTATATACTTTTTATATCTTGTTTTAGGCATTTTTTACATAAATTATTACTTTTCTCATTGTAGCTTTTACCACAAAAACTTGTTTTTGCATTAGGTAATTTATTCATTGTTTATAAAAATGAATTAGCCTTTATCAAAAAATTTGAACCCAATTATTATAAATTTTAAATAAATTTAAATTTATTAATTGTATAAATATAAAAAAATTAATTTAAAAAACATGTATAATGTATTAAAAACAATATTTTAGAAAATATTACTTATGCTCTAAAATATAACATATGGGTTTCTAAATAAAATACACAATATTTAAAATTATAAATTAACATATAAAATATCTATTTTTTCTTAAAAAAGGGTTCATGAATTCCTGATTTATAATTATATATTAATAATTTCATAAATGTCACTTCATTTGTAAAAAAAAAATGTTTATTGATTATTCATCTAAAAATAGTTCTTTTTTGAGAAATTATAATGATTAATATAAATAATGTATTACTATAATATATCGAAAAATATTATAAATTTTTCAAATTAAAAATCATAATTTTTTAAATTTTAATATTAAATAAAATGTTTATATAAATTGTATAATTATTTTTAATGGAAAATAACTATTTTAAGAATATTAACCATTCTCATTCATATTTCCTATCATTTAATAATTAAATTTATATTAAAAAATTATTCATATCAAATCTATTTTATCATCATTAATAAATTTGTTCTTGAAATATATATGCATATTGCACTACAAGGAAATATTTAGAAAAATACATCTCTAAGTGTAAAATGATCACTTCGGTCATTTTAGCTATACATATTGTATTTAATTCATATTAAATATAGAATTTATTTTCATTAAATAAACATTTCATAAATGTGTTAATCCAATTAAATCACTATAACTAAATTAATAGGTTTTAATGTTCATACTTAATATATTTATATTTATGTAAATATATCACAGTTTCATTTTACACTAGTTTTTTATGTAGAGAAAGCTACTGAGAAAATTAACATATTTAAAGGTAATCATATATTAAAATTTTATATTATTAGATCTAATCCTTTAATTTTATAGAAATAGAAAATTCAATTTTCATATTGTATAAGACCCTAACCTATAGGAACAATAAGAGAAATTGTGGAAAAATACATAAAAGAAATTAAATTACTTATTCTAATATCATTATATTCTAATTTTATCATATCTATAAGAGAGTTCTAATGCATATTATACACTGAAATTATCTCATTTTTTATCTTTTCTATTATAATTACAAATTATATCTCAAAAGACATATCATGCTACCAATTAGGATGATAATGATTTATGACATCTAGTTAGTGTTTTAGTATTCCTCTTCCACTAGACGCATGCATGCAGGAAAATATCTCAGACACTCCTCTTAGTTGTAAAAGCTCTATATTTATTTACCTCTTATGTCTTATCATGCATTTTTTATATTATTATTTATCAATATAAATTTCTTTATGAAATTAATTGATGTTGCTTCATATTTGGGAAATAAAATTGGGAAAACCCATAGTTATAATCATAAACATTTCAATCTAGAAAACAAGAGGTATATATACTCATAATATCAATAGTTTATACACTATCCCGATAATAATGTTTATTGTAAAAAATAATATTTTTTTTGGGAACAATATAGGGTCCATTACCAACCTCTAAAACCTGAGAAAAATGATTGTTAGTAGATGAAAAAAATCTCTTTCCAACACCTCAATTGGATTAATTATATAACAACGTGATTAAAAAAGTGATACTACTAATAATATTTGAATGGACCGATCCTTTCAACTCATATGATTCAAATAAAACTTCTTTAGTGTTTTCACTATTGATTCCTCAAACCATTAAGTTTTGATTAACATTCCTATTACCTCATTATTTCAAATCCTTTAAATGGTGACAATCTGCATAACTAATGATAATGGAAGACCCACAATTAGTTTGTCCACATTCCTTAAATCCACCCACTTTATATGAAACTGATAATATCTCCTTTATCAATATTAAATAAAAACTAAGGGAATCTCATTCTCCAACTAATAAGTTAAATTTTATATATCTCTTTCGAAAGCATGTAACACTTTTAATATAACTTGGAGAAGATTTTAAAATATATTTCTCCAATTTAGAAAAAATAATATGGACTTAAAAATAAATTTTTAATCCATTGAATCACACTATTTCTAACTCTATAAATAATTTCAAAATCAATTATCGATGGTCCTACAATAAATTATAAATATTGAAATTTATATTCCATTTATCATCACATTAATAAGAGGTACCATTATTCATCTCAAAAATGATTAATTAATAAGTGAAATTCATATCTAGTGATCTATATCCTCTAGTCATCTCTATCAAAAAATGGTACCTTAACTTTCCTGGAGTCTAGTAACTGAATGTAGGAAGTATTGACTAAATTTTTCTTTTTTATAACCCCTCTATTATGTTCTTCCTCTTTTATAGAACCTAATGTATGATTTAAGGATATATAAAAATGCATACCTTCTATCACATTAGTTTATGAATTTTTTATGATGTTATAAGTGATTGGAGAGTTTTATAGTATCAAATTATGTCAGGGAGTTGAAATTTTAGTTTAAGGAAAGTTTCAAAATGTGAATTTTCGGTTTGCAGTGTATAGTATTAGCAACATTAGATCGGTAATTTTAGGATTATGGTTCATAAAATTATGGTAAAGGTCATGGAGTTAATGAATCATGGGTATATTAATTCCATTGAATGAGTTGGTAGAGTCACCATTTGGTGTGTTTGTTCCAAGAATAATGTTTATTGGTGGTTTTGGTATATGAACCTTAGGCTGATCCTCCATGGAATGAGATGATATCCCACACTGTGAAGGAATTATTATATGGAGAAACCTTATGTTGGTGCCTATGTAATGTTTTTCTTTATATTGTTATGATGGTTTTTGGAGTGATGGATTCATTGTATTGTTTTGGGGGGTTTTCCTAGGTATTTTTTTGAGGTGTGAACCAATGGTTCATGTAATGAAGATAAGGGAGTAAGATATTGATGGTTCTTTCAAATGGGTAGTGTTCACTATATAATTATTCATGTTAATATAATAAATTACCCCGAGGTTTCTATGATATAAGGTTTAACATGGTGTAGAAATTATATATTCTTGGTATGACTTTCAAAAGATATTGGACTCAAATATTTCATGGAATGAAGGCATCAACCACACTATGAATTGGTGGGTTCACTAAGAATTAATTGTGTGAAAATTTATATTAATTTCAGAAATTTATTGTCCATAATGTTATAAAAATGGAAAAACCCTTTCGATTTATTAATTTTCCATTTGATTCATCTTGAACCACCAGTGACCATATGTGTTTTTTATAGGCATTTGAATCCCTAATAAATATATTTCCCTCATTGGATTATTTAGATCAATAATTCAACTTTTATGGTAATTTTATCCTTCTTAACCATTAATCTCCCCCCATCATTATTTTATGGGGACCATTGTTGTTGTTTTAGTTTCATGATTATTTGGATTCAGTTTTTTATAGAGAATTATATTTTCATAGATTCCCAAGGGTTCCCTTTTATAACCTCATTTTAGTGATCCTATATTTTTATCTTTATTTTACACAGTGGTTTTATCTCTTTATAACCAGTTGGGGATCTGACCTGTTTATCTTTAATTTGTTGTTGATTGGAATAAAACATTATTTTTCCCATGAGTAGGTGTTAAGGACTAACATAATTTTTATAGTAATTGACAATCAATGAAACAAAATTGTTTAGTGTACTATATATGTATTTAATTTTTTCTTTGTTATTTAATATTTTTGTACTTTATATTTTGTTAATGTTGTTTTGTTTAACATGATTTTGTTTTTGAATTATAAAACATTTTTTTGATTCATTGGGTAACACCCTTAAAAATTTGATAATCAGTTAAATATTACAACAAAATATTTGGATTAAAATTGTGAAATTGGGATGATATGTGTGTTTAGGAAGTATAAAAGTATCCAAAATAGGTGAATTTGGTATGAGTTATATATGAAATTAGTTGATACTTGTTTGAATTTTTTTGTGTGGAATTTACCTGATTTAGGGGATTCTTGTATGGTTTTAGTTATAGTTTGTATATGATAGGTTACGTTTTTGCTATTGAGGTTGAGATTAGATACTATAATTTTAATGTTATATGATGGTTTTTGTGGTATGTTGGATAGGTTGCGATGATGGTTTATTAAATAATATTTGAGGATTGATGTGCTGGTTAATGTGTGTATTTTTTTTTGGTATTTTCATAGTATTTTTGAAAAATAATCTATAATGATAATCCTAAATATAATATTTATAGGTAATCTATTTATGATTTTTAATAATGCTATAAATTTCTTGAATTGAAAATTACATGGCTAGGATTAATCATGGGATATTTTAGGAATGAGTTTTTAGTAAATATTGAATTTACATTTAAATTAGGAAAACATGGTATTAAAATTTTATAACCCAAAAAAATTGTGATAAGAATAGATGATTATGTATAGGTATATTTTTTTGATATTTTTTCTAAAAATATCTGTTGGTGGCATTGCCTTAGTAGTAATTATGGTGGTGCGGTGGTAGTGGTGTTGTATGGGTGAATGTGGGTCTTTCATGCTTTTAATGTGTAACCCTGTGTGATGTATTTTTTTGAATATTATTCTTATAGTTTTATTTTGATTTCCTATAAGTACCACATTAGTTAGATAACCTTATAAAAACCCAATGGATTAGGGTCATTAGTATATTATACCAATATCTAGGTCAATAAGGATATGAATGGATGGATTCCCACTCTTATATAATATTTTTATTTAAGTATTATTTATACTATAATAGTAATTGGTGGTAAGATTGAGTGTTGGATATGTGTGATTCTTTGTGCAGTCTTTCATTGTAGGAGGGAATATTGTTGATATCCATTATGTTTATATTATAATATTATACTAATATTTAGGAATATGGTTGTTGATGAGTATTGAAATGTGATATGAAACTGATTATATGATTTTGGAATGTGAAAAATGGGGTTTTACTGATTCCAACATGATGTACTGGTCCATACATGAGGTCAGGGTAGGTAGGGCTATGTCCCAAACCACGAGGCAAAAAAGGGATTGAGCACAAGAATATTGATGTTTGGGGAATGATATTATAAAACTAGGGTTATATTTATTATGGGACACCATTATTATATTATATTGATCCTATTTTACTATACATGGATGTGATATTAAGGGGGTTTGCTTTGGGGAGTTTTTTGAGATTAGTTGACTAGTTTTGTTTTATTTTGGTTCTATAGTTTGTCAATAGGTAATTAGTATGTAGTTTTCAAAATTGGATGATATGCTTTTAGTATGATCCTATTGAGTAAAAATGTTATGATCAATCCTATAAATATAAATAGTTTTGAGGTTATTAGGAGGGATTTAGAGGCTATATTGGACATTAGTATCTTGAATCTTGGGGCCTTTGAGTCACTAATTTAGGAATTAGTTGGTATTGTTATCATTTTGGATAAAATTTTAATTGATTTACATTTATTAATTTTAGGATAGTTTGGTTATTTTTTATTTAAATTTTAATGATCAATTGTTTATTTATATTATAAATCTATAATTTATGAGGTAAATTCATTATATATTCTATTTCACACTTTTTACTAATCACCAAATCATTCCCTATTAGAGGTGGACACTAAGGGTTACTCTTCTCTCCACTTATAGTCAAGGAGGGGTTTCAATTGAGGTTAGGTTGTGAAAAGTTGTTTTAGATATTTTGGATGATATTACGATTAATATTGGAGTTAAAAAATGGTAAGGATTTCATTTTTTAGGATACAAAAATAGAAAAACTCAGTATGTGATGATATTGGAGATATCAGTTAATAAATATGATATTTTGACCCCTATTCCCTGACACGAGGAACTTGAGCCCTCAGAATGTACAATGTAAAGTGGTACTATATTTAGGGAAGAGAAATTAAATTAGAATATGAATCTTTTTATTTTATGTTCTGCTTAGAAGAGATGTTATTTGGGATTAAATAGAATTAAGTAAATGAACATAAATAAAATCCATGGTAAAAAGAATAGGATTCCTCATTAACATTTTAAAATATGAAGGATGGTCACCATTAACACATGGTTTGGTTTGGTGATGTCTAGCTGGCTAACCTAATTGACCATTAGAAGGTTGATCTGGATGAGGATGATGATGCAGGGAAGAGGAAATTGTGGGTATTTCATTTGTAGGGTTTGGATAAGTATGAGGGGAGTGTGTCAACATTGGATACAGATCATTGGTTGGAGGATGTAGAAATCAAATTCAGTTTAATTCAATCCCATGAATAGTATTGGGTTTCACTAATAGTCAACAATATCATATTTTAATCATGTTCACAATGTATATTGTATCTTGGCAAGTGGAAAGAGTCATATGTATAAAGGAAATATTTTTAATTTTTTTTGAGTAGACTCTTACTCTTAGATGATGAAGAAAACAAAGGGGAATGAGACAATTTCCCTCTATAATGAGAGTATGAGGATGCATGATACTATAATTATGTTTAGTGAACATTGTTATTTTTCTCCTGAACAATATCTGAATAAGTAATCTTGAGTGTGATTTCTTAAAGAGGTGTTGAGTTCATCCATTCAATATATTGTCACCACCATTTACAATATTGATGTACAAGGATGTGAATAATTAAGTAGAGGGGATTAAGATAATGAATTTGTGGGGTGGATTTTCTCATGGGGGAGTGAAATAATGTTTCTTGAGAGATAAAAAATCATATGGAGAATCCTGCGCATTGGGACATTTGAGGATCTCATGGGTGGTAGGTTGTCCTTAATTGCCTTCCTTATGCTGCTCTAGTGGAAGTAGTTCTCACCATTTACCAAGAGCTTCCTGTTGGATTTTTTTACATGTTGAGGTAATGGTCCCAGTATTATTCACTGATTTTTAATTACATCCACATGATTGATGAATTTAAATAGAATATATGTAAGAACCTAAGATTTTATTTTATTTTTATTTAAAACATATTTATCTTCTTTGATAGCTTATATTACATGAAAACATAAGTTTAAGAGAACCATGATATAATATTTAAAATAATAATATAAAATATCTATTAAATTGGTGGGTATAAATAGAATTTAATACTTTAATAATTTTATACAATGTCTTTTCTCAATATAAATACATAGAAGTTAATCAATATCTTTTTAGTAATGTCATTTTAGTTTTCAAAAATATGTTTTTTTAAAATGAATTTTTATTGATTTTTGATAAAATATTTTAATTAAATTATATAAAATAAAAAATATTATACAAAAAAAAAGTTAATTTATGAAATCAACATATAAAAATTATCGTTCAATGAAACTTTTGTAAATTTTTATAGCTTTTTTTATTGAATAGTAAAAAATAAAATGTTTATAAAAAAATAATTTTTATTTTCATATAAAGTATGATTGCGATTTAAATTTTATATAAAAGTAAAATAATAATTATTTAATTTTATATAATATAATTAAATTCATTTTAATCATCATTATACATGACTTCTGTATAAGTACATTTTTGTTTCTAAAAAAACACAATTATCTAAAAAGTGTTTTCATTGAGTTTTTCACATTTATATTATAAGTAATATCTATCACTTTTATAAATTGGATATTTATAAATGAACTCCATATTTAGAATCATGAAGTTAAATTATGGTAAATAGGGCCCATTTTATTTTTAGTCAAAATGAATAGTAACTATGGTAAAATTTATCATCTGAGTAAAGGGTTAATCTAGTAAATATTTGTTAAAACGAAGTGATGAGGCCATAATTATTTATATTAATTAATATTGGATGAAATAAAATATACTCTTATCTCCATAGTGTCTAATTTTATTATTTTAATGGACACTTTTCCATTAAAATTACAAAAATATTGTTTTAACTAAAGGACGTGACAAAAAATCACTCTATTACTTTTAAATACCATATATGTGTTTAGAGTGGGAAAAATATTTTCTATGAAATAACATTAAACTAAATTGTGTTTATAATGAAATTATATAGTTGATGGTAATTTATTTATACTTTTTAGAAATTAAATAATTACATTAATTACTTACCCAACTCTGATACAGTAATTGGTCAATTTATCGAAAAATAAAATAAATGATATAAAAAAATTAAGAGTCCTATAATTTGAGGTAATTAAAGAAATACAATAATTTTATAGTAAATAATGACATTTTTGGGTTATTTTAAAATAATTGGATTGAATTATAAGTGTTTTATTGATTTTATTAAAGTGAAAGTAATAAATAGTGTCAAATATTAGAATAATGATATATTATGAAAATACTATTTTATTAAATTTTTTGTAAAGAAAAAAATATTAAATAAGACAAATGAGATAATATATGGTAAAAAATTTCATACCTTATCCATTTATGAGTCAATAAATACCTTATGTATAATATTATAACCTTTGAAGAGTGAAAAAATATGTTACCATAGTTAATGTTAGAGTGGGTTAATTAAGCGGTAAAACTAAAATATAAGGTTTGAAATAAAGACTAAAACTATAAAATTTTCAGTTTTTTTAATGAAATTTAATGTATATCCTACCCTAAATTTAAATTCATGACCATATGGATATACCACTACTACAATAAATCACTATAGCGACCACCAAAGGCGGCCCCTAAAGGTCTTTAGCAGTCGCCTTGCGACCGCTTTTGATGGCCGCATTTTCTCCATCTGTAAAAACCAACAGTGACCACCATTGGAGGTTGCTAAAGGTCCTTTTAAAAATACCAGGTTTCATGTGTGTCGGACACTAGGTGGGTGCGATGCTGGACACATGGGAACACCAGTGGGCATGAGGAGGGACCGGGAGCTCTAGCCGTCGGCCATGGAGGATCTACGGAGGACGGAGGGTGGGGTGGGTGCAACGTCGAGGATTAACGCAGTCCGTTTAATATTAAAAAATGGATGGGTTCAATGGCGAGTGAGGGAGGGGTGACGGGAGGTGACGAGAGCTGGCGATGGGGGTGACCAAGGGCAGCAGGGCGGCGACGGGGGACGACAGCGGGCATCACCGGCGTTGCAGCGGTGATTTTGAGGAAGACAATGACGATGGGGCAGGAAAAATCCTGCCCATTTATTTCAGTATTAGAGACCTCTTTTGGTGGTCGCTAATACTATCAATAGCAATCACCGATAGCGGTCTCCCATTCCTAGAGGTGCAAAAACCAATTTTTCTAGTAGTGTACTTTTCTACAGAATACTCTTATTATATATATATTTTTATAAAATTCCAAAAGTCCCACTCACCTTAATTATAAAAGGACACCCCTTCCTCACTTCATTAAACCACTTTGAGATTTTTAACATGAAAATACTCTAAAAAATTATATTCTACACTTCCATAAAAACATTTTATAGGAGATGGTATTCCCAAAATTCGAAACCTAGAGCTATTTAATGGAGATAAAATGGATTAATTTATAATAATGAGTAATATATCTAACTAATAACTTTCTTTTTTCTACTCTTTTTAAATCTTATACATCTGTTATTTTTATCATAAAATAAAAAATTAATTTTACTACCATGAACGGTACAGGATCTTGGCTATGCCTATTCCTAAAAATATTTATTAAATAGAAATAAGTACATAAACAAAAGGTCAGGAAATACAAGTGGGATTACCCACGCAAGAGTGAACCACACCACGCATGTCATCATTCTCTAAAGTGGTATCGTAATCAGGATCCCTAAACATCCACATTGAAAAATATTTAAGAACCACATGATTTACAAAATCAACTGCCACCATGTTAGCTTCTCTATATGCATATGAAACAAGAATATTGAACTGATTAACCTAGTTCACGTAGTCAATCCATCATGGTAGGAGAATCCATGGGACACTCCCCATTCTTGACTTTAGAGTGGCAACGACATTATTAGAGTCCAATTAAATCCCTTGGGAATTCCACATATGGTGGACACCATATTTAATTAAATACATAATTTCCCATAGCTCTGCTTCATATGCAGTCCCTATCCTGATATATTAGTGAAAAAATACTTAGAAAAATCCACTTTATGTTTGTACTATGCCCCCACATCCCGATGGGACAAGAACACTCGATTTCACACCATTAATATTCACCATCACCAACACTCTGATGGGGGTATACATCTCACATTTTTTAGAATAAGGGTCTGCTTTGGTTTACCTACAATTCCAATCCACCTAATAATGTTCAGATATGCTAAATCATTTTTCATTTCTCCCATCTATAGCTTGGCAATATCATGGATATCCCTGTATAGTTGCATGAGTGCATCGTGAGTGGAGGGGGATTGGTCATCAAACATATTCAGATTATGGTCCCTCCATACAACAAAAAGGATGACTGATGTACTTGCCAAAAGTAGGTGATAAACATACTTACTCTACCCAATAGTTCAAATAAATTATATCTTCTCCTCCACAGACCGCTCAGCAAGAAAGTTGAGGCTGAAAATGTTTCCTCCATGTTTCCATAGACATCTTGAAAACCTACACCCAAATAATATGTGCTTAATTTGATATCCTACTCAAATACACAATGGAAATGTTGAAGGGATGAATATCCCCCATATCATCATTTGATCGTAGGTAGGTAGATTGTTCCTCCAAATCTTTCAGATGAGAAAAAACCATGATTACGTATGAAATTGACATTAAATTAAGAAATCCATGCTAGAATTATATTATGGATTCCAATCATTAAATTGTTACAATCCTTAGAATATAACTAACCATTATCACTAAGACTCAATGCCAGGGCATAAACATCCCTGAAGATAGTGTTAAGTACCTTCAAGACCACCTATAAAGGGACAAAATCAAGTGTGCTATAATGTGTAATGAAATCTTAAATGATCCTCTACATGTGGTCTGAGGGGACATTCATTTTTTATCACCATTGTTTATGTATAGAAATTATGATGGGATTAATGTTTATATTATATTATATATATATATATACATATAATAATTACACTTATTTAATGATAACATCATGTTTAACTTTTTATCATCCAATCTTTTGGAAAACAATAACATCATTCATGTGTACATATGGACTACCCTATCCACAATGAAATGTTATTTGTTTTTCATTTATATTTCTCATAGATGGAAATAAGTATGAATTTGATGAATATATATGATAAAACAATAATTTACTAATGGTGAATTATTATTTACCTTTATTTCATTTCATTAGTTGAAAAATGTAAACGACATTCATGTGTATGTTTGTCCTACCATTTACATGAATGATGTAATTCAATTTTCTATATCAAATTTCTATAAATGATTATAAATATTTATATAATTAATATATAAGATTTTTATTCCATTATTAAAATTATAGAATATATGGGACTAAGATCAATGTATAGATATCGAGTCTATTGAACCAAAGCATGCTTAGAAAATGAACCAACTATCACCAAGAATAGTGATTTTAAAAAAATATTAACAAATGAGTGATAAGATGTTATAAATAAAAAATAAATTGTATGATAGATATATGGTTTTGGTATAAATTTATAATAAATATATATTTTTTAAATAGGTTGTTTGTATATTAATTAGTTGAGGCATGACTTGAAGTAAGAGTTTATTTCACAATCTCCTCATTATTCAGAATTTTAAATGTTTACATTCCAAATGGGGATTATTTCACTTAAATTTCCATGTTTTCTAAAAATATTTTCAAAAAGTTTTTTAATACTCAATTATAATAATTAAATTATTTTTTACCCATATTTTAGTTTTTACTAAACAGCTTAAGAGGAATCTTTTTTTCAATTTTCAAATGAGGTACTTTTTTATTTTTCCAAAAAAAATACAAATAGAATGTTTTCTAACTAATAAAAAATTATAGAAATTTACCTTTTTTCAGAATCATAAATGATTTGAATCATCCCTTATATTTTTACACATTTATTTTAAAATTATTATTTTTTATTTGTAAGTGCACTTTTTTTAAACAGATAATTTATTTTAAAATAAAAAGTTACATACCACAAAAATTATTTTAAGTGAACATTCAAGATAATTTTTACATCTATGATAAAATAATTTGATGATAAATTTTTTTAATGGGAATATGATCCAAGGATAATGGTCTTATTATTTTTCTTAATTTTTTAGGTTTATGATGAAAAGATGTTGAGAATACCCATTCCCCTTTTCATGGGTAATACATTGATGATTTTTTTTTTCATTTCATGAGTTTTGAGATGAAAAATGTTTAATGATCTTGTTGAACACGTATATATGATTTCATTAAAGTGATGGGTTGGACCTACAACTCCCTCTATGTAATTGGGTAAAATATGGATAACTCATGAGGTAAATATATGATGAGTTAACCATATTTCATGTTAAGGATTTATCCATGGAATAAGATTTCATATCCACAAGTTTATTTCTAGACTTGGAATTCATGTCTATAATTTTATGCGTGGGCCTAGAATTCAGGTACATTTTTTATGTGTGAACTTGGATTTCATTTCCATATGTTTTTGTGTTAACCTATATTTAATTTCCATAAGTTTATATGTTTACTTAGATTCCATATCCATAAGATTATGTGTGGATATAGTTTCATGCTGTTAATATTATGATAGGGAATGATTTCATTTCCATAAATTAATGAGTTAATCTATTTAAATATATACATTTTCACTAATGTTATAATTTTTTATGGAACAACTCCATGTATTATGTCAAAGTTATGTTCTCATGGAATATATTATTTGTTTGTTTTACGATTTATATCTTATTAACTTCCAATATTTATTTAATTACTCATAATTATGATCTATGATATACAGGGGGTGGATTTCAAATGTTAATTTCATGTTCTCAGACCCTTATTATCATTTTATGATTATGTGATTACTGATATCTCTATTTTTCCCTTATTGAGAATATAATATAACCCTTTATTATGTTTCCTTTCCCCAAATTATGAAGAAAGGTTTTAAAAATGATGTGACTAAGAAGGGTGATAGTTATAAAGAACCTAGTGAGAGAAGATATAGTTCATTTATGAAACAATAATTTTTTTATCCACATTTCTAAATTCACTAAAGCTATTTGATTTTGGAATGGTTAAAAATGTTATTTAATTAATTTTATTCCAATTCTATGTAATAAAAATGTTTGAAAAGTATTGTTCATTATGGTTTATATCAAAGCATGTTTCAGTAAAACATTGGAAACTAGGATTAGAGAAAAATAGAAATAACCTTAGAGATAGGTATAATAATATGATAAGATCACAATTTTTTTATAATTCATATCATAGGTTAAACCTAAGGTGTTATATATTTAATGTATTATGTTTTTCTTTAGACATACATTGAATGAAATTTTAGATTTATACAGTTTTAAATATGATTATCATTTCACACACTACAATTTTTCGTTTTAGTCAATGGATTGAAATAAAAGAAATCAATGTAAAAATAAATATGATATCCAATTATATGAATATTCTTATGAATAATAAAATTTCTTAGGGATGAGATGGAATATATTGTTAATATTATAACTAAACTCTTTCATGATATTTTTGGAAAGCAGATCATGTTAAAATTATAAATGTACCAAGGAAGGGAAAAAATTTATTAAATTTTTTTTGAGATAATAATAACCATCATTATATGGGTATTTTGATACAATGGTGGTTGATAAATAGATCAATGTGATGGAAAAGATATTTTCCATTCTTCAGTGCTCAGATGATGAAATTTTTTCCTATCTATTTTTTACGATGATGTAGATCAGAGTAAGAATATGTTTCAAAATACATTGAAAGAGGAAGAAATTAGTTCCATGGGATGAGATGAGTGTAATGTATTATTTTTCACTAATTTGCACAATAATATTCTGAAAATCAAAAATGATAATGAATATATTAATCTTAAGAAAAGGATGATGACCCTGTTGGTACCTATGTGAAGATTTTACAGGACATGGAAGGTATGCCTCAAGTTTAAATGTGATCCCTAAAATAATAATTGATCAGTTCATTTGTGTGTTGAATCCATCTATTCAACATTTATTTTATATAAGGTAATTTTAAAGCGATGAATAAATCATTAAATGTGCACTAAAAGTCAAAATGGAAGCTATAAAACTGCATGGTTTTGGTTTTATGAAAAGAAAGATGGATTTTCCCAGAAACTCCAGTGGTTTTACACATGGAGGGAAGAAATTTTTTCAATATTATATTTTCTAAAAAAGTGTGAAGGAGAAATCATGTGATTGATTGAAAGGAACATGGATTTTTTTTAAAGTATGGGAATCCAATCCATCATGAAAAATAATTTTGGTGTGATGTAAAGAGGCAAGCTAATGTAATTAATGAAGATATAGATAAAAAATGCATCACTGAAACTTTAGTACTATAAATTAAAAGAGTTTGGGCACTATGTAAATCAATGAATTAATCAAAGGGCTATTGAATATAGTAAGCCACAATATCCTCTAGAGTCAACATAAAAATAGAATTATTATGCAATTAAAATAGTTGAATAGAATCCTGATAGTTAGGGAAAACTTATCCTCCACCCTATAATAGGGGATTCCATATTGACATTTGTATAAATAATCATGATGAAAATATTATCCTTTAGTGAAATTTAATGTCATTATGTGAGTTTATTATCTCTCCCCCAAAAAATTCCTTAAATATTTCTAGAATAAAGATGTCATTTTTCATTCTGAATTAACCTAAGATTATCTATTAGTGTATAGATGAACCAAAACCTCCACTAAGTTTTTTAATATAAGATATTATTTAAAAAATAAGTAGTGAATTTTCTTTTAGAATCATATATTATTGTAACCTTTTGGGAAATTATTATTACACAATAGATGTTATAAGATCTAGGCATATTCCATTTGGTATGTGAATTTTTGAGTAATTATTATTATTTTTCATGTAAGTCATGGAAGGATATGAGATCAAATTATTTTTGGGTTTTGAATATTGTTGGTAATATTTTTGGGGAGTCTTAAATTTAGATACTTATTAAATGGATGTAGCTGAAAAATTGGATATTTTTACTAGAGGTTATAGTATGATTTATCATATCATATAAAAATATTTTCATTTTGTTAAATATTTAAAGGCTAAAGGATATACCTATGATTCATATGATTCAATTAAAAGAGATTTAGGAATGAAAAATTTATATCAAATATCAATTTCACGAAGCAAGAGTTCAGGTGGAAATAGATCAAAGAAAAAACAATGGTTAAAAATATTTCAAGACATAGAATGGAATATTGTAAGTATATTTTTTCAAGTGTTTCATTTTGATTGAAATATAATAAATTAACTTTAGGAAAATTACATTGAAATAAAAATGTTATCCATATAATTTTCTTACCAATAAATCAATGGTCATTTTACCAATAAAAAATTTCTAGTTTTTTTTATGCGTAGAATTCTCTAGACAGTGATCTTTGTTACTATATATCAATCCTTATAAGTTAGATATTTCTTCTATAACAATGTTTTCAATTCCCATATATTTTCTCTAATATGAAAACCTAGTTATGTGTTCTTCCATATGACCTTCATACTTCCCTTTCTCTAATTTCAATAGGAAGTTTTATTAACCCTTGTTCTGATGTGGGTTACCAGAAATGAATTTTCAAATAGAAAACCATTTATTTACAAGAAAAACACGTGATGACACAATCTATTTTGGGGGAGGGGGTTGGGGGTGGAAGTAAAATATCATTATTTTATGAAATGTTTCTTTCAAATATATTTTACTTATATGATAACTTACTTTACATGAAAACGCGAGTTTAAGAGAACCCCAACATAATATATATAATATTATTATCAACTTGATATTGAATTGGAGGGTATTAATAAGATTGACTGATTTTATAATTATATAAAATTTCCCCACTCAATATAAAGACTTAGTAATTAATCACACAATTTTGAGTAATGTCATTTTATTTACTAATAATATGTTTAATTTCAAAAATAATTTCTTATTGATTTTTTGAGAAAATTTTATAGTTATTTTTTAATAGTTAAGAATTATATTTTATAAAATGAAATTAATTTTTTAAATAATTATAAAGAAATTAAATTTGTTTTAATTTTTGGTTTTTTTTGGAAAAGGATGACTTTTCAATAAATAGTGAAAATACTGAATTTTTTTAAAACTATCAATTTTTTAATGTAAAGTATTATTTTGATTTTAATTTGATATAAAAGTATAATAATTATTATTTAATTATATATAATATAATAAAATTTATTTTAATCATCATTATATATTATTTTGGTATAAGAACATTTTTGTGTTTAAAGACACATTTTTAAAAACTATTTTCATCTTGTTTTATGGATTTATATTAAATGTAATTTATTATACTTAAATAAATTAAATCCTACAAAATGGATTCCATATTTATAATTTGGAGGTCAAAATTCATTAAAAATTACCTTTTTTGGTTAAAATAAATAGCAACCTTTATAAAATTTATCACATTGATAATGGGTAAATAGCTTACTATAGGTTAAAACTAATTGAGAAGGCTATTATTAATCATTTTAATAATTATTTAATGAATTAAATTATAACTTTATAATATTATTCAAGAATTTTATTTTTTTTAATGGACACATTTTCATGAAAAATACTTATATATTATTTAAACTGAAGGAAGTCACAAAATGTGACACAATTAGTTTTAAATATCATTTATGTGTTCACATAGGAAAAAAACTAGTTATGAATGAATATTAATAGTAATTTTGTGTCTAATAAAATTATATTCTTGATTGTAATTTATTTAATTTGTTTTGAGGGATTAAATAATTACTATAAGCACTTACACATTACTTATGCATTAATTATTCATTCTATAGAAAAATAAAATAAATTATATTAAAAATATTAAAAGTATTATAACTTGAGATAAATAAGGTTATCCAAGAGTTTTATTGATTACTATGACATGTTAGGGATTCAATATTTTTTTTTCAAATTCTATTCTTTATCTTGGTGTTATTAAGGTTAGAGTAATGAATAGTGTCAAAATTTACAATTATGATAATTAATAAAAGTAATATATTATTAAACTATTTAAAAATAATAAAATCCTTAAATAAGGAAAATGGTAATAATATATGGTCTAAAATTTTATCCCTTATCCATTTATTTTGGAAATATTTACCTTATATGTAAAATTATAACACTTTAAGAGTGAAAAATATTTTACCAAGTTTAAAGTAAAAATTGGTCAACTAAGGGGTTAAACTAAAAGAGAAGGTCTAAAATAACACTTACACCTGAAAAAAAATTATTTTTGAAGAAATTTTAACCATATCCTACTATAAGTTATAATTCAATACCATTTGATTGTATTTGTCTCTACTAGGAATGTTTTGGATGTGAGCGAACTTGGTCCTAAAAATTTATTTATGAAAACAGAAATACGATGAAACACGACACAAATGAGGCTCAACAAGCGCCGCGAAATCAGAAAAATGATAGAAAAATGAAACCCAAAACACATAAAAGTCCAAATAACCCACAACATTACCCTTAAACCCATTATTAGTATCCAAATGCGCACATTAAAAGAACCAAGGTCCCACACATGAAACACCCAACGATTCCAGCGACTCCTAAGGTCATCCCTCCCAAAGTCATTACTCTACTCAAGAACACAAAAATGCACCCCAAGTCGTCACAACCCCCAAGGAATTGAGAGATGTCACCATCGTCCCTAGCCATCCCCCCACCAATCATGCCACTCCAACAAACCCTGCCAGCGAGGCCATCACTCATTCTTAATCCAGCATCGACCGAACATCCCAAAGTATCTCTCCCATCACCGTTAGTACTCCTCTTCCTATATCTCACGACTGACGTCATCCACAACTCACTGCTCCATCCTGAGTTCTCCCAAAGGAAATGCATTCTTATAATGACTTCATAGATCTCTATCCTTACTAATTGTAAGGTGTTTTCTCACCACCGGAACTCCCGTATTCTACGCTGAGTGTCGTGCCTCCAAAGTCTCTCTCCCAACCACCACCCCTTCGAACCACAGACGACACTGACAACCGTTACCCCATTGAAAGGCCCACCATCTATGAAATTAGTAGATCCCATTACCGGGATCACATGACCTATATTGTTTAATACCATTAAGGTTCTCTAACAACCCACTTTGTATTGCTTCACCTCCGCCATCCCCACCGTCCTCCACCATTGGATCACCGTATGCCAGATCAGTACTTTCACCCACTGCACGACCTGTTGGCCACAAAACTGTCACCAATCCACTGTCGCAAGAAGTAAGGATGTCAGATTTGAACAGATCAATCAAGAAAACCTCTGATTCATTCGTATCAGAGGTAATAATCTTAGATCTAAGTAGATCCCACAAGGAAAAGTTGTAGGCATCCAAATCCACTAAAGAAATCCTTTCTCCAACGACATCGGGTTTTTTAGAAAACACCATATCAGCACTTTGAGTATAATTATGCACAACATGTCCTGCAACAAACATTTCAAAATTCCCAATAATATCATTAGATCATGCACTTGACAAGATAATATTTCCATTGGGTGTATTTGTCTCTAGAATATTCTAATTATAGATATATTTTACAAAATTCCAAAAACTCCCCGTACCTCAATTATTAATGGAAATATCCTCCCTCACTTCATTATAAAACATTGAGACTAATATCTCAAACATAATATAAAAATTTATATTCTCCACTTATCTATCCACATTCTAGAGGTGTTGGTCGACCCATATGACCAACACTATATCCCTTTAGAAGATATCTAAATGAGTCATTTCAATGAATAGGTAATTGCTCTAATCAATCAATTTCTTTTAATAATATTATTTACCTCTTATAAATCTATTATATTTATCAAAAAATAATAAATTTAGTAACCATAATATTCATTATTATTATTATTAAAAAATTCTTATACACCCTCTTTACCATCAAATAATAAGTGGATGTATTTCTCATGCGTACATATGGCTTACAGAATCCATGTTGTGATACATTTCATTTTTCATCACATTGTTCTATGGATCAGAATTATGATGGGTTTAATTTTTATTAATAACATAATTATACTTTTGGAATTATAATACCATGTCTACATTCTTATTATCCAACCTTTTAGGAAATGATAACGTTGCTCGTGTGTATATATGGACTACCATCTCTACGATGTGATGTGATTAATTTTTCATTTTTATTCTACATGGATAGTAATAGGGATTAATTTTATTAATATGAATTATATATATTGTATAAAAATAATTCCTGAAATTTTAATTATTATTATTATTTTATTTCTTTTCATCATTCGAAAAATGGAAATAGGGTTCATGCATACATATGACCTACCATCCCCACAAATGAAGTAATTCATTTTTCTATCTGAAATTTTTATGAGTAATTATGAATATGTATATAATTAAAATATATGTTTTTTATAACATGATTAAAATTATGGATATGATATAACCATGATGAAAGTATATGGATCAGGACTACCGAAAAGAATTTTTTTTGGAAAACAAAGCAGTTATCACCCATAATAATGATTTTAATAAATAATTATTAATAAATGGGTGATAAGATGTTTTAAATAAATAATAAAATATATATATATATATAGTTATTTAATAAATTTATATTCAATCCATATTTATTATATTTTAGTTTTGAAAGTGAATGAGTAAAGGTGAGATTTGAGGTAAAGGTTTTTTTCACAATCTCATCATTATTCATGATTTTTTTTGTTGAAGACCCACTGGGGAATATTTCAATTATATGTCCATGTTTCATAAAAATGTTTCCAAGAATGTTTTTAATATTTTAATATATTTTTTAAAGTAATTTTTACCCTTTATTTACTTATTACAAAATGGGTTGAAAGGATTTTTTTTTTATTTTCCAAATGAGGCAATTTTTTACTTTTCCAACAAAAATATGGAAGAATTTTTTTCACTTATAAAAATGAGAAAATTTTCCTATAATCATCAGATCTAAATTATTTAAATCTTCATTTACATGATTATTTTCAAATAATTTTTTATTTATAATTGTATATCATTTTAAAAATATAATCGATTTCAAAATGGAAATGTTATTTTCTTCAAGAATTATTCTACGTGATCTTTAAAAATCATATTTCTATATTTGATGAAATAATTTAATGAATCATAAGATCTATTTGGGATATAGTTCTAGGATATCATCCATATTTTATTTCTGGATGGGTTATGTTTTTGATTTATTGATTTTTATGATACCCATTCCATTTTTCATTGGTTATACATTGAGGAAATTTGTTTCTTTTCATGAGTTATTAGATGATTAATATTTTATTATCCAGTGGAACATGTGAGTATGATTTTATTTATTTGATGGGTGGGATGAATATCTCCATCTATGGAATTGGGTCAATATTGAAAACTCATTAGGTAAATATGTTATGCATGAACATGATTTAATGTTCCCAATTTAACTTGAGGACCTAGATTTCATGTCTATAAGTTTATATGTGGATATGGAATTCATGTCCATATGTTTATTTGTGGACTGAGATATCATTTACATTACTTTATTTTTGGGCCTAGATTTCATATCCATACATTTCTGTATGGAATTGGATTTCATGTCCATAGTTTTTTGTGTGGACCAGGATTTCATGTCCATAAGATTATATGTGGACTTAGATTCATGGTAATATGATTATATGAGATCCTGATTTCATGTCCTTGACTAAATGAGTGAAGGTTTTTTAATTTATACATGTTAATAAAGTTATAAGTTTATGTGTATTCCAAAAATCCATGTTTTATGTCAATGTTATGTTCTAATGGATTATTCTCTATGATTGTTCTATGATTCATGTGTGATGAACTTACAATATTTTTTATATGACACAATATTATGATCTAGAATATTAAAAATATATATTTAAAATATTAAATTCATATTTTCACACCCTTATGCTCATGTTATGATTATGTTATTATTGACATATTTCTTTTCAACCATAACTAAGCATCTGGGATCACCATTTGTTACATTTTATTTCCCTAGGTTATGATGAAGTTTTCTTTTGAAATAACATGTCTAAGAAAGGTTCTAGTTATAAAGAACATAATGGGAGATGATATAGGTAATTTATGAAGCACATGTTTGTGCGTCTATGTTTTTAAAGGAACTAGACCTATAAGATTCTGGCATGGATGAAAATGTTATTTAATGAATTCTCATATACAAATACATAAAAAATCTTTATGAAAAGTCTAGATATTTATATCATTTATCCTTGTTTTTATCTCTAACTGATGTGTTACATTTTCAATTGAATGCATGTTTCATTTATACCTTATGTGAGGTATTTAGTTTAATTATCCATGCCATTATTAATTATTCTTGAAATGTTATACATATTAGTGGATACTATCATTCTATTATATCTAGTAAAAATCGTCTTTGTCAATATAATTATTATAATATTGTTTTAGCATGTTTCTATTGTGTCGTGGTCGATCCTCTCAATGTATATGTGTCCTACTATCCCATTTCACGTGTTATGCTAGCTTCCTATCATGTACTAGAGTGAAACAATTATATTATATAGGGTCTATGGTCTATATAATCCTGTCCATATACCTAAACCATTGATGCCTCATGTCCCCATCATTGTTTAACTATGGCCTCTTCTATAGGATTTCATATGGTGGGAAGCTTTTATTCTATTTATTATTATAGATAGTAGGAAAACCTTATAATTCTTGTGAGATCTTAGAGAATAAATGTGAAAATGAGGTTATCAATCTATTCATTACTCCCTAAGTAATGGTGTGAAAATCCCTTATAAGTAGTGTTTTTCGTAGTGGATATTCATTATATATGATTACTTTATGTAGGTCACTAACAATCACTCATAGATTGGAGGTTTTATAATTTATGTCATTTTATCATAACAAGATTCCAATATTGAAATATGACTTTGTACATGATTTACAATATCATAATTATATATTTTATTGTATCTTTTTTACTGTTTTTATGTCCGAGTCCATTTAGGAGTGGACATTTATAACACTGTATGATTTAGTTCAACCACACCACTAGGCTTAATCGGTTGGTCTCCTCAAATAGTTTTTATAGCATTTAATTATTTTAAAATAATTTATATTTTTATCTATTCCAAATAGTAATAATGTTTTTTGGGGTGGTGTAATTTCATTTAACATAGAATCTACATGATCTAAAGTATGTTACATCTTGGTGATCATTACAACATTCATTCAATTTTTTATGAAATAATGTTAATCTCTTTAATAGTTTCAATTTTTTCATAAAAAAATGACTTTCATAATCATTTAATAATCTATAAAAGAAAATCATATGATCATGGATAGTTCATGAAGACATCATTGTCAATTCTTCCCTTAATAATTGGTATAATAGACTATATGATTCGTTTAAGATATGGCCTAACAAATTTCATATAGAAAATATTGATTAACAAAATTATTTAAAACTATGGTTAATTAATATGAAAGATCCTATAAATCAAATTGAATAGATTTTTAACACCCCAAAATTTCATAGTATGTTATCTCTTCAAAGAAATTTAATAACTTGCGCTAAACGCAACACCGAGTTTGAGCGCATCACGACTTACCAAACTAGTCGTTCAAAAAGAAGTTATGAATAATATTAATTGAATTTTGAATTTTATGTACTCAATATAATTTTATAATCCATATTATGTGTTTCATATACATAACATAAGAACAAATTTGTTTTTCCATACAAAAGAAGTATTTTTTAAAAAAATGCAATTTTACTGCCTTTTAATGGCAAAATTTTTCTTTAAAACTAATATTTAAAACTTATATATTCAATTTAATGAAATTAAATTATTATTTAGAATTGTGACATAAAAGTTTAGTTTGGATCAATTTTTGTCACTTTTCTGATAACTTTCAAATTTTGTTGAATAGTGAAAAATACAAAATTTTAATTAAAAGAAACTTTTTAATCGAAATAATTTATAGTGTTAAATTATAAATTTGAATGGTTTTAAAGTATCATTAGATTAAATTTTTATCATTTAATATAATTTAGGTCATTGGTTGTAATTTCACATTTAAACTGGACATAAACAATTGTTAATCTTTTGATAGTTATTATTTCTTAAAAACACTTTTTTTTGTTTTGACAATGGGAATTACTTTTAAATTAATTTATGACACTTATGTGTTTTGAATTTGAAAAAATTGATTCCATATTTTGAACCAGGAGGTAAAAATTGTGTAAATAGGTAACTTTTATTTATATACATTATGAATATTTACTTCAGTAAATATTTTATTTACTATGGTTAAAGGGTAAATATGGTAAATAAGGGTAAACAAATATTATTATTATAATATTAAATTACCATAACATGTGTTATATTCCTATTGGTTGATACATGTCCGACCATGGGCATCCTTGGGTCGATTTTGGGACCACTTGGAGCCACTTTAGAGTGATAATGACATATTATATTAATTAATTTGACTTAAAGACAAAAATAGCATAAACATATATCTTTTAGTAAAAAATATTTTACATAGTGTTATATAAGTTATCATTTCAACTATAAATATTAATTAGAAATCTAAAACGATTTAATACATAATTTTATTTTATTTATAATTTTTAGAGATTAAATAATTAAGTTTATTTATGACACAATGATGATGCAGTAATTACCTTATTAATGAAAGAATCAAATAAATGATATCATAAATATTCAAATAAATATATTTTCAAAGTTTTTATGACATAAATGAATTTTATTGGGGAATATGACATGTTAGGATTTATTTAATGTATTTTTTTCTAAGTAATAAAGTTGTGATTACTTTCACAAAAACCACATACTAAATAGTGTGAAAATTGACATAAATGAGTTTTTAAAACAAATATTATATTATTAAATTATATAATATTAATAGAAATCTAATATTCTGCCAATTGACTAATATAAGGTTATATATATTAATAATGAACCACTTGGGGTTCCTTTGGAAGTTTATAGCAAGTTTATTAACCATATAATATAAAAATATAAAGAGACATGGTAAATGTCAAACTATTTAACTAAGAGTTAAATCTAAAAGATAAGGTTAATATGGTGACCTAAACCTGTCTAAAACCTATTGGTTGAGTTTTTTACGACCCATACCCACCTTATCCTCGAAATAAATCATTTTGGAGCCATTAAAAACCGGAAATGATTTTATTATAAAATATTATTTCAAGCTTTTCCTAAAGTAACCCTCACCTCTCTTATAAAAGGGAATTTCCCCTTCTCTTAATTTCACATCTCCAAAGCCTTTTGGCTCGGCCAAAACCTTCCCAAATATCCTAAAAACTTCCATAAAATCAAACTAGAGTACTTAAATTGACCAGAAATCCAACCTATGGAGCCCTTTTGATCAACTCAAAAGGAAACACTCAAAGAAGAGGTAACAATTTCACAACTCTCTTTCATGTTTTTTTCTCCTTGCACTTCCTCTTTCATTGTTGTTTCCATACCAAAATAATAACTCCAGTGAATATTACATATTTTGATGTTATTATAAATATGGTACAACCTTATTTGTTATTCTATCCATCCTATAAGTGACAAAGTCACCATACGTGCGTACGTACGGCTTACCGTCTCCACATCGTAGTGTAGTTTGTTATTCAAACACTTCATTATTTGGATGGGTATAATAATGAGTATAACTAATGTAAATAATAAATATAACATGTTAATGATTATTTATATATGATATACCATCCAATTACATATGATTTTCCAATCAATATACTGATATTGTCGCTTGTGCGTACGTACGGATTACCGTCTCCACGATGCGATGAGATTCATTTCCACATACACCATTCAACGATGATTATAAAAATATATATTATTAATAAATATGTAATATATGACATAATAATTCTAATGATTATATATATATATACATGTATGTATTTATTTACTTACATATATCTTATTCACTTACTTCCATTCAATATGATATGAAAACGGAAACAACGTTTAGGCGTACGTAAGACCTACCGTCTCCATAAACGGTGCCTTCCATTTCATATATATATCTAATATGAATATTTATATTCTAAATATATATGATATATAAATCAATTTTTATATTCTTGAATTATTTAAATCAATATCTAAATTATACGATCAAGAATAACAAGTTAAAACACGTACGATAAAGAAAGCGATTATTACCCAAAATGTTAATTTAACATGGAAATAATTATTAAATGGGTAGTATAAAGTCATAAATGAATCACTAATGATATAATAAATATGAATATGGTTCTGGTATAATTTAATAACATACCATGGTCATTATATAGGAGGTTAAACGTACCCCTGACCAAAAGAAAATGCAAGGTAAGGGGTTTTCATCTCACTTCTTATTCCCGTGAGATTCATGCTATATTGCCACTATTTCCTTTTGTGTGGTGTATATAATTCTGATTATTGTATTATTTGTGTAATATAATTTAATTTATGGATATTTACATCTTCATTCTACGATACTTCCTTCATGGGGGGTATGTTTCGTAAGTTTCCAAATCGGTAAGGGTTAATTTCGCAATATATTTATTATCCGTGGTTGTTTTTACATAAGTATATACTAGGACCTCTTTATCATTCACATTCGTGTTTTCTTAAAAATGTATTTTAAAACATTTTTAATATTTACTAGACTATGGGTTAAATTAATTTATACCCTTATTTTACCTTATATATTCTGAAAGGAATATTTCCCTCGTTTTCCAAACAAGGCACTTTATGACCTTTTGGACAAAATTAAGGTAAGAATGTTTTTTTTAACTTATACAGTGGGTGCGACTATTTTCTACCATTATAACATCATCGAATCTTCAATTAAAATCTTATAAGAATATTTTCAAAATAAATTTTTTCTTTTATAATTATGTGACTCTTAAATGGTTTCAAAATAGAAAGAGGTATTCCTTTCAAATAGTTTTCAATTCATATATGTCAACATCCTTTGATGGATTTTAAACTTGTTTGAAGTTGATTTATTATGATAAAAATATTCTATATTGTATTGAAGGTTTTGTGATGTGTTTGAATGTGGATGTGTTATTTTTATACCATTCATGGTTTATGGTTAAAGTATTGACATTTCATATGCTAGTTTTAATTTGAATGTTTATGTTATGTTTCAACCTTTTCATATGATGAATGTATTGGACTTAGTATGTGATGGGTGGATCCCAATATAGCTCCTCAATGCATCATTAGTTCTCATGAGAAAATTAGACTCGGAATTTGCCGAGGCATTTCCCAATTTGATATATGGTTTTGGCTGATGCCTTAATCATTTTTAGACGTCTTGTCCGAGGCCTTGACAAAATGTTTCAGAATGTCCAACATTATACATTCCCTCATTATGAAAATATTATTGATGGTTCATGTGGTTATTTGACAAGTAGAATACAAATTACTATGTTTTATTAGGGAATTATTTAATTATCTCATATTCCTTCCATAAAGTGTTCATGTTTATTATTTGTAAAGTCATGTGTTTTAAATTATTCATCATACCTAATGTTTATGTTATATTCCACTGTATTACTTAACCTTACTAAGCATTTGATCTCACTCCTTTCTTATGTCTTATTTTCCCAGGATTCCAATAAGTTTATTATGATTGATAATAAGGGTTATGATAAGGGATTAATGGTGTTCTCAAAGGATCATTTATGTTGTGTTTTATTTTCTAATGTGTAATGAAACATTCTTGAATGTAATATATTTTCCAAGACTACTAAACTGATCAGTCCTTCAGGACTTGATTCTTTGTAATCATGCCATTGTTATGTAATAATGCACCGACTCTGGGTAACTAGGGTTGGGGAATTACAAGATTCATGCTCATGGTGGTCCTGGGAAGAAGGATTCCACCCTTTCTCTTGATTTACACACCAATGCCATATATTTAAATGTATCTAATTAAAATATTAGGAAGTCTCTATGATGTATTTTTTAGTCTTTAGTTGATGAATATATTCTAGAAATTGTATTTTAGTATAAAATTTCTATAATTTGAACAATGTTATAATCCCTATATATGAATAATTCATTAGTTGAAATATTTTATATGATAATCACGATTTTTACACATAAGATTTTTGCAAAAATTGAATTCATGACTAATATAATGGGTTTTCATAGAATCTTACTAGATCATTAAAATATAGACATTTATTTGGAGTATAGGGACTAGGGAGTAATTATTCTAGCATTATTGAATGAATATTTTAAAAATTTAACAATTCGATAATGTACGGTAGGAATACATTAAATCTTTTGTAGGTTATGTATTCCTTGTTATCCAAAGAACATCTAAAGGGAGGAACTATTTAATGTTAGGCTTAGGGTATGATCATTAGAATAATGAGTGAACATTGGGTTTTTAAATGAGATATGTGTCTATTTAAAAATCATTGATAAAAATCCATGAACAATTTTATTAAATATTTAAAGAGTAAAAAACCATTCGTATGAAAGGAAATTGTCCTTAAAAGAAGAAATATTATAATGAAAATAAAAATGATCATTCCTTATAATTTAATAGTATTTCAATAGTATTGATGTTTTTAATTTTTATATTTTCAAATTTTAGGAGTGGATCCTGGATTTAGGGTACTCCACCCATATGTGTCCTAATAGAGATCACTTCAAGAAATTCTGGGAGTGTAAACCACATACCTGGGTAATAATATTGGTTGTTGCATTAAGATTTCTATTTTTATAAAAAAATAACATCGATATGGGATGGTTAATACTATATAATAGATTAGGATTCTACTGAAACTTAAGAGAAAAATTATTTCCCCCAAAATTATATATTATAAAAGAAATACCTTTAGGTTTATGTCTGGTAGCATGATAATATCTATATGAACCCTCACTGTGATGAAGGTAATTATCCTGAATGGAATATATGTGTTTAATAGTAATATAAGAATAAAATAGCTTAATGTTTCGCATGAAATTAATTTAGATAATACCACTATATGGAATATGTGTCTTGGAAACATAAGTATTACGGTTATCTAATTACTTAAAAAAGAAGGTTTGTTGACTAATGTGAACCCGAGTCTTAATATCTATGAGGATTTTTTGTATGGTATGTATAAACAAGTGAGTTTTAATAGTTATCATACAAAGATATATACCAACTCAAGTGTGTTCACTCTAATCTTTGGGTTCCCTCAAGAACAACCTCCCACAATGGATGGTGTTACTTTCTTACTTTTACTCATGACTACTCACAAATGTTCTAGATTTATAATTTGATTCACATGTATGGTACATTACATATTTTCATGGATTATAAATATATGGTGGGGAATAAATCATTTATAAAGATAGATTATTTTTTAATTGATATGTTTTATTAACATATACTTAATAAACATGAAGGATTATATATTACCAAATGTATCTATAGATACAAGATTATCATGGAATCACTTAAATAGAATGGATTAGTTGAACACTCGATTATGAATATATTAAAAAGGGAGTGATGCATGATGCCCCATTCTAGTTTACCAAGGTCTATCTTTGATGAGGATACAACTATGAAAATGTATCTTACAAAACATTTCCCATCATCTGCAATTACCTTTAAAACTATTGGAGAACTATGGATAGGGAAAAAACTTATTCTTTTTCACCATAGATTTTATTTGGATAAAAAACATATGAACATAATAATACTGATAAGACAGAACATATGGATGTAAAATGTATTATTTTTAGTTATTTTATGTCTGTTAAGGTTTTGATGTTGTGGTAAAAAAAACAACGATATCTAAAATGCATGACAAGTTGTGATGTTATACTTTATAAGTCTTGTTTGTAGAAAGGAATTCATTTCGTGTCTTCTATACTTGTTACATAACATATTTTTCATGTTAAAATTATATTATATTCTCCTCATCCATCTGAATTTGGGAAAAAATACACAATTTTTTTCCAATAGACACATTTTTAGTGTGAGTCTAATTCTAGTTTTGAATGAGAATCTAATAGAGGTGAAAATCACAAATATAATTAATAGACTTGAGATTGATAAATGATAATTATCTATCATATTTATATGGTGTAGCTATTATTATATAGAATAAAAACTATTTTAATGTTTTTAAGGATATAAATAATAAAGATGCTTAATATTTCTATCATATGATTAAATATAAAAAACCATGATAGTTTTTATCTAACATGAATGATGAAGTGAATTCCATTTTTAGGAATATTACCTAGGGTTTTGTAACAAATTTGGATGATGTAAAATTAATTATTTTTAATGGGTCTTTAATAATAATGTGGATAACACTATGGATATAGAAATAAAATTTAATGCTTAGTTAGTTGCTAAGGGATTCCTCCAACATGAAGGGATATATTATAGAGGTATTTTCACCCTTTTTCTGAAAATTCATCTATCATGTTTTTTATTTATTTTATTACCATGAATTATTTACATATCTATTATTTAGATTCTAAAACCTCATTTTATCATGTTAAACTGGATGAAATAATTAATATAAACCCCCTAAGTAATTTCAAATGGATTTAATAGAAATAAAATATTCCTTTTACAAAAGACTATATTTGGTCTTATATAATATTTTTGAGAAGTGTATTGAAATTTTCATTCTTAATTATTGATAATGTATTTAGAGAAGTATATTTGATGTATCTATTTACTTTATTAATTATATCCTTGATATGATTTACTTTCCATTATAAATTGATGAAACACTTGTGATTTGTAAAAACATGAAGATGATTAATCATATAAAAGGAAAAAAGAGTTTTATATTTAAAATGAATTAATTAATTAATGAAACAAATTTTAGGAATGGAAAAAATTATGCCTGTAGAGGATACAACTAGGTATCTATCAAAATGTCCTTATGTTAAGAATTTATTATAATTATATTTATTTGATAAAATTAAAGCATTCAACATATATTTGGGTTAATGATTTAGTTTTTCCATGACTTCATCCTTTGTTGGTTATGTTGAGTTAAATTTAATGAATAATATTCTGTAAGGAATTATAGTAATAATAAATATACATGAAATTGTTTTGTTCAAGAAAAATTAATTTTTTTGTCTTTTGAACTCTTGATAGGTTTATAGGAATGTATGGGAACAAAAAATATAATATTTTAAATGGATACTTATGTATGATTCAATGTCTACTTATTTTTGTTTTTGATTTGGAAAAAAATAAGAGTTATATTGATGAAATTGTTGGATTTTTTGATTCTTACTATGCAACTAGTACAGACGTTCATAAATCCACTACTGGTTTTTTTATTTCTTATAGTAGACATATTTCATGGATATTTAATATAAAATTAATAGTTTCATTATCCAAAAATAAGGATGAATATATTAAATTAAAATAATATATTAAAGATGTTATTTGGTTACAATGATTAATTAATGAGTTTTTATATATATTTCTTGCGTAGTTATAGAATGTGATAACTAGTTAGAATTAAAATTATCTATAAATTTTTTTTCATGGTTGATAAAATCATACCAATATTGGATACCATATTTTTGTAGATGTTACGGAATTTAGTAGAGTTTCGATCACAATGGTACACAATGAGGAAAACTTATTTGATATTGTGAGTATATACATTACATTGTCAAAGTCAAGTAATTTATTTTGAATTATGAACGTGTTCCCAGTTTAATAGTTTGGGATGTGATATTTCTATAAGAAAATCAATTTAATTTTTAGGTGTATATTTTGATGAAATACATCTGATTTTTTTTACATTTAAATTGATTATGTATTTTCTTAAACCTCTTCTTATTTCACTAGTTTTTCCATGATTCTCATTGAATTTACCTCTTTTGTATATATACTATATTCTATTTCATGCAAACTTAATTCAAACCTTATCACTAATACATGGTTTTATTCTCCAGGTAATTATTTTTATTCCTGATGGTTGTGCCCAAATTTCTCCAATTTTTATGGTGTATGCGGTCACTTGTAGCATACCATGGGTTATAGAATCCTTAAAGACATAAGAAGTTACCTAAAGAAACACACGTTCAATGGAGGTGATTTGGCTATGAAGTTTCCAAATTTGGTTTGAATGGATTGAATTATTAAAAGCGGTTTTTATAGACATAAGTGAATTCAATTTTAAATAAGCGAGTCGATCCTTGGTTATCACATGGGTTGAATTGGATGATTTTTTTAAAATTATTTCAATGTATTAAATTCGAGTGTTTCCATCAAAAAATTATGAACATCCCAAATCACTCCTAGAATTATGAGTATTTATTATCCTATGGCTAATAACCAATAAACATGTAGGATAATATTGATTAGAACTCTGTGGTAGATGATCTTTTTAGCACTCGGGATGTGTATCCTTAAAATTGGCATATTCAGAGGCGAAGGTGCATCGTTGAATTAAAATATCAAAAATAGAAATGATTATGAATTATTAAAATAAGAAATAACATCCAATACATTCTATTTCTACTCCATTGGATTAACCCACTAGAGGTTTCACCCTAAATTTATTCTATTCTGTCAATGTAATCCTATACTAGACTCATGAGTGTGGAATTGGAGAAGAAAAAAAAATTTGCTCTGATGTGTGAATAGTTTCACAAAGATTATTTGAATAGCCTCACTACCTAAAGAAACTTTATCAATGTGATATGTAAAATGAAATAAGAAATTAAAAATAATAAAAATAATAACTTTTATTAATTAAATGATTGTGAACGAAAAACATACCTGGGAAAAATTGATGACGCGATTACAAAATGAAAGCATAAAATGGCAATTCAAAGGAAAAACATGGATAAAAAGGAAAAACATGGATAGAAAGGAAAAACATGGATTATAATTACATTCTCCACCATATCCTTATTTAATAACATTTCCATCCTTAGTTCTACCCACCATCAGTACACTCCTTCCTAATTAATTTATAGAGTTAATAGGAGGGTGATAAAATCAAGGAAATTTGACGTTTCAAAGTTGATGAGGAAAAACTATCCATATTATCCCCCTTGTTGATGTATGAATTTGTAACTGAATATGGGCGAATATAGAGGGGTCATAGAAGGAAAATATATTTTTTCATGTTTCCTTTAATATCTTAAAAAATTTATTGAAAATTTGACAAGCTGTTTGGAATTTATGCTCGATCTAGAGGGATAACTTTATCAGCGTTCAAATCTTGACCACTATTTAAATTTCAGATTTGGATCCCTTTATCTCCATGAAAACATCATAATTATCTCCAGACAATGTTTAATTAAATTATCCCCATATTTTTATATTTCTAAAGTGAAAATTTATGCTTTATTGATCTTGTATTGTGGGCCCTAGTTTTGTTTCATGGGCCTTAGTGCCATTATGCTTTGTCCAGAAAATTTATGTGTTGCTGCACAAAAACAATCATCTTAACCTAGGACTAATCCATCAATCCTAAAATATAAAATGTTCCAAATAAAGTGATCAATAATATCCCAACATATAATGTTCAAAAAATTATTAAAATATTCTCTTCAAATATTTGATTGATTGGCCCAAAATTTTATTTTTAAACCTGAATTGAATTTGAGATGAGAAATGAAGTTAAATATCTATAATGCACTAAAATTGATGTTTATGGACATAAAACACCTGAATATTAATATATAATCAATGAATATTATCCCATTTTAGTGTTTAATCACACCCTCAACTTGAATTTTGCTAGTCTAGAGAAAAAAGTATCTAAAAAATATGACATTGAATTCACTTCTTCAAAAACATTTTAACATACATTTATAAAAAAAGACTTCATGAGAAAAATGTCATGAATTATTTCAATATCATTTCACATAATATTGGTTCAAAATCATATCCCGAGCAAAATACCATTCCTTTGTAAAAATTCATTGCTACATTTCATCCCATTTCAATTAAGCATGATGATGTGTTGTGTATCTCGAAAGACATGGAGCCTATTTTCATGTTCAATGCAGAATAAGGGAAGCACTATTTGGGAATCACATTAAACCTTAATATGTTTATCTATATTTTTAAATTTTTTGATGTTGTTTTTTTGTTTATTTGAACCATAATAGATATGAAAAGTCTAACTTTGGGAAAGAAAACTATGGAGTCACAATACCTAATTGTATGAAACCAAAAATATTGTAAGTTCCATGATCTAAAATAGTGATATAAAGCCTGAGTCTAGGCAAGACAACTATGGAGTCATGATCCCAAAGTGTGGGATTCCACACATATGGACAAAACATTCCTCTATGTAGTCATTTTTTCATTTTTGATACTCAAATTAAAATAAAAGTGTCCCTAAACCCTATGATATGATGAAAGGGACCTAAGCACACAAATTTACACCCAATATCCAATGAACATGAATTGTGTAATTTTGATTAAGATGATAACAATTTAAATATTTAAAAATCACATCAGACAATTACACATTAAAAAAACTATTCTCATGAATATAATCTTGCATTCAAATCACAATAAAGGAATTCAAAATCATTTTAAATTAACTTTTCATGTTTCATAATGTACATTAATTAATTAAAGGATAATTAATTGAGTTTCTTAATTTAATTCTTTTCATAAAAGGCCATTTTTTTTGAAATTAGAGTTTTTTAGTCCCACAAAATAGAATGAAAGTGTCCACAGTTTTGAAAGATAATAAAAAAGAGAGAGTTAAAAATTGGTATAAAATAGGGGAGGAAAGTGATTTGAAAGGATATAATTGAATAAAATCACTTGGTTTTATATTTATTTCCCATCAATATGTAATTTATCTCTTTAGATTCATGTCAAAAGTGGACTCCCCAGGGAATATTGATGGCTGGGTTTGAACATTATATGGAAATAGTTTTATTTAGAAATACTAAAATGCATCAAAACCTAAATCTCACAAACAAGATAAACTAGATCACATAGGAATCCCAAAGGGGTTCCCTTGAAAAAACACAACAACAACAACAACAACAACAACAACAATAATAATAATAATGTAGAATCTGGGTTGGCTTTTGTAATGTTCTTAATTTAATGTCATCAGTTCGACTTAGACCCAACAAATTATCCAATACCAAAATTCAAAATTTCTAGGACATCATTATTTTAAAATTCTACATGCTTGATATTGATTATTTTTTTATAAATTTTTCCATGTTTAATGCCATGTTCAACAATGAGTGTGAATGTCCAAGGAATTTAAAAAATGTTAGACCGAGTAACTACTGTTGTATTTCCTAAAGCATAAAGAACAATTTTTTCATTATTAACATAAAGAGTTAATGAAATAATGAAAAATGTTTTTGATTATTCCAAATGACATAAGATTTTAGAGATTATTTATGGACCTTGAATTCAACCTCGGGTTGGCTAAAACCTTTAGAAATAGGTGGGTAATTTGAATGAAACCCAGTTTAATTTTCGAAATTACTTAGCAAAATTGGTTCCTTATGATTAGAAGATTAAACCAAAAAGTTGGCTATATTATATTCAAGAATGATAATGGACTCAATTTTTCTTATTTCCCCCCAATGGTTTAGTGATTGGTGTTTCTAAAAAATCATTATTAGAGAAATATTGAAGACACTCAATCCACAATGCTAAGATTAAATCTTATAAATGTTGAAAATCATTTTATACTTGATTTAAATACTCTTCATCAATTAATTGATCCTCTTTAGCTACCAAAATCCAAAGGCGGATTTGTCATTAAATTTATTATTGGTTTTTGGGAAACTAGAAACATGACATAAAGTTATGGAAGGGATATTCAATGTTGAGATGGGTTCCTAACAAGTTTTAATGTTTTTTAATTCTAACCTCAACGATAAAATCTAAGAATTCATTATCTTGATTTGATCACAAAAATTTTCAAGAATCTATTGGGGATAATTTGGATAACAGTTTGGACATCATGTACGTCCCTAATATTGTTCTCTTCTACTATCCTTGAGAGGTTTAGAAATTTTCCCTTTAAATGTTCATCATCCCTAAGATTGTAAATGTTATTAGGTGCGGGGTATCCATTCAAGTTTTTATCAATGAAATTCCAAATACAATGGGATTTCCAATGTGAATTTAATATTTTATTCCATACTGAGTTTATGAATGGATATTTTTGATGATACTCCATTGGATATATTTGGAAATTAAATTTGAGATTTTTAGGACCCATAAAAACCCAAAGGGGAAAAGATAAGATAAAATGGATGTAAAAAGTGAAATGGGTGATAATAGAAAGTGGTTATTATGTGAATTACTTGATCCTAACAAATGGTACCAAAACATGGTTTCACCCAAATTTACCCAACTATTATTGTGTAAACTATATCTTATAGCATATGATGGGTTATCAAATCCTCAGAGACCTAAGAAGTAACCTAAAGAAACACACGTTCTATAGAGGTGATTTGGTTATGAAGATGCCAACTTCATTTTAAATTGATTGGATTATTAAATGAAATTTTTATATAGATAATTTATTTTATTTTAAAAATAATTAGTTTATCCTTGGTTATCACACGAGGTGAATTGGATGAATTTCTTTTTAAATTATTTCAATGTTTTAAATTCAAGCGTTTCCCTCAATTAAATATGAACATCCCAAATAGCTCCCAAAATTTTGAGTCTTCACAATCATAAGGATGATCACCTATAAAATTGGAGGATCATATTGATGAGAAATCCAAGTTATAGGATCTTCTTAGCACTCGAGATATGTATCCTTTAAATTGGCGAGTTCAAAGGAGAAGGTACATCGTTGAATGAAAATATCAAAAATAGAATTGATAAAAAAAATTAAAATGATAAATAACATCCAATAAATCACTTTTCTACTCCCATGGGTAATCCTAATATATATTTATACATAAATTGATTCAATTATATCAATGGAAGAAGGTATTATACTCATGAGTGTGTAATTGGAGAAGAAAAAGAAATAATAATGACAACACCATTGTGTGAAGAGTTTCACAAAATATTTAGTGAATAGCCTCAATACATAATAAAATGATATAAATGTGATATGGAGAATGCTATAATAAATTGAAATTAAGACAAATAATTACTTTTATTAATTAAATTAAGGTGAATAAAAAACTTACATTGGAGAAATTGACGATGCAATTACAAAACGAAAGCATTAAATGAAAATTGAAATGAAAAACATTTATAGATAGGAAAAACATGGATTCTAATTCCCAAAACCACTATATAATTATATAGTAATATTTTTAGCCTTAGGTATACCCACTATGAATATATTCCTTCCCCATTAATTAAGAGAGTCAAAAGGAGGGTGAGAAAGTCAAGGTAAATTTGACGTTTCAATGTTGACCAGAAAAATCATCTAGATTCTCCCCCTTATTGACATGAGAATTTGTAACTAAAGATCATGGAATAATAAGGGTTAATAAAAGGAAAATATATTATTTAATGTGTTCTTTAATATTTTTTAAAATTTAAGGAAATTTGGACCAATCATTTGAATGTTAGGCTCGATCTTGTGGGATGACAATATGGGCGTTCAAATCTGCCCCACCATTTAAATGTCAACACAGGATCACTTTATATCCATAAAATCATCATTATTATCTCCATATATAGTTTAATTAAATGATCCCCATATTTTTATATTTCTACATATAAAATTTAAGCTTCATTGGTCTTGGATTATGGGCCCCACTGTTGTTTGATGGGCCTTAGGACCATTATACTTTGTCCAGAAAATTTCTCGAATCATGCCAAAACATATTTGTCATACATTGGGATTCATAAATCAATGAAAAAATATAATATATTGCAAATAGAGTGATCAATAATATCTCAAAATGCCATGTTCAAAAAATTAACAAAATGTTCCCCATATAGAGATGATTTATTGGGCCCAAATTTTCATTTTAAACCTGAATTGAATTTGAGATGAGAAATGAAGATCAATTTCTACAATGCACTACAATTTATGTTTATGGAATTGAAAAACATGTATATTAATATATAATCAATGAATATTATCCTTTTTTAGTGGATAATCACTGGACTAGTTTTCCTTATTAGTGAACACATGTATTTTATTCTAACTAGGACCATTGATCCTAATTGATTAAATGTCACATATTCTTCATTTGATGTGTTTCATTAGAGTTGGAGTTGAAAATAATATCATCTATAAGGCCTATTATCCCCATTAAAATGTCAATATGGTTACCCAATGTCTGGTTAAGTATCTAAAATCTATTATCTAGGCTATAAATTCTTCTATAATCTCATACATCCATACAGAGGACTCATTCCACTCATAAATGCGATTTTTTTGTTGATTCATTCTTTGGAAAAAATTTTTTTAGCCTCATTAGTTAATGTTAATCATTATAAAGAATATGAATAAACCATTTTTAGGGGTATCTTAAAGAAAAGTATGGAACTAAAGTTACCAGTCACTTATTATCTCCACAATTCATTCCTTGTCAATCCACTATAACTAGTCTTTTATTCTAGAGGATATTTAGTGGATATTATGACTTCATGGATCTAGATGATAGTCATGAAAAAATATAGGTATCAATATTCTTATAAGTAGATCATAAATAGATTTTGTGCATAAATTTAACTGTATGACTGGTTTCGATTAAATTCACTATTTCTATTTCTATATTCTTATCATTATGTGCATGAATGGGTCTTCCTGAGAGTGGAAAATTGTAAATCATCATGAAAGATATCATCACCACCATCAAATATTGTAGGTAAACATCATAAGATATTAGTTTTCAATTTTGTTCTTTTTGAAAAATTAATTGGATAATATTACCTTTTTATAAACAATGTACACCTATTGTGGTTTTCTATTCATGAATTTTGGATCAACGTGATTTAAATAAAATTACATTATGGGGTTCATTATTGTTGTTATTTTGTTCATTTTAAGATATTGTTCATTTCATAGTCAATTATTGTTTATTATTATAAAATTAAATCTATAATAATTTCTTAATCCATTGAATCCATTTTTTGGTTCTTGAAATGTTATTGAGTATTAAATGAGTAGTGATACAGTAAACATGTTTCTGGATGTTGATGTATGTAAATATGGTGAGGAAAGATAGAATACATTATATTAGTAGTGGTTTCTATTAAATTTGTATCAACAGTAAGGAGAACCCATTTATGTTTATCAACCTTGTCGGTATAATTATCTCACACTGAGAGGCGATGGAGTTGGTATAGGACAACCCAAATCACCCCTCCTCGTTTGGGACCCAGACTAGAGAACTCCCATGAGGGTTATCAACATTGAGGTAGAGAAGATGACCTATGTAACGACCCATCATCGGGGCCCATTCCGTGACTACCCCAATCCCACCTTCCATAGGCCAGGGGCTGGCGACTAGCATCAATGGCGTAAATCTCGATAAAAAGGGAATACATTGCTTTTATAAAAGTAAACAAACACAATAGAGTATGTAATAGAAGAAAGCACTAAGTAATACAAAATACAAATGTAAGTGATGAAAGGAAAGGTTCCGGAAATACAAGACCAACAGTAAGTACAGTACAACTACAGTAAAGTAAAACAACAACCACTGAGTCCTCCACCGGGAATCCCACCTGAAGGGTGGGTACAGATGGCCACCTCAGTACCTCAGGTCCGACCGTCCGCTCCATGTACGTCTCACCAAGTGGTCCACCTCCAGGTACCGTCCATCACCACAAGTATCCACCTCCATCAGTGTTGTCTATCGTCTGCATCCAACACAATGTAGTGCAGGCATAGACTGTGCAGGGATGAGTATAACGATACTCAGTAGGGACCCTGAGACCCTCAAGGTCTCCCAAAATCCAAAAAGGATAAACCACAATGTAATATTTCAATAGATAACCATTACTTAGGTATATTCCCATACATATACCTAATTTATCAAGTAACCCATCTCAATCATGAGGAAAACACAAAGGTCATTGACTCAGCTCAAACCAGGATTTTTATTCACGATGTCGAAACCATGGCTTCTGGATAACTCCTCCTCTGTCGAGTACAATAGGACTGTCGCTACAACTAAGTGCTTCCCACTAACCTTGAACTACTGAAGTACTCTACCTGTCGAGTACTGTGGGCATGCTGCTACAACCAAGCGCTTCCCACCATGGGTCTTCCCCTACAACCAAGCGCTCCCCCTCATAGCCTACAGAGGTACTCCTTCTATCGAGCACTATGGGTCTGCTCCTACAACCAAGTGCTCCTCCACTGTGGGCCTGCTGCTACAACGAAGCCCTCCCCACTGGGCCATCCGAATCACTTTGAGTCGATCAATCAACAGTTATCAAGTCTCAACCAGCTACTAGGTCTCTGAAATCTTCTCGCTCGTTACTGGGAGGGTCTGCTCCACGAGCCTCAAGCCGATACTACAAGTGTCAAAAATTCTCACATAGAAGTATCACAAAGGACCGCCTCGTCATAGGAGTCTCAACGGAATAGACGGCACGTCAATCAGACATCCGGTCTGTGAGTTATTGGCTTTTTCATTCCAGGGGCCCGGTTGGTTTTTAAGCTAAAACCAACCCGACCATAGTCAATTTTCATCCGAATCCCACGTGAAGTATGCCAAAAGAACCATCTCATCAAAAGAAAACCAATGTAGTTGACGACACATCAATCGGACATCCGGTCCTTAAGTTATAAGTGTTTCTGCTCTGAGGGCCCGGTTGGTTTCAGTTTCGAACCAACCCGACCATTTTTCCAATGTCGTCCAAAACTCACTTTGAGTATTGCAAAAGGCCAGCTTCGTCGCGAGGGTCCTAGTACCACAGACAGAGCGTTGATCGGATGCATGGTCGTGATGTTATTCACATTTAAGTGAAACGGGCCCGACCCGTCAAGCCCGGCGGGATGGCGGGTCGGTCTGTCCTGGCTCAGTGGGTCCGACCCAGATAAGGGGTCGGCCCGGCCTGAAAAATTCACAGCCCGGTCCGATGGGACTCGGCCCAACCCGTGGAAGGTGGCCCGGCCCGGTGGGGCACGACGCGACTCGGCTGGGCGCACCCCGACTCGGCTGCCACGACCCTGCTTGCGTAGCCCGCGGCTGGCTGAGCCAGTGCGGGGGGGGGGGGGGGGGGGAAGCCCCCCGACTTCTTTAATCGGCGGCTCTGAGCGGGGCGACCCTCCTGTCCGACCGGCCGAAGCCGACCGGTCTTCCCGGTCCGAGCGGCCCGCGGTTGCGGGCCGCGATCCCTCCGGCGTGGCGGCTATGAGCACCGCTGATCCTTCCGCCCGGCTGGCCGTTGTGCCGGCCAGTTCTTCCGCCTGAGCGGCCCGCTGTGGTGTGCCGCGATTCCACCAGCCTAGCCAGCTAAGACCGAACGGTTCTTCTTTGGTTGTGCGGCCCATGGTTGCGTGTCGCGGTTCTTCTGCACGAGGCCGGAACGCAGCCGCCGCCTTCACTCACCGCCACCTCTATTCACCACCTTCCTCCCTTTGCAAATTAATAAAACAAGAAATGACAGAGGGTCGCCGGACCATGTTTTTTCGGCCCGCGCCCTCTGCGTTAGGCGGTAACAATCGACCATAGACAATAATTTGCATTCAAGAACGACAAGAGTATAATTTTATCAAACTAAAATTATACAATTCCCCTACCTCAGTTTCCAGAGTGGAGCATGTCAACGAGTCGTGAAAGACAAGAGTCGAGGAGGTCAGGCATCGCAGAATACGGACGTCGATTCGATTGACATCGGGGAGTGTCCGAAGGAAAGTATCAATCGAGAAATACTTCGCGTTCTTCGTCGGAGTTGTTCTTCGTTGAAGACCGACGTTCTCTCAAATTCTCCAGAGCTTTCCCATGGTCCTCCCAACATAACGAGTTCCCAAAAAATAATAGCTAAGGATATTATTTTATTCACACATGTAATTAAAAAATCAAACTCTTTAATTAATTAATTGAAGAGTTCATTTAATTAATTGAATTCTTTTGGAAAAATTTAATAGGGAGAGAGGGAGGTGAAGTGATGAAAAAAAGGGGAGTTGTCATAATAAATATAAGGGGAGTTAAATGGGGGTGGGGGGTGGCTTCAAGGGAGTTGAGGGGAGGTGATATGTTAGGGGCTCGTGTGGGTCCTACCACCCATAGATATATTCTCCTGTGGGAAGTTAGGTGTGGTGTGGGCCCCACCTCCAACTTTCTTTTGGAGGAAATAACTCCCACCTAAAATAAAATTGTAACACAACAATTTTATTTAATTCTTAATGAATCCCCAAATTTTAACTACCATATACGACAAAACACAACTGTAGTAAAGGTCCCGTTAAGTGAATACCGGTGCTGTGAGTTCATCGGTGCCCTCAAATTTTAATTCTGAGCACCGGTTCAAAAGATAAGAAAACCCGCACGTACGTTTACTGAATGTACCCAAATTTTTTTTTTCAGAAATTGATTCCGAGCACACCGGGCCTCGGAATCAGGCACCATTAGAAACTGCGTACTCAAAAAATTCCAAAGAATTAAGAAAAAATTTTCCTTGAAAATTTTGGGTCTTTACATTACTCCCACCTCTGGGCTTTACGTTCTCGTAAAGCTACAACACACAATAGGGAAACAAATGGGGGTACTGAACATGCATCTGAGCCTCCCTCTCCTAAGTTATCTCCTGGAGGTTCCCGTGCTACCAGCGAATGTGCACCATAGGAATTGACTGTCCATATATGACCCACTCCTGTCGATCCTTGATCTCTACCAAAACCTTCGTAAATGTCTCCCCGTCATTGATGTCTAGCTCCCCATGGTCGATGATGTGGGTCGGGTCATGTACGTATCTCCTCAGCTGAGATACGTGAAAGACGTCATGCCCCTGGTGCAACTGAGGTGGAAAGGCTAGGCGGTAAGCCACCTTGCCTACTCTGATAAGGACCTGGAAAGGTCCGATGAAGCACAGAGATAACTTGCAGCTCAAACAAAATATTCACAGACCTTGTCGAGGTGAGACCCGTAAGAAGACGTGGTCACCATCCTCGAACTCCAGTGGTCTCCATCTCCTATGAGCATAAGACTTTTGTCTGCTCTGTGCAGTCTTCATCTGCTCCTAGATGATCTGCACCTTCTCCATCGTAGCCTGAACCATCTCTGGTCCTACAAGTGCTGACTCCCCAGGGTCAGTCCAGCATAGAGGTGATCTGCAAGGTCGGCCATACAACGCCTTGTATGGTACGATCCTGATGGTGGAGTGGTCGCTGTTATTGTACGCAAACTCCATCAAGGGTAAATGATCCTCCCAGCTACGACCAAAGTCACGGACACATGCATAGAGCATGTCCTAAAGAGTCTGAATGGTCCTCTCTGTCTGGACGTCCATCTGAGGATGGAGGACGTTGCTCAGACGTAGCTGCGTCCCAAAAGCCTCCATTAGTGCAACTGGTATGATGGTACGTTCCCCGAAGAAGAAGACGTGCTCCCCTCCTTTAGAAAATCCATTGGGTGTCTGCCCTGAGGATATCTGAGCACATCACGTCTCACATTCAACATCCCCACACTGTGCCTCTCTGACTCGCTGAAGGAGTGGAGGAGTGACTGTTAGAGACTGTAGAAAAGCTGCTAAGATTTCTCCTTTTCCAAAAAGAGAAATCCGGTCTCATCCACTGGACGAACCATGCCCATTGCCTAATACAGTCAATCCTGACATGAACGGTGCTAATTCATGCCATGGACGATGTCGTAAGGCCTCGACGCTACTACTAAAATATCCAACCACTACTCTCGCCTCCAAGGGTTGAGTCAAACTGTCAGCATCAGTGTGTGGTCACTGGGTCTCCTCCAGTAGGAATCTAAAACGTGAGGGTCAAGTCAACGGTTTTAACCAGAACCTCTCAGCATAAATCACACAAAAATGCGGGAAAGAAAACGTCACAAGGACAAGTGTCTTTCATTACTGTAGCTCAATGTACAAAGACACAAAGCATCCACAAACAACGACATCAACGAAGCTAGAAGCATCATAAACAAAGGCCTCCATGTCTAGAGCTAGTCTTGCTCATGTCCACTTACTGCTCGACCAGCTCCTCTGCCACGTCCGCCTCCTCCTGGAGGACCTCCATGGTAAAACCTTTGCCTTTTACTGGAAGGTCCCTCTACTGCATGCTGCTCATTTTTAGGATGGGTCGGGCAGTCTCGAGCCATGTGACTCAGCCCGCCGCATGCATAAGACTTTTTTCTCCTTGAATAGATGGCTCGGTTTTGTGTGCCTTGCACAACCAAACCTATATCCTGAGGTTGCCCATCTGTTGGCCTAGTCCTCGTGGAATTCTATGTCATCTGTCTACTTCCGGATGCTGAAGACTCTGCTACGATCAGAAAGACCTGTGGAAAGAGTAGTAGCTCTTGAGCCCGCACAAAGTGTAGAGTTGCTGGTACAAACTCCACCCTGAAAAGACCCTCAAAGTCTCCCCAAGTGAGGGTCGCCTCATCGTAAAACTGGAGCATCAGGCTCCACCACCTCTCAGCTTCTCCCTGAAAGAAACTAACAAATAGGTACACAATCAAGTTAGCGGGTGTCCCAACTGTGTGGAAAACTTATGCTACAACCTCCATCCAGTACCCGACCGTCTGAAAATCTGACTCGCCTCAAAAACTCAGAGGCCTCTGTCACATGAACCCTTGAAATGTGCTCAAGTGGAGCGCACCCTCTACTGCTGAGGCTGGTGGTATTGGTGGTCCAGCGGGTAGTGGTACCACTGGTGCATCCACTGTGATGGGGCCCTGCACCGAGGCCTTGCTGCTCAGTGGGCTACCATCACGATCTTCACTCAGAACCCACACTGACTGAATAGGTGAAGACATCCTAAAAAAGAAATAGGTGCTCCATGATTAAAAGATTATACCTGGTGAGATGACCTAGTTTGAGCTGATTTAAAGGAAAAATTTTGATACACACACGCAATCAGTGTTTTCGTGCACTAAGTCAGAAATCATTAGTCAGGGTCCTGGTGTACGGATACATCGGCCAATGCTCCAACATTGGACTCCCTGAACTGAAAACCGCACTTGATACTCTTAACACTATTACTTCAAAGAAAGAATGATCAGAGTCCTGAGTTCTGTGGTAGAACCGACTCCTATGATACCAATTTGTCATGACCCGTCCTCGGGGCCCGTACCATGACTACCCCAAGCCCACTTCTATAGGCCAGGGGATGGAGACTAGCACTAAAGGCGTAAATTCTGATAAAAGGGTAGGAATTGCTTTTATAAAAGTAAGAAAACACAACAGAGTACGCAACAGAAGAAATCACTAAGTAATACAGAATAAAAAAGTAAGTGCTGAAAGGAAAGGGGCTGAAAATACAAGCCCAACAGTAAGTACAATACAACTGAAAAGATAGTACAACTGCACTAAAGTAAAATACAAACCACTGAGTCATCCTCTGGGAATCCCACCTGAAGGGTGGGTACATATGGCCACCTCAGCACCTCAGGTCCGTCCGTCTGCTCCATGTACGTCTCGCCAAGTGGTCCACCTCTGGGTACCATCCAGCTCCACAAGTCTCCACCTCGATCAGTGATGTCCATCGTCTGCATCCAACAAAACGTAGTGCGGGCATAGCCCATGCAGGGGTGAGTATAACGATACTCAGTAGGGACCCCGAGACCCTCAAGGTCTCACAAAATCCAACAAGGATAAACCAAAAAGTAATATTTCAATCGATAACCATTACTTAGGTATATTCCCACACATATACCTATGTTATCAAGTAACCCATCTCAGTCATGAGGAAAACAAAAAGGTCATTGACTCAGATCAAACCATGATTTTTATTCATGATGTCAAAACCACGGCTGCTGGAGAAATCATCCTCTGTTGAGTATAGTGGGCCTGCCGCTACAACCAAGTACTTCCCACTAACCTTGGATTGTTGAAGTACTCCACCTGTCGAGTACTGTGGGCATGCTGCTACAACCAAGCGCTTCTCACCATGGGTCTGCCACTACAACCAAGCACTCCCCTCATAGCCTACAAAGGTACTCTTTCAGTCGAGTACCGCGGGTCTACCACTACAACCAAGCGCTCCTCCACCGTGGGTTTGCTGCTACAACCAAGCGCTCCCCACTAGGCCATCCGAATCACTCCGAGTCGATCGATCAACAGTCATCAAGTCTCAGCCAGCTACTTGGTCTCTGCAATCTGCTTGCTCGTCACTAGGAGGGCCCGCTCCCCGAGCGTCAATCCAATACTCCAAGTGTCACAAAGTCTCACATCGAAGTATCACAAAGGAATTCCTTGTCATAGGGGTCTCAAAACAACAGAAAGCGCGTCAATCGGACACCCAGTCTGTGAGTTATTGGCTTTTCCTTTCCAGGGGCCTGATTGGTTTTTAAGCTAAAATCACCCCGACCATACTCCATTCTCATCCGAATCCCATGTTAAGTATGCCAAAAGAACCGTCTCATCAAAAGGAAACCAACGTAGTTGACAAGACGTCAATCAGGTGTCTGTCCCTTATGTTATAAGTGTTTCCGCTCCGAGGGCCCGATTGGTTTCAGTTTCGAACCAACCCAGAAATTTTTCCAAATTCATCCAAAACTCACTTAGAGTATCGAAAAAGGACCGCTTCGTCATGAGGGTCCCAGTGTCGTAGACAACACATCAATCGGACGCACGGTCGTGAAGTTATTCAAATTTAAGTGAAACGGGCCTAGCTCGTCAAGCCTGGTGGGCTGGCGGGTCGGTCCGTCCTGGATTGGCCGGTCCGACCCAGCTAAGGGGTCAGCTCTGCTCGAAAAATGTGCGGTCCGGTCTGTTGGGGCTCGGCCCGACCTGTGGCAGGCAGCCCGGCCCGCACAAGGGTGCGGCCCGGCCCGGCTGGTGCAGCCCGCGGCTAGCCGCGGCTCGACCAGCTGGCGGAGCCGGTGCGGGGGGGGGGGGGGGACTTCTCGAACCGGCAACGTTGAGCGATACTTCCCTCCTATCGGGCTGACCGAATCCGACCGGTCTTCCCGGTGCGAGCGGCCCATGGTTGCGGGCTGCGATCCCTCCCCCGCGGCACCTATGAGCACTACAGTTCTACCAGGACAGATGGCTACGGCCGACCAGTTCTTCTTCGGTCATGTGGCCCGTGGTTGCGGGCCACGGTTCTTCCGCACACGGCTGGTGTGCGACCACCACCTTCACTCAACACCGCCTCCATTCACCACTGCCTCCCTTTCCAAATTAATAAAACAAGAAACAATAGAGGGTCATCAGGCCATGTTTGTTCGGCCCGCGCCCTCCATGTTAGGCGGTAACAATCGACTATAGAGAATTTTTGACATTTAACAACGACATGAGTATAATTTTATCAATCTAAAATTATACAATTCCCCTACCTTAGTTTCCAGAGTGGAGCATGTCAATGAGTCGTAGAAGACAAGCGTCGCTGAGGTCGGGCATCGCGGAATACGTACGTCGATTCCCTTGACGTCGGGGTGCGTCCGAAGGGATGTGTCGATGGAGAAATCATTCGTGTTCTTCATCGGAGTTGTTCTTCGTTGATGAACGACGTTCTATCTAATTCTCCAGAGCTTTCACAAGGTCCTCCCAACATAACAAGTGCCCAAACAATAATAGCTAAGGCTATTATTTTATTCACACATGCAATTCAAAAATCAAACTCTTTAATTAATTAATTGGAGAGTTCATTTAATTAATTGAAATGTGTTGGAAAATTTTAATAAGGAGAGAGGGAGGTGAATAGATCACAAAAAAGGGGAGTTGTCATAATAAATATAAGGGGAGTTAAATGGGTGGGGGGGGGGGGGTTCAAGGGAGTTGAGGGGAGGTGATAAGTTAGGGTCTCGTGTGGGCCCCACCACCCTTAGTTGTATTCTCCCATGGGATGTTAGGTGGGGTGTAGGCCCCACCTCCAACTTCTTTTTGGAGGAAATAACTCCCACGTGAAATAAAATTGTAACAAAACCATTTTATTTAATTCTTAATGAATCCCCATGTTTTAACTACCACATACGACAAAACACAACTACGATAAATGTCCCCTTAAGAGAATACCGGTGCTACGAGTTCAGCGGTGCCCTCAGATTTCAATTCCGAGCACCGGTTGAAAAGATAGGAAAACCTGCACGTATGTTTACTGAACTTACCCGAACAAAATTTCATAAACTGATTTCGAGCACACCGGGCCTCGGAATCAGGCGTCGTCAGAAACTGCGTACTCATAAAATTCCAAAGAATTAAGAAAAAACATTTCTTGAAATTTCTAGGTCTTTTAAACCTAGGATAGATGCATTCTACAAAGTTTCCTATATGTAAAGGGGAAAAGGTTATCATTCTATGATCAACTTATCATTTACCATAGATTTTTTTCCTATTTTATTCTAGGGATTCACTCTTCTTTGTCCCACCCACCTTTTTATATTCCATGGGACTACATGTGGTGAATCCTGTCAAGCCCCAAGTGTTTTCCTAACTAGTTTCTGATCAATAAAGTTTGTTTGATATATATTGGGGGTTTGTACTAGTGATGGGGAAAGTTGATCCTTAGTGGATTTACTCATGGTATAGATATATCCACAACATGTCATACTTATCAAGGATCTTTTTAATTCCATCTGTTTAATCATTTATTTTTTAATGATGAGATCTTTTTTTATGATATTTAAAGTCATCACATGGTTTTCTTTGGGGAGCATAATTATTAGAGGGGTAGTAGGAATTTCAAGACCCTGGTTTCCCAAACAGTCATGATATCAGTAGAACTAATAGAATCAATGTTCATTGTAGTTCAAGTTGTTTTAGGGAGTTTTTATATTTATTTATGGATATGGTTATGAAAAAAATTCCATATTCCCTATCAAGTTGGAATAAAGTTACAATCAGTGGATTCTATAATTTTGATGTATCCTTATGTAATTATAGTCTCAGGACTTTTGGAGTTTATTATTTTGGTAGATTTGATGTTCAATTGATGTTTTTGTCCTAGTGTATCACTGTTCTATTCCATAGTACATTTTTTCATGAATACATGTGGTATTATGAGGTTATGTGTAGATAATAGTGAATGAATATTGTAGAAATTATGATTTTTTATTCAGTTATAATGACTAAAAAATCACTTTTACTTGTAGAGAGGATCATTCTAGTTTTATAAACTACTTTATGGTTTAGATATCATTAGATAAGAGTGAAAGATTAGGATTTCCCAAATACTACCTTTTAGTACATTTATTTTCTGTTAAAATTCATGGTTACTGAATTTAGTTTCATAAACAAAACTTTTCTAATCAAGGGACTAATGAACTATGTGTTCAGTGAGTTTATCAACTAATTTTTTGTCTTATTAGTCAACATTATCCATATGTATTTTATGTTTTAAGAGGAGAATATTTATTATATAAGAGATATTTTATAGTCTCTCAAAAACCTCTATTTTTAAAATTTTTAAATGTTATGTTTCATAAGTTGGAGGCATGTTAACTTACAAATATGTTTTCCTATTAAGGAAGAACAGTGGATCCATAGAATATTGAGATGGTTATTTCTTGTGCTTCACCAAATAATTTTGTAGAGATCCATATCTTACATGGTATTTTAAGATATTATTATTGTTTAATTATAATATATCTCATATCAAAGACTTGTTAAAATATTTTACCAAAAAGATAGGTAACCATTCACTATCTGATGAAGACTTTGATCACCTTACATGTTCTCTAATTTTATGATGAGGGAGGGATGATCGAGTAATTTAGAGATGCTTCTAATATGTGATCAGTCTGTTAAATTATGAGAAATAAGAAATAGATCCCCTTTGAGTCAAGGGAATTATATCCTTATTGACATAACTATATCACCCATGACCCAGAATAAGCTGTTGTGGTGCTTTCCTTGAATCTGTAGTTACAATACCTCATAGGGAAGCGCTTTATAATATATATATATAATAAGTGTTTTTGATATATTTTTCTTTATTGGACCATAATATATGCTGATTGATGTGGATGTATTATCTCTTAGACTATGTCAATGATCCATCCTACAAACATAGAAATGATTTTTTTTATTAATGTTATATTCTAGAAGTTACTAAGAGATATTGACCAAAAGTCTATGGATTCATTGATAGGAATGGAGGATATTATATTTGTGGACCTTTCTATATAGAAGGTTAGTTATAGAGGTTTAATTTACATGTTTTTTATAGAATCATTATTTATGTAGTAGGTAGAGGTGTCTCAATGGAGAGATTAAGAGGTGGTGGTTAAGTATTAAGATTTTCAATGTGATTCCCTAGAAGGATGTTTAGAGGATGATCAATACTGAATGATATTCCAAGTAAGCTTGTTCATCCTATATGTTATAAGAAAATAAACTATTCTAATGTTCCATAGCTCACCCTTTGTGGTGCATTTATGAATATTAATAATTTGTAATGGATTGAGGAGGAATATTTGGTGGGAGATTATGAAGTGGTCAATAATGGTGATTGTGGTATGATTCTTGAATTTTCTATAGGAAAAGTAAAATAACCTTGATTAAAAAGGTTTTATATATCACATGGATATCCCTAAGGGGAATTGGGCGGAAAGTCGACTAATATTGTTACCATATTACCCTAGGAATAGGGAGGTTATGACACTCTTATCATTATCTTGGACTAATTGATAAAGTCGTTTCATTTTTGGGAGACCTATGAGTTGAGTACAATTAGTTTTATAGTAAAGATTTATATGGATGATATGGAGAGGGATCATAGAGATATGAGGACATTAATTTCATATATGAACCCTCAATTTACCTCACGAGGCTAGAGTAGGGGTTACATCATTCTTTCAGCTATTGTTTTTTCCATAATAATTTATTCGACCACAAGAAAGATGTGAAGATAATGAGGAACATTTTGATGAATGAGAATATGTTGTGGGAATTCCATATATATTTTAGTATATTGTGGTTTAAATTCATACCTTTGGTTTCATTTTATTAAAATAATAGGTATCACTCATCTATTTGTATTACCTCATTTTAGGTGTTTTGTAAGAGGCTATGTCGATTCGTATTGTGTATGACTAAGGTTATGGAGTCATTACTCATTGGATTTTATGTGGGTTCAGGAATGATGTATAATATTTAGGAGGGTTTTAAATGGATGAAGGACTCCTTGTATTATAAATAGGCTTATGCTCACTAGAAGAGGAGACCTAGAGAGTTTTTTATGAATGATTATCAGTTCACAAGGGTTTCTCTTCATCGTGTGTAGTGAAAATTCAGTCAATGGGGTAAGATATGTTTTATATTTATTGAGCATTTATATGTGTTAGAGTGTCTATGTGAGGTTTCTTGTTGGTTATTTTTTCCACCATAGTTGTTGGTGATTCATAATATCTTCCACATATCCTAACATAATTGTCATTTTCATGATAATCTCCATATAATTGACTTTAAGGAGTTTGATATGAAGGATAAACTGATGGATGTAGATAATCCTATCCTTATTTAGGAACATTTTGGGAAGGTTATTACAGATATTGACTTATTCCCTTAGATTTGGATCTTTATTGGAAGGTGGACTTGAGGTGAGTACATGGGAGAGTGAGGAATAAAAGAATTCTCAACATTCTAAGTTGTACTAGACATTTTTCCCTAGCTTGATAATATACAATATTAATTTTTACTAAGTCATGGTATGTTTTCTATCTATTATTGTTATATTCTATTGATAACACTGCTTATTCATGATAGGTATATCTTGATAGGAGTGTTATTAGTATTGGTGTTATTTCTATTTATTTTTATTCTAAATTATGGTAATAAATTTATAGAAATTAATTATATGGACCCTCTAGCTAGTTACATTGTAAATATTGTGGGAGTTCTAGGAGAAATGATTTTTTGAGGAAGTAAAATTACGGGGTGATGAAATTTATGTTAAATGGGTTTTTTAAGGTGTAAATATTTTGTTCGTGGTAAGTAGGGTTGGATAAAGATTATAAGGAATTATGGAATAAAGTTTATTGGTGTGAAGGCCTATGTTACAATCTGTATGAGACATGGGAATAAAAGATTGAGAGATCCTTTGGGATAATTATTTCCACTAGATAAGTAGTTTCATATTGATGTTTACCCTTTTATTTAAATGAATATAATATATGGATGTATCATTTGAGATCTGAAACATCCTAAATCATGTCACAATAGTTCAAAAATTTCAAAACCACACTCATGGGACCACAAAAGTGACATATATTTAATGCTCCCCATTTAGTAGAAAAACCCAGTGGTTTCTCTATATACACCACATTTAGATATGCCTAATGTATTCATTATTATGAACAATTCATCCAATGTATGGTATACATTGGACCTGGATGTTATGTTTGTAATTTGTTCGAAAAATTGATAAGACCAAAGTGGTAACTATTAAAATCATTAGGAGTGAGGGAATAAGAAACGTTTAATGTGAATATGGAAGGGATATCAACATTAAAAATGAAAAAACATGGTTGGATGATTGAAAATTTGAATGTAAAAGTAAAAAAAACATAAATTGACACCACATAATGATGATCATTTTAGGGGAAAACATTAACCTATGTGATGATTTCATGTATTACCAAGAAATATGCACTTAAGAGAACATGCATAAAACTAGGTTATTGAATTATATGTGTGATTAGAATAACAAAAATAATTTAAAATACAATTTTTAGAGAATGTGGTGATGAATTAAGATATAATGACTAATTGGGTGTCTTATTCTGAAGGTAATATAAATGAGCATAGTTGATAAGGTATGTGACAGTGAAAATAACATCACTATAAAACAATTTGAGTGAATTAAATGAAAATGAATATGTTGAGAAATTTTAAATAAATATCAATTAATGTTTTTTAATGTGTCATTTTTTGTGGTGTAATGGGATATTATATTTATAGTAAGATTACATGATTATCGTGATTGGAGAGGAAAATCATAGAAAAATACCCATGTATATTATTTTTATTTAAACATTTAAATTTGGTAGAAAAGCTATTATGTATTTATTTTTAAAATTCATTATAAATAGTGAAATTTTTAGAGTTATGATTTAACCTGTATTTCCATGTTAAAAATAAAAAAATGATCACTAAATGAAAAAATATAAATTTCTCAAGTCGTTGGGTCTTGGGGTGTAATAATTTTTTTTCAAACTAAATAAGAATTGATCTATTTTTTATTGAGCCTCTCAAATATAAACTCGTGAAAAATTTAAATATAAAAATATCATAAATTAGTAGTTTCTGAACAAAATTATGTATTGCATTTTTTATTTTATTTCAAAATGATTCTAATTGTTTTTAATAAAATTTTCCAATTCATAATATTTTTATTAATATTTCATTTTTTATAATATAAAAAACTATATTTTAATTTTTAATGAAATAAAACTTTTATAAGAAATTTAATTTGAATTTAGTTTGAGTTTAATAATTATTTTCAGATTAATTTTGAGTTGGGCATTTAGTTTTGAATTTTTTTATCTTCAGTTTGACAAGTGTAAAGTTTTGTTCTAGTCATATAAATTACACCAGTGTTTAGAAAAAAGTTTGGTTCCCCATATATTAAAATTTATTAAATTAACTAAACTAGACACATGAGTGATCTCATAAACTACATAGGTCAGTTAGTTTTGACTGGTGAGAATACATGACTTATAATGAAAATGTGTCTCAAAACATATGTAAGGTCAATTTTGTGGAATAATTGACATGGGTAGGTGACTAATTTTGTAATGAAGATATAGAACATGATCAATGTGAAAATTATCAACATGGTAAGAGACCATACCAAGAATTTAGATACCCCATAATTGTTTTCCACAACCAAGAAAATAATTCATCAAATGTTTCTCACAGACGAATAAAACTGATAAGTAATTTTTCTTACATTGTATGTCACACGTATGTCTACTAATCAACTATAAATGAAAGGAACAATGATAAATATGATAAATTGAACAGAGTGATTTTTTTGAAATAATTTAAAAAAATTTATAAATTTTTATTATGTAAAATTGGTGTTATATGATAAAAATATTACATATTTATAAAGTTTTTATAAAATACATTTATAAATTAAATATATTAAAAATAATTTATAAAAAATTATAAACATATAATATGCGTAACATCTTTAATCATAGATTTATTTTTAGAATGTTTTACATTTTATAATTTTTTAATAGAAATAAATTTTGTACATAAAATTGTTTTCTTTGTTTGTTATTTATATGTATTAGGATTAATGACATCCATCATTAATAACAAAAGTGAGAGGATAAATTCTTTGGTTTTTTGAAAATGAATAAAAAATATCGTTTTCCCCACATGTTAAAATTATACATTTATTTCACTACTATAAATTCCAATTAAAAAAAATATGTTAAATAAAGATAAATATTAAAAATATAGTGTATTACATATTGAATGATGAATGAATCAATTGTGGATCTTTCTTGGGTGGTCCAAATCTAATGACATTCTTAACAATTTATCTTCAATGATTTTTATTGGAAACCTGAAATTATCATTTATATAATCATGGGAATTGATGAAAAGTAGTCAGTGAAACCTTCAAGACAAGAGAAACAAATTACTTATTTTTACTAGTTTTGACCCATTTGATAGTCTTTTCATCTAATTTATTTATTGTATTATGTAAGAAATAATATTTTCATTAGAGTGGTTAGTGTTGGGTGGGGAGTTACTTTAGAAAGGATGGTTTCTTATATGATGTGGAAAATTATACTAAGATATGGCTTATCTTACATAAATATAAAATTCCCTATGGCTTGTGGGGTATTCCAAAGCTACTTATTTCCTTTATAATTAAGTCTATTTTTCTGAGAAATGTGAGATCATGGATATATTTTTTGATTTTCCCTATCTACGTGGCATGTTTAGAATTGATTTTATTTCTCTATCTGTGAAATGCCTTAGATAGAAAATTATATTCAATTTATATGTGATGTAATGGGAATATAGGGGTTCTTAGATATTATGTTATATCAGTTGAATAAAATTAATTTATCAATAAATATAGTGTCTTGATATACAAGTTATTTTTTTTGAAATTAAATGACTTGTGAATTGAGTTAATTTCTATAAATTGGTGATTCCTTGGATATGGGTTTTCTTCTTTGATAGTTTTATTTCATGTAAGATGATTGATTTTCCCTAACTATGTGATTCCATGGGACCTGAATAAAAAAATTATTAACTATAGTTTATATATATATATAAATATATGAAAATAAAAAATAAAATGATATAATATTTAAAAATAACAAATTAATATGTAATTAAGAATAATTACCATTTTTTCATATTATGGTTATTATAAAATAAATATATTAATCACTATGGTTGTGGTACATCAACTATGGTGGTGGTGGATTTGGTTCTTCTGTGATAAGTTCACTTCTCAAATCTAATTTGAAGTTTTCAAGGTGATCACACAACATCATATTTTTTTGGTGGTTTTGGTGGTAGGGACACATGTTGTGCATAGTGTGTTCATGTGTGGTTCCTTTTTTGTGGCTGTAGTTATTTTGTATGGGTGTTTTTATGGTCTATTATTGGGGTCTTATGGGTGTAGCTATCCCAATGTCTAAGGATGGAATATCTCATTGGGGCCATGTAGACCCAAATATTGGTGATTTTGGCTTGTTGGGTTGTCACTGGTGCTTTACTTGTAGATTCAAAAAAAAAAGATTAGTGGTAAGGATCAAAGAAAGACTACATAAATTTAATATATACATTTATTATTAAAATATTTAATTAATTAATAATTACTGTTACTTAAAATATATTGATTCTTTAGGATAAATGTGGCACTCCCAACTCTACGAGTGACATCCAGTGTTGATTGAAATTATCTACAATTTGATGATATACTCTTGAAATGTTTTTATAATGATAAAGAACAAAATATATCACATGTTTAGTTTGAAATATATTTTATTTGATGATAAAACCAAGAGTAATTAGAAGTATAAATAGAATTCAAATTCATAACACTTATTTTTATGTGGAGTAAATATTGATGTAATGGAACAGACATGCAAGACTATATTGCCTAAATAAAGAGGGTTTCATGTTATTCCTCCATAAAAAATTAAAATACATATAAATAGTTAATAATATCACATTAAAAAGTTCATTTAAAATAGAAATAAATATTTATTTTCATATAATATATTGATTGAATATGTGATTCTGCATATGGATGAGGATATGATCCCACGATAGCTGTAGATAATAAAATTAGTTCATTGGTGTAGAATGTACATGACTAATGACTATATGTAGACATTTTTGAAGATAAGAATCCAATGAAAAAATAGACAAATAGAGAAATAAATTAATAAAAATCATATAACTATATATTTTAACCCACAACCTTAAGTGACAACAAAATCAATAGATGTGACCAAATTAGAATCAAGGTATGATATAATCATTTTTTATTGTCCTCAACCCATCTTATTAAAAATGAAACTGTAATATCCCCATAATGTATTTTAGATAATGGAATAATGGTTTTCCTTGTGTGGTAGTTGATCTAATAGTAAATAATTATATTCATTAATAGAATGAAATATTAAAAAATAAAATATATCTTAAAATAAATATAAAATATTCCATGTGATTTTATTAATGTGTATAATATCATTCCATATCTTCATATTCATATTTTCCATTTGAAATTGGATCCATATCATGAGTAAGAGATAAGTGGAATAGTGTCATAGAAATAAATGGTTTGATTAATCCACCCATGATTCATCATAAAATAGAGAATAATGTAGATATTTTTTAGTTTTAAATTTTACTAATAAATTAAAGTTGTTTTTTTAATTTAATCCAATTCCTAGGATTCTCTAGAATTCCTTTCCATTACGGTTTGATTCATTTTTTCCCAAGAGGATGGATTCATGTTGATCAAAGAAGATCATGTTAATTTTTACATAGTTCATAATGATCACAATCTTCTTAATTTTTCATATTAATGTTCCTAGGATGTTCTTGATGTCTTGAGTTGAAGTGCAGTCAATGTGTGCTTGATGTATTTGTGGTTTTTTAGGATCATTTGGTATTTTTTGGCATTTGATATTGGATTTCTCCTCTTATTTGAGTTTATATTGTTCATGTAACACCAATATATTTTAAAATATGAAGAAAATATTTGATAGAATGTATGTAATTCCACAAATTTTTTAATGGAATATAACGTCCTGAGATTTATGATATATTAATTTGTAAATAAATTAAACCTCTTTAATATCATGAATTGCATGCAACACCAGGTTTGAATGAAAGAAAATACTATATTGAAATATTATTATTTAAACATTAACATTATAGCCAAGATGTGAAATTGGAGGGAATGAATATTACTAACTAGATTATGAAATATTTGGTTATATATTTATTGAAAATTAAATATGTATAATTTAAAATATAAAAGGATTTTTTTCTAAATAAAAATTTATTAACACATTTTTATGTAATTTAAAAATCAATTTTAAACAATTCTAGAAAATTTGACTCAATAAAAAAAATTAATTTTTGAAATCTATATTTTAAAATTGTCTTAGGGTGATTGTTTTTTGATTTTTCTAAAATGTTTCAGTTTTGGATGAATAGTGAAAAGTAAAAAAATTTAATTCAAAATTCCCTTTTCTTTTATATTATTTATAAAAGTAAAAAAATATATTTTTATTTGTTTTAATTTAAAATTAGATTAAATATATTTCTACTAGTTCAATTTTTTTCATTAAAATCATTTTATATTTAATTCGTTATATTTAGACTTTGTAAACTTTTAAACATTTTATCGTTTAAAACTCGCTCTCTTGTCGTATGCATGAGATTAATTTAAAATTAAATTTTACCAATTCTGTGAATGGAATTTGGAAAAATTGAATCGTTATTTTTAGTCATAACAATTTATATTATCTATTAAGTACAACAAATTTTTTTTCCATAATGGATAGTAAAAACAAAAAAAATATTTACCACTATTAAGGTAAAAATGGATTTAACATCGGGGTAAACAAAAATTTATGGTTTAAAATGAGTTAAAAACATTTCTAAAAAATATTTGATGTCCATATATTGACCCTATAATTTATAACACTCTCTAATAATCTGTTTTTACCAATGTTTAATGTGAAAAAGTGGGTACACCATTTAATTTTAATAAATTAAAAATGTGACACTCACCTTATCTATAAAAGGCCACCCCATATTTTCTATTATTCACACCATAAACCATTTTGGTTCAGAAAATAATTGAAAAAATAAATTTTAAATTTTTATAATATCATAATAGAATACATCATTTTTTCATAAAGTTATTATAGGAATACTTTCGGTGTAATCCAAAAGAGGTGGTCTGAGAAGAGGAAACATTCCTAACAAATTTATTATTTTATTTATTCCCCTACCTACTTAAATTATTATTATTACTTAATTATATAATAAAATCAGTATATTTTATATAATTCTATTTTTTATGTTATAAATGGACTAGAACCATTCCCACATCCATTAAATGGGTTACAAATTATTATTTTTGGGTACATCAGACTACAACCTTGCAAATCGATGTCATTCGTTTTTATTTACCACTTCCCATATTTGGGTATGGTGATGGATATACAATATTGTTATGAAATTTATTACATAATTATATGAATTTATTCATTATATAATAAATAATTTTTTTTTAAATTTTGATTTCGTAGGGCATATGATGACATCACTCGTGTAGCTGATGGACCACTGCATTGCGAAGTGATGCGATTATTTTTTTCCATAAATATTTACATGGAAGCTAACAAATAAATAGTTAATGGATATATGTGATATAATTGAAATTATAATTATATATAATAAATATTGAAAATTATAAAAATGAAATTTATATCATTACCTTTCTTACACTAAAAAAAGATAACGACGTTCATGTGTGTGTAGATTTCCACCTTCACAAAGAGATGCGACTCTCTTTTAAACACCAAAACACATGGATGATAAATATAAGTATATATAAATAAATAATACTATATACATGATATAATTATCATTTTGTAAAGATAAATTATTACTTATCTTATTTCTATATTTATCACTGAAAAATGGAAATGTAACTCATGCAGACATATGACCTACCATCTCTATTACTATAACATAGTTCATTTTCCATAACCATAATTAATTAATATATATAAAAGATTAATTTATGTATAAATATTATAATTATTTAAGTATTATTCTATATTTTTTTTAATTATTTTTTATTTGACCATATTCAACATACTAAATTCATTTTTGAGACATAAGAAAAATATCAATGAAACATCTGATGTGAACATAATTGATTAAGTAAAAATATATAACATGGTAGTAAATTAAAATAAAAGGAATAATATCATTGAAAACAGATCTTCTAAAATTAATTATTTCACATTTTTATTATTATTCAAGAAGATAATGAATATACATGATGAGTTAGACTCATGGTAAGGGCTTATGGTCTTACTTTTACTTTCATTTCACATATTCCATATTTACCAGTTTTTTGATTTGTGTGGTTTTTAAAAATTACATTTGATATTTTTTATCATGAATATATTTATAATATTGGTATTGAATGTATTTCTTTAATTCATTTATTTTATGGGGATTATGATTCAAAAGTTACCAAAGTGGTAAGAATTTATTTCGTAGTCTCTTCATTATTAGAGATTGTTTATGTTTTTATCTCCCTTGGGAGAATAATTTGATACTTATAAAATTAAATATGTATATTATATTATCCTATATTTATTCATTAAATTCTGGAGAAACAATCCCATTTTCCTACTCTTTGGTACTTAAAATTATTGACTATTAATTTAATAAAACTTGAGATGATTTCTCTCTTCGGACAGAAATCCATTTCCCCAAAGACTAATTTTTTTATAAAAATGTTTTAATATTTTCCTGACATTTAAAAATGATTTATTAAATAAATTTTTACCCATTTTCAATTTTTTACAGAATTATTTGAAAGTCAGCTTCATTTCAGTTTCAAAATAATTCCCATTTTTATCTTATAAAAAATATGGATGTAATCATTATTTTAATGTGTATGAATTGAATAAAATTTTCCACCAAAATAACTATAAAACGTTTTAATTTTTTGTTTACAATATTTCAAAAAAAATTCAATGAATAGTTTTTTCAAAATGATTTTTTGTCTTTTTTTAAAACTTTATTGTCAAAATACTAAGGTTATTTTACTAAAAAATGTTTTAAGGTATTTTACGGTATTTCAATTCATCAATGACATGAACTGTTCATTTTACTTGTTATCCACAAGGTATATGTTATATTGAAATCATCATTATTGTTTATTTATATTGTTTAGTATCAGTTTCATTTGATATGTACCAGTTTTAGTCCATTTATATTACTTTGGATGGTTCATGATTATGTTTATTGATTGGAGAAAGTATTTACATTTTGTACAATAGTTTAAATATGAGTATTTAGGTGCATTATGTCTCACCTCTTTTATATGAGGATGAATGGGACTCAGGAAGTGATGGGAAGGGACTTCTATATCCCCTCAATGCATTGGTAGGTATCTTGAGGAAAAAATTATTGCGTTTTGGTAGAGGACATACCCATTTATGTTGATATCTTAGAAAAAGGCCTCAACAATATTAGTTCTCTGAGAACAAGACCTGACATCATGTTTTAAATTTCCAAAATTATATATTTGATTATTATTAATTAATTTATTTACATTACATGTGATTATTCTATAAGTTAGAATATACATGGTTGTGTTTTAATGATCGTGTGATTATTTATATTTAATTATTTAATCATCATTTATTCCTTCCATATTATACACATGCTATTAATTAACTGAAACATGTTTCATTTATTTAACTTACTATAATTTTTAAGCCTTATTTATACATATCTTTCACTGTACCCTAAACCTTAATGTGAAATCGAGCTCACCCCTTTATTATGTTTTATTTTCCCCAAGATACAAGGAAGTGTTTTGTGACTAATTTAAAGGATACACTAAGGGGAATAATGGAATTATAAAAAAAATTTATTTTGTATTTTATTTTTTAAAATGTAATTTGAATTTTAAGTACGTATCTATTTTACCAATACCACTAAAATATTCAGTCCTTTGGGATATGAGTCCTTATACATCATTATAATGTAATAAGAAAACCATTGTCAATGTGATATTGAGGTCAAGGGTGTCACAGTTTGTTCATCAGCTTTTGGTTGGTGATTTACATTTCCAATTTCAATTTTATATATAGGTTTTTAGTTAGTAGGATTTATATTTATCTAGGTAAAGAGTAAAATTTATCAAATGAATATAAACTAATGATTTAGGATGGGTTGTGTGTCAAGCATGTTTTATAATATTTCATTATTTATTCCATAATTATTTATATGTTGACATATTTAGCATACATATGTGATTTAATGTTCTTTTGTTTGATATATTAAACCATGTAGTGAGTCGGGTGAATAATTGAAGGATGAAAATGAAATATGAACAAACTATTTTTAAATTGTTTTTCAAATTTTTTGTAATTACATGATGTTGTAATTTTATATAAAATATTTAATGATAATATATAGTTATTAATTAAATCCTATGGTGGAATTAGCATGTTAAATTTCTTAGTAGTTCTAGGGATTTTTTTGTTGTCTAAGTGGTTATAGATGAGTAATTTTTTTATTTGTGCTGTGGTAGATGAAGTGGTTTATATGGATAATGTTCTAACACAGAACAAGATATGGATGTATTTTGTATGAATTGAATGTATTGAATATTTTGGATTAAGAATGGGCCATTTTTTGTAAATAATTTGGTGGATATTATTAATTATGTATATGTATTGTTATATAGTAATTAAAAAACTAATTATTATAGTGGAATTGGTAATTTGAGATAGTTATTGTTTTTATTTAATGTGGATAATGAAAAAATAAGGCTTGTTAAATATGAATAAGTAATTAGTAATGATTCATGAAATCATAACAGGTTTTTTTTATAGTGGCGACTTATAGTAATTCTAGAGAGGGAAACAATTGATATTCATTATATGTGATAGTGTAGTGACAGATTCTTGTTATATAGTTTCCTTTATAAGAAGTGAACCCTAGTATGAGACTATTTTCATCAATTATATAATTTTATGATTTTTTTATGGATCGCCACAAAATTCATGTAACCTGATTAATGCCCACATAAGGTATGGGTGTAACTTCCTGGCCCGGCTTACCATCGAACCGGTGGACGGACCGGTAGGTCACATGACCTCAAGCGCATCTCCCCGTATGCCAGAGGCTACCGACTAGCAGAGAGGGTCTCAGGAAGTGATATTGGGGAGACTATACCCTCATATAATAGTAACACAATGGTATTATTAGAGTAAATAGTATTCAATAGCGGAAGTAGTAAACAATTGAAAGGCAGAAGCAAAAGATAGGTAATATCCATTTTATAAAAGGCAGCAAACGTGTCACGAACCAAATATGGTCGCCGCCAAAACTAGCACCATACCCAGCCTGTGACAAGGCCCGAATGGCATTCCTTATCCCCATAGGCTGGAACAAGTTCCCGGGTATCATTTATCTTGGTTTGGGAATTATTTACCTGAATATGTATAGATAAAATGCCAAAAAGATTTAATAAAATGAATATGAAAAATTCATACCAACAAGGTTTATAAAAAAAATCTAGAACTGAATACATAAGTTCAAATGAAATAAAAAATGTCCAAAGACATAGTGGAATAGAAACAAAACAGCCCCATGGACTCCACATGACAAGGGGTCATCACCCCCAAGCCATCTCCATTACTCCGCCCCAAGGATGAGGACTAACACCCTGAACCACCATCACCCTTAGCCTTTCCTTTACCTGGGTCAAAAAAAAGTATACTTACACCCAAGGGGTGTAAGTAGGGTGTGAGCCTAAGCCCAATATTATTCCACCCTATTATTCCAAGGTGCATGCAATACAAGGTGAAAAAGCAAGCAGTTTTAATATGCAATGAAAAGCGGTGACAAATTCCAAGAAATGCAACTTTAAATTGAAAACATTTTTCAAGATAAAGCTTTCAGAATGTAAATTTTTTTAATAGTAATGTTAGATACTGCAATATAATTCGAAAGACACCCAAATACATGGGAAAATACCAAAAATCCAATGAGCAACAAAATCGGGAACACCCCTAGGCACTAGATAGTCTCGGGGCCCATATACCTCATACCTCGGTGTAATGTAACCATAGTGAAATCTGTTCTCGTGCATGAGCCACTAGTATTGAGCATACCCATAACCTAGTGGTCCCCAATCATCATCCACATAGTTTAGTTAGAGTTGTCGTTATCCAAATTCTAAGTGAAACAGGGACAAAACCCATCCGGTCCACTAGCCTACTAGTACAAATCCGCCCCACCTAGGTACCCAGGCTTCCCCCTTTGTACTCAAAAAATTTCAGGATTTAACAGATATCCATTTTAATGTAAAACACCAATACTGGTCATATACACCAAATAAAGTATCTATCACATTTTATACCACTTAAAACACACAACAAACACTTTGAATTTGAATAAATCAATTTCTCAAAATCCCGTGTTGTTTTGCACACAAAACCCCTTAAGAAAACCACTTGTACACTATGTTCACACTTGTAAGTTACCAAAACAGTAAAGGCATCCCAATAAATTTCAATTAAAACAAAAAATCAATTTTCGGGAATCCCCATGTTAAACAAGAAGTGTTATGTTTGTAAAACCTTCATTTTCACACAAAAGTGGAACCAAAACTTCACTTTCCTTACAAACACAATTAAAACCCATTTTTGCAGCAATAACCAAAGGGGATAAACATTATAAACAGTATTTTATGCCTTATTATAGATCAATAAAAACAAATAAGTATTTATAGGGTATCCCCATATTAACAAATAAAACATTTCTTGGAAAACCCCCAATTTCACACCAAATTAGAATTTAAAATTCAATTGCAATAGGAACATCATTAGAACTAATTTTGCAGAAATAATAAAATGATATAATTCTGAAAATATGATAAATACAGTATGCTAATACACAAATATTGCATCAAAATTAGAATCACCTACCAAATCAAATGAAACCATTGAATCCTTTGTGTGAAAACACAAACGCACCACCGCCACACCTCAAGAAGGGTAGATCAAACCTAAAAATAGAAAATTGGACCAATAAAACCCAAGGTTAAACCTTAGGTTCTAACCCCTACCCCTGGTCATTTATCACTTCAATGAAAAGGGAAGAAACCCTAAACAAATAGAATGAAACCCTAAGCAATTTGAAAGGGGAAATGAAATAGACTAACTTACTTGAGAAATATTGAATGAATCTCATAAAAACACTAGTATCTGAAATTGAAAACAGACAAAACTCAGGGGATATTCGCAAAAGAATTAGTAGGTAATTTAGGAACTAGAATGGAGGGAAAAGAGTATGAATTGATAGAGTTATGATTGAATGAACTTACCTCATCAAATATTGAAGATTTTATATATCCTAAGATATTTGTCCCTAAATCGCGATTCATAAGAGCTCCAAAGAGGGGCTAAAGAGGATGGGGGAGCGGCTGGGTGTAAGGGGCGAATGTGAGGCTTAGAATCACCAAAAAATACCTAAAATTGAATAATTTATTAAATAAATAATATTAATTTTTAAAACTAGATATGGGCTTCCGGGAAGGCCCAATCTCTTTAATAAAAACCAAAATAAACCTTGGTTATAGATTTCCAAAGGCTCCAAATTTTAATCATGATGTTAATATATCAGGGGAGGACATTTAGGAGTTGTAATGAATGAAAAATATTAAAAAATGAAAAATTTATAAAAGAAACAAAATTTATTTTTAAATTTGGAATTGGGCTCACGGTTTGGCCCAATTCATGAAAACTCACATATTCTCCATAAAACCATTGGAAACCCCCAAAACAAATAATTAATGGAAATTAAAATAAAAATAAATTTAAAATAATCTATGTATGTGACAATTCTTCCCCCCATGAAAACTTTCCTCCTCGAAATGTCATAGCAAGACCAAAGCAACAACCAAACCCAACTGAGAAACCAAGAGGTACTCCCACGCCAGGTTTCTCCCCCAAAGGCCAAAACACCCCCAATGATCAATAAAGAAATGAATACTCTCACAAACCTAACTTAAACCACTTTACTGAAACAATCAAGCACATTCATACTTTATCCCAAAATAAAACTCTTCAAACACTATCCGAACAAAACTCAAGCAATTCACCCAAACGAAAAACAACTTCGAACAATGTTACATTTACCTTACATTAACTAAACCATTGGGCACTCTCCAGTCCCAACGTTTACTCAAGAAAGATGTTGGTAGCTAGATAGCTTTGAACGAGACTATCTACACCAATCCCAGACCATGGAAAAATCTAAGTTACTGGTACGGGGGGACACAAAGACGCTACCCACCATAAGAGACAACCAATATTTTTTTTTCTGAGATAGAATCAAGAGACTAACAGGGGGAGGCCTACATGGACTCACCGGTACAAAGGATATACTTCCATTAGAAATTTACAAAAGAACTTATATAATACTCATAGTGGGTCTCCCCACCATAAGAACCAACCATCTTAACCAACCAGCAGTAGCCGGTAAAGAAAGACCCAAAAATTTAAAGAGTTGGGGAGACCACATGGTTAGTTTGCACGGTTTGGGAAACCATACACTAACAGTGGGGATCCTTCTATCCACATAGTTTTCTGGGGCATGGTCACTATTAACCAAGTGAAAACCGTGTTTTCAAACAGTCTATAAAAACTTCAAACCTTTCTCCAAAGACTCAGTGGAAACCAAAGGGGTAGGAAATAACATTGGGTGATGACATGGGTACACGACCCTCCACCTATTTCCACCGAACATGGAAAATAGAATAAAGATTATGACACCATAGGTTTAAAATCTTGTTAACTTTCATACTAAGGATATGACTTTGTACAAGGGTTTAAACGACCCTGTGATTTCCCCTGACTACGATCCAGCTTCTCTCCAAGACCTATGGCTGGAGCTCAAATGATTGAAGCATCTTTGGCCTCGCAGTTAGGCTTTGGAAACCCCATGAACGATAATTCTTCTTTTGGTGCAACCAACAACTACAACGCAATCCCCGATAGGTTTTCCAAGACATAACACATTCCAAACTCACTTTACCTTAACTTGATATTTCACTGAAATAAGGCTTTAAAATATGCACACACATCACACCTTGTTTTTTCGAGTGAGAAATAATAGAATTAAAGAAAAACTATACTCACCTTCCTCTAAAATGGAATATTTTTATGCTTTTTTCCAAGGGATACATTCTCCCAACATAACAGATACTATCATATAATTTCCCAACTTTCATCTTTATGATCAATCGAGCCCATGGCATCATAAGGCATCACCGAACATGACCATTGCGACTTATATAAACAATACTTTGATAGGGACCTTATACAACATCCCCAAACAGCACACAATTCTAGAAAGTGGCCAAAATATCCTCTCGTGACCACATTTCCCACACCGGTGGTTTAACATGAATTCATGCATCAAAGAAACTTCGAAGAACCCAAATGTCCTCTTAGACACCATCGAGACACTCATCCACACTAACAACCCTAGACCACATCCACCTTCGACGTATCCGGAAACTTAAGAAACTAAGGTCTCTTTCAGCCTTCCAGGAGAACTCTCCCATTACAAGAGGATCTAAAAATCAAATAAAGAAAAGGGTGTAGACTCAATCTAAAAATCTCAAGAAAAAGATTCCTTATATTGATCAACTGGAGGGTCTTCAAAAGGCAAAACAATCCAGGTTGCACTTCAGTTGTGAACTAACCCTTAATGGGGCGTACCTTATCCAACGATTGAACCAAAGGACCCAACCAAGATGGTATATTGGTCACGATATACCACAATCTAGATCCAGACACATGAAGGGAACCACCGAAAAGGCATCCCAAAACATTTTTCAAAAGAGACCACTAACCGCCCCTACAACACAGCTCACCGACCAAACACAAACCCAAAACACAGTTCAAACAGGAGGGGTTCTTGGACTCAAAACATCCCACAACATCAACATTATCAAAAACCCATAATACAAGCCATACCAAACTATTCATCAAGACATTATGTTTTTCTTTAAAAATATTTCTTTGAAAACAAACTGTTTAGCAGTAAGAATATCCACTAATGGTACCCCATGGGCCTCACACATAAATGTTTTTGTGCCACACTGGGCACCCTCTTCATATCTGTCCCGTCACTCATCAAGTAATTCCATAAACCATCCATCATCCCATATAATCCCATGAATGTGGTTACTCACAGAAATACCAAACGATAAAACAAATATTATTTCCACTTTTCAAAACCAAAACGGTCAACCAACACATCCATTTTTTTTTCAAAACTACTAACCAGGAGATCAAAATCCCAATTCAAATATTACTAAAATCTTCAGAAAGACAAAACCATTTATACAAGAACTCAATTTAAATATATTCACATCAATTTAAAAACATCTAATCCCATTAAAACACCCTTTGATTATTTAGAAAACTATATTGGAAACACTTTCCAAAACCAAAATCAATATAGTTCCGACTTTCAAAAGAGGTGTAAGCACACCATTTTCCATTTCAAATTTTTTTTATGAAAATTCAGTTCCACCATTTCATTAACAAAACCATTCCCTCATTATTTGAAAATCATTTCAAAAACAACTTTACGCTTCTTAAAACCAAGTCACTTTAAAACCGAATTCCAAGATTTCAAAACTAAAGAACACAAGACAATGCGAGAGGAAACTAGTTTCAGTGGGTGACTTGGACATATCGTTGGAGAACATAATCCAATCACATCACAGTCACAGAGAGTGTACTGGGGAAGACCCCTGGCTCCACATTTCTGGCCAGGCCCTGCGAGCTCACTGAGACCATTAACCCAACTCTCTTTTCATTTCCCCTAACCATCATCAAACCAAGAAAACCAAAGGACTTAGATAAAACCTGACTTCCCCTGGAAAATTGAATCTTTTCATGAGGTGTGGTGATCAGGAACACTACCCATAACTAGAATACCAATTCCCTACAATCCTAACTCCATAATATCCTGACTCTTCCCCAAATAACATGACACAAAGAGTTAACCTGAACCCCCTCTGATACCATTTTGTCACGAACTGAATCTGGTTGCCACCAAAACCGGCACCATACCCAGTCCGTGACAAGGCCCGAAGGGAGTTCCCTATCCCCACGGGCTGGAACAAGTGCCCAGGTATCATTTATCTTGGTTTGGGAACGATTTACCCGAATATGTATAGATAAAACACCAAATATATTTGATAAAATGAATATGAAAAATTCATACCAACAAGGTTTATAAAAAAAATCAAGAACTGAATACATAAGTTCAAATGAAATACAAAAGGTCCAAAGACACAATGGAACAAAAACAAAACAGCCCCGTGGACTCCACATGATAAGGGGTCGTCACCCCCAAGCCGTCTCCACTACTACGCCCCAAGGATGAGGACTAACACCCTGAACCTCCATCACCCTTAGTCTTTCCGTTACATGGGTAAAAAAAGTCTACTTACACCCAAGGGGTGTAAGTAGGGTGTGGGCCTAAGACCAAGAGGATACCACCCTATTACTCCATGGTGCATGCAATACAAGGTGTAAAAGCAAGCAGTTTTAATATGCAATGAAAAGCGGTGACAAAATCCAAGAAATGCAACTTTAAATTGAAAACATTTTTCAAGATAAAACTTTATGAATGTTAACACATTTAAATAGGAATGTTATATACTGTAATATAATTTCAAATACACCCAAATACATGGGAAAATACCAAAAATCCAATCAGCAACAAAATCGGGAACACCCCTAGGCACTAGATAGTCTCGGGCCCCATGTACCTCGTACATCAGTGTGATGTAACCATAGTAAAATCCATTCTCATGCATGAGCCACTAGTAGGGAACATACCCATAACCTATTGGTACCCAATCATCATCCACATAGTTTAGTTAGAGTTTTCGTTATACAAATTCTAAGTGAAATAGGGACAAAACCCATCCGGTCCACTAGCCTATTAGTACAAATCCTCCCCACCTAGGTACCTGGGCTTCCCCCTTTGTGCTCAAAAAATTTCAGGATTTAACACATATCCATTTTAATGTAAAACACCACTACTGGTCAAATACACAAAATACAGTAGCTATCGCATTTTATACCACTTAAAACACAAAACAAACACTTTTAATTTGAATATATCAATTTCTCAAAATCCCGTGTTGTTTTGCACACAAAACCCCTTAAGAAACCCACTTGTACAATATGTTCACACTTGTAAGTTACCAAAATAGTAAAGGCAGCCCAATAAATTTCAATTAAAACAAAAAATAAATTTTTGGGCATCCCCATGTTAAACAAGAATTGTTAACTTTGTAAAACCTTCATTTTCACACAAAAGTGGAACCAAAACTTCACTTTCTTTACAAACACAATTAAAACCCATTTTTGCAGAAATAACCAAAGGGGATAAACATTATAAATAATATTTTATGCCTTATTACAGATCAATAAAAAAAACTAAGTATTTATAGGGCATCCACAAATAAACAAATAAAACATTTCTTTGGAAAACCCCCAATTTCACACCAAATTGGCATTTAAAATTCAATTTCAATAGAAAAATCATTAGAACCAATTTTTGCAGCAATAATAAAATGATATAAATATGAAAATATGATAAATATAGAAAGATAATACAGAAAGATTGCATCAAAATTGGAATCACCTACCAAATCAAATGAAACCATTGAATCCTTTTTGCGAAAACACAAACGCACCACCGCCGCACCTCAAGAAGGGTCGATCAAAACTAAAAATAGAAAATTGGACCAAGAAAAACCAAGGTTAAACCTTAGGTTCTAACCCCTACCTTTGGTCATTTGTCACTTCAGTGAAAAGAGAGGAAACCCTAAACAAATAGAATGAAACCCTAAGCAATTTGAAAGGGGAAATGAAATGGACTAACTTACTTGAGAAATCTTGAATGAATCTCCCCAAAAAACTAGTATCTAAAATTGAAAAAGGCCAAAACTTAGGGGATGTTCGCACAAGAATTAGTAGGTCATTTAGGAACTATAATGGAGGGAAAGAGTATGAATTGAGAGAGTAATGATTGAATGAACTTACATCATCAAACATGGCCGATTTTAGAAACCATGATATGTTCGTCCCTAGATCGCGATTCCTAAGAGCTCCAAAGAGGGGGTAAAGAGGCTGGGGGAGAGGCTGGGTGTAAGGGGCGTATGCGAGGCTTGTAATCACCAAACAATACCTAAAATTGAATAAGTTATTAAATAAATAAATTAATTTTTAAAACTGGATATGGGCTTCTGGGCACGCCCAATCCCTTAAATAAAAACCAAAATAAACCTTGGTTATGGATTTGCAAAGGCTCCAAATTTTAATTGTGGTGTTAATATATCAGGGGAGGACATTTAGGAGTTTAAATGTGTGAAACATATTAAAAAATTAAAAAGTTATGAAAGAAAAAAAATTTATTTTTAAATCTGGAATTGGACTCACGGTTTGGCCCAATTCATGAAAACTCACCTATTCTCTATAAAACCTTTGGAAACCCACAAAACAAAGAATTAATGGAAATTAAAATAAAAATAAATTTAAAATAATCTATGTATGTGAAAAAATGCCAGTTTAAAATGCATAAATTTACAGATGACGATACAGTTATGAAAACAAGAAACCATAAAGCATGCTTTAAAAACAATACAAAAAGAAAAGACAGCAAAGCCCAACGGCAATGCCCTGAGAATCCCAAGCTCCTGCTTGGTCCTTTTCTCCTAACTCCTCAGGTAAAAATAGCACAACACACAACCCAGGTCCCGCAAGAAAAAAGGTCCACTCGGGTACCCCAGTACATTGGCACAAACCTAGCACGAAGGAAAAACAAGAATCAAGAATCCCCCAACACCTAGGGTTCGGCCGAATTCCATGGGTTGGTGGATAGGCTGAAATATGGCTGGAAGAAAGGAGGATAAAGATAGAGAAGCTTACCATGATGATTCGAACAAAAAACTAGTAGAAATCCGACAAAAATCGGCAAACGAGAGGAGGCCAGATGGAGGGTGTCGCGCGACTCACATGGGAGAATAGGGGGAGGTGCATCACATGGGTTCTGGCTGAGAAGAGTGAGGGAGTGAGAATTATATTTTTAGGTTTTTATTTTAATCTATTTAAAAATTAATCAAAATATTTAAACAGACCGGACTGCACATTTTGATCTGCACGGTTTTCCAAACCATGCACAAACCGTGAAACACCCTCTGCCTAAGGGAGATCCCTCTTATGGGCTAGGCAGATGGTTTGGGAAACTGTGTGCAGCCCGTGTGCAAGCCACTACCTCTTCAAATAAGGCCGCACAGTTTTCCTGCAATGGGCCACACGGTTTGGTCAAACCGTGCGCTGCCCGTGCGCCTTTCTCTACCTTTTAAAAACCAGACTCTCTCTCGGGACCGAAGCTCCTAAGACCTATCGAGACACTAGGGAAACTACTCGGGCCTCTTCCCAAGCACAAAACCAAAAAAAACAAAACATTTTAACTCTCGGAACTCCATTTAGAAGCTCGATATTAAGAACAACCCGTTCAATAATCGAAAAAGATCAAATTCCTTCGGGTTTTAGTCTGGTTCAAAACACGGGTCATTACAACCTTCCCACCTTAGAACTTCCCGTCCCCAAGAATCCTTCGGGAACAATGTACACATTACCCAACCTACAAGGGTCATGAAGCTTCGTTCAAATGATCACGTTGCATTCACAAACATCCAACACACCCTTAAGCATACATTTAACCCTAAGGCGCTCAAGCCACCAAAACTCGAGCCAACACTTGTTTCTCAAATGAAACACCAAGACGGATCTTCCCAAACCCATCTATTCAGAGACCCGAAGCCGTCGTTGTCTCGCCAACCATCTAGCCACCAATACTTCCCACCTTATATTTTTAGCATTAAGAAACCAACTCCAAACTACAGTTCGGACCACCATTGGAATTAAATTTAAAAGAACGCCCCCAAGCGTTCCCACGACTCTCCTAGCATGATTTGAAACAGATCAAACGATCGATTCCCCATTGAACTCATGGCCCAAGTCGAGCCGGTTGTTCATATTAGGCACCGGCCGACACAAACCGCACTCACCTCTACCTGAAAACGTGCCAGAGAACAGTATGTCACCGACCAAAGACATTAAACAAGAACCCCGAGTCAAGACATCTCTGGCTGACCATTTACAAGAATGCTCGGCCTAAACTACTGACGTATTCCAAACAGAACCACAATTCCTTTCTCCAAGGAACCTTATACTTAGCCCAAACACGTTCACTGAAGCCTACTCCTGACTTCCGATGATGTTTCCAAGATCAGACCACACAAGAATACACGCATCCCACGTGCAACGCCAAAAGAGAATCGTCCGATCAAGCCCAACGACTTAAAAGAATTAGCGCAGATAAGACCGATGCTCTCTTAGTGCATCTTGGATGAGGAAAATATAGGGGACATGCTCGTCGCTAAACAGAATACACTAAGAGGTTTGAAAAGATTCCAGTTAATCATACCAGACTACTAGAAATAAGAATATTCAAACCTCAACTGGTCGTCTTCAAGGAAGGAACTCGGCTTCACCTCCCAACACATCAATTTCTAAACCGATCACAATGCCTTTTTCCCACGCAAGGCATTCCGTGATCATTCACGATTTACCACCTAAGTCCTCCACAACCAACGATGTTTCTCAATAGGGGTTGCATACACCACCAACCATATCAAAGTCATGCTGCCGAGTAAGCATTGACACATAACTACACCTGCAAGCCTCAAAGGCATTCAAAAAAACCCGACCATTCTCAAATGGTCCTTCTTGATGTGTTCCTTCTACCCGGAAGAAAAATCTTCACTAAACCGACACGACGATTCCCACCTTAGAAGCGTCGATGTCACCAAAAGAAGAAAAGACCTTCTTATCATAAGAAAAATAGTTCATAAATATTAAACGAATGTGTGTTTCTCCTTCGAACCATGATCACCACGTCGAAACACACAAGAAATCCAAAGCAACAAGACCGGCGTGTCAACCACCCGAGTCTTCCGAATATCATCCTGAGCATTGGGACAACTTGATTCTCAAACGTTCAGGTCACTCTACCATGGAGATGAACCAATACCGTACAACACAGCATAAGAGATTCAGCTAAACGTCATTTTTCCCTATACGTCCATTTAGATAGCCGACACCATACCCAGTCGTCCATTACCTAAGGAGTCAAACAACCAACCAGCAACCAACCATGCCCGAGGCATGTCTACCAAGAATTACCCGATGCTCAATCCCATAACAAGATCAAAAGAAGCATGACCACCCATCTGAACAATGGCGTCATTGGAAGTTGAAAGTCCTAAAAGGGAAAACTACACCCAAACGATACCAAACGTCTAAAAACTCACAGTACAAGCAAGGAATTAAAATGCTAAGGGTGATACCAACCATGAGCTATCCCCTTACGAAGATCAAACATCGACCCTAATGCCACATCATACAAAAAAAAATATTTAGGCTCAAAAATCAATCATCAAGCCACCAATAAAGAAACTAACTCCTATGGAAACACCTATAGTCCCGTTCTGATTCAACTCGACGAGAATCTCAAAACTACCCCTTACACTAGGGGTTCAACACACCACCATGGTTTCTATTCCCAAGACCTTAACATTTCATCTCGTTTAAACTTTAACCATTTCAAAGTTTCAATCACACATCAAGAAAATAGGCAAGTTTCATAAAAAATTCCTTTTAAGAACATCAAACTTTCATATACATCCCGTCTTTTTCAATCAACTGAGCAAAAAAAAACCCATCTAAACAAAAGGGTGACCTACGAGGGTCCCACTCAATCCATCTCAGGTTCGTTAAGAAGCAACCACAAAACAAATTATCAATTTTTCTCAAACATCCCAGATAGGGTTATCTCATACAACACTTTTCAACTAACCTACTCGGGTCCAGTTGAACATTTAACAGTTAGCCAAAACCTTTCAATTTTGAAATCACTCATCATTTTCCATTTAATCATTTCACAATACCACAAGCCTTTACATTTAATTCAAGTTTCCATTTCCCAATTCATGAAGCACCCATACACTTCATGGATTGAAAATTGACTCCCCTTTTTATCAAAACCAAATTCCAACCCAGAATTTAACATGCTCACATAAAATGGCCCAAGTATATGGGTGGCCATCTACTAACCTATAAAGTGTCGACACACTTTATAAATTGGCATTTGGATCCCCTTTTAAATCAAACCAATTTACTTTAGCATTTTAATTTCCACAACTTCACATATTTTTATCAAAAACCCAATAAACGTATTTATATCATGCTCAGAATGGTTTTAATATACGGGTTACCCCTTCCCGGTTGTAAGGCACCCATACACCTTACAACTGAAAACCGGCTCCCGTCATAATGGCAACCAATCTATTTTAGCCCATGCAAACATTCACATGTTAAAACTTAACAAGCATGTTCTCACAAGTAGTAAACATAGAACATGTTATATCACAGAAGAATGACATATCAATCAAGGCACAAAATCAGATGAGCAGGAAATTACTAATGCAACTACATGGCATGGCACTATGCATGGCATGTTAATTCCCTATGTGCCTAATATGATGCATGGAATGCATCTTTCTTGCCTTATTAGGCCATGAGTAAAATTAGAGGAATTTTATAAGCCATAAGAAGCATAAAATACAATAGTCACTCAAGGTTAAACCATATCAAATGTAATAGCAAACAATATGAACAACAATTCCCAGCCCTGGCCACTTGGTCATTTCCCGTACATGGGGTGATCAGTCCCAAGCACGACTATTAGCCAAGCACTGACAATTTCCTAATATCCTGCCTACCAACACAAAACAGTAAGGAAAAAGAAAAGAAACACCTATGATACCACTTTTTAATGTCCCATCCCAGCTTACCATTGAACCGGTGGCCCGACCGGTAGGTCACATTGCCTCAAGCACGTCTCCCCATATGCTAGAGGCTGCTGACTAGGAGCGAGGGTCTCAGGAGGATATAGTGGGGAGACTATACCCTCATATTAGAGTAACACAAAAGTATTATCATAGTAAATAATATTCAATAGCTGAAGCAGTAAACAATTGAAAGGCCGAAGCAAAAGATAGGTAATAACCATTTTATATAAGGCGGAAAATGCCAGTTTACAATGAATTCATGTACAGATAATGATATAGTTATGAAATCAGGAAAAAATACAACATGATTTATAAAAAATACAAAAAGAAAAGGCAGAAAATCCCAATGGAAATCCCCTGAGAATCCCAAGCTCCCGCTTGTTCCTTTTCTCCTAACTCCTCAGGTACAAACAACACAACACACAACCTAGGTCATGCAAGCAAGAAGGTATACTCGGGTACCCCAGTACAATGGCGGCCTGAGTAGGGTGTGATATATAAATCTCAGTTGGCCGGCACCACCGATGCTTAACCCAATCCAGACAATGTATAATAATTAAATAGTGAGCAGGTATGGAGAAATAAGTAAACAGAATTACATAACTAAATATCACCCGTCCAGGTTCCCAAGGGACACCTAATGGTTATACCTAATTCGGCTCATGCCGGTAAACTAACTTGATCATGTCACCACATATATATAAATGCATTTAGATCATAGATGGCATGGGGTAAGAATGCCTCCCACCCATTAATAAGATAATTAGCGGGCACGAGGTAAGAATGCCTCTCGTCCCTATAGGTCAACTGGAAAGGGTCAAGAATGCCTCCCTTCTATCAATTGAGATTAATGGGCATGAGGTAAGAATACCTCTCGTCCCTATAAGTCAACTAGCAAGGGGTAAGAATGCCTCCCTTCCATTACATTCATTCAACCGGCATGGGGTATAACTGCCTCCCATCTGTCACATTCATAATACTGGCATGGGGTATAACTGTCTCCCATCCAGACATGTAATCATCAATAGAAGTCAACTGGAAAGGGGTAAGAATGAATCCCTTCCAAACATGAAATCATAAATAGATGTCAACTAGCAAGGGGTAAGAATTCCTCCCTTCTAGAAATGTAATCATCAACAGAAGTCAACTGGTAAGGGGTAAGAATGCCTCCCTTCTAGACATGTACTGTCACACTGGCATGGGGTATAACTGACTCCCATACAACCACGTATCTATCACATGGTGGTCTCATCATGGACTCACCATTATAATTCATTATGTGGCATCAGCATGTGCACACTCACAATAAAAACATGTCTATTGTATACTACTTATGGAATTACCTCATAAGTATTCAAAGAATCATACCACATAAACATAAGCGAACACATTCACGTTCATACTTAAGGAAACCCATATTAAGTATTTATAATAACATCAACATCATATTTTTAACATTTATACTTAAGGCAACTCCTCTTAAATATCTACATAAAGTAATTAACATATTCATTTTACTAACATAAGCCGTGCTGAATACGTTATCCGAAGGCGTGGTCATACCACCCTAGTCCATTCATTTCTAGTTTTACCATTCCATCTTAAAGGATACATTTATCATTCTTTAACCCTTTGATACCTTCTAAAAAACATGTTATATAGTCTTAAGTCATCCCACTAAGGTTACCCTCTTACTCAATTTGACTAACATGGACAATTGACCTAAACACAAGTATCATAGCCATACCATTCTATTTGTCTCAACAAGGAAAGTTCACATACAAAGCATAAAAAAGGAACCACAACAATCCAGCAGGCAAGCATAAATAGTCTATCACTACTTTTCATCTTGAAGACAACAAAACTATGATCACAGGGTTTTATTATTAAATCGTTAGTTTAGTGACCAAGAAAACTCTTTTTTCACATTCCTGCAACCCACACTATTTGCACAGAAACATTTAATCGGAACTAAACTTTCATAATTAAAATGCTAAGGCAGTGCAATATTAAGCTCACTATTACTTTATTTCAATTTAAAGGGCAAGGAGAGGGACCCTACCTCAAGGAGGATCCATCCGTTCACTCCGGCTCTTAAAGCTTTCTAACTAAGAGCCACTACTGCTCCCCCATTAAGCATAGGCACTTTCACACACATGCAAGGACACCTATGACCATGCAGGTAAGTCTCCTAAACTCTGGCGACTCGAAACCACGCCAAAACCTCCAACGCACTAATAGATAAATACAAGGAACCTTAAAAAACATAAGGAACCAATTCTAGGTGCTGTGAAACCAAATGGGTGAAAACCCCTTACCTCAAACCAACACTGGTAACCAAAACCGCCCGTATTCACCTTGCCTTCAGCGGCGGATGCCCAAACTCGAACCCAAGGTTCCCAAGACAACCTTGGAACAACCCTACATGAAGGAAAAACAAGAATCAAGAAACCACTAACACCTAGGTTTTGGAGGAATTCCGTGGGTCGGCGGATAGGCCGAAATATGGCTGGAAGAAAGGAGGAGAAATGAGAGAGAAGCTTACCATGATGATTCAAACAAAAAACCGGTAGAAATCTAGTGAAAATCGGAAAACGAGAGGAGTCCGGATAGAGGGTGTCGCGCAGCTCACAGGGGAGAATAGGGGGAGGTGCGTCGCGTGGGTTCTGGCTGAGAGGAGTGAGGGAGTGCGTATTTTATTTTTAGGTTTTTATTTTATTGTATTTTAAAATTAATCAATATCTTTAAACAGACCAGCCCGCACGGTTTGATCTGCATAGTTTTCCAAACCATGCACAAAAAGTGCGGCACCCTCTGCCTAAGGGAGATCCCTCACACGGGCTCGATGCATGGTTTGGGAAACCATGCGTATCCCGTGCGCAAGCCACTCCCTCTTCAAATAATGACGCATGGTTTGCCTACAATGGGCCACACGGTTTGGTCAAACTGTGCACAGCCCGTGCGCCTTCCTCTGCCTTTTAAAAACCAGCCTCTCTCTTGGGACCAAAGCTCCGGAGACCTATCGAGACACTAGGGAAACTCCTCGGGCCTTCTCCAAAGCACAAAACCAAAAAAAAAAACAAAACATTTTAACTCTCGAAACTCCTTTCCGAAGCTCAGTATTAAAAATAACCCGTTCAGTAATTGAAAAAGTTCAAATTCCTTCAGGTTTTAGTCCGGTTCAAAACGCAGGTCATTAAAATTGCGATCATGGTTTACCGCCAACATCTAGGAGGTGGGTGATGTGATTGACTGAAAATTTTATCTCTCCCACTCTTCAATCCATAGGAGGCATGGTTATGTGGTTTATATGTTAATATATGAAAATAATGTGTTGATGTGGTAGTGATATCACATTGTGGTAGTTTATTATATGTTTTTATGTGTAATTAGATTATAGTATGTAGATATTTAAGAGATTTGTGTTTTAATGGTGGAGTTAGACCCACATGGATGATGTTGGAAAAACTTTCAAAGGCCCATATTACGCATCAGTCCACAACTATAGAAATGAAGACTTTTGATGGAATAGTACTATAACAGTGTAGACATTACTATAATTTCATTTAATTAACATGTAATTTTATGTAATTTATGTTTTATATCTGCAGAAATACTACCAAAGTTACTATATCGTAGTAGAACAACTATATAGAGTTGTAACTTTGTCAATGTGTGTTTTTATAGAAATGTGTTTCATTATTGGATAATTTTCAAGCTAGGGTTTCAATAACATTGATAGTGTTCTAGAGAATATACTCTATATATAGTAAATTTACCTATCATTCCATAAATATTTGGATTATTAGAAAACCATGTAACTCATTTTGTTTCTTATGTTTGTGTTATTCTTCATCATCATAATAATTTATACCTTATACACTAATTCCAAAACTAAAAACTTTGGTTTCTACCGGTATTTCAAAAATTGTGGGATCATTAGGATTAACGTTGTTGGGATGTGAGGTTGACCAAATTTGTGGTTAAATGGTTACTATGTAGATTTTATGATCTATTTTGATTATTTCTATAAATTATCAGTTATATAATGATTTGGCTGAGAGAAACATGGTGGGGGTGGGTTAGTAATTAACTGAGGATAGGTAGTGTCACAAATTCACTATTTATTTACAATGTAGTTAGTTATCCTCTTTTATTTTGGCATAAATGTTTATTTAGAGGCACTGACTATGAATAAATTAATTTTCACCCTCATTTCTAAACCATTTTTACATATTTAAAGGATACTGTTAGTGACTAGACTTGGAATTATTATCTCATGGTATGGAAAATTATTATATTAAACTTTTTTCAAAAGGATTTTTATATCTTTGGTATTTACATTTTGAAACATTATTTCTAAAAGAGGGTTCCTCCCATATTGCATGATTTAGAATTTCTTTGGTGTAGTTGGTGTTAACTAGTTGTTAATTTTATTACCTTTGATATTTTTATGTGTAAATTTTACAATATTTAAAGATGTATACCCTTTGGGTTCATCAACATGACATTAACTCTTGAAGGTTGTATTTATGGAAAACTATAAGCATCACTATCAATTTCTGATGTGTTCTGGTTGATGTATGTCAAGAATGTATGGTGTCATAACATTTCATGATTTTTTTAAATGGAATATATTGTTCGAAACGATAGTGGAATTGCATTATTAGTAGGTCAACAGTATAATGAATATTATATAATCATTGGAAATAGAGTAGGTCATAGAATGGTCCCCTATGACCAGATATATAAATATTATTTCTATTGACAATATTAATGTGATTTTATACTAATTTCATGGTGGAATATTTCTATGTTACACTCATCATACTTATTTTCACCCATGTTTTAATTGGAAATGATGTGTAGTAAATTTAAAATATATTTAATAAAAAATTATGAAATGAATACCATATACTTGGAATATGAGTTTCTATCTACCTTTGCAGAGGTGGTTTTTGGATAGAGGCCCATTGTGATTCTTATTAGTGATGAGTAGCAGAATCATTTAGAGTATCACATGAATGATGATAGAGAGGTCAATATTGATGATAAAAAATGTTTCAAAGAGAATTCCAAGAGGAATAATGTACCATATAAACAAATCAATGGACATAACCTAAATCGTGTGAAACCATAGACATGCGCAAGTCCATATCTAGAGTACCAGAAAATATGAGGATTCATGTGCATTTATGGTGTTTTCCCATATAAAATTATTTCATGAGATTCCACTATCTGAAAGTCAAAGAACTATTTAAATGGATTGTCTTGTGACAAACAATCTATTTATGTTTGAAAACTCAGTCTCCTATGGCATGATATGACCTTTTAATTAATTTTAATGTTCTAATGATTATTTTCTAAAATACCATATCAATGAAGAAAATAATACATACAAGGGATTGATTCCTCACAACAAATAGGTGTCCTATGAAACCCAATTTTATTTGAACTAATATTATATTATCATGTTGAATTAATCCTCTTAAATTAAATATTCTGTGATACTTGATAGCCCACAAGGAATACATCTATCCTTCTCAATTACTCAGTCTCCCACATTAAATAAAATGAGTGTCCTGATCATATACTTATTAACTATACAAATTGGTCCCATCACATAGCTTCAAACTTTACATCTTAATAGGATTCATTGACCTCCCGTAATATTATTCAGATCGAAGGCATCATTCATCATGACCCTAGTGGTGATTGGATTCTAACCTTTAGAAGGATGGAACACTATACCAAAATCACGAAAATTCTATACATCCAATGTAGTTTCCTGACATTAAATTATCAGAAGTAGAAATATTGAACCCAAATTGAAACCCATATCATATGACAGTTACTTAATGATAAAAATTAGGAATAAATAAGATCAATTATCTACTCATGTTTAGATTCAACTAATTTACTGAATTTTGGCGACTATACATTCCATGGTTAGTGAACTTATAACTAATAATAGGTGTGGATTCATATGGGGTTACCTTATTATTTCTGACACCGTTATATAATTATATATTGGGGTATCAAAATATTATGGCCAATTGGTGACTACCACCTCTTCAGTGTCTTCAAGGAACTGTTTCCCTCTTTCTCTATGGTTGGTTATGCAACAAAGGTCCATTAAATTACGCTTTAACAGTTAAAAGTAGAAAGTTATCATTCATACCCCAATTATATATAAGGAGAGGATATTGATTCCATTTAATCTAGTTGGTTTACCCACCACTTGATATCCCATAAGAGCCAAGAACATTCAATCACCATTACAATCTGTATCAAGAGAATGTCCTCACAGCACACTGATGACAAATTCTCCTATGATGAGTAGGTATAGGTGTTCTAGTTAGTTCCACCACTATCTAAAACCCTAGAGTTACCATGGAAGACTCTTACACATGACGTATTTTTCCACACCAATCCACATATTCATAAACTCAACAAGTTGAATTAGTTCTTATTTTTGGACACATCGATCTGTGCTATATTGCACTTATTCCATAAGTAGGCTGCTATCCCAATTTAATGACCGTCCAATCCCATAGATACTGATAATACCATATTTAATACTACACTCCCCTACATGTAATTTACTAGATGGTATAATTATCATGTTCATATGGGTTTATGATCTCAAACACGCAATATGTGTGATAGGATGACTCTACTTGCCACCAATTCGACCACCAGCTATCACGGGGATCACCCTATGTTCCAAAGAAGTGAAAATCCTTGATGGTCATTCATAGGGTGATGTGAGTTAAAGGTATAGAAAAATTCCTTTCAATTACACCAACAATCACTCTTATGGACTTTTCCCCCATAATGAATAAAAATTTCACCCATAGAAAACTTTTACACTAGCTGTAGAGTCCAAATAGAGGGAATAAATCAAATTCCACCAACAATATTTCATAATCCTTGACTTATGTGGATTCATAAGGGATGATTTAACCTCTATGACCCTAAACCCCGACATGAGTCACCCCCAAACCAAGTATTTTTATTCAGATGGTCATAGTGACATAATCCTGAAGACCCCACATAAGTATTTTTTGTTGAGTATTCCTTTACCTTCATTAAAGTATTATCCATGAAATCAAATAAATCTCCATAAATATATTTTCTTTCTACATATACAATATTGTTTTGAGAAATATATAGATTTTTATAAGCATTTATGGGGAGGAAAAATGTCTATTAGAGCCACTAATATCTGATAGAGTCCCCTAAAATGAGGACTCAAACTCTATATCCTTCAAAGAAATTGTACTGACACCTGTTATATAATAAAAAACATATTTTAGATCATTTTAGTATATACTAAGTGAATCTAATCAATTTATAAAAAATATGAATACAAATATTCTTATATCGCCCTCATCTGGCTTTATAACAACATCAGAAATATAAAGACACGTACCTTTAAAAACTATGACATTTTAAACTTCATTTGTCAAAGTTATTAAGTGGAGTTTTGAGGATGGATAGAAAGTCTGTAAGTTTTTTATCAAGATGGAAAATGAGATTGTAGTGTAAAAATGTGTCCTACACCATTAATGTTTCAGTTGGAGTTGCTTGCAACATTGATGTTTAAAATATGAAATTGTGTCTCAGAAGGCTCATTTCAATGGTTCTTTCAAATTCATAATTTTTGTCGTTTAGTGAAGGTTATTGATGGTGAGAAGTTATGGTAGGATTTTGGTAGAGTTATTAATGAACATTAGGCTTTGGGTAGTTGTTTTTGAGTGTGTATCTAGAATTTGAGGAGTTTTTCCAACGTAAGTGTCTTCCGGTCATTTTCAATTTTATACATCTTGGTCATAGTTATGGGTCCATCGAACATGTTGGTTTATAGTGTTTTTTATCATTATTGTGACAGGAATCCTTTTGAAGTTCAATTATAGAGTGTTTATTTGTTTTTATTTTGACGTTTTGTGGAGATAATATTTCAGCATAGTGCTTTTATAGTTTTCATCTCATAAAATAAAGATCTCCCTCTTTTTACATGGTTCATTCATATTTTTATAGGATAAAGTGCATGATATATCATTGAAGAAAATGATTTATGGTGTTATTCGAAAAGGTTATTTTTGACCTAATGGCTGATGGTGTGGTTGTTAGACATGTGTATAGGGTTTTTCTGAGTTGGATAGTCATCATGATAGCCCATGTGCCTCAAACAGTAGCCCCTCAAGTGTATTCTTGGGTATATATTCCCAGTGAACTTATTACACCATTATGCTTCTATATTTCTCTTAAATATCGATAAAATACATGGTGCCTTTAGGTGGTATTTCATTCCATATCCATTTAATCTAAACCCTAGGCACAAATAATTATTTTTTGGTGATTCTAGTTGAGTTCCCTATTTCCCCTTCTTTATTTTCTCTCCATTATCTACCTGAAGAAATCGATGAAAAATTGTTCATGGATTGTGTGGTTTTGTAGTGAGAGGTTGATACATGATGTTGTATTATTATTTAATTGGATTCCCCTAGTGAGACTTTGGTCTTATGGATGTCTCTTCTCTATAATGTCTATATAAATAGATTTTAAAATCATCAATTCGAGTAAGGGGTGTAAGCTATCAGTTTTAATTATGTGCATCTATGAAATTAGAATTCTTATACCTCATAAAGTGAATGGTTAGAATTTACTTAAACTACATGATGAATATAAACCGGTGATATGAAATTAAAGGTGGTGATTTCATATATCTTTCCTTGTTCCAATGATATTGATTTAATTATTCTCTTTATTTAACCAAAACTAAAAATTAATAGATAATACATTGATAACATGGTTTAATTAATATATCTCACAAATTGTATCATAACCCTAGGACCTAACAATATCCTATTTTAGAGACTAAAACCATAAAAAACGTATTTTTTATTCTTTCAAAATTTAATAATAAACAAAACAACCTCCTATTCATTTAATGAGACATAATCTTCTTCAAATCCCAGAGAAGGGTAAAACACAATAAGGGGTGAGCTCAAATTTTCCGTAAGGGAAAAAATATCGAAGTCTATAATGGTTTGATTATTATTATATGGTAAATACAGTATAAGGAAAAATATATTATTCAAATGAAAATAAATCAAGAAGTGTTAACCATAAAAAAGGAATATAGACACATCAAATTAAATGATAATACTTTTACCATGTCATGGGAAAATAAAACATGATTCATATAAAACGATCCATAATATGATGGAAGGAAAATGGCATATTCATAAACATATAACTTCATATCATATTGAACATGGATAGCCACCAACCTATTTAATTGTAATTTTTTTATTATAAATAAATTTCATTACACCTACCCTTTGTTAACCAAGATACTCTCTAAACTATTCACACATTATGTTATGAGTAGAGATAATCACCATTGTACTAAACAATCATGATGCTTTCTAGTTTATAACTTATTAATATAAAATTTATATCTCATGATATATAATCCATTTTTAAATTCATTAAGGGGATATATAAGTCTCATTGATATAAAAATCCAAATATTTCAGTTCTACTTTTAAAAAAATAACTACATTATAAAATATTTTTAATAAATTAGTTGTTATAAAATGTATACACCCTTTAAATTTATTTCTAATTCATTTTTTTGACCTGATATGGATTCCTAATTAATTAATGGTTATTTAGGGGGTGTCTAAGACTTATTTTTTGTTCAAAACTCCAACTTGTAGAGAAAAGGACTGGGCATCATGCTTAGTAGAAACTATTCGAGCTAGTCTGCATGGTTTACCTAACTGTGTGAGGGTTGGAAATAGGAATTCAAGAGGCCACAAAGTTTTCGAAAACCATGAATCCAAAAGAACATGCCAATGTAAGGTTACTTGAATATTTTAATTGAGTTTACAACATGGTTTGTGTGTGGTTAGTGATATCTTGTGCATCAAACTGTGAGGGGTCCCTCCTTACGCAATGGGAGGTGCACAACTAGTGAAAAATATTTACAACAATGTATTGAAACCATGCAACCCAAATTTTTTGGGTGAATTTACAATTTTTTGATTAAAATTTATTAAAACCTAGTTATTCCCCCTCCCTTTTTTTTACAACTTACATTAGGGTTTTCTCAAGTTGGATATTCCCTTGGGTATAACCTAAATTTTTGGATATCTCTTCCATCCAAAGTTTGATCAAGCATTATTTGGTCTCATTAGATTCCTCCAGGTAAGACCTATAATCCATAGGATCGGTTCGTCATTTGTATTTCCCTCAATGATTCTATTTTGATGCAGGCTCATATGCCCTATGTTTAGTGCATTGATCCATTATTCTATTTTCTTCAAAACCATTCTAAATTAAAGGTTGATACTAGATGGGGAGAGTATTATAGGATCAAAGAATGTGTTCTATGACTCATCCATCAATTTATTTCAGTTTCATTAGTTGTTTCCATTTTGAAAATACCAGTTTATCTAGGCATTTCTTGTTTAATTCATATTAGATGATTATAATCATTTTTCTCATATTCTAGAGCCCATTATTTATATAATCATCACATCATTGGATGTTATAACCACTATACAACACACCCTAAGTAGGGTGTTACCACTTATACCTTTAGTGGATTATTATAACTATATGTGTTACCATTAAAATGTGTTATCAGATGACCATTATAAATTAATTCTTTTTATATAATCAATGGATACTTAATTTCTGAATTGGTATCACATATATAGTTTTAACTCTACCCTTCTGTGGTAAGTGTCCCAATTAATCAATTAACTATTCAAATGTCAAATGAGAAGCATTCTTATAGATATCACTTTTATGAGATAATTTTAATTGAATTTCATATGGTTACATGTACTTATCCAACATTTTAATTCTTATTAATGGTAATGGAATGAACCAAATAAATGAATATTGAAAAAATAGTTTCATGTCCTATTTAGACTTTCCATATATTATTGAAGATAATGGAATGCACCAATTGACATTTTAATAAGAATGAGTATTACATGGACTAAATTTAATATTATTTAATCTATAAAGATCCTATTACATATGGTTCTTTTTATCATTATAGAAGTGTTTAGACATAAACCAGCTTTGGATTCCCAAGGGAATTCCTTGAGTGCTCAGTGGATGACATTTTGATTCAAGGTGCAAGTTTACAAGGGAGATACCCACCATGGAACATGGTTATTATCTACTATTCAATTCCTTGTTTGATTCTATAGGATCCCTTAAATATTTTTCTATATATTATAATTCCTTGTATTCACTCATTATATCCATCTTGGTGTCTTCAGACACATGGAACCATTGATTCACCTGATTGGGCCGAGCCATGCTTAGCATGTTTTACCTTGGATGATATCCTTAGACTTAGTTTGAACTATTTGAACTATAATTACTTGGGATATGACCATTGGATTACACTCAGAACTCTTCAAGCCATGATGCATGTTATTATTGAGTTAGATTGGCCCATGAGGTCAAGGATGTATTAGTTATTATGTTGGATCCTCTTTCATTATCAACATCATTATATGATGATTTATTATTCCTTCAATAATTTATTATTATTAATCTCATGATGTTGTCAGTGTTTTTTAAACCTCATAGAACTCATCTATATCAACTTAACATAAATGATCTAATTAAATAAATTCATGTTTAGAGGAATTTCTAGCTAAGGCTGAAGTAGATATTTCTTGTCATTATAGCATTGATTTAATTTATATATACCAATATAATTTTTCATCTTATATTAATATAATAGATGGTATATTCCCCATTTTTTGTGGATTACTATGATTTATCTCATACCTTATCCCAGGAACAAATGGTACCCAAGAAAAGTATGTCTATGTAGGTGTTGATAAGGGGATGTGTCTAGATTTGGACACTTGTTCATGATTTATTACTTAGGATTGATCTTAAAAGAAGATGATCGGGCCAGTTCGTGGGATGATTGAATAATTATTGGATTGTTTCAAGTTATTTTATATAACATGTATTACTTTCTACCATGTAAATATCAGTTTTTTAGTTTTGTAGAGACATGACATGACATAATTATCTTTGGTATATGGTTTAGTTCTATGTTTTGATTTTTATTTTCATCTTATATTTTTACTGTTATTTTTACTTCTTATCCTTCATTATAATGCTTCCACTATATACCAGCTTATTATTATCTATTTTTCTCTACATTGGTTATAAGAAAATAGTATCCAAAAGTACACACCCAAAGACCTCACTACTTGTTGGTAGTCTCTAGTGTATTTGGAGGAGAACTTTATGCCATGTACCCCCATCACGGGGAACTCATTTAGTGGATTTTGGGTTGGGATGTCACAAATTGGTATGAAAGATCTTTTCAATCTTTATTATTTTGAGACAATAGAAAAGATAATATAAACACATTGGAGTTTGGTTATAATACATCCTTAGGAGTAGCTAACCCATATTCAGTGTAAATACTACGTTTCCTAATATATATTTTTTGGTTTTTTGTTTATAATAGTTGATATATTCCAACCATTTGGTGATTCACATGATAAGTGATGGTTTAATATTATAATTATTTAGGATTTTATTTTATCCATATCCTGATTAGATAATGTGAAGTAAGCATTAAACATGAATCATTATAGGAACCTAGAAATCACATGATAGGGATATTACATGGCATATAGTTTCATTTCACTACATTCATTGCTTGTTTTTCCTATGATTTTTGAGTGAACCATGGTTGTTATATATTCATGTTATGATAATTTCATTTAAATTTTAAGATAATGGGTTATTTAAAGTGTCATCATCAACAAAAATAGTGTTTTCTTGTATAGGATTATAGTGACATGTAAATGTATGGTTTCTACCCATGTCATCTATTTAACACTCGATACAAGAGATGCTCATTAGTTTCGATTGAGTGACTACCAGTTTAAATCCCTAAAGTGTATAAGGCCTCATGAATTAGAAATGGTAATTACCTGAGTTGATCCATCCAATATTACCTGTTATATTCTGAGACAGAATATAAATGGGTTTAAATAAAAATTAAACGTGAGATGATTTCATGGATAAGTTTTATTCTCTCTTATTAACTATTAATTTATATCCATTTTAATTGAAATTTATATATATATATATATATAAGAAAATAGTAACATAAAATGTAAATATTGAGTAGAGTTAATGATTTTCAGTAAATGAATAGGAAAAATGCAGTTGACCATTCACCTTTTAAAACCCCTATAAAATTAAAATTTGAACACCTACAAATACCTTGTCCTTCTATGTGTGTATTTGGGTAAGTATCTTGTATAGTGAACCTTTTTTCATGTTTTATTATTCCACTAGTGTATCTATCTATTTACAATTCTTGTTATGAGGCATGTTCTTGGAATCTGTAGATTTATGCCATGATGAGATCCTTAAGTCATGTGCTATGAGGGTGGTGATGACTACACTACATATATGGTGGGGCTTATGTTACTAGTCTTACAACCAAGATTTCTAAAAGAGTTACCACCTTTTATACCCCTTATTGGAACTAACACTCATCTTTGAGAGAATTTCCTATGACTTATATAATCTATTTGAGGTAATCCATGAAATGAATCTACTATGGTTGATATAAATCATGTGTTCCTACAACATCATACTCCCATATTTATGTGAGATGGTGGTCGATAGGCTAATGAGTCTTAGCAGTGGTCCATACCTTCTGTCCTTGAGTATCTAATGATGCCTCTAGAGAGGAGGGTCAATCTATCCACCTATATGCTTCATGATTCTTCTAAGAACTAGTGGAATGTGGTTAACCAAACTATTTATCATTAGTAAATGGAATGGTATGAATTTCAGATTGACATATATGATTAATTATTTCCTAAGAAGCTATGAGATTACTAAGCTAGAGAGCACATGCACCTGATGCAAGGTTCTATGAATATTATAGACTACTCAAATCATTTTATAGATTTTTAAGGCTATGAAACTCTTCTAAACAGTGATGATATATCATGTGATAAAGTCTTCTAGTTTCTATACTCAAGTGACCGTATGTACCCTACCTAACTTTTTGGAATTTAAAAATCAGGCTCTTATCACTGAGAAAACCATGAGGGAAGTCAATTGTTATGGGATTAAGGGTTCATTACTGAGGAAGGGTACTAGTTCTTATGGTAGTAGGAATTATATACTTTAGGATTTTAATTAGAGTAGTGGAATAAATATTATCTATACCTAAATCTCTATTATATGCCATTAGTTTAGATAACAGGGGAATTTGAAGCCTCAGTGTGATAAAGTCCCTCTTGAGAACCAATATTGTGGTTGTATGGAGAATCATTACATATTTTTCTTAGACCTTTCCATTTTCTTCCTTTGGATGAGGATCCACACCATCTCCACATTGAAGGTAAGGATCAATTATTCCAGGTGACGTGGAGTGTTGGAGTAGATCCAAAAGGAAAGGCTGAAGAGGATTTCATGGTTTTGGTAGCCACCCTTCTAAATATCTGTGCTAGTAGAGTGAACCTTCTAAAGGAAGTCCTAAAATAACATAGCGCTATGGATCAGGTCAGTTTAATGATTTATTGATGACATCTAAGGATCGAAGTGCATGACCATCAACAGTATGAGGTACTATTCTGGCATCCTCCACTATTGCACATGCTTTATTCATTATTGTCTCTTCACATCCATTTATCTCTTCATTGACCATGGAAAGTCTTGTGTTGGATATTCAGTACTTCTATGGTTTGATGTACATTGAAACACCATTTGGAGCGTGTTTAGAGTGACTACTTTAATTCAAGGACTTCCCTATTGATTAAGGAAATTATCCATTCTTATGGTACCTATTTGTACTTGAAATAACTGGCTTAAATACTAATCTTGGGTTGAACTGATTGGTTCACTATCATGCCTATGTGGATTTTTAACGCTGCAGGGTGTCTTTTGCATCACCATAGGGAAGTCGTTATCTTCAATTGGGCGAGTTTAATGTATATTATAGTAGAGGATGGTCCAAATCATCTTGGGCTAGGTGTAGTCACCACTCAGATTTCTATTCCCTTCACGGAGGATCAGAGAATGTATCAAAATTTTTTTTCCTCCTTTATTTGATCATTTTAGGGAATTAATTCTTGATGATTTTTATTTATTACCTCCTAATAGAGATTAATTGTTTATTATAGAGCATAATCTGGCAGCATATCCAATAACTATTCGTCCATACATGATACATCTATAGAGGTCTAGGAGTTCAAGAGATAGTTGGATGATACATAGTCTAATGGTTTAATTTGAACCAATAATTCCTCTAAGTGTTCACCCATACATTTCAACAAGAATTAGAACATGAACCTCATGATTTTTTTGGATTACTGATAGTTGAACCATCTTACAATTAAGAATCATTTTTGACTGCATCAAATAGATGATTTATTAGACCAGCTCCCATGACCTCGAGTATTATTGAAAGACAACCTGAGATCAGGATATAATCAGGTGAGATTTAGTCCCACATATATTTCATTTATGAAATTCCATAGTATGTTTTGGTAGTATGAGTATCTCATTATGATGTTCAGCCTTATGAACATTCCCACTATTTTCATGACTTTGATGAATAGTGTTTTCAATCCCTATCTGGATTCTTTTATTGTGGTCTTTGTGGATGACATCATGGAGTATTATCATGATCATAAATACCAATATAAACACTATGAGATTTCTTTGAATGAAATGAAAGATATTAAGATTTATACCAATCAAACAAAGTAAAATTTTTGGATCGAAAAAGATAACTTATTGGGTCATAATATCTCATAATTAGGGGTATCTATTGACCTAGAGAAGTTGAGTGATCTAGTTCCCAAAGAGAAACCCAAGAACATGTTTGATATATAGAGTTTCTTGGGGATGACCAGATATTATAGGCATTTCATACTATACTTATGACACATTTCTACACCTATTACCGGTCTTATAAATAATTATGTGATGTTACAGTGGTCATTAGCATACACGAAGGCCTTGTAGGAGTTGAATGGATGGCATACCTCAACATTGATTCAGATTCTTCCAAATACTATAAGATGATATATAGTTTTATGTGATGCGTTATTCATCATCCTGGGTGATGTGCTCTTGAAGGAGGATATAGTAATTATATATAGATCTCTGTAGTTGAGGAATCATGAGAGGAATTTCTCGACACATGATATCAAGTTAGTATCTATTTTCCATGTGTTATGCTACATAAGACACTATCAGATGAGTGGGAACTTGGTAGTATATATGGAAGAAAATATCCTCAAATGTATATTTACGTAGAGTGGCCTGAATCTATGAAAATGAATATTGGTGGAATACCATTAATCTTTCAACTTTGATATTTCCTATACACCTACAAGGAGAAATGCGGTAGCAGATGCACAGAGTCATAAATCTATAGCACAATCCATATAGAAACCCAGTGATGAATGAAAATTCATATACCTATTTTCTACGATGCATTTGGAGTTTAAATATATTCATGAGAAGTTTTTTATTTCATACATGATAGTTAAATCTTCCCTTCTTGATATGGTAATGACTAGGATGTTTCTAGATCCTGATGGCTTGGTTATTAAAGAGAATATTTTTGGTTAGGAACAACCTCTAGATTGGTCTATGGATAGAGAAAATATCCTATGTGTATATATTTTTGGGGGATTTATGGATATTATATAGGAAGTGATGTGAGAGTACCATGATTCTTAGTGGGGATTTCATCTATGAATCTCCAAAATACATTGAGTTATGTGACACTAGTATTGGTAGCCTCAGATGAAATTTTAGATAACAAGTTTTATAACTAGGTGTTCCACCTATCAACAGGTGATGGTGGATCACGAGTGACCTATAAGATTGTCATATCTCTTTCCAGTTCTAGAAAGGAAATGGGAAGATGTTGCAATAGATTTTTTAGTTGGGTTACCAAGGTCACCTCAATATTTCAACGTATTTTGGGTAGTCATGGATCGACTGAAAAAAGTAGTATACTTCCTTAATATTTTGGAGACTTTATTGGTTGATGATCTAGGGAGTTTATATTTCCATGATATCATAAATATACATGGGGTCCCTCATAAACTCATTTTATATGGGAAAACTCATTTCATATCAAGGTTATAATAGGGGAAATAGAGAGATTTGGGAACATAAATGATTCTAATCAAAAGTTTTCACCCTCATCACAATTGATAGATGAAACATATGATACTAGTGTTAGAGGACATGATCTGAGATTGAATCTTTGATTTATATAGTTCATGGAAGAAACAGATACCTTTCACCGAGTTCAACTAAAAAATTATCTTTCATGATACGATTCAAATAGATCGTTATGAGGCCCTATACAGTAGGTCATGCTGTTCACTCTTGTGCTAGTTAGAGGTAGGGGAGGAAGAACTGTTGGGTCCTTATCTCTTTTATAGTACATAAGAATGGGTTTATTATATAAGTATGTTTATGCATACTTCTCAGTCTAGATAGAAATAATTTGCCTATCACTATTGAAAACCTATGGAGTTATAGGTTGGGGGTCATTTTTTATCATAGGAATCACCCAGACATGGGATAAATGAATACAAAGGAAAGTGAATAATTAACCATGGTATTTCAGGCCATTTGGGATTCTAGTTTGGGTGCCCCGATAGCCTATCAGTTGTTATTACCTCAGTGGTACTATTCCATGCACAAAGTCTTCAACGTTTCACAACATCATCATTTTCATGCTGATACAGCTAAAAATATTGAGCCCAATGATGTGAGTAAGATGTTAATTCTTCTTTTGTGGAGTATACCATATGCATCATTGACCATAACACAATGTTCTCTGATTCTAGTCAATCAGTTTAGTATGGGTGTTATGGAAGCACGTCCAGGTATAAGATGAGACTTGGGAGAGGGTGGATGATGTATTTGCTCTGTAGACCGAGTTTTTATTAGACATCGACTTTCCACCCATGGAAGGTGAAATAGATTATGAGTTCTTTTAAGGGAGGAATACTATAAGAAACTAATTTTCTATGAGTAATTAAATAATTAAATTTTTGTTTAATTCATTATTATAGACAAAATTAATACTTCTAATGAGTTTATTGTTTTTTCAGGGGTACCCATGGCTTGTTTGGTGCTCAGAACTGTAACTGGTGGAGAAAAGGTGTGGGTTTCATAGTCATTTGAAATAATGTGATTTAGTATGCATGGTTTAACTAATTATGTGAGGGATTTAAAATGGTTTTCACGAGGCCACATTTTTTGATGAAATTGTGACGCCTAAGGCACACACATGTGTGGGGATACCAACAGTTTTCAAGAGAGCATGAAGTAAGATTTGGGAATAGTTAGTAAAATTGCATGCATAAAACCATATGATGTATCTATTTTGGTAGTGGGATGTGCAGGATTGGTGCACAATTTGGAAAATCGTGCAACCAAACCGTTTGAACCATATTTTTTGGGTGAATTTATGATTTTTCACATAAAATTTATTAAAACCTAATTCTTCCCCTTACCTTCACTTTTTCAGTGTGTAGGGGTTTTCCCCCATTGGATATTCCCTTTTTTATAACATAGAGTTTTGAATATCTATTCCATCTGAATCCTGTTTGAGTGTCCATTTCACTCATTGGATTCCTCCAAGTAAGATCTACCATCCGTAGAATTGGTCCGTCATTTGTATTTCCCTCAATTATGTTATTTGGATGCAAGTTCATATTACCTATTTTTAGGTAATTTATCCATTATTCCATTTTATTCCGATCCAATACAAACTAAGGGTTGATAATAGATGAGGAGAGTGATATTGGCTCAAGGTAGGTGGTCTATGACTCATCCCTCAACGTCTTTTCATTTCATAAGTTGTTACATTTTTACACACATCGTTTTTGCCATGAATTGATGATTAAATTAATATTCTATGCTAATAATAATTGTGATCATATTTTAGAGACCCTTATACAAATAACCATGAAATCATTGGATGTAAAAACATCAATGCCAACGACATCAAGTATGGTGTTACCTATTTTATGCCTTTAGTGGTTTGTTATGACTTTCTTCACCGCCATTATGGTGTTTTATAACTTAAAACTTCTAAGTTAAGTGTTATTATATAATAAATGGATCATTAATTTCAAAATGGTTAGAACATGTATAATTTTGAATCGAACCTTCTAAGGTATGTTTCCCAATTAATTAATTAACTTTTCAAATGTTAAATAGAAATTATAATTATAGATATCACATAGAATAGTCAATTATAATTGAATTAAAAATGGTAGTATGTACGTACTTATACCACATTTTAATGCCTATAAAAGCTAATGGAATGAAAAAATAATTGAATATGGAATTAATTTAATAAATTGTTTCATTTCTTGTTTAGACTTTCTAATAAGTATGGAAGGAAATGGAATGAACCAATTGACTTACTAAAAGGCACAAGTATTTATGAAATAAATTAAATAATTATTAATGTATATATTTCTTATTGCACATGGACTATGTTATCTTTAAAGGAGTGTTAAGATCAGATTCATCCTTGGATTGCTGATGGAACACCTTGAGCACTCAGGGGGCGCCATTTCGATTCAAGGAGCTAGTTTATAAAGGAGATAGCCACCTCAGGACATAGTCCATATCTACTAGAGGATTCATTGCATGATTCCATAGGATTACTTAACCATCTTTATGGGTATTAAAATGTCTTGGATATGAACCTTGGATCCATATTGATGTGTTCAGACATGTGGTGCAATGAATTCACCCCAATGGGCCCTGTCATACTTAGCCCGTTTTACATTGGATGAGATCCTTATACTCATTTAGAACTATTTACAGTGCAATTACTTGGGATATTTTCCATGGAATTCACTCATATTGATTATATCTAGGATGCATGTTGTTACTGAGTTGGATCATCCACTGGGGAAAAATATGCCTTGGTTATTAAATTAGATCATATTTTATTATCATCTTCATTATAAGATTCCTTCTTATACCTTGGATCCTTTATTATTTTTACTCTAATGATATTTTTAGTGATGTTTATACCTCATATGACTCATCCATATAAAATTAGCTTAAATGAAAATAAAATATGATTTCATATTTGGATAAATTCCTTGAAGAGAATAAGAATTTATCAGTTATCATTATATAATTACTCTAAATTTATATATAACTACAAAATATTAAAATTTTTATTCATAGAATGGATGATATAGACAAAGTTTTTGGTGGCCTACTGAGATTTATCTCAAACCTGATCCAAGTCACTAATGGTGACCATACAAATTATATGTATAAAGGTGTTGATAAGGGGAATAATCCCACTAGAGACACCTATCATGATTGCTTTCTTAGGATGAATCTTGGTAGCAGATGAGCATGCCAATGCTTAGGATTCTTGGATAATTATTGGATTCATTTTTATTCTTTTATAATACATGTATCACCTACTACCATCTATACATGTTTTACCATTATATAGAGATATGGTATGATATCATCATCTTTTGTATGTGGTTCAGTACATGCTTTTCAATATTATATTCAACATATATGTTTATCTTTTTTATTGCATATGATTCGTTATAATGCATTCCATTTTTTTTTCATTTCATATATTTTGTGCCCCACTATAGTTATGAGGGAATAGTTTCCCCAAGGACACACCCAAGGGCCTTTATTTTCTTCAGCAAACTTTGGTTAATGGGAGGTGTGCTTAAGGCTATGTGGCCCACCAAATTAGGGATCCCATTTCATGGAATCTATTTTTGGACACAACAATAAACCTTAGAAATGAAAATTAGTTTCATGATAGTATCAAATGGTAGCTCATAAAATACCATAAAAAATAAAATAAAATGATATAAAAAATATTAACTAGAATTAAATAAATTATTTTAGAATATACATGTTGTTTTATGAAAGGTAAACCCAATTATGGTAATCCTTTTACATATATAGATTTAATTAAAAAAACATTTTAAGAGTATTTATTTAAAACCATTGATTATTGTTTATAAAATGGTGTTTAAAATTATTTCAAATAAATTTTAATAAAGTATCAAAGAGAAATTTAAAAAATAATTATTGGAATAAATAATCAGGAATTAATAATTTTATTTTATAAGAAAATATGGGTAATAATATAAAATTTAATATCTTGAAATCAAAAAAAGTTTATATTGAGAAATTATATATCTCTTAAAACCCAAATCATTTAAAGAGTTCAAAATAATGGCTTCTATAAGTGATAAAAATAAATATGAGTGTGATAAGATACATAACATAATATCTTTCAAATAATAGAAGGTGAAATTGTATTGGAATAGAATATATGGACATAGAAAAGAAATTTAATTATAAAATATGGCATTTTTAACTCTCAATATCAAACTTTATAACTGAAATTGTCATGGAATATGACATAGATATCAAGAATAACCCCTAAAAAATAAATTTAGATTAAATAAAAAGATAATAATAGGGATTATTACAAACAAATTTTAAAAATAGTGTTTAATAAAGATGAGTATAACTCAATGAAAGGTAATTTAGTAATCAAAACCCTTAAGAAATTACTAATTTTCAAATAAAATGTAATTGGAAGATTCAAAATCATATATAATTATAAATCCTATAAAAACATGTATTATTCAACAAAAATTATTGGGTAGTATATACATGATATAAATTACAAATTGGTGCATAACATTAAAACATATCTTAATGAAAACCCACTTCATATTAAGAAAAAATATAATTAGGACATCCTAAAAGAGATAGTGATTGAAGTTAGAGTTTAAAATCCTTGAATAATGAAAAAAATGAAATTTAATATCCAATAGGAATTAAACATGCCATTTAAATCAAATGATGTGAATAAAAGAAAATTTTTCTCAAATAATGAAATTTTGAGAGAAAACTATTACCATGAGGTTATACTAACTCAGCCTTACTCAAAACTCATATATGGTGAATATAAATAATATTAATTATTTATTTAATAACTTATTCAAATGTATTAACCATTATTAAATTTATTAATAATCATGTTATACAAACATCTTTCATAAATATAGTTATTTTTACTAAAAACATAGAATATTCACAAATTTGTCTCATTCAAATATCATATTAAAATATTCTATTACTACTATTGTATTTGAAGTTCAACATTAGAAGATAATTAAATATAGAACAACCATTTTTTTACTAAAATTACTTAAATCTTATTATCATTATGTTAAATACATTAAAACTATTTTTGATAAATGAAACCTGTAAAAATTTTCAACCTTCTCAACAATCGTAAGGTGACATATTAAAAAATTTAAAAATATTAAAAACAAATTTAAGGAATCATAAAGGCATATTATATACATTATTAAAGCATAATATCATAATTTTATAACATCCCTTAATTGTTTATTAGATAAAAATTACAAAATCTTCCACATAGGTCATAAATCTAACCTAAACGATTATATTTTATAATGTTTCAATCAGTAAAGAAATATATTTAAATAATTATAATATAACACATTTTAAAGATTTAAAATTTATTATTTTTTATATATCATCAATAAATATATTTTTATAAACATCCATCATGGGTGGTGATGAAAAATAAAATTCATTGTTCATGGAGATGGTGTTCTACCATACGCATGACTAACGATCCCATTTCGCAATGAATGTAAAAAATTATTATATATTAAAAATTATCATTTTAGAATTATTTTTCTGAAATATAAAAAATATATATGCATATAATTCTTCCTTGATATTATCCTTGGGTGGTGGTTATGGAAAACAAAAGCATAACTTTATAGAGGTGATAACCATCACCTACTCATTATTGATGTTGTTTTGTTTTCTTTGTTAATGTACAGACTTGAATAGAAGTTTTCCAATTAATATAATAAAATTCTAGTTTGATAATTATATCTATAAAATTACATTAATAGGGTAATATGTGGTAAATATAATAAAAATTTAGAATCAATAACATAGTATAAGTGGTTACTCAATTTTGGGACTTGATTTTTATCTAATAATTATACTTTGAAATGAATGATTTATGATTAATAATAGTGACCAAATGATTTTTTAAATTAGATATTTCTCTATGAGGGTAAATTTTTTAGAGTTTTGTGAAGAACTTTCTAGGGAATGGGATACTTGATGTAATAGATATTCTATCTTTTTATAAGTGAAGACAATGGTTGTTTTGTAAATAACCCTTACATGTTCAATAATTTATGGTTAAAATTTATGGTGAAATGAAAAAATAATGTAAAAAAGAGAGGGAAGTGTTTATGGGTCGAAAATATTATAAAAAACTCTTTTAAGAAACAAGTTTTAATTTTTTTGTTTTTAACCTTTATAAATGACTATTAATATTTTACTCTTTATCGGGGTCATTAATTTTTTAAACATATTAATTAATTATAATGAAAAAAATTAAAAATTAATGGATTATATAATTGTATCCATTTGATTTAGAGCTAGAAAATATTTTTATCATATAAATTTCTAATGGTGTGAAAAGTTAATTTAAAAATAAACACTTAATTTCATCAAAACATTTTTTTAAAATAAAACCTTTTCTTATTTAATTTTATATATAATATAAAAGTATAGTTTTTTATTTTTTTGATGACATAAATTGTTTTATTATAAAAAAATTAAATTCCATTAGGCTCCCAAGGAAAGAAAAAACTGAATCTCATATTAAAAATACTTCTTTAAAAGAGAAATATCAAAGAATTTTTTATTAAACTAATATATTACTTTAGTTATAAAAATTAAGGAAATAATATTTATAATATCAATGAATATATGAAAATTTATAATTTTATTAATTAAAAGTTTATTTGATTAATTAAATGTTTTAATATCCTTCTAGGCCATGATTAGATAACGAAAAATTAAATTAAATCCAATTTGTTTTCTAAAAACCATATTTTTAACTAATAATCATGATTTTCATAAGAATATCAAAAATTCATACTAACTAAAATTTGAATTTTATAAATTCAAAAATAGTTTTTATTTTTGTAAATTCATATTCTAAAATTATAAAATTTATCTATCATAATAAAATATACAATATATATAAAATAACTTTTAAAGATAATCTATTTTGATAATAAGACATATTAATTATTTGTCTTCTAAAGGTAATATTTTTTAATTATTTTCAACCATATAGTTTATTATGGATCTATTAATAACTTTCATCTGGTATATTGTAGTTTTTATGTTTGGTGTATCATGTAATGCATTCTATCAAACAAATCCCCATTTTTTACAATGACTATAATATTCGAACTTTATTTTATACCCATATTAAAAGAATTTCATACTCAAAATATTATATAATAGTGGAAAAAGTGAGGATAATTTTTCTTCACTGAATCCTTAGGATCTAACATAACATCATCAAGATTGTGGTTCTTCCATTTATCATTGAATATATGGGTGGTCTTGTTCTGTATAACATTAACTTTTCAACCCCAGATCCCCATGAGATTTTCATCATGGGTGAGGTCATGTTACAAATATGAAAATTTATATTTTAGCACATAAGATGGATTTGGTATGAACTTGCCCAAAAAATAGAACATGATTAACATCATTCACTTAGGAGAGGCAGGGAGGGTGTGCTAATTGATAATCTAAGAGGCAATCAAGATCAACAATCTTGATGGTACTGATGTATCTTGGGCCCATAATCCAATTCTTCCAAAATCACATAACCAGTTTCGATAGAGTTATTTAGAGAAACAACTTATCACCAAGATCAAATTCTAGGTAACTTCAAAAAATTGCGACAAAAATATTATATAAAATTTTCACGATTTTTATATTTTGTTTCATAGTTTAGACCTTATATATACTTTTGGGGGAATATTTAGAGAATATTAGGTTTATTTCTCCAACACCATCATAACATGTTGTATTACTAAATCTATTCCCATAGAAAGACACTTATTGTGTCATATATATACAATAATGGTAATTGTTATTATATGATATCTCTATTAGTGGAATATGTTGATCACAAATATGACACCCGAATGTCAATTTCATTTTTGGGTATTTGTTGGATGGCTTGGAACCATTAGTCTATGGTGTTTTTGGATTAAAATGTGAAAAATATGTGACATTTTATATTTCTAACAATAATGGTTCATAGTAAAACTAACCACACAACCTCTTACACCATTTTTAAGGGGTGATTTACATAGTTAATTCACAGTTTTTGAAACTATTTGTGTAACCCATGTAATCCATTTAATAATGGGTATTTTTTTTAATTTTATTTTCTTTTTAATTGTGTTTTCCTTAATTAGGTTCCCCACTTTGAATGTTATGACCTATACTCCTCTCCCATACTTCTCCCTTATTATCCAATCCATATATGGAGGTTTTTTATGGATTTCTTGGTAGATTCCCTCTTTGGTAAGATTTATTATTTCTCTTGTTTCTATAATCCTCATGGATTTTCCCTCTCAGTGTTGAACCCTAGGATGAGTTTTGGTTTATGTGGTTTTTTTTTGAGTTTGTGGTTGGTATATTGGGCCAAGTTCAACCCAATTGTGATTGTTTTTTTGAGTTCTCACACAATGGAGGTAGGTTTTTTCATTAATATTATATCTGAAACATTATATGTGATGCTTGGGTAGTTATAAATGAATACTGATTGTCTTATTCATTTTTTTTGGGTTTTCTAAAATTATTATTTTTATATTTTATATGTTTTTGTCTTGGTGTAAATTTAATTTTGAATGGTTTTCAATATTTTTGCCAATATGTATTGAATGTATATGTATGATATAATTTAATGAAATTATAAGTGTCATTTCCAATGGTTTTTTGTGTTTTTGAAAATTATGTATTGATATTTTTGGATTTTTGGAAAACTTTGGTGATAAGTGGAATTGTGGTTTAAATGGGATTTTAGAAAGTTTTTGGATTTGGTGGATACATGAGAACACTTATTCTTTGATGAGATGCTTATTGTTTATAAATAATTAAATCATGGAAATTTTTATTATTTCCAAAAAATATGATAGTGTGATATGTGTATATACTTACGTGCATAGGGTGCACTTATGGATGTGTGCATGAATATAAATGAAAATATAATAGAATTTATTATTTCAAAAACGTTATTTTGAAATTATTATCATCATTTCCTAACATATTTTAAACAAGGATTTAAGTGGTGGTTTCATGTACTCTATAATAGAACATTTGGAACTTTAGAACTTTGTGTTTTCTAATAAATTCTATAGAGGCCTGTTTGTCACATTAAAACAATATTTTTATGAGACTTTCATCAAATTTATTTTTGGTAATTTGGAAGTTGGTTTTCCTAATACATATTTAAAGGATAGTTTGGAACCTTCAAAATAAGCGATGAAGATTAGTTTCACTTTTGGAATAGTTTTTGAATGAAATGGGTCTTCCTAGATATTGTTTATGAATCTTATAAGTGATGGAATGGTTGGTACTTTAAAAATGTTTTATTCAAAGATGAACTACCCTATAAAAGTCCCCTAGATATATAGGGGATTATGAAGGATGGGGTCAGGATTGTGGGCATAGAATTCACACCAAAATATGGGGGTAATGGTCAATATCAAGAATATATTGGGATAATAATTTTTCACTTATACTATTGTCATGAGATCCTAAATAATATCTAGAGGGTTGATAGATAGTCACTATCTAGTTCTTGATGAGATGGACTAGGTCCCCATGGTCAGGGAATGGAAATCTTAGGCTATTCCACTGGTAAGATTCATTGAGAGAAGTCAGGTTGGTGATAGACTATGTATAACATCATTATTCTGGATAGATGGTTCTGAACCGATCAAATTTAGGGTGACCTCTATATATTTTAGGACATTCCCATGGTTATTTATTTTTTATTTTCATTCTTGGATTTAGGGAACATTATTTACTTGTTATATTAACATTTTCATATTTATGTTCATGTATGTTCCCCATAATTTTGGGTTTGTTTCTCAGCTATACCAATCTTATTTGGTTCTATTTTTCACATCTTTTTTTATGAATTTAATTGGGTTGTATTTCTTCAGGTAAATATTTTTTAAAAAATATTTATAAATAGAAATTAGTTTCAGAGGAATATCATGATTGTATTTCTACATATATTATTAATAACATCATTTATGAAATATTTTGGGAAAGGATGTGTAATGATATTTTGGTGATTACCTACTATGTTCTTGTATGCTCACACCCTACTTGTTTATCTCATTATAGGTGGAACTGATATATTTTATAGGTTAATTTTTATAAAGTTAACTCTTGGAGAGTGATGGTTTTGTGGATAATGGTGACCAAGATTTCATAAATAGGTAATACCTAGTTATGTTTGGTTATAAATTTTATTTTATTATCTGGTATATGGTTATTATTTATGTCCATAGACTTTTGTATCCTCTATGTGTTTCATTATATATTTAATTTTTTTTTGTGATTACGAGTAGAAAACACCCCCAATGATTTATCTTGTGATGCCATGAAACTTTTAATCATGCCATGGGGATTGGGGGTTCCCTTAGATCCCTATCTTAGACAGTTTTGGGTGTCTAGTTTGAGGATGACATGGGTTGGTTTGTGACAAAATGGTATGATATTCCACCTTGTTATTTGGGTATTCTGGTAGGATGGAAAAATGATTCTTGGGACACAAGAGGTAGATAAAGGAAGAGTATCCAAAACTCTTATTTTTTTCTGAGGCTTTAGTAATCTTGGTTAGTTGGATTTTTTGTAATTAGTTTTGATTTTGGGTTTAAATTTCTAGTTATCACTAGTTTTTCATTAGGTGATGAAAATTAGAGTGAACCAACGTCAGATAGTGATATTATATGAAAATATAATCCATGTAGAGACCAGGTGCATTATTTAGTATACATCCAATTGATGGTGTATTCCTAAAACATGGTATTCAAAATCATATTGGAAAGTCATGTATAACCACTAGTTCCCTATTTAATATGATGTTTTGTGATAAAAATTATTGGTATCATTTTGGTTAGCATGGGTCAAATTTAATAGAAAAGGAATTTTGAGTCATAAAATAGGTAATGAAGGATTCTATAATTTTTTTAAATAAAGAAGGATTTTTCTATATTTAATTTAGTTGAGAAAAATATTGTTCTACTACATGAAAGGGTTTTTGAAACTGGTTTTTTGTATTTGAAATGGTTTTTAAGTGAAATGGTGTTAAATTGAGGAATTTAATTGTCGATTTTAGGTTACATTTTATAATGATATTTTTAATTTTTGAATAATGGAATTTGTTATTATGTGTACAAGATTTATTATTTATGAGTGTTGATTGAGTTTTAATTAAATATTTATTTTATTTTTCTTCAACTTATTTAGTGTATGCCACCCAAAAACGTCCCAAGGGTTTCTAAAGAGTCAGTTCTAGTTTTTGGATTTTCCCATGTTTCTCGTGGAGTGGTGGTGTTATGTTCTTGCCAAGAAATAACTATTTTATATGGTGATAAAGGTATATTAGAGTCTTTTGAGTGGCTAGAGAGAATTGAAGCGATATTAAGGTCTTGGAAACTCAAGAATCCTTGAGCTTGTGAGTTGTTTTGGGTATATTCAAGGGACCAAGTAAGACCGGTTGAATGATATCATTCCATTATCATTACAGGATGGGATGACTAGGGAGATATTCAAGATCACTTTTTCTAATGGTCCATCCTTGAGGAAGTGTATTTGAAGAAGGTTGATGAGTTTATGGGGTTCCAACAAGGCCAACAGATGGTGAAGGGAAATATTTACTATGTACAGAAGATGGTTGAATTTTCCCTATAGGTGTAATCCAGAGTTTTTTTTAAAGGATTATCATTTTTTATAGTGTAATTTTAATCATGTTATATCATTTAGGAATTTATTTTTATGAAGTTATTTGATGAGATGTTTCTAGAGGAGTTGGTTGCCAAAGGGAATCCCATAGTTGTTGGTATACTAATCTCACTTGGTGATAGAAAGGGTTCCTCATCTAGTGAGGAGTGTAAAATGGATGAACCTATTATAGAGGAGTCTCCTTTGATAGATCCTAATTCCCATTGCAAGGACCACTCAATAGTGTTTATTCTAGTGTGGTATGTTTTGTATATGTAAGAAATCCTGCCATAGTATTCCGAAGACATTCCATCAATGAAGCCAATTGGGACATCTTAAAAAATTATTTGGGGAAGGACCTTAGTAGAAGAAAAATAATTCTATATGAGGTAGTCATTTTTATGAATTTTTTGTATTATTATATTATCCACTAATCTTTTTCCATTTACACTTTTATTTTTCCAATGTTTTTTCTGTTAATTGGGTGATTAAATATCATTTTAAAATGTAGAGATGAATGTGTCTTAAGGTGTTATGAATTGTAGTCCGATGAAGTTATTTTTAGAGTTTATTTGGTTGGGGAATTATTATTTTGGGTGGTGGATCCATTCAATCATCTATCATGTTTTACTAGTTTATTATTCTTCATCAAAATGATGGGGGTGTCCACTGTGAACCACTTTGTTGTCTTATATTGATCTAGCTAGCTGTGACTTATATAATTAATGGGTCACACTAGATTTTAGAGTTTTATCCAGTTTAGTGATTTTTTAGTGAGTTATTTATTTGGGGTGAAAGGATACACTTTTTTACCCATCATGATTTAGGTGAAATTCTGGTGGTAGAAAGTGGAATGGTGTTGAGAATTCTGACACCCTAATGTCACGTTCATTTTGGGTATTTACTAGATGGATTTTCCCTTCAAGTTAGTGGTTTTTGGTCTGAAAATATAAAAAGTATATGTCTGTTTATTGGTCTCACATCTAAGGTTCATGATTAAAATGACCATAAAACATATGTTTGTAGCTTAATCCATATTTTGAAAATAGAAATATTCATAGTTATCACATTGTTTGGTAAAATGTATTAGTATATGATGTGATCCCCTTGAGAAGTGATATTTTTTTATTTTTGGATACTTTTTAATTTGGTTCCCCTCCCTTTGATTCCCTAAATCAAACACAATATAATATATTATTATACAAACCTTCTCACTTCGTATCCATTCCCTTAAATGTTGATTTGTAATGGTGCATTAATGGATTCCCTCTTGGGTAAGAATTATTATTATTATCCTTCATTCTTCTTCATTTTTCTCTCCTCACATTAGCTTGGTTATTTCTTTGTGAAACCCTAGGGTGATGGAAGGATTATGTGGGTTTTTTATTTTTATTTTTGGGTGGGAGTTTTTTCTCTTCTTCCTTGTTTATCCTTATTCAAATGTTTTTTTGTTCACACACAATTGAGGTAGGGGTTTCCATCCACTTACATTCTGAATCATTCCTTGTACTGATTGAGATTTACTAAATGAATTTTTCTTATTTTTATCATGATTTTTGTCTTCTAAAATTATTTTTTGTGTTTTTATATGTCGATTGTTTTTTGTAAATTGGGTTTTGAATGGTTTTAGATTATTATGCCTTTATGTATTCAATGTATATGTATGGTAAGTGTTTGATTAATTTATAAGTTTACCATACAATGGATTTGGGTGTGCTAAAAATATATATTTGGCCTTGTTGCAGTTTTTATATTTTTGGGTGACAAGTGGAATTATGGTTTTAATGGATTTTGTCCTTTGTGTCAATTTTGTGCTAAGTCAGTAGTATTTTTCTTTGAAGAGATTCTTATTTTTTTGTTTAATTGAACTATTTTAATATTTTTGATTTTCCAAATACATGCATGTGTGATATGTGCATATCCATTCATGCACAAGCTGTATATAATGATCCATGCATTACTAAAAATTTAAATACAATAGAATGTCCTCTTTTTTAAAATAGTTGTTTTTCATAAATGGGTTTCATGGTTTTTGAACGTCTTCCAAATAAGGATTTAAGTTTTTTTCTTCTAATTTTTTCTTTATAGGCCCATTAAGATGTATAAAACTATTCACTTTCAATGACATGATTTAGAGTCCCATTTGGAATGTTATAATTGTGTGTATTCTATGAATTTTTTTATTGGAAGATTTGATATTTTGGGAAGTTGAATTTAAAACAAAATTATGAAATTAAAATTTTCACTTTTGAAATGTGTGATGATGATCACCTTGGTATTTTTATTAGATTTTAAAATTACGTGATGTTTCTAAAAAATTTATATCAATCTTTCAAGTTATAAATAGGTTGGTAATTTCAAAATGTTTTCATCAAAGTTAGAAACCCCTATGGAAGTCCTATAGATTGAGAGGGTCTTCACATAGTTGGTATTGGGATAGTGGGATTGGAATATACATTGGAATATGTCAGATATTGTTAATGTCAATTATTTATTGGCCATCTCAGTTTTCCCCTATAATAATGTCATGGGGTCCTTGACACAATCTATTTTTTCAATAGTCTGTTACCATCTAGTTCCTTTGGAGACAGAGTAACTCCCCTTAATAGAAGAATGTCTATGGTGGGATATGCTATTGGTGAGGTTTTTTGGGAGTTTCTAAGTAGGTGATAAACATTGGATCCATCATTACACTAGAAATATGGTTCCAAACTGAGTACATCTTGTCTCACCTCTTGTGTTGTTTTGGAAATTCACATGTTTTTTTACGTTGTATATTTATTTTTATTTTTTGTAACATTTTTTAGGATATGTTTACATTTTCACATTTATGTTCAAACTAAATCCCCTTATTTTGGAATTGATCCTTTGAAATACCATGATACTTATGTTTCATATGTGATCCCTTTTTTACGCACTTACTGGGGTTTTTGTTTTTTTATTGGAATTTGTTATCAAAATTTTATTTTTAAATGGTAACATGTTTTAGAGGATATAATTTTTTTACAATATTTTTGTAAAGGTGGGTTAGTTTATTTGTATGATAGAAAAATATTTTCCACTTATGTTTTTTAAACCACTATCTATGTAATATTTAGTGAAAGGATGAGTATGGATTCTATAGTGCTTACCTACTAAGCTTCTGTATGCTGAAAACCTACTTATGTCACTTGGTGTTTGTAAAATCAAGATGTTTTGTATAATGAAGTTATCATTCAAGTTAACTTATGAAAATTCTTAGTTTTTTGGATGGTGTTGAACAAGATTCCACATATAGATCATGTAGTTTTCTAGTTTAGTTGTAGTATTTATTTTTTTATCTTATATATTCTAGTTTATGTTCAGACATTGTTGTATCCTAATTGTGTTTCATGCTCTTTTTCCTTTTTTTATTTTTGGAAAAAATTGTCCCCAATGATTTCTGTTTTGATTCCCTAATTCTTTTCATTATACCATGGGGATTGGGGATTCCCTTTGGGATTTTTTATAAAATAGATCATGTATTGAGTTTTGGGATGACCCATTTTATTTTGTGTCACTAACATCCTTGGAAATATATTCAGAAAAATATGATTATATCCTCTAGAGTTCGCATGGTTCTGTTAGACTGACTATTTATATGAGTGTGGGAAGTGGTGATAAATTTCAACTCATTACCCAAAACACGCAGAATAATTTCCCACAATCCTAATGTAAACATCATATCTCGATTAGATACAATAGACCGGGGTACTCCATAGAGCATAAATTCCTCTTTAATTTATATCATAGAAATATTCTCCATTGGGAAATATTTTCCCATGGAAATAAATTTTATTACTTCTATAATATTATTGACTAAAACCTATATGGTATTTCATCATTAAGATGTTTTTGGGTGTATTATAAAAATAACCATAGTGATGATTTCTAATTTTAATACAGTTATGGGAATTTTTACATTTTCAATTAATGTTTTTTCACTCTACCATAACATACTAAAATACTAATAATAAAAGTATATATTATATGATTTACAACTTTATGTTATCCCACCAATATATTTTTAAAGATATATAAACAAATTTTTAAAGATGTGATAGATAAAGAAGGATGATTTATGTGAATTATACCTAATCTATTTATTTATTTCCTATAAAAATGTGAATCGAATTTACTTTCTAAAATGATTTACATATAGTTTATCCAATTTAAAAACCTTAACCTTCTCTACAATATTTTGTATATCGGTATGATTATTCTAGGATAATTTGATCCCAACATGAATAGAGGGTTTCATAGAATCTTAGGAAAGGTAATATTTCCCCCCTTCTATTATGAAATTAATATTCATCCTATATAGATCCATGAGTTTTTGTAGTGACCCATGCTTATCATACATGAAAAATAAATAATGTTTTATGAATATTCACTACATTACACAAACACTTACCATAGGATAGCAATAGTCTAGTGCCTTTGGAATCTTGGAACAAAATAATTTTAATTTGGTAAAATATATTCAATGTCCCAAGAAATATCTATCCCATTTAGGAATATTCACAAACATAAACTACTTTAACATTGTTTCATAACATGGGGATAGGAATCATATGAAAGGGTGATCTCCGATGCTCTGTAAGGGTAAAAAAGGGAGATATATAAGAATAAAATGAGAATACTAGTATTGAACAAGAGAAAAACATCTGAAAACCATACAATTCATGTAAAAGAAAAAAAATCTTGATTCATAGAATAAATATGATCACTTAAAAGAATTAAATAAAAAGTGAATGAAATAAAATTTGCACTAATAAGATTACATTTTCATGATACAAATATTTGTAGTATACATATAAACTTATAACATTTTGAACATGTAAAAATAGAGATATATAAACTTATTAAGAAAATAACAGGAAATCATGCCCTCACATAATCATGATGACATGAAACTAGGTCCATGCATAAAAATATGGACATGAAAGATAGGTCGATGTATAACACTATGAGAATGTAATTAGGTTCATTTATAACATTGTGAACATGTAATCAGGTTCATGCATAACAATGTGAGCATGTAATGAGGTTCACACAGAACATATTTACATATGAATTATTCATATTTACCAAATTAATTAGATAATTATATAGGTCCCAAATTCTCATAATTAAAATGAAATTTATGTGTGCCATAAGAAAAAAACATTCATAATATAACAAACTATTAAATGAAATGGTTTTTATAAAGATTTCAAAAGATCATAACCTATGGAAAATAGACATGTTTTATAATCATTTCATTAATTAATCATTACATAACCCATTAAAATAAATTTATTTCATTATATTTCTATGATAGTATAACCAAATTAACATAACTTGCCTTCATAAATATCTTTTCATCATAAATAATTTAGAGAAATAATAATACTGATACCATTGGATCCTATACCCTGTAATTTATAGGTAACATCAGCAGATTTAATCTTAAATGGAAAATAATTTGGATCAATCATTGAAAAAATATTTTGATTAAAATAAAATTTCAATTAAAATAATTTTTAAAATAGAAAAATTGTTTAAATATATTTCTTTTAGAATAACCTTCAAATCTTATAAAGGTTAATTTAAAAATCATTTAAAACATAACTTGAGGAAATTATGCTTCTTTATTTAAAGAAAACATTTTATAACATAAATTTTTTTGAAAATAATTTTATTTTAAAGTAACATTTATAAATTATAATGTATTATTCAAATAAAATAATGGTCATGAAAATGAGAAGTTTCATTCATTCTGTACATGTTAAAAAAATATTCCATTTTCATTTTCACTAAAATAAATACATGCATTATTTGGAAAACATAATTAATAATAATGTATTTTTAAGTAAAAAGAATGATAAAATGACATTTAAAAATCATAGGTTATTAATAAAACATTTTTTTAATTTTTTTTAGAAATCATAGTTATGAAAGAAAATGTATTTTCGACCGAAGAATGAAATAATGTTGAATTTTATTAAAAATATTTTCTCAATTATTTTATTTCATAAAGGGTTGGAAAATTGTAATATTGGTCACAACCCGTCCTCGGGGCCCGTGCTGTGACTACCCCAATCTCGCCTTCCATAGGCTAGGGGCTGGCGAATCACACCAAGGCGTTAATCCCGATAAAAAGGGAAGGCATTGCCTTTATGAAATATAAACACACACAACCAGAGGATAAGAAGAAGCAAAAACTAGGTAAAGTAGTTTATTAAAAAAGATGTGCTGGAAAGCAAAGGGGCCATAAATACAAGCCCAACAGTAAAGTACAAGGAAAAGACAAAATAACAGGAATGTGTCAAGCTGCTCCTGGATCGTCCTCCGGAGTTCCTACCTGAAGGGAAGGTACAAATGGATACCTTGTATCTCCAAGTCCGTCTGTCACCTCCGAATATTGTCTCGTCATGAAGTCCTCCTCCCGGTACCGTCCAGATCTACAAGCCTCAACCACGATCAGTGCTGTCCGTCGTCTGCATCCAACACAACTAGGTGCGAGCAAAGCCTGTGCAGGGGTGAGTATAACGTTACTCAGTAGGGACCCCGAGACCCTCAAGGTCACACTAAAATCCAACAAGGATAAACCAAAAAGAAATATCTCAGCAGTTAACCTTTACTTAGGTATATGCCCATACATATACCTAAGTTATCAAGTAACCCATCTCAATCATGAGGAAAACACAAAGGTCATTGACTCAGCTCAAACCTTGATTTTTATTCATGATGTCAAAAACACGACTGCTGGAGAACTCCTCCTCTGTCGAGAACAGTGGTCCTATCACGACTTCAAGGTGCTACTCACTAACCTTAGACTGCTGAGGTAATCCTCCTCTATCGAGTACCGTGGGTCTTCCACCCCAACACAGTAGTGGTCCCCGCCATGGGTCTGCCGCCCCAACACAATAGCTCTCCCCCTAATAGCCTACAGAGGTACTCCTCCTGTCGAGTACCGTGGGTCTACCACCCCAACATAGTAGTGCTCCCCGCCATGGGTCTGCCACCCCAACACAGTAGTGCTCCCCACTGGGCTATTCAAGTCACTCCGAAACGAATCAGACAAGCAGTCATCAGGTCTCAGCCAGCTACAAGGTCTCCGTACTCCGTACACTCATCTCTGAGAGGATCTGCTCCATGAGCTACTGGTCAATACTTCCAAGTGTCACATAATCTCACATGGAAGTATCTCAAAGGACCGCCTCATCATATGGGTCACAACGCAATAGACGGCGCGTCAAACAGATGCCTAGTCTGTGAGTTATTAGCATTTCTGTTCCAGGGGCCCGGTTGGATTTTGGGTATAATCTAACCCGGACATACTCCAACTGCATCTAAATATTAGGTGAAGTATGCCAAAAGAACCGTCTCATTAGGAGGAATCCAACATAGTCGAAGACACATCAATCAGACATCTGATCCTTAAGTTATAAGCGTTTCCGCTCCGAGGGCCCGGTTGGAATTACGTTCGTTCCAAACCTGGCCATTTTCCAAAGTCGTCCAAAACTCACTAAGAGTAACGCAAAAGGACCGCCTCATCGTAAGTGTCCTAGTTCCGCAGACAGTGCGTCGATCAGATGCACGATCTTTATGAAATTCACGTTTAAGTGAAAAAGGGCCCAGTCCATTAGTCCTGATGGGCTAACGGGTCAGGTCGTCTCAGTTTTGACGGGTCCGTCCCGACAAAGGGGTCAGACCGGCTTCGTGAGTCGCGCAGCCTGGCCCGAAGGGCATGGACCGGCTCGGCGGGGCACGACGCGGCATGGCCCGGCTCTTCCCGGTGGGGCACGCAGCCTAGCTGGCTCAGCCCGAAGGCCGAGTGGTCCGAGGGGGCGTGGCCCCCCAGCTGCCCGAACCGGCAGCACCACCCTCTCCAAACCGGTCACCTAGGCCATATGGCCTTATGGTGCAAGCGACCAGCAAGGCGGGCCGCAGGTTCTCCAGCGTGGCGCCCTCATGGCGCCACGGCTCTGCTCCGCCCGGCCGGCCGACGAGCCGACCAGTTTTCCAGCGCGACGCCCTCCGGGTGCCGTGGCTCCCCTTCGCCCGGCCGGCCAGTCCTTCCGCCGAAGCGGCCCGCAATGCGGACCACGGTTCCCGCTGCACAGCCGGCGCAACGGCGCCGGATTCCACCACCACGGCCTACACTGGCCGCGGTTCCGCATCCCCGGCACGGCGCGATGGCGCCGTGGTTCCTCCACCGCGGCCTATGCTGGCCGTGGTTCCGCATCCCCGACACAACGCGACGACACCGTGCTTCCTCCACCGCGGACTACTCTTAGACGCAACGTTTCTTTGAGGGTGCGACGGTGGACCTTGCGCCGCCGGTCTCTTCCGCGTTCCGCCTCCGATTGTCAATTCTAAAAGATCATGTTCTAGCGGAGGGTCTTCGGGCAGTGTTCGTTCGGCCCACGCCCTCCGCATTAAGCGATAGAAATATGCCGTGGCAGTTGAAGAAATTCTACGACGAATCCAGGCACAATTTTAATCCCTTAAAATTGAACATAACACGTTCCTCAATAATTTTCATCGTACGTCGGGCGTCACAGAAGTTGACATCGTGTGGAAAGGATTTGTTGGCGACGTCGGAGTGCGTCCGAGGAGGAAGCGGCATCTCCTCACTTGTCGCGGAGAAGAAAATGGTTGGCGCATCGTCGTTCTTCGTGGAACTGGTGTTCTTCGTTAATGAAGTCCTCGTTCTTCGTTGGAGAAGAAAATATTCTCTCAAGAGCTATCTCCCCCTTAACACAATGAAAGCCCTCCCCACAATAAAATAATAAGATACCCTTATTATTTTATTAACACAAGCCATTTAAAAAATTCAAACATTCAAACACTTAATTAAATAAAAGAAGAGGTTCCATTAATTAATTAAGGTATGTTGGCCAGAGTTAAGAGTGGGAGAGGGAGAGGAAAGGTCCTCATAAATTTAAGGGGTTGTCATGAATTAATGGACTGAGGGAGGTGGAGAGTTTGGCAATTAATGGGGTGTAGCCAATTTAATGAAGGGGGTTCAAGGAGTTTAAGGGAAAATGAAAGGTTGGGGCTCTTGTGGGACCCACCTCTCATTTATCAAGATATGGGAAGTTGGGTGGGTGTGGGCCCCACCAACAACTTCCCATGGGAGGAATTCACCTCCTTAGATATAAAATAAAATTGTTCCAATAGTTTTATTTACTTCTTAATTAAACCCCAGTAATTAACTTCTCCTCCCGTGCAAACGCAACTATAGTAAAGGTCCCCTTAAGCAATTTCCGGCATTGCGAGTTTATCGGTGCCTTCAGATTCCAATTTTGAGCACCTGTTCAAAAGATAGAAAAACTCGCTCGTTCGTTTACTGAACGTACCTAAGCTAAACTTCGGAAATTGATTCCGGGCACACCGGGCCTCAGAATCAAGTGCTGTTAGAAGCCACAGACTCGTAAAATTCCAAAGAATTTAAGAAAAACATTTCCTTGAAATTTCTGGGTCTTTACAATATTACATTAAAATATCATTACAGACAATAATAGAATAAAATTAATGAGTTTATTGACATATTTATCACAATATATTATTATTAAAACATAATCATAAACAATATCAACAATCAATTATATTATAATATGAAATCATTACCAATTTAGTAGCATTGAATCATAATCCCTCTAAAGAAATAAAAAATGGAACATAAATTATAATGAGGGTATATATATTCATGTTATTATATTTCAAAGCATTTGTGTATATACCTTTTGAATGAATATAGGTGCATAACAAAACATACTTCTCAACGAGTTAAAATTAAGACAAAAATCAATTAATACTTTTGAAACATTTGAACCGTAAACACTATTAAAGATAGATTATCAAATTTATATAAAAATAATCACAATATTCAGTAGAATAATCATAAAATACATCCTTTGTAAGTATATACACCACATAAATGAAATATGGGTGAATATGGAATGTGTATCATAGATGTAAAAAGTGGGAGGGGAATCCATCACCATATGTCTGGACATCCATCTTAAAAATATAAACATCATGAATAATGAATATATTCTTCCTATACATATATCTCTATATTATATATATATATATATCATATAATTTTTTTTTTCTTATGACCATTTTTAACACTTTTATTAAAAATTCCTTGTTAAAATCAGATTTCATGAAATAATTACATTTCTCTTCATGTATGTTTTTATTAGTTAGTTATGGTCATCTTACTTAGATAATGGATTAATATTATCCATAATTTTAAACAAGACATAAATATAATATATATTCATTATAAAATTGTTTATATTAATCCCTGAAATTTAGTTTTATAAAATGAAACACAATGTTTACGACCACGGTAGGTCATACATATGCACTAACACTATTTCCTTTTTCTTATTATATTAAAATAAATAAAAATAAATGATATATTATAATTATTAAATAATAATAATAATATATAATATATATTTTCATTCAAAACATCCTTATTACCTTTCATGTAAAGCGTGAATAAATTACATCACTTCGCGAGACCGTAATTTGCTGTACACATGATTGATATAATAATATTCTAGTAAATGGAAATTATCAAGGTATGTGTTATATAATAATTCAAAAGATATAATAATATAATAAATATAATATATAATAATTTAAAATATTATAATAACTAACCATGATAGGTGGAAATGTAAAAACGAATGAAATCATTTCTTGATGTGGTAGTCCTCTATTCCCACGAACGATGATTTCATAACCCATTTTTTTGGATGTGTAAATGGTTGAAGTTCATGTAATTAATCTAAAAAAACTAAGTATATGTAAGATTATGAGGTTATTGTTTCATCATGATATAATAATAATTTATAGAGTTGGATAAATAAATAAAATAAAATACTCACTGATGAACGTTATGTCTTTTTTAGGTACCCTCCTTAGGTTTACACCAAAATCGTCCATGGTTGGATATATGTCTAAAATAATCCTTATAGTATGAGAGTAGGCAATTTTGGAAGGTATTTTGTTAGGTTTTGTTATAAAAAAGGGTTCTATGGAGAGAGGAGGAGAGGATAAGGGGTGGCCTTTTATAAGTGAGGTGATTGGAAGCCTTGTAATTTTTTGAAATGAAAGAATTACAACAACTTTTTTTGTAAAACGTATAAAAAAATATTAATTATAATATAATGGAAATGTTAGAAATATTTCCATCAATTATTCATTTAAAATGATTTGAATATTTTCTTGACACATATGACTTTAGTTTAACCCCTGGTAAATCCATTTTACCTTTACTAGGGTAAATATTTTTTTATTGTTTTTAATATTAATGTTGGTAAAAATTTAAGATTAACATATTATATAATATAAATTAATATTATTAAAAATCTGGAATATATTTTTCAAAATTAAATTCATTGATTTTCACAATTTTAATTTAAATTTAATCCCACTGACATGTTGGGAAAGTAGGTTTTTAATGAAACAAATGTTTAAAAGTTTACAAAATTTTTATAACACAATTCTGTATTTAATTTATTATAAAAACATAAATTTGACTAATTCCTATAAAATTTAATTGTTTTTACTTAAAAAAAGTTATATATAAATAAAATTGAAAAATATTTTAAATGAAAAGTTAGTTTTCAATTAAAATTCTGTAGTTTACACTATTCATCAAAAAATAAAACATTTCTAAAAAATCCCAAAAATTCAACCTAATTTAACTTTCATATTATGATTTAAAAATTTATCTTTATTTTATCAAGTTATTTTTATTAAATAGGAAAAATTATTTTTAAAACTAAGTGTGCCAAAAAAGGTGAGAAAATTGATATTTTAGAAAAATACCATGTTATATATAAAATTGGATTTAATTCATATATTGTGCATCTAAGAAACATAAGATAAATGTTAAATAATTGATTGAATATATATATACTATATCATTTTCATTAAAATAATTCCCCAAAATCATGTTATTTAATTTATTTAGGTGAAGCATGTTTGTTTCCAAAAAAATAGTTTCTTATTAAAGCATACCATTATTTTAATTTTTAAATAACTTGTCCTGAAATAAATAATTTTATATACATGTGTATACCATATTTTCATAGTTTAGTTAATACTATTCATAACATCCATTCTAATGGTTTGGGAATAACTGTAAGATTAAATAATAATATTTTAATAACAAGTGACATTTTTTTAAAATCATTGTTGTGTGTAAAAGAAACTAATCTTAGTGTTACATGAAAAACTATTTAAATAAGTATTTAGTGTAATGAAAATTTTCAAAAAGATGAAATTAATTTGAAAAAAATTATTTCATAAAATCTTAGGGTGCTAAATTCTGCCCCTCTAAAAATGAATTTCACCCTCGAAATTCATCTCAGTCATCAAAGGTTTAACATTTAAGAATTACATCATAAAAACCCACATCATACCAATAAATAATAAAACTTCCCCAAAAAATGATATTTTTAAAAAATAATAGTTATCTAAAGTAACTAGTAACTTGGTTTCTATATAGGAAGACATAGGTGGGAAGTGATGAATTGGACATGGAAAAAAAGCATTAATAGTAATAGAGAGCGATATAGACCATTGATCAACAATAAAATTTGTGATCTAAAGATGGTTAAAGATCACAAAACCATAAGTCAAATAGGTGCATAAAAGATCATTGATATCATCAAATATGAATATTTCATAACAAAATTTTATTTTAGGATCGTTTTCCTATAGTTGAATAATTATCATGAGAAGATATACTTACGTGATTTCATGCCATTTCCGAAGACCAATCTCAACCTTTATTTTCCCTTGATCAATTTACACTTTATCCCTTACTCCAAGAAATAAAGGTAATTTTTTTAAATAAATTACTATTGGATCATATGATCCACAAATATAATGAAAAGTCATTCTAGATTTCTTTAGTTATCATCACAATAAAATGGTGAGAAAGGGATATTAAATTTCCATAAATCTTCATATGGTGGTGTAATATGTTAATATCTAAAACATTATCTAATGTTTAAAATTAACCATTCCATTAATAGTTGAACATATAAAACATCAAAAGTTAAAAAATTATAAATAAGTACACTAAAATTTTCAAAATAAACATAACATTAATCCTCGATATATCATATAATATCTCTTGATTTTCACATACCAAACATATGAATACCTTCATCATGTATTCTCTTCAAAAATTAAATTAACAAGAATTACTATAAATCCATATTAAAAACATACATGATTATTCATTCCATACAAAAAACATAAATTATTAGACATATTCCTTAAATCAAAAAATTTTCTAAACCCCATCAATGATACCATAAACTTGTTTTTCAACATATCAATTATCAATTCTGAGGTCATCAATACTATCATATTTACATTATCTATTTTAATATTCTCTTTATCCAAAACAAACACCAATTATTAACATTATATACTTATAAAGGTTTACCTTCTCTTAATCATAATATAAACTTTCCATTAAATCACTTTTCTAGATCATCCTCACCATTAATTTTTTTTTAGAATCCTTTTTGAAAAATGTAAATTAAAAAAATTTAATCATTCATATAAAAAAATTCTATAATTCAAATACATAAACACTACAATCATCCCACACTAATCTCAAACCATTAACTAGGATTCATCATCTTTTTCCTTAACACACCTTTCCTAAAAAATGATATATGAATCAAGTATCAACATTAATTAACCTAAACTTAATCTTTCTTATAAACAATACAATGATAAAACCCCATACCTTCCCTATGATGTCTTAGTCTATTCATCAATAGTATAAAAAAGATTACTATTACAAACTTACCGATTTCCATCATGATAATCCCCATAGGAAATATATATGTATAATTATTGAACTTTCCTCATTTAAGAAATTCATCTTTTGATTATAATTTTGGGGGATTAATATTCCCATCCATTTCATTAAGTGAACCATTCCATTTTATTTTGAAATTACTTTCTTTATGTCATTATTTTCCACACATGTAACATCATTTTATTCCTATAAGACATTCACATGGGTGATTCTTCCCACACTATCAGCTCAAAGTGAACCAAATCTTATTTCCACTATGGGTTAAATGACCCTATCTCTCAGCCAAAATTATCATTCCTTTCTTTGGTGAGTCCGAGAGTTGGTTAATGTTCACATTTATAATCATGTTATGTGATTAGTAATTGGGAATAATCACAACATGATTCATTCAAGTCACTACCACATTTTTATTCTATTAATAAAACTTTCTAATACATTAAATGTTTACCTAATTCCTTATGGTTCCTTCTATTGATTAAACCAAAGTCATAGTGCGAGAAACACTAATCATAGTGGGGAGCTGCATAATCATGAAAAATAAAATATTAGATCTCTAAATATTGAAAACTTATTTATTTTCTATGATTCCTTAGTTTTATCATAGGTTATTCATAGTTATTTTCTATTTAAATATTTCATGATGGTTCTTGAAGATTTTTTGAATTCACAAATAATAACCCCTAAGAGTTTCAAACTAGTTGTGAATAAAGGCTTGTTTTCATGAACTATTTGATGATTGAGTATAGATCAATTCACCCTTTTAGGTGTTATTACTACTAGGTACCTATGTTTTATTGCCATATACACTTGTAGTATCTTGAGTGGGATGTAATTTCAAGTAAACCACTAGCACTATCCATTACCAGTATTCCAGGACATTTTCCTATACTTTGATATATCATCATAATTCTCCTTAGATAGGAACCAATACATATCCTTTGAAATACCCATAGGGATATCACTAATGTTTTCTCATCCTCATTTCCAATGGTAAATAGAAACATTCCTCTAATACCAAATATATGAACATAATCCTATCATACATGGATATTAAATCATTTTTTAAACATTCATTACAATACACAAACATAAACAAGATGACCATAATAGTTTAGTTCCTTTGAAAACATGGAAAAAAATATTTTAATATTGTAAAAAATATTCAATGTTTCACACAAAGATCACCCCCATTAATATTATTCACAAGAATACCCTAGTTAAACTTTCTTCATTACCTTAGGAAAAGAAATCTAATAAAGGGTGATCTCAGATTCTCTTTACGAGTAAATAATGGGGATATGTAACCATAAGATTAACAAAATCATACTAGAACACAAACATAGCATTAGAAAACCAGAACCTACACATCAAATATAATACTTATGAGTCATAGAATAAATATTGAATGTTTATAAGATAAGAATCAAAAGTGAATTAGAGAACATGATCCTTGAGTGTATAACATTGGAATAAGACTAATATTTATGGAATAAACATTAGCTTAAGACATTTAAAACATGTATAAATAGAGATAAGTTCAATCAGATTTTTAAAACTTGATATGATGCCCTTATATAAACTTATTTAAATGAAACCTAGTCCACACATAACACTATGAAAATTAGTGAAATTTCAACAAATAACACTATGAAAGAGTAGTCAGGTTCATGAATAACATTGTGAATATGTAACTAGGTTTGTGTATATCATTGTGAACATGTAATCAGGGTCTGAAATAAATTTCCACTCATGAGTTATCTATATATAACAAATTAATTTGAGATAGATATAAGTCCCACCCATATCATAATTGAAACCATATTTATTAGTTTCACAATATCATTAACATTCATCATATAATTACCCATCAAATTAAATGGGTTTCATAAAAATTTAATCATATCATCGGTTATTGAAAAGAGATAAGTTTCAGAATCATTTAATAACTTCAACCTAGTATAATATGTGAAAATATGTGGGCTCATGAGATTTATATGATGATACACATCATTTAGTAGATATAGGATTTATAAAAACATTGTCATGATAAACCATTCAGATAAATAATAATAATGTTACCCATGGTTCATACCACCAAAATAAATATTTAACATTAATATATTTCAACATATATTTAAAATTATTTTTATCCACCATTTAAAAAATTTATTTATGGAGATAAATTCTGTTTTAATATAATTTTTAAAATTTAAAATTTTGGAAATGAAATTTCCTTAAAAATTACTTGGAATGCATAAAAAGTAATTTTTAAAAATCATTGAAAACATTTTATGGGAAAAATATCCTCCCCACATTGAAAAACGTTTTTTTAAAACAATGATATTTTGATAATAATTTTATTTTAAAATAACCTTGAAAATTTATAAAGTATTCTTTAAATAAAATGTTTTTCATGAAAACATGATGTTTCGTTTATTCCTAACATGTTAAAAAAATATTCCTTTCACATTTTTGGTAAAATCCAAAAGAACTATGTTTGGAAAATGAAATTATTAAACCTTTAATTTTTTATATTAAAACACGGTTCAAAATTTATTTTAAAAATCATATTATAATAATAATAATTTTTCTTAGAAGCATAGTTTTTGAATAAAATAAATTTCTCACTGAATAGATATATAATGTTGGATTTTATTAAAATCATCATCTCAATTATTTTATTTACCAATGAGTGGGAAAGTGGTACTATTAAATTATATTATAAATAAGACAATATAAGAATGAAATAAATGAGTTTCTCTAGATATTTATAATATGATTTTATCCTTAGAAACATATTCTTGAACAACACTAATAAACAATGATATTGTAACATAAAATCATTACCAATAACTTTGAATCATAAGTCCCAGGAAGTAATAACAAAAAATATAACATAAAATATCATTATGATGAATAAATTCATGATATTACATGAAAAATTGTATTTATATAAACCTTGTGAAAGAATATATTAACATGACATTACACACGTCTCAAAGAAGGAAAATTGAGACAAAGTTTCTTACTACTTTGGTATATTTTGAACTGTAAATCCCATGAATGATATATCATAAGATTAATATATAAATACACATAATATTAGGTGTACTATAAATAAAATACATTCATGGGAATTATATACAAAACATAAAATAAATATTTTTTGGGTATAATATGTGTCTCATAGGAGAAAATAGTGAGACGAGAACCCATTAACTGAAGTCTTGAATTCCACCATACATGTTAAAAACTACTGTATAATAAATATAAATTTATTATAAATATATTATTTAACCATAAATATATATTTATAGATAATAAAATATATTATTTTATTATGAAAATATATTACCCTTTTGTTTACAATTCAATGTTAAAACCACATTTTGGGAAATAACCACTTGCTTTTTGATGTGGGGGTTGAGTTGTTATTTTTTTCATATTACATTGATCATGGTTTTATCATATAAAAAAGGTTTAAAATGAAATATAAATTTTATATATTCAGTATATATATATATATTTATATTTTTCCATAAATTTTATTAGTAGAGAATGAAATACACTATTCATGGAGATGATACACCGTATGTACCTATAAATGTTGTTTCCGTTTTCTTATCATATTTAATGAATGAATGGTAAATGATATGTTATAATTAAATAATAAATTTTATTTCATATATATATCATAAATATTTTTATTAAACTCATATTTATTACCATCAATGTAAATTGTGAACAAATCACATCGCTTGGTGAGGTGGTAGTCTTCTGTGCACATGAGCGATGTTGGTGTATTAAAAAAAAGTAAATAATTGACGTATGTGTGATATGATAATTAATGAAGCATAATATTATAATAAATATCATAAATAAACATTTAATACTTCATTATTACCATCTATGAGAGGTTGTACTGAAAAAATGAATGACATCATTTTGCGAGGTGGTAGTCAGCCATTCAACCAAACAATGATTTTTAATCCATTTTATAGCTGATGAGATGGTTGTAGGTCATGAACATAACCATAATAAACATAATTATATGGGATATAAATAGGCTATTATGTCATATTTTCATAATAAAAACATAATGATATGGAGAACGAAATGAAAAAAGGCTCATTGATGAATGTTACATATTCTTCAAGTATCTTCCAAAAGTATGCACTAAAAACCTTACTTGGTTGGATTTATGTCGAAAATAAGGATTATTGGATTAAAGGAGATAATTTTAACGGATTTAATTATTTATTTTATGAACGAAATGGTTTTTAATGTGTGAGGAAAAGAGGAGAATGTGTGTCCTTTTATAAGTTAGGTGAGGGGTACACATGAATTGTTTGGAAAAGAGAGAATCACACCCATGATATTTTAATTTAATTTTTTAAAAATATATAATTTTATATAATACATAGTATAATATCTTAATATTGAAATAAAATGGGGTTTAGACTTGTTTTGGGTAATTTTTAACCCTTATTGTTTTAGTTTACCACCAGTAGATTTATTTTACCTTAACCATGATAAATTATGTTTACTGTTTTTACTAATAATTTTTGGACAAAAATTAATCTTAAAATATTATATAATTTAAATTATTCTTTATAAAAATATTTAATAATTTATTCAGAATTACAGTCACATTTTAATTTAAAATTAATCCCATAGATTCTATGAGAATGTGGTGTTTTAAAGAAAAATGTTCAAAAGTTTAAAGTGTTTTTATATCAAAATTCAATATGAAATTTATTACAATGAAACAAATTGGATTAATGGATGTATAATTGAACTAATTTTACTTTGAAACAAATTTAATATATAATTTATCTTTATAAATAATTTAAATGAAGAGGTAGTTTTTTATTAAAATTAAATATTTTTCACAATTTATTAAAAAATAAAACTTTTCAAAAAAAAACTTAAAATTAAAAATAATATAATTTTGAAATTTTTATTTAAAAAATAAAGTTTTTTTTAACCAAAAAAATTTATTAAATTTTCAAAATTTATTTTTAAAATAAGTGTTCAAAAAAATGAGACAAATCATTATTTTTATAAAAATACAGTCTTTAAGAATAAAATTGGACATATTTCTATATCTTAACTAGAAAACAAATAAGATGAATATTACATAGTTTTTTAAAAACATAAAATGTATTAATTTTATTAAAATCAATCACTAAAAGTGGGTTTTTTAAATAAAATAGTTATACACAAATGTTTTCACAAAAATAATTTATCAGAAAATGATTTCTTTTATTTTCATTTTTAATTAAATGGTCATAGAAGAATTAATTTTATGTTCATTTTTAAACCATATTTCTATAATTTAGTAAATTATATTCATAACTATAATTCTAATAACTAATTAATAGATATCTTATTAATTAAAAATATTTTAATAATATGTAAAATTGTAATTAAACTTAGTTTAGCGTGTAACACAAAAAAACTTGGTGTTAGATAAAAAAGATAAAATTAGTGTTGTTTATAATAGAAAACATTTATAAGAATAATTTAATTTGAGAGAAAATCATAAAATATTTAGTTGTTACAATTTTGGTACTTTTTCAATCATTATCATCGATAAATTTTCATGATAATTTCTACTCAGATCATTCACCACCTTGTTTTCCTTTCATAGGTGGTAATGTATCCATTAGTCATAACCTTATATTAACTCAAATCTTATCCTTTGGTTCTTTTCTGTATCCTTATGTGTTTATTTTTATTTCAATATCTTATGATTAGGGTATTTATCACACATCTCACTATAAAGTTACTGCCAAAAATGTTTCAATGAAAAGGCCACCCCTGAATATTCCAAATCATGTGTTGGGTAATTTTTATCATAAACCATTTATTTAATTAGGAATAAATAATTATAATTTAATTTATTCACATGGAAACATGCAAAAACTTTTAATGATGAATCATATTAAATAAAAAACATTTCGCTATAATAAGGAAATAAATGAACATGTTTAGTTACTAGCCATTACTTAAGATTGATGAATATTTTATTATCATTCCTATATCCAGGGGAATGTGAATAATTTTCATCTTATCTTGGTTAATGGATTTTATAGCTATGATAAATTTCATAAAATGTGCCATTAATATCAAGAAAATCCAATGAAACAATAAATTTTAGTCATATTGGTTTACCTGGTAAATTTATAAATAACCTAAAATTTTTAAGGGTTTTTAGATATACAATCAATTGTGATGACATTACCCAAGAATGTTAGTGTTTATATCCAGAACTAATTTTTTTTTGTGTTTGGTAAATAATCTCTCATTCCTCAGGGACTTGAATATAATAATCACGTTATATTAATTATTTTCATTAATTAACATTATTTATGGATACTATCATTACAAAAAACCATATATTTAGTATATAAACATTACATATTAATTGATAAATAATCTTTACCTAATAAAATGATCCTTGCTAGAATTATTTTGGCATATTTTTTTTTTGAAAAAGTGGTAACATAAAAAATAGCAAACAAGTGAGATAAGTCATCTCCCACTATTGTTTAATAACTAGAACCATTATTATACATATTATATATAATACCATTCTTCATAACCTAGGTCAATGAAATATTAAAAGGTGTGGGATTAGATTCTTTGTAAGGGAAAAAAGAGAGATATCAACAACAAATGAGCATAAAGGTATGATAATACGACATTAAAATTTTAAAAACCAAAACATTCATATAATATAATATAATCTCGAGTCATGGAATGAATCATGGAAGGTTATAAGATACTAATTGTGAATCAATCAAATAACATGAGTAATGAGATCATTAAATTATCACAATGTATATGTTTTTTCCATACACATAAAAATAAAAAATTTTCTTTCAACACTCTATATCAATACATTCATGAAATGTTAGTCATGGGATTACCAGCCATGCACCTACATTGGTACTAGGATAACCTCTTGTGAACCCTCTTTTGAGTCTGGGATGAACTCTAGTGTACCCTCTTTTGATCATGGGATAACCTTCCTTATAACCATTGAGATCACATGTAATTAATTAATACCCAATGAATTTTAGAGAGATATAGGTCCTCTTGTCACATAATAAATAAAATTTTATTTTAAAATATCATAAAATAATCATTATATTGTAATTCAAAAAATGAAACGAGTTTTATAAATATTTCATTATGGAATAACCTATGGAAAAGAAATGAGTTTCACAAATATTTCATCATTTCATCATACCATAACTCTTGAGAACGGAATGATAACCACAAATATCTTATCATAATATAAATAAAACATCTAGATAATTAATAAATAAGTAAAATTGGATCATATCCACATTAAATTGTACGTAACATCAAAGAATGTCATCTTAGAAGGGAATGATTTTGAATATCACTTAGAAAATTTCTTGAGGAAAATAACTATTCTACTTTGAAAATGATATTTTAAAATATAAATATTTTTTATATAAAAAATATTCATTTAAATATAAATTTAAAATAGAAAATTATTCTATAAATAATTTATTTTTCATGAGGACAAGAAATATTTTCCATGTTGTAAACATTAAAAAAAATATTCCTGTCACATTTCTAGTAAAAGAAAAACAAGAATTATTTGAAAAATGAAAATTAGATTATAAAAATTTCTTCAGAAAAATTAAAAAAGGGTAAAAATTTATTTAATAAATAATATAAAAACATTTAAAAGTTCTTTAAAACTATTTTACATAACATGGATATTGAAGAAAAAGGGTTTTCGACCCGAGAGAGAAAAGATATCGGTTTTCCACAAAAAATTGTTTTTGTATACTTAGAATATAAGGAGAGAAAAATAAATGGAAATTTGGTTTCTTATGGAATAAATATAAGATACCAAAAATAATGGAATTATTTAAAAATATATCATAATATTTCATGATAAAAAACATAATCATAAATATGTTTGAGGTACAATGATTTTGTAACATCAATCCCTAACAACTTTGGTAACATTAAAATCTTAAGACATGTGAAAGTGAGAATAATATATTGATATATATATGAATAATTTTTAAAATAATCATCATATACTGAATTAATTGAAATTATATATACCAGATAAAATAAAAAAGTGGTTAATATGGCATGTGTCTCACATATATAAAGGTGAGATGAAAATCCTTACCCTAAGTCTCAACTGTCATCATACATGTTCTAACCTCAGGTATAATAAATATATGTTTATTATACATATATTAAAAAACTATCCACATATATTTATATATCATACATTATAATATTTACCAATGAACTTTTTACCCATCTTTTAACAATTCATTGCCTAAATCACGTTTTGGGTAATAACTTCTTTGTTTTTTATGTAAATTTTGATGGGGTATTATAGTCCCATTACCTTTATTGTGTTAAAATAATTTCCATAATTTTAACCCTGATCTTAATATCATATGTATTTATATATTATATTTATTGTTATCCTTAAAATATTGTGATAGAAAATGAAATACATTATTTATGGAGAAGGTAGGGTATATGTATGCATGAAAACTGTTTTTATTTTCACAATGGAATGAAATTATAGAAAGGTAAAAAAATATATTACCTTTATAAAATAATTTTTATGTCATATATATTACATACATTCAATCACTTTATCCTTATTATCTTCCATGTAAATTGATAGTGACTAATGAGTCACAACGCTTCATGAGGTGGTAGTCTACTATACACTTCAATTGCGTTATCGTATCCCCAATGAAATGGAATGTTAATAAGGTACATGTGATAAAATAATTTAAAAAGTATAATTATTTTAAAAATATCAAATAAATTTATTTAATCTATACATATTACCATCAATGTGAAGTAGAAATGAAAAAGACATAACATCGGTACTTGTGGCGGTAGTCCACTATACACAAGAGAGACGCTATTGTTTTCTAACTAATTATAAGGTAAATATTTATATGTTATATTATAATTTTATAGGTATACCTATATCATAAATATAATATTTATTCTTTAATTTCATAATTATATCAATTAATGAGATGTGGTGATGCAAAATGAACTAAGTTAGTTCACAAGGTGGTAGTCCTTCGTACACATGGTCTATGGTTTTATCTCCCATTTAAGGGAATAGGATATGGATATAAGTCATTAAAAATAATAATTACATCATAGTGTATTAAATATAGTGATAATGTTATTTTATAATAGTTTAATAATATTTAAGGACTTTGAGGAAAAAATAAAATAGAAATGTTAATTTAAGAATGACACCAATTTTTTTGAAAAACTCCTTAGGTTATAACCAAAAAAAACCATTGGATTGATTTATGATCAAAAGAGTGTATATAGTTCATGGATAGGGAATTATTTATATGATGTTAGAAGGTATAGGATGAACGAAATGGGTTTTGAGGTGTGAAAGGAGAGGAGAGTGAGTGGCCTTTTACAAGTGGGGGATAGTACACATTTGGATTTTAAAAAAAAATAAAGTGTACCCACATTTTTAAAAATCCAAAAGGCCTAAAAAAGGTTAATTATTGTTAATTATTGGTTATAATTTCAAAAATTTTAAATAAAATGAGAAATAATGATGTTCTGATATATTTTTAACCCTTTTATTTTTTGATGAACCCCATTGTAAACCCATTTTTACCTTAACTATAGTAATTACTTTTTACATTATTTAGAATTAATTATGGTCAAAAATTAATTTTAACACAATATATAATATTAATTATTTTTATTCTAAATATATTGTCCATTTTTACAAATTCAATTCATAGAATTTGTAGAATTTAATTTAAATATAGTTTTATAGACATGATGGAAAACCATTTTCCAAAGAGAAAACCAACAAATGTTTAAAATGTTTTTACATGAAATCTAAATTTGAAATTTATTCAAATAACCTAAATTTATGTAATTTTAATATTTTTTATAATATTTTAATTTTAAAACAATTTTAATAGAGTATTATAAATTATTGAATTAAAAAAGATGTTTTTAATAAAGGGATAACTCTTACTAAGTTAATCTTTCTCAATGACATACCTGAGGAGGTTTCTTTGTTTTCTAAAATGAATTCATGTAAACAACCTTATTTGATTTTTTTGTTTTATTTTTTCAATAATGGATAACTTTCCTTATTAGTGATTTTATCATTATATAAAAAATTACTTTTCACTTTTCATTGAAAAATAAATCATTTATGAGGAATCTAGATAATTTACCGTAAGAAATTTTTGACTTTTTGATTATAAAAATCAATTTCATTTCATAAAATAAATTTTATAAAGGTTTAGAAAATTAATTTTATTGTTTTTTCTCAAAAATAATTACAAATCATATTTTTTGGAAAATGTATTTTTCATAGCATATATGGACTTTAGAGAATATTAAGTACTTTTTATATATTATATTTATTTATATAAAAAATAATTAATTTTTAAAATGTTTTTATTACTATTCATTAGTCTATGTTTGATGACCATGTTATAAAAGTTGGTTTAATTAATAATATTGATACTCATTCATAGTTTGTTAAAAAGAAAAGATTCATGTAACACAAGCTATCAATGAAATTAATTTATTTGAAAATATTATTTTATAAAAACATTAGACGTTACAGTATACCACCCCTAAAATAAATTTATCCCTTGAAATCCATTACTTTGATACAAAAAATAAGGATTATTTTGGCTAATTACATCATCATATTCCCACGTATCTTCCTCAATACGGTGGTTTCACCACAAAACTATAACAAGATGAGTGGTCTCTTTTCATACCACTTTATCTCTATAACCGAGAATCTCCACTGGTAATTCATCATAAGGAAGATCATTATCTAATGGTAAGACCTATGAGTTCAGAACATGCGAATGATCAAGTATGTAATTTCATAGGAGAGATACGACATCATATACTTGAGAGAGGATTGGTGTAATCACCAATAAATACACATTCATTATAGTATTATCGATAATTTCAGAGGGAGTGACATACATATAACTTATTATTTCATTAATTAAAAATATAATTACTTTAATTCATGGATAAATAGTAAAAAAACCTTCTCACAAACTTCATACTAGTAAATTGGTGTCCAAAAATTATTTCTAAAGATGTATTCAGAAGTATCCATCTGAATTATTTGAGTGAATGATATTATTTTAAGAAAACTAAACTAGATGAAGTTGTTGATCCCAAAATCCATTGAACTCAATAGAACAAGGTATTAAAATATAACATAGGGTTTTAAATGTTCTCTCAGAATAAATATCAAAGTATGATATATAGTAATGAAACTCATCTCAGTATCATCACTTTTTTGAAGACTTCAATAAAACATATAGATAAACCTTGAATCCTAGTCATATTTAATAGAATTTGGAACTCCATGAAACCTTAAAACGTTCTTAACTTATATCCCATGAAGATCATCCAGGGAAAGATATTTTTTAATAGAGAAGAAGTGTTATATTTTTTTAAGGTTATAAATCATAATCCATATTTTATTATTCTCTTTAGATGTTTTGGGGAGTCTGTTGAGAAAATCCATGGTGGGGTTCTCCCATTTCTATTCTGGTATGGTTAATGGTTTTAATATAAACTTATACATTTTTCTATTTTCCTTAAATTAATGACATACTATGAACTGAGAAACATATATAAGAATACAACTCATCATGTTGTCCCACTAGAAACACTCTTTCATGTTGGCCAATGGAATGTGATATACACTTTTCACTGTTCGATTGTGGGTTCAAGCCCCACAACCTTAGAGGATATGATTAGTTATCTCTTTGAATGTTGGTTATTATTTACTAGAAATATATAAATTTAATTATTAAAACATCCCCAAATTGAAATAAAACATATTTACCTGAGTATAAAATATAATATAAATATAAATTTTCCCAAAACCCTAAAGCTTATATTCAAAAAATGTGAAGTAATTATTCCTCAAATAACATTTTCACTAAATAATTAAAAAACCCATGGGTTTTATTCCCACAAATTTATTCCAAAATATCATTAACCTAGATCAACACCCATCCCATAAAATCAAAATAGTATTATTTATTACATTTAACTTATAATAGTCATTAATCTCAAAAAAACCATATTGGTATCCAAAATTCTTAAGTTAATCATACGTAGAGACATATAAACTCCCAAAATATAATTAAGAATTTATTCCTTAAATAAGACCCTATATTATACAAAAAATATAAATTAGAAGTTTCAGTTAATTGTTACACTGATAGAATACCAAATATGATTTCATTACTCCTGAATCATGTTAAGGGAGACAGTAAATGGTTAAAATAAATTTAAGTTCCACTAAAGGATAATCAATAAGATTTCCAATGGGATTCTTCCTATAAAATCAAATCTAAAATTCACATTAATGTATTTGAGTGTAAGTGATCCCTAATTATGATGATGCACTTTATCTATTTTGATAGCATGATATTTTTTTATCCTTTTTCTTCATAGGTTATTGTGGATTCTTATCCATATTATCCCTTGGATTAGGGAATGGATTTTCATAATTCCCAAAATCCTTACACTTGATCCACTAAAGTGTGGATATGGCATTCTATAAAATATCCTCACTATTTTAATCATAGGAAAACTTCTTACCATTAAATTACCATTAAAACAATCATTGAACTTCCTTTATACACTTAAATTTTTTTAGTTCCATTAGGAAAATTACATCCATGTTTTATTACACACATTAATATTTAAGAAAAGACAATGTTCTTTTCTACATAGTTTTTATATTTTCCCTTCTAATTCCATCTTTATTTTATTATAAAAAACATTAAATTTATGGGTAAATCTAATCTCTATTTCCATGTTGATATTATGTTTAATGATTTATTAATATATACTAACAACCCTTTTGAATAATTACATTTAGAGACATGGATTTATTCCATGAAAAATCTATCAACCTTAAATTCAGGATGGATGAAAATACTAGCGGTATACCTCCAAATTCATGTCACATATTCTTCATAGATACCAATAGATTTACCATCCTTCTATTTTATGTTATGGAGTTCATTCACCATTTTCATACAAAGAATATATAGAAAGTACTTATTGGAAAATAATATCTTAAACCCACCACACTCCATGGATTCTATTTATTCTTACTACCTTATATTCTTGATAAGTGTCTACAATTGACCAGATTCACCTTAAAAATTATAAACATCCATAAAAAACACTAGAGAAAGGATAATATACTTTCTATGGTATTGATACATTTATCAACAACTAGTGGTTTAGTAGAACCACTAAAAGAAGGTGGGTGTTGCCTCATGAAATACTACATGAAATATTTTTTCCTCCTTTAACCACTTAGAATATCAACATGATTCATAACTTGATAATGTTTTGTGAGAATAATAATAATATTTTTCATTCCATGTCCCATAACATTTTTTTTATCTAGGGGAAATTATTTCATTGTTTATTGAACTCATCATTAACATAGTTCCTTCAGGATCTAACCATTTAAGAAATCAATAAAGTATAATTTATGAAGAAAAAATCATAGTGGGGAACCACATACTCGTGAATAATTAATTATAGGATATCAAAATATTATAACCTTCTTTCAATATATATCATATTAGGATTAACCTAGTTACGTCATGGTGATTTTTTAAATAAATCATGATTGTTTGTAAAGAGTGTGCGAATTACAATTCATATCCCATAATATTTACAAACCGGGTTTATAATAAGGCCCATTTGTTTTTGAACCAAGTGTCGAGAAAATATCGACATGACTATTTTTCAATAATTACCCCTAGGTACATCTATGTTAGAACCACATCCACTTATAGTATCCAAAGGGGGATCTAATTACTTATAATTCTCTCCCTCAATCTTTCAACGATATTGAAGGGTATTTTCCTATACATGGAATTATCCTTATACACATCATTTTACATATCCCTAGGGATGTCCTTAAATTTTTCTCGTCCTAGATTCCAAATGTTAAATAATAATTTCTCTAATAAACACTATAAAGGCCCATAGTTAACATATATAAATGTTAAATCTTAATAGATAAATATTCAGTAAATTATATAATGATCCACTCCATAATTGATTTGGTCTAGTACCTTTGGAACCATGAGAACAAAAAAATTGGTCTATAGGTGATTTATTTCATCTCCCACTATGTTCATATTAATAAGAATCCTTCTTATAAATATCATACCTAATAATGATCTTTATAATATGGGGAAAGGAAACATAAAAAATGGTGAGCTCATATTCTTTGTAATGGTAAAAAAGGGTGATGTTAATATAACATGATAATATTGTTATAAGAGCATGAGAATAACATTGGAAAAAACCTAAACTACACACCATTAATCACAATATTGAGTCTTGGAATACATATTGGTATATCATATTACATGAATCATAAATGAATAAAATAACATGAGTCATGAGATCATAAAATTGGCATAAGATATATATTTCTGAGAAAAACACAAGGATAGGAAATCTTATTTCATAGATCTCCAAAAAGATATTCAAAACATGTTATTATTAGGTTATCTAATAATGTTATTGATTTAATACTGTAATAAACTCCCATGTTCCATCTCTCAATCTTGGGATAACCTCTTTTAGGTAAGGTATAACCTCCAATGTACTCTTTCAACTCATATAACAATAATAATTACCCAATTAATTGGATGGAGATATATGTCCCACCAATCCGATAATCGATGAATTTATGTTCCATAATATCATTAAAAATTCATCATGTCATAACCTATGAAAATAAATGTGTTTCATAAAAATTTAATCATTGTAGTACCCATTGAAACAAAATCTATTTTATAAAAAATTCATAATTTCATCATATCCTAAATTGTGGAAAAGGTACAAGTTTTAAAAACATGTTTTCATCAAATATATAAACCATAAAAATAGATAATAAATATTATATAATGGGGTTTAATCACCCTTATATCTTAATAAAAATAAAATGATGTCATCATAGATGGCAAATGATTTTAAAATATCACTTAGAACATTTTTGAGGAAAATAAACTTTTGATTTGAAAATACATTGTTAGATATAAATATTTCAAAAATATAAATGAAAGAATTTTCATTTTTAAATGAAAATTAATGAATCAAAATATTTTTTTTAATCATTAATAGGTTATGATTATAGGAAATATTGTTCATGACACACATATTAAAAAAAATATTCTTTTATTATTATCAATAAAATTTGAACAATATTTTTTTGGAAAACATTATGGACATTACTATTATTTTTTTTAAAATTTTAATAAAGGTTAAAAATTATATAAAAAATATATTGAATTTTTTTCAAAATACAAGGATATATATATTATAGTTCTTTCAAATGAATGGAGAAATGGAGTTTTTTTCTTAAAAAAATTTATTTTGGAATATTGAGTAAATAAAGATAGAAAAATTCAGAAAAAAATATATATTTTCAAGAAATAAAAAAAATTGAATAAAATTCATGATATTATTTAGAAATATTTCAAAATATTTCATCATTAAATGAATTTTCATAAACAAGAAAGATAAATAATGAGAGTATAACATCAAACTCTTACCACTTTGGTAACTTTTGAATCATAATACCCATGAAATAGAGAACCTTATACATATATGTATATCATATAATTTTCATAAAAATAATTATAAGATACTTTTATGGGAATTATATAAACCGCACAAAAGAAACATGTTGTTAATTTGAAATGTGTCCCAGTTAAATAAAAGTGAGATGAAAATATCTAACTTTAAGGCACAAATTCCTTGATAAATGTTCAAACCTCATATATAGTAAATATCGGTTTAGTGGAAATATATTATATACATATAAATATATATAGATATATATCATTCTATATATTAATAGTTCATTTCCTTGTTTTAATTATTTATTAAAAAAATCTTGTTAAAAACATGTTTTTTGTAATAGCTTTATTGATTTTCATGTATGTTTTGATTTTTAATTTTTGGTCTAATTTCTTTGATCATGGATCCAAATATGAATTTTTTTAAACTTGATTTAAATCTTATATATATTTTTTGTATATGTATTTAGTTTAACCCATAAAAATTATATATAAAAAATGAAATACACGATCTTGGGAGATGGTAGGATATACATATGCATGAACGTTGATTCCATTTTCATAATAAATGAAATGAAAGATTGTTAAAAAAATATAATAACCTTATAAAGTAAATTTTATGTCATATATATCTTATATATTCATCAAATTTATCCTCCTTACCTTCAATGTACTGATTTAGTGAAGAATGTGTCACATAACATCATGAGGTGGTAGTCCACAATATACACAAACAATGTTATCATATCCCCCATGTAATGGAATGTAAAAAGGTATATATATGAATTCATAATAATAGAAATTAAATTACATGACATAAATAATTTTTTTAATTTAATATATTCCTATTACCATCCATGTAAAATGGAAATGGAAAACACATTATATCAGTTTGCAAGATGATAGTATGTCGTACACACAAGTGAAATTATCATTTTCCAACTGATTTTGGGGTAAAAAGATAGATGTGATATTATAATTATTGAATTATTTTTGGGTATAAAATAATATATATATATATTAAAATTTTCATTGTATCAATCTTTGATACCTAGTGATGGAAACCAATTTGCATTAGTTTATAGGGAGGTAATATTCTGTACACATGATTGATGGTTTTGTTTCCCATTTGAGGAAGGGGATATGGATATATTTCATTCCCTCAACATAACAAAATCTAAGTATATAGAATATACTGAGGTTATCATACTGTGGGATATAGGTCAATGGGAGGAAATTATGTAAGGTATTTTGGAATGTATTGGGTGAAAAAATGGTTTTATATGTGTGAAGATGTGAGGAGAGTATCTAACCTTTTATTAGCTGGGGAAAGGAAAAAGTAATTTGTTTTTGAAAAGAATAATGTGTTACCTTGTTTCTCACATGATAAAAGGATCCAAAATGTTTCATTATTAAATCATAGAGGTGAAAAGTTTTACATGTTGTCAGAAAATTTTAATTACACATGTTTTGGGAAATTCTTAACACCCAATATTTTTAGTTTAACCACAGATAAACATGTTTCTACCTTAAACATAGTGTTTAATATTTACTATTATTACTATTCATTAAGGTAAAAGATTATGTTGAAATTATTATAAAATATTAATTATTTTTATTCAATTCATGGAATCAATTTTTATAAATTATATTTATAGAAGTGGCAGAATGTAATTTAAAACTACTCTTACCCATGAAAAGAAAAAATTGTTTTCTAAAGAGACATCATTTAAACGACTAAAAAGTTATTATATCAAAATCCAATATGAAATTGATTAAAATTACAAAAATTAAATTAATTATAATATAAGAAATATAATTTTAATTTTAAAACAAATTTCAAACAAAATTAAGGTATACAAATCCTTGAAAAAAATTTTATTTTAAATTAAAATAGCCATGTTTTACTATTCATAGAGAAATTACATTAAAAATAAAAATAAAAAAATTCACATAAAAATAATTTTGAAATTATTTTTCAAAAAATGAAGTTTAAATTTTCAAATAAATTTTAAAAAATTTTAAAAAATTAATTTAATTATTTGTTCATAAAAACCAATAAAACTAATTTTTCAAGAAAAAATGATTTTTTTCAAGATATATAATGAATTTACTAAAAATTAAGAAAATTTTTAATCGGTATAAATATTTATATAAAACCATTTTAATTAATATTTAATTTTTTTTATTACTATCCATTATAACCAGTTTAATGACAAGGTAATAACTATAGTGTTTATATAATAATATTGATAGTTTGTAACTCTTTACTGAAACTCCAGGTTTTGTGTAACAAAAGCTATCAAAGACACTAAATTATTTAAAAAATTTATTTCAAAAAAATCTAGGTGTTATATTGTATAATGGATAACACAAATTGATACTGGTAATCTCAAAATACTCTATTCATAAGATCCATGTAGAAAATATAGGCGCTTTTATGTATATTCAATATAATAATAATTTAATAGTTTACTTTTTTTTATCTAAAATTCTATTTTTGAAATATCCTCTCATTTTATCCTCATTATATGATATCCAGATTGATGTTCAATAATTGATAATAATTGATATCCAATGAGATGATGAAACATGTCATAAATGTGTGGAATATGATACTTATTTTTTTAAATAATTGTTTAGAACCCATGATAATCAATGAAAAGACACACTATTCCATCCTTCTTCTTTACGAAAAGGATTAGTGGACCCCATAGTGAAATAATTGGGTTTATAAAACCCATATCAAGATATTCTTGTATTTATTTCTTCAATTACTCTAATTCCATCAAATCCATTCTTTAGGGATCCTTTAAGATAAAAATTTACCAAGTGGTGTGTTTAATTGATAACGTAGCCTCACCTTATGAGGGAATACAAACCAAGTCATTAAGAAATACATTAGTATATCCCCGTGTAGTAGTAACTTACTCAATGAGGACTTATACTATGATAGTTTGAAATTTTAACCCCTCATTATACCCGTGATATCAATCCTTCAAAATATTTCATAAATAGTACGAGATCAACCAAAGAATATCCCTAGCAGTGTCTACAGATGTTTGCAGTAAAACCTATTTTTGTGCACCATGTAAGGATTAACTTAATACAGAACAAGCACTCTTCAAGAGTGTTACCCATAATAATTACTATACCAAATAATACACCCAAAATCACATATCATGAAAAGGTTTCATATTCTAGAAAAAAACAAAATCAAAACCATACCAAAAATATAAGGATGTTATCCTAGACTTATCATTAGTTTTTAGTAATGTTTTCACTTACTAATATCAAAAAATAAGTAATCCATTCTCTTATTCAAATTTTTTTGGTTTATGATAAATATCCATAAATATCACATTGATATAATGGTTTAATTAATAAATCTCAAAAATAGTCACACCACTAATGTACTTATATTTTTAGTTTTTTAGAGACTAGAAATGTGGAATCAATTATTGTACAAGTGGTAAAAATTTCCCAATAAACTAAGTCACGTCTTATAAATTCTATGATATGTAATAATATTAATACGATGGGTAAGGGAAAATATTTAAAAGGAGTGAGCTCAAACGTCATGTAAGTGATAACATATTAAAGGAAATAATGATTAGATAATAAACATATAGGAATTTTTTTTAAAAAAAATATCTAATTTAATGGAATATAAATTAACTATAAGAATGAAAGATGGAAGCATCATCTAAAATGAAAATACTTTTTCCATGGAATGAGAATATAAAACAAGAATCGTATAATATGAGTAATGGACTGTATGAATAGAAGTGTAAAAATCATAATTATATGATTTCTTATCATTGTGAACCTAGATACCCACAAACCTTTTCGGATGAAAAATTGTGAATATATATAAAATTTATTAGACTAAGCCATTCCAAAACTTGCTACTCTCTAACATGTCTACATGTAAAATTGTAAGTAGAGCTAAACCCCATCAAACCGACTATTTTTAACCTATTTACTCTATAACATATTTACATAAAATTTATTTATCAGGAGATGTAATCCTTTACCTTTTTTATTAGAGGAATATATATATCAAAATCATCTCATAAACTATTCATTTATGTGTCACTTGAAAAATATTTATTAATAAATAAAATAACGCATCAAAATAAAAATGGGATTCATGACATATCAAATGGTATCTCTGAAAATAGTATAAAAACGAACTCAAATTATAGAAGAATTTTTTTCCTCATAATGAAAATCATAATAAGAAAAAATATAATGTGAATCATGAAATATAACTACACTGTAGGGAAACCATTTAAATATTAAGAAGAAATTGGAAGAAAAACTTTTTAAAATGTAATTCTATAAAATGTTTGTAATTTTTTTAAAATTTAGTTCAAAATTATTTCCAAAATATTTTTCATAATTATTTAGTAATACACTCTTATAATATTTTTATATATAATAAATATTTAAATAATATTCCTCTTGTATAATAAATTATAGGTAAAAATATAAAATATACGATCAAGAAAATGAAAACAATATATATATATATATAATTATTTAGAAACCCACATCATTTAATGAATTCCAAAAAATTTATTTTAAAATATTTATAGATAAATATGAGCGGAAAAAATTGATAAAACAAAGTATTTTTAAAAATAATAAGGGGAATATGTTAGGTAAGGGAAAATATGGTCATGTAAAAGAAACCGTCATTAGAAAATAAAGGAATAATTATTTTTAATATCACTTCCTATAAATGAAATCATCACTGAAGAAGAAATATATATAAATAATAGTTCATAGAAAATAAAAAGGGATTATATCTTAATATAATCATAGTGATTATTAAAATCAAATTTTGAAAATAAGATTTAATGAAGAAAAGTATAACTCAATGAAACATAATATCATTATCAAAAGAAATACAACTTTAGAAAAATTTCAATAAAAAATTATTGGAATATTGAAAATGATATAGATATTTAAATCCCACACATTAATTAATAGAACATTCAAAAATTAATTCTTGGGAAATATATACAACACAAAAATGAGAAATTGGTACACAATAATAAAACATTTCTTAATGAAGATAAATTTATATGAAAGACTCTTATGATATAAGAAATCTTATAACAAATACCCCAAGAAAGATAGAGGTCTTGAATTTGGTGTAAAAAAATACAATTAAAGATAATTCATGTAAATATGTATCCAAAAGGTATTATACACATAATTTAAATGAAATTTTGTGCAAAAAATAAAATTTTTCTTGAAGAAGTGGTTTTTTCAGATGAAACCCTTATTTTGAGTTTACAATAACCAAGAATTTTTATAAACTAATGTTTGATGAACATAATTAAATTATTTACCTTATCTAAGACCATATTAAAAATTATTACCCTTTATTATATTTATTTATAATCTATCACTATAAATATATTAATTTGTTATAATTATTTTCCTTAATGAAAGTTAGATCATTCACTTGTTTGTCTCATATAAATATCAAGATGATAGAGAAAATTATTACTAGGTGGTTTAAATTTATTATTTACACGATTAATAAATATAAAAAAAATCATTTTTTCATGTTACTAATAAATTATTATTTTCATTAAATTAATGAGATGAATATAGTCTATAAAAATGTGAAACAAGATAATCTAGTTTTGAATTGCTAGAAGAATGTGAGGTTTTATATTAATAAATATTTGAATAATTAATAACACATTTCTAGAATCATTAAGACATAAAAAATTAATTTTTATTTGATTATATCAGTATTATATAAAAACCCATAATTTGTTGTGGCATTAACTTCATAAAATCATATATCCAGGTGGTAAAACTGAATAAAATGGAAATTTTTATAATGTTTTCATAAGAAAATTCATTAGGTAATTATAATATTTAATAATAATAATATTAAATTTTTTTATTTATCATATATATTCATTAAATCCTTTATTATAACCTTCCATGATTAATGGTGATTGAATTTTTTTTGTTCATAAAGGCGATACTCCACCGTATCCACAATTAAGGATCCCATTTCTTAATAAATGAAAAAATGATATTTAATAAAATATTATCATTTATGAACTGTATTTTTAAAAAATATAATATATTTATTCATAAATTTCACCCTTGATATCATAAATTATATTCATTGATGAAAAAAACAACATTACTTCATGGATGTGGCAATACGTAGGCAGACTTGATCAATGATATTTTGATCTCTTAGTGGATAAATGGATTGAACTTTTTCATTAAATAATAATTTTTTTAAAGAAACGTTTTCATAATATTCTAGGTACTACTTATATAATTATAAAATCAAATAAATTTTTTTAAAACATATTTTTTGATTAAAAATTATCCTTTTCAAATGAAGCTCAAAATTCATTAATGAAATTTATTTATAATAAAGTGTGATATGAAATAAATTTTCACCAAATTAGATTATTTAATTTTACATTATATATTAGAAATCACTAAAAATATATATGAAAAGTTACTTTTAAAAGATAACTCTTTTCAACAATGATACATATTAATTTCCTGTTTTATATATTTAATAATTTATTATTTTTTACCATCATAGATTATTTATCTATTTATTAACAATTTTCATCTAATATGTTTTATTTATTTTATATTTGGTGTGGTGTGTAATGAATTATATCAAACATATCATCCGTTTGATTTTGTATAGAACTTTGGGTCATTATAATTTTGATATTAAGGTTCTTGATACCATGTGAATTACTTCTTATTGTTTCTATGAATCATGTTTTGTTACTGTGATATTGATAAAATGATAAATATTTTTTATTATAATTAAATTATTTTGGTGAAAAAAGGAATTTTTGTTAAAAATCCTTTGAAATAGGATATGAATAAATATAGTACCCCCATAAAATGATAATTTTATAGTTGTTGAAACATATAATTGGTTGTTATCTATTGGTAGATTTTTTATTATTGTGAATGTATGTTGTGAAAAGAGTTATTTCTATGATGTATTGGGTTACTACATTGATTTTTTCTATGGTAACACTTTTTCAATATTATAAAATTGTAAATATTTTAAGGAAATGGTTTAGTGTTATTTTGTGACTGAACTAACATTTCTTTTTCAAGTGAAGTGGAACTAGAATTAAAATTAATTTAAAATAAGAATACTAAGTTTTTTTTATTGTCATACAGTGTGGTGTTTTCTTCAAATGTTATTATTTAAATTTTGTGAGTATAAGGAAAAAAGTATGGTAAAAAAATTGGTCTATTTTATGCATTGATATTTTGTGGTAGTGGGGAAGCCTTATATTATCATTGGTAGAAATTGTTTCTATCATGAGGTTTGATGTTGTTGATGGTTGTGAAACACTTTAGGATATTTTCAAATACCTTCCTCATTTTTTTTGGTTACACTACATTAAATTACTAATTTTTTATGTAAATTATTTTTTAAAAATTCAAGGTCTATATCTAACAACATACTTTTTGAACAAGTATTTATTCAATGAATGATATAATACATTAATGTAATTTATTTTTTACAACATGATAAATAAAAATTTAAAACCTATAAATTAATTTAAAAAATATATTATATTTAATGGAAGAAAATATATAAAATTTCAAAAAATTAATAAAAAATAGAGTAAATGTTTTTTTTAAAATAGGGTCGATACCATAATGTGAGTTTTATTTAAAAATTATACTGAAGCTTAGATCCCATGATATAGCTCAATTTAAAATATTTAGGTAATGTTAGTTTACCCAATCTCAGTTAGATTCATATAATTGTTTATGTGAGAATGGAAAAATTTAAAAAATTAAAGAGTTATTATGAATTTTTTTAAAAGGGATCATGTTGAAAATGAACTTTACATAGTTGGAAAAAATATAAATTTTTTTATCATGTTGTAAAATTCTTCAACATTAATTTACCTTTACTCAGCTTTTTTATAACATAACCTAGGTAATTTCCAAAGGAATAAAGTAATAATCCAATTAGGTCAATTGAAAGTCATAAAAATTAGAGTTCCTTTATAAAATATGGGAGTGATAAATTAGAAATTATTATTAAAAATAATCTATTAAATTGAGGAAATTTTTTTATAAATCTTGATCAATCCATTTTAAGTATATTTTTATTCATATATATAATCACTCCCAAGGGATATGTGATAGATAATTGATTGATTGATTTAAACATATAAAATATTTTATGGTATGTGAATTTTTATAAGATAAAAATGATGATTTGATTGATAAAACGACATTGATTATCTATAGACTCCCAAAATCAACATAATTTGGATCGATTGAAGATTCAAATGTATTATGGATTCCCATCTAAAACGAGTTAATTTTCATGTCTACATTTAGAGTATAATTAATCTAATGTATTAATAATTCATATTAATGGGGGCCGTATTTATAATTTTATCATCTGATGTAATCCGTAAGTGTACTCATGAATGGGAAATAGGGATAGAGGAGGAAAACACTATCAAATCATCAAATGAGCCGAGTTATGTATGAAATATTTAGTATTGACATTACTTTAAATTTTTTATTAGTATAATAGTATAAACATGGAATCAAAAGGCACATAAGAAGACAAATATTAAAAAACACAATAAATAAATTTACCTTGAAAATATTATAAATATAGAACTCAAGGTTACATTAGTGAATGAGTCATGGAATGATCATTAAGTGGGTTTGATGTACATAATGGTTAATAAGAAGAAAATAAATTATTTAACCTCTCAAATTTGACCCGACATTAGAACTAGAACTATAAAAAATTAAAACTATACATGGAGTGATTTTATAGATAAATCATGCATGTTGGTCCAATTAAAACTAAAGGAATTGGAGGGGTAGGGTACCTATCCTCTTAAATATTCCTTCAAATAATTTGATTTGTGGAAGATAAAATTTTCTCTAGAACATAACATTATATTTTTTGGGATAAAATTTCATCAATATTTATTTAAAATTCATTTTAAAGAATCCGACATGGTTATTACTAAACTATGTTCTGGAAAAATCATAGTAGGAGGGTGAAATATGCATCCTCCATAACTTGACACTCCATAGACATCCATCAAGACATTTAATATTTGATAAAACCTTTATCTTTGTTGAATTACTTAATTACAAATGGAATTTACTCGTAATGAAAAGTAATTTTCATGTTTAGATTAATTCAGTTAATTTTATGATTAAATCAATGAACTATTGTAAAATTGATCCATTATGTAAAAGGATGCAGTTTTATGATTTTCGTCTCAAACATCACAAAGTTCAAAAATTATTTTTTCAATGGAAAAAACCTTGATGATATTGATTAAAACATTTATGAATAAATTACACTCATTGGAACTATTATATTTTTATTATTTAATTTAACTTGCATTTAGTTTATGATTCCTTTAAATTGTACGATTTTATCCACATTTAATTTTTTAACATTGAAATGGGAATTCACATGAAAGATCATTTTGTTCATGTAATAGTTTTATATCTTTCCTTGAGAAATGTTTTTTTATATAACTTTTTATTATTATAATGTGTATTTCATAATCTATAATGAAATGGTCTCAATTTAGGATAAAATTTATTTTATGATCATTATAAAAAAGGGAGACGAAATAAAAAAAATAGATATAAAATATAAATTTCAATGGTAGATAAACATGTAGTTGTTTTTATCTCAAATAATATTTTTGTTAACATATAAAAATATATAATGAAAACCCAAAATAAATTATAGTGGTTCAAAAAACATCTTACTCTAGGTACCACACTGACCCACGTAACTCAGAGCTTGTGCTTTCATTATTACATTGGCATAAGATATAAGGAATCATATCCTATAAGACCAAATATTTTTTAGTATTTATTAAATAGATACTTATTTTAAATTCAAAAAAAATTTCAAAGGAAAAAATACAAAATGTATTTTATTTTATAATTCCATTATTCCCCATATTATATTCCTATATATCAATCATAGAAAACTTCTTCATATCTTATGAAAAATAAAACAAGATAAAGGGGTGAGGTGAGATTCTTAGTAAGGGTAAGTATACAATAGAAGCTATGAATAAAAAAAGAATAATATATATGTGATGGTAAATAATTAAAAACCATTCCACTAATTCAATAACATGACCCTAATATGAAAGGAATATAATATTATTAAATAACCCCATATAAATAATCACATGAGGATTAAAATTAACCATGTATACTATAAATAATCAAATAATCACATGAAATATCAATAAAAAATTTCATAATGATGGATTACATAATTATGGACATCTAAAACTTAATTTTGAGGCCTTGTGTCAAGATATCTAAAATTATCGAGGTCTTATACAGAGATGTCAAAATAAATTGATTCAAACTCATCCAAAAACCAAACTATATTGTCTTATTTGACCTATTGAAGTATCATGGAGCTATATATGGCCTCTTTCTTCACATACTATGTCCAATTCACTTCTTATATGAATTTTATGATGCATAATAAATATAAAAATTCATATTGAAAGTATAATATATGGAATGTTAATAATACCACAATCAATAAAAATAATGATAAACAATTTAGAGTAAAATGGTGAATGGTAATAAAACTGCACATCAAAATTAAAATTATCGTAAACCATCTAGACAAATAATACTTATTTTATTAAAAAAATATCCTTAGTGGTTCAAAATTAAAATAGATGCTTGATTTCATTGATGAATATAAAACCATGGAGATATCCTTAAAAACATTTTTCCAGTAAAATAACCAGTCCCTTTTGAAAATAATTGTAAAAAAAAATATTAAAAATAAGTTCAAAATACTATAACTTTAAAATAAACTTCAATGGTTTTAAAATATGTTATAAAAAATTGAGTGGTCACGTTGGTAGAAAATTCCATTCAATAAGTACATGTTAAAACAATGATTTATTTCATATTTTCTATAATATCCCAACAAGAATTATTTTGAAACATACATTAATATTCCATTAAAAACATTTATTAAAAATTATAAATGGTAAAAATTTATTTAATGAATCATTTTGAAAAATATAAAAACATTTATGGAAAAAAAATTTAGAAATTTTTTTTTGATAAAAAAGGATTTAGATCTGGAGAGAAAAATAATGTAAAGATTATTTAAAAACATTTTATAAATCATTTTAAGTACCAAAGAGAATAAAAATTATAATATTACTTGAAATGGGACATCAATAACCATAGGATAGGAAAATTGATCGATTTTAAGATAAAAATATTATATAATTCCTCTATGGGAGACTTAAATAAAAATAATCCCAAATAATGATAAAATAGTGAGATAAACCTTCATAAAATTTGTAAATTTAGTATCATAGGAATTGTGAATTAAATATATCTAGATAAAAAATTAAATATTATTAATATAAATTAATTAATTATATAACATAAAAAATTGTCGTATATATTACCACAAAAAAATAAGTTGTGAATATGGTGTATGTCACGTGGAAGTAAAAGTGAGATAAGAAACCATTACGTTGAGTTTCAATAATCACATACATTATTTATCATTATGAATAATAATCATAGGTTAATTATGTAATTTATTATTATCATTTTTCATGTCTATTGTTCAATTTAATTAACTTATTACCATTTAATATATGATTACTTAACCAATTACGTTTACATCCGATGTTTCAACGATATTTGGATTATGTGTAAAAAATGAACTTTTTACGTTTATTATGGTAAAAGAGTTCATTATATATACATATCCATAATAAATAAACTATAATTTTAAAACCATCCATGAAATAAGGTTATTAAAAATAAACTATGTTATAATAATGGAGACTGTAGGTCATGCATATGCATGAGTAACATTTCCAATTTTCAATGATCACTATGGATATAAGTTATGTAATATTTTATATTTAGATAATTATAATAATATAACACATACCAAATTATTTATTTAAATATATATATATATATATATATATCATGCTTGTGGTGTGGTTAGGAAAATATATTTACATCACTATATGAAGGTGATAGTTCACACATACGTGAATGATGTTATCATTATTCAGAGTAAGTAGTAAAATGATGTATTATATTATTATAATGATAAATATGTAATTAATATTGTAATTATTTATTTAATAACACATATATTCCAAAAAATCCTCTTTACCTTCCACATAATGCATTAGTGAAAGAAGAATCATATCACTTCACAGGGTGGTAGTCCATTATACACACAAGCGACATTATCGTATCACACACATAATGGAATTAAAAATGTATATATATGACATAATGACTCAAGAGGTATAATAATTTTATAAATATAATATATATAATTTATATCAATCATCATACACAACCACGAGAGGTGGTAATTGAAAAATGAATGACAGCGGTTTACGCTGTGGTAGTATAATGATTTTGTAACCCATTTGATAAAAGTGGGGATGGTTGTAGGACATGTATTCAAAATAAAAACATCTATGTAAATGGAATATATATATGATATTAAATCATAATTATTTAATAATAATCTATGTAGTTTGGGGATGAAATAAAATAAAATCTCAAAGTTAAGAATTTTGTCTCCTCTTAGAGAACCACTATAGTATTATACCAATAGTATTCCTAGAATATATTTTAGAAAAAAAAATTGATTCTATAATTAGGGTATGGATGTTGGGATATTTTTTGGGTAATTATTAGCCTAAAAAGGGTTTAATGTGTCAATAAGAGTGGAGTGGCGGTGGCCTTTAATAGGTATGGTGAGTGGCACACTTGTAATTTCTAAAAAGGAAAAGGTGTACCCACATTTATCACATGAAAATAGAGTCCAAAATGGAGTAGTATCGATCCTTACACATGATATGGTCAAAATATTTCCTTGAAATAAATTTTATACAATTTATTAGGTTATTTTAACCCTTATATTTTTAGTTTAACCTTGGTAAATCCATTTTTACGTTAGATATTGTAAATAAGATTTAATGTTTTTAATAGTAAATATGGTAAAAAATTTAATTTGACCTTCTTAAATAATATAAATTATGAATATTACAAATATTGAATCATTTTTTCTAAATTCCATTCAAACAACTAGAATAAATTAATTTAAAATTAATTTCAAAAAAACAATGAGAAAGGGGCTTCTTAAGATCTTTTGCATGTTATTGGTTACGCATGGCTCCATCATGTCTCCTTATGAAGGTTTAGTGATCATGTTTAGCTTGGTTGATTCAACAATCTACATGTTATGGAAACCATTTCATTCATTTTTTAGGGAAAATAATTCAAATATAAATTTATGTCTATAGTTTTGGATTTTTCAATGCTCATTTGTTGGGTGTTAACAAATTCCACCTTAGAAAAAACTTCTATGGGGACAAGGGATCAGTTTTTAAAAATGTAAATTCCATCCTAAAGATATGGTGTTCTAGAAAATCGGTGTCTTGGGTGACTATTGGTCTGCTAGGAGATGATTGGTACTTTATGGAAAGCCTTATAAATAAGTTAGAAAATGGAATCTCATGTACCATATTCCCAACTATCAGAGATCTTGTGCCCTGTCTTTATCTTGTGACAAATTCACAAGTCCCTTCCACATGAACTCATAGTTATACTCTTCCACAAGACCATTTCATTATTACAAATTAACAATTTTTTCCCAATAACTTGTTTTAATTAACTAAAAACATATCCTTTTTAATTGGTTGAACCTTGGTCATGGGAATGAATTATCACCTAGATGGATTCACAAGATCTATAAGTTTGATCGCATCATCATTCCACTATTGTATAGATCACATAACCATGTAATGTTCATATAATTACGAGTCCTGTGAGGGGTCACGTAGTCGTATGGTGTTGTGTTTCTTTATGCGGTCCAAGATATTTTTATGGGTCATACAATTCATGAATAATTTTTGAGATAAAAAATCCATTTGTTGATTCATGTGACATGCATTAGGATTCAAGGATTTATGCATTTATATTCGAAATATTTCTATTTCACATGTTTTATATATTTCTCTTACTTTTTTATATACCTTTAATATCTCATCATAGATTTCATAAGACTTCAAAAAAAGATTCCTAAATAGTTGTTTTCCATTATGATTCTAATGTAAAAAGTGTGGATGCTACTTTTTGCCATACTGTTGGGTCATTCTAGCTATGTCTAGTAGAGCCGATGGGAGTGAAACATGGGGAATATCCCATTTTATATTTTCCCCCTTAATGGGTTTGGTCGTACCAATGATACTCCCATTACCTCATCATAGTCATCATTCATACCCTCTTATTGGATTCTGAAAACCCATGACAAATTCCAATCAAATATCTCATAGGTGGGTTATTTTATCACCAAGGGAGATCACATAGACATTTATATACTGAGGTACATTCACATAGTAATTTATGAAATAAATTTTGAAACTGATTTGGAGGTTACTAGGTATTGCTTGAGCATGTGGAAGTCTTCCTCCATGACAATGTTTTGGGGGGGGGGTCCAATTGGACTTTTGATATGGGAAAATTACCGAATGGATTAGGGTCGACCCTTCATTGTGCGATATCACATAGTATGAAAATTTCAATGTATGAGGTTGTCTAGATATCACATAAATTTTCTTACTATAACGAGATTTTAATATCAGACTTTTTCATTCGATAGAGTTCAGAAACAAACACATTCCACATTACGTATAGAGAGGTGGGATTCAACCTTATGGATGTTGAGAAGATATGCGGTTCAACCTTATTAGAAGATATATATGAAGAGTTATTCCTGACATGGTCTACTTGGGATGACGTAATAAGGATACATATTCCTACCTGAGAACTGATCTGGATGGGAAAAAACGACCTCTAGAAGGAGCCACATCACTGATTAAATATCTCATTCAATAGGTGGGTGGGAAACTTCATCAAGAAGGCCCACTGTGATTTGGAATCTAAGAATCCAAAGGTCTTTTATATATAGTACACCCATAGTATTGTGGGAACTTATTGTTTAATGGTCATAGAAGTAAAATTTAAATAAAAGGGATAAGAGGTTGTTCCTAGTATTGATGAGGATATCCAACTAGCTAGTTTCATATCCATGTACCAGAGGGTGTACATAATACCGATAAAGAAAAAATGTGGAGTTAGAGTTTCCAATTTCATGATGGAACCTACATGGTTGGGGAATGAATATCAGAATAGCCATCCCAGTTCTAGATAAACGTTATCATCTTCCTCACCTTGTTTACAATGGAAAATCCATTTGCAAGATTTGAGGTCTATTTCAATAATTATGGGATTGGATAGGGAATTATATAAGAGGCAATGAATATTTTATCATCCAAGGAATCAAAAAAAATTTCATCAAACAGTACTTATGTGTATCCTTGAGGAAATAATTGTTACACTAAAGGATCAATGTATAAGAGATTCTATGTGCCATTATGACCATTTCTACTTCAGACTTTATAGACCAGTTCTGACAGGGGATATAGTTAATAATGGTGGGGATAATCTTGATGCATGGTCCTATATAACATCAAATTTCAAGGGTTTCATTTCCACCCATATTTATGGGGACTTCCTTTGTGAATATAACACACCTTGATGGGTTAACCATTAGTTCCCATGTGTCTATCCAAGATTTACTCAATCAATTTATGTCTTATTCAAGGAGAATATGATCGTGGTACACAAATTTTTGTTTATGATAACATGGGTGGAGACTCGGGATAAGATAAAACTTCCTCCCCATGACGCAAAAAAATGATTATACCAAAATTTTGTAGATGTTTTATATGTTTATATCCAAATAAAAAACTGTCCAAATTGGTAAGAGAAGCTTACTAATTACAACTTGTGTTTTAGGATATTCTGAGTCCTGGAATGAAATTGGCTTCCATAAGACCAATATATTCTAGAGAACCTTTTTTGAAAAAAAAAAATCCATTTTCCATTTTCGAAAAGAGTTCCAACCATTGCAACTACAGTGAGTTTAGTCCAAGAGGGTGGAGCCACATCAAAGTTATTATTTACTATTTCATCTTGATAGTGGCCATCCTATAGAATGATGAACCAGGAGGCTAATATATAGGGAATACTAAACCAGTCATAGGTATCATTAGAGAGTTTTGTTCATGTCACCGCCCCTATGGGTATCACTTTCAAAGACCAGCTAGAGGAGGTCATGTCATTCTTATAAGACCTTGACATAATGTTAGAAAGCATAAAAGTTCATGTTTTATATTCACATATATTACCCCAAATGGTAGTTCAGGGAATATTTCAAATGGTTGTGGTTTAACAAGGATGTACCATCACTGATGAAGAGGTAAGGATGAACTTACTACTATGATTAATGGTTCGAGGTTTCATTTTGACCGTATTGACTTTTTTTTGTTTTTTTCGATATAGTGGGAAGCTATAGATGATCAACCAATACTTACATCACCGAAATATACTCCATAGTTTACTAGTATTGGGGATGAATTTGACTATGAATTATAAACTATGAATAAATGATCATCAGGTCGAATAGACCAAATGATGATGTTGATTGCTACTTCTAGATCAACAACTTTGGATTTAGAACCCTCTAGAGATTCTTCCCCAGATTAGATGGGAATAAAGAATCCCTATGAATTTTTAGTGTCCTATTCTCTAGAACCCCCAAAAGGTGTGACATTTCACCGTTCTCCTATTTTGGATAATTCAAGTACCACATCCATATTTTTTAAGCATGCTCAAGTACCCACTAAGCCCTATTATAGGAACATGTATCCTTTCTTGAGGATGTATTTGAGTGTTCAGTTAATTTTTATTCCCATTGTTGTCTGTCCCATCCCTTCATGAAGTGGAGGTGGATGAGGTGTTGCATCAATCATGCCCACTCATTTTGATGATGTTTCAGTTGTTGTGCCACATGTTCTGGTGTATGTGGATTCACATTTGGAGGGAACTTCTAAATTTAGATATACTATAACTATATTATCCATGATGGAAGATATATTAAGAGAAGCTGAATACTTATTCAAAACATGAAACTTTTTATATTTGTGTCATATCTCTTGACATTATGATTTTTTTATATCCCTCGATGTTGGAATGAATAGTACTTCTTCAGAAAAAGAATCAAAGATTCACGAAGCCACACATCTCCAGAGGGTGTCACCTCTTCACCAGAGGATTGAGTCATGGTAGTGGATTTTAATATAGGGGTAGCTGAAAAAGGAATGTGTCTATCATTGGTAAAATTATTTGATTACCTAGGGATACAATATTATTTATCCTTTTGCTGATAAAACTACGCAACCCTTTTCTGTAGTGTATTGACATTTAATCTTAGAGGTTTTAGTCCGTTTTCTCATAGGGATTCATTCAACTGGATCAACCAAAATGGATTTCGACTCCCTTCCTTATTCATCAAATAAATTAATAATGTATCATCATATTAAAGACATATTCCAAAAATATATCCCCACCACCAATATGGGTTCATATCAATGATCATGGTCTACATCATTTTATGAGTTGATGCAGCGACAAACATGGAGGGAGATTTGGAACCTAGTTTCTGGGACCCTATTTAAAGGGATAAAGGACCATTTAGGTTATCATAAATTTATGTTCATATCTTTCGGATATGATTGATTTTATTATACCAACCTTCAAGACTGGTTAAAGGAGGGGATCTCTTCGATATAGAAAATGAGGGCCCATGAAATGATGGTGTTAGCCAACAAGGATTATTCTTTAGTGATGAAAAATTGAGATGAAGCTGTAAAAGAAGATTACTAGAATTTTGTGGAGGTGGCTACCAACTGGAACATATCTAGAAAAAAGAATGTTGATATTGGTCTTATTCAGTCTAAAAGTTTCCTTCTTCAGTCTGAGATCATCCATCTTTAAGAAGAATTATACCATTTTCAATACAATGATCCGATATCATAGAAAACAATATTGGAGTAAAATAGACTCCATAGAATGGTAGAGGAGGCCATGATTAAATTTGTTCGCAGATCATAGAAGTTTAAATAGCTATTGGAGGTAGAAAATGAACCTGTTGATCAACTAGAAAATCTTTTATCACTTTAGAGAAGAGGCATGATGAAATTAAGGAATCATCTGAGAACATACAGTGACAGAGTTATAATTTTGGAACTATTACGTCGATTGTATTTTCAAGGGAGATACTCTGACATGTAATGATTTATCATCTCATTTACAATATAAAATAGATATATTGAAATTTATATATTGTTATCCAGTTTTTTTCATTCATAAGGTGGATAACAATTGATTGGTATGGTATAAAAAGAATAATCAAGGATACATAACATTTTTATAGTGTCAAGTAAAGTTAAATTCCTAGATCTGAATATTTAAATCCTATTATATTATTCACAATAAATTACCATGAATTCCCACCAAAATGAGATCCCTTATTGATATATCCACTCTAGCTATATTGAGATTACCTGATTCAAAAAAAGATAAATTAGGTAGAAAATATGTCCCAAAGGGATAGTGCACTATCTTTTTCCAAAGTTTTTGTACTTGTAGAGAAACCAAATTGTTATTGTTTTGTATTTTAGGTTATTTTATCTCATAACTTCAATTTATTTAGTTAAATGTCTTTTTTATTTTACCTTCTATTGATGGAGTTTAGGGTCTTTTAGCCCAAACCTTCTATTGTTGTTGTTTGGGTTCTTTTAGATCAGACCTTCTATTGTTGTGTTTTAGGGTATTTTATCTTGTACCTTTAATCATTCTAGTTTAGGGTATTTTAGGTTGGAACTTGAGACGTTGTTAATTTTATCAAATTACTACCAAGACTTGATTGGTTATCATGGAATATGGTGTAGGAATTTTAGGAATGACCCAATACACCCTAGGATACTGAGTTCTTCCATGACTTTTATGTGGATTATGAGTATTATAGATCCATTCCTACAAGGAGTAGGTGTCTCTAGTTGGTTGGTAAAATCCCTTATGAGTCAGTATCATTTTTAAAAATTGGTTTCTACACTATTTTCTAAGGGTCATGGAAGATTTATGTGTATGATATTCTATGATTGAAAAAATAATATGGATGTTAAGTCCACTTGGATAGTAGAAATATGGGGGAAGTAAATTGTAACCCAAAAGTGTGATTAGATGAATATGGGATGGGAGAAAACATTTTGGGGATGAAAAATAACACCTTGATGTGACAGAATTTTCCACAGTGTTACCAGGACTCACATGGATCAGAGCTCATTTCTAAGAAAGAGGAGATTCTTTTAGTCTGTAGGTCAAATATATTAAGCATCAATTTCATGGTCAAAAGAAATGATCTCCTCTCCTTTACAAGGGGAATTAAATATTTATAATTACTCAAACATCTTGATGATGAATTTGTCTATGGAGGACAAGCTATCTTATAATGGTTCTCAAACCCTTAGAAAATGTAGTTCATAAGTTGTGAAGCTTAGACCCTAAACATTTTGGTTTCATTCCATGAGGTTTAGGCCATCAAATGGTATGGGAATGGAGTTTCAAATTTCTTCATTGAGAAAGGGTAAAAAATATAGTGACAAAAAATTACGGTTATTGAATCCTCTTTAATAGATTTTTATTAGTATTGAAAATCATGGTTCAAAGTGTCTTGTTCATGAACATGGCGTGATGAAATCATTCCTGGAATAGTCTAGAGCACATTGAGGTTATGAGTTCTGGTGTGGTGACATAAGGGATCCTAAGGATAAAAATACATTTTTACAGAGTGACACATTTTGTTTTTGATCATTGGTGAATATGAAAGAGATATTGGCATACATGAATAGTCAAACAAAGAATCCCTTGAAGTTGGGTATCCTTTCCCAAAGACCATGGGAGATTACGGTGATTTGTGGAAGTCAAATCAGGAAGTGAGATTTATGTGGAAAGTAATATCCAATACGGGTTCGAGTACCATAAATTTTGTGTCACATCCTAATGAAAATTTTATGATGCTGAGAAGATGCAACAAAACAATACTCTAACTTTTTTCTAGATTTGGGGATTTAGTGAGAAAAAATATTCTTATACTAAGGCCACAAAGTAAACACTATTATATTTAGGAATCATTTATTTAAGTATATTTTTTTACTAAAGTCTGTAAATAAAATGTTTGTTGAGAGAATAGTTTATTTTTTCTAAGGCCTCCATATTTGGGGTTTCAATAATTAATGTTTTTTTGTTTCTTTCTTTAGTAGTTTAAGGACATGTGATTTTGACCATATAAGGCTAGGGTTTATGGTCATAAAACATTAAACAATGTGTAGAAAGTTTATGGTCATAGTATACATGGAATTAATATGAGGATAATGTTACCTAAGAACCCACATAAGATACCCATTTTCAAGAGTAATCTAACATTATTATGACCAGGAGATGATACTGTTGTAAATCATGGCTTCCAATTTTTAGGTCATGAGTAATGACATGGGAAATTCATATTGGGGATGACCCAAAACCCATTGAGGTGATGAGTTTCACCATTCAAACATCAGGATCACAAGGATTAAAAAACCCTTATTATAGATCCCAAAAGTATATGTACGGTAGGTCCGAGCTGTTATGATTTAGTTTCATGATCAAGAAGATAAATATCTTTACCTTTCCAATTAGTAAGAAACGATTATGGTAACCTAAAGAACTCAAGATGTGAAGTTTGATTTATGGATTTATGGGATTAATAGATGTTGGAATAACATCATACATAGGTTGACTGGGGTCCTTCTCTCAGGGTCCTTTGATAAGGGATGAAAATGGAAGATTCTCTACATAGTTTAACGTTTTTTAAGAAGGGATGTATTTTCATTAAATTTTTAATGTTATGAGACTAGAATTTTTTTTTCATACTTATAATTTAACATCATGTTGTTTGGAAGTATTTTATTTCCTGTAGTTTAGTGTCATTCAGTAAGGTCATGGGAACTGATGTAAAAAATTGGTCAAGATATATTACGGGCACAAGACATTCATATGAATATCTGACTCATTTGTTGTAAAAATGATATTCTATTAATTAGTACAAAAAATGTTTGGGGATGTTACTTGTGATGTTCTAACCTGTATGCAGATATATGGGGAATAATTTATTTAATCTTCATTGTACCCAAGAATGAAATATAATTACATAACTTTGTATTATATGAGGAAATTAATCAAGACACATATATTTCTTTAATGGAAACCACTCTATGTAGGTATGATCCATGCATAGAGGGATTAATTATTAACATTGGTTGTTGTAGCTAGGACCCAGATTATGATCAAGGAATCACATTGTATCTTGATATGAAAGGAATAAATACACTCATAGTTCTAGAGAAACATACCTAGGCATGATTGACCCATACACAGAGAGGTGGGAATTTTTATGTTGATTGTTGTAGTTGGGCTCAATATTGGAGATTCATGCTTCACTACATATCCTGAAATGATAAAAATAATGACACAGATAGTTCTGGAATGGAGCTGTGCTAGGATACCAACACCGAGGGAGGTGTCCATCTCGTTTGAGGTTCATTGGAATGTGCAGTTTATGTCATGTAATGGACGTCAAATATTTAGTATAACTGCAGACGGCGAGGACTCATGTTGATAATTATGGGGTCTTTCATCTAGGACTATGATAGTATATGAGAAAGTTTGTACTATATTATGGCTTGACCATGATATACTATCAATGAATCCCTATATATCTCATTGTAATGAGAATAAATTTTTACACAGTTCTAGAAACCCATAGAGTTTAATGTCTTTTTGTAAAGACATTAGCTATGCAATTTAACATTGTATGATTAGGGAGTGGGAAAATATACATGAGGGAAGGAAAATGTTTTGGATGAGAATGAGAATTTGGGAATCAATACGTATCCTGTGTTGATATGAATCAAGCCACACATAGTTATAGAAACATATACAGTTTAGTGATGTATGGTAATGAAATTAACAATGTAGTTAAATGTCACGAGTTAAGGGTGTGGGTCACTCGACATGAATGAAAATGAATATTTTGGTTGGGACTAGGATTAAAGGTCATGGAATCACTACATGTATTGTGATGGAAGGAATCAAGTAACATGTAGTTCTTACATGAAATGATACCCTATGTGGATATGACTCTCACATAAAGAAATGATAACTTCTTATTTTTTCATAAATCCAGCTCATGTGCGATGAAATTTCAATGAGATGATACTTTCCATGAAGTTTAACATCATGTGATGAGGACTTCAGCTGTTTAGATTATCATCTTGTAATAAGGATGAAGGAAATACTATAGTTTTTTGTATTTCTGCCAGGACATGTATCATAAAATTTAATATCATGTGTTTTGGATGACCTCTATAAAATATAACATCATGTTTTAAGGATGAAAGATGATATGCAGTTTAATGTAATTATTCTAAGACAATAGATACTGGATTAAATCAATGAAAAGTATTTATTGAGAAATATTGAATTGGTGTGGGTGGGACATGTTCCCTATCCAATGAGGCCAGGGAGTAATCTCTGTTGTGGTAGACCTTATGTATGATATAAGGCCCTTCCCATTTTAGTTTCATATTTGGAGGCTTCTTTTTTATATCAGTGGGGAAGTGGGAGCCAATACCATTTGTCCTTCGAGGAAGAAACTTAGTTGGACCATTTTATTGAAGGCTTGTGTGACCCATTTATGATGGAAATAATGGTTGTCCAATGTATGCTACATGTTCTCATAGATCCCCTCCAATTTATCCAATTGCTTATACGATTTCTCATCATCTGAGAGTTTTTTGAAAATGGATATTTAGAGTGAAGGAAGGTATACATCTATGGGTAAAACTATTGTAGCTCTGTAAACTAATGAATACAATTTTTATTTTATAGAAGTATGTGTGGTGGTATAGTATTCCCATAATATAAGGAGGATCTTGTCTATCCTATACTTCTTATCCTTATTCATTATCTTCAGGATTATATTATATAGATTATTATTGAGGCATACTTCTATCCAGTTTCCCCTACCTAAGAATGAGATGAGTGATTAGACTCGATGTTATACTCGTGTAATAATTTCATTAACTATTTTACAAATTTTGGATTCATTTTTTGTCAGTATTATTTGAAGGACCCCAAACCTGGGGATGATATTGAACTTTTAGAATTTTGTGATCATTTTTCCCCAAATTATTTTAGTTGTAATACCTTAGCTTATTTAGAGAAAACATTAGTAGTAATATGGATGTACTTGTACTAGTTAGTTTTTGATCCTGGATGTACCCCACAACATCCATTCCCCATATGGTGAGCAACCTACAATATTTAGCTGAATGTAGAAATTCCAAGGGTTGATTGATGATGATTTCAAGGATCTATAATGCATAAAATGTCAGGGTGAATTCCATATAGTCATGTGTCATGGTTTTCTAGTAGTAACACATATTCTTAATTTGATGACAGTTCTCGGTCCCAGACTGATGAGTGTCATAGGAGCCTACATGTACATTATACATAATGGTAGGAAATTATTCTTTTAATTTTCATTTGAGGTGGATTTCCTCAAATCCTCACATGTAGTGGAATTTTTGATCATTTGGACCATCCCACAAGGTAATGATCAATTATCTCCATCAAATATGATCCCTTACATCTTGGTTCATATGGAGATTCCCACTCTAGATATAATCAATGATGGGCCCAATCCATCTAGGGGTGGATATTGGTTCACCACACTATAGGGTGGTGTTAACTAGATTGATTTACTCCATGTGATATATGGTGACAAATGAGACCATTCTTTGGTGTTAGATATAGAAGATAGCTTCCCCGTGATTATTTTCATCCAAGACTATGGCTGTATTAGCCAAATCATCAGCATCATCATTCTATGATATAGTAACATGATGAAATGTGGTATCAAAAGGGAACTCTACCATTAGTCACATGACATAACCAGTGAGAGGGGCTAGATTATCCCTTTTTGATAGAATATTCATCATTGACCTTCTTTATCACTAGCTCTGAATCCCATTCAATGTTCAAGTTTTCTATTTTATGTTTTTGGGATTATTCTAAGACAGTGACAAGGGCTTCATATTCAGTCTCAATATATTTGAAACATTTAGATTTTCAGAAAGAATAGGGAAAATTTCCTTTCTCCAGAGAAACAAATAAAATACCTATTTCACCAAGATCGAGTATCTGGTTTTCCAGTATATCATGTATATGAATTTGGGAGGCTCTATCAAAATACACCTCGCACATCCAATTATTTTCATCGGTATAGAAATATTATTCACCCAGATGCTCAGTACCCACTATTGTTCCTTCTTGAGTGGGATGTGCCATATAGAAATCATATCATTCACACCCTTTCACTATCTTTTGTGACATGAGATGAATGTCCTATTATTGCTGAATAACTAGACATCTGTCCAATCACCTAGTTAGCATAGGATGACTAAGGAGGTAATGGGGATGGTCAATTTGAGAGACCATGTGAACTTCATGGTGCTGCACATAATGCCTCATAATACACACTAAAAATATGAGTGCACAGAATTTCTTCTCAACATTAGTGTATCATGTCTCAGTACCTGGAATTGTTCAGATGAGGTAGTATAGACTGTTCTCTCTCCTCACATCATTATTCTATGTAATTAGGGGACTGAATGATAATTACATAGTATCCTCATATAATATGAGTGGCCTTCCATCCTATGGTGGCATCTAGACCAGTGGGTGTAGAATGTAATTCACTAGTCTTTATAGGGGGAAATTTTTATAATATCACTAGTCTTTTTAGGTTCAACCTCAATGCTATGTTGGTATGCAAAAAATCCATAGAAATTTCCTAATGTTACACTAAAAGATAAATTTAGTTGATTCATCTTCATAATATGGTATAGCAGGTTGTAGGATGCTATTTGATGATTCGTGAAATGATCACACTGCTGCTAGGATTTGACCACTAGGTCATCAACATACCATTCATCTATTCTTCCCAATAAAATATTAATGATATGATACTTAAGGAAATAATATATAGTACCAACTTTATTTAATACAAAGTTCATATCCGTATAACATAATATCCCATGTGGTTATGTGAAGGTAGTGGCTTCCTCATATTTAGGGTCTATCTTTATCTAGTTGTACATTGAGTACCCATTGATGAAGGAAAAGTATTGGAATCTAGAAGTTGCATCGATCAAGTGTTATTTGATCTGTAATGGGAATTCATCCATTTGAAAATAATGATTATGTTCTCTAAAATAAGTGGAGAACATAATATAAACATTCTTTTTTATAGGTATGATATTGATGAGCCTTCTTGGATTTTACACTTCTTGAGTAAAGATGGATTTGATAATGTTTTCGATTTCCACCTCTACATTCCTATAATGATAGGGGCACATCCTTCTGGATTCCATCTAAAATCCATGATTTTCATTAGGTAAGTCAATATGGTGCATACCCACATCTAGATAAATCCAAGAATTTATATATAATTCCAATTAAAAACATATCATTGTCACTATAAAAATTTGATGAAAACATCTTCCTTATCAACAGTCTTGGAATCACTAATCAATATAGGTCACATGTCTTCCTATGTTCTAAAATTTATGTTGCTGATCTCATTAAGGGTGGTGGGACACCTTCATTGAATGAAGGAGGGGTGTTTCAGAGGTCATCTTTATATTCTTCAACCTCTATGTCAATGGAGAAATTTTCAAATGATGTCAGTAATTTTGAGGCATTTCAGTCACTATTAATGTGAGAGAGTGTATGAGAAAATTCATTAGCATCCATTATTACCATAGTCATTGCATAGAGATTTTGGAGATGATTATGTTTTACACTATCAGTAGGGACAGAAGGGGATTAGACATCCAGGATTAGGTATATTACCTCAACTAGATTTATGGGTAGAAAATAGTCTCTACTGATCATACTCTAGGGATTTTCAGGAGATGTACCTAATCCATTTAGAGATGTGACCTATATATCACCATCAAATATTTGTTATTTTCATTCCTTTTAGTATATGTGGATTCTAAAGTCTTGATGGGGGCACTGTATCCATATATTATTTTGATCATTCCATCTATGGGGTATTTTATAAATTGATAGAATGTTGAGGGTACCACCACATGTCATTGAATCCAGGGCCTTCCAAACATGACACTATATGTAATGTCTTATGGGATAACCATAAAATCATCTTTATATTGAGATCCCCAAAATGAGTTTTGTGATTGATCTTTATGTAAGGTCTTTGGTCTTGCTTATCATAAACATGGATAGAAATTTTTGGAGATATATACCCTTAAATATATTCAATTAATTAGATGTTTCAAAAACATATTATTGTTGATCCTAGAACCATTGTAAATTTGTGGCCATCAGATGTCAAAATTTTGAAGTATATTGAAAATATATAGGGTTATAATGTGTATCTAGATAACCTCCTCTAGATCATGATCTAGATCTATGAATGATATGGGGACATGGATCTATATAGGAATGGTCTCTAATTGATAGAATTTGGATTTAGAGTTGTATTTCAAAAACATATGGGGTGATCTGGAGGGATTCAATGAGCTCCTCCCAGAGTTATTTTGAATGATGGAGTTAATCCACGAAAGAGATCTTGTCTAGGAAAACCAATAGATGTTTCATCATTTCATACATTGGATCCAGAGTTTGGTGCCTCATAAGGTATGATTTATACTTAATTTTTGGCATAATATCTAAGAGATCTACAATAGTAGACCCCAATGATTTTTCATAGATCGAGGTTTTATTTGATGCCAGTTTTATAGGACATTCATTTATACCCTATTGTCAATGATAATCAGATTATCACACCTCTATGAGGCAATCATATACGATTCATGTGTGCAGACAACCACTGGAGGGTTCTTGGATACCTCCATGTATTTACTGGGAATGCTATAATGCATTCCCACAATCATCAACATCATATTTGTCATCTTTAGGGACGCGATCAAAATATTGTGTCTGACCAAAACTATATTGTATTTTGTATCCTAACTTCATACAAGTATAGCTCCTAGCTTCTCGATTGGGTTGAGGAAATAATATTCATAAAAATATTGATCATTGGATTAGGAGTTTTCTAAGTGTATCATGTTTATAAAACCAAATATGATCCCTTGATCTGATGAGGGTTCCATTTGGTGAGGCAGTTCCCATGCTTTAGATATTGCATTATAGAAATATGAAAGAGTAAAATAATTCCACAGAAAAAAAATATGGATCCACCTCTTCTATTTATTCCTATACTCGATGGTCACATCCACTATCAATAGACATATTGGTTGTAACCAACTTCAGTGGTGGAAATTTTGCAGGCTAGTAAAGCTGTTCTCATTGGTAATCTTGAGCTTGGTCAAATAACATTTTAGTCATGATGTTTTTGAACTTATACCCATGACTAGATATAAATTTATTCCAATAATCTTCTTATTTTTAACGCGTAATGGTTATTCAAGTCACAAACTCTATGGATTTATCCAACATCATCTATCTGTAATGGACCATGCCTTAGAGAATATCCTTGAAGACAATGAATTCATAGAGGCTAAGACTGAGTCTCCTATGAAAATGGTAGTAGTCAAGATGTTTAGTGAGGATGGACACATTGGAATTCCAAGATTGTGGTAGCTTCTTTCGGTTACTATCCATGGCATCTAAGAAATAACTGAGGATTTTTTCATTTCGTAAAGAGTATGCTTTATTAATATATTCCTCAATCCAGGGCGACACTAATCTCTTATAATTTCCAATCGAGGGTTATTTTTTGTTTGTTGTTGCATGAGTAGAGAAAATGGGTATCTTGGGACCTACCTAGGTTCTTGAATGTGTACTTCAACTAGTTTATAGAAAATAAAAGAAGTTTCTTCTTTATCGATCCATTTAACATATGATGAAGGAATGATTTAATACTTGGATTTGGTTTGCTGAGTGGAATATTTAGGATGTTGTTCTATTTATATAAAATCACCTAACCCACCTGGGTACTTCACTATAATCATAGTTGTCTTCAAATCATCTATATATTTTCAGTGAAAAGTTCTAGTAATTGCTTCTATGAGAGAGGTATGCAGAGTGAATTGGTTATAACCACCCATATAGCTATGAATTCAAATTCCCACTCATTTTCACGTTTCTTACAGTTCTTCAGGTAATTTTTTTTATATTTTCTCAATTTTTTACTAGACTGATAAGGTAAATTATGAATAAAGCTTCCCATATTGAAACTGAACCCATTGGAAGGCCATTGATCCAACAGAAGGCTGGACCTACCAAAGTCTTTATAAATAATCTAATATTTTTTTCCTCCAATTAATCTCAATGGCCCATCATCACCCACATCACAGTACAAATTGTGTGAGATACTGTTCATGGTATTTTAAACCATTAATAATGGATAATCTATGGTGTCCAAAATTTAGTGGAGGCAATGTTACCTCTACCCATTCGGGATATGACCACTTCTCAGGATGCACATGTTTACATCACCCTTCAGTGGAATCCAACAATGTAGCCATGGACTCAATGGAATTGATAAATTATTGAGGTATTGAAATTTGAACTGTCTCCCATCTAGAGGTTGGGGAAAAGTCATTCCGAGTTTGTCACATTTTCATCTCTTCTTGATTATAAACCTATTCATAAATAGAGTTATTTACATATAAAGGGAGAGGATTTCTCCATAATGGAAGGAATTCATGATCATTTTTGACTTCCTCATTTATGCAGATTGTCTGCCTATATCGAGAGCTAGTATGATGGTCAGATTCCATCTTTCCAGCATATTATCCCTATGAGGAAGAATATTTCTCTTAGGCTGAAGATAATAACCAGAGGGAATATTTCCCCTGAGTACCTCCTTAATTAGTTGTCTAATAGTGTAGATCTCAATTTCATATTATGATAAATGTCCCTCCATTGAATGAAATTCGGTTCTCTTGGTTAGTTATTTGAAAATAGTCACACATTTCCCTTTCTGTTGGGATGTGTTACACTGTATATATTTTAAATCCATTTTTAGATATTTGAGGGGTTGGACCTTATCTAGTTTCAGTAGCATGCATCCTTAGTTAGTGAAGCCAGAACACATTTATCTATAGTTAGGTTTTCTATGATGTGACCATATGAATATACATATTGATAAACATTTTTTGTTGTATTTATAGTGATAAAATTTATAGAGGTATATTCTGAAGTGGTGGTTGTATCATGAATTTTAATGTTATAGGATCATTCTGCATTGCCTTCATTAGGGGTTTTCCTTGAACCATTGGCCATATTGGATAGTTTTGGTTTGCGAGCCCAGTGGTGTATGATTTCCATTATCATATGATCCTCCCATTTAAACCTATTACTAATGACATTGATGGAGTTTTTGGTCATGAATGCTGATGAATCCCTGAATAATAGAGGTATTCCTTGTAGTGGTAGGAATATATGGGATGTCGACCATCAATATTTACCTCCCAACTTAGAGACTACTGATTCTCTCTAAGATGATTAAAATTCCACCATTCTAGCGGGCTAGGGATTATTCAGGACCACAATTAGCATTGATTTATACCTTTGATTAGGATTAAAATTATTCCAGTTAGGGAATTCATGACTCCTGGTATTTTCATTAAGATATAAAATCCTCTAGCATAGTGGAATGGGGTTGATATGAAATCACAACTTATTTCCTTAAGACCCTCTTAGAGCATAATTAATATGGTTATGGAGATTGAGATATAAATTCATCCATCCTAGTGGTTTGGGTTTTCATTGAAGCTACCACTAATATGTCACAAATCCTCTCATTAAATGAAAATCTAAGAGGTGGAGGCAGTAGTAGATATTCCTTCAGCCCAATGGGATGGATTATCTCTTAAAAAACAACTACAATAGCTTCTATCATGGACAATTTGATGTGGTGAAATTGTTCTTATGTAGGAGATAGGTTAAATAGATTCCCATAAAGGGATTGAAATTTTATGTAATGTTGTTGAGTTGATCAAAACTTCAAATTACTTGTTTGAAATGCATTCCTATTATTTTGAGGGGCCTAGTTCAAATATCTATAGACTATTATCTTCATCTACTTGTGATCTCCTAAAATCATTGAAGCAGTGGAATTATATTGTAGTGACTCTATGTCACACACATTACCAATATCTATGATTTCCCTAGAGTATATGAAATTATAGGAAGCAATATCCGAGGGGTTCTGCTATTCTAGGTACATAATAAATTGCAATGCTCTATATTTTTCCAATCCTTATAAAAGTATGTCTATGGATGATTTATAAATTAGTCACTAGAGAGTTTTTGTGATGTGAAGACAAAGAAATATGTATGTTTTTTTTATCATGATCCTCCATTCCTAGGTTTAGGTCTTCAAAAAGGTTGATATTTCTTGATGAAAATAGAGTGTATTTATGATCAGACAATGATACTTGTATCCGGTATAATGGTGATGTCTATCTTATATCACTAATGAGTAAGATATAAATTTTTCAATAGATAAGTCATGAATGACTTTTTTAGATCATTTGGGAACTCAAATTCATAAGTGGAAAGTGTTTAGAACATGGTGGGGAGGTTGTTTCTTAGAAAATCTCTTCATATGTCAATACCAACTTCCTCTTCATCAAACTTACACTCCTCCATCTGATCAAACCTCATGAGATGTTTCTTGGGGTTTCCTACTGACTAGAGTGGAGTGCTACTGGAAATTTATAGGAAGATATATAAGATTGACCCATATGTTTTGAGTACCTTCCAATACAAATGCATGTGAGTTTTGAACATATCCTTATAGAGAGTTGTCTGATAAATGGTAGGATTTCGTTGTATGTGGGAGATATCACTATGTGGTTATTGATCATGGAGTATGTTAGTACTATAGTCCCTATAATTTATCTCGACACTAACACGAGGATGAATATCATGGTAATTACTGCTTTATACATTATTTTATGTGTCAACAGGCTCTTGGGGTGTTGAGAATGGGTCTCAAACAGCCTCAAGGACCCTAGAATTGAGAATATGGTGGACATGAGAATCGTTTTGTTTTGTGGATGGAATATGTTGAACTTTATTTTTGGATTGTGTTGGGATATAATTCTATTTTTCGATGGATTTTGGATCTTTTTGATAACCATATGATGTTGTAGACATATGATCCAGCTTATGGGAACTAAGTAGAGTTTTCCAATGATATTATTTATTATTTACAAGAATATGATCATGCCATGAGTCATGCGACACTCTCACATGGTGATACTTGGTCAGAAAAAGGATATGATATTAATTATAAGTCTTCAAAATATGCCCCTAGTCTTTCTTTAATGTTATATGATCCGTTCCTTAGGCATTTTCTAATCTCATTTGGTGAGTCTCTATTGGAATGAGTATGTGAGCGCAGTCTAAATATGCATTTTCTATTGGAATATACATATGGTCCAAAAAATATGAGAAGGAACTGAGCGCCCTCCTATATATCCTCGAAAGGATGTTGGTGTATTCATTTATGGGATAATGTATTAATATAAGTATGGAATTCGTGATCTATTGGAATATTCCAAGATGATTCATAGACATGGACATGATCATGCCTGAGGCATGTTCCATTCTCACATGGTGAGCCTCATCCAGAATGGGAACATGATCCTGATACCAAGCCTTTGGATTATGCTACAAGTCATCTTTGATAAGAATATGCACATGTCCCAATGCATGTTCTGCTCTTACATTGTGAGCCTTGACTTGAATAGGGATATGACTCTGATTTGGGGCCTTTAAAATATACCTCCATATATTTTCGATAGGCATGTGCCTGAGTCCCGAGGCATGTTCCAATCTCACTTGGTGATCCCTGGTTGGAATAAAAATATGAGTCCAGTCCAGTGCCTCATCCTTTATCATAATATTCCAATAATCCTCCTAGATGGGAGAAATAATGAGAGATTTCTATAGAGCAACAACGTGTTCATAATGATCAGAGTGTTGATCTATGATGTATGTAGGGATAGGAATATGAGCCTATCCCTATATATATACTAGTGCGGAATTATGTTGGAAATGTTATACAAATATTACTAAGATGCAATGAATCATTAGAAAAAATTTGTATATTAATATAAGCCTCCACATTTTCTATCTCCACTATATAATGAAAGATATCTTTGATTGAAGCAAAAATATGTTCCCACTTCTTTCATCCTAATTCCACCAGAATATGCGGACAGGATTCCTGCATGAGAGTTGGGATATGTGGTCCCCCATGTCGGCTGCAGGAATATGCCCATATATTTCATCATAGTGGGGATGGATATTATCTTTCTTACTAGTTACTACTGAAATATGTTGATAAGCATTGTCATAAGGAGTTGGGATATAGGCCCCCACAAGATTATCCAAATATATCTTTTCTTCTGGTCACATCCTTGTGGTCACATCCTTGTTTCCAGTAAATGGGTTCTAGAGGTAGAAATGTGTTGGGTGGTTCCCTTAGAAAATGTATAAATATTACCTATGGGATGGCGCGGGAGATTGTAGTTTACAGGATCCATCCTTTCCAGTCACTGAAATGGAAGGGGGTTGTAGTTTACTCACTACTCCACCTTCATTAGATACTGATGGTGATGAATGTAATGATCAGGGGATAATATCCCAATGCAATTGGATGTGGGTATGAGTGCCAATAGATTTTCTGCATCTTTCCATGGATGAGGCAGACTCATTAGTTTTAGTTCTTGCTGGACCTCGCAGGCATCCTCAAGGTTTCGGATTGTACCATGTTGATGTTAATCCTAGAAAATTTCATTCTCCAACCAAAATTGATGATGTAATGTGTGAGAGGTAATAATAAGGCCCATGGGTGTTGAATTTGAAGTTTATTTTCTAAAACAATCACTGGATAAAGAAATGTCAAATCATGGTGTTGTTTGCGAGAACACGATCTGTAATCCCAAAGACAACATGAAACAAGGTCACTGATCAGTGCATCATCGTAGGCATGATATGTGCTAAATAATATATGCATGGGTAACATATTTTTACATTTATTTCTGATCTGGACATTCTACTTGTTAGGTCTTCTTAAATAGAGGATTGAATTATTTCATAAGAACCTCAGTTACAGAAGATCATCCGTAAGATTCTAGTTTGTTTTCCATTTATTTCATATGATATTAGAAAAATATGGCCAAATGGATGGTCAAGTGATAAGTTTTTTATTTTCAATATTCATGTTGGTTTCACCAATTTTGTTTTCCTAGATGATTCCAAACAAGGAATAACACGAGGTAAACAAATAATTATGTTATTTAAGATATTCATATTTGGTTCATAATTTTTTTTGACTAAAAACATGAAATATAATGTGAGTTCATTTTATCTTGATGAATGATTCTTGGGGGTTCCATTTCATTCAAAATCATTGACCTCAGTTCACAATTCTTTTCTTAAAAAAAACTACAAACATTTCCCACATCAAAAAATGGGTACATCACTATATTATAAAGTTAGGCGGTCATTTGTGGTATCAAACTCAATGGAACATAGTAACTCACACTATTCAATAGGATGGAAGGTTAGGCTCATCACAACCTATGGGGGGAATTGTTTCCTACTCTATCATTCTCTTATAAATTTAAGATATGTTCATGAATCTCTTCCTAATTCCAATACGGGACTAGTTACCCGAATAAAATGAACATAGTTTGAACCTCTTTCCATTCAGGATACATAACCATTTTCCACCACTAAATGACCATTGTTGCAATCTATTTTATATATAGGGTGGAATATTTTTGTGAATCCATCAGTTAGTATATGTGTTTATTCATCCATTTCCCCTAATATTTGGATGCTTATCTATTGGATACAAATAGAAAGTGCTTCATAATTAGCTACCACACAAGGAGGTGATTAATATGATGAGGATGGGAATTATCCTCTATGAGGTATCCTAAGTATCCTGATTATAATAGGAATAAAATTATAAATAGTTCATTGAACCCACTGTAGTTTAACATCATGAAAAAAGGAGATATTTTCAGAGAATTGGGCATCATATATTTTCACTCGAGCCTTGAAGAGATATCATACATTTTCTTGTAATATGACAAACCATATTTATCTTAGTTTGATCACATCCTTTAGAATATCCTCAAGGTATATGTTCTTATATAGATGGATTCATATAACAACCATCATCTGGGTTTACACACTATGGTTTACCAAGAAGGTGGAGTTTCATGATGTGAATGATGACCAATTAAAATACTTAAGCCCATGTGATCAATGATTGGTGTGAGAAACAAGGGATAATAAGTATTTATTTTCACTTAATTTGTTGGATGAGGGGATTATATACTCGTTCAACCCTTTTGAGGTTTAATATAGATCTTGTTCTTTAAGAAGGCATCCTACATAACTTGGTCATTGTAGGAATCAAAGACCTCAAAGTTTAGTTCACATATTAGTACACTAAGGGATGATGTAGAATAATCATACCATAGGAATGATTGGGTTCAAATGGTTGAAATGTCAGAGAAATTTCAAGAATTACATTGATGTTGATGCCCATTTGAGAAAGGGCCTTAGGAAGGTGCCCTACATATCTTGGTTATTATAATAATTGGAGTTATTATAGTTTAGAAGAGAAGGTGTTACACACTGAGGATTCCATGATATGAAAGACACATAATATTATACCATTGAGAGGGGAATACACATTTTGGATACCCTTATATGCAGGATATATCATATTATTCCTCTAAGCATGGATTACCCATTGATGTTTCCCTTATATGCGTGATATATCATATTATACTACAGTGCATGGAATACACATTGAGTTTAACCTTATATTTGGTACATATCATACTATACTACCAATAGAGTCTTATACACCGAGGTATCCATTATTTGAAGGAAATATCATATTAGGACACTGAGCGAGTCTTACATAGTAAGGTTTCCCTTTCATGTAGGTTGGATAAGGTTATCAATTCCTATGAAATATGCATGACTTGGAATTCTTGTCTTCCTAACCTGCGTTGGCTGTGTACATGAAATTACTTGATTTTCCACTTGACATGTCCGAGGATATAATCCTTACATTCCTGAAAAAACACACATGCTCCAGTTGACTTTTATGAGGGACGTCGTATAATACGGAGGGCATGAATGAAGGTGATCACATGTCCAAGCCTAACTTGTATATAAGAAATTGTAATACCTATCTAGTTGATCCTGGAGGCCATCAGATGATATCTACTAACATTCTTGGAGGGTGTCACATTATTTAGCTGACTTTCCCTTGTGTCATCCTGAAAGCTAGATGACACTCTTGGAGGGTGTCACATGGGTCAGTGTGACTTATATAGAGGGTTCTGTATGTCTTGGAACACTTTATTAGGTTTCATCATAAAATAAGTCTAATATGTCTTGAGGATATCACATGATCTTGATATATTCTTTGAAAGACTCTGAAAAAAACCTATTGACATTCTTTGGTTCCATCGTGAGACTCATTTGACATGTACTAGTGCAGCCGTATGATTGAGTGACAAGTCTGAAGGAAATTTAATGGTTTGGATGGTGAGTGTAGAGGTATTTAAGAGAAATGAGTGGAACACCTTTGGGGGGGGGGCATGTGAAATTCTCTGACATCTCCAAGGGACTTCGTATGATCCAAATAGTATACCCAAGGAGCGTTATGTGATTTGGGAAACATATCCTCTTATTATTTTATGAACTAAGTGGTGTATACAAATCTCATGAGGATAATAAAATATGTTTTTAGCATAAATATCTTGTATTTTTATTCTCAATTCCTACTTTTTATCTTGTATGCCGTAGATTTTTTCAATTTCATATTTATTAAGCCTCTAATGATTCAGTAGATATGAAACATGTCCTTCGTATAACCCATCATAAATACTTTTCATGATATATGAGTGATCAAATAAAATTTATATTAATGTATGACGATCACTTTGGTTATTCCATAGACATTAAATGATGAAGAACCTTTCAGATCACAAGACCTATAACTCTGAGAAATCATCTCTACTTCTTGAGTGCTCTGTTGTAAAGGTAAAATGATCGTAGGTGTGAAAATTTCATCCTAGGGTGGGGAATTATTGGCCCCTTCACCCCGATTATTATCCACTTTACATGGATCATATTTCATGAACCAATAATGCAGTTAGTTTTGGTATTTGATGTCATGTGTTTTATGAGATGATGTTTTATGTTATTTAAGGGGAATCACATGGATTTCAATCACTATTAGACCAACCTATAAACACACAATTCATTTGATTATATTGAATTAATGGGAGTGTTCATAATAATAAAGTTCTATTGAGGGTCCTTCATATTATCAAGACTACTTTTCCAAGGATGGCCGTGTGATCCAGATTCTTATTGAAAGGATTTTATATGACCTAGGAAAAATTTTACCGGGTCTTCTATGACAGAATGATGGTTTTCTGTGGGGCCTTAATAGGATCAGTTCATCATACTAAAGGGATTTTTCATGGTCTTTACATAGTTTGTGAGTGTGTCACATTGAATTTACAACCACAATAGGGTCTCTCCTTTTACCATTAATATACATCTATTATTTTTTCAAAGGATTAAGGATCTTTCGATATTTCATGAGTTTTGTAGAATAAAATCAACTCTCACCATTGATGATGAATTGTGTGACCAATAAGGGTCATGTGTTTATGTGTGATAATTTTATGGAAAAAACCATCTGCGTTTCTTATAGATCTAAAGGGGATCACATTTCTACATTGATTTGTCTGAATCCATGAACATTAAGGGGGTGAAATTCTAGCGGGCTCTTTTATAGTGAGGTGAACATGTCTGCATGGGCTTGTAGTGTCACACGAACCACATGGGGGACATTAAAATTATGTTTAAAACCATAAAAATCTCCTTAATTCCCCTTTTTTATTTCATTATTAATTTCACAATGGTATGGGGTCTCATGAGCTTAGATGAGTGTCGTCAAGGATAATCATTCTTTCTATCAGTGATGTGTCATGTTCCTGACCAAGGGTCCTATGATGATTCATGCGTATTATGAAAGGCATACCCTCTTACTTTTATTTGGATCCATAGGTCCAATGTAGGAATGGATGAACATGTATTAATCCCTTCACGTAATGAGGGTGTCATGTTTGTGGGCTCTCACATGGTAGGGATAACATATAAAAGAAGGATTGTGGTGTCTTACAAACATCCCTGGTGTAGCATGTGGCATTTATAACCATAATAAGATCTTAAATTTTAGATATTTTACTCCCTATTTTGAAAAAAAATTCAATAGGTTTTTAGGAGTCCTTCAATTGACAAATATTATTACATTGGGAGCCTATCTGGTGGTTGTCGTGTGATCAGTGAGTGTCAGAGAAACCTTCATGAGAATAGAATGATTTGAAAAAGGGGACCATGGGATCTTCCATAGGTTATGTGTAACTTAAAGATCCTTCACGTGACCTTATGAAGGTCTAGAGATTGCAGGTATCATGGAGGTTTACACAATCCATAAGATTGGGAGACTATTTATTCATTTGTTTTACATGGAAAATAATAACCAAATCAAGGTATTTCTCCATTTTTGTATTTTCATATACTCATTTTTCAAGTATCAACACCAAAGAATCAAAACAGAACCCTAATAAATAGTATAATTTTTTTGTTAAAATAATATTAATATATCATTATATTTTTATTTTAAAAATTATATCAAGATTTATTACTTTATATTAATATAATTAAAAATAAAACTTATCAGGTTAAAATTACAATTATTTAAATAAGAGAAAATTAATATTTTATTAAAATAATGTTTACTGGAGAGTTGAATATTAATTTTGTACCAAATATTCATAATAAAAATATAATATATATTTCAATATATCAACTACTCTATATTTTTGTTTTTTTCCTTTTAAAAATATCCTTTTCTCTATTATTATTCATAAATTAATGGTTTTTGTTTAAAATTCATATAATTTTAATTTTGGACATGAATTCACAAAATATAATTTATATATATTAAATTATATGTTAAAAATGTTTTATCATTTCCACACAATTGACAGCCATTTCTATCTACTCCAATCTCCGCACCACTGGACATGTCTATGTACTACATTAAAAAAATCTAATTATTAGTCCTAAAATCATTAGAAATAATTCAACATCTTCATATTTATTTTTTTGGTATTTACAACACATATTAATTTCCATGTTTTTTATGTTTCCAACTTTGAAAACATCTTAATTTATAAAAATTAGTCCATTTTAATTTTACTAAATGATAGAAATCATAGGTATTATGCATGATATAGAATTTTTATTCAATATATGATATATTTTTATTTATTATGTCAACAAAACTCGATCATATAATGTTGTTTTTGTTGATATCAATTATTTATAATAGTGATGGTGGGTGGATATTTATATGTTTAGTTTTTGGTAGCTCTCGTACCGTGGCGATATTCAATTAAAGAAAGTGTGATGTTTTCTAGATCATTGAAGTATCATTTTGTTAATGACAACCCCTCCCAATAGAAAGTATTTTTTCAAAACAATAGTTAATGGTGTCATGAAATTAAGTGGTTTTTGATGTATACCAAATAAACATAGTTAGTTTTGTTTCATTATATGTAAAATAGTCTTATTTCATATATTATTATTTTATTCATGACTGGATCATGATTTCATAGAATTCATTCAAGGGATAAAAATATTGAGTTCTTTTATTTATTTATTAGAGTATTAAATAATTTTTTTAAAATATAATCATGTATTTCTTGCAAAATACTACAACATAAAAAATCTATTTATCACAAATTTTTAGATAATAAGTTCAAAATATATTTATTATGAAAATTAAAATAATGCTATGACATGTGCTAATATCATGTTAGGTGATAACAATAAATATTTAGATAAATAAATACTTTATTTGTTCATGTAATCTATGTTTTCATAATTTCACAATTGACATGATTTTTAAAAGATTTATTGTGTAATCTATTCTTTTGGTTCCAATATTAAATTCATTTATCAATTATTTTCCAATGTCATTTTTCTTCATATAGATTTGGGATGGGTATAATGTTTTTGGTTTCCAAGAGGATATTAAATTATTTATAATATTTTTATGAAATATAAAATCAACAACCTATATGTTATTATTATATGATTAATCTATATTAGAAAATAAATTGCTAGTAATGTTACTTTACTATAATGGATGAAAAGTTTTAAATACATCGATTTTAAGTGTATTTTATTAATAATAAAGATTTAATATCTTTTCATATTTGTATGATATCTCTTTGAAATAACTCTTTCAAACATACCTTAATAATATCATTAATCCATCCCAAGGGTATATAAAATTTTATAAAAATTAGAAATAAATACATTCATTTCATCAATTCTTGATCTTTAATATTTGATGGTAAATTTAATTTAGAAATAGAAATGATTTTCTTGATTTTATCAAAATAATAGATGTTATGGAATCCTAATTTTATTATTAACCAATAATCATTTCCTTTATGGGGAATAAAAAATCCATCTGGATGAATGATGAAAACATAATTTTTGAAATTATAGTTCAAGGATAATAACAATGAGAAATAAGAAACATTTTTTCACACTTGAATGTTAATAATTTTTTTTCATCACAATAAAAATATATTTATTAATATTTTAGTTCAATGAGAATGGTGTGGAAAATGTGAAAATTTTCTATGTTAGCTCATTTTAATTATTTTTTGATGGAACATTTTTTTAATAAATGTCTGTTTTTAAAAGCATATACTTATATAGTGATTCCTTTATATGATCAAAGGAAGATATAGACATATTAATTATGTGAATTACTAAAATGAAGAAGGGTAACCCAATTTTTATTTTATTTAATGTTAGGAATCACACATTAAAAATATCCTAAATGTATCTCATTCATATACATACATTACAAAAAAATTGATATACTTTCAATAATTTTTTCAATCCATGATGTTATTGATTGAATGGTAATACCATTTGAATCATGGAAATACATTTCTTAAATTTTAATAATTTATCATTATTATGGAATCCATGTATTATTTTAAACCACAATTAAATTTATTTATTGAAAGTAATACATCATTCTGGAATCATATAAAAAATATATTTAGTCAAATTACAGTTCGAAGAGCATGTCCATTAGAAATGAGAATTTTTTCATTGTATACAAGTTCATAATTTTTTAGAAAATTTTGAAATATATATGTATTAAAATTTAATTTTTAATATACAATGGAAATTTGAGACTTTTTTGGAGTGTATGGATGTTAATGAATTTTTTATGGAATAAAAAAAATTAATTTTTATGTTATTTCTTCCTTAATGAAGTATCAAATTATGATTATTATGAAGTACATTGATATTTTTTATGGATGATTTTTTTTTGATTTTAGTTATTCAATTATAACATGTAAAAATATTTAGAATATTGAAATAAATTTATGTTTTTGGTGTTGGATACATTTAAATGTTATTTTTTTGACATGGGATGAAAATTTTTACATTACTTCCTAATATGGATCATATAATTTTTCCATTATATGTTTTCCTTATATATTTCAAATTAAAAAGTTATAATACATTATATGACCAATTTTTAAAAAATAGTTCCGTTTTTCTATTTCTAATAAAAAAATTACACTTTATTTATTAAATATACCTATTAATTGAGTGAAAAAAATAATATTTAATTAAAAAGAAAAACATGAATAATTATATATAAGAACTAATCACTTATGAAAACTAATCTTACTTAATTATTTCAACTATTCCCTTATACTTCAAGAATTTTGTATTTCATAAGAAGAGTTTCAATATTTAGATTTCATGATGGAACTAAATTATATTGTTTTATCACCTATGTAGTTATCATGATTTTTTATATTCAAATACAATTCTATATTCTTTATGGTTGTGTCACTATGACCACCCTTTTATGAGATATCCACCGTACATGATTAGTGAGTCTCTAACATTTCCATGTATAATTTGGAATATCATGAGGTGTTTTATCTCGAGACCAAGTGAGGAACTTGTGTATATTCTTACCTATCCCAGATTATGTTTGTGTTCAAAATCATTAGGCCGTACATTATAATAATCCAAGAGTTGAGGTGTTAATAAACTTGATAAAAACACAGTAATTTTTCTTCTTATATTATTCCATTAAAATTCATCAAAAAGTCATTGGATTTTTTTAGTTCATGTTTGCAATGATATAAACAAGAAAATTGTAAATCACTGTGGTACTATCCAATAATTTTTTTTAAATTTCCATTCCAGTTAACACCTTCCTTCCTTTTGTAAAATATTAAAACAATTCTACACATAATTTTTTCTCTCCATGAATTAATAAAATCTCTATCTATAAGTGTTATATTTAGATCCTTGTAAAATTATGATTGACTAAATATTATTTCAAATGAATTTGATCAATTACTTTGTGATGCATTTTCATGGTTCTTTAGCAATATAAATCTCAAATTCAAATATAATATGAATTTTCAGATCAATTCTCAGAATATGTTAATTTATTTATTATTTAGAAGATAATATAATTAATTATCAAATAAAGTATTTTTTATTGAAAATATAAATAATTAAATACAAAATTTATAAGATGAAAAGGGTTAAATATACATTCTATATAATTATATTTTGTATTATATATAACTCCATTGTTAAAAATGAGTTGTTTTTTCATGTTTCAAGGGTTTAATGTTATATTTACATTGTACATGTTTTTTCTAATAATTTTTCTCCAATATCACATGTTACGATTCCTATATAATAAAACATATAAAAAATAATCCCTTATATTTTTATTAAATGGAAATTCATTTCGTGGTCATATTTATATTCCTCCTCCAAATAATTTTGTAATTTGGATACTTTATACTGTCCTTCATTTCTAATTTATCTATTGTCCTTTGATATTTGAAAAAAAAAATTCAATTAAAATTGTATTAATCATTTTTTAATGATGTTATAATTATTAATATTTATGTTTAATTCATTAAATAGTTAGTTATGTGGTACCCAATATACATTATAATGTAATTAATGTCCTAATTATAGGAAAATTATTGTTAATGTAATTACCTCTATATGGAAGAGTGAAACAAATATATTATATAAAGAACAATTCGAATTTCATGTATAGTGTGATTGTCATTATTTCTATTATTCCCAATATTGACCAAGATGTTATATTTTTTATGTAAGATTAATTAAAAATTTCTATGGTTTCAATGGTATAATAGTCATGTTATTTTTTTTTGATTTTATTATTTTTTATGTATTTGTGTGTTCGAATCATGAGGATAATGAAAAAAATATTTTTTCTATTAAAATTAATCTAAATCATGAAATGATAAATTCATTTTATATAAAATTCATAAGATGTTATAGTAATGATGATACCCTCTATGTCAATTTATTATATAAATTTTTAACAAATTTTGGATTATCCATCATGGTTCAGTTTGTTTTCATGTGACCTATATTTTATGTATTTATAGATAATATTCCCAATTGAATTATTTTTTTCCACAATATCAATTATTGTTCAATAGTGAGTGTTTTTTAATCAATCCTATAATCCATGTAATAAATTTTCATGATCCAACATATAAATATTAATAATGTTTTATGTGAAATATTTTTTTAATATTTATTCTTTAATATCTATAACAGTATTAACTAATAGAAATGATAAAAATGTTAGAAAATAAAATGGTTATGTTTTTTAAAAATAAAATGAATTATTTTCATGTTCTTATAAAAATTAAAACATTTAAATTTTCTATTTATGTACTTTTATTTCTTATTTAATATTTCCAAACCATTTTTAACAAATATTAGAGTAATAAATTTAAATAAAGAAAATATATTTTAGATAAATATGTGAAGTTTTAGAATTTATTTTTGAAAAATAAAATATATTTTATAATATTCTCTATCATTTTGCAATGAAATGATGGATTCTGTATTAGGTTTTGAGTCTCATTACATGCATGGATTTTTATGATTACACAATGGTATTTTATTACCACACTATCAAACAATGTAATTAATAAATTATCTATTATCATTTCCCTAGTATTATATAAAATCTATATGTCATTTTAAATGATTTTGTTATCCATGACCTATTTTCAATTTTTTATGAAAGGGTCTTTTATGTTTCTTGTGATACTCATTTCTTGGATAAAAAGGAATGACTTGGTTTTTTTTATTCATTATTTTTTATGATACAATTCAATTTCATATGGTCTTTTTTGGAATTATATAATGGAAAATTATTATTCTATTTCAATACTAATAGGATATGTGAAGTATTTAGAATTTTTATTATTTGGTCACAATGATGATAAAATATTTTCTTTTATATTTTTTATTGAAAAATAATAAGGTTAAAGTTATAGATACATCACAGTAAGTAGTGAGATTGATGTTTCTCAATGGAAATAAAACTTCTTTGGAGACTATGTAATTTATTTCAATGGGTGATGAAACCATTTATGTCACAAAATATACTAGTTACCCTGGTATCCTAATAAATTAGAAGACACTAACATAACATTAAGGGAATTCCCAACCCCCATTGGTGGGAGACTAGAACCTTGTATCATTGAAATTGAAAGTGGTAATTAATTTTCCACAAACATTGCAGATGAATGACAAAAAGTCAATAAGAAAAAAAATAAAAACTCCATAGGGAGAAGAGAACATGATGTCAAAAAGATAAAAAATAAATATTACTATATAAAAGTACTAGAAAAATATAAAGGTAAAAAAACCATGTCCCAATATACACAACCCACCATTCTCAAGGATCAATATATACTAGCACCTCAAAGTGGAACCTTACCCTTCCTCGAACCTGGAATAAGATAATTTATAAACACCTTAAATCATAAGTAGGGTATGAGCTAAAATCCTAGTAGTGCCTTGCCATTTATTCCGTATTAAGATCCCAACATTTAATTAACCAAATAAAAACTATTCAATTCTAAATAAATATTAATTCTATTTCAAAATAATCTTAAAATAAATCATGATTTACATTTAAAATGATGGAAATTATTTAAAAAATTAAGTTAAATGAAAATTTTTATATAAAAAAGTTTATATAATTAAGATATCAGGTTAAAATAGTTTATAAAAACTAGAATTATTTTATATCTAAAATAGTAATAAGTGAGACACATGTTTATCTTCCAAAAGGTATGAGATATCTAAGATACAAGATCCTAACACACCCGAGGGTGATCACAACAACATGTGTACTAAAACTTCTCTCTGATCCTGACCAATGGAGACTCACCACCATCCCATTAGGGATGTGACCTACTCTACTATGGGTTGTTTCAACTGTAAAACATCAAAATATTGGTATCCCAATAACTCAATTACTACCTAGGCACAAATGTGATGAAATTAAAATCATTGATTGGAAATTTATTTTAAGTCTTATAAAAATTCAATTCATCCCATTATTCCAATTAAAATATGCCAATTTTCTATTTAAAACCCAAAATGGGGTTTTAATAAAATCATTCCCTTTTTAAGATAAAGAAAATGGGTTTTGATGACAAAAAATTACCCATTTTTCTCAAATAAAACCTTGTAATGAATTCCATGAAATCAATTTTACAATTGAAATTAAAAAATTTAAATTCCACAAAATTCCATCACTTTTACAATTTAAATTCCACAAAATTCAATCAATTTTAAAAATATACCACAATTCAATGTTATTGGGGGTTTTCATAGATTCATTCCAGAAAAAAATTAAATACCCCAATTCAATGGTATTTTCATTTTACTCAAAAAATTTAATTTAAATCAAGAAATATAGGGTTAATAAACTTGTCAAATCCAAATAGAACCACCTACCTCTGTATCAAAGGATGTTTAAATTCCCAAAATTTACCCAAAAAAATCATTTAAGGAAGGGGAAAATGAAGATATAGGAAACAAACCTAGATTCAAAATCTAAAATTGAATATATTATACACTTCAACCACAGAGAGATATAAAATAACCTAGGGATAAAATAATATAGAGTGCGGGATAGAGAACAAGGAGATAAAACCTAATAGATACAGATCGAACACTATTTTCATAGCTACAACCCACTTTTTAAATGGTTTATAGAGGCCAAAATCACAAGATGATATCTAACTTCGAAGAAGAAAATGTCATGGGGTCAAACTGGCGCTTTGATAAAATAATAAGGTTGTTTAGGGGAATTAAAATTTGAATTAAAAAATCAAGTACAGATGGTTAGCTAGGAAAGGCCACATGGTTTTATGAAATTGTGTTACCTAGTCGTGTACCCCTGTTAATGGGGTTGCAAAATTTATCCTATGTAAGAACATGGGTTTCAAAACTTTTTACTAACATTAATAACTTCATAATGTCGGTTTAGATGGGTTTTTCTAGTAGGGTGAACTGTTTGGGAAAAAGTGCGCAAATCATACACAGCTAAAAAACCTTCAAAATTTTCCAAAAGTATAACCAAAACACCCATAAATTAAACCCCAAAGAAGTATGATCAAAATAGGGGTCTAGGAATACCTGAATACTTCAATAGTATGTTATAACCTACCCACCATAAAACCTATAAATACCTTGAAACCCTTCTGAGAGGATTCCATATCAAAAAGTTGAGGCCAATGATTTTCATCAATGCCTCACTATCCCATGTCTCATGAGAATTAGAAGCGTTTTTACATAGCTCTCAAAAGAAAGGAATTGTCCTCGCAGGAAGTACCTTGGTTTTAAAATCAACTATCCTGACTGGATGTTCAGTTAGGTTAAATTTGGTTCAACCTTAGGATCACTCTATCACAGAACATGAGATGGATTAGATAGATAGTTTTTTAGTTGTGATACATGAAACAAGTTATGTAATTACATCAATTACAGAGGAAGATCCAAACTAAAAGAAACATTCCCCACCTTCTCTAAAACCTCAAAGGGTACCTAAAAACTAGGAGAACGTTTCCCTTTTCTACCAATCTGTTGATGACACAAATGGGGTGAAACATTGAATAATAATTGGTCACTAACTAATTATTAAAATTCTATGTGATGAAAATATGCATAAGATTTATAATGGCTCTGTGCCCTCAAAATTCTTTGATGAACGAACTGAATATTTTCTACCATCTCTTGAACCAATATTGCTCCAAAAAAGGAAAAATCATCAATCATCGACCAACACAACATTTATATTCAAGAACAAATATACAAGGCCTCAAAAGAGACATTATGATTACAGACTGGTGACTATTGCTATAAGAAAACACAACCATTCCCAAATTATCATCCCTAGATCCTCTAAATTCAAAGACACAATCATGTGGAATATACTCATAAAAAACTATAGATCTTTCTATCATGCCATTTTATTATAGATTATATGCCATGTTGAAACGGATCTGATATCCCTATGCCTCACAAATGCCTCTCCAAAAGCAATAAGTAAATTGTGTATCCCTATGAGAGACTATAGAAGATGTAACGCTTTGAAAATTAATGAAATCTTTATCACATATAATTTCCCACTCTAAATATTTTTATGTATCATGAATGGGAATAAAGTGACCTGATTTATTCATCATATCAATCAAAACCCATATCATTTTTTTCATTTTATGTGTACATGGTAACCTAACCAAAAAGTTTATAGGGATCTCATCCCACTTCTATGTTGGAACTATAAGTGGTTTTGAAAACCTGATGATTTTTGTGACTCATCCTTGACCTATTGAAACAAATATTAAGGATATATGAATCTAGAAATTCAACATCTCATACCTAGACACTATAATATATGCCAAAAATAATCAAACATATTCTTGGGTCAAGGGTTCACTTACTACTGTGATTTATAGAAATCCAAAATAACATCTCTCCTTACTAATAACTATAGAAAAAAGATTCTAATAGCACAGTATTACCTTGGTGGAGAATGGACAATCATGTATGGAATCCAAACCATAAAGATAGTCTCTAATTATACCTAATACACCATCAAGATATTTTTTAAGAATCAACCCATAATGAGTGGATGCCAACTGAACACTAGCTATAGAAATAATTTTCCTAGATTCCTGAACTCTAATAGGAAACTAAAGAAAAAACATCCATCATATTCCACTCTTTTGAATATTTTTCATGGATCAGGTCCAATGTTTCTCGATGAAATCATATTGGATGATATTAAATTTTCATGGGGTATTGTAGATGTAAATATTCAAGTATTTAGGTATTACACCTTATTCATTAGGTGAAGATTCAAGTCATTTTGATAGAATATATAACTCAATCTCTTATGGTCATAATACATGGTAAACATTTCTCTGAAAAGTTAATCCCACCATATCTTAAGAGCATGCATCACAAACTCCAGTAATATTCATGGTTTAGATAATTATTCTCAAGTGGCATAATTTTAAAAAATCCATAAGAAATGACTTGATTCCAATGCATATAAACACATCCCAAACCTGAACTTGATGCATCACAGAATACCACATAGCCCAACCCACCTTCTGGAAGATTCAACACAAACATTGTAGTCAAAATACATTTTATCTCAATAATAGAATTATGAAATTTCTTATTCCAAGAAAACCTTACTCCTTTCTGAGATAAATAACTCATCAGAGAATCCAACTTTGAGAAGTCCTTAACAAACCAGTGATAATATGATGATAAACCCAAGATGATTCAAATCTACAAAACATATTATTTTTACTCCAATTTCATAATAGATTTCAACTTCTTAGGATCAACTGATATAACATGTTCTGACACCATGTGTCCATGAATTTTACTCACCAAATCGAGAAATCATATTTCAAATGACTTATCATATTGTCAGTGATTTATTAACAATTCCAAAACCAATATCATATGATGCACATGATCGTCCCCATACTTTGACTAAAAGAAGGACAAAATCCAAAATGACTACAAAAAAATATCAGGATAATCATGAAGATACTGTTCATTAAATCTGTAAAACCTTTTGGAGAATTGGTTAGACCCAAAGGTATGACAAGGTAATCATAATGATCATACCTACTCTGAAAGATAGTTTTCTGAATGTTAGATTCTATTATCCAAAATTGATGGTAACCTGATCAAAGATCAATCTTCGAGAACCACTTCACCCCTTTCAACTATTCAAATAGATAATCAATCCAATAAAAAAATACTTTTTCTTTACCATAAATCGATTGAGTTTTTGGCATTCAACATAATGGATAACTGTACCATAATCGTTCTTAGTAAAGAGAACTGGAACCACCCAAGGTGAGACACTCGATCATAGAAATAAATTTTATAAAACTTAATCCAAAAGAGTCATAAAATATTTCATTTCATATGGTTTCATGTGTTAATAAGGAATAGAAACTGGTTGAGTAAAATTCACTAAATTGATAGGAAACTCTACATCCCATACCAGTGAAAAACCAGAGAAGTTGGAAGAAAAAACATTGTTAAAATAAATGAAAATTAGAGTAATATCACTTCTCCAATATTTTCTATCTAGATCAAAAGAAAAAACAAATATTAATTTCCATAATTATTTATAAGAAGGTCTGGTTTTAATCATCCTTGTGTCCCATTCTCCCTGAAATATGTGACATAAGCCATTGGGTGTAGGAAAGGAGAACCATTGAAGATAATAATCAATCGATGATTTGTTGGAAATAATACAAACCATCCTAAAAATTATGTAAAGAGGGTTATTATAAAGAACAAAAAAAACTCTAATCGAGCTCCACTTTTGATAGAGAGAAAACAAAACTGAGACCACAGAGACCCAACTCTCTCTTCATTCCAAGGGGTGTTGTAATATCTATCACAAAAGATAAAATCTCTATAGGAATATTTTTTAGATTAAAAAATTAGGATGAAATTAATGAATGATATGAACTGGTATCAAATCAACCAATTTATAATGAGGGAACTATAGGTATGGTACCTCTCACAGTCATAGACCCATATATACTTCTTCTGGAGACTCTTCCCCTATGTGAAGAGACTTTATTCTATATTATTATGGAAAGAAAAACTTTTTCCCTAATGTATCTGATTCCCCTAAAATTTAGAACGTGTTGACAATACTAGGACACTATGTGGAGTGGAATAAACATATAAGAACTTATGTACGTGACTTGATCAGTTATAGGGGAATCAAATATTTGGCACCTCAGTGCAAACCAGTTCAAAATACCCAATAATTCCACATTAGTATTAAATAATTGAGCATATTATATGAACAATGGGTGGTTTTGAAAACCCTAATATTGATAAAAACCACGAGATTCATCATACTTCATATATTCTTTAATAGAACATGAACTGCCACTGGGAGATAAAGAAACCCCCGAAAACAATGTCTTACAATCCAGGTCCATTTTGACCATAATTTAATTATTTGTCACATAAGTATATGAATGAATATTACTTAATAAAACCAAAAATGAATATCATATTGAAGTGCCCACATGAACCATTGATTCTTAATCTTCTCATTTCATACAGTCTTAGGTGAAAACTGCACAAGATCAGAAAAATAATTTGTGTACTCTGTCATGGTTCTATTAGGCTACTCAAGTTTAAAAACTATATATATATATCAAACAATATCAACTCTAGATATAATTGTTTAGTTAAAATAACACTGCAGTATTTCCAATCTAATACATCATGCTTCTTCACTTTTACTATCATGTACCACCATATCCTTCTAGGTCCTTCCAGTATAATGCTCACATAGTTCACCATTATTTAATTAGGTGTCTCCAAGAACTCGAATGGATGCTATGTCCTACTCAATAATTCCATATCATCTTGAGGATCATTGGAGACTTTAAAAGTTGATGGTTTATAGTGAAGGAACTCATGAGAATGATTCTGTAAATCATCCTTATGAGGTTCCACATCTCAAATCTGAATGAGATCTCATTGCGGTGCATGTCTTAGATCATGGACAGTACTCACAGCCACCACAAACACACCCAGGTATGCTCACTATAGTTCAGTAATAGCTTCTTCCTAGATCTTATTTTCACATCTTCTCAGAATAATTATGATACACAACATCAACAAACAATGAATATTGAATTTTATTAACACTCAAGCATAGAAATGATGGAAATTAATCCCAAATGATAGGTAATAACGATTTGTATTTCATAAAATCCAAATCATAACAGGGGAAAGACTAGAAAAAATACTCATGATGCTTTTCCCAAACCATCCCATGTGAACTAAGCCTCAATATACTAAGAGAAGGCTAGGAAACTTGTCACAAATAACTCATAAGTCCCAACAAGATTTCAGAAATACATTCTAACATCAAGAAGAGAAGAACTACCTAGACTTTTGATACAACATTATCCAAATATAGCATGGGTACCTTGGTTACTTGATAACTGATATGACACTAACATAGCCCGAATGAAAATCCCAATCCCCTAATAATGGAAAATAGCATCTGGAATCATAAAAAATGAAAGTGGGAATGAGTTTGAAACAACCATTATGGAATGAAGATAAAAAACTCAATATGCATACAAGAAAAACTACACTAGGGGAAGTGTAATAGAAGTTAAATAGTTAAAAACCAAATGTACTACAACAATGTACTACAAATATATGAAGGTAAATAACATACATCAGAACGAACACAACACCCCAAACCCAAGGAACAAAATCTACTAACACATACAAGTGGTCCGTTACCCTTACTCAAACTTGGAAGAATATAATCTACTATCACCCCTTGGTACATGTAGGGTGTGATCTAAAATCAATTAATGGTCTCACCAAGGATTCCATAATAATATTCTAACATTTAATTAACCATATAAAGAGATTTAAATTGAAATAAATGGCCAAGTAATTTCAAAATAATATTTATAAAAATAATTCTTTACATTTAAAATGATTGAGATATTTTAAATAAATGTATGAAAAAAGGAATATTTATATAAGTTAGTCTATATAAATAAGAAGTAATGGAAAAACTATTTAGAAACATTGGAATATGTTTAAATCTTAATCATAAAAAATCAAGAAACATTGTCATATGCCAAAATTTATTATTCATCCAATATATATGATCCTCACACACTTGAAGGTGATCACTAAAATATGTTTATACACATGTTCCTTGGATAATAATCAATGGAAACAAATCAATATCTCATCAAATATTTGACCTACTACACTGGGATTTTTTTCAGTTGTAAGGTGTGAATATAGTGATATCCTAATAACTCACTATATACTTAGGCCTATGTATCATCTAATAAAAATAAATAATGAGCATTCATTTTAAGGAATCTTAAAATAAAATTCATCCCATTTTCTCAATTCAAATATCCCAATTTTATATTTAAAAAAAAGTGGGAATTTAATCAAGAAATTCCTTTTCAATATATATCCAATGGGTTTCTATTAAAATAACATTCAAGAAATTTTTCTAAAATACACCTTTGAAAAAAATTTCAGCAAATAAATTTCACAATTTAAATTCAATAATTTAAATTTCAAAAAATTCCATCAATTTCAAAATTTATATTCTACAATTTAAATTCTAAAAAAAATCCATCAATTTTAGTAATATACACATATTAAATGAAATTTGGGGATTTTTAAAAATTCATGCCAAATCAAATTTCAAACCCCCCCATTTCAATGGAATTGTGTTTTTAATCAAAAAAATTAATTTAAATAAATAAATTTTGGGTTAATGAAATTGGGCAATAAAAATTGAACAACTTTCCTCGATATCACAAGTTCTAAAATTAATAAACCATAACCTAGAAAATCCAAATAAAGAATCTAGTGATGAAGATACAAGAAACAAACCTAGATTTAAGATCCAAAATATAAAATATTATATCCTCCAACAACATGGATACCTATAAACCCCTAGGTAGAAAATAAGATAGATCAGGGGATAGACAATGGGATGAAGAAACCTATCGGGTAGAGATCAAATAATGTTTTCCATGATTTGAACAGCTTTCAGAAGGGTGTAGAGGAGACAAAATATCATCTTAGTAGATCCTCTAGAATATTAAAAAGTTATAGGGTTGTAATATCTAATCCAAAATCTAAAAAGGGGGATTTCAGGCATTAAAAAAAAATAAATTTTGGATTAAAAAATCTTGTACATATGGTTAGCTGGGCAGGGCCGTATGGTTAGGAAAAACCGTGAACCCTGGTTTTTCATCCCTATTAATGGGGTTACATTGATTATCCTAGGTTGGAAAATAGTTTTTAAAACTATGTGAAAACCGTTCAAAAGCTCACTATTTCAGTATGCACTTTTTCTCTAGCAGATTGCAGGGTTTGTGAAACCCATGCGCCAACCGTGCATAGCCTATAATTGTTCAAAATTTTACCCGAAACACCATAATCAAACCCAACCAAAGAATTATAAAATTAGGGGTTTAGAAATACCAAAAAAACTACAATAGGATATTAAAATTTATATATATAATATCATCCTTCTTTACTTTCTTATATTCATCTCTCTTCCACTTCATCATAGAGTTTGTGTTCAACGTCTACTTCTTCCTCTCCTTCTTCATCTTTATCTTTTTTTTATTTTTTATTTTGTTTTTTAAATTATTTGTTATTTTTTATTTTGTAATGTGCCATTTTTTATTTTTCATATATTAAATTATTTCTTGTATGGACTCTGAAATTAATTTTTTTACATTTATTGTATATTTTTTATGTAATTTTTACAATATTTTGTTTTGTATTTTGTGTTTTTTATTATGAACCATATTATTTTTTATTAATTTGTTACTTCTTTATTTTATGCATTTCAGGTTTCCTATTGACTTTTTATGTTTTGTATCATTTTTTGTCTATTTTAATTTATATTTTTTTCTATATTTTTTTTTGACTTTTACTTTCTAATGTGGTGTGAACTTTGTTCTCTATCATTTATTCTAGATTAAGTAAATATTTTTAGTTTTATAGATTTATTAATTTTGGGCTTAGTTTTTTTTTGTTTTATATTGTGTGTGTTATTTATCTCTATATCTAATATCATGTCTTGAATAATTTAGATACGAGATTACTATAACTTCAGATCTCATACATTCTACCTCTCATGTATAAATTATCAATTTTGATCCCCTAAACTTTATTTTTTTATTTCTCATATTATCACTACCATAACTCAATTTTAACTCTTATCTTCATAATAACTTATTGTAATCTATTATGATTTCAAAAATTATTATTTTATATTTAGGCCTCTAATCTCTTATAGTAAATAAAAAAATATTAGATCTCAGCTTAAGGGATGAAATATTCATCAATTAATCTATTCTTTAGTCATTGATCTCTCTATTTTATATGTATGATATCTATTCTCTCATATTTTCCACTTCTTCTCTTTTCTCTCATATTTTAGTATCTTATATATATTTTAATTTTATTTATTACTTGTTGTTTTTTATTTTTTCTGTATCATTCACTCTTTTATCAAAACTATCTCATTAATGGTTATCTCTTTTATGTATCTCACATATATAATATTTTTTCAGTAATATCATATATTACATTTCTAATATATTTTTTGACTCTAAATATGGTATTTTTTTCCTTTCCTCAGTCTTGATTTTGATATATGATCTCTACTAATAGGAAATTGATTCAGTTATTATCTTCAATATTAGTTCAAGAATCCAGTCTCTAACCGCATGTTACTTCGAAACAAAAAATGGAAGTTATTCTATTATAATGATTGTATTATGTTATATATAATTTTAAATTTATCCCTTTCTAATTACATAATAACTCTTTTAAATCTATTTTTGTATATTATATAAAAAATTTATAATGGAAAAAAAATTGGGTTATCATAGATTGACATGAGACTTTTTAGTGAAAATTTATTTTTGTCTATTGTTGTATTAGAATGGTGATTCAATATTATGAGAATATATATAATGTAATTATACATCACTTTAGACTTTTTAATCCATATTTATCAATTTCTATCTTTCTCCATATCTCCCTATCTCATTTTTTATATCTCTCGCTTTATATCTACATCTCAGATCTCTCTATCATCTTTATTTTTTATCATCATTATCACATCTAGTTTAATAAAAAAAATTATCTCTATCATATTTTCCATATAAAATCTCCATGTTTGTAATTTGTTTTACACAACAACTTGGAATTTAGTCTCAACTACTTTGTTTCTATTTTTTTTGGTACAATAACATTTGAAATTTGAAATGTTTCCTTCATGTCTATTAATTAGTCTCCAGTTTATAGTAAATATCTCTATCATACTCTCTATTTACATACATCTTCTCAAATTTAATATATTAATAAGAGGCAGAACTCCTATATTCATTTACTATAGTAATAATTTCTAAAATATATACTTTATATTATCCATATCAAGTTTGTTTCATGGAAATTCTTATAACATCCCTAGTAGTCAACTCTTATCATTCATCTATGAAATTTATGTTCTTTCCTAATATTATGGAACTCCCGTATATCCTATTTGGAATCACATTTATAATTTATTAATGAATTTTGATAAGAAATATTTTATTATAACATGTGAAATTATAGGATTTTCTGATATTAAGATCCTAACATCCTCATACTAAATCATGGATATGATGTTTTTTTGATAGGATCATCAGTTAATTGTGACAACTTCATATAATTGTTAGATAATATTTTCCCCACAAGATAGTTGATATCATTTCTAGTCTGGTTGGACCCTCAAAATTTATCTCACTCACTTTTTCATCAGTATTTCTTGATCATTGTTCTTGACTCTCGATAGAAATATGGTTGTATTTCATGAAGGAAAAAGAATAATGTCAAACACTAAAGGAAGAAGTCTTATTGACCAATAGAGGTTATATAAAGATGTTAGGGATACAACGTGATGTTTTGTTACATTAATTTTTAAAAGCATTTATTATCATTTATTTCATTTTTTAGCTTTTTGAACACCTTTATTTTTTTATTAGTCCTTATTTAATATTTTTTTATTTTATGAACATTATCATTTTTAATGTAAGACAATTATTTATCTATGTAACTATATTGTTGAGTTTTTTCACACGCATCTGGAGTGGGTATATAGAAAATATATAACACTTATTTTAGGGAACTATTATCCTAATTATATTCTATGAGATATAATTAAACCCCATATATTAGGATGACATTTTGATTTTAACAACCTTGAACATTGTGTCTTATACATTGTCATTTTCGTTCCATCTCCCATATTTTTTTCAATCAATTTATATTCAAATATGGTATTTGGTTTTATCATCATTGATCACTATCTAATTTATTTTTAATATACTAGTTAATAGAATCCCCAATGTTTCTTTTTAGTCATAAAATTTAAATCATCATCTCTTCCCTCTTTCAATTTTTTAGTCATCAATTTTTTATTTTTTCATTAATAATTATTATCATCTTAATATAGTACCTAGTCTATACATTGATTTAATGGGTATTTTCTAACAGAAATTCCATAAATACTTCGTTGATTTCTAGTCCAAGATCATTAATATACATTCTATATTCCCTCATATATCGTCTCTCATATGTTGTTTCATTTTTTGAGTTCATCCTCATATATTTGATATCCCATTTCATTCATTAATTTAATCTTTCATTTTCATAAAATCTTGTCTCACATTGGACCTTGATTGTAATTCATAGATCATTGATGTCTATTCAATATTATACCATTGATCATACACCATCTACCATCTGTTTCCACATATCATCCAAGATCAACCTCACACATATATTCTCTAATTTTTGGTCTTATATTATCACGAACCAGCCCAAGTCGACCCTGAACTGGTCACCCAGGCCAGCCTGTGACAAATCCTGAGAGGCGTTCTTGATCCTTCTAGGATGGAAAAAGCTCCGAGGGAATCATTAAAGTACAAATGGGAACAATTTCTCCCAAATATAAACAATTTAAAAAATAGCAGAAAGAAATGGACAACCCAAAATAAATTTATATAAAAATTGAACAGAACATTATTTGTACAGGAAATTGAAAGTAAAACTAAACCAAAAACACAACTGACCAAACTTGATAACAAAATAACTCCATTTGACCCCTCTGGTCACTCTCCAACACAATGGTCACACATCTCCCATGGCGATTGAACTCATGCTGAAATCTGTACAAGGGCTAAAAACCGAAGAAGACTACAGGCATGCGTATTAAAACTCAGTAGGTTAAGCTGATATTCTATTCCAAATGCACTTCCTATAAAAGAAAAGAAACCTAAATTTCATGTTTTAAATAAAATATATAAAAGTATTTTTTCTAAATGAGGTTTCATACTATAATAATAGTCAGACAAAAACATTAATGTTTTATTAACAAAAAACCTAGTAACAATTTTTCAAAGGAGTGAAACATCAAAATGAAAAATAGTTTTCACGTGGGATGCTTTAAAGAATTTACACTTTTAAATAAATCACAAAATCTGCTGAATTTAACATCCAAACACACTATATGCCTATGGTGAGTACAAAATGGCCAATGAACACAAGTCAGAGGAACTCCCCTAAGCACTAGTTAGTTGTGATCCCTAGGTACCACGTATCTCAATAAAGGTATCCATAAAAAATATATGTTCTCTTTCATACAAGAAAATAGTGGGGGTAATACCCATAAACTTGTGTTCCCCTAACAAAAAAATCATCATAGTTTAGTTAGTGTTGTCATCGTTAAACTTTCTACGTGAAACAGGCGCCAAACCCCATAGAATTACTAGCATACTTGTACACATCCTCCCACCTACATACCGGGGTTTTCTCTTTTTGTGCTCAAAAAATTTACACATCTATAAAATACCATTTTCTCATGAATATTACATTTAAAAATCATACACACATCAAACGTCCCACACACATGTCTCCCAATTCTTTCACAGATCAATAAACCACCTAAATTTTCATAAAACAATTTCAAGAAGTATAACGAAACCTTGCACATAAAATCCATTCAAAAACGATCTTTTAAGTACCAAAAACCATCAATAACATATAAACAGAGATTTTTAATCCCCAAAACCAATTAATAAATCAATTTCATGAACCAAAAAATGGCCCCTAAAGATAGAATATGAAATACACATGGAAACGATTTTTATAAGAAAAAAAATACCAAACATGCCTTTAAGCCTTTCTCTTAACTAACATTTGAAAAATTTATGAATTAAATTTTTATTAGAGGCATAAAAAAAAAATTTAAATAAGAAAAAAACATTAATAAATCCATTTAAACACCCAGGTTACATATTCAAAACATAACCATTTTCATAAGGATGTGAAACATGCCATTTTTCGGCAACTCGGGCCAAAACATGTTGTAAACCAAAAAATATTTGTTTTTGAAACCAAATACACATTGTAAATACATTAAAAGACCCAAAAAACCATTTTTAAATCTTCCAATGAAGTTATAAGACCAAACAAATAATTTTTAAATCACACCTAACACATAAAATCAGACCGGGCAATTTATCGAACACATGACATGTAATTTTAAACAAACCAATTTATTTTAAGCACTTGACTAGGAATAAAGCACCAATTGCATGCCATATTTTATTAAAGATACTGGAAAATGTTATAAATACTATAAAACAAGTTATAAACCTTAAAAACTAGGTGCAAAAGATAACAGAACATTTAAACAAACACTTGGTGTGAACTTTTATGACAAAACAACACTACCTCTCACAAAACAATGATTAAAAGAACCATTTTTCACACCAATAAAATTATCCAAAGGATGAAAAACAGTAATAAAAATATATATCAGGTGTGAAAATTAATAAAATTATGAAACTTAAATAATAAAGGCATGGGCAAGGGATATCCTACCTCAAATCCTTGGCGGAATGAAAACACACGCCCGATATCACCATCTGAGTGTTTATAAACCCAAAACCTATGATGAAGAGCCCCAAAAGAACAAAAACCATATAAAAAAACATTTTATAACATAAATATAGATTTATCATGTATAGTGGGAGAGAAATAACCGTGAAATAATGGAAAGAGGGGGAAGAGTGAGGATAAGGGAGAAGGAATCTCACTATGGAAACAACAAAACTCTTCATCTTCCCTTAGATATGCACCCTTATAGAAAAGGGAATGGATTGAAAAATCATTTAAGGAATCATTAGGTATATAAGAACCATGCAAAGGTTATTTGTGGGAAAAAGAGTATGAATTGAATGATTTATGAATGATACAAAATACAATTTCCAAATCTGGATGATTTGAGAAACATTGAGAAGTTATTCCATAATCCGTGACAAATATGAGCTCTAACGTGTGAAAATAGAGAATGGGGGTGCGCCTAGAGTTCTTATACTCGAGTGGGAGGATGAATTGCTGAAACTTATTAAAATAGGAATATTATATAAAAGAAACTAATAATTTTTTTTTAAAACTAGAAATTGCCCCCCTGGATGGCCCAATACCTGAATACATAACCCAAATTCCCCATTATTATAAATTTATAAGGGTTACAAAAGATTATGGTAGTTTTAAGATGTTAGTGTAGGACAAGTGGGAAGTGGAATGAGTGAAAACTGTTGAAAAATAAAGGATTTATAAAATAAACAAATTTGTTTTTTAAATCTGAAAATGGGCCATGGTTTGGCCCAAATCAAGAAGTAACCACCCTTTATCCAAAAAATCCAAAACAAGCAATGGGACACCAAATTTAAGATGATTAGACATATATGATTTTTAAAAACTACTAATAAATGTCACCCAAAACCCAAGAAAAGGATTGGAATTTCCAATGAACTGGATGTAAACAAATACTTGAAAAAGAAAAAAAATCGAGTGGGACAATTCTCCCCACCATTAAAGATTTCCATCCCCAGAAAGCCACAACACTTTACATATGCTTGAACAAAACCAAAGTATTATATACCAACATGATCCATCCTATAAATCCAAGGAAATATCATTCACCATCAATGAAACATAATCTTCTTTCCCAAACAACACACCAAATCACAACCGCTTTGTGAAAATAAATATAAAGGTCAAGCCATCACCTCCGCAAACAAGACAAGAAACAGATTGTTGGTCCTTCTCCCAATGAACCCAATGACCCCCAAACAAATGTTCACTCACAGAATACAATGACTTTGGGGTGGGAGGACAAAACATGATCCCCACCATTAAATCATAACTATTATATAAGAAATCTTTAAAGGAAAGATCTTCGAGACCCTCAGTCGGTCTCCCCACAATTAGAGACCAACTTGAAATGAAAAAAAAGGAATTCAAAATGAACTAGAATTTGGCCGCACCCACACAGGTCCACCAAGACTTTCTGAAAACAAACTACAAACCCATGTTAAGAGGTTTACAACATGAACATTTAAACCATCCACTCCCTAATGGAGGGGACAAGAACTAGGCCAACACTTGCAGCACAGATCTAGACCCCCACCACTCGGAGAGGGGAGGGAAGGGGACCCAATAATTAGTCCATTAAAACCGTAAAAAAATTATCTACCCAAATATATCCACCTATGAAGAGGTAACACAAATAACGCACCCGATTTATAGAGGCAGTCAACGCCGAGACATTGATCGGAAACCCACATCCATGAAGGCATAACCATAGACACACTAGTGAAAAAACACAATTTAATGTCAGTTTTTTTTATTTTTGACGTCTGTTTTTAACCGACGTCTATAAAGGCGACATAAAAAATATGATTTTTGGCATCGGTTATTCTAAATTAGAGGCTGAAAATTATATTTCTTAGGGTTTTGACGTCGGTTTTATTTAAAACCGACGCTAAAACCAAGTCGAAATTGAGGTTTATGAGTCGGTTTTACAAAAAACCGATGCCGAAACCCCCATTTATTTTTTTAAAAATTTCAGCATTGGTTTTTAAAATAACCGATGTTGTAAATTAAATTTTATTTAGAAAAATCATAAAATTACACTTCTAAAAATATCAAAACCCTTGTAAAAAAATCATAATATATAGAAACAGTCAAACAGTGTTTATCATTCAATAAAAACCTATAAGTTACATTTACCAAGCATAAACAAAAAAAGACGATGTTGAAAGTTTAAAAAAAAAGTTAGAATAGACGTACCTAAAATTTACGGCAGGCTCATTGTTAGTTATTATTGAAGCATTCATTTGATTATTGGTAGGTTCAAATACCAAATATATCAAAAGAGTTAGTTTTTTTAATCCATATGTATTATTATTTATAAATATTATTATATTAATACCTCAAATCCTAACCAAACATAACAAATAGTTCGCAAAAGTAGATCGAATATGGGTCATTTCAGATTGGGAATAAGACTATGAGTCATTGAATACGTAAAATAATATTGAATTATATGAGGTTAAAAAATAAAATAATATGGTAGAAAATATAAAAAAATTAATACAACTAACCTTATGAAAATCAATAGTTTCCCCAGTTGTGATTATCTCATACAAGAATCGTAAAATATAATAACCACATTCAATATTTCCATTTTGATGATGAAACTGCAGTTATAAAATAGTAAATGGATAATAAATACAATATATAACAATAAATTCAGAAAAAAATATAATATAAAAACTAATTACCTGTACTTCCACATATTTGATTTTATTTAGTTTCTTTGCGAACATGTATTCCTTGTTAAATTGTTTCCATGAACTACAATTTCATATATATAAACTAATAATAAATGTCAAAATAATGAAAATTAAACATAATGAACTTATAAAAAATAAAAACAAAACATTCTTGTTTAATAAGGTGGAAAATGGTTTACGAATTGTTCCTAATAAAGTGAAAATCCAATATAAGGGGCATTCACTTAGGAAAAATACACCTAACCTCCAATGTCCACTACAATTTAAAAAGTTCAAAATTGATGACATTATAATGAATATTAGTTCATAATTATGTTTATGTTCTTACTTATCAAGAATTGGAAAAAACCTACATTTAATCCTTGTCTGTGATAATATCTCAGATATATATTTAAGTCTATCGTCATTCTTCACATTTACGACTTCGAAGGAAATGTACTCAAGATCTATAAAACTATAAATTCTTGTTATTTAATTTTTTAAAAGAAGTTTGTGTTGAAATATAAATTAAAAACAAAATATAGTTAGTCAATTTAAAACCATCTTTTATTAAAGAAATAAGAATTCAAACGTCAATTTACTTGGAAAACATCTGCACCACACTCAGCCCGAGATCTCCAAAATCAACTAAATGAATGATATCTTCTTTCATTATTCTCAATTTATAACTTCTTCCAAATATATCGGGCATCATTCAAAACTCATATATATAATTCAAGGAAGCAGAATCCTGAGATAATATTTGTAACCTAGAAGAAATATTAGAAGGTTCTAAAGCCGACTGTTCCTGAACATTTTGTTTCATTTGGGAAGTTTCTTTTACTTTCAGATATTCCTATATAAGTTAAATGTCAGAAAAAATTACAAGTAATTTTGAATCATTTGTAATTCATATTTATAAAAATTCATACCCTATATGAAATATAACGTAGAAGACTATTTGGCCAAACTAAAAAATTTCTCAGACATTCTCCAACACAGGTGATCTCCTCAGTAGGAAATGGTAGTAGAGTAGTAGGATCTAGAATATCAAGTACCAATACTCTAACTTGACCCATATGCATAGGCTGATGATGTACCGAGTCCCCCAAAAATGCAACTGTCCTAACACAACAATATGTACATGAGGATCTCCAACAAATAACTCACAATATAAGGCTTCATCTGAGTGAGGAGGTTGAGGCTCAAAGTAAGCAGATGGGGCAGGGTAGTCCGGGTGAGTAGGCTGAAGAGGAAGAAAAATGGAAAAGGTATATTAGTGTTTATAATTTATAAAATAGAAAAATTGATGAAAATATAATAATATACCTCGAAAGGCTGCTCAAATAGTGCAGGATAAGCAGATGGGGAATGGTATTTTGGGTGAGGAGGATGAGATGGAATAAAAATGAAAAAGGTATATTAGTGTTTGTAAATTATAAAAAAGAATAATTGATGAAAATAAATTAATATACCTCGATAGGGTACGCAAATAGGGCAGGATAAGCAGATGGGGTAGGGTAGTCTGGGTGAGGAGGGTGAGAAGGCTGAAAAATTAAAAAGGTATATTAGTGTGTATAAATTATAAAATAGAATAATTAATGAAAATAAATTAATATACCTCAAAAGGATGCGCAGACAGGGCATGGTAAGCAGGTGGGGCAGAGTAGTCCGGGTGAGCAGGCTGAGAAGGAAAAAAATGAAAAAGTTATATTAGTGATTATAATTTATAAAATAGAAAAATTGACAAAAATAAAAAAAATATACCTCGAAAGGTTTCACATATGGGGCAAGGTAAGGAGGTGGGGCAGAGTAGTCCGAGTGAGTAGGCTGAGAAGGCTGAAAAATGAAAAAGTTATATTAGTGTTTATAATTTATTAAATAGAAAAATTGATGACAAATAAATAATATACCAGGGAAGGCTGCGCAGACTGTGACTGTCCTTCTAAGTGTTCTAATAATTCCTTTTACACTGTTGCTTGAATTTGACCGCCCATAGAATGTTTCATATCTTTCAGCTCTTCTTTTAAGGATCTTATTTTTGGGTCTCTTGATTGATTACTCTTACCAAAAGCCTTCTGAATACTAAAATTTTCCTGATATCCTCTAACACAGCTGGGGTGTTATGCCTTTCCCAAAGCAGTGGCAAGGATGTCCATCCGACCCTTGGGGATAAAAGAGCCCTGTGTCTCTTACTCCTGAAGTTTATCCTAAAATGAAAAATAAAAAAGTTATATTAGTCTTTATAATTTATAAAATAGAAAAATTGTTAACAAATAAATAAAATTTACCTAAAATTCTATCATCCACTTTTTGACCTTCCTCTAAAATATATTGTTCATTTTTCATTCTTCTTTCTCGTTTCCATTTCTCATGGCGAGTGGGAGAAGATGGAGGACCAAACTGGACCTCTTCTGAAACACTACTTGATCAAGCTCTTAATGCTTCAAATTTTTCTCCAATATTTTTTTGCTCCAAATACGAATACCCTCCACATGATAAAGTATGAGGGTATACATTTCTCAACTGGATCTCCTCATGAGATATCCGAGAGGCCTGTTATATAAAAATAAACTACTAAGTAATAAGAAAAATATATCATAAATTTTAATATATAAAATAATTACCATTCTTGGAATTTCTCTTCCTGACGACTGTCAAAAAATTTCTTCTATGTATCCTCATATACAAACGGATACTTAATACATGGGCTTTAAAACCTTCTCTTTCCAAAAACATAATTTTTTTCAGTTTGGTTTTAAAATCTCTCCATTGAACCGTTGCTAAAGAGAGATGTCTTTTCTTAATTTCTTTGGTTTCCTCAAAATTGAATGTCATCTATAATTGAATAAATTTAATATTTCATTTAAAATATATAATATACAAAAAATGAGATAAAAGAAATCAATTAAGATATTTTACAATCACGACCTCTGAAAGCTTTTTCTTCACCGTCCTGTCCACTGACTTCCAATCAGGATATAAAATACTATTCATGCAATGGATTTACATCGCTATATAATTGAAAAACTGAACTACACTTGGGAAAACTATATTATTATTATCATCAAAATTGAAGTTTAATTTGTCACCATCATGAGCATGAGATAGTTTTGTAAATGTGTAATACCACCTTTACCAACTGGAGAACTTGATTTTTGAGTAGTAACAGGAGAATTCTCCTCCGCCAAGGACGCATAAGTAGTATTGATTTTTTTTTCATTAAAAGTTTTATTTCATTAAATAAGTATATTTATAAATATTTAATAATATGTCAAAATAGATATACCTCAGTAACTTATCCTCTCTATATTTATCTCATATTGCTACTAGAAAGTGTAATGAAATTTTTTGTACCTGCATAACATTAGAAAGCTGAATAATTAGAAACAAGGAAGAAAAAAATAAGTAAGTAAAAAAGAGGAATGAATTTGTAAGTTTCAAAAATGAAAACAAAATATAAATATTTACCAAAAAAATTAGGATACTAATTTATTGTTTTCCCACATGCCTTCATCATGATCATTACGTACTACATGCACTATACCTATCTTATAATCATTGTAATCATCTGGAAATTGCATGATAGATTAAAAAAAGCTCATGTAACTCACTAACATTATCAAAATCATACTCATCAATCAAATGGTATCTTTTTCTTTGAAAAATAACTGACCACAGATCATTGGAAGGATCAATGACATAATCTATTTATTTTTCATGTGTCACCATGATAAATGGTTCCTCATTTTAATTAAATCTTTCCAAATCAACCAGTTTAAACCCATATTAATCATGTTTCACCCCACTATTACTATCAACCCAATTACACTTAAAAAAAGTGACTCACAATTTAATAAAATCAATTTCCCATATGTCTTCAAGAACTCCAAAATATGACGTTGATGCAAAAATTGGGTTTTTATCTTTTGCACTCGAAAAATGCACTGCTTTAGCGAAAACCATCACACCACTATTCTGAACGGTACTATTTTAATCCATGTTTTTGTGTAAAATTTGTAGCCATTGATATCAAAACCAGACCATGTGACCACATTAAGAGATGGTCCCCATGTTAACCACTTTAATGTTTCTGATACAGATATATCTGGGGTGACTTTCTCTTTAAACTATGATACAAATTCCTTCTTATGATCAATCATCTCTAAATTTTCATTTCTTTTCTGATTTCATAACTTTAATTCAGCAATATTTGAAGATATGTATGATTGAACCTCATCTGTGTTGTTCAAAATGTATAAATGTGCCTGCATCACTTCATCACGTGGAACAAACATTTCCTTTAAACCTCAAACCCCTCTACCTTTACTATCAACTGTCATATGTCGAGATATAGGTAGACCAATATAATCCACCTCATACAAATAATAAGTACATAACTCAATTTCCTCTTCTGATACATATTTTTGAACAACAAAGGCTGCTGGTTGATAAGGATATTTAACATATCCTTTCAAAATTTTCATATATCATTCAAAAGGATACATCCATCTTAAATAAACAAGCCCACATATTCTTATATCATGCACCAAATGAATCCGCAGATGAACCATTATATCATAAAATGTGGGTGGGAAATACATTTCTAGTTAACAAAGAATAAGAGTTTCTTAATTCTATAACACATTTAACAAATTTGGATCAATGACTTTGCTACAAATGGATTTGAAGTAATTACATAACCTGATGATAGTCTTTCTAACATCTATCTGCAATATACCACACAATGATACTGGTAGAAGCTTTTGCATCAACACATGGAAATCATGATATTTCATACATATTAATATACAATCCTTCAATGACACCAAATTATTCACATTTGAAGAAAAACCACTGGGTACTTTAATACAATGAGGACAATGATAAAAATTCATCTTTTCAATCTTGCTTAATGTGTGACAAGACGGAGGTAAATATATTCTATTTCCTTTCACAATGGGAGCTAACTCCAAACATATTCTAATTAATATCAAGTCCAATCTAGCATGAAATACATATTTTTTATTTCCTTTTATGTCTAACATGTTCCAATAAAACTGTCACATATGTTTTCCTCAACATGCATAACATCAATGTTATGTTTTATCTCTAAAAATCTCCAATAAGGTAGTTCGAAAAAAATATAATGCTTCTTCCAGATATGTTTTTGAAAACCAGAACTTATTCTCTTTCCAAATTTCGAATCAATATCTTTCACCCTGTCATAGTATTCTTCAACTGATAATAGTCGAGGGGAAAAGTTGTATTATTGTAAACTGTTAAATTATTTTTTCAATCTATGATAAGGATGATCAATTAACAAAAATCTTCAATGTCCCTTGTACACTATCTTTCTTCCATTATTCAGTTGATACTATAAAGTTTGTTCTTTACAAATTGGACATGCTTTATGTCCCTTAACACTATATCTAGATAAGTTTCCATATTCATGAAAGTCATTTATAATGAACATTATCATAGCATGCAAAATAAAATACTCTTTATTGTATGCATCGAAAACTTTAACACCTTCCTCCCATAGCAGTTTCAAATCATCACTCAATGGTGAATGATACACATCAATATCATTTCTCGATTGTTTTGGTCTAGAAATCATCAATCTCATCATACCATATTTTTTCTTCATACATAGATGTGGGGAAAAGTTGTAAACTACTATCAAAACAGGCCATGAACTATGTTGGCTACTGAGGCTTTGATATGGATTCATTCCATTAGTACACAATCCCATTCTGAGATTTCTAACTTCATTCACAAAATCAGGATTTTTTATCAAAACTCTTCCACTCTGGTGAATCGGTAGGGTGATGTAAGTTACCATCTGAGATGCGCTCATCTAAATTCCATCTTAACCGTTTTTCATCAATTGAATTTTCAAATAGACACTTCAAACGATGAATTATTGGAAGGTACCAAATTTACTTAACAGAATTTTTGATTCTGGTACCTAAAAATGAATCAGAATTGAATTATCAGAATTTTATGCAAAATACATTGGATGATATCATTGGAAAGTACAAAATTGATTTTTCATGACGTTAGATGACATCACCTGAGAATGAATCTGATTTTACTTTCCCATCTATCTTATAGCGTGAGGTCCCAAATTTAGGACAATTTGATAAATATTCATTTTCTTTCCTATATAGTACATAATCATTAGGGAAGGAATGTATCTTTTTATACCCCAATCCCCTTGGGAATAATATTTTCTTCGATTCATAATTGGAATCTAGAAGACCGTTTCCTTCTATAAGTAGCTCTTTTAAAAGGACAAGTAAACTAGAGAAACTTGTATCTCTCCAACCATTTTTTTCATTTAAGTTAACTAATCTCAAAACTGCTGATAACTTTGTATATTTACTACAACCTAGGAATAATGGTTTCTCAGAATCTCCATACAATCGTTCGATAGTTGGTGTTTTTTCGATGGTTTCAACACCTAAATCATGAATTAATTCTTCAAAATGATCCTATGCTTCTTTATGAATATCATCATCAACATTTGATGTTGAATTTTTAGTTTGTTCACCATGCCAGATCCAACGTGTATAATTAAGGCTAAAACCCTAAAAAATGAGATGATCCTTGATTTCTATAGTGTTTAACTTTCTCATGTTTAAACTAGTGGAATCTATACATATACCAACACCTCCATACCAACGGTTCGAAAAACCCATTGGATTAAGTAACCTATAGAAATGGTTCAATGAAACCGTTGGTGAAGGGGAGAATATGGTGATTTTGACTAATGGTTTCCAAAACCTGTTGGATATTAGGGGTAATTTTACCAATGGATTAAAAAAACCATTGGTAATGGATGGTTTTACAATATTTTCCTAAGGTTTTTAAGAACTGTTGGTAAGAAAACCCCAAATACTCTCCTCCCCATGAACATAATCTCTCCTCTGTTGAACCCATCATCAAATAGGTCTTTTTTCTAACCCGTGAACAGATCACTCATCCGTCGAACAAAATCTCTCCTCTGTCGAACCCTACTTCCCAAGCACGAACACTTGAGCCTACTTCCTCTGTCAAATAGAATCTCCACACCTTGAACAGATCTCTCCACTCTATGAGATCTACTCCTCCAACGAGATCTCTCCTCCAACCCTACTTCCCGAGCACGAACCCTACTTGGCGATCACACTTCCTCCGTTGCGAGCTCACTTTCTCCAGAATGGATCTCTCCAAGATGCCAACCCTAATTCCTGAGCGCACTTCCTCCAGAACCCATCTCTAAGATTTTTCCCTAAATGATATTTCTCTGAACTGTGAACCCTACTTCCCAGCCGTCGATTGGTTCATGTAAATTTTGTTCTTTCACCTCAAATCGGTATGTTGTAAGTGAATTATCTATTTTACATCCATTTATTTTAGCTTTTTCCATTTTATTTTGTTGTAATATTATTTGTTTTACCCACTCTGTATTAGGATCCCATCCCAAGCCATATATCATTTTAGGTTGCAGTTTTTTTTTGATTTATCTTTATAGAATAATTTTGATTGATATTGAAGTCTTCAATATGATAATGATTTATTTTATCCTTGGTTTATATTAAATTTAAGGTTTATTGACATTAATTTGTTGGTCAGACATAAATACAAGGGGAGGGTTAGTACTAGTGGCAGGGGCTTTTCTATGGGAGGGTTATGATTAGAGGAAGGGGAAAGGGATAGGGCTGGGGGGTTTAGGATGGGCTGGGGCGGTGGTGGGGGGTGGTGGTTAGGGTCAATGGGATTGGTAGGGGTTCAGGATAAGGGGTTGGTGTTGGGTTTATGGGGGATAGGGCCAAGGTTATGTTTAGGGGATTAGGGTTAGGATATGTTTAGGTCGGGGTGGGGGGTAGGTTTAGGTTGGGGTTTAGGTCCGGGGGTAGGTTTAGGCTGGGACTGGGGGGTTAGTGGTAAAGGGGCCAGATAGGGCCAAGGGATGAGGTTTAAGGTAGTGTTCATGGGGGGTATTTTTAGTGTAGGGGTGGTGTATGTTTACTATGTTAAAGAATCATTGGATTAAGTAGGATACCAAAAAGAGGCCACCTCATCAGTAACATAAAATTCTAAAAGATTGTCATAATAAAAAGTAGGCTAGGACAATTCATATTTGTATGAATATAATGACCCTCAAAACCAAATGATCTTGGGATGAGAAGTACCATCAAGATTGACCCGACTTTCATGTACCTCATGAAATGGATTCACATGAAATAATTTTGGAATTTCTCATGAAGACTAATTAAATTTTGGATATGAGGATGGAAAAACACGAGGAAGGTCTTAAAGAGAAAGAATATTTTACCAATAACCTATCCCAATCTATTATGAATTTAGCTTCCCTTGTGAGTAATTTGTGGTTAAATCCTGATTTATGGATTGAAATAGAGGATAAAACAAAGGAGGTTTATGAATTAAAGGTTCTGGGTGAAAATAATATTGATGAGGGTGAAAATTGTTGCAATTTTTTTTATATTTCTAGAAAAGATGAACCTTTAAATCCTAAAGAAGAAAATGAACCCTCCCTTCAATACTCATCCAAAGTAAAATAAATGGAATCTCTCAAGTGCTAACATGAACAATAATAATGGAACATGACAAAATTAATTAATGAAATGGTGGTTGAGGACGGAGAAAATTACAACAATGAAGATATATGTGTATTTAAATAGGTCCCAAAAGCAGAATAAGTGGATAGGGAGTTGGACAACAGTGGACTAACTGAATTCTTCAAGGACGATTATTGTCCAACAATTGAAGAAGAAACAGTTTCTAAAATACAATAAACCATCAAAATAGTAAAAAAGGAGAAGGGGATGAAGAAATGGATGATAAATCTCTAAAAATAGCCGATGCTATCATGAAATAATATTTTACAAGTTTTTAAAAAGTGGATAAAAGGATGCTGCAATTCAAGAAGTCATTACCAAATTTAAACGTAAGGAGAAGGAATAAAAAGTATGGGAGGAGGATAAATGTATATGGAATGGTGAAATTTTTAAAGAAGGACCTCTAGCACTAAAAGATTAAGTTGTTGTATTAGAATTCATAGTTCTATCACAATATTTGAAGTCCATGAGAAACAGGAAGAGGTGGTGGAACAATCCTTCAAAAAAATATGGCTAGAATTCGAATTATTGTTTCCTGTATTAAATAAATCCAAAAAACTAGAAGTCACTACAAATCAGTGTCATAGAGATGGAAAGAAGAAGAAAGAGATGATGCAGCCTAATTTAGTAGAATTTAAAATTAGCATCAATACCGAGCCAGTTAAATTTTCTCCATTCTTCAATTATGTGACACAAAGGTAAATGTTCTAGCTTAATAACCTTAATGAAAGAACATCTAGTAGGAAAACTGTGTTTTTAATTGATTTCTAGGAAATAATTTTTTTAAATTAGAGAAATAGGTTGAAATTTTTAAAATTCACATTCTTACATCTATTTGAATTTTCCTAAAAAAATATCGATGTGATTTCTTATTCTTGATGTTTATTCATGGATACTTGAATAAATTAATATGATTATTGATATTCATGAAATCACCAAATTGACCAATTCCATTTTTCCTATTCATGATATGGTTCTTAGCCTATTTTGAAATATTATTTCTCATTCACTATTTCTTGAAATAACTAAGTGTATGAAAAACTAGTATAACGTTATTTTATGTCTTATTAATTCATGATGATTTTATGCCATACTAAAATAAATGACACCATAGATTGATTTTAATTGTTCTCATTTGACCGTGAGGCCCACCCTACATTTGAACACTTGTTAAACTAGTAGAAACCCTTGTATCCCATGATAGGTTGCCACAATTCACGATTTTTTTCTTTACAACCCTTGTTCTTCAAGGTTAATTACATGAAATAATTTCATATTTAAAGAGTAAGAAGGGTGTTTCAGGGTTCCATTCAGTGTGGGTTCCATAAATGAGTGTGGTGTTGTGAGTGGTTACCCTAGACCCAACTCATGTATTTATATTGAATACCATTACATGCATACAGTTTAATATATACATGTTTATATCATAGCAAAAATAGTGTTTTACTTCTTGCATCGACTATATTTATATAGTGACATCCTAAGATTACATGTCAGATAAAATGACTATAGAAGTTCCTAGGCTATAATGAGAACCAATAGACACCATTATAGTAATCTTAAATATATGTAATATGGTCCTGATACATTAGGGTGATAGGGAAAAGATGATGTGTGACTATCATGAGTTAGTGGATCATTAGCCTTGAGAGTCATTCTCAAGGCATATATCATTTTAGATTTTGGTTTTGTTGAGGATTTTTTGTGATTTATCATTATAGAATAATTTTGATGTATATTGAAGACATCATTATGTTCATGTTCTAATTTATCCTTGTTTTATTTTTAAATTTAAGGTTTGTTGACAATATTTCATTCGTCATACATTAATACAACTATAGAACTTTCGAAATACCCCAGGTGTCAACCTAGTGCATAAGTGTTGGCAGGATAATTTGATGTTCAATATTAAATTAATGAATTCATGAAAATCAATATCATACTATTCCATGAAATAAAAATTCAGACTTGATTTTTTAGACACCATTGGTGGTGTCATACTATGTTTTACTAAAACCTATTTAATATTCCCAATAGAATAATAGAAGAGCTAGAAAATAAAGGATTCCATGAGAAATATATGAGTCACTTTTATCTAGATATTTTCAATAATGGAATGACTTGGGACGTCAAAAAATTTATATAGAGGATGATGTATTTAATGGATCATGAAGGTTTCTTTACAGACCATAAATATTTCCCTCCTTCATAGAAAAGAAATAATATAGCTAGTGAGACATTTTTTCAGCCTGGGATTCAGTAAGATATCATTTCACTGGTTAATTCCCTTTTTGTGAGATTTTATTTAATTTGATGAATCATGATCTCATCACTAAAGATAACCCATTAAAGGCCCAGATTCAAGGAAAATATGTTTCAGTAGGATGATCCAGGAGTTCCAAATTAGGTGTCAATAAGTAGATATTAGGATTTCCACCAAGGATGCAGTGGTCAGATCAACTTGTGATGTAGAAAAAAATATTTGGACATCATTCTGATTAATTTTATTAAGAATTGCAGGGTTGAACATAAGCTATTTCAGTGTGCTTTTCCCATAGTGGAGTACCAAACATTTGATAATATGGGTTCTATATAGATGTTCTATAGGAGCACTTAGCAGCTGATAATTGGAAGTGGATCATGGTAGGAACCTAGGAGATTCTCTCCTACCCCTAAGTAAATAGGTTAATGGAGTTCTATCAGTCACTCGGGATGGGGCAGGGGACATGGAACCCCAACACAAGAATAGTGGTATCTCTATAATGGAGAACTATAAGGGAGTCAATATAGAGACTATTAAAGATGGTAATGTAATATCCATATTGTGAAGTATACGCATACCAATCAATTTGATGAACTGTCTAATTTCATATGTACAATTCTTGTGTCATCTTTCATTTTTGTAATTTGATTAATACTATTGGTTTTATTAATTTTCTTTTTAAAAATTATCCAATTCCATTGGTTAGGATAGGAAAACCTTAGATGCAGTTATGAAAATTGATACATCATTAGGGGTTTGGTTAGAGGTTATTATACAATGTAAGGAGTTAAATCATCAAATTGTTTTCTACCATTTTCTATGAGACATTTTTGTGCAGGGTAATTGACTTCTGAATTCTAAATTCAATTCTGAATTCAATTCTATATGTATTTAATTAACTTCTAAATTATGTGTTATACTTACAGGTAATTGCTGAATTCTGCCTGTGTATGAGATATGTGAGGGATAATTTGGAGAATTAGGTATGTTTTCATTTCATTAAGTAAGAAATTAATTGTACTTATGGTTTATTAATTAGTGTCTAAAAGGGGAATAATTTTGAATTATACATTCTTCAAATGATATACTCAAGTTAAATTTGATCTAATGGTATAATTATTTTTCATATCATGTAGCATGAGAATATCTCCCATGATCAATATTTATATTGGCATGGAGGGGATCTCTATAACTGAAAATTATTTCACTTTCTAATGATGAGTTGATATATTATTGGCCACTATCAAGATATATTGAATTTTTCTTGATAACATTATTATTTATTAGACTAGGGATAATATCCTGGTCTTGGGTTGTGTTTTTACCATGGTGATATTTCCTTTAGGATGTTCTATATCATGCAGTTACCATAATGGTATAATGGGGTAAAATGATATAATGAAATGTGAAATGGTAATTAGGCTTATTAGGTATGTGAATCTGAATTGTCAAAATTGTTATGTGAATTAAAATATTCTTATGAAACTAATAAATGGAAATTGATCCTAATTGAAATGTAAAGGGGTCACATTGAAATTGTAGCCTTTGATTCTGTAAATTTTATTGTCTGCAATGTAATTTCAATTTCAGGTTTGAATTTTGTACGTTGTATTGTATAGCGGGAAGGCTGTTGGAGGCTGTTGGAAGCTGTTGGAGGCTGTTGGAGGCTATTAGAAGCTGCATTATAGGATTTTGGAGGCTATATTGCAGAGGGAAGGTTACATTGTAGGTAATTGTAGAGGGTCTAGCTTGTTTGGTCATGGGGGATGTAGTTTTTGATCCAAACTGTGATCAGTGTAGTTCAAGGAGCAAGAATGACACTTAATTTTATAAGGTTGAGGTAATTTATTAAATTCTTGACATTGAAAATGTGTCTCTTATAATTATGAAGACTGCAACTAAAATGGGAAAAGGTAATATCGTTTACTCCATATTCTCTATGTATTAGGAATAAGATACCAGTATACATGTTTTTTTGATTTTTTAATTGGGTGGTTTGTTATTTTATAAGGCAGTACTGGTGCTGGAATCAGGCAGTACTGGTGAGGGGTAAGTCTCCCATTCTCATTGTGACAAGAGTAAATTCAAAGTGATGAGGAACTACAATATATACATAGAAACTAACTTACCGCAACGTTGGAGGTAGGAGCCAAGTCAAGATCCCCACACCTCTAGAGATTTCATGACAATGAGAAAGGCCTCACTCTAAGTCCAATGGTTGGAGCCCTGATGTTTGAAATATCTACTACGCCATAGTCAGGATCTACGAATCACATTATCTCACAAAATGCACTAACTCCAAAAAATCACCCATACCAAATAGAGACTGAGGGATATACACCACCATTCTAACTTACTTAGAATGAGGAGTGAAATAAAAAAGGGACATGGTGAAATACACCAATCATCACTGAACACAACTGATATTACCAAGAGAATCATCATAACAGGAAGACACTATAAATCAAGCCCAAAAAACACTCTATTTCAACAAATAGGATGAGGAATTATTTGAAGAGGTGGATATATCTTGTGAAACATGAGAAATAATCATTAGGTTGATCAACTAGAAATCATGAAAAATGAGAACTATCTATTGTCACATCACAACATCCAACACATCTTTAGAAACCCACTGAAAATTACTGCAAAATCAAGACACTAACAAGATCCCATCTCAAGACACAACACGAGTATGACTTCCAGATCATAAGGTAGCATACTGAATAAACAACTCTTCTATGAAAAAGAAAAAAAACTAGCCATATAATAACCGGTTTATAAACAAATTCCACATTTTTTCAACACACAACACTTTTAAAAAACAAACTAACTTGGTGGATTTCCACATTCACCAATGGTGTTTAATCATGTCTGACTCACATTAACATTTCCATGCCACCCAAGGAATCCTACCACCATTCCCTATAGTCTATCCTTCCAGATATCAATAAAACCATGCGTGCGAGCACCTATGAAAACACCAAAGGATAAGAAAAATAACATCATTCCAAAAATCATGTACCTTCAAAAGGAATACTAACCACAAAGTCAAAAACCTTTTCAGATTTCACAAAACAAACCATACTTCATCGAGAACCATTTTCATAAAAACCTACCCCTTTTCATTTTTACAAATTTCAAAAAAAAAACCAAGCTACTCAAGATGTAACATCCCAGGTAAATAAATAATATTAAATTCTAAAGTTTATCAATATTTGTGAATAAAATGTTAATATTACTTTAAATGGAATTCTATGCTCGATAGCGCACCCAATACGCAACAACGAGTTTCTTTGAAATCTTACGTTCCACACTAATAATATAATAATATTATAATAGTTAACGCCTAGCCATTGTAATGGCGGGAATGAAGAGAAATAACTAAAAAATGATTACATATGTTTGTTAAATATTTTTACATTTATCCAATAAATGTTAGAGGCTTAAAATCCAAATGAATCTAATTTTAAGAATAAATACTCTAATATTTTTTAAAGGATTGTTTTATCGCCTTTTGATGGAGAAGAATTTTTAAATATTACTTTTGATAATTTTATAAGCTCTATTTTTCAAAATAAACATAATCTTTATGATTGGGACATTCAAATTTACTTTGGTTAAATTTTTGGTATTTTTCTAACAATGTTATTTTTTTAATGAATAGTGAAAACACTGCATTTTACATCAAAACTGCTTTTTCATCTAATTTAAATATATGGGTAGATTATCAATTTAATTGTATTTTAAATGTAATTAGAATATAGTTTTACCATTTAATTCAATGGTGGTCATTATAATTAATTTCACTTTGAAAATGGATATAAACAAGTGCCAAAATTTTATAGATATTGCTTCAAAAAACCCGCTATTTGTTTTGACAACGGGAATTATTTTTAAATTAATTATTGCAATTTCTGTGTTTAGAATTTGGTAAAATGGATTCCATATTTGAAATCAGAAGGTCCAAATTATGTAATTAATACTCTTTTGTTTTTGGACATTATGAATAGTAACGATAGTAATTATCTTTAATTATCGTGATTAATTGGTAATCGGGTAGTTAAGGATAATAAAATAATATCATAATATTAAAAAATGACCCCAACATGTGTCCTAATGCTACTTTTCGTGTCATGGACGAGAATGGGATGCCTTTTGCCAAAATTTTGGACCCCATGGAATCAATTTTGGGTGAAAGTGACACTTTATCATTTTATTTTTAAAGAAAGGAGAATATCACTAAAGAATGTATCACCACAATAAAACATTTTTCGTTTTGTCTATGTAAATGATGTCTTAGACTATAAATATTCATTGGAAAGATAAAAATATTTCCTAAATCATATTATTATTTTATATAATTTTTATACATTAAATAAATAAATTTATTTATGACACCATGATGATGCAGCGATTACCTCATTAATGAACGATTTAAATAAAATGAAAAGATAATATAAACTCTAAAACTTAAACTTGGAAAAAACCTATTGGATGAGTATATTTCGAACCCTTATAACCTTATCCTCTAAATATATCAACGTGTGACCTTTAAAATCCGAAGCTCATTTTAAAATAAAGTAACTTTTCTTGAATTTCCTAGAGTGCCCCTCCTCCCTCTTATAAAAGGCCCCCACCTCTACCTCCTTACCCACACCTCTCAAGCCATTGGCTCAGAAAAACCCAGCCCATTTCATCTCTCCACATCCCTATCTTCATAATTGAAGCCTCAACTTAGGATTAAATCTCTTCAAAAAACCGTTTTGGTTCAAACCAAATGGGGTTACCCGATTTAAAGGTAATGTCTTCTCTTATGTTCTTTTGTTTTATTTTGCTTCTCTGACCCCCTAAACTCTTTTTATTCCTTTCTTTTGTAACAAAACCTGTATATTAAATATACCAGGATGTTGTAATAAGAAGTATTAGAGCTACACTTACACACAAATCCATCTAATGGTTAAAGAACATACTGCTTCTGTGGATAACGAATTACTGCCTCACGAAACGATGATTGTTCAATATTCTTTTAACACCTTTAATGGTGAACATTATGATGTCACTGTATTTTATATATGATATATATATATATATATGGTATTTATGTTTTCTATATGCTTCTGTATTTTATATTTAAAACATACCTTTATTCTTCTCATGTTGTGCAAATGCGATAATTTCATATGAGGAAGTGTGGACTACCGCCCCCTCAAGTGATGTGACTCATTCATGAAATACATGGGATGTATAAAGAATAAAGTTAATGAACATATGTGACCTATATAACATATATATTATACTGTAATTATAATATATATATCTCTCACTTATGTTTAATTCCATTAATAAGACAAAGAAATGAAAGTAGCGTTAATGCATACGTACGGTCTACCGTCTCCATGAATGGTGCATTTCATTTATTTTTTATCTCCAAATGTTATGGAATAGTATAAAATGAATATTTACTGGATATATATGATATTTAAATCATTAATACTATTCTTGAGATGATTTAGTTATAACTACATGCACAATTCTTTTCAAACAAGTTCATTTTTTGACTCATGTACCAAACATCGACAAAAACATCTGATATGAAATCACATAATTAACTAATTATTATAACATTATAATATGTCATATGAATTGAATAATAAACTATAAAGGGGTTACTTAAGAAATTATAAATTGAATTTTTTTTATTATTCAGGAATATAAAGAAACGAACAAGACAATTCAGACTTGAGGTAAGGGATCCTACCTCTCTCTTTCTTTTTAAGTACTCCCTTTTATGTCGTTTATTTTAAGATCCTCTTTATTAGTTGGGGGATGTTATTTTATATTCCTATTATTGTAATTTCTATGTTTATATGATTATAGACCCTATTTTATTACATCAATCCAGTTTTTTTGGATGTTTTAAGTAGTGCCGCTAGGCTGCCGAGTTTTCATAAGGGGTTTTTCATCTCACTTTTATTCCCGTGAGATTTATGCTACATTTTCCACCATTTCATTTGAGTGGTATATGTACTGACCAGTATTCTACTCTTTCTGTGATATAATTTCGTTTATGAGTATTTACATAAATGTTGTATAGTCCTTCTTTCATGGGGTGTACGTTTAAAAAGTTACCCAAATCGGTAAGGGAACCTTTCACCCTCCTCTTTTTGAAAGACTTATTTTGTTATGTATTTTAATTTACATTTTTTTATGTTGGGATATGTTCTTATATATCCTTATTGATGTAAATTGTATGTCCAAGTGATGAGATACCATTTTCTCTCTCATCAACTAATTTTATGAATTTTAAAGTGACGCCGTTAGGCTGTCGAATTTTACCAAGGGAACTTCTTAACCCAATTTCGATTTCTTTGGGTTCAACATGTAGATATTGAATATGTCATTATTTGAATATTTGTGAATGAAAACTGATTGTTTTACACTTAATATCCATTTATATTGGGTGTATTTATATTTTTCACATAATTATGAGATTAATTTATCCTTAATTTAAGGATACCTTCTTTATAAGGGATTTCATCTCATTTTACATTTCTATTGAGACTTCATTGTTGTTATGAACAAATTCACTCTTTTATGGTGTATATACTATCATTTGGAATATTATATCATGAATCCCTTTATTCTCATGATATTATAAAGTTCTGATTAAATGTTATTATTCAATTATTGTATTCAAGTGTATCTCATTTTGTTAAAAACCCTTTAACTAAAATATCGTTTTAAATGTTTGAATGATTTATTCTTATAAATATTTCTCATTAATATACTTGTTTTAAAAATGGTTTTAAGGATTTATTTATATGAATATTAATGTTTTAAAATGTTAAAATCTTCAAAGTTTTTTGGGACACATTGATTCAAAAATATCTTTTTTAAATGTTTTAAATGGTTTTGAAAATGGTTTTTAGAATGGATTCATTATTTCAATATCTTAAAATGTTATATTCTTATTGCAATGTGGGAATGTTATGTTACCTTTATTCTTAAGTTATGTTCTATGATTATGTTATGTTTCTTGGACATTGTTTATGAAGACGGGTGGTTCTGTGATAAACTAAGGGTGGGTGAGCCCGATATAGCTCTCCAATGCATTGGGTAACGCGAAAGGGTTAAAAATTAAGGTTTCTCTGATGAGATTTAGGGAATATACTGTGATGGGTATTCCAAACATAACCACGAGGGTTACACCCTATGTAAGAATGTTTTGAATGCCTCATGTTACATTTATGTCTTAAGATTTCAATGATTTATTCATTATTTGATGAGGTATGTTAAAATGATTATGTTCTATGAGTAAAGTATGATTTCATACATGGACTAATGTTTTCATTTCATACTCTTATATCCCTTACTGAGCTTTTTATGCACATCCCATGTTTTTGAAAAGTTTTTCACAGGTCATGGGAAAGGTACATGATGTGATGGTAGTGTCAAGGAAGTGTCAAGAAAGAATAAATGTTTTATTTTAAATATGTTTCTGGTAATGGGAAAAATGAGTACTATCTTTTATGTAACCACATTTTTTAAATGTGGAATGTAATGCATGATTTATGATCTAATTCTCTAAAACTCTAAACCTGAAAAGATCCTCAACGTGTTTTCTTAAAATAACTCAAGATTAAGTAATTTTTAAGGTTGGGGCCTTATAGTTGGTATGAGAGGTCAGTTTAGATAACTTTAGAGGTTATAGTGTTGTTTAAGAAAAAGTGAAAAGTTGTGTATTACCACAATGGTTAGTATATTAGATGGAGTCATTGTTTTTTTGAAAGTTATAATGAGTTTGAGATAACTTAGAGAAGTATATCTAGGTGTTTATCTTCCTAGTTATTGTATGATGATTTTACTGATATACTCACACTAAACTTTTTGGTTTTAGTAAATGGCTGGATCTAGAAGGAACCAATGCAACAGTGGATTTAAATAAAACTATGACGGTTTTATGAAAGAACAACTGAATGATATGGGAGCTGCAATGAGAACTCTTGTGGTTATCCTCAACCAACTATCTGGAGTCATGATTAACCACCTGAACCTTAGTGATTTTTATAAGGCATCATTTATGAGGGAAACAAATCCCTATGGAAGTTCATGTAATAATCATAAAGGTAAGTATGTTCAAAAACCTATGTGTCAAAGATGTGGAAAGAAACACATAGGAAAATGATTCAAAGGGACATAAAGATGCTATAGATGTGGGAATGAAGGTCATAAAGCAAGAACCTTCCATGGAAAAAGGAAGCATCTAGTTGACTCTAGGAAAGGGAAATAAGTTCTTTATGAAGGATCAATTGAATGTTTCAAATGTGGTGTGCATGTTCATTATGAAAACACTTTTCCTACGAAAAAGTTTCGGGAATGGGGTCACCAAGATCATAAAAATATTCTTTTACTAATACCTAATTCCATTCTGATTAAGAATGAAGAAACTGACAATGACCAATGAAATCTATGGATTATTTCTTAACATATGTTTTCCTTTTTTCAGAATCTTAGGATGTGATTCATGATTTTGTTTGTAGGAAAGAAGTATTTTAGAATAAGTTAAAAAGGAATGGTTAATGGATCGGGAAGAATGTTTAATGAGTAATAAGTCAACATATAATGGATTCAAGAGTTATGGTAGAGTTTAGGATGGTGAAACTCTTAAATGTATTAAGTATCTATTGATGATGGGGTTACATTAGAAGAATTTTTATAGTATATGTAACCCTGATGTTTGATATAGGAAAATTTTATTCATGGAATAATTATCCTTTCTTTTGTGGATATATTTATAAAGAACCATTTGGGTTTATATGATCTTTGAATTTGAGGAAATTAGTGGTTAATACAATTTGGGTTGCAAAATGAAAGTTATTAGATAACCTTTGTGGTTAAAATATGTTATGGTTATTTTTGATGATTTTATCTCTTTTTGGGGGAATGTTTTAAGAATTATATAGTTTTGGAAAAAGGACAACACACAGACCGTGTGACAACCCGTCACGTCGGATGAATCTATGGGAATCGAACCCACAACCAAAGTGCAACTGGTATTTATCGCCTACCACTGGACTAAATGAAGTCCCTGGTTATTTTGACAATTATTTTTAGTTAGATGATTTTATTAATCAAGATTAAGTTGATTTTGGGTTATCTATGGAAATTATTATCCTATCATGGAGGATATGTGATTAGGTTAATTACTTTTCAGTATGAGACTTTAAGAGTAACTGGTGTTATTTTGGAGAAAAATGTTAAGAATTATCTTAGGAGACTATGTGATTAAATACTTTGGTGATTTGGGTTTAAATATTAGTTTGGCTTACTTTGATGAATTTTATGGATATATGTTTATTGAATGGTCTTTGTTGAACTTTGGGTTTTGTTTGAAATTTTTTGGAGATTAGGAGTAGTTTTTCTTTTTGTAAAAAAAGAATTATCCTTTTTGGGTATTATCTAATCTCGTACTAAATTTTTTGGTTTGGTTTTGGTTAAGGTGTAAAGACATGGGAAATATATATTTCTCTTTTGTGGATTAAGCGATTCTTAAGAAGTTTATTATAGTACTCTTAATGTGAACAAGTGTTCCTAAAAACACATCTTTTGGAGAAAATATGAGTTTGAGTAAAGAATCTAGTAAAATTTGAAAGTCTACATTAAAAGTAAGTATGTTTCCTTATGATTTAGTTAATCTCAAAAATAAATTCCTCATTGAAAAGTAACTTAGAACAAAAATTTTGTCTGTTAAATTTTCCTACTGGGGAATCGAATGCAGTTTAACCCATCACAAGTTTGTGATTTTCTTGTGGTTAAATTTCTCCTAGACATGTTTACTATCACTCTCCATTAGAACATGACCCTTTGTTTTCTATTTCATATCCACATTTTCCTACTTTTTATCCTAGTATGGGTTAAATTGGGTGACCTTTGTACTTCTCTCCCTTTCTTTTAAAGTGATAGTTTTACAGACTCTTGTTACGATGTGGGACTTTCAATGAAGTTTCCATGCCCAATTTTGAAATTGAGAGGATGCAATTACCAAAAGGGGGGAAGGATGTAACATCCCAGGTAAATAAATAATTTTACATTCTAATGTTTATCAATATTTGTGAATAAAATGTTAATATTAATTTAAAGGGAATGCTATGCTCGATGGCGTACCCAATACGCAACAACGAGTTTCTTTGAAATCTTACATTACACACTAATAATATAATAATATTATAATAGTTAATGCCTAACCGTTGTAATGGAGGGAATTAATAGAAATATCTACAAAATGATTACATATGTTTGTTAAATATTTTTACATTTATCCAATAAATGTTAGAGGCTTAAAATCCAAATGAATCCAATTTTAAGAATAAATACTCTAATATTTTTTAAAGGATTGTTTTACCGCCTTTTGATGACGAACCTATTTTAAATCTAACCTTGTAAAATATTATAATCTCTATTTTTAAAAATAAACTTATTATTTATGATTGGGACATTGAAATTTACTTTGGTAAAATTTTTGGTATTTTTCTGACAATGTGCTTTTTTAATGAATAGTGAAAAATACTGCATTTTACATTAAAACTGCATTTTCATCTAATTTAAATATATGGCTAGATTATATTTTTAATTGTATTTAAAGTGTAATTAGAATATATTTTTACCATTTAATTCAATTGTGGTCATTATAATTAATTTCACTTTGAAAATGGACATAAACAAGTGCCAAACCTTTTATAGATATTGCTTCAAAAAAACACGCTATTTGTTTTGACAACAAGAATTATTTTTAAAATAATTATTGCAATTTCTGTGTTTGGAATTTGGTGAAATGGATTCCATATTTAGAATCATAAGGTACAAATTATGTAATTAAGACTCTTTTGTTTTTGGACTTTATGAATAGTAACAACGGTAATTGTCTTTAATTATCGTGATTAATTAGTAATCGGGTAGTTAAGGATAAAAAAATAATATCATAATAATAAAAAATAACCCGAAAATGTGTCCTAATGATACGGTTTGTGTCATGGACGACCATGGGATGACTTGTGCCAAACTTTGGGACCCCATGGAATCACTTTTGGGTGAAAGTGACACTTTATCATTTTATTTTTAAAGAAAGGAGAATATCACTAAAGAATGTATCACCCTAGTAAAAAAAATTTAGTTTTGTTTGTGTAAATGATCTCTTAGACTGTAAATATTCATTGTAAATCTAAAATGATTTCCTACATCATAGTATTTTATTTTTAAATTTTTAGACATTAAATAAATTAATTAATTTATGACACCATGATGATGCAACAATTACCTCATTAATGAACGATTTAAATAAAATGAAAAGATAATGTAAAATCTAAGAATTAAACTTGAAAAAAACCTATTGGATGAGTATATTTCGAACCCTTATCACCTTATCCTAGAAATATATGAATGTGGGACCTTTAAAATCCGAAACTCATTTTAAAATAAAGTAATATTTCTTGACTTTCCAAGAGTGCCGCTCCTCCCTCTTATAAAAGGCCCCCACCTCTACCTCCTTACCCACACCTCTCAAGCCATTGGATCGGCCAAAACCTACCCATTTAATCTTTCCAAATCCCTATATTCATCATTGAAGCCTCACCTTAGGCATAAAGCTCTTCAAGAAACCCTTTTGGTTCAAACCAAAGGGGGTTACACGATTTAAAGGTAATGTCTTCTCTTATGTTCTTTTGTTTTATTTTGCTTCTCCAACCCCCTAAACTCTTTTTATTCATTTCTTTTGTAAAAAAACCATTATATTCAATATACTAGGATGTTTTCATAAAAAGGATTCGAGCTACACTTACACACAAATCCGTATAATGGTTAAAGAACATTCTGTTTCTGTGGATGGCAAATTACTGCCTCATGAAACGACGATTGTTCAATATTCTTTTAACACCTTTAATGGTGGCCATTATGATGTCACTGTATTTTATATATGATATATATGATATTTATGTTTTCTATATTCTTCTGTATTTTATATTTAAAACATACCTTTATTCCTTGCATGTTGTGAAAATGCCAAAATTGCATATGAGGAAGTGTGGACTACCGCCCCCTCAAGTGATGTGACTCATTCATGCAATACATGGAATGTATGAAGAATGAAATTGATGAAAATATGTGACCTATATAACATATATATTATACTGGAATTATAATATATATATCTTAATTATTTTTAATTCCATTAATAAGATAAAGAAATGAAAGTAGTGTTCATGCGTAAGTACGGCCTACCGTCTCCATGAACGGTGCATTTCATTTATTTTTATCTCCAAATGTTATGGAATAGTATAAAATGAATATGTACTAGATATATATATTATTTAAATCATTAATAATTTTTTGGAGATGATGTAATTATAACTACATGGATAATTCTTTTCAAACAAGTTCATTTTTGACTCATGTACCAAACATCGACAAAAACATCTGATATTAACTCACATAATTAACTAATTATTATAACATTATAATATGTGATATGAATTGAATAATAAAATTTAAAGTAGTTCCTTAAGAAATTATAAATTTACAGAAGTTTATTATTCAGGAATATAAAGAAACGAACAAGACAAGTCGAACTTGAGGTAAGGGATCCTATCTCTCTCTTTCTTTTTAAGTACTCTCTTTTATGTCGTTTCTTTTAAGCTCCTCTTTCTTAGTTGGGGGATGTTATTTTATATTCATATTAATTTACATTATATGTTTATATGATGAAAGACCCTATTTTATTTCATCAATCCATTTTTTTTGGAAGTTTAAAGTGGCACCGTTAGGCTGCCGAGTTTTCATAAGGGGTTTTTCATCTCACTTTTATTCCCGTGAGATTTATGCTACATTTTCCACCATTTCCTTTGAGTGGTATATGTACTACGCATTATTATAATATTTTTGTAATATAATTTCGTTTATGAGTATTTACATCAATGTTGTATAGTCTTTCTTTCTTGTGGTGTACGTTTCGAAAGTTACCCAAATCGGTAAGGAAACCTTTCACCCTCCTCTTTTTAGAAGACTTATTTTGTTATGTATTTTAGTTTACATATTTTTATGTTGGGATATGTTCTTCTATATCCTTATTGATTTAAATTTTATGTCCAAGTGATGAGATACCATTTTCTCTCTCATCATCTAATTTTATGAATTTTAATGTGACACCGATAGGCTGTCGAATTTTTCCAAGGGAACTTCTTAACCCAATTTTGATTTCTTTGGTTTCAACATGTAGTTATTTAATATGTCATTCTTTGAATATGTGTGAACGAACATTGATTGTTTTAAACTTAATATCCACTTATATTGGGTGTATTTGTATTTTTCACATAATTATGAGATTGATTTATCCTTAATTTAAGGATACCTTCTTTATAAAGGATTTCATCTCATTTTACATTTCTATTGAGACTTCATTGTTGTTATGCAACAATTCACTATTATATGGTGTATATACTATCCTTTGGAATATTATATCATGAATCCCTTTATTCTCATGATATTATAAAGTTCTGATTAAATGTTACTCCTCAATTATTGTATTCAAGTGTCTCTCATTTTGTTAATAACCCTTTAACTAAAATATCATCTTAAATTTTTTAATGATTTATTTTTATAAATATTTTATCATTAATATCCATGTTTTCAAAATGGTTTTATGGATTTATTTATATAGATATTAATGGTTTAAAATGATAAAATCTTCAAAGTGGTATGGGATAATTTTATTCATAAATCTCTTTATTAAATGTTTTACATGGTTTTGAAAATGGTTTTTAGAATGGATTCATTATTTCAATATCTTAAAATGTTATATTGTTATTGTAATGTGGGAATGTTATCTTTATTTTATGCATAAGCTATGTTCTATGATTATGTTATGGTTCTTGGGCATTATTTATGAAGACTGGTGGTTACGTGATAAACTAAGGGCGGGTGAGCCTGATATAGCTCTCCAATGCATTGGGTAACGCAAGGGGGTTAAATGTTAAAGTTTCTCTAAGGAGATTAAGGGAATATACTGTGATGTGTATTCCAAACGTAACCATGAGGGTTACTCCCTACGTAAAAAAGTTATGAATGCATCAAGTTACCTTTATGTCTTATGATATCTATGATTTATTCATGATTTGATGAGGTATGTTAAAATGATTATGTTCTATGAGTAAAGTATGATTTCATACATGGACTAATGTTTTGATTTCGTACTTTTATATCCCTTACTGAGATTTTTATGCTCATCCCTAGTTTTTGAAATGTTTTTCAAAGTTCAAGGGAAAGGTACATGATGTGATGATAGTGTCATGGAAGTGTCAAGAATGAATCCATGTTTTATTTTAAATATGTTTCCGTTAATGGAAAAATGAGTACTATCTTTTATGTAACCACTTTATTTAAATGTGGAATGTAATGCATGATTTATGATCTAATTCTCTAAAACTCTAAACCTGAAAAGATCCTCAACGTGTTTTCTTGAAATAAATAAAGATTAAGTAATGTTTGAGGCTGGGGCCTTATAATAAACAACCCCTTCCAATTTTATAAAATTCATCATGGTATATTTTCATAATCGGATGGCTATTTAGACGAATACCTATTCTATGAATACACCAACCGCTCAAAACCAATTTCCAAAACCAATTCATAATATTCACACACATTTCAACATTGAAAAACACCACATTTGAAATAGGGATTAGGAATCACCTTTAAGTTATTCACACATTTAAAACATTTTATTTCAACAAACCACATGTTTAGATGAGTGAAAATACAATCCCGTTAAATCATTTCCACTTCATCCCAAAACATTGTTTCACAAAAAGCATAGACTTCAAAAAACATTCTTATATTAAATTTTTGAAATCCCCATTTTCTTATTTTTAAAAACCTACCATTCCTTTAAAAACCCATTTTTATAATTCTCACACAAGAATTTTCAAAACAAAAATTCAGAATTCAAGAATGTTCCAAGAGACCCACAAAATGAAACTAGTGTTGGTGGGTGACTTGACCATATGGTTGGCAGCCATATTTCAAAAATAAACCTACACTGAGAGACATATTAGGACCATGCCCCGAATCTACATGGCTTAACAGAACCTATGAGGTAACGTAGGCCATTTGTTAGACTCCCCTAATCATATTCGAACACCAAAAAATCAACAGGAACAAAGGACACTAATAAAACCAGACTCCCTATGGATACACGAGGATCAGAATGAGAAAGATTTCGTGACACTCTTCCTGAAATTACCCCACCAATCTCAACAATCCTACTCTATCTAACTTGAAATACACTAAATAACAAGGGTGATCAAAAAATAAAGCTCTGCTAAGAGCTGACCTCCTTTGATATCATTTTTTCACAAACCAGCTCGTGTCGACCCTGAACCGGTCACCCTGGGTAGCCTGTGAGAAGTCTGGAGAGGCATTACCAATCCTCCCAGGATGGTGATAATCACCAAGGAAATCAATAGAGTACACAAGGGAACGATTTACCCAAATATAAACAATAAAACAATCAACAGAAAGAAATGGACAGCCCAAAATACATTTATATAAAAATTTAACTGAACATTATTTGTTCAAGAAATTGAAAGTACAACTAAAACAAAAACTCAACAGAACATACTTGAAAACCAAGTAACTCCATGTGACCCATCTGGTCACTCTCCAACTCAATTATCACACATCGCCCAAGGCGATTGAACTCAAGCTGAAACATACACAAGGGCTAAAAATAGAAGAAGACTATAGGCGTGAGTATTAAAACCCAGTAGGTTAGCCCGATAATCTATTCCCAATACACTTATTTTAAAATAAAAGAAACATCAATTTAAAGTTTTAAATACAATATATAAAAGTATATTTTTCAAATGAGGTTCCATAGTATAATAATTGTTAGAAAAAAACATGCATGTTTTATAAACAGAAATCCCAGTAACATTTTTTCAATGGAGTGAAACATCAAAATAAAAAATAGTTTTCAAGAGGGTTGCTTTAAAGAATGTAAAATTTTAAATAAATCACCCATGATACTGAATTTAGCAACCAAAAACATTGTATTCCAATGGTGAGTATAAACTAGACAATGATTATAATTCACAGGAACACCCCTAGGCACTAGTTATTTGTGAGCCCCATGTACCTCATATCTCGGAGAAGGTAACCATAATAAATAGACATTCTCATTCACATGAGACAATAGTTGGGGGAATAACCATAACCCAGAGGTCCCCCAAAATCATCATCATCATTGTTTAGTAAGTGTTTTCATCATCAAACTGGCAACGTGAAATCGGGGCCAAACCCCATGGGATCACTAGCATACTAGAACACAACTGCACACCTAGATAACCAAGTTTCCCTTTTTGTGATAAAACAAGTTACACATCTTTAAAATACCATATTACCTATAAGATTCCATTTAAAAATCATACAAAAATCAAATATACCACACACATTTATCACATTTCTTTCATGGATCAATAAACCACCTAAATTTTCATAAAATAATTTCATGAAGTATAATGAGGCCTTGCGCATAAAATCCATTCAAAAATGATCTTTTAAGTCCAAAAACCCATAAATACCATATGAAAACAGATTTTGAATCCCCAAAGATAATTAATAATTCAATTTCATGAACCAAAAAATGGCCCCAAAAGATAGAACATGAAATAAACATGGAAACCATTTTTACAAGAAGAAAATGGCAAACGAGCCTTTAAGCCCTTCTGAAAACTGACATATGAAAAAGGTCAAAATTTAATTTTTTTTAAGGAGAACTATACACACCATTTAAAGTAGAAAAAAAATTTCATAAATCCATTAAAACCACCAGGTATCCTATTCAAAACACAACTATTTTCATAAGGATGTGAAATGGGCCATTTTTGGGCTACTCGGGACACAACATTTAGTAAACAAAAAACAATTTGTTTTTAAAACTAAATATAAATTGTAAATCCATTGAAGGAACCAAAATACCATTTTTAAATCTTAAAATGTATTTATAAATCCAAAAAAATAATTTTTAAATCACACATAACAGATAAAATCCAACCAGGGAAATTACCGAACACATTACATGCACTTTTGAACAAAACAATTTATTTTATGCACTTGATAGGGAATAAAACACCAATTGCTTGTCTTATTTTATTCAGGAAACTATAAAATGTTCAAAATACCATAAAATAGGTTCTAAACCACAAAAAAATAGGTGTTAAAGATAACAGAACATTTAAACAAACACTCTGTGTGCACTTTTATGACAAAACAATACTACCTTTCACAAAACAGAGATTAAAAACCATTTTTCACACCAAGATAATTATCAAATAGATGAAAAACAGTAATAAAAATACATATCAGGTATAAAAAATAAAAAAAATGATGAAACATAAATAATAAGGGCATGTTTAATGGATATCCTACCACAAATCCTTGGTAGAATGGAAACGCACACCCGATATCACCATCTGAGTGTTTATAAACCATAAACCTATGAAGAACAGCCCCAAAAGAACAAAAAACCAATCAAAAAACATATTATAACAGAATTATATATCTATAATGACTAGGAAGGAATAAATAACCATGAAATAATGGAAATAGTAGGAAGAGGGAGGACAAGGGAGATGAAATCTCACCTTGTAAACTAGAAAACTGTTGGTCTTATCTTATATCTGCACCCTTAGAGAAATGGTAATGGATTGAAACTTCTTGGAGAGGATCCTATGGTCTGGAATGTAACATCCCGATATTTTATAAGATATATTCATTTTAATTTCTTTCATATGTTCTGTTGTACGCTACACCAAGATTATCTTGCGCTATACGCAACACCGTATTAGCTTGCAGTATACGCAACACTAATCTTGGATCGCGTTACACAAAATTTCATGTTTGTTTGATAGTAGTTATTCTAAAAAAAATTGAGTATATATATATATATATTCAATGTATTATTTTATATTCAACAACAATGGAGTCGTGCACTACACGGAACCCTGACTTGGCTTGCATTACATGCAATCACGACCTTCCTCGATAGCGTGTGTCGTACGCAATACCAGGTTTTACTAAACAATGATATATTATTATAATATTATTATGAACTAGATGTTATGAATAGTATTAACTTAATTTTGAATTTTATAACATTATTATTCATCGTACACATTTTCTATAATATGGTATAAGAACAAAATAAATTTTTCGGGTAAAATAAGTATTTTTAAAAAAATGCAGTTTTGCCGCCTTTTGATGGTGCACCCACTTTAAATCTAGTTTTCACATGTTTATAAGATCAATTTTACAAAATAAAATTATTCTTTGGAATTAGGATATAAAATTTTACCTTGGATAATTTTTTCATATTATTCTGAAAACTTTCATATTTTAATGAATAGTAAAAACACACTATATTTTAATTAAAAACAACTTTTTCATCGTAATAATTTATGTGGTTAAATTATAATATTTAATGGTTTTAAAGTACAAATAGAATATATTTTCACCATTTAATATAATGTATATCATTAGCATTGATTTTACATTGAATTCGTAGGTTAAATAAATTCAATCTTTTGCAATGTTTTAAACAAAAACCCGTTTTCTTTCGACAACGGGATTAATTTTAATTTAATTTCAACAACTTCTATGTATTGAATTTGGAAAAATGGATTCCATATTTGGAATCATTGGGTCCAAATTATATTAATAGACTACTTTTTATTATTGGGCATTATGAATAGTAACAATGGTAAATTTTATTTTCCATAGTAAAAGGTAAATTGGGTAATTAAGGGTAAATATAATATTATAAAATTATCCTAATACTTTTATTAATACAATTTTATGACTATAATTCATCCTAAGTCATATTTGGGTCGAAATGGAATCCATTAGAACCCACTTGGAGGTGATTAAGACCTTTAGTTTATTTTATTTAAAGGAAAGTGAAATATGTCTCACTCAACTTTAATAATTAAAGTATTTTTAATATAAGTTTATACAAAATATAAATTCGGTTATAAATACTCATTTGAAAGATATAATTTTTTTCTTTATCATGGTAATTTATTTGTAAATTTTAAGAGTTATTTAATTACCTTATTATCTTATACATTAATGATGCAAAAATTATTTATTTAGTGAAAAATCAATAATATAGTTTTTATTTAAATAGTAATACATATAAAAAAGCAAAAAAATATGCACAAAACTTTTTAGTAATGTATATATAAACCCTAATCATATAATGTCCGAATTTTTGACCATTTGGATCCTTATTATGGTGATTATGACACTTATAATATTTTATTTTAAATGATTCCAAAGTTGTCACCTTCATAATTTAATAAAAACAACAATTTACATGTCGTTATTTTAAGATTATAAATTAGAGTAAAATTATTATTATAAAATCTTTGATATTTATCATCATCAACGGATTTAATTTTAATTTTTATGCAACAAATAAGTATATTAAATAATTATACAAAAATGTTGTACTAATTATTTTATTAAGAGATATACTAAATAAATGGTTTTAAAAATACAAAAATAAATATTATATGAACTATTTAATGTTCTCCACGAATTTACTAGACAAATTTGACATGTTAGGAATCTATTAAATATTTTATTTTGAATATATCCTCTGTGTAGATTTTATTTAAATTAAAATAAATGAATAGTGTCAAAATTGACACTATTGATATTTTATAAAAATAACATATCATCAAATTGTTTAAAAATCACAAAAATATTGAAAAATTATAAATTGAAATTTATATAGTCTAAAATGTCATAAATGATCCAATTATGGAAAATTAACAACACATAAGTGATTATTTATAACCATTTGAAATTTAGAATTATATTACCACAAATAAACTTAAATAGATTAAATAAGGATAAATAAAAATGATAAGGTTTAAAATAAGGTCAAAACATGTATAAATTTTATTGGTTGTTTATATTACAACCCTATCTCATATAATATTATAATTTAGTCATTTTTTGAGGTTTTTATGTGGGGTTTGAATTTATATTAAACTAATATTTTTGAGGATTCCAAAGGTGCCCCTCTCCTCCCTTATAAAAGGGCACCTCCTTCCTCTCTTACTAACACCATTTTGAACCTTGAATCTCGGCCAAACTCAGACCATTTAACTTCCACACTTACCTAGAAAACATATAGAGGTTCTGGTCTTCTCAAAAGACCAACCCTAGTGCCCTAAGAAGAAGTTTAAAGGAGGTGTGTCGAAGAAGAGGTAATCTCTTCTACCGATTATTTCAAGCTTATTTCTTCTTCAAATTATTCTTCTTTAGTTGTTTCATTATAAAGTAATAAAATCAGTATCACTAATATACTGATATGTTATTATAAATATTAAACAATCCCATTTCAAGTTCTATCCATCCTACGGAAAACGAACTCACCGCGCATGTGTACGTACAGAATACCGTCTCCACGCCGTGGTGTAATCTGTTTTTCCAACACCACCTTACTTGGATGGGTATAATGGTGTAAAGAATAACTATACATAGTCATTATAACATCATACTGATTCTGATATATTGTATCATCCACTCCAATTCAATTCAATAATTATGGGAACGATATCATCGGTCGTGCGTACGTACGGACTACCGTCTCCACGACGCGATGAGATTCATTATCAATGATTAACCATTAATGAATGATTATAAAGTATATATAATAAGTAATAATAAAATATATGACATAATAATGATACTGGATTTATGTATATATATATGTACTCCATCCAATTAATTCCATTCAATTCAATGAGGAAACGAAAACAACATTTATGCGTACGTACGACCTACCGTCTCCATGAATGGTGTATTTATTTCCATTTATCGATCTATTATATATATGTATATTATGAATATATATTAAATATAAATCATGTTTTATATTCTAAAATTAATTAATCATGATCTAAGTAATCATATGAATAATTACAAGTCAAAACACGGACGACAAATGAAACGATTTTACCCAAAACACTCTTTAACATGGAATTTACAAAAGAACGGGTAATATAAAGTCATAAGTGAACCATATATGATATCATAAAAATAAATATGATTCTGTAATAACTCAATGACATTATTTAAATCATTATACAAGAGGTTCAGATACGTACGAAGCATATCAGACCTAAGGTAAGGGATAACCTTTCCAATCTCATTCTTATCTGAGATTTTTTATTCGTAAGTATTTGCTGGGGTTATTTTTATCATCCAAGTCCATGTTTTCTAAAATTTTTTTATGTATATTTAGTTTAATTTTTACCCATTTTGTCTTTTACTATATGGTATGTAAGGAATATTTCTTTTGTTTACGTTAAGAGGTACTTTTTGACTTTTCTGAAAAAAGTACGAGAAGAATGTTATTTTTAACTTATACAACATGAAAGGATTTATACGGTTTTATAAATACTTATTTTCATGAAGATTCCTCCAAAATATTTCATGAATATTTTCAACAAAATCATTTTCTTTTAAAATTTCATGACATTTTGTGAAAAGAAAATGATTTTGAAGAAGAAAGGATATTTTCCTCAAGAATTAATTTCAAGTGTTTTATCAAAAACATTTTTCATCTAAGATGACATTATTTCATATGTGTATGTTTCAAGTATAATGTCCCTATAATTTACATGGTTTCACTTTTATTATTATAAAATGATATCCATTTCTTTCATATGGATTATGTGATGATGGGATGATGTTTATGAAACCCTTTTTATTTATTGGGTTATTATGAATGATGTATGTTTATTTTGTGGCACAAGTAAGAATGATTTCATTATGAGATGGGTGGGACCTATATCTCCCTCCAATTCGTTGGGTAAAGATTTATATCTAATGAGATAGACATGACTGGAACAGTAAGTTAATCCGTTTTAGTGTTACAGGACTGAAACGAGAAGTGAACTCGATTCAGAAAGGGACTTTGTCCACTAAGACGGTCTTGGCAGCAAAGCCTTGGCTACTATGGAAATCATGACATGTGCCGAATTGTTTCCATAATTACATGTTTTATTACCATTATATTTTATCATGATTGATGTTCCATTATGATATATGCCTTACATACTTCCATGATTTATGCCTTTGCTCAAGATTTTGATGTTTAAATTTCATGTTCAAGTTTTTGCTTTCAAATGTTTATGGATTGCTTTATGTTCACTATGTTTTCCCTTACTGAGCATTTGAGCTCACCCTTTTTTATGTTTTCTTTTCCCCAGGATATAAGGAAAGGTTTTAGGTAAAAAAATGGAAGATCTTTATGGGAGATGTTGAGGATCTTTCACCACGATTAGAAGATTCTGTTCCAAGTTTCCAAAGGCACTATACTATTACGGTCCTTTGGTGTCTATTTTTGTTATGTATTAGGTATTCCGAAAAAGTAATGTAATGTCCATGTACGTAAATATTTGGGTCTCTACAGTTGGTATCAGAGGCAAAGGAGGTAGTAATGTATCCAGTCTTTGGGAACTCTCACATGTGAGCGTTGGACGAAGCATGGCTCTCCGCCCAAGGGTTTCATGAGGAAATGGCTGCCACTGGGAATGGTGGTGTGTCCCGCCCAGGGGGTGTAGCCACCCATGGAGTGCCCTGATAGAAATCAATTATAGTCCACTAGATGTAATTCCAGACCGCTACAGTTGGTATCAGAGGATAGGTTTAGTCCACATTTGGAAACTAGGATGCGAAAACTATAGTGAGATCCCTAGAGATATTTCTAAGGTATGTCTAGGGATGTCCCTAAGGTTTAGTATAAGTATAGTTTATAGTCCTAGAATTACGGTAATGATATTAGAATTAATCCTAAGATGTTAGATGTCGAAGGTACTCTTCCTTGATTATGTTATTTTCCTTGTATGATTTTTTCCTCTCACAGAATTCTTTTTGTGTTTTAGTCAATGGAGGGAACTAGAAGGAATTTGGTTAACATTGAATCCAATGGAAAAACTGGTGAATATGAGCAAAAAAATTGCATAATGCCTAGAGAGAAAGATAATGTGATTATGCTGAATCAGTTAATGCGATATATGATTAACAAGGTGAAATTTAGTGGTATGCCTAATTCATCAATTAAGAGGAAGATAAACTTTTATGCTTGTTCGCATGTTGAGGAGCATAAAGAAAGGATGATTGAGACTTCTAATGAAGGGAAGAAGAACCTTGAGGAATACCTCAAATGGAGGGATAGCTGTTATCTGTGTTGAGAAAAGGTTCATAGAGTGATAGACTGTTATGGAGTTCAATGTCTTATTTGTGGAGAACATGGGCATTACCCAACTCAATGCCCTGACCGAAAAAGTTACTTCTAAATCAAGGAAGGACTTATTCAAGGAAAATAATTGAAGAGGATGGATTAAAGTGTTTATGTATTGGTATTCAAAAATAATGTTGTTGAGGTACTTTTATGGTGTATTAGAATATTTTTGTATTAGTCTGTTGTGGTTTTCAATAATTTTATGGTACCGGTAACCATGAAAAGTGATTCAAATATTTTGGAAAGCAGATTATATGTGCATAATGAAGTGATAAGGAGAAAATGAAATGTTTGACAGTATTCATGAGCTCATGATTGATATAAGGACTAAGTGATATCATGGTTTGAGTATATAGAATTTTGAGGATTTTGGTATGTGGAAAGTGTTAAATTTTAACTGCATTCATGTTTTCACTAAGGTTCAATGGGTATTCATTTTTTTTCAGGAGAATACATGATTAAGGCCTTAGAATGTTTGGAATGTGACCAACAAGACATATCTTATGATATATGGGGATCAACGATGGTATTAACATGCTTGTTATATTAACTCTTTGGTAATCGTTTTCACTATAATATGAGATTAGACATCAGTATTATGGATAAGCCTAAAGATTGGAATGGATTATGTTGAACATAAGTTAGTATTGTTTAAGGCTAGAACTTTTTCGATATTATTGATGGAAATTTATAATAATGTATTTTTAGGAAAAAGGACAACCTGCAGGACATGCGACATCCCATAGCGTCGGACAAGGTTGTGGGAATCGAACCCACAACCGAAGTGCGACTGACCTTTATCACCTACCACTGGCCTACAGGAAGTCCCTGGTTATTAGAAACTAGTTTTATTTTATTAAGCAGTATGATAGATGAAGTATACGTCCATTTTTGGAATCATATACGATTAATCTCACTATAGATGGACTTATGTATATTTGATAACTTTTGCAAACTTTTTGTTTGAGACAGATGGAATGACCTGTCATTCTATCATATGATCTGCTAACACTTCGCGAATGAATTATTCAACTTCATTTCTTTAAGAGATGAAGTGGAAATTGTCCAAGGAACGACCAACGGTGAGATTGTACCAAAATCAAGAATGTTTTTATTTTAATTCCAATTGCTTTAACTTTAGTGAAATGATCTTGAATACAAAAAAATGTTTTCCTATTTTCCTTATATCCGATGAATCAGATGGTACCTTAGATCCTCACAAATTCATGACTTTGTGATTTTTGGCTTTTTCATAGCCATGTTCTCTACCACTCTACATCAGAACTTGATGTTTATATTTCTCTTCCATATCCATATTTTCACCTATGTTCTCCTATATGGAAACCAAATGATGAGTTACTTTGGGTAATCGTTAAGTTTCATACTTTAGTTTTTAAAATTAAGTTTTAGTATTCCTTTTTACGATGTGGGTTTCTATGTATAGTAAACGATTTATAACCCTGACGAATTTTGAGGGAGAAATTCATTTTAAGGGGGGTAGAATGTAACAAACCATTATTTTATAAGATATATTCATTTTAATTTCATTAATATCTTCTATTTTATGCTACACCAAGATTATCTTGCGCTATACGCAACACCGTATTAGCTTGCAGTATACGCAACACTAATCTTGGATCGTGTTACACACAATTTCATGTTTGTTTGACAGTAGTTATTCTAAGAAACATTGAGTATATATATATATATATAAATTCAATTTATTTTGTTATACGCAACAAAAAAGGAGTCGTGCGCTACACGCAACCCTGACTTGGCTTGCATTACACGCAATCACGACCTTCCTCGATAGCGTGTGTTGTACGCAATATCGGGTTTTACTAAACAACGATATATTATTATAATATTATTATGAACTAGCCGTTATGAGTAGTATTAAATAAATTTTTAATTTTATAATATTATTATTCATCTTACACATTTTCTAGAACATGGTATAAGGACAAAATAAATTTTTTGGGTAAAATAAGTATTTTTAAAAAAATGCAATTTTGCCGCCTTTTGATGGCGCACCCACTTTAAATCTAGTTTTTGACATGTTTATAAGTTAAATTTTACAAAATAAAATTATTCTTTGGAATCAGGATATAAAAATTTACCTTGGATAAAATTTTCATATTATTCTGATAACTTTCATATTTTAATGAATAGTAAAAACACGCTATATTTTAATTAAAAACAAATTTTTTCATCGTAATAACTTATGTGGTTAAATTATATTATTTAATGGGTTTAAAGTATAAATAGAATATATTTTTAACATTTAATATAATTTATGTCATTAGCATTGATTTTACATTGAATTCGTAGGTTAAATAAATTCAATCTTTTGCAATGTTTTAAACAAAAACCCGTTTCTTTCGACAACGAGATTAATTTTAATTTAATTTATGCAATTTCTATGTATTGAATTTGGGAAAATGGATTCCATATTTGGAATCAGTGGGTCCAAATTATATTAATAGTCTAATTTTTATTTTTGGGCTTTATGAATAGTAACAACGGTAAATTTTATTTACCATAGTAAAAGGTAAATTGGGCAATCAAGGGTAAATATAATATTATAAAATTATCCTAATACTTGTATTAATACAATTTGATGATTATAATGCGTCCTAAGTCATATTTGGGTCGAAATGGAATCCATTAGAACCCACTTGGAGGTGATTAAGACCTTTAGTTTATTTTATTTAAAGGAAAGTGAAATATGTCTCACTCAACTTTAATAATTAAAGTATTTTTATTATAAGATTATATAGAATATAAATTCTGTTATAAATACTCATTTTAATGATAAAATGTTTTTATTTATCATGTTATTTTATTTGTAATTTTTAAGAGTTATTTAATTACCTTATTATCTTATACATTAATGATGCAGAAATTATTTATTTAGTGAAAAATAAATAATATAGTTTTTTTTGAAATTGTAATACATATCAAAAGGCCCAAAAATCTGCAAAAAACTTATTATTAGTGTATATATAAACCCTAATCATCCACTGGATGAATTTTTGACCATTTGGATCCTTATTATGGCGATTATGACACTTATATTATTTTATTTTAAATGATTCCAAAGTTGTCACCTTCATAATTTAATAAATATAACAATTTACATGCTGTTATTTTAATATGATAAATTCGAGTAAAATTATTATTATAAAATAATTTATATTTATATTCATTAAAGGATTTAATTTTAATTTTTATTCAACAAATAAGTATATTAAATAATTATACAAAAATTTTGTACTAATTATTTTTTTAAGACATATACCAAATAAATGGTTTTAAAAATATTAAAATAAATATTATATGAACTATTTAATGTTCTCCAAGAATTTTCTAGACAAATTTGACATGTTAGGAATCTATTAAATATTTTTTTTCGAATATATCCTCTGTGTAGATTTTATTTAAATTCAAATAAATGAATAGTGTCAAAATTGACACTATTGTTACTTTATAAAAAAACATATTATTAAATTTTTTAAAAATCAAAAAAAAATTAAAAAATTTTAAATTGAAATTTATATAGTCTACAATGTCATAAATTATGAAATTATGGGAAATTAACAACACAGAAGTTATTATTTAAAACCATTGAAAATTTATAATTTTATTACCACAAATAAACTTAAATAGATTAAATAAGGATAAATCAAAATGATAAGGTTTAAAATAAGATCAAAACATGTATAAATTTTATTTGTTGATGAGATTACAACCCTATATCATCTAATATTCGAATTGAGCCATTTTTGGAGGTTTTTATGTGGGGTTTGAATTTATATTAAACTAATATTTTTGAGGTTTCCAAAGGTGCCCCTCCCCTCCCTTATAAAAGGGAACCTCCTCCCTCTCTTACTCAAACCATTTTTAACCTTGAAGCTCATCCAACCTCTGCCCATTTCACTTACCCACTTCCCTAGAAACCTTATAGAGGTACTGGTATTCTCAAAAGATGAAACCTAGTGCCCTAAGAATAAGTTTAAAGGAGGTGCGTCGAAGAAGAGGTAATCTATTCTACCGATTATTTCAAGCTTATTTATTCTTCAACTTCTTCTTCTTTAGTTGTTTCATTATAAATTAATAACATCAGTATCACTAATATATTAATATGTTATTATAAATATGAAACAACCCCAGTTCACCTTCTATCCATCCTATGGAAAATGAAATCACCGCGCATGCGTACGTACGAAATACCGTCTCCACGCCGTGGTGTAATCTGTTTTTCCAACACCACCTTACTTGGATGGGTATAATGGTGTAATGAATAACTATAAATAGTTATTATAACATCATACTGATTCTGATATATTGTATCATCCACTCCAATTCAATTCAATAATTATGGGAATGATATCATCGCTTGTGCGTACGTACAGACTACCGTCTCCACGATGCGATGAGATTCATTCTCAATGATTAACCATTCATGAATGATTATAAAGTATATATAATAAGTAATCATGAAATATATGACATAATAATGATACTGGATTTATGTATATATATATGTATTTCATCCAATTAATTCCATTCAATTCAATGAGGAAACGAAAACAACGTTCATGCGTACGTATGGCCTACCGTCTCCATGAACGGTTTATTTCATTCCATTTATCGATCTATTATATATATGTATATTCTGAATATATATTATATATAAATAATGTTTTATATTTTGGAATTAATTAATCATTATCTAAGTAATCATATGAATAATTACAAGTCAAAACATGGACGACATATGAAACGATTTTACCCAAAACGCTTTTTAACATGGAATTTACAAAAGAACGGGTAATATAAAGTCATAAGTGAACCATATATGATATCATAACAATGAATATGATTCTGTAATAATTCAATGACATTATTTAAATCATTATACAGGAGGTTCATATACGTACGAAGCATATCGGACCTAAGGTAAGGTATAACATTTCCAATCTCGTTCTTATCTGAGATTGTTTATTCGTAAGTATTTTCTAGGGTTATTGTTATCATCCAAGTCCACGTTTTCTAAATTTTTTTATGTATGTTTAATGTAATTTTTACCCATTTGTCTTTTACTACATGGTATGTAAGAAATCTTTCTTTTGTCTACGTTACGAGGTACTTTTTGACTTTTCCGACAAAAGTACGAGAAGAATGTTATTTTTAACTTATACGGCATGAAAGGATTTTTACGGTTTTATAAATCCTTATTTTCATGAAGCGTCCTCCAAAATATTTCATGACTATTTTCAAAAAAATCATTTTTTTTAAAATTGCTTGAAATTTTGTGAAAATAAAATGATTTTGAAGAAGAAAGGATATTTTCCTCATGAATTAATTTCAAGTGTTTTATCAAAACCATTTTTCATATAAGATAACATTATATCATATGTTTATGTTTCAAGTATAATGTCTCTATAATTTACATGGTTTCACTTTTCCTATTATGAAATGATATCCATTTCTTTCATATGGATTATGTGATAATGGGATGATGTTTATGAAACCCATTTTGTTTATTGGGTTATTATGAATGATGTATGTTTATTTTTTGGCACAAGTAAGAATGATTTCATTATGAGATGGGTAGGACCTATATATCCCTACAATGCATTGGGTAAAGATTTAAATCTCATGAGATAGACATGACTAGAATGGTAAGTTAATCCGGTTCAGTGTTACATGGCTGAAATGAGGAGTGAACTCGATTTAGAAAGGGACTCCGTCCACTAAGATGGTCTTGGCACAAATGCCTTGGCTACTATGGAAATCATGACATGTGCTGAATAGTTTCCACAATTACATGTTTTATTCCCATTATATTTTATCATTATTGATGTTCCAATATGATATATTCCTTACGTACTTCCACGATTTATGTCTTTGCTCAAGATTTTGATTTTTAAATTTCATGTTCAAGTGTTTTCTTTCAAATGTTTATGGATTGTTTTATGTTCACTATGTTTTCCCTTAATGAGCATTTGAGATCACCCTTTTTATGTTTTCTTTTCCCCAGGATATAAGGAAAGGTTTTAGGTAAAAAAAGGGAAGATATTTATGGGAGATTTTGAGGATCTTTCACCAAGATTAGAAGATTCTATTCCAAGTTTCCAAAGGCACTAAACTATTACGGTCCTTTGGTGTCTGTTTTTGTTATGTATTAAGTATTCCGCAAAAATAATGTAATTTCCATGTACGTCAAGCTTTGGGTATCTACATGGAAGAACCAGGGAAAGATGATTTTTGGGAAAATTTGTTTGAGATGAATGATTTATGAATGAGAAAAAAAAATAATTTTTCCAAATCTGGATGATTTTTGAAACATTGAGAAGTTCTTCCCTAATCTATGACTAAGATGAGCTCTAAAGTGGGTAAATTGAGAATGGGGGTGCGCCTAGAGTTTTTAGGCTTTATTGGGAGGTGTAATACACAAAATTATCAAAAATTAATAAGATATAAAAGTACCAAATTATTTTTCTAAAACTGGAAATGGGCCTAGGGGCTGGCCCAATACCGTAATACATAACCCAAATTCACCATTCTTATAAATTTATAAGGGGTAAAAAAGGATATGGTAGTTTTAATATGTCATTGGAGGAAAATTGGGATGTGTAATGAGTGATTTTTTTTGAAAAATGAAGGAGTTAAAAAAGAAACAAATTTGGATTGTAAATATGAAAATGGGCCACAGTTAGTCCGAAATCAAGAAGTGACCACCATTTCTCCAAAAACTACCAACCAAGAAATGGGGCACTCATATTAGGATTATAAAAAAAATATGGTAGTTCAAAACTCAAAATAAATCTCACCTAAAACCCAAAAAAGGTTCGAGATTTCTTATGAGCTGGATCAAAACCAATACGTGAAGAAGAAAAAAACCGGGTGTGATAATTATTCCCACCATTAAAGCTTTCCATCCCTGAAAAGTCGTAACACTTTAAATATTCTTGAAAAACACCAAAGTATTATATATCAACCTGATCCATCATATGAATCCAAGGAAATATCATTCAACATCAATGGAACATAACCCTCTTTCCCAGACAAAACACCAACTCACAACCACTTCGCGAAAATCAGTGGAAAGGTCAAGCCACCACCTCCACAACAATGCCAAGAACCATATAGTTGGAACTTATCCCAAGGAACCTAGTGATAATCCAAAACAATGTTCACTTATAGAATACACCTTAAATGGGGGGGGGGGGAGGCCAGAATGTGCTCCCCACTGTTAAAACACAACTAGTATCCGAGAAATCTTTAATGAAAAGATCTTTGAGACCCTCAGGGGGTCTATCCACCATAAGAGACCAAATTGAATTGAAAAAAATAGAATTCAACAAGAACTAGAATCAGGCCTCACCCACACTAGTCCACCAACACTCTCCCAAAACAATCAATAAACCCTTGTTAAGAGGGTTACAACAAGAACATCTAAACTACCCACTCCCAAACAGAGGGGACAAGTACTAGGCCAACACTTTCTTTATGGATCTGGACCCCCACCACTCAGGGAGGGGAGGGAATGAGACCAAATAATTAGTCCATTAAAGACATAAAATAAACATAGGATCTACCCAACCATATCCACCCATTAAGAGGTTAAACCAAGAATGCACCTGATTTACACAGGTGGTCGACACAGGGACATTGATCGGAAACCCACTTCCAGGAAGGCATAACCATAGACACTATATGAGGGGGAAGTCCACCATGCTCGTTGTGACAAGAGGAAATTGAAAGTGATGAGGAACCATAATATAGAAATAGAAAATAACTTACCATAATGTTGGAGGTTGGATCCTAGTTGATCACCCCATACGTCAAGCGATTTACTGATTGTGTGAAAGGCTTCACTCTGAGGCCTATGGCTGGATCCATCATGTTTCAAGCATCTGCTGCGCCGCAGTCTGGAGTTACGAATCACATTATATCATGAAATACAATAACTCAAATAAAACACCAATACCCAGCAGAGACTGATGGATACACACCCCCATTATAAATTACTTATAACTAAGAGTGAAATGAACAAGTAACACGGTGAAAATATACCAATCATCACCGAACAAAACTGCTAAAACCGAGAGAATCATCATAACAAGAATGCACTATAAGTTAAGCCCAAATAACTCTCTATTTTAACAAAAGGGGTGAGTAATTATTTGAAGAGGTGGATATATCTTGTGAAACATGAGAAAGAATCATTATTTTGATCAACTATAAATGTTGAAAATAGAGAACTATCTATGGCCACATCAAAAAATCAAACACATCTTTTGAAACCCACTGAAAATTACTCCAAAACCGAGCCACCAACAAGATACCATCTCAAGAAACAACAAGAGTATGACTTCTAGATCACAAGGAAGCATACTGAATAAAAAAATCTTCTATGACAAAGAAAAAAACTATTTAAATAATCATCATTTTATAAACAAATTCCACAATTTGTCAGCTCAATTTTTTTTGAAAAACAGACTAACTTGGTGGATTTCCATATTCACCAATGGTGTTTCATCAAGTATCACTCACCTGAACAATCCCATGCCACCATAGGCACCCAACCACTATTACATATAGTACATCCTTCCAAATATCAATAAAACCATTCATGTGAGACACCATGAAAACACCAAAGGCTACAAAAAAATAACATCATTACAAAAATCATGTACCTTCCAAAGGAAGACTAACCACAAAGTCAATAACCTTTTCAGATTTCACAATTCAAACCATACTTCATCAAGAACCATTTTCATAAAAACCGACACATTTTTATTTTTACAACTTTGAAAACAACCAAGCTACTCCAAACAACCCCTTCCCATTTTCTAAAATTCAGCAAGGTATTGTTTCATAATCTGATGTCTATTTATACCAATAACTATTCAACGAAAACACCAACCGCTCAAAACAAATTTCCAAAACCAATTAATCAGATTCAACCACTTTTCAACATCCCAAAACACCCCATTTGAAACAAAGATTCAGAATCACCTGAAAATGACTCACACTTTAAAAAAAATTTATTTCAACAAACCAAATGTTTAGATTAGGGAAAATGCAATCCTGTTAAATCATTTACACTACATCCCAAAACATTGTTTCAAAAAAATCACGAACATCCAAAAAAATTCTTATATTTAATTTTTTAAAACCCCTTTTCCACTTTTCAAAAACCATCCATTCCTTTAGAAACCCATGTTTTGAATTCTTAGACAATAATTTTCAAAACATTAATTTAGAGTCCAAGAAAGGTCCAAGATATCCACAAAAGGGAATTGGTGTCGGTGGGTGACTTGACCATATGGTTGGAGGACATATGAAAAAAAACACCAACATAGAGAGACATATTAAGACCAAGATCCAGCTCCACATGGCTTAAAAGACCCTGTGAGCTCATAAAGGCCATTAGTCAGACTCCCCTTGTCATATCCCAAAACCAAAAAATCAATAAGAAGAAATGACACTAATAAAACCAGACAACCTATGGAAACCTAAGGATCAGAACAAAAAAGAGTTCGTGACGCTTTTCCCACACATACCCCTCATGTCCCAATAATCCTACTCCATATACCTTAACACCCCTCAAATAACAAGGGTACTCTAAAAATAATGGTATGCTAAGAGTCGACCTCATTTGATACCAATTTGTGATGAACCAGCCCGAGTTGACCCTGAACCAGTCACCCAGGCCAGCCCGCAACAAGTCTCAGGAGGTGTTCCCTATCCTCCTAGGATGGATACATGCACCGAGATAATCGATAGGGTACACAAGGGAATTATTTCTCCCAAATATAAACAATAAAACAAACATCAGAATGAACTGGACAGCCCAAAATACATTTATATAAAAATTGAACTGAACATTATTTATACAAGAAACTGACAGTACAACTAAAACAACAACTAAACTAACCAAAAATGATAACAAACTAACTATATTGGACCCCGCTGATCACTCTCTAACAAATTGGTCACACATCTCCCAAGGTGATTTAAATCTAGCTGAAACCTGCACAATGGCTCAAAACAGAAGAAGACTATAGGCATGATTATTAAAACTCCGTAGGTTAACCTGATATTCTATTCCCAATGAAATTCCTTTAAAATAAAAGAAACATAAATATCAAGTTTTAAATACAAGTTATGAAATTATTTTTTTTCAAATGAGGTTCCATATTATAAAAATTTTCATAAAAAACATGCATGTTTTACTAACAAAAATCCTAGTAACAAATTTTCAAAGGAGTGAAACATCAAAATGAAAAATGTTTTTATAGAGGGCTTATTTAAAGAATGTACACATCTAAATAAATCACAAATGATGCTGAATTGACCATCCAAACACACTGTATGTTGATGATGAGTAAAAAATATCCAATGAGCACTAGTCTCGAGAACACCACTTGTCACTAGTTAGTCGTGAGCCCTAGGTACCTCGTATCTCAATGAGGGTAACCATAATAAATATCTATTCTCGTGCACACGCTCCAATGTTAGGGATTATACCAATAACCAAGTGGTACCAAAGAACCGTCATAATTATAGTTTTTTTAGTGTTGTCATCGTTAAACTTTCAATGTGAAAGAGGGGCCAAACCCCACGGGATCACTAGCATACTAGTACACGTCCTTCCACCTAGATACCCGAGTTTTCCATTTTTGTGCTAAAAAAAGTTACACATCTATAAAATATCATTTTTTCATTAATATTACATTTTAAAATAATAAACACATCAAAAATTCCACACACATGTCTCACATTTCGTTCATAGATCAATAAACAACCTAAATTTTCATTAAATAATTTCAAGTAGTATAACGAGGCCTTGCTCATAAAATCCATTCAAAAATGATTTTAATGCAAAAAACCCATAAATAATCTATAAAAACAAATTTATTATCCCTAAAACAATTAATAAATCAATTTCATGAACCATAAATGGACCCAAAAGTTAGAACATGAAATACACATGTAAACCATTTTTATAAGAAAAAAATATCGAACGATCCTTTAAGACTTTCTCAAAACTAAAATTTGAAAAAAGTATGCATTACATTTTTATTAAAAAGGTGTATACAGACCATTTAAACCAGAAATCCACTTTACTAAATCACTTAAAAACCTAGGTTATATATTCAAAACACAACCATTTTCATAAGGATGTGAAACATGCCATTTTTTGGCAACTCAGGCCAAAACATGTTGTGAACCAAAACCCCTTTGTTTGTAAAACCAAATATACATTGGAATGAAATTTAAGGACCCAAAATAACATTTTTATATCTTACAATGCATTTATAAATCCCAAAATATATTTTTTAAATCACACTTAACACAGAAAAGCCTACCGGTCAATTTACCGAACACATGACATCCACTTTTAAACAAAACAATTTATTTTAAGCACTTGATAATGAATAAAACACCAACTACATGCCATATTTTATTAAAACTACTGGAACATGTTCAAAATACCATAATCCAGGTTCTAAATCTCACAAACTAGGTGTGAAAGATAATGGAACATTTAAACCAACACTTTTTGTTAATTTTTATGACAAAAAATCACTACATTTGACAGACCAATGATTAAAAAGACCATTTTACACACCCAGAAAACTATCCAAATGCTAAAAAATAGTAATAAAAATACATATCAGGTTTATAAAAAAGAAAATGATGAAACATAAATAATAAAGGAAAGTTTAAGGGATATCCTACCTCAAATACATTGTAGAATGGAAACGCACACCTAATATCACCATCCAAGGGTTTATAAACCCTAAAACTATGATGACCAGACCCAAATGAACAAAAAACCAATAAAAAACATGGTATAATAGAACTATAGGTCTATAATGATTAGTGTAGAGAAAATAACAATGAAATAATGAAAAGAGGAGGTAGGGGGATGACAAGGGAAAATGAATCTCACCTTGGAAACTAGAAAAATCTCCATCTTCCCCTAAATCTACACACTTATAGAAAGGGGAATGAATTGAAAATTCTTAGAGAGGCTCCAATGGATTAGAATAACCGGGGAAAGATTATTTGTGGGAAAAAGAGTACGAATTAAATGATTTTGGAATGAGAAAAAATACCTTTTCAAAATCTAGATGACTTGTGAAACATTGAGAATTTCTTCCCTAATCCATGACTGAGATGAGCTCCAAAGTGGGAAAATTGAGAATAGGGGTGTGTTGAGAGTTATTAGGATCGAGTGGGAGGTGTAATAACTGAACATTATAAAACAATTCAAATGATATAAAAGTAACAATTTTTTTAAAAATGGGAACGAACCCTGAGGCTTTCCCAATAGCTGAATACATAACCGAAACTCAAAATTGTTTTGAATTTATAAGTTGTAAAATAGGATATGGTAGTTTTAATATGTAAGTGGAGGGAAAGTGGGAACTGAAATGTGTGAAAATGGTAAAAAATGAAGGAGTTATAAAAGAAAAAAATTTATTTTTTAAATATGAAAATGGGCCACGATTTGGACCAAATCAAGATGTAACCACCCTTTCTCCACAAACTCCCAAAAAATAAATGAGGCACCAAAAGTTAAATGATAATACATATATATTAGTTCAAATCTCAAAATCAATGTCACCTAAAATCCCAAAAAGGATTGGGATTTCCAATAAAACAGATCAAAACCAAGATGTGAAGAAGAAAAAAACCAGGTGTGACATATATTATCTCTATCGAGTCTCTTATAATTAGTCATTTCTCTCCATAAGTTTTAATTTTTCATCTATTTTAAAAAATCACTAATTTTCTATAATATGTATCACATATAACATCTCCCATATCACATATTCCATATTCCATACTCACCAACTTGTATCTTCTTTCTTGTATATAATCAATGGTATCCCATATATATTGTCTTACCTCTCATATCTCATCTCCAACTTAGAAATTATAGAATTTTATTTTTATTTTTGATATTTTTTCCAATACATAGTATCCAATGTCATATCATCTATCACTAATTATTAGTGAATATTATCCATTTAATATTATGGGAACATCAGTATGTAGTCCACAATATTAGTTTTTAATGTTCAATATCTTATCACCAATTGTAACCCTCCAACAAATTTACACTATGATATTTTTATGGTTGGTAGTTTATCATTGTTATTGATAATTTTCCTATATTTAGTAAAAATCATCTTCATACCCATACTTAATTATATACTTTGATCATGGTCTCCCATTTCTATCATTAGACACCATCATCAATCTTTTTCTTTAGTCTTCAGATTCTTACGAAAATACTTATCGCAATTTATCTTAAGTTTCTAGCCTTTATCTGAATATTTTTTTTTCAATCTATATTACATAGCGTTTATATTTTGATGTTTTATCTCTTGTTTTTTCCTTTTTCATCAATATCAATATTTGATCATAGATATTTTATTTTCTACATCATCTCTAGTTGACTACTCTTGTTTTTATCTTCGATCATCAGTCCCCATCATTGATTTCTTTATTCAATATCTTACCTCGATTTTAGTCTTTATATATATATTTGGTATGAGTCTTAGATATATGATCCTTATCTCATTTCCACATTTTCATTTTCCATAATCTTTCTAGATATGTTTTTGGATTATTTAATTTTTATAAATATTTTATCATTATTCTATAATTCCTAGTCTCTATAAATTGATATTTGATGTTAGGTATTTCATTTTATGTTCATTTTATATCTCCAATATTTTTTATTTTATTTTCATTATTATGTCCAGTATTAGACTCAGTCTATTTCCATGATCAGTGGTCACCATCTCAAATTATTTTAATCAATAATAAATCTCCACCATAATAATAATATATATCTAATGTTCATGTCTCATGTATATAATCTATGTCCATATTCTACATCATGTATGTTTATAGTGGTTGATATTTGGGAGTATCCTTTTTCATGTCTCATGATTTTCAATATTTAATATATGTTCATCATTCTAAATCCACAAAATTCTTTCACTAATATACTTTTCATTTTTTACTATAAGTCCTTATTATCACCATTTATTTCTTCCTTTTCCTCAAGTTTTTAATATTTATTGTCTATATTTTTGTCTAAGTTACTTGTCTGATATCCATTATTTTCATTCCTTTTTGATATATGGATGCCATATCTAGTCATCACTATTTATCTTCTAGATTTTATTTTCATATCCTCCCTCCCCATTAATAATTATTTATTTTCTAGTTTTATAATACTCTAATATTCTATATCGTATGTGCATTAATCTATCATAAATATAATCTTTGGGGATTATATCTTCTATTTTTACATGAATTATTTTTATTGAATCCTATCATTGTTTTAATCATTTAGTCCACCATTTCTAGTTTATAATCATTATTCCAAGGTACATATTTATGTATGGTCTAGAAACATTTCTTACAAATACTTATATTCACACTCAAAAATGAATATTTATATCTACCATCCTAGTTCTTGTGTATTTAATATCTATCTTCAATCACTACACCAGATTTCATATTTTTCTCACAGTGTTTGTATCTATTTCACAGTACTATTCATTAGTCACCTTCTTTATCATCAACTATAATCTTTGATATTTAGACCTCATTTTAATATCAAAATTTACCTTTATTTAAAAACCCGAACTCCAATAACCTAGAGTTGGTGTCTAGTTTATTTAATTGTATAATATAATCATGAAAACATAACCAAGGATAAATTAGTTTAGTGGTGTTGAAAAACCAAATAAATATATGAATACAATTTTACATTGAAAATAAAATATAAATCATAACAAAATAAAATATTATTCATCCTTGAGACACATTCATAGCTTCCTTATTCATATCCTGGTTAAAGGAAAGAAAAATAATGTTTTGTTCAAATTCCCATTAAGGGATGAGTATATAGGATTATATAAATAGTAAAAATGTTACATTCAATTTGGATATGTAGATAACAAAAAACACATGAAATTTAATCAATAAAATGGGAAAAAATGCATCCATAGATAATATAAACCAAATAATATCGTGGAATGTAATAACATATTTCACAATGAATGAAATGGAGATTCTTGGATATCTTGATGAAGGCCTTATGTAAGGATATTTTAAAATATGTGTTGTCATAAAAAACCATTTAATAAGTCTAGATGACATGTTTTCTTCAACAGACATGTCGATGCATTAAGGGGGATCTATAACCCAATCCCACCAGTGATAAAATTTCCAAGGAATTCATCATATATTGAATGATTAACTTATTTCATAAAGAGTACTACCTTGAAACAATTATTCATATTTAGTATGTAAAATGTAATATTAATATTCAAAGAAAAATCAATTAACATATAAAAAAAACCTTTTTTACAAAAGGATATATGGTTTTATAAACAATAATACACATGATACAATTAATAGGGATATGTTAAATGAAATATGATCACATAAAGGTGCATTTATTAAGATAACATCAATGACCATAAATTAATAAGAGATAAAATATAACCATAAATTTATAAAAAATATTGGTTTTTAATATAATTATCTATATTTCAGAGTACAAGAAAATGTAAGAAAAAAAACTAAAGTAAATTTTCAGTTAATATTTTTCTTTGTAAGACCATAGAAAACATGTAAATTAAGATGAATTGACTAAAATGGTTATACAAGAAGAAAATTTAATAATTTTGTATATATCAAAAATATAAATTCATTTTTATTTTATTGAAATATATAAATGAATTTTTTAGATGTTATAATGAATATTCCTTTCAAACCATTAAAAAGATCATGTATGATAAAAATTTTAATCCTAAATATGTATATGGAAGGAAAATATTCCTGATCAAAAAGTGAAATTAAATTTAAAATTCTTTTATCCATTTCATTCCTCAATTATTATGATAAAGATTGTAAATAATGAAGAATAACTATAAAATCCTTACATTTATATTATATAAAAAATAAATGTAGTTTATTATGGATAGATTATAATATTCCTTTAATGAAAATATAATCAATCTGTAAAATGATATTTTAAATTAAATTCTTACCTCTTTGGTAACTTTTAAATTATCATCCATTGAAAGATTAAATTTGAATTGATACATTAATTTAAATGAATAAATATATATTCATGTTATAAACATAAATGGTGTATCAAATACACTACACAAAATATAATATTATCATAATAGAAAATATTTCTCAATGTAGAGGTAATCGGGTTGAAATCACTTACCTCATACTTCAACTTAATTAAAAGGATTAACCTCTAGTAGAATAAATTTAGATTTATTATAATTACATAACATAACTGTATATATATATATATAGATAATATCATATATTTTCCAATTATAAAATCTTTTAACTAATTCATTAATAATAATTCATTATTATCACTACTTTATGTGTTAAATGTCTATTTTTCTCCGACATGTTTCAAACCATATGTTCTGATACATGTGGAAGGTTATAGTTTAATAATTTAATGAATTATATAAATATGGTAAATCTCATATATATATATATATATATATTAATTATATACATATTAATAATCATCCGCGAAAATCAGTTATAAAAAATGAATGAAATATTTTTGCGGAGGTAATAGATCATACGTATCGACGAGAAACATTATCATTTTCTAATTGGTGGAGGGGTAGTGAAGTAGATGATATAATAAATTTATAAACTCACAATTAGTTAATAATTATCATATATATTCATTAGTTCCATCATTATGACTAGAAGTGTGAGATTGTGGTGGAAAAAAATTACATTAGTTCGAAAGGATACAATCTGCCGTACACTTGAGAGATGGTTTTTAATTTCAAATTGATAGAGAAGTGGGAGGATAAATACTATATGATAAAAATATTAAGATATAGTAATATTTTTACACTAGTTTCATTATATTTAAATTATTAAAACATAATTTAATTGACATAAAGATGATGAAAAACGAATGTTTTCAATTAATATGATAACTTATTCTTTGATAATCTAATTTAGATATGCTCTTAAGGGCCTTAGGGATGGTATTTTGTGAAGGGAATAAAATCTAGAACGTGAATAAGAATTCTTTGGAGATATTTTCCAAAATTTGGGTCAATAAAAATAGCTCATGATGTGTGAATATGTGTGGGGAGTAGGTGCCCTTTTTTAAGTGAGGTCAATGTCAGACCTATAATTTTTCATTTTATTAAAATATTATTAAGTAATATTATTTAAAAGATGGATGAAAATTTATTATATTTAATTTTTTTACAATACAGGACAACAAGATATTAAAAAAATAGGATTTTGATAATTTTTAAACTATTTAAACATTTATATTTTTGTGTTAACCATCTGGTAAACACATTTTAACCTACTCTATGGTAATATTTTTTTTACCATTATTAATATTAATAATGAAAAAAACAATGTGAAATAATTAATAATTATGTAAATTATTATACAAAATTTGGAAACCATTTTATCAAATTTCATTCTTATAGGTGGTAAACATTAATTTAAAAATTAAACTACAAAATTTGAGTAAAATCCATTTTCTATATAAATTCATTATTCAACAGTTAGATTATAATTTATCAACTATGAAAATAGTAATAATAATTATTTAAATTAAATTCATTTATATAGATATATAATATATAAATTTAATTTTAATTGTATTTTTTGGAGATTATATTAATTAATAATATTGGGAAACATTATGTACATGAAAATAGTTTCTAAATATTTCCCTTTTTTCCTCTAAATGATCATATCATTATTTATATAAAATTGATAATCTATACATATTACAATATATATATATTATAATATATTCATAAAAATAACATTATTAATAATTAAATAAAATATTTTCATTATTCATAAAAGCTGACTTCTGAGTTAATATTTGAAAATTTCATTGTAGAATTATTTTGACATAGTAAGTTCCAAATCAATATTCAACCTATAAAATTAGATATTTTGTGACATATTATATTAAAATGTGAATTGTTCTATAGGTTCATGAAAATAAAATTGTCAAATACTATAATTGAATCTTGGGTGTTAAATTCTTCCCTCCATAAAAAATTACATCCTCGAAATATTCAAATATATTACATTCTACAAAATACATTTGGTAATTATTCCTAACATCTTAAATATCCCATGTTGATTCATCAATTTTATTATTTATCCAAACTACATTTACCAGTTGAGAAATATGACTCTAAAACACATGTTCTCAAGAATAAAGAATCTGGATTGGCTTTGTACATTATAAGATATTATATTTGAATTCTATTTCTTCTAAGTTATGTACATGTGTTCATTTTAGACAATATTTACTTAATAATGATATATAGAACACACCATGTAATTTAGAGATGATTTGTGAAATTTTCAAATTGTAATCCATAACTCCAATTATATATAGAGTTTCAAATTGTATCATGTACCAAAGGGTAAGGTTTCCTTTTATTACAAACCTTATAAAACCATTCCATTATGATACATTCAAAAAACATGACCTACCCTATGAAATTAAAAATCATTCCTTCAGTTTTCATCATAGATCATATTCATAGATTGATAAACATTAATATGGATCTTAATTGTATATTCATTCAATATTGTTTCCACAACATGTTCTGTTCCGAAAATCATCCTTTTAGTGACTTTATCCCAATAAGTTTGAGTAAGAAATATATTTCAATATAAAACTTTATAAAAAATAATTTGAATTATTTAATGGAAGCTATTATTATTAGAAAACTAAATAAAGGAAGATAATGATTCAATATACCTTGAAATACATGTTGTAACAACATTAATAAGACATCGTATGTTAGAATTGTGCTTTTTGAATATCCATTAGTTTGAGGGTGATAGGCGGTTCTCAAATGAATATTGGAATCAAGAGGCTTCTAAATAATTTTCAACAATTACATGTAAATCGCGAATCATGATAAAAAACAATTAAAATAGGTTCACCATGAAGTCTTAAAACATTATTAATACATATTCATAAAATTCACTGAAGAGGAAAATTTTCTCTTATAAAAAAAATGGCTGGATTTGATATTTTGATCAACAATAACATAAATAGAATCATTATTTATCAGAGTATATGGACATATAATTACAATTTAAAAACTAATTTCATCCCATTTCCACAAATAAACTGGAAGAGGATTCATCACTCTTCTAGTATTCTGTCTCTAAGCCTTTATCATTATACAAACCAAGAATATTGATATATAATCAATAATCTCTCACTTCATATTATTAAACCAAAAATGTTCCTTAAAATACCTATAAATCATTGTTATACTAGGGTTTATAAAGAAATTTGAGTAATAAACATAATTTAATAAATTTATTTCAATCTCAGGTATAAAGGAAGACACAAAATATTTCAAAATTTCATAACACCATCTTTAAAAAAATATCTCATAATTTCATAAAATTCATGCTTTTAATTTTATTTTGAAAATTATCATGATATATCTAATATTATTATGTATTTCCAATTATATATGGATTTGTAATCCTGAAATAAAGAGTGATGTTTCTCATTCCTTAATAATTAACATATCATTCTTTACTATATCCATAAAAATTGGATCCCATTCAATTGAAATTTTGGTTAGGAATCCACTAAATTTCCATCACAATTCATATTAAATGATATTTTATTTCATTGGGTTGTAGTTTATTTAGAAAAAATAATCCTTGAGTAACTCAAGCCATCATGTTTTCATCATGTTGAGATCTTTCTCTGAAAATTGTATTTTCAAAATCTTAGAATCTATGTATAACTAATACATTTCACCATAGATTTTTTATTTAATTTTTTTAATGAAATTATTTGGACTTAAAGATCAATTAATTGGGTTTGATAAAAAAAATTCATGTCTATTTAACTAACACGATGCATAAGTAGTAACATTATCATTCTACACATGTACACAACTAAGTCACATCTTTAATGAATCACTATATATTAAAAATCTATCTCTTCTTTATGATATAGTAAATATAATATAATTAACCAATATACTCTTGAAATCATTAGGAAAATAATAAAATTCCCATTTTTATTTGAACATAACAAAGTTCCATTAAAACTTGGTTAATGGGTAAAAAAATATGGTAATATCTTGAAAAAAACATTGCAAATATACTTCCAAACAAAGGAAAATACCTGCCTTAGTTACGCTCAACTATTTCAGCCATTATTTAACTAACTTTTTCTTCAATGGATCAATGGATATCCCCTCTTATGAGAATGTATGACCAAAAAAGTAAAATTTCATAACCTACAATTCTGACTTTCTAAATTTCCCATGTAACACGTTTTCTCTAAGATTATCAAGAACCAATCCTAGGATTTTCTCATTCTCCTTATAGAGTTAAGTATAGACCAAGATATCATGAATAAATTTAAAAATAGAATATTTATGTTATTTTATGAATATAATATTAATAATATAAACACAAACTGTTTTTTAATTAGTCTATCCACATGGAATAAATATAAAATTATAATGACTAATACTCATATGAATTTTTTTCATCATAATATAATACTAACTCACTTCTAATTAGTGATACCCATAAGTATGGAAAATCATTAAAAAGCATTGAGATCAATAATTTTTATCAAAAAATTTATGAGTAAATGGAACATGTTATATTTTATCTATATTAATAACATTGATTTTACTAAAATTAATAAACTATATGAAATATCTGTATTTATTTTTAATGAAAATAATATTCACTAAATAATGTAAAAAAATAAGGTTTATAAATCCCTTATCACAAAACAAAAGATTTTTTGTCAAATCCAATAACTTTAATATTTTTAATCAATAAGAATTATTTAATCCAATTTATTCACGAGGGATTAAATAAATAGAAAACTCAACATCATGATCAAGTGGATGTAAAAGTAATTCCTCTGGAAACTCATCAATGTATTCCTATACAATGGGTTTATATTGAATTTAATTATTACCATTCCCATCACATGAGCATGCCTTGTCTTCCCCAAAAATATACTTTAGAATAGAAATTGGAGGAAGCTCTATACATGACCCAGATGATGAAGTATCCCATATATAGACAAGGAATAAGACAACTTCATCAAAAATCAAAATGTCATTATACAAGAAAATTGTTTGGAATATATTTTCAAATATCATCCATACCAAAGATTATATCAAATTATACCATCTTTATAATAATAATTTGTAGAAATATAGTATGTCTATGTGTCATAGTGGGAACTGATAGCCACATCCGTGTTGTGATGAGATTTACATTAAGTGTCTTTATTGGAATATCCCTTCTTAATCTACTTAGAAAAAGTCTAATTTTGAAGAAAATCATGGAGGATATGAAGTGATGAAAATTTATATAATAAAATAAATAATGCAATAAATCTTATATTATAATTAATTCACCTTACCCATATCATTAGGAATATAAAATTTAACTTTAAAAATTTTATAATATTGGAATTAATCCTTTTTCCACTTCTGTGGTTGTTTCCCATGCTGTTTGGGGAATTGAATTGAATAATTCTTGATTTCTCCACAGTTGAAACACTAGAAGGATTTGGTTTTTTTCCTTGAATTAATTATCCATATGACCCTTATTTCTACACTTATAACAAACTATCATTCCCTTCATTCATTTTATATAGGTTTCTTTTAATAAATTTCACTTGATTGAAATTACATATTTCCCTTACTCTCTATTAACATCGTCCCTTTTTCTTTGTGTCTAGCTAAAAACTTTTTTTTAGAATACCTTGATTATAAAATATCTATAAATGATTTTATCTGTTTTGATGACTCATATCACTATTTTATAGTATGATGATAATGTTTTAGAATCTAATGCACTTTTCAGACTTACATTATTCCCATAAATGAAATGGTAATTTATACTTTTCCAATTATGTATATAAAACATAGAATACTTGTATAGTCTTGTAGATGTTTCCACATACTCTATAAAACACTATTATGACATTTTTATTATTCTCTGTAACTTTATCTTTATTTCATTTTGATTATCAAGAGGGAAATATTTATCAAAATTTGTTACGTTATAAGATCTGCATTCCACATGTTCTATTTCCACTTCCTCCCTAGTATTATAAATGAATGACCATGAATTATCAACATAAACTTTTTCAAAATACATTACCTGCAAATTTTTTTCATTTCCATTGGATTGAAAGGGTAGAAATATCTTTTCAATGAACTTTATCAATTACTCAACTATTATTGGATTTGTGGTTCTACTAATATATAATGTCTTCTATCACATAAATAACTCAATGTTTCTATATCATATTGTGAAAAATAATTTTTATATTTATGTAATGGTTTATTAGTTATAACCTTGTTCATCTCCATTAATATTTCTGGGATCTGGTCAGATCTAACACCATTTATATGGTCCTTTTCTAGAAGAAAATACCTACATTACAAATGATTATTGATAACATTCATTCTACCATGCACCAATTCTATATAAAAAAATATAATGAATTAGCTTATAACATATTGAATTATAAATCATATGATATAATTATGAATATGGTGTATCAAATTTACATAACATGAAAAATTATGTAAAAATAATATTAGATTAAATTTTTTTGTCTCTTTGAGAATATACTAAAATGATAAAAATACTTTCAAATAGTTCATAATGGTTGGTAAAAAAAATTGGAATCAGCCTAAGATCATCCCTTGTGAGTTTTAAACTAGGTGAGTAGTAAGGGCCCATTAACCATGAACCAGAATATTGGTTGAGATATACTCAATCAACACTTTTTAGGGATATTACCCCTAAATACATAAATGTGAAAACCATATCTACATCAGTATGTAGAGAGGGATCCTTTTCCAGGAAATCTATATAATCTATAATTTATTAAAAATTTCAAATATTAACCTATAATCAGACATATCCTCATATTTTTTCATATAATTATGTTATTTAATATATGTTTTAAAAAATCTAGGATGCAAGGATTATAGTAAACATTCACTACTACCAAATGTAACAACCCCAACACCGTAAACTAAGAATAAGTGTATACATTATTACATGAGAAAAAATACAAGGGTTCACATCACAAAATATCATAAAGTTTAATATCCTTAAATTACTATATACATATATTATTCCAAATTTATATTGGGAATAATGTATAAAATCTAAAAAAATTATTTTACATTACTGAAAATCATTCAATGACACCTTCTTCATATCCCATGGAATGAAATACAAATTAAGTGTGAGCTAAAATGATCAAAAAGGGTTTTTTAAAATGGATTATATCATTAATTAATGAGACCTAATCAACATTAAAAGGTAGATAACTTAAAATATATTTCATTTATTAAATAAATTTAGAAAAACAATTCATTCATCGACAATATAAATTAAATAATCTCATGAATAATAATAACTGAATTCAAAATGAGCAGATTCAAAATATAGGGTGTCTTGATGAAGGGATTATGAAAATATTTTTTCATATTTTGGTAGGTATAAACCAAAATACATTTATAAGGCTATAAAACGTTTTGTATCAAGATACCAGCCAATTCATTGAGAGTTTATCTATAACCAAGCCCCACCCGTAACTAGATTCTCAATACATTCTACATGTATTTAACGATCAATTTAATGAAGAAAAATTAATCCTTATTAGAAAATATCTATATAGTTTAATGAATAAAAAAATTAATTTGTTCCCAATAAATTTAAAAAATATCACAGTAAAGTACAATATATTGAAATGGTATATGTTTTATTAAATAATAATACTCATGATACCAATAATATAAACATATGCAATTTAATATGATAATAAGAAAGTGAATGTTTCTTTTAAATGTTAATGAACATAAAATTACTAAGAGATAAAATGTGACAAATTATTAACCTATAATATAGTTAATGGTCAACCCTTACAAAAGGACTTTTAGATTTATATTTATTTTTGGATAATACGGTTTTAAGATTTGTTAAGAGGGAACCCATATATGACCCATACGACCAGAGGTACATGGACGTTTTAACATCCAAGGTAAACACAGATATGAAATATTCATATTTATTAATATTTTTGAATTAACTATTAATTTTATTTTAAAAGGGATTCTATGTATGATAGCATACTCAACACGTAACAATGATTTTCGTTGAAATCTTACGTTGCACACACCTTTTAGTCTTATTGAAAAATAATATAATAATAATATTATTTTTAATGGAAGTTAACGCATAGCCATTCTATTGGCCAGAATGAATAGAAATAACTAAAATATGATTACACAAGTTTTTTAAATGTTTTTAATATTATCTAATAAATTTTAGAGGAGTAAAATAATAATTAATCCAATTTTAAAAAAGAAAAACTCTAATATTTTTTAAAAAGTCATTTTATTTCCTTTTGATGGAGAACCCATTTTAAATATAGTTTTTGTCACTTTTATATGCCCCATTTTACAAAATAAACTTCTTATTTAGAATCGGGACATCCAAATTTACTTTGGGTAAAATATTGGTATTTTTCTGGCAAAGTTCATTTTTTAATAAATAGTGAAAAATACTGCATTTTAATTCAAAACTGCCTTTTAATACAATTTTTTATGGTTAGAATATCTTTTTAATTGGTTTTAATGAGTAATTGGATTATATTTTTATCATTTAATCCATTTTTTTTTCATTGGAAGTAATTTCACTTTAAAATTAGACATAAAAAAATGTCAATCCTTTGATAGGTATTATTTCTTAAAAACATGTTTTTTGGTTTTGAGAACGGGAATTAATTTTTAATCAATTACTGCAACTTCTATGTTTTGAATTTGTAAAAATTGATTCCATATTTTGAATCATGAGGTCCAAATTTTGTAAATAGGAATATTTTATTTTAAGACATTATGAATAGTAACTTCAGTAAATATTTTATTTAATGTGGTTAAAGGGTAGATCTAGTAAATAAGGGTAAACCATAATATTATAATTATATTAAATTATTTTAACATGTGTCCCAATAATATTGGATGATACATTTCATTCCATTGGCATCCTTGGGTCAATTTAGGGACCCCATGAAGCCACTTATAAGTGAAAATTATAATTCATAAAAATTAATTTTATGTTAAGGAAAATGTATCATAAACATATATCCTTTAGTAAAACAATTTTTATATGGGGATATATAATTTATATTTTCGACTATAAATATTAATTAGAATTATAAAAGTATTTCCTACATCATGGTATTTAATTTATAATTTTTAGACATGAAATAAATAAATTTATTGATGACCCAATGATGATATAATGATTACCTCATTAATAAATGTTTTTGATAAATGAGATTTTAAATATTAAAATAAATTTATTTTGAAACTTTTTATGACATCTAAGAATTATATAGATTATTATGACTTGTTATATTTTAATTAATTGAGTTTATTTAAATAATCATACTGGTTTTGATTTTTAAAGCTGACATGATATGAATAGTATATAAATTGACATAAATGAGTTTTTAAAAAAATTATTATTTTATTAAATGATATAATTTTCCTAAAAATATAAGATTTGGCCAAAGAACATAGATAAGGTTTAAAATGTCATTAATGGACAAATTTATCTTATATTGTAATTTTATAGTAAATATATTAACCATATAGTATTAAAATACAAGAAGACATGGTAAAAGGTAAACAAGTTAAAAAGGGTTAAATAAAAACAATAAAGATTAAAAAATATCCACAACCTATAAAATCCTAATTAGATAATTTTATTTCGACCTATATTCATCTTATAATATAATTTAATGAGCTTTTGACCTTTTGGAACATAAAATACTTTTTTAATAAAATAATACTTTTAAACATTCCTAAAGAGCCCCTCCTCCCTCTTATAAAAGTCCACCACCTCTAACCAATTACTCACACCTCTAAATCCCATTAGATCATCCAAAATATGATCCAAGAAGCTCCAAAAAATTCCTATATTTCACCTAAAATCCATAATTTTGGACGAAATAAATTCAATATAACCTTTTGGTTCAAACCAAAGGGGGCTACCTGATTTAAAGTTAACATCTTCTCTCAAGTTCTTTTCTTTTATTTTCCTTCTCCAACCCCATAAAATACCTTTATTACATTATTTTCTAACAAAAAATAGTATCTTAAATATACTAGGATGTTTTTATTATTAGGATCCAAACTACACATCCAGAAACCCCATCTAATGTATACAAACATAACATATATATGGATGGCGAACGACTGCCTCATAAAACGATGATTGTTCAATTATATTTTACCACCTCTCATGGTTTCAATTATGATGGAAATGTATTTATATGCGATATATATTATATTTAAATTTTATATATTCTTCTTTATTTTTCGTTTATATCATACATTTATGGTATCAATAATGGGTAAATATGAAAATTTTATTTGAGGAAGTGCGGACTACCGCCCCTTCAATGTGATATGACTCGCTGATTCCATACATGGAACATATAAATGATGAAGTTAATGAAATTATATATGAAATTATATTTTAATTATAATATATCTATTTATAATTAAGTTTTCATTACATTAAATATGAAATAGAAATGAAAGTAGTATTCACGCGTACGTACAGTTTACCATCTCCTTGAACTGTGCATTTCATTTCTCATCTCCAAATGTTCTGTACTGTTAGAAATATATATATATATATATATTGGATATATATGATATATATGATTATAAATCAGTAATATAATTATATATATAATGGAATTTTGACCACATTGACAACATGAAATTATAATAAATTTATTTTTGACTCAAGTACCAAATATCGACAAAACGACCATTATTAACTTAAATGATTATATAATGTTTATAACGTGGTAATATGTGATATAAAAGGAATAATAAACTTGAAAACGCTTATGAGGCAAGTATAAAATTATCTTAAGTTTATTATTCATGAATAATAAGGAACAAACATGATGAGTTGGATGCATGGTATGGGAACTTCTTAACCCAATTTCCATTCTTTGGGTGAAAATTTTACTTCTTGATTATGTAATGCTATCATTATGTGAGAAATAAATTTTGTTAAAAAAACTTATATTTATACTTACATTATGTGTACTTCTAGTGAATACACATTATCGATCTATTTTTTTTTACAAAATGATCTTTATAAGGGAACCATTCACTCTCTTATTTTAGTCAAATATTTTTTTAAGTTATGTATTTTGATTTCCATTTTCTTTTGTTTTGATATGTTTTTATATATCCTTACTTATATTAATTTTATTTCCATGTGATGAGATACCTTTTATCTCCCACCATCTCATTTTCTGAATTTTTATGTGACATAGTTATACTGCCAAATTTTTGTAAGGAAATTTCTCAACACAATTTCTACTATTTGGGTTTGACACATACATTGTTGATTATATTATGACATGATTATGTGTTGAATAACTATTTATTTATTAATGTTGTAATTTACACTTAAGATTGTGTGGATATACTTTTGCAACACATAATGACCCCATTGATAAATTCTTATGTCATTTATAAGATCTTTGATAGGGATTTTGTCTCAATTTACATTCCATTGAGAATTATTTTTTGTATACACAAATTCACAATTATATGGTGTATATACTGCCTTTTGACATATTATATCATGAATATTCTTATTATCGGGATATTGTAATCTTTATTTAATGTATTTTTATGTAATTTTTATTCAAGTGGTCTCTCAAGTGGTAAGTGACTCTTTAACCAAAACATTATTTTAAATTCTTTATAGATTTAATATTATAAATCTTACTCATTAATGTCCATGTTTTCAAAATGGTTTTTAGGATTTATTTATATAGACATTAATGTTTTAAAATATTAATTCCTTTAATTGTTTCGATGTGGTATGGGACACTTTGATTCAAAAATCTCTTTATTAAATGTTTTAAATGGTTTTGGAAATATATTGACTATTTCAGTATCTTGAAATGTTATATTATGATTTGAATGTGGAAATGTTATCTTTACATTATGCTTGTTTTATTTTTTATGAATATGTTATGGTTCATGGGAATTTTTTATGTATATAGGTGGTTCTATGATAAACCTATGGCGGGTGAGCCTAATATTGCTCTCCAATGCATTGGGTAATGTACTGAAGGTAAATGTTAATGTTTCTCTTATGAGATTTATGGAATTTACTGTGATGGGTATTAAAAATGTAACTCCCTACATCGATGTAAAAGCTACAATGTAAGTATGTTATGTATGCCACAAGTTATATTTATGATTTATGATTTCCATGTGTTATTAATAAATATTATGATTTTTATGGTATGTTAAAGATTGAAAAGTATGATTTTATTGATTTGTATATATTGATGGACTAATGTTTTCTTTCCATGTTTTATAACCTTTACTGAGATTTTTATGCTAATTCCATATTTTAGAAATGTTTTTTCATATTGTGTAATTAAGGGTAAGATAAAGAATTAATTCATGAAGATTTATATCAAGAAAATAACTCTTGTTTTATTTAAGGAGTTTTATTATTGTGATTTTTTTTGGATAGAAGTGTCGAATTTGTAATTTTTGAGATGTAATGTAATAGTTATGGACTAATTCTCTAAAACTCTAAACCTAAAAAGATCCTCAATGTTAATTCTTGATTTACCTCAAGATTAAGTAATTTTCTAAGGTTGGGTCCATATAGTTGGTATCAAAGGTTGGTTTTGACAACTTTTAGGATTCAGAGTTTTAGTTAAACACATGGTTAGTCCCTTTGTCTATTCTGTCAGTTAAATAATTGTTTTATAACATTTTCAGATGAAGTAAAGTCGGTTACAAATGGAAATAGGAGTATCTAAAACAAAATTAATATCTCTTCCTGATCAAATTCTTGAAATAATTATTGCAAATTCATGTTCAGATGATTATGAAACATTTTCTATCATACAACTCACTTGCCCGCAGTTGTTTGAGATATCAAAAATCTCCACCATACCTCGATACCATCGTGGGTAATGGGTTTTATTGTATCAAATCCTAATTTTCTATATTCTTATATTTTCAAGAAAGGTAAATATTATAAAGGAATTTTCAAATATATTAACTTATCATAAGATTTTGAAGAATATTATGATTTTGAAAAAGCTGTTGAAGAAGGTGACCCTTGGACACCCTATTTATATTTTCTTTTAAAATGTATTCTCTCAGCACATACTTGTGATATTTTTAAAGGTCCACTTATTAAACTTTTAAACTCAAAATTGGTCCAAATTTTTTATAAATGAATTTTTTATCAGATGTTTTGAAATTACATGTCATACATGACTATTTTATGATACTATTTTTCTGCAAACACCCATATGATTGAAGTTGTACAAGGTGTATTTGGATGACAGAAGTAAATGATTGTGAAGGATCACTAAATCATTATTGCAATGCATGGAACTTATACCTACATAAAAAAGATGATGATGAAACCATGATCATGGTACGATGTTCTTTATTTGGTAATTGTGTTATTTTATGGAGGTAAAAAATTGTTAATATATATAAGTCTTCAGGAATTAAGATATCAAGGTCTTTATCAGTTGGGATGAAGATGAGAGGTATAATAAAAACATTGAGGTTAAATCATGTTTGGTTTATTTTTGAGTTTCATAAAAATAGACAACATGCATGATGGGTGACAACCCACCACATTCATCTTGGCCATGGGAATAGAACCCAAAATTGAAGGGAGATAAGGTCTCATCACCTACCATAGGCCTACATGAAGCCGATGGATAGTATGACTTATTATTTTTAATTAAATGACTTTATTGATCAAGAATAATTTGATTTTGGATCTTATGTTTTATCAAATGGATATCCTTAGTATAAGAAAATGATTTGGTGATTAAGTGATAAAGGTTATTTTGGAAGACATTTTCACTTTTGGGAACACTATATGCCTAATGAAAATAGAATATTATAGGATTTTTTTTGAGGAGTAATGGTAGAATTTTATTTTGGAAGAATATATATTTTTATTTTGGACATATATAGATTAATGTTATTAATGGGAATGATTAACCTATCTTGGAGAATATGTGATTAGATTATTAATTTTCAGTATGAGACTTCAAGAGTAGTAATTCCTATTTGGATATAAATTTTAACATTATTTGGATGACTATGTGATCAAATTCTTCTAAATTTTGGGTTTCAAACCTAGTTTGGATTATTTTGAATAATTTATGGGACATTATTTTATTGAATGGACTTTGTTGAATTTGGTATTGTTTGTTTAATTTTGTAGATTAAGAGTAGTATTGTTTTTATAAAGGATTATCCTTTTTGAAGATTATTTTATCTTGTACTTAGCATTTTAGTTTTGGATAATGTCTAATGATAGGGGAAATATATAGTTGATCTTTTGGGGATTATGCGATTCTGTAGAAGTTGATTCTAGTACTTCAGGGGTGACCAAGTCATCTTGAATACTCATCATTTGGAGAAAAGATGAGTTTTTCATAGAAACTTATTAAAGGATGAAACTATACTTGAAAGGTAAGTATATTTCCTTATGTTCTTAGTAAATATCATAAATAAATTATCCATCTTTTTGAAAGGGAATATAAAATAAAAATAGTATGTTTACTTTCCCTACTAGGGAATAAAATACTGTTTAACCCATCACAAGTTTGTGGTTCTCTAGTGGTTAACTTTATCCTCATCATGTTTTCTATCACCCTCCATCAGAACATGAGGGTTATATTTTCTTCCATATCCATGATTTTATACATGAAATCCTAGAATGGATTATCTAGGGTGACCATTGAATTTATCTTTCTTTCTTTTAAAGTGATGATTTTATTGGCTCATTTTCTAATGTGGGACTTTTAATGACATTTCAGAGCCCAATTTTAAAATTGCGAGGATGTAATTCCCAAAATGGGGGAAGGATTTAACATCCTAGGTAAATAAAGGATATGAAATTTTAATATTTATTAACATTTTTGAATTAAATATTAATTTTATTTTAAAGGGGATGCTATGTTTGATAGCTTACTCAACATGAAACAACGTGTTTTATTGAAATCTTAAGTTGCACACAACTATGAGTTATACCAATAAATAATATAATAGTATTATTATTTTAAAAGGTATTTAATGAGTATCAATTGTATTAGAAGGAATAAAAATAAATATCTAAAATATTATTTCACATGTTTGTTAAATGTTTTTACTTTTATCCAATAAATTTTAGAGGATTAAAATAAGAATGAATCCAATTTTAAGCATGAAAAAATCTAATATTTTCTAAAAAGTTATTTTTCATCCTTTTAATGGAGAGACCTTTTTAAATATTGTTTTTTTTGTCAATTTTGTATTCCCCATTTGAAAAAATATACTTCTTATTTATAATCTAGAAATCAAAATATATTTTGGGTGAAATTTTGGTATTTTTCTGATAATGTTCATTTTTTAATGAATAGTGAAAAATACTGCATTTTAATTCAAAACATTCTTTTAATATAATTTATTTATATTTTTAGATTCTCTTTATAATTGGTTATAAAGTTTAATTGAATTATAATTTTATCTTTTAATCCAATTTTGGTCATTTTGAGTAATTTCACTGTGAAATTGGACATAAACAAATGTCAATCTTTTGATAGTAATTATTTCTTAAAAACAAATTTTTTGTTTTGAGAACGAGAATTAATTTTAAATTATTTTTTGAATCTTATCTGTTTTGAATTTTGAAAAAATAGACTCCATATATGGAATCAAGAAGTCCAAATTTTCTAAATATGTAACTTTTATTTTTAGACATTATGAATTGTATCTTCAGGAAATATTTTATTTACTATGGTTAAAGGGTAAATATGGTAAATAAGTGTAACATAATAATATTATAATAATATTAAATTACCCTAACAAGTGTCTTAATCCTATTATATGATACATTTCGGACCATGAGAATCCTTAGGTCAATTATGGGAGCCCATGAAGCCACGTGTAAGTGAAAAGGATACTTTATAAAAATTAATTTAAAGTTAAGGAAAATGTAACATAAACATATATATTTTAGTAAAATAATTTTTATATGGGGTTATATAAGTGATATTTTCAACTAAATATAGTCATTAGAAATATAAAATGATTTCCTACATCATGTTTTTTTAATAATTTTTATACATGAAATAAATAAATTTATTTATGACATAATAATGATGTAATGATTACCTCATTAATGAATGTTTTAAATAAATGAGATCATAAATATTAAAGTAAATTTATTTTGAAAAATTCTATGACATAAAACAACTTTATATATTATTATTACTTGTTATATTTTTATTAATGGAGGTTTTTTGAAAGAATCAAGTTGTTCTAGATTTTTAAAAAAGGCATGATATGAATATTATATAAATTGACATAAATATGTTTTTAAAACAATTATTATTTTATTAAATGATATAATATTTTTATATATCTAATATTAAGTAAAAAGACTTATATAAGGTTGAAAATGTCATTAATCGACCACTTGAGGTTCGATTGGTATTTTCTAGTAAATATATTAACCATATTGTATGAATATACAAGAAGACATGGTAAAAGTTAAATAAGTTAACAAATGGTTAAATAAAACATATAAGGATTAAAAAATATCTAAAAACTATCCAATTATTATTAGATGATTTTATATAGACTTATATTCATCTAATATAAAAATTTAATGAGTTTTTTACCTTTTTAAAACAAAATTACTTTTATAATAAAATAAGACATTAAAACTTTCCTAAAGAGCCCCTCCTCCCTCTTATAAAAGGCCACAACATCCAACCCATTAATCACAACTCTAAATCCATTTGTCTTGCCATAAATATACTTCAAGAATATCCCAATATACCTATCTTTCACATATAATCCTTACTTTATGCAGAAAGAAATTCAATAAAGCCTTTTGGTTCAAACCAAAGGGAGTTACCCGATTTAAAGGTAACGTCTTCTCTCAAGTTATTTCCTTTTATTTTCATTATCCAGCCCCATAAAATCTATTTGTTCCATTATTTTATAATTATAACATAATAATAAATATAGTAGGATGTTTTTATGTTGAGTATTTAAACTACACATCCACACTCCTCTATTTAATTGATACGAACAGACTATTTCTGTGGATGACGATCTACTGCCTCATGAAACGATGAATGTTCAATTATCCACTACCACTTATCATGGTGGCCATTATAATGGAAATATATTGATATTTGATATATTATATTTATATTTTCTATATGATTCTGTATTTTTAATTTATATTATACCTTTATGGTTTCCATAATAGGTAAATACGATAATTTAATTTGAGAAAGTGTGGACTACCGCCCCCTCAAAGTGATGTGACTTGTTCATGACATATGTGGAATGTATAAAGGATGGATTTAAGGGAATTAAATATGATATTATATTTTAATTATGGTATAATTATGAATCATTAAGTTTTCATTCCATTAAAAACGAAATATAAATGAATGTAGCGTTCATACATACGTATGACTTACCGTCTCCATGAACGGTGCCTTTGATATCTTATCTCCAAATGTTATGTACTGTTATAAATACATATATATAATAGATATATATATGATATATATGATATATAAATAATTAATATAATTATGTAGATAATGTAATTTTTACCACATGGACAACTTGTAATTATAGGATGTTCATTTTTTACTCTAGTACCAAATATCGACAAAATGATCGTTATTAACTTAAATGATTATGTAATGTTTATAACAAGTTAATAAGTGATATAAAATGAATAAAAATTTTAAATACGTCCTGAATAATGTATAAAGTTGACTTATTTTTATTATTCCAGAAGAACAAGGAACATACGTGGCGAGTCAGATGCAAGGTAATTGAACTCCTTAACGTAATTTCAATTATTTGGGTTAAAATTATAATTCTTGATTATGTAATGATATGATTATGTGAGAAATTAATTTTTTTATAATATCTTGTATTTATAATTTCATTATGTCAACTAATAGAGAATACACATAATCAATATATTTTATTTACAAAATGATATTTGTATGGGAACATTTCACTCTCTTCTTTTAGTCAAAGAATTCTTTTACATTACATAATTTAATTTCCATTTTCTTATATTGGGATATGTTCTTATATATCCTTATTTATATATGTTTTACTTCCATGGGATGAGAGTCCTTTTCTCTCTCGTCAACTCATTTTTTGAATTTTTATGTGACACCGTTAGGCTACCAAATTTTCGTAAGGTAATTTCAAAACTCAATTTCAACTCTTTGGGTTTGACACATACTTAGTTGACTATATTATTCCAAGATAATGTATGGAATCACTATTTATATATTTATTTTTTAATTTACACTTCCCTTTGTGTGGATATACTTTTTCAACACATAATCACCCCATTGATAAATTCTTACGTCATTTATAAGATCTTTGTAAAGGATTTTATCTCAATTTACATTCCATTGAGACTTATTTATTGTTATACACCAATTCACTTTTATATAGTGTATATACTACCCTTTGAAAGATTATATCATGAATCTCCTTATTCTCATGATATTATAAGCTTTGTTTAATGTATTTTTCAACTATTTTTATTCAAGTTTTTTCTCAAGTGGTAAGGTACTCTTTAACTAAAACATTGTTTTAAATGTTTTGAATATTTATTCTTCTAAATAGTTCTCATTAATGTCCATGTCTTAAAAATAGTTTTTAGGATTTATTTATATGGGAATTAATGTTTTAAAATGTTAATTCCTTCAAAATTTTCAAAGTGGTATGGGACACATTGATTCAAATGTCTATTTATCAAATGTCATAAATAGTTTTGGAAATAGATTGACTATTTCAGTATCTTGAAATGTTATATAGTGATTGGAATGTGGGAATTTTATCTTTCCTTTATGATTTTCTATGTGTTATGAATATTTTATGGTTCTTGGACATTGTTTATGTATACGGGTGGTTCCATGAAAAACATAGGGTACGTGAGCCTGAGATAGCTCTCCAATGCATTGGGTAACATGACAGTGGTAAACATTAATATTTCTCCTAAGAGATTTAGGGACTACACTATGATAGTTATTCAAAATGTAACTCCCTTAATAGATGTGAATGCTAAAACTTAAGTATGTTATGGATGCCACACGTTAATTTTATGATTTATAATTTCCATGTGTTATTCATAAATCTTATGATTTTGTGTGGTATGTTAATGATTGAAAGGTATGATTTCATTTATTTGTATGTATTAATGGACTAATGTTTTAATTACATATTTTATAACCCTTACTGAGATTTTTATGATCATACCATGTTTTTGAAATGTTTTTCACAGTGTATAAGGAAGGGTAAGAGAAAGTATTAATTCATGAAGATTTATATCAAGAAAAGAACTATTGTTTTATTTAAGGAGTTTTATTATTGTGAAAAAACTTTGGATAGAATTGTCTACATTGTAATTTTTGAGATGTAATGTAATAGTTTTGGATTAATTCTATAAAAATCTAAACCTTAAAAGATACTCAATGTTAATTCTTCATATAACTCAAGGTTAAGTAATGTTTTAAGTCAAGGGACTAATAAGACTAGTAAATAATTAGAAAGAAAAGAGGAATAAGGCCCAATACATGAAAAGATTGACTAAATACCTTACTACTCTAAAATTTACATCCCCAATATCCACAGAATTAAAGGTGAAAAGATACACACCTCACATTAGTGTTTGGGAAGCAGTACTGCATGAAGACTTACATGGTGTCAGGTACTAATGATGATTGATAAACCTCGTCATTCTTCTAATTTGGTTCGATCATATCTAGTGTATGATACATGATATTAATCCTCTTATAGGGCATAATTTTTTTTGGTCTGATTGAAAATCATCATGGCACTATAGACCAAAATCTCACAGATCGGGGGGAAAGAGGTTTATTAAGGACATTGTGGATTGAAGGATAATAATTAACCGAAAGCCCTAAGGATCATAGACCGAAACTAGTGGTCCAAATGACCAAATTAGATGAAAAGTTTCTTGGTATATAGTACCACATGGTACCTTATAACATACTACTATAGTAACATAGAAAAATTCAACAACCATTTGTTGATCTTTGGATTCATACAGGATAATGGTGTGTGTTAACCACTCGCATACAACCCCAACTACAAAAATATATGTTTTTTTAATAAAATCAAGTATTCGGAAAAATTGTATAAAATTGAATAAAACTATTTGAAATAAATATTTATTATTTAATATTTTTTTTTAAAAAATATTCAAAAATTAGAAGAAAAGATGAAAATATTATAAAAGGGTTATCGAAGATAAAAAACCACTTAATTCCGTATTTGTTAAAAAGAAACATTACTTTTAACTTTTCTTTAATGGATGTTTAAAATGACCCTTTTAGAAGGAATTATAACGATTTTATTCATAATGATTTAGATGAAAACGATGACATTAACAAACCTTTGTAAATCATTTGATTGAATTAATGGAATTTTCTAAAATACTTTTTGAAAATTATGGACATGGAAGAAAATCATACTTAATTAAATAGATAAATAATATAATGGTTTCATTAATACATTTTATTACATCATTTAAGTGAAAAAATATTGGAAAAGTAGGAAAAATTCACGGAGAATCATTAAATTTACATAGGATAAGAAATAGATGGATTTTATAGATGGTCAATTATAAGATTCCTTTAATGAAAATATACGAAACCAAAAAAGGATATTAAAAAATCCTTACATATTTCATAGCTATTAAATTGTGACCCGTTAAAAGATTAATCATTCATTTAAACATTAACCTACATGAATAAATATATATTTATGTTATAAACTTCATAGGGGAAGTATATACACTGCATAAAAGATAATAGTTATATAATAAAAAACGCATTTTATTGGATTGAGAATTGTGGTGAAATCCCTTACCTCAAGCTTCAACATTGTTAAACATGATATAACCCCGGTGTAATAAATTTAAATTTATAATAAATACATAATAGAACCATATAAAGATCTATAACATCATATAGTATCTAGATATCATAACTTATCACCCATTTGTTAACAACCATTTGTTATTACAATCAAATCGAGTGTTAACTCTTTTGTTTTCACTTACATGTTTCAACATGAAAGTTTTACATATTGGGAATTGGTTATAATTTCTTCATTTGAAAAAAATATTCATGTTATATATATCGTATATATATATATATATTCATTATGGACATATTTATAATCATCCCTGAAAAGTGGAAATGAAAAATGAATCACATCACTTCAAAGAGGTGGTAGATCATATATACACAAGTGCGATGATATAATTTTTTATTTTGTAGAAGGGTAAGTAAGTAGAGGATATACTCAATGAAAATAATTACAATTATTTCATAACAATAGTATATGTTTATTATATTGATCATTATGTCTATCCATGTGAAGTTGTGATGGAAAAAATTACATCTTTTCCTGAGGTGTAGTCCACTACACACATGCAAGATGATTTTTATTTCCCATTAGGTAGAGAAGGATATAAATAAATATTAGTCAACCAACATAATAAAATTTCATATTATGGGAGATATTGTAATTATAATATTGGAAGGGTTAAAAAAAATTTAATGTGGTAAAAGAGGATGAAGAAATAAAGTGTCTGATTAAGATTATTTCCTCTTCTTACAAAAACAACTTTTAAATATTCTCATAAGGACCCAATAGATTGTTTATTTTTTTGAAGAAAATAGAATATTAAAAGATGATAATTATTTTGGGGAGATATTTTTTAATTTTTTGAATTTTAGAAATGGATGAACAGGTCTGGATAAGTGAGGATAGAAGGTTCCCATTTATATGTGACGTGGGTGGAACACTTATAATTTTTCAATGATTTAAAATTTTATTAATTCAATATCATAGAAAAATGGATCCTGATATATTTTATTTATATTTTGATATATTATAAATATTAATTCAACTCAAACAATATTATTTAAACTAGATTTGGGTTAGTTTTACCATTATCTTTTTATAATAACTTCATGGTAAACCTGTTTTAACATTAACCATGATAACCAATTTTTACCATTATTACTATTCATAATGAAAAAAGATACATCATTATAGAATTATAATATTAAGATTAAAAATATGGAATCCATTCATTAAAATTACATTTCTATAATTTTAATAATTTTTCTAGATTTATCCCACAAAAGATGATGAAAAAGAACTTTTCCTGAAAATGCATTTTTCAAGCATCAGATGATCTTACATAAAATCTATGATTAGTAGTAATAAATATATGATTTTATATTCATATATTAAGACATATAATACAAAAATTTAATTTAAATCATTATCTATTATATATTACTATATTACCCTTAAATGGAAAATCATTATGCCTCTAATTTTTTTTTTGGGAAAAATATATATTTTTTACCTCTAAATAATTTTTTCACTTTTTATATAAAATTCATAATAAAAAAATGGAAAATTATAAATATTATAACAATTTATTATAAATAAAAGGATTATTATTATAAAATTTATTTTCAATTATTCTAAAAATATTATTTCTATAGGATAATGTTTTAAAAAATATTCTGGGATTATCTTGACATAGTAAGTTCCAAATAGATAGTAATTATATCAAATTATTTTTTTGTGAAATTAAATATTTAAATTTATATTATAATATAGTTTTATGAAAATAAAAATTTCAATTTCTATAATTTAATATATAGTTTTACACTTCATATTCATATTTAATCTATATCCCTAATCTGTAATCTTTATCTCTATACCCACCATGATCATAATCTATATATTATATCTTTGTATTGAATATTTGAACATATCATACTATTAAATATATTTTTATCTCCCTCATACATTTGTCACAATTTCCAAAATTTTATATTTATTTCTATAACCATTTTTCGTCTTCATTTTTTGACATTGTTTTTCATCAATGTGACTGTATTTTTTACATTATCTCATGTTTATAATAATAAAAATTATACCATAGGGAATTGGTGTTTTGTTATATAGAGATATTATATGTACTATTGGGTATCCTTTTTGTCATTTTTTTACTAATATTCAATCATTGATATTGGGTCTGTTATCCTCTATTATATTATATATTTTCATGCGTTTGTCTATGATCTATATTTGTGTCCACATTAGTCTATGACTCTTGTGATCAACATTGATCCCTACCCCAGACTCTATATAATCAATAAATATCAATATCTATAAAAATTTATATATATATTATCCACATTTTGGAATTCTACTTTGGATCTTCAATCCTCACTCATAATCTATTTCAATCCCCAATATTATTTTTTTGATCAATGAACTCTAAATTTATCTTTATGTATGGATATTTTTTTATATTTTATTCTCTCAGAATTGATCTTTGATCTATACTATCCTATATTTGTTTCATTATTTATTTTATCTCATGTTAGTTTTCCTGCCTCTCATATCCTTTAGTTAAGAAATGAAAAAATGGAAGTAGTTTTTTAGGAGGAATAAATTAGGATACATTTAATTTTATATATATTATTTGATAATAAAATGATAAATTATTCATATTCCTTTTAAAGAATTATATGAATCATTAATTAATGTGTAATTTTATATTCCTCTATATTAGATATAAAAATACTTTTTGGAAACTTTTTTTTCCATATAGTTAATTTTTTTGAGGGGTGTCATAATCGTCCATAGAAGTATATAATGTCCATCACTCTCAATTTATAAATTTTAGTCTATCCCCCCTCTATCTATCTATTTATATATCATATTTTATCTATTGGAAAGCATGGTTTCCTTATTGGTATTTTTCTGGAATGATGACTTATCAGAATTGTTCGGTCAGATGAACCTAAAAAGATAGATGATATAATTTTTTGATATGGTTGGTATCTATTGGGTCTTAACCATAGAAAATACATATAAATATTGATCCAAATTGAGTTTAAATATTTGGAAACATCAGTGAAGCACATATACAATATATTTTTTCATAATTAAATATCCATGGCACATGAGCCTTATCAATATTGGTGAGGACACAATAGGTGCATCCAAGAGTCCCGAGATCAAATCTGGGTGGAGGCATATTTCCAAGTTACTATAGTAGGTACTATTTGGTACTGTAGTAGCCAGAACTATTCATCCATTTGAGCCTTTGGGCCACTGGTTTGGTCCTCAGGTCCTACAAGGGTTTCGGGCCACCCAAGTCATTTGGGACAATGGATTCTCAAGGCCTTTGGGCCACCTTAAGGCCTTTGGGCCACCCCACGTCCTTCGGGCCACATGAAATGAAGATGTACCAGATAGACAACAAGGGACAAGGCTTCGGAGGAGGATTCAGGGAAGGTGCATTCATTGGGTTAGAGCTAACCAGAATTAGAAGAATGAGAGTGTATGACTTTTACATCGGTAACATGCCTATGAAGAATTGTATAGGACAGCTATCCAACCGACCCTATGAAGGTGGAGTGCCGATATCATGGCATATTCTGGGGAGGAGGATTTCCAAGTTGTCTGTCTGAGTGATTCCACTAAGACCTATAGGTCATGTAATTGTCTCTAAGCCTTCGGGCCTTATAAGGGGTCCACCTCACCCCATGAAAAATGTATTATCCCAATAATAAAAAAAGTAAGTCCTTCAGGCCATTCCGACTGACAATTAAATCTCCATAACTACACCAAATAACCCATTGTATATGATGTGGTGGTGACAATGACTCTATGAAATGATTCCAATTGAATATTTCTCTCTCTATTTATTTCATTGAAATTATGGGTTCATTAATCAGAAATATCAATTTACCCATGTTACTTATTCAATGAACAAAAAGTATGAAAAACACAAATGGAAGAACTATTTTCTATTAATATTTGCTAAAGGACCACCATTAATTACTATAGAAATATTAAATGGTCCCTGCATGAAATTTTAACCCCTATTGTATTTTAAAATCTTTCTTATCATATGTTTTATGTCATTTTTTACATTCTAATGAATATTGGAAAATATTAATTCCCTATTTATTATTTTACTATTTAATGGAATTATCTATTATAATTTAAGATAATTTCTTATTCTTATAAAAATATTATTGATTTTTATTGATCATGCATTATAAAAGGGTATATAAAAAAATAACTATGTTAGTTTATTTTAATCTCTAACTAATTCGATGAGTTTTAGCCCCCGGTTTTTTAAATATATATTGATTTTATAATATATCGACATTGTTACATTCATCTAGTCATTGGTCATTATTCTCTTGTAATTTTCCATCAATTTTTTACTTTATCAATTAACATATGTTTTATGTTGTCTAAACCGTATATCTAGTTATTTAAAATATGTTTTCTGAGATATCAAATAATTTATCTTTAGATTTTTTTCATATCATCATATATTCTCTAAAATATGTGTTTTTTCACCATTTTTTTGAAATTTTATTTTTACTCTTCATTTCCCATTCTAATAACCCATCGGTAACACCCAATCAATTTGAAGATTTATCGTATCTTATCTACCAATTATTTTATAGAATTATTCTTGGATTTCGGTTCCTAGATCTTTATTCTCCATTTCCTATTCTCTAATTTTTCATCGACCATATTCAGTCTCATGTGACCCCAGTTCATTTGAATTTATTTGTGATGACATTTATTTCATATATTTATCATGTTTTTTCTATCGTAAATTTTCTTATAAGTTTAACTCCCATTATTTAATCTCATATGTATTTATTAAAATTATTATTTCTTGTTTACCATTAGTTGTCCCACATTGGTGCTTAATTTTTTTCTTAGGTATTTTATTTATATTCTCCATTGTCTCATGCAATATCTCATATCCACAAATTCTATCCCATTTTCATCCAAATTCATAGTCATGTAATTTTTTCCCTCTATTGGTGTTATTTATCAACTATTATATATCCATACTATAATATGAATTATTCCTTATTTTTTCATCTATAATAAAATTTTCATCTCAGAACTCATACCTCTCATCTGGGATCATTCATCGCACATCTCACATATCATATACTCTATGTTCACATTATTTTATATTAATTTTTCACTAAAGTATTTGATCTATTATATCACGTTCTCTTATTTAATCTCTAATATATACATTATAATCACAAAAATTTTAGTCTCTATTTTGATATTATCATTTCAATATTAAGTCTCATATCCTATATCTAATTTAATATTAATAGTCCACATTATTCGTTGACTATAATAAATCTTCAATATCTAGTCATCAATATTGGTTTTCAATGTATGATATCTCTTTCCCTTTTTAAATATCCAACTTACTATCCATTTTTATCACTGATATGTTTTTATTTTCTCAATTTATTTTTATCTAATCTATTATGTGGAATTTTTCCTTATCCTTATCTCAGAGAATTGCTTTCATCTCTAGTCTGAATTTTCCACTATGATATTGTTCTTCCATTTCTTTCTTTAGTATCTATCTATGATCATTCAATTCATTATGTTATCTTAGATTCCTGTCATAAATATTTATATTTCATTAGTTTTTATAATTCATACCATTCTAATTTCTTCAATAACAAGTTTCCTAGTAATATGATATTTGATCTCAATACTTCAGTCTTTTATATTCAATATTTCATTGTTATCTATAATCCTTGATTTTATTTTTTATCTCTAGTTTTTAACATGTGTGTCTATCATCAATATTTATTTTAAACATTTGATAATATGATTTGAACTTTTATTTACACCATATTTTTAAAATATAACCATAATGTCATGTATAATGACTGATATTTTTCACTATTCTCATATTTCATGTCATATGATCAGTTTATATCTTTCATTTGTTTATATACTTCTTATCAATATTTTTTCATCATTCACATATACTTAAGCTCTATGGTTTGATATTTAACTTCAATAAAGTTATTTTATCATTTATTTACATCTTTGGTCATTTAAAATTTGTTTCCATTTTCTCTCTAATATTTAAATCTTGTATCTATATTTGATCATTAGTATCTGTCTCTAATCATTTTGTTCAATCATCGATATCCCTCATAGTATTCACATATTTACATGGCCTTGGGTATAATGTCTGTGATCACTATATTTATTCTCTTTCATCTATTTTTATGGAAATCAATATTAGTTATCATCCATTGTTCTCTTCTACAATCATTAATATTTAATCATTACTCTTATATCAAAATATCATGTAATTTTTGATGGATCAATTTCATATTCCATATTTTTTCTTCTTTTAATATATTTTTTATTTATCTTTAATATTTTTTCTTTATTCTCTATGTTGGAGTTTAATATGATTCACCAAAATCTATATATATTCTTTTTAAATTTATTACAACTATTAAATAATGTATTCAATATTTTTTTATACCACTAGTTTTTATCCCTTTTATCCACCTATATGATTCAATATTTAATTTCAATTATTTTTGGAAGTCAAATATTCCAGCCTGAGTATCCATACATCAATCATAATTCTATTCCACTGGTCATTTTTTTTATTTTTATCATCATATTCAGTTTTTAAATCTTATTTTAGCCTCCAATAATTATTATTCATAATTATATCATATTCCTAATATTTGTTATTGTCTCTATTTACATGTCCTATCTAAAGAAATGTATTGAAAAAAATCTATCTTTATTTTCCTTTCTCTCTATTTAGATATCTGATCTTGGATCGTGTGTCTATAAACAATGTCTTTGATCACCACCACTAATCTATTATCATTCTCTAAATATCTCTCCCTATTTTTTTTATAATCATTAGTATATCACTTGCAGAATCCTCAATATTCAGTATTTGAAATCTATATTTATCCTCAATTTTTTTCTTCATCTCTATATTTAGTACGAGTCTCTAATAATCATTGACTATATACATTCACATATCTATCTTTATCTATGTAAACCCATGAGATTTTGTAAAATACATTTTCTAAATTAATTTAAACATTTTGATAATTTTCCTTTCACACTACATAGAAATATAGAATTTTTTATATGAAAGAAATTTTTTTATCTTGGATTTAATGCCACACTATGTTATGTTTGAGCTACATACAACACCAAGTATTCCTTCATTACACATAATACTAAGTTTCTATGAAACAGAATTTGATTATTATAATGATTTAAATGATAAAATTATAACATTGATATTAAAAATAGTAATATGAATTGTCATAACTACTTTTTAATTATTATTTATACTGTTTATAAAAAATAAAACACATTGATAATAAAATATATCATTTTTTTGGTAAAGTATTTATATGTTTGAAAAATATTGAATTCTCAAATGATTTGATATTTATGTCCTTCTATGAATAAAAATAAAATTATTTTTACCAAATTATTGAAATTTAATTAGATAAAATAAAGAACATAATTGAAATAAAAATGTGTAAATTATATAAGGAATAATATTTTGGATTTTTCTGAAATATTTAATTTTTTGATGAATATTAAAAAATAATAATTTTAATGGAAAAATGCTTTTTCATCTAATTTATTTATATAATTGAATGATTTTTTAATTTTCTATTAATGTGTTATTAGAGCAATGTTACATAAATTAATAAAATATAGATAATTTGATCTAATTTAATATGAAAATTGGATATAGAACCAGATCCAATCATTTGAATTTTTTTCCTTAGAAACCCACTTTGTCACCATGTTTGTAGGAGTAGAATTAAATTTAATTTTACCACTTATATGAATGGAATTTAGGAAAAATGGAAATGCATAGTTTTAATCTATATAATATTTATATTCAAATGAGATAAATTTATTTTTTTACAAAATTATTATGGAAAGTAACTAAAATTAATTACCATAATTATGGTAAAACTGTGCTTAATAAGGGAAAAAACCTTAAACTTATAGTCCCAAATGACATATAAAATTGTCTAAAATCTATTAAATTCTAATATTTCTATAATATCACCGATTGGTTATAATTTAACTAGTTATTGGGAGACATGATCATTAATGTGACCCACATAATATTCTATGTAAGGAAAAAGGAAAAAAGGAACCATCATTACCTTTAATATTTATAAATCTTAAGATTATGGATGAAGATACATATTTTCAGTTATAAAAATTATTTTTAAAGGTAAATGAGTTATTTTATCAATTTATTTAAACTTTAATTTTTATATATGATATAATTACAGTAAATTCTTAGCTAATGATAATGCATTTATTGTTTAATTAATAATTAAATTAAAAAATGATGTTAAAAACATTAAAATTAAAGTAAAGATAATGAATTATTTTTTCCCATTATTTTTTTGATGAATATATCATTTTACTGATATTTAAACATAATTTATTTTAATTAAAATAATAATTTTTATTTTAAATCATAAATTATGTAAAAAATGTCAAAATAAATGTTAATGTTACATTGTAATAAGTGATATTTAATTAAAACCATAACCTATTACAATTGATTTTTAAAAGTCAAAAAATATATAATATGGTCTATTTTTGGGAAAAATTATTTTCAATATTCTTACTGACCCATAAATAGTAAGAACATTGTTAGCATGGTTCAAGTTAAAGTAGTGTTTTTGTGCATTCCATACAGTTCTTTTAAAATTAATTTACATAACAAATGGGATTTAATTAATTTAAATTGGGTATAAATAAATAATATAGTGGTTCTATATTATATACTTAATCTCAATTTAATTTATTCTTAATGGTTAAATTACTTAAGTTTGAAAACATCTTTCAATAATAAAAAAATTATTAAATGTAGGGAAATATAGAATTATAAAAATAATTATTTTTTTGGTGTATGTTTTAATTGATAATAAATTCCATTTAATAAATTATTTTTACATTTTTTAATAACATTACATAAGAGTGAGCTACTAATAGTATTTACCCTTTTTTATTTACAGGCATCCGCTCCTCCTCCTCTATAAAAAGGCATTCAATCTTCCCCTTCCTGACTCCTCTCAAGTCACTTTGAATCATCCATTATCTGTGAAAAAAAGATCCCAAAATATATAAAATCAACTTATAATCCTATATTATGGCATAAATTAAACCACAAAATCTCTTTTGGGTAATCCAAGAGGTGTTACCTAAAGAAAAGGTAACACCCTTTCTCAATTCCATTGTTTTATTTTTATTATCCACACCCAAATCATAATATTTCATGATTATATAATATCATCAATATCCTAAATATATGGAGATGTTATTTATTAAATTTTTTATACCTACACCTAAAGACACTTCCATCAAATGGTTAATGAACATACCATTATTGTGTATGGAAAACTACTGCCTGAAGAGACGATGTTGTTAATTTTTCCATTACCACCACTCATGGGAGGGAATTATAATGGGAACTCTTTATACATCGTATATATATATATATATATATATTATTTATGATTTATTTTGTAATTTTTAATTATTATACAAAACCTACCATCATGGATTCCATTTTTCTCAAATAGGATATCCTCGTTTGAGGGTGTGTGGAGTACTGCCTCCTCATAATGATGTGATTCTTTCACACTTTAAATAGAATTTATTAAGGATGAGTTTAGTGAAAATATATGAAATATATGACACAATAATTACAATTTAATAATATTATATATTTATACATATGAATATATTTCATTTAAATCCTTTCTATTAATACATCAATAAAACGAAAATAATGTTCATGCATAAGTACGACCCTACCGTCTCCATATACAATGTATTCCATTTCATATTTAAATATTTTATAGATTAGTTTATATATATATATATACCCACAGTATATATATGATATTAATATCATGTTTAACATTCTAGAAATAATTAATTCATGATCTATGTAAGGTGATCAATAATAACAATCCAAAACATAAACAAAAAAATGAAGAGGAAGTTACCCAAAATGTAACATTAACATGGATTTGATAACAAAAAAGTAATATAAATTCATAACCAAATAATATATATTAATAGATAAAATAATATGGTTGATTTTTATATTTATAATAAAATTATATTTACTATACAATTTTTTGAACGTGTATGAAGAATGTAAATACTTTAGGCAACGGAATATAATATCACTTTTTATATAAGAGAGTTTCATGGAATGTTCACCACTAATATATTTTTTGTGCTATATATAATATAAATTAATGTATTCTAGGATCATCATACTTAAATTTATGGGTATTTAAATGTACATATTTTATTCTTTTTTTATTTTGTTTATGGTTCAAAATTCACCAAATCAGTAAAGTGTTTTTTTCTCAATACTAATTCTTTAAGATACATGCCATGTTATGAGACTATATTTTTCTATGAGGTTTATATATAGCATATGCGATGTTATATCATGAATTTTATTCCTTTAATTATATTATAATCTTTAGGTAAGTCTTTTTTATTCTGGGGGTCATGATTTAATGCTACCAAAGTGGTAATAGTTTATTAGTATAATCTCATCATTTATCAAAATTGTTTATGAATATACAACAATTGATGAAATATTATATTAACTCTTTTAATAAATCTCTTGAATTTAAATATACAATGATTATCCATGATTTATACATGTTTCAGTACCAATTTTTCATTATTTTTTACTTAAATATAGTTTAGAATGTGTTTTTGAGAAAGTTTGACTATATTTCAACCTTTAGTTAGAAATATGTTTTATTCAAAAATACATGTTTTTTATGATTTTTTTTTCAAAAAAGATATTTTTTATAAATAATATTTAATTTTTTTTCAATAAATCATTATAAATTTTAAAATTAATTTCAATGAAAATGGTTTTTACAATTTATTCATGCTTCCTCTAAATGTTTTCTAGATTTTTTTTTCAAAATATCGTTAGGTTATTTTAAAAGATAATCTATTTAAAAAGGTTTTAGGTATAAAAATAAATTTTAAAAGGAAAATATATATATTACATAAGAATTATTTTAAATTATTTTAAATATTACATTATATGTTTTCAAAGTGTTTTTTAATGAAAATTATTTTGAATATGTTGTGTATTTTAAAAAGTGAATTTCAATGAAATGACATTTTCATTAAGAAATTATCTATGTAATATTTCAAAATAATTCTCCATATAATATGGAATCCTTTTATATAGTTTCATCTTTATTGGGGACATGATCCAAGAATATTATTCACATTCTTATATAAGTTGTTTAATTTTTTATGGGATGATGTTTATGACACATGAATCTCTTCCATTGGTTATATACTTATGAAAATAGCTTATTTTATTAGGTTATGCATTAATGAAATGATTAAGAGATCTATATTTTTTCCATAGGTAATGATATGATGAAATGTTTATGATATCTGTTCCATTTTGTTGGTTATGATAGTATTTTTATGAAACCTATCTCTTTTAATGGGTCATGATATCATTCATGTTTTTTTATCTTTTGGAACATCTATGCATGATTTTATCATGTGATGGGATGGATATATATCCCCCTAAAATGAATTAGGTAATTATGGATGACTCATAAGTATATATGTTATGTTTGTACCTGATTACTTGTCCAAAAATTTATGTGTTAACCGGATTTCATGTTTGATATATTATACAGGGACCTTGTTCCCTATCCATAAGTTTATGCATGATCTGATTACATATTCACAGTGTTTTTAAAGAACCTTATTGAGTTTTCACAATTTTAGGAATGAACCTGATTACATGTTCACAATGTTATGCATAGAACTGCTAACATATCCATTAGTTTATGTGGGAATATGATTACATTTTCAAAATGTTATACATAATCCTGAATATATGTTCAAAATGTTATGGATAGACCTGGTTTCATGTCCATAAGTTTATGAGAGGGACTAATTTCATGACCTTAACATAATGTGCATACCTATTTCTACTTATACATGTTGAAAATGTCATAAGATGACGTGCAAGACACACTTCCATGTTTTATTGCTATGTTATCTTTCATGCCTTATGCTATCTACTACCTTATCATACATGTCTTATAAATAGTCAATATTTATCCATGAATCTTGATTATGATATTTGATATGAATGGTATGATATTATAATGATAATATTATGTAATCATACCACTATGCTCTTGATTTCACTTAGATGTCTCGTTATTGACCCTTAATGAGCATCTGAGATAACCCCATTCATAAGTTTCCTCTCCCGAGGATATTAAAAAAGATTTTTATGCTGGAGTACTATAGAGGAATATCTTTTTTGGGAAACATTGATGATATTTCACTAAGTTAAAATATTTTGTTCCATGTTTAAAAAACACTAAATTATTACGGTTTTCAAGCATGTATTTTTTTAATGTGATGGATATTCATAAAAAACGATGTAATATCCATGTATGTTATGTCTGGGATAAAATATTTGGTATTAATGAAATGGTTCTGTCAAGAATTGGAAAGTAGGATGATAAAACCTTAGTGAGATACCTAAGGATATTTCTAAAGATATGTATGGGGATGTTTCTAAGGATAAGACAATGTTTATATAGAATGGTGTCGTAATTTTGATATCCTAGTATTTATTAGTTAGGATTATGTAGATTTTCTATAGGATTAGTGATTCTAACACTAGGATTTCTGATTTTATAAAATGGAGGGAACTAGAGGGAACTGAGTTAATATTGCATGTCAAGGACAATTTGGTGATAATTAGCCAAATGGGTCCATCACTAGAGTGAAGGTTGTTGTGATCATGCCTAATCAGTTTTCATGGATCATTATTAACAATTTTTAACTTAACCTACTCTAAGACTCACCAAAGTAGATTAAAAAGGAATTATTTAAGTGTTCAGGTAATAGAGACCATGGAGGAAATATTATTAATATTCCTTTATGTCCATAATGTGGGAATAATCACCTAAGTGAATGTATTAGAGGAACAAGAAGATGTTTTTACTTCAGAAAACAACAAAACAATGAACGAAACTCCAAATATAAAATGAAAAGTTTTCTAATCACAATGTATTGGAATATTTTCCTCTATAAAACATAATTGATAGTTAAATTATTTAATTATGGAATGAGTGATCATTATGATAATTGACGTCCTATGTGGAAATATCTCAAAGAGAATTGACAAGGTGGTATTTGTAATGGTAATAGTTCTAATGATGATGATAATATAGATTAAATATGAATGGAAAGAGGTATTATGTTATAGGATAAGGTATAATTGTTATGGATTAAGGATGGAGTAGTATAATTGATGTTTCAATTTATTTGGACTCAAGAATTATAAATGGTGGATTTTGTAAGGATTGTTCAATTTATGTTTTTTTCTAAGGATTTTGAAGATTGTGTTGAATGTTTTTTAGTTGACTTGAAAAGAGATTTAATAGAAAGGTGAATTTTTTACTATGGGAGTATAACCCTTAACACGTTCATGATGTTGAGATAATGATGATTGAATAATGATATGTAGGTTATGAATAAGTAAATTGGATGGAGTAATTACCTTAGAACTGATAAATGATTTATTAAAAAATAGTATACGCTACCATTGATGAAGTTTACAAGTTTTTTTTGATGTAAAGAATATATCTAATTAAATTTTTAATAAGTAAACATTAATGATTTAAATAAGATTTTTTTATAATTTATGTTATTACTTTGTATCAAGAGAATACATGATAATGGTATTCACATGTTTTGTATGCGGCTACCAAGAGATTCTTTAAGATATATGGGGATCAATGTCATGCTTCTTTTTAAACATTTAGTGACATTATTTCTAAATTTTTTAACATCCATAATTTAAACATTTATAAGAATAACAATTTATGGAATGTTTTATGTTAAAATTTGGTTGAGGTTCTAGAGATTAAAGTATTATATATCCATATAAAAATTTATTCATGTTTGATTACTTATGATAACTGTTTTGTTGTGATAAATTCAAATAAAATGACATATCATTATATTTATGGACCTCCTAATATTTTAATAATTTAAGAATGAAAAATTCACCTTCATCTCTTAGAATAAAAGATTATGTGGTAGTTGATTAAGGTACAAAAAAGAGAAATGTTTTCCAAAAATAATGTATGTATATGTTTTCATTAAAAACCATTATCTTTAGTAAAAAAGGGTTTTATATAAAAAAATTTCATGTCATCATAAATTTTTAGGATATAAATGATGTTTATGAAGCCTCATTGGGTTAAGTATTTGCGATTGTTAATATAATCAAAAACTTGTTCTCTCTACCTCTACATCATAGTAAATTAGTTATATTTATCATATATTTCCATGTTATTAATTGCCACCTATGTTAACCCATGTGGAATCCTAGTCATGTGTTACATTAGGTAACCTTGATGTTTGTAGCATTCCCTTTTTAAAGGATTTTTTGGCAATAATTTTTACGATGTGGGTTTCTATGAGTGGAAATTTTAGGTATTAAACCTTTTATAAACCAGAAGAATTTTGAGGGTGAAATTCAATTTGATGGGGTAGAATGTAACACCCCAATATTTTGTGAAATATATTTTTTGAAATTAATTTATCCATTTATGTATTTTTCATTTCAAACCATAATAAAATTTATATTTTTTATATGAAAGCACTAGTTTTTTCTTGGAATATATGTTACACTATGTTATGTTTTCTCTACACATAACACCAACTCATCTTGCATTAAACACAAAATTGAGTTTCTATGAAATAATATTATATTATTTTAAATATTTAAAAGATATAGTCATAACATAGTTGTTAAAATTAGTAATATTAATAAAAAAACTACATTTAAATATTATTTTTATTTTTTCAATAACTTATAATATATGTTATTAATAAAACATATTATTTCTGGTAAATACATTCTATATTAGAAAATAATATTTTCTCAAATAAACTACTTTATATTTAATTCTATGAATAATAAAAAATATTATTTTATAAACATTTATAAATTGAATTATAAAAAATAAACATCATATTAGAATTAAAAATTGAAGAACTATATTAGGATGAATTTTTTGGTTTTTTCTGTAATATTTCATTTTTGGATGAATTGTAAAAACTAAAGAATATTAATTGAAAACCTATTTTTCATATAAATTTTGTTATACTGTTTAATAATATTTTAATATTACGTTAAAGTGTAATGATATCAATTTTACACTAATTAATAAAATTTAGGTAATTGTAACCAATTTCACATTCAGATTCTATACAAAAACAATTCAAAACTTTTGAACAATTCTTCTTAAAAACCCTATTTCTATCCATGTCTACATGATTAGCATTAATTTTAATTTTCACACTTATATGAATTTTTTTTTAAAAAAATATATAAAATGTTACAATAAATATAATATTTATAGTCTAATAATATCAAAAAAAAAATACCAAAATTTTTAGTGAATGTAATTAAAATTAATTACGTCAGTTAAGGTAAAAATAAACTAGACAAGGAACTAAATCTTAAACTTAATGTCCAAAATGACCTATAAACATATCCCAATTCTATTATATTTAGATATTTAGAACATACCACCTATTTTTTCTAATTTTATGATTTATCCAAAAACATGTTCATGAATGTGACCCATGTGATAAGTCATGTAATGAAAAAGGCAAAAAAGGAACCTTCCATACCTTTAATATATTTAAATATATAGTGTATTGAAGATGATTTATAGCTCCAATACTAATTTTTTTATCTATTTAGTTAACTTTTATTTTTATATATGATATAATAACATAAAATTGTTAGCAAATTCTAGCGCATAGATTATTTAGTTAATAAGAAAATAAATTAAATTATTCTAAAACATTAGAAGTAAACTAAATTTAATAAACAATTACATAAATTATTTTTTATTTTCGTATATAATGTTACACAGTTTTGAAGTCAATTTATTTTAATTCCAATAATGTTTTGTTATTTTTATATTTAAAATAAGTAAATAACATCAAAATTTATATTAATGTTATTTATATATAATAATATTTTAAAAAAAGAATTAAAATTAATAAAAATAATATCATCTTCCAATTGACTTATAAATGTTGATAAATATAAAATATTTTCTTTTTGTGGACTAATTAATCATTTATAATTAACATACTAATCCATATATGGTAATAAAATAGTTAGCAGAGTTCAGGTTATAATAGTGTTTTTCTGCATTACATGATCTTGTTTTAAAATTAATTTCCAAAACATATTGGATTTAATTTCTATAAATTATATATAAAACTTAGAAACAATTTATTCTATATTATCTAATAAAAATAACTTTAATTGAGTCTTAATGGTTAAATTACATAGGATAGAAATTTAGTTACCTTAATATAAAACCAAAATGATTAAAGTTGGGAAACTTCAATGTTATGAAACAAAGTTATAAAAATAAAATTATTTTTTTTGTTTTTAAGGTTTGTATAAACCATAATTACCTTTTAATCTTATTGTTTTCCATTTTTGAAGTAGATAAGGTATGTTAGTACTCCCAATAGTGCATACTAAATTTTTATTCACAAGAACACCACTTCTCATCCTCCTCTATTTAATAAAATGAAATCATCCCCTTAATTACAACTATCAAGACACTTTGGATCATTCAAAAACTACCAAAATAAGATCTAAAAATATATCCTATGAACCTAGAATCCTACCGTTGGTATTAAATCCAAAAAAAGAATCCATTTGGATAATTCCAAGACAAATGACCCAAAGAAGTGGTAACACCATTCCTAAACATCATTTTTTTTATTTTCATTATACACCCACAAATCATATTAATATATTGTTATAGGAAAAACTAATTTTAATTAATTTTATGATATTTTTTAATCTGTGTTTCATACCTACACCTAAACACACTTCCGTCAAATGGGTATCAATGTTACCATTTTTGTGTACGTCAAACTACAACCTCACAAAATGACGCTATTTGTTTTTTTCCTTTAACACATCTTATTGGTGGGAATTACGGTGGAAAATATGTTTTTATAAGATATATATTATATTTATTATTTATTTATTATTATTTAAATATTATATATAACACACCTTCATGTTTTTTATTTTTTGTAAATACGATAACTTTGTATGTGGATGTATGGACTGCCGTCTCCTCAAAGCGATGTGATTCATTCACACTTTACATGGAATGTATCATGGTTTTGTTTAGGGAAATTATATGATATATGTAATATAATAATGATACTAGAATATTATTATTATTATATATATATATATATTTTAGTTTTTTATAATATTTTAATAAAATAAAAACAATGTTTATGCATACGTATGGGATACTATCTCCATGAACAGTGTATTCAATTTCATATTTATATATTTTATATATTATTATAAATACATATATTGTGAATATTCATTTGATACTTATATCATGTTTTAATTAATGACAAAAATTGAATCATTATCTATGTAAGAGGATCATGAATAACAAGCAAAACATACATGAAAAACAATTTCGATATTTCCTGAAATGTAACATTAACATGGAGTAGTTAAAAATGGTCAATATAAAGTCATAAAAAATAATATATTGTATTAGATATAAAAATATCATTATTTTTTAGATTTATAATAAACTTATATTTATTATACAGGTGGTTTGAACATTGAAGAATAATGTCAAGACTTAAAGTAATGGAATTTTATATCACTTTTTATATTAGTGAGATAGAATCCATGTTCATAACTCATTTATTTTTTTCGATATATATACATATGATGAATTTATTATATGATTCTTAAAATTAAATTCATATTTATTTTAATTTCAAATTTATTTTATTTTTTCATGGGTTGTATGGGTCAAAAGTTACCAATTAAATAAAGTAATTTTGTCTCAAATTTCCTTCTTTAAGTTACATGCCATGTTATGCACCGATATTCCTCTCTGAGGTGTATATACTACCATTGACAAGTTATATCATGAATTTTATTTTTTTATGATATTATATGATTCATGTAATTATATTATCTTATGAGGGTTATGATTAATGTTACCAAAGTGGAATCAATTTATTGCTACCACCAAATTGTTTTTTCGGGATTGGTTATAAATATGATACCATTGGTGAAATTTTATAAAACATCTCTTAAGAACACTTATAAATTTTATTATCCTCTACTTATCCATTACGTCTCCATGTATTAGTACATTTTTTTCACACTTTGGTACCTTAGATAATTAAGAAAGTATTTTAATGAAAATTTGAGTTTATTTCCCTCTTCAGTTAGAAATTTTTTTTATAAAAAAACATGTTTTGTGAAAATGTATTTTTTAAATGTTTTTATGATTTAAAAAGTGTATTAAATTATTTTCAAGCCTTATTTATGTTTTTTTCAATACTATTTCAATTTAAATTATTTTTTAAATGTTTTGAATATTCCTTTAAATTTTTTAATAGATTTTTTTCTCAAAATGTCTTTTATGGTATTTTTAATGAAAATGGTTTTGAAAAGATTCTATGTTTCATAATTATTATTTTTAAAATATTAAATGTTAGTTTACAAAATATTTGTTTAAATGATTTTATATCTTACTTTATATGTTTTCAATGTTTTTTTAAGGAAAATTATTTTAATGTGTTCTATGTTTTCAAATGTGAATTGCAATGGAAGGTTATTTTCATTAAGAAATGATCCAAGTGATATTTAAAAACAAATATAAATATAATATATCATCCTTTAATATATTTTAAGCTTTTTGGGGGACATTATCCTAGAATACCAATCTTATTATTTCTCAAGTTTTTTATGTTTTGATGTTATGATGTTTATGAAAATTATTTATCTTCAATGAATTATATGTTTTTAAAACACACTTCTTATCAGAGGTTATGCTTCTCTTAAATGATTTTGAGAACTCTATATTTTCATAGGTAATTACATGTTTAAATTTTTATTATAACCATTTCATTTCATGGGTTATGATAGGATTTTTATAAAACCCATCTCTTTTTATTATCCATAAAATGATCAACATTTTATTATCTTATGGCACATGTACGTATGATTTTATTATTTGATGTGTGGGACCTATATCTCCCTAATATAAATTATATAACTATGTTTGACTCAAAATTATATATGTTAAATTTTTACCTGATTACATCCTCATAATGTTATGAATGGACTTGGTTTCATGTCTATACATTTATGCGTGAACCTAATTTATGAGTGAAACTTATTAGATGTTAATAATATTGTCCATGAAACTAATTAAATGTTAAAAATGTTTTGAATCATCTTGTTTATATGTATATATTTTTATGTGTGAAATTCAAAACATGTTCAAAATGTTATGCATTAACCTGATTACATGTACACAATGTTATGCATGTACCTAGTTATATGTCCATAAATTTATGTGCCTACCTTATTACATGTTCAATTTTTTATGCATGAACCTAATTAAATTGTGAAACTATAATCAGGTTAACAAATAAAATTATAGAAATTTTATCAAGTTTACACATGATCATATAGTTATTTACATGTCCATTTGGTGATATTTCATTCTTGGGGGTTTATGGTTCAAAAGATGCCAAATCGGTAAAGTAATTTTTTCTCAATTTGGATTCTTAAAGATAAATGCCCTGATACAAACCTATATTGTTATATGTGGTGTAGATAATATCATTAAAATGTTATATCATGTATTTTATTTTTTTATGATATTATAAGCTTCATGCAATGTTATTCAATTTTGGGGGTCATGAATTAAAGTTACCAAGGAGATAACAAATTTTTGGTATAATCAAATAACTTATTAGGATTATTTATGAATATGATACTATTGATTAAATATTAAAATAAATATCATAATAAATCTTCTTATTTATTTTCTCTTGTGGATATACATGATTTCTCAATTTATTGGTACAATTTTTTCAATTTTGGGTACTGAAGATAATGAAGAAATTGTTATAAAGAAAGTCAATGATTGTTTCTATCTTAACTCAGATATTTGTTTTATTCAAAAACCAATGATTTCAAGGGTTTTTAGAAACTTTTATATGTTTTAAATATTGTTTGAAAATTCTTTCATTAATTCTTTATAATTTATAAGATTAATTTTAGAAGAGTATATTTTTAATATGTTTTTGATATTGCTTTATATTTTTTCAAGGAAAAATGTTTTTAGAATGTCTTCACGGTTGTTTTCAATGAAAATGGTTCTGATATGGTTTTATGATTCAAAAAGAATATTTCCAAAGAAGAATAGATATTTTACTAAAATAATACTTTAAATGATTTTAAATAATAATTTATATGTTTCCAATGTTTTGTTTTCAACGAAAAATGTTTAGAATATTTTCTATGTTTTAAAAGGTGAATTTCAAAGAAAGGTTATTTTTATTAAGAAATTTCCCCAGTGATATTTCATTAAGATTATCATTATAATATGGAATACTTTGACATATTTTTAGATTTATTGGTGACACGATCCAATAATACCATTAATATTCCTTCATGGGAGGTTTATGTTTTGAGGGAATGATGTTTATGAAACATGTTTATCCTCCAAGGTTTATATTATATTAAAACCCACTTCATTACTTGGGTTATTCTTTGACGAAATTATTATGTGATATATATCTTTTACATAGGTAATGATATGATGAAATGTTTATGATACCTATTTTATTTCATCGGTTATGATAGGATGTTTATAAAACCCTTCTATTTTAATGGGTCAAGATATGATGCATCAGTTTTTATATTGTGGAACATATATGTATTATTTTTTCACGGGATGGTTGGAGACTATATGTACCTCCTTTACATTGGGTAAAAATGGATGACTCCTGACTATATATGTTACATGTGAACTTGATTACATGTTCACAATGTTATGTGTCAACCTGATTTCATGTTTGAAATGTTATGAATGGACTTGGTTCCATGTCCACAATTTTATGCATGATACTGATTACATGTCCAAAATGTTATGAGTGAACATTATTTTTATTTTACAATGTTATGAATAAACCTGATTACATTTACACTATGTTATTCATGGACCTAGTTATATGTCCATAAGTTTGTGTGAGAACTTGATTAAAAGCTCACAGTATTATGTGTGAACATGATTAATTATTCAAAATTTTATGTGTGGACCTAGTTTCAATTTCATTAGTTTATGAGAGGTCTTAATTTCATGTCCATAACTTAATGAATGAACCTATTTCAATTTATACATGTCTATAGTGTTATAATCTAAAATGTTAGAGTCATATTCCAATATGATACAATAATGACTTATGATATTGACTTCCTTATCATATATGTCTTATGAATAGACAATTTTTATTCCCTAACACTTGATTATGATCATTGACATGCAAGGTATGATATTTAAATGATACATTTTTTCTCAATCCTTTATACTCATGATTGCACTTACATTTCTCATTATTTACCATTTCTAAGAATCTGAGCTATCCCACTTATTATATTTCCTCTTCCCATGATTGGAAGAATTTTTTTAGTGGGATAACTTAAGGGATGATCTTTGTAGGAAACTATGATGATATTTCACTGAGTTATAATAATTAGTTTCATGTTTAGAAAAACCCTAAATTATTATGGTATTGGGAGTGTATTTTTAATGTGTTGAATATTTATCTAAAAGAATGAAATATCCATCTATGCTAAGCCTTAGATGATATTGTTGGTATAAAAGGAATGTTTTAGTCTTCCTTTGGAATCTAGGATAATAAAATCATAGTGATATTCTAATTTATATTTCTAGGATATGTCTTGGTATGACTCTATTGATAAGAATAAGGTTTCATAAAAAGGTGACATAATTTTGATATCCACGAAGTGATTTGTAATTTTTATTCATTTTTTGAATATGATAAGGGTTGCTCAAACAATGTTTTCTTGATTTTAGTCAGTGGAGGGAACTAGATGAAAATGTTTTAATACTGAATCTGATGGAAACTTTCCTAATTACAAGTCAAATGGGATGATCACTATAGTGAATGATGTTGTGATCCTACCTCATCAGTTCTCACTGTACATGATTAAAAACATGTAGAATAACCTACTATTTACCACACTAAAGTATATAAGGAATGAGTTAACTGAGAGTTTGGTAAATTTATACCATGGAGGAATGATTATTAAGTTTATTTTGTGTCATGAATTTTGAAATAATCACCCAAGTGAATTCCATATAGGAACAAGAATATGTTTTTTCTATTGAAATGATATACACAAAGGAATTGAATACAATGAAAAAAATAAAGAGTTTAGTTAACTATATGAATTTGAATACTGGACTCCCCCTAAAATCATATATAGTTAAATTATTTTATTATGGAATGAATGATCGTTTCACAAATTGATGTCCTAAGTGGAATGCTCCTCGAGAGAATCAGCAAGTTGGTTTGAGTAGTAGTTATATTGTTGATGATGATGAGACTAAAAATGAAATGTTAATGGAGAAAAGTCATTATGAAATATGATAAGGTATCTTTGTTATGGAATAAAGATACTGTAGAATAATTTAGGTATTTATGTATTTGGATTCAAGAGTTATGAATGGTGAAATATTTAAGGATTGTTTTGTTTATGTTTTTCACTAAGGATTTACAAGATTATTTTGATTGTTTTTTATAGAAATAAAAATAGATTTAAAGGTATGGTGACATTTTGAATAAGGGATGATAAACATTAATATGTTTCAGATGTTTAGATAATGATTTTTGGATAAATATTTGTGGGGTTTGAATAAGTAAATTGGATATCACTAATTACCTCATAACTGATAAAGGATTTTTGGGTAAGTAGTTTGTCCAATCATTGATGATGTTTACAAAATTTTTGGATTTAAGGAATATCTCCAATAAAATTTGTAATAAGGAATCACAAATGTTTTCAATAAGGATTTTTGATAATTTAGGTTATTACCTTGTTCCAAGTGAATACATGATAAAGGTATTCACATGTTTTGTATGCGACGATGAAGAGCTACTTTATAATATATGTGGGATCAATACCAAAATGTTTTTCAGATATTTAGTTACATTATTTATAAATTTTTGGACTTCCATCATTCAGAATGGTTATATGGTTAGGAATTTACAGAAGTGTTTATTTTAAAAGTCATATTAAGTCTTATAAATTAATGTATAATCTCTATATATAAGAATTCATTAATCCTAGATTACTTGTGATAAACTTTTTTTCATTGAATATGGATAGAATAAACCATAATTCTTTTTAGGGATATCAAGATATGCTAATGGTTTAGGAATGAAAAATTCTCTTTCATACACTGGAATAATAGATTACGTCGAAGTTGAAAATGTCATATGAAAGGGTAATGTTATCCTAAAATAACACAAGTATATCTTTTTAGGAAGATTATTTATCTTTAACAAAAAGGGTCTTCAAATGAAATTTCATATAATAGTCATAAATTTTGAAGATATCAATGATGTTTTTCATGTCTCTTCGGGTTATGTATTTCTGTTTTTTACATTATCCTATCTAGTTTCTCTATCACTCTCCATCAGAAAATAATATATTGATTTCTCTTCAATGTTCATGTTTTCTCTAACCACCTTTGTTCTCCCATGTGTAATCCTATTTATGAGTTACTTCGGGTAACCATCATGTTTCCATAATTACAATTTTAAAGGATTTTTTAATATTCATTTTTACAATGTGGGTTTCTATAAATGGAAATTTCATATATTAAAACATTGATAATTGAGAATAATTTCGTGGAAAAATTCATTTTAAAATGGTTAGAATGTAACACCTGAAGATTTTGTGATTTTTTTTTTCAAATTTATTTAATCTTTTTGAAATTTTTCATTTTACACAAAAATGAAATATTAATTTTTATATGAAATAACTATGTTTGGATTGGATTATTCACTATATCATTTTATTTTTCTATATTCAACACCGACATGGCTTGCGTTACACACAATATTATGTTTCTAAGAATCAAAATTTTATTATTATAATGATTTAAATGAGATAGTTATAACACACCTTTTAAAAATTTTAATATGGATAGTAATAAATACTTTATAAATATTATTTTTTATTTTTTATTAAAAATATAACATCTTGATAATTAACCATATATGTTTTGTTAAAGGCTTTATATGCTTGAAAATACTATTTTATCAAATAAACTTATTTTTATGTCATAATATATAAAATAATCAAATTTCATTTAGAAAAATATATAAATTTAGTTATTAAAATTTAATATCTTATTATAATTGAAAATATAAAAAATTATATTTGAATGAATTTTTGAGATTTTTCTAAAAAAATTCATTTTTGGATGAATAGTAAAAAACAGTGCATTTAATTGAAAATTTATTTTTTTCATCAAATTTGTTTATAAAGTTAAGTTATATGATTAATTTAATTTAAAGTGTAATTATAAAAATTATATATAAATTAATCAAATTTAATTAATTAGAAACAACTTTTTATTGAAATTGTATATATAAAAAATTGCAAATATTTGAAGTTTTCTTCTTAAAAACCCATTTTCTCTACATATATGTTGGATTAACATTAAATTTAGTTTTTCAAAATTTGTGAATTGAATATGGAAAAAGTAACATAAATTTTTTTAATCAGTAATATATTTATCTTCAAATATTATCAACATTTTTTTTATAAAAAATATTAATGAATATAAGTAAAATTATTTACAAAGATTAATATTAAATAAATCTTAACAAGGAAATAAATTTTAATCTTAATGTCCAAAATCTCATATAAACTTATCCAAAATTCTTTTATTGAAAATATTTTCACCATATACCTTTATGAATCTAATATTATGATTTATTTGGACACAAGTTCATGATTTTGACCCACGTAATAAGTTATATAAGGGAAAAGACTAAAAATAAACCTTATTTACCTATAATATTTATAAATATTTAGTGTTTTTAAGAAGCTACATGATTCCAATAAAAAATTATTTTGAAAATGAAATTAATTTTTATCAATTTAATTTAATTTTTATTTTTAAAGATGATATAATTACGTTAATTAAATAACAAATTCTAGCACATGGATTATTTAGGTAATATTAAATTAAAATAAATGATGTTGAAACATTAAATGTAGATAAAATTTAATTGAATAATGTGTTCTATTATTATGTTACATGAATATATCATGTTACATAGATGTGAATTAAATTTATTTTAAATACAATAATTCTTTTAAATTTTTAAATTGAATTTATGTAAATAACATCAACATTGACAATAATGATATTCTATGATAAATGAAATTTTATTAAAAATAATTAAAATGACAAAAAATCATATTTTCTAAAAATTGATATTTAAATTTTAATAAATATATAATAAGGTCTATTTATGTAACAATTTATATTCTATATTTAACATATTAACTCATAGATAGTATGAACTTTATTTGAATGGTTGAGGTTAAAGTTGTTTTTTTGTGTGTTACATTCACTTGTTTTAAATAATTTTGTTTTTAAAATATGGGATCTAATTTTTGTAAATTATTTATAATATTTAGAATATTATGGTTCTATGTTTTCAAATAAATCTCACTTTAATATATTATTAATTGTTAAATTAATTAGTATATAAAACAAGTTTCCCTTATAAAAAAACAAATGATTAATGTGGGGAAACATAAAAGTTATGAAAAAAATTAAAAAATATACTTATTTTTGTGTGTTTTAGTGGTTTGGATCTTAAATAAATAAACTTTAATCCACCCTTTTTCCTTTTTTAATAACAATAGGTATGAGATAACTCTCAATAGTTCATACCATTTTAATTTACAAGAATGTCACTCCTCTTCCGCTTTTAAAAGGAATTCAATCTTCTAATTCCTTAAACCTCTAAGGAAATGTGGGATCATCCAAATCCAACCTAAATAATCTTCCAATATCTATCTTCTAAAACTATAATCCTACATTTTGGATTAAATCCAACCATGTATTCCCTTTGTTTAAATCCAAGAGGAGTTACCCAAAGAAGAGGTAACACCATTCCTCAAGATCCTTTTTCAATTTTCATTCTGACCACCCAAATTATAAAAATTCACGATTTCATAATAACCTTTTGTATAATAAATATACTTAAATATTTTTAATATATGTGTTATTACTAAACATTTAGACACATATTTCAAATGGGTATCATAGTTACCACTCTTATGTACGTCGAACTACCGCCTCACGATACAATGTTTTTCATTTTTTCATTTAACACCTATCATGGGTTGGAATTATGATGGAAAATAAATTTTTATATGATATATATATTTTTATGACATATTTAATCATATTTAATTATTATATAAAACAATCCTTCATTCTTTCTTTTTTTGGTAAATTTCATAACTGTGTTTGTGGATGTATGGGTTATCACCTCCTCAAAGCAATGTGATTTGTTCAAACATTACATGGAATGCATTAAGGATGTTTTTAGTGAAATTATATGGTATATATGACATAATAATGATACTGAAATAATATTATATATATACACATATATTTCATCTACTTTCAGTCTTTTAATACATCAATAGAACAAACACTACATTCATGCATATGTAGGGGCTACAAACTCTATGAACAGTGTATTCCAATTCATATTTCTATATTTTAAATATTATTATAAATACATATAAAGTGGATATATATATGATATTTATATATTTTTTACTATCTTTAAACAATTAAATAATGATATATATAAGTGGATCAATAATAACAAGAGAAACATATACAAAGAATTAAGCGAATATTACCGTAAATGAAACATTAACATGGAGTTGTTAAAAATGGGTAATATAAAGTCATAAAAAAATTATAAATTGTATTATATATAATAATATGGTTATTTGGTGGATTAATCATAAAATAATATTTATTATATAGGTTTTTCGAACATTTACATATAACTTCAAGACATTAGGTAAGGGAATTTCATCTCACTTTTTATATTCATGTGATAGCTACCATGTTCACAACTCATTTATTTTGTCTGTTCTATATAATACCAAAGAATGTATTCTATGATTATTGTAATTAAATATTTTAGTTTTTAAATATCCATTTTATGATCTTTCTTTCATGGGGTTTATGTGTAAAATGTTTCCCAATCATTAAATTAATTTTTTCTCATATTTCATTCTTTTAGATACATGCTGTGTTATGCACCTATATTTTTCTTTGAGATGTATACACTACCTTTGAAATATTATGTCATAAATTTTATTCTTTTATGTATATTATATGTCTCATGTAGTGATATTATATTATGGGTGTCATGATTTAATGTTTCCAAAGTGGCAATAGTTATTGATACAATCTCATTGTTTATCTCGACTGTTTATAAATATGCCAAATTTGATGAAATATTATAATCAATCCATTAATAAAACTTATAAATATATTATCCTATGGTTATATATAATGTATACATGTATTGGTACCAATTTTCTAATTTTTATTACTTAATATAATCAGTAATTTATTTTTTAGAAAATTAAACTTTATTTCCCTCTTCAGTCAGAAATTTGTTTTTTTAAAAAAATTCAACGAAAAATGTTTTGGAAATTTTTTTATGTTTTAAAAAGTGTTTTAAAATTTATTAATCCCTTATCTATATATTTTTAAATTTAAACTCATGGAAAAAATCTTATTTAAATGCTCTTAAGCTTTCTTTATAAGTTTTCATCGATTTTTTTCCAATATATCTTCAGGGTTATTTTCAAAGAAAATGGTTTTTGAAAAGATTTTTTTTCAATATATTTTTTTAAATAAGAAGTTTGATATTAAAGATGTAGTATTTAAAATGATTTATAATATTTCTTTATATGTTTTCAATTTTTTGTTTTTATAGAAAATTATTTTCAATATGATTTACATTTTAAAAAGTGAATTTCATTGAATGATTATTCTCATTAAGAAATTCTCCAAATGTATTTTTTTCAGAATCCTTCTCCATATAAGATATCATCCACTGATATATTTTAAACACTATTGGGAACATTATCTAGGAATACCATTCATATTATTTCTTTAGTGTTTTGTGTTTTTATGGCATGATGTTTATGAAAACTGTTTCTCTCCCAAGGATTATATACTTCTGAAAGACACATTTTTTCATTAGTTATGATTTGATTAAATTATTATGAGACCTATATCCATTTCATTGGTAATTGTATGATGAAATATTTGAGATACCGATTTCAATTCATGGGATATGATATGAAGAACATTTTATTATATTTTGGAACATGTATCTATGATATTATTATTTGATCAATGGGACCTATATCTACCCCAAATGCATTAGTTATGGATGGATGAGTTAGGAGGATATATGTTATACATCAACCTGATTATATGTTCACAATGTTATGAATGGACCTAGTTCCATGTATACATGTTTATCCTTGAATCTAATTAATGTGTGAAACTTATTAAATGTTAAAAATGTTATGCATGAAATTGATTACATGTTCACAATGTTATGTATAGACCTGGTTATATGTCCCTCTGATTATGTGTGAAACTAATTGCATGTTCACAGTGTTAAGTATACACCTGATTACATGTTCACAATGTTAAGCATGGACTTAGTTATATATTTAATATATTAGGTGTGAACCTGATTACATTTTGAACATGTAATTTGGTTTAAATATAAAATAATTAACATATAATCAGGTTCAAACATAAATATATTTATATTTACATATCTATTAGATGATATTTCATTATTTGTGTTTATGGATCAAAATTTACCAAAATCAGTAAAGCAATTTGGTCTCAATTATCCTTATTTAAGATACATGACATGTTATGAACCTATATTTATTATGAGGTGTATATACTTCTTTTACATGTATATATCATGAATTTTATTATTTTCATGATATTATAAGATTCATGTAATGTAATTATATTATGGGGGTTAAGATTTTGTTTTACTAATGTGGAAATATTTTATTAGATTAATCCAATCATTTATCTGGATTATTTATGAATATGTTACCCTTGAAGAGATATTATAATAAATATATTAATAATTCATATAAATCTTATTCTCCTATGGTTATACAGGTTGTATCCATGTATTAATACAATTTTTCACTCTTTGTTACTTAATATAATAAAGAAAGTGTTTTTAAGAAAGTAATTATGCATTTCCCTATATAGTCAGAAATTTATTCAATAAAAAACCATGTTCTCAGTGACTATGGTCTTAAAAAATGATTAATGTTTTAAATATTGCTTAAAAATGTTTTTAAGACTTCCTTATATATTTTGAAATTAATTTCAATGAAAAAATTTTTATTAAAATTTTCCATTATTCCATTATAAATTTTCATTGAAAAATATTTTCAAAATGTGTTCAGGGTTATTTTCAAAGAAAATAGTTTTGAAAAGGTATTATTTTTTGAAAAAAATTCTTTAAAATAAGAATTTATATTTTTACAAATAATTTTTTATATGATTTTATATATTACATTATATATTTTCACAGTGTTGTTTATATTAAAAATTATTTAGAATATGTTCTATGTTTTAAAATGTGAATCTCAATGAAATATTATTTTTATAATGAAATTATCAATGTGATATTTCAATAAATTCATCTATATATTATAGAATGTTTTTATATAGTCTCAGCTTTATTGGGGACATGATGTTATAATTCCACTCATATTCATTCATGAGTAGTTTATGTTTTGATGGCTTAATGATTTTGACACATATTTCTCTTCCATGGTTTATATACTTTTTAAACCCTATTCTTTTCATGGGTGATGATTTGATTAAATGATTATGAGAACTATATATTTTATATAGGTAATTATATGAAGAAATTTTTATCATACCTATTTCATTTCTTGGGTTATGATTGGATGTTTACAAAACCAATCTCTTTTTATGTGTCATTATATGATGCATGTTATTTTATCTTGTGTAACATCAATGTATTATTTTTTTCTTTGACTGGTGGGACCTATATCTCCCTCCAATGAATTGGGTAAAAATTTATGACCCATGAGTATATATGTTATGTGTGGAGAAAATTACTTGTTCATAATGTGATGTGTTAACCTGATTTCATGTTTTCGATGTGAGGCATAGACCAAGTTGCATGTGTATAAGTTTATTTATGTACCTGATTACATGTTCAAAATGTTATGATTAGACCCTATTATGTGTTCACAATTTTATGAATGATCCTTTTTACATGTTAAAATTGTTATGCATGAACCTAGTTATAAGTCCATAAGATTGTGTGTGAATCTGATTACATGTTCAAAATGGTATGTGTGAACCTATTTACTTGTTCAAAATGTATTTCCAAGGCCTTGTTACACACACATAAGTTTATGATAGAGACTAATTTTGTTTATATAACATAAAGAGTGAACCTATTTATACTTATACATGTTCATAGTGTTTTAAGTTGATGTGTAAGACACACTTTCATGTTTATTCTTGTGTTCTGGTTTCATACCTTAAGCTATCAAATACCTTATCATAAATGTTTTATAAAAAGTAAATTATCATTCCATGAATCTTTATTATGAAATTTGACAAGAAGGGTAATATATTTTAATGATATGATTTTGTTCTCACACCCTTATTCTCATTATTTCACTTATATGTTTCTTTATTTACATTTACTGAGAATCTAAGCTCACCCCATTACTATGCTTCCTCTCCCCATGTTATAAAGAATGGTTTTTAAGTTGGTGTACTAAAGCGGAATATCATTGTGGGAAACATTGAATAAATTTTTCTGATTTAAATTATTTTGTTACAAGGTTACAAAAACACTAAACTATTACAGTCCTCAAGCATTTATTTTTGAAATGTGTGGAATATTCATTTAAAATGATGTAATATCCATGTATGTTAATCTTGGGTTGCTATAGTTGGTATCCAAGGAAATTTTTTTGTCTGCCTTTGGAAACTAAAATAATAAAATATTAATTATATACCTAGGGATGTTTCTAAGGATATGTCTTGGGATGTCCTTAAGGATAAGCCTGAGGTGTCATAAGAAGTTTTCATAATTTTTATATCCTTGAATTGATTTTTCAACATTATTTTATTTTACTATTTAATAATTGATTATCACACTAGGTTATTTGATATTATTAAATTAAGGAAACTAGAAGGAACTGGGTTAATACTGAATGTGATGGAAATTTTTATGATGAGAATCCAAATGGGATGATCACTAGGGTGAAGGATGTTATGATCATGCCTAATCATTTTTCATGAAACATGATTAACAACATTTAACATAACCTATTCTCAATTTAACAAATGTAAAGAAGGAAGTAGTTTATTGAGAGATCAAGTAATGTAGACCATGAACGAAATATGATTATATTTCTTTTGAGTGAAGAATATAGTAAGAATCACCAATGTAAATGTCTTATAGGAACAATAAGATTTTATATTATGGAAAATAAGGACACAAAGCAAGTAACAACAAAGAAAAAATAAATAGTTTGGTTAAAATAATGGAATTGAATATTAGAATCCCTAATAAATTATCAATGATCAAATGATTTATGTGCAGAATGAATTTTCATTATGAAAATTGATGTCCAATGTGGTATAATAACAATGAGAATCATCATGGAGGTAATATTAATGGTTATATTGCTGATGATGATGAGATTATAGATGGAACATGAAAATAAAGTGTTATTATGTAATTTTATAATGTAAAATTGTTATGGATTAAATATTATGTAAAATAATTCAAGTTTATGTATTTGGATTCCATAATTATGAATGGTAAATTATGTAAGGACTGGCCAGTTTATGTATTTTGCTAAATATTTACTAGATGTTGTTAAATTATTCTGATGGATTAGAAAAGTTATTTTATTGAAATGAGACATTATAAATAAAGGGGTATAACCCTTAATATGATCTTTATTTTGAGATAATGATGTTTGGATAAATATATGTAGGTTATGAGTATGTAAATTGGATAGTACTTATTTATTCATAATTGATGAATTAATTTTTTGAGAAGTATTTTATGATATAATTTATGATGTGTAAATTATTTTTTTATTTAAGGAATATATTCAATAATATTTGGAACAATTAAACATGTGGGTTTTAAATAAGGATTTCTGGTAATTTAGGTTATTACCACATGGGAAGAGAATACATGATAAATGTATTCATATATTTTGTATGCATCGACCAAGAGCTACATTATGTTATATAGGGGATCAATGAAAAGTTGTTTTTATGATATTTAGTTACCTTATTTCTAAATTTTTTGACTTATAACATTTTTAGGGCAATAATTTTAACCATTTATGTAATGTTTTATGTTAAACATCAGTTGAGGTTTTTGAGAATAGATTATTATATCTGCATATATCAATTTATTCATGTATGATCACATGAAATAACTAATTTTTTATGACGATGACAGATGGTAAGATCTATCATTCTATTTATGGATCTCATGATCTGGTAATTAATTGGGACTGAAATATATAACTTTAAATAATAGTATATGATATTAGGTGGAAGTTGATCAAGGCACAACAAAGGGATTTGTTGTACTGAAATCATGTAAGTATATAATTTCATGAAAATTCATTATCTTCAGGAAAGAGCGTCTTGAAATAAAATATTTTCATGTTATCATAATTTTTTATGATATAAATAATGTTTTCAAGCCTATAAGGGTTATGTATTTATGATTGTTTACATTATCTTATACATTTTATCTATCACTCTCCCTGATAACTTAATAATTAGGTTTCTCTTCTATGTCAATTTTTTCACTTGCCACTTATGTTCCCCCATATGGAAAACTATATATGGGTTACTTTGGGTAACCATTAAGTTTCCAACATTCACTTAAAATGGAAGTTTTAATATTCATTTTTATAAAGGGGTTTTCTATGAATGTAACTTTAATGTATTAAACCTTTGATAACCTACATTAATTTTTAGGTAAAAATTCATTTAATTGGGGGTAGAATATAACCCCCAAGATTTTGTGTAATATTTTTTTTTCATATTAATGTAATTTCCTTATGTTTTTAATTTCACAAACTAATTAAATATAGAATTTCTATATGAAATTACTATTTTTGTATCAGATTATACACTACACTAAGTTATGTTTTCTCTAAACGAGTCACTAACTTGTCTAGCATTACGTGCAACACTGAGTTTTGAGGAAACAACATTTTACTGTTCTAATGATTTATATGAGATAGTTATAATATAAATGTTAAAAATAGTAATATGAATATTGAAAACTAATTTTTAAAAATTATTTCTAATTTATTTATTAAAAATAAATCAGATTGTATATAAAACATATAAATTTTGGTAACGACGTTATATGTTGGGAAATACTACTTTCTCATGTGAACTGGTTTTATTTTATTCTATGAAGAATAGTAAAATTTATTTTAGACACTTTTAGAAATTGAATTTGAAAAAATAAATATAATTTTAGAATTAAAAATGTAAAAAATATATTTGGATGAATTTTTGTTATATTTCTGAAATATTTCATTTTGGGATAAATAGTTAAAAAACAAAATTTTAATTAAAAACATATTTTTTCATCAAATTTTATATATATTTAAATATTATGTTAATATTATTTTAAATTATAATTATATTAATTTGATATAATTTAACAATATTTAGGTCATTAGAACCAATTTCATTTTTAAATTTGATATTAAAAAAATTCACAACATTTGAACTTTTCTTATTAAAACCCCACTTCTAACCACATCCGCGGGATTAGTATTAAATTTATTTTGGAAAATTATGTGAATTGAATTTATAATAAGTTACCTGAAAAGATGTTATATTTAAAATATTTATATTACAATAATATGAAATCCGTTTTTGAAAAAAATATATTAGTGAATGTATTTATAATTAATTACAATAATTACGGTAAAATTAAGCTTAACAAGGGACAAAATAGCAAACTTAAGATCCAAAATGATCTATACAAATATCCCAAAGCTAATGGACCCCCATATTTCAATCATTTCTCTACTTGGATATAATTATTTTATTTAATGGGACACATTTTCATGAATGTGACCCATATAATAAGTTTAGTAATGGAAATGACACACCAGAACCATCCTTACCTATAATATTTAAAAATATTTAGATTACGGAAGAAGAAAAATAGTTTCAATAAGAAACATTATTTTGACAGTGAAATTAGTTTTTTATCAATATAATTTAACATTTACTTTTAGATATGATATAATTATATAAAATCTTAACAAATGCAAGAACATGGATTATTTAGTTAATAATTAAGTTAAATAAATGATGATAATAAATAAAAAATAATGTAAATTTTATGAAATATTGTGCTCCATTATTTTGGTAGATTAATATATCATGCTACAAGATGTCAAATTTATGTATTTTAACTGTAATAATGATTTTATATTATTAAATTTAAATTAAATAAATAACATAAAAATTGATCGTAATGTTATTTTATAATAAATAATATATTATTAAAGATAAATAGACTTACTAAAAAACTTATTCTCTTATAATCGACCTATAAATGATAATAAATAAAAAATGGAGAATTTATAGACCAATTAATGCGTTATAATTAACATATTGACCAATATATATTAATTACCCTGTTAGCATGGTTTGGGATAAAGCCGTGTATTTGCGCGTTACATGCACTTGTTTTAAAATTAATTTACCACACTTATGGGATGATTTTTTTTGATTATATTTAATGTTTATAATTTAATGGGTCTATATTTTGTAATAAATAACTCATTAATTTTGCTTAATGTTTAAATTACATATGATAAAAACATGTTTCTTTAATAAAAACCCAAAATGATTAAAGAGGGGAAATATAGTTGTTAAGAAAAAGAATTATAAAAATACACTTTTTTGGAGGTTTTGATCAACCATACTTCCACATTACTCCATTATTTGTCAATTTTGGAAGAACATGAGGTATGTGAGACCTCCCAATAGGCCTTAACCTTTTTTATTTACATCAATTTCACTCATCCTACTCTATTAAAAGGAATTCAAACTTCCCCTTCCTTATAGGTATCAAGATATAGTGGATCATCCAAAAACTACCCAAATAATCTCTCAAAATCTCTCACCCCAAACTAGAATTTGAAATTTGGGAATAAATAAAATAAATGATTCACTTTGGAAAAATCCTAGTGGAGTTACCAAAAGAATAGGTAACACCCTTCCTCAAGCTACTTTTTTTTTATATTTTCATTCTCCACCACAAGTAAAATTGGTCCATGATAATTTAATAACCTCATATTACTATCCACGTACTATTCAATATAGTATCCGCTAGATCTATTCACCCATTACGACCTTGAGTCATTTAAGGCCTTCAGGACACCCAAGGTATTCGGGCCAGTATGGCTTTCGGTCCTCCTCAAGGCATTCGGGCCACCTTATGGTCTTTAAACTACCTCAAGGAGTTTGGGCCATATGTAATGCAGATGAAACTAGAGAGACTTACATGGAAAAAGGCTACATATTAAGATTAACATAGGTATATTATCAATAGAATAGCTAACGAGACATGAAAGGATGGGACGGTATGATATTTACATCAGTACCAAGACTATGAATCTCTTCACATGACATGTATCTTACCAGCCAAACGAATGTGGAGAGATGAAAACACAATATATGCTATGGAGGGGCAGTTCCACATTGTATGTTTCGGATTATTTAGAATAAGACCTTAGCATCATGTAAATTTCAGTAATCCTACGGGATAGGTAAGGGTTCCCCCTCAGCCATTAAAATTGGAAATATGAAAACCTAAACAGACTTCCATCAAATGTGTATTGAAGTTACCATTCTTTGGTATGTGAAACTATTGCCTCATAAAATGATGTTGTTCATTTTTTTTCCATTACCACTTCTCACCGCTAGGAATTATGATTAAAAACATGTTTTTATATGACATATATGACATATATGATTTATTTATTCTTATTTAATTATTATATAAAACATAACTTAATGATTTTCATTTTTTATAAATGGGATAATTTCATTTGTGGGAAAATGGACTACCTAATACTCAAAGCGATGTGATGCATTCACACAATACATGGACTGTATTAAGTATGTGTTTAGTGAAATTATAATATATATATATATATATTACATAATAATTAGACATAATAATATATATATATACATATATTTCATTTATTTTCTTTTAATCTTCTATAAAATATACACAATGTGCATGCGCATGTACATGTTACCATCTCCATGAATGGTGTATTCCGGGTCATATTTTTATATTTTATAGTTCATTTAAAAAATATATATAATAGATATATATAAACATTAGATCATGTTTTACATTATAGAAATATTTACATCATGATCTATGTAAAATAATGAACAATAATAAGAAAACATATATGAAAAGAAAAGAGGATATTACCCAAAATTTAACATTAACATGGAGTTGTAAAAAATTAGGTAATATAATGTCATAACCAAATAATATATGGTATTATATATAATAATATGGTTATTTATTATATTTATATTAATTCTATATTTATTATAAAGTTATTTTGAATGTTTACAAAGAAAGTCCAGACTTAAGGTAAGGAAATTTCATCTTACTTTTTATATTCATGAGATACATGACATGTTCATGACCCATTTCTTTTATGTGGTATATATACTACACATGAATATATTATATGATTATTATTTTTAAATTTATTTGTATATAAATTTCCTTTTTGTTACACTTATTTAATGGGGTTTATGGATCAATATTTACCAAATCGGTTAAGTAATTTTGCCTGAATTTTCCTTCTTTAAGATACATGCCATGTTATGCAACTATATTTTTCTATGAGGTGTATATAATAACTTTGACATGTTATATCAAAAATTTTATTATTTTCATGATATTATAAGATTCATGTAGTGATATTATTTTATGTGGGTCATGATTTGATGTTACTAAAGAGGTAACATTTTAATGCAACAATCTCCTCATTTAGCAATACTATTTATGAATATGCTACCATTGAAAAAAAATATTATAATCTATTTCTTAAGAAAAAATACGAATTTTTCTATCCTATGTTTATCCATGATGTTTCCATATATTTCAACCATTTCCCACTCTTTGGTAGTTATGATAATTAAGATTTTTTTTTAAATCTGAATTTATTTCCCACTTCAATGAGGCATGTATTTTATTCAAAAAACTACATTTTCAATAAAAAAGTTTTTTAGAAAATTTTTAATGTTTTATTTTTTTAAACTTTTTCAAGTATCTTTATGGTTTCAATGTAGTTTCAACGAAAAAATTTTTTTAAAATATTTTCAACCTCTCTTTTTATATTTTCATGGATTTGTTTTCAAAATGTCTTCAAGGTTATTTCTAAAGAACATCTCTTTGAAAAAATTTTATGTTTTAAAAATATATATTTTTAAATAAGAAATGATATTTTACTTAAAGAAGAATTTTATATTATTTTTAATATTACATTATTGTTTTCAAAGTGTTTCTTTTAAAGAAAAATTATTTAAAATATTATCTATATTTTAAGAAGTGAATTTCAAAGAAAGAATATTTTCATTAGAAAATTATCCATGAATTTTTTTGAAATACTTATCCATATATGATATCATCCATTGATATATTTTAAGACATTTTGGGGATATTATCCAAGAATACCATTCATATTCTTTCTTTATCTTTTTATTTTTGTAAGGCATATCTTTATGAAAATTGTTTCTTTTACATTTTTTTATCTATTTGAAACACGCTTTGTTTCATTGATTATTCTTTGATTAAAATATTTTGAGATGTATTTCATTTACATAGGTAATTATATGATTAAATTATTATGATACCCATTCCATTTCATGGGTTATGATAGGATGTTTATGAAACCCATATCTTTTTATGGGCTATGATATGATGAATGTTTTATTAACTTATGGAACATGTACATATGACATTATTATCTGATGGGTGGTACCTATATCTCCCCCCAATGGATTGCATAATTATGGATGACTCATGGGTATATATTTCACAAGTTGAAAAAGTTAAATGTTGAAAATGTAAAGCATTGACTAGGTCTCATGTCCATAAGTTTATGCATGAACCTAATTTATTTGTGAACCCTATTAGATGTTAACAATGTTATGTGTAAACCTTTTTACATGATAAAAATGTTATGAATGTAACTATTAATATGTACATTAATTTATATGTGATCCTGATTACAAGTTCACAATGTTATCTGTGAACTTGTTTACATGTTCACAATGTTATTCATGGGTAGGGTTATTTATCCATAAGTTTATGTATGAACCTGATCACATGTTAAATATGTAATTCATGAACCTAATTACGTTGCAAACATGTAAGAAAAGTTCATAGATAATATTTTCAACATATAATCATGATCACAGATAAACTTATTGATATTTACATGTCTATTTTAGAAGATTTATTTCTTAGGTTATATTGTTTAGAAGTTACGAAATCGGTAAAGATTTTTTTTTTAAATTTTCCTTATTTAATTTACACACAATGGTATAAACCTATATTTTTTATGAGTTCTATATACTATAATTAAAATGTTATATCTCGAATTGGTTTTTTTCATGATATTATAAGCTTTATGTAAACATATACTATTATGTGGGTCCTAATTTAAAGTTACCAACGTTATATTAGTTTATTTTCATAATATCATCATTTATCAGTATTTTTTTTAATATGATACCATTGATGAAATATTATAATAATTATCTTAATAATTATTATGAATTTTATTCTCCTATGGTTATACAAGTTGTCTCTATGTATTGGTACCATATTTTTAAACATTTCTACATAAGATAATTAAGAAAGTGTATTTATGAAAGTTGGAATTTTTCCCTCATTAGTTAGAAATCTATTCTAGTCACAAAACCATGTTTTCAATGTAAAAGGTTTGAAAAAATGTTATAAGTTTTGAATAGTGTTAAATTTTTTTTCAAGACATATTTATAATTTGTCAAATTATTTTCAATGAAAACTTGTTTGAAGATTTTTTTAACATTACTCTTCATGTTTTCAAGGAAAAATGTTTTTCAAAATGTCTTGGAGGCTATTTTCAAATAAAGTGGTCTTGATAATGTTTTATGTTTAAAGAATAATATTTTCAATGAATAATGGATATTTTAATCCATAATTGTTTTAAATGATATTAAATATTAATTTATAAGTTTTGAATGTTTTCTAATGAAATGTATTTTAAATATGTTCTATTTTTGAAAATCTGAATTTCAAAGAATGTTTATTTTAATTAAGAAATGATCCAATTGATATTTTAGTATCTTCTCCATATAATATGGAATCCTTTGATATAGTTTCATATTTATTAGGGACGTGATAAAATAATATCTTTCATATTCTTTTTTGAGTGATTTCTATTTTTATGGAATGCTGTTTATGAATCATGTTTCACATCCATAAGTTATATTCTTTTTATACCTAATTCATTTCACGGGTTATTATTTGATGAAATGATTATGAGAACAATAACTTTTCCGAAGGTTGTGATTTGATAAAATTTTTATGATACCTATTTCATTTCATGGGAAATGATATGATGTTTATGAACTCAAATCTTTTTATGTTTCATGATATGATTCATGTTTTTTTATTTTACATAACATCTATGAATGATTTTATTATTTGATAGGGCTTCCCTATATCTCCCTCCAATGCATTTGGAAATGATGGATGAATCACAAGTATATATGTTACGTGATAAACACGATTTAATGTTTACAATGTTACTCATTAACATGATTACATGTTTTCAGTTTTATGCATGGACATGGTTGCATGTCCATATGTTTTTGCATAAACTAGATTACATGTTCATAATGTTATGAGTCAACTTTATTACATGTTCACAATGTTATGGATGAAACCAATTACATGTTAACAATGTTATGCATGGACTTATTTATTTTTTCATAAGTTTATGCGTGAATCTGATTACATTTTTAAAATATTACGTGTGAACCTGATTAATTATTAAAAACGTTATGTGTGGGCATGTTTTCATGTCCTTATGTTAGGTCCAAAAGGGGCCTAGATACCCTAAGAGGGGGGTGAATCAGGGTATGAATAATTTTTTTAAAAAAATCACCATGGGTTCTTGACCTCTTTCTGAAAAGGGTCACTTATTATGATCTCTAATGTTAATGTGCTTTCTAATTTTATCTGATGATGATGAAATGAAAGTAAAAAAGTAATGCTTTCACAAGTACACACAAATTTTTACTTGGTTCACCCTCACTGGGCTACGTCCATGGATCTGTCAACGATGATGTATCGATGTACCAAATTTTCTAAGGATCACATCCAATAATGAGTACAATGATCGGGATAGATCATATATTCCTAGGATATCTTCCTTTACAAGGTTTAGAGTCTGCCCACTGCATTCCCAAGGGTCACTCCCTATGCCTCTTTCCCTGGCTCACTGTCGGTGGAAAGGGTCACCATCTTCCTCTTCCTTCACTCATTTCTCTTAGAAAGGTATCCACTCACAGTTTATCAACTTGTTGATCAAACATAGTTTATGGACATGTAAGAACCTTCATTTGAATGAATTACTTCATCCTCAACTATAAGTAGATGCTCTGTTAGAGTTCATTTTTCACCAGTATATGAAGTCCACCTTCCCGAGTAATTTTAGGTGCCAGAAAATACTTTCACAAACTGTTTTGAAGCTTTTACAAGATTTCTTATGCAAATCACGAACCACCTATTTTTCCCGCATACTATGTAACTAGTTTGGTATGCGTGATACCTTATTCGTGTACCACTGTCACTACCACGAACCTCCCTTCATCCATGGACTGCATCCGTCTTCGTGATCATGTATCGCTACAGCGTAGCGATTCTGCGAACCTCCTCTGCGAATCACCCTCTATCTATGAAATGTTCCCTATTCGTGGACTTCCTTCGCTTCTGCATACCAGAGACCCCCCTCCGCATACCACTTGAGGAATTATTCCTCTTGAATACTGGATATTCTTCCTCTACATACCGGGACACATTCTTCTACGCATCGTACTAATTCTTTAGTGTATTGGACTTCTTTTGTTGGTTAAAAAACACTGCAAACACCTTCGGCAGAATTTCTTATGTGCGAACCACTTCAGACTTTGCTATCCTCCCTTCATGAACTACCTTCTGTATTTTCTGAATTCCTTGATAAAATATGCTTTCTAAGGATGTTAAATCTCCACAAAAATCAGTGGTATTTGAAATTCTTTTATAGGCAATGATATCCACTGAATCCGCTAAACCCAGATTTACAGAATCTTTGACACACCACATATCGATACTCATGACACTACGAACTGAAAGCCATTTGTGAACTATTTTCATACGCACTCCACATACCGACTTTTCTCCAACATAGTAGAACTCCTTCACCGACACCAAGCCACCTGCATATCACACCACCTTCGGTCGTAAAATGTTTTCGATTTCGCAAACCATAGTCACGTACCGTTCCCGCTGCTCTGCGTACCATTCCCAGAACATGGTACGTGGTCCATGAATTATGGTACACAGTTCTCATCCTTTTCCACATTTCTTTAATGTTCTTCATACTGTTCACCGCTATGAAGAAATTCTTCCTTTTCCAACATCAAAATCCCAATTTTGAGGCCCAAAATTTTGGCAAACCCTAGGAAACTACACCACCTTAAAAATATTTTTTTCTAAAAACACAAATAATACTCACTTGCGGTCATATGGACTTGTCAAAAAATGTAACCACACCTAAAACATACTGAGAGGACTCCTTGAGGGGTTTTTACCAACAATCTCCGCCTTTGGTTTTTTTGAAAACTCTTCTAATTCCAATGATGCACATTTTGATACCTCATTAATGTTCCTTCCAACTTTAACCACCATTCTCCTCACACAATTAAGAATATGATCAAGGATTTACACAACAAATAATATAAGCCCACAAGAGCCATGATCGGCGTGAGAAACAAGAGTAAATGAAACATTTATCAAAAAATCACTCCATTTGCGACACCAAGTGTTGAAACCACACTGATGCCAATAATCATATTTCATTACAAACCTCAGTAGTCATGATATCTAACCATTTATCAATCGCTTCTATCATCGTCATATTTAATTCTCCCTATGAGATATAGCTCTTACAATATCTTCAGATCAGCTTCAACTCCCCCTATCTCGCTTCTCCACATAGTAGCTTCTCCCCATGTATTTTCTCCCCTAGAATAGTCACACTTTCTGCCCCTTTGACTATGAACCAAAAGGGAACTTCATGGTTTTCTTCAATAGGGTAGAGACCACATATCAATGCATTAGGGAAAGACACATCATACCTCGAGGAGAGGGGTTCCTACATCCCAACTTTTTCAAGTGTGGGGATTTTACTAGACTCCCGGAGCCCATAAATGAATTTCAAATGCTTATTTGGATAAGGCTTTTATAAGAATATCTATAACTTGTTGTTCTATAGGTACATACTACAACTTTACAAGCCCTTGGTTCACATTCTCCTTGATAAAATGATTTTTTATTTCAATGTTATTTTTCCCTGAGTGATGGATTGGATTTTATCTTAGATTTATAGTGCTTGAATTATCACAATGGATTCTAATCAGATATTTTACTTTAATTCCCATATCTTCAAGTTGCTGCTTCATCCATAATAGTTGCATGCAATATTGAGTAACTGCAATGTATTCAGCTTATAAAGTGCATAATGATATGAAATATTGAATCTTTATTATCTACTAAATACATAACCCTCCATGATAAAAAGAACCTCCAGGTGTTGATTTCCTATCAACTGTTGAACCATCCCAATCTGTATCTGTATATCCCAATAACTCTGGCTTAGATTTCTCATTATACATTATAACAAAGTCAACTATTCCATTGATATACCAAAAAATTATTTTTACTGCTATCATGTGTCTCTCCTAGGGATTTCATTTATACACATGTGTAAAATACGATATAAGGCATTGTCGCTGTCAAGTACAAAAGTCTTCCAATGATTTGCCTATATTCCATGATATTGACTTGACTTCATTATCCAGGGGCAGTTTCAACCGAGTAGAAATTGGGGCCTTCATATCATCAAAATGATTCATTCCAAATCTTCTCAAAACCTCCTTAGAATATTTATATTGTGAAATAATATTTCCATTCTTTCCTTGCATCACTTGTAAACCAAGGAAAACTGTCAGCTCACCAATCATCGACATTTTGACCTCATTTTTCATGAATTTAAAAATTGTCTGCATTGTGCTTCATCTGATCCACCAAATATTATGTCATCGACATAAACTAGTACTATATTACTTTGGATATTTCCATTTTTGAAATACAAATTGTAATCATCTCCATCACATTGGAAGCTAATCGTCTTCAGAAACTGATCAAGCCTTGAATACCATGCTCGTGGTGGTTTCTTCAATCCATATAAAGCCTTATTCAGCCGACAAACCCTATTATCATCTTCATGAACAAGAAAACCATATGGTTTCTCAATGTAGAATTTTTTTCTAGAACTCCATTTAGAAATAATGACTGTATATCCATCTAGATAACCTTAAAAATTATTTTCACTACCATAGCCAAGAATAATCTGACTGTCTCAAGCCTTTCAACAGGTGAAAATGTATCATCAACATCTATACCCTCTATCTAGGAGTACCCTTTTCACACAAGCCGTGCTTTTTTTTGAATAACTAAAACATTTTTATTCTATTTTTTGTGAAATACCCACTTTGTCCTGATAACATTCTTGTTTGCTGGTCTCAAAACAATTTCCCATATCTTATTCTTGTCAATTTGGTCAAGCACTTATTTAATTTTTAGAACCCAATTATCATATTCAACTACTTCACCAAATATTTTAGGCTCCACTTGTGATAAGTATGATTCTTGTCATAGAGACTTCATCCTTCTTGTCTACACTGGTGCTGTTTGATCTTCAATTATGTTTTGTCTATCAATTTTAGATCTTCTTACTAGTCTCTGGGAAGACACTGATATCATATGTGGAATTAAATAATTTAAATTGTTATCTTATTATGTAATTTCATCAACACTTATATTCATTTGAGAAATTTCATCTTATTAAGAGATAGAATGACCCCCCTATGATGTCAAACTCTTCCTATTATTAGGACCACTGTTTAAACCCATAGACATTGTTCTCCTCTGGCATCATTCAGTCTTATCTAACACATGGAATTGATCCATCAAAAAGAACTCTAATACTAATAGGTTATAACCCAATATAGGAAATAAGAGATAATGTTAATAACACAATCTAATTCTAGTGTGCTAAGCTTCTCCCTTTATCTTCTAACTCTTGTATCATATTTTAATCAATTGAAACTCTAGAGCATATCACTTTGTCGCTTTCCATCGTTTTATGGGACTTCCCCAAGGATCGTATATTCCTAAACCTAAAATACCTGAATAATCATATAACATAATTTATATACATAGGGAGAGGGGTAATTATGTAATCCTCAAGAAGAGGATTGTAGTTGATCCTGATGGGTCAACCCTTTCATTCCTTATTGCAAAGAATGACACTTTTTCCTTGCGTGCTCCAACTTCCTAGCCAGCTTCAACTATTCAGGCCAGATGTCTAGCCATTAATTACCCAAATTTTGAGTCTTATTCACATATTTAGGTTCTATAGGTTTCGCCTTCTTTAAAACTTTTGGTTTGTACCCACTAGTAAAAATTTTCTTCTTTGAGGTTCCACCAATTTTCCACATCCCTTTATTCCTTCTCTGAGTAGGAATCTCTCTTCTTTTCATATTCCCTTGCTCATTCCTCCAACATAGAAATCTTCGTCTTTCCTCCCCTTCTTGTCCTGGCACAAAACATGAGAATTTTTCAATGAATTGTTTGTTAATTTTTCTTTTATCATATATCTGATTCACCACACTATTTTGTGATATGGGCGGGTCGCCCACGAAATATACATTCTTATTCTTCCATATTTCTTCATCTTATTTCTAGGTGAGTTTTTCTGAGTGTAACATAAGAAGTGATTGATACACCTTTATTTCAACTCCTTGAGTTATTATTTTGACATTGAGATATTGAGCTTCCTGAAACATACTCATTATGTGTCCCATTCTTCCTCAAGAATAGCATATGATGAATACTTTCTTCTGAGAGACGCTCCTTTTTGATTTCTCATGATGCTTTTTCTTATAATCAGATTTAGAAAAAAATTATCTTCACAGAAGGAAATGTATTCCAATGCCTCAAATAAAAATATTCAATTGTGTCCATGCATTCCACATAAATAGTAAATATGGTCATTAATTATTTTAAATGCCTTTTTAGGTCAACCTCTAGAACCTACATGATTTTTCTTATCTTTGAAACTTTTCACAGCTTTCATCCTCTCATCCATGGAATGGGATTCATCAAATTGAATTCCTATTTTCCTAAATTTTATGTCCTTTGATATGAGAATATATGTTCTATATTATATTTAGAAATAACATATTTTCATTTTCATTTCATCATACCTTGCCAAAGGACAATCAAATAGTTAGTGCAAGGCATCCTTCATTTTAGGATTTCCTTTGACATTGGATCTCTACACTTCATTCTTCACTAATTCGAACTCTTCTTCCAATTGTGCAATATTTAGATCTGTTAATTCAACATGAGAATTATGTTCTATCCTATGATTATTTCCTCTACTCATCTCATCTTTTGATTCATGTGTGATCTTATCCACCATGTCACCTTCCTTCTTTGTTTTTAATTTTTCATGAGAAATAGAATCCGAAATGAATGCATTCTCCTATTGTAACCTTTTCTTTTCCACAACATGTTCAGATAGTTGTCCTGCATGATTACTATTTCTAGATTTCATATTCTCATGTTCTTCTGAGTTCATATTCATTCCCTTTTCATCAGCTTTTAAATTTTCTATCATTGAAGAAAACCTTTACATCTCTTCACCGTGATAATCATTCTTATCCATGTGGTCAGTAGCCACATAAATTAGCCTTTGATTTATGCCTATTAGCTTATTGATCTCAATATTTAGTGCTTAGAATTGGATATATTTAGTTTTAATTTATGAAACTAATTTCATATCCAAATCCTTTTGTTTCATAGAGAGCTTCTTCTTCTGAACTTATTGGAGTTTCTTCATCATTAGTATTTTCATCATCACATGATATATCATTTTTGTCACTAATTACTACAACATTATTGAGTGAGTCTATCTTTTACATGTCTAATTTATCCAAACCATTATTTAGTAAACTGTTGGATTCCTTAAACTCAATCAAAAATTTTCTATAGACACTTCCACACTAAGGAATACCACCTGACTTCTTCTTCTTCTTTATGGTTCTTCTCTTTTCCATGGCACACCAATATAAGAGCATACTGAATATTTAACTTCAGAAATTGACTTTAACCAAGTAGGTGCACATAAATCTTGATAAAAGAAACCTTCACTCTGATACCAATTTATAGTTATAAAAGGGTCCTAGATACACCACGAGGGGACTGGGGGGGGGGGTGAATCAGGGTATGAATACTATTTTCAAAATTATTTTTCCCCATGGGATCTTGACCTTTTTATTACAAGGGTCACTTATTAATCTCTCTAATGTTAATGTACTTTACAATTTTATCAGATGACGATGCACTGAAAGTAATGATGTACATCATGCACAAGGACACAATGATTTTTACTTGGTTCACCCTCACTGGGCTATGTCCAAGGATCCTACAACGATGATGTTCTGATGTACCAAACCCACTAAGGCTCACTACCAATAATGAGTACAATATTCAGGCTAGATCTTCTATGCCTAGGCTGACTACCTTTACTTGTTTTAGGGTCTTCTCACTACATTCCCAAGGGTCACTCCCTATGCCTCTTTCTCTGAGTCATTGCGGGTGGAAAGGGTCACCTTTTTCCTCTTCCTTTGCTCACTGTTCTTGGAAATGAATCCACTCATAGTTTATTGACTTGTAGGACATACAAAGTTCAGGGACATGTAGGCCCCTTCATTTTTATGAATTCCTACATCCTCATCTATAGGTAAGTGCTCTATTGATGTTCCCTTTTAACCTATAGCAGAATTCCACCTTCCCGAGTAATGTTAGGTATCAGAAAATACTTTTTTAAACTATTTTGAATCATTCACAGGATTCCTTGTGCAAATCCTGTAACTCATATTCTTCTCACGTAATAAGTACCCGATTTGATACAAGAGATACCTTCTTTGCATTCTACCATGAACCTCCCTTAATCGGGGGATTGCTTCCATCTTCATGATCGGGTATCGCTACCATGTACCAATTCCAAAAACCTCCTCTGTGATTTAACCTATGTTTGCAAACTATTCACTGTTCATGGACTGCCTTCGCTTCTGCGTACCAGATCTCCCCCTCCACGTACCACCTAAGGAATTCTTCCTCTATCATACCATAGATTCATCCTCCATGTACTGAGACACCTCCTTCCACATACCAAACTTCCTCCACCATGTAGCAGACTTCCTTTGTGGGTTAAGAAGCCCTACAAACACCATTGGAGGAATTTCTATCACGTGAACCACGCCAACCTTCACGATACTCCCTTTGAAAACTGCCTTCTATCTTCACCGAATTCCCAGAGGAAAATATTATTTCTAGTGACGTTCAATATCTACAGTAATCAGTGGGATTATAAATTTTTATACCGACAATGATATCTTCTTAATCCGCTAAATCAAGATTTACTGAATCTTTGACCCACCGCATTAGGATACTCATGCCACAACGAACCGCAAGCCATCCGCGAACCATTTTCATATGCACTCTGTGTACCAAATTTTCTCTTAAATTATATAACTCCTTATCCAAAACCAAGCCACCCGCGTATCACACCACCTTCGATCGCAAACTGATTTTAGTTTTGCAAACCACAGCCAAGTACCGTTCTCGCTGCTCCACGTACCATTCCCAGAACATGGTACGTGGTCCAAGTATTATGGTATTAGGTTATCATCCTTTGGAACATTTCTTCAAATTTATTCATACCGTTCATCCTTGTATAGAAATAATTCCTTTTACAATAACAAACTCATGATTTTGAGGCCCAAAAATTTAGAAAACACTAGGAAATTGTGCCACCTTAAAAACCTACCTTCGACAAACACCAACCATACTCACGTGAAGTCATATGGATTTGTCAACAAACACAACCACCCCCAGAACATATCGAGATGAATCCTTGAGGGTTTTTTCCCCACACCATATGTTTATTAGAGGGCCTAAACTCAGTTCCATAACATAATGAGTGAACCTGCTTCTTCTTTTACATGTTACCAATAATATAAGATGATGTGTAGGACACACTTACGTGTTATATTCCTATGTTATGATTTAATGCCTTTTTTTCTCATCAACCTTATCATATTTGTCCTATGAATAATAAATATTTACACCATGAATATTGATTCTGATCTTTAATATGCCAGGTATGATATTCTAATGATATGATTATGTTCTCATATCCTTATACTCACGATTTCTATTACATGTCTCCTTATATAAACTTAATGAGAATCATAGATCACCCCTTTATTATTTATCCTCTCACTAGGTTATGAAGAATTTTTTTATGTAGGAATACGTAATGAGAAGATTCTTGTGGGAAGCATTTTAGATCTTTCACTGAGTTGTAATATTTTCTTCTATCTTTTCAAAAAACAATAAATTTTTACTGTCTGAAGGAATGTATTTGTTTAATGTGCTAAAGATTCCTCTAAAATAATGTAATATTCATATATGTTAATTTGGGGTCACTATATTTGTCATCAAAGGAATTTTTTAGTCATCATTTTAAGGCAATAATGATAAAACCTTAGTGAGATACCTAGGGATATTTCAAAGGATATGTTTAGGGATATCTCTAAGGATAAGCCTAAGGTTTCATAGGATGGTTTCATAATTGTGATGTCCTAGTACTTATTTTTCATGATTATATGGTTTTACCCTATGACAAGTGATTCTCACACTATTCTTTCTAATTTTTTTCAATGGAGAGAACCAAAAGGAAAAAGGTTAATACTGAATGTGATGAAAAATTTTCTAATGAGTAGTCAAATGACCTAATCACTGAAGTGAAGGATGTTGTGATCATGACTAAAATTTTTTTCACACAAAATGATTAAAAATATGTGACTTAACCAACTATCAGACACAAAATGTTGATAACTAAGCAGCTCATTGAGATTTCGGGTAATTGAGACCATCAAGAAATGATGAATATGTTTCCTTTGTGTCAAGAATGTGGGAGGAATCACCAAAGTGAATGTCTTAAAGGAACAAGAATATGTTTTCATTGTGAAAAAGTAGGACCCCAAGAAAGTAAATACAAAGAGAAAATAAAGTGATTTGTTAACACAGTGGATGGGGAAATTTGACTCCCTAATAAATCATCGATAGTTAAATGATTTAAGTGTGGAATGAATTGCCATAATGTTAATCATTGTCCTAAGTGGAAAGCTCTGGAAGAGAACCAGAAAGGTGGTATGAGTAATGGTTATATTGATGATGATGACGATGAGAATATAGATGAAATGATAAGTAAATTTTTATTATGTAATAGGATAAGGTATCTGTTTTATGACATAAAGATGAAGTATAATAAATTATGTTTTAAATTATTTAGATTAGAGAATTACGAACGGTGAATTTTGTAAGGATTATTCCATTTAGGTTTTTTCTAAGGATTAAGAAAGATTATGTTGAATGATTCTGATGGTATAAAAAGTTATTTTATAGAAAGGGGACATTTTAAATAACAAATTATAATCCATGATATTTTCATGATTTTGAGATAATGATTTTTGGTTAAAGATATATAGGTTATGAAAATGTAAAATAGATGGTACTAATTTCCTTATAACTGATAAGGGATTTTTTTGACAAGTATTTTATTCTTTAATTTTGGAATTTTACAACATTTTTTGGATTTATGGAATATATCCAATAATATTTATAATAATGAATCATGAATGTTTTCATTAAAGATTTCTGGTAATTTAATTTATTACCTTGTGTCAAGAGAATACATGATAAATGTATTCACATCTTTTTTATGGGACAAAAAAAATATACTTTAGGATATATAGGGGATCAATGGTATGATATTTATAAGATTTATAGTGACCATATTCTATATTTTTAGACTACCAGGGTTATAAGATTAAACATATATGGAATGGTTTCTGTTAAACTTCAGATGAGGTTTTAGAGAAAAAATTATCATCTCTTTATGTTAGAATTTATTCATATATGTTTACTTATGATAACCATTTTTGTTTGATAAGGACATATGGAACGACCTATCATTATATTTATGGATTTTATGATCTTTTAATGCTTCATAAATGAAAAATTATCTTTCATATATCAGGATTATAGATTAAGAGGAAGTTGATCAAGGCACAAAATTGTAACGTCCTGGTTCCAGAAGCCACTCAGAGGCGCCCCGTACCTGGTTGGTCACATGTCCTCAAATGAATTTCCATGAACGCCATAGGATAATAACTAGATGCAAGGGCCTTGGGTGTGACAGTGGAGAAACTATGCCCTCATTGGCAGAGTAACATAGTGGTAGAAAGCAATAGCAAAATCAGAAGTAAGAATAATCCATCCAAAAGTAATCAACATAAAAATGAAATATAATAAACTATAGAACACACATATATATAAATGATGCATGATACATATGTCTAGGAAAACAGAAAAAAAATCACAATGCTGGAATAAAAATAATTCTAAACCAAAGTACCAAAAAATGGATAACAACTCCTCAGCATCGCAAACCTCAGCTTGGTCCCATGCTCTCCAGCTCCACAACATTCATGTACTCTAAGTAGAAGGGAACTTGCCCTTATCTATACATAAAGCAATATAATCTGTTTGGGCAAAAAAACATGGCCCAAAAAGGGTGTGAGACTAAATCCCAATAGGAAACCAACATGAGATCTGTGCCTAACTGTCAGTGAATATATGGCAGGCAGCAAGCAAATAAATGCAGTAAAAAAGGATTTACCCAAGGTAAACAATTCATAGTTTCAATGCATTCAATATTATATATCATGTAACAACTAAACAAAGAAAGTAATCACAAACAGGTAACCCTCTGGGAAGTAATCACATCTTATCCCCTCTGGTCCTACCTTGCAACACAAGCAACCCTCTGGGAAGTACTCTCAGTCTATCCCCTTTGGTTGAGCTTCTGCATAGACTCTCTGAGGAAGCAATCATCATAAATTCCTCTTATAGTATAATATTGGTAACTAAAGGATCTCTGGGGAGGCACTCAATGTCTATTATCTCTGTGTCCTGCATCTAGGATATATAGAAACTTCGAGGAAGAACATCCGACAATTCCCCATATTCTCTCACATCCTAAGTAAAACAGAAACTCAGAAGAAGCCCTTACATCCATTCTCCCTATGGTCTATACACCAGGTTCTCACAGCCCTGTGTAAGGAAAGTATGTATAGAAACACCTATCAGCCAATTTACACCTTAGGAACTACATGGATAACAGTCTACATCATATCATCATATCAAAACAATCACACCATCCTACAAGTAGGCATGGGAAAGTAAACAACAACCTAACATAAAAACTAGGCGCAATGTTCAAAATAGGAAATCATGCATGGAAGAAACTTAAAAAGCATATAAATTAACCCTATTCACATACAATTAACCTCTACTCAAGAATATAAGCATATCTGGAAAACAATAGGGATAAAATGGTAAACACGCAATACCTCGTTCATGGGTATTGGGGGTTTTTGCACATATAACTCAAATAAATTAAATAGATATGCACAAACCAGCAACCTCAGCATTAGAAGATCATTATACTTGTGTCTCAGGGCTTGAATCACCTTTGAACACCGATGAACTACAAAAACGTCTAAAAATTTCAATAAAGGACAACTTAATAAGGGTGAAGAATTGGGAAATGAAGCAAAAGCATAAGAGAGATCTTTCTGAGGTGATCCCAACGCAATTGATAGTGGTAGAATCAGAGTTCGGATGCTCGGTTGGGGGCTTGGTAACACCACGAGATTTTATGAAAAATATTATTTTAATTTCATTTATGTATTCTATTATAGAGCACATCAAGTTTATCTTGTACTATACGCAACACGGTATTAGCTTGCAGTATACGCAACGCTATTCTTGGATCGTGTTACACGCAATTTCATGTTCGTTTTATAATAGTCATTATACGCAACATTGAGTGTGTTTATATATATATATATTAAATGTATAAATGAAATATTTTTTTATTCTGTTATACAAAAAAATTAAGGATTCTTGCACAACACGCAACCTCGACTTGGCTTGCATTACATGCAATCGTGACCTTCCTCGATAGCGTGTGTTGTACGCAATACCGGGTTTTACTAAACAACGATATATTATTATAATATTATTATGAACTAGAAATTATGAATAGTATTAACTAAATTTTGAATTTTATAATATTATTACTCATCTTACACATTTTCTAGAACATGGTATGACAACAAAATCAATTTTTTGGGTGAAATAAGTATTTTTCGAAAAATGCTGTTTTGCCGCCTTTTGATGGGGCACCCACATTAAATCTAGTTTTTGACATGTTTATAAGTTAAATTTGACAAAATATAATTGTTCTTTGTAATCCAGATATAAATATTTACTTTGGATAAAATTTTCATATTATTCTGATAACTTGCATATTTTAATGAATAGTAAAAACACTCTATATTTTAATTAAAATTTTTTTTTCATCATAATAATTTATATGGTTAAATTATAATATTTAATGTTTTTAAAATATGAATATAATATATTTTTACCATTTAATATAATTTATGTCATTAGAATTGATTTTACATTGAATTCATAGGTTAAATAAATTCAATCTTTGGCAATGTTTTAACTTTTAAAACCCGTTTCTTTCAACAATGGGATTAATTTTAATTTAATTTCTGTAACTTTTTTGTATTGAATTTGGAAAAATGGATTCCATATTTGGAATCATTGGGTCCAAATCATGTTAATAAGCTACTTTTTATTTTTGGGAATTATGAATAGTAACTACGGTAATTTTTATTTACTGCGGTTAAAGGTAAATAGGGTAATTCAAGGTTAAAAGAATATTATAATAAATAAAAATTACCTTTAAACTTGTACTAACCTTATTGTATGAGTAGTGGATGACCATGGGCATACTTGGGCCGATTTGGGACCCCAATGAGCCACTTGGTAGTGAAAATGACAATTTGGATTAATTAATTTAACATAATCACAAAATTGACATTAACAAAAATCTTTTAGTAATTAATTCGTATTAGGGGTTATATAAGTCATATTTTCGACTATAAATATTATTTGAAAAGATAAAAAGATTCCCTACATCATGGTATTTTTTTCATAATTTTTAGACATCAAATGAATTAAATTATCTATGACACAATAATGATGTAGTGTTTACCTCATTAATAAATGATTTAAATAAATAAGATTATAATGATTAATATATCATCCAAAACCTGTCCAATTCCAATTTTATGATTTTATTTAGAATATGAGGCATCTTATATTTGAAATTAATGTGTTTTGGACCTCTTGAAACCGAATATAAGTTTATAATAAAATAATGTTTTCACACTTTCCTAAAGAGCCCCTCCTCTCCCTTATAAAAGGAGACCACTTCTATGCAATTACTCACACCTCTCAAGCCTTTTTTATCGTCCAAACTCTGCCCAAATAAGCTCCCTACATCCCTATACTACCCCCTTAAGCCTTACATTAGGCATAAGACTTTCCAAGATGTCCTTTTGGTTCAAACCAAAGGAAGTTACCAAAATTAAAGGTAACAGTTTCTCTTAAGTTGTTTTCTTTAATTATACTTCTCCAACCCCTAAACTCTTTTTAATCCTTTCATTAGTAACAAAAAAAATATCCTAAATATACAAGTATGTTTTATGAGAAGTATTCTAACTACACTTACACACACCTTTATCTAATGGATGAAGAACATAATGTTTCTATGATGGCAAACTAACGCCTCACGAAACGATGATTGTTCGATTTTCTCCTACCACCTCTCATGGTGGCCATTATGATAGAAAAGTATTTATATATAATATATATTATGTTTATTATTTTCTTATCCTTCTTTAATTACCAATTATATCAATCCTTTATGGTTCCATAGTCGGTAAATACGATAATCTCATTTGACGAAGTGCGGACTACCGCCCCCTCAAAGTGATGTGATTCGTTAATACCATATGTGGGATGTATAAAGGATGTGGTTAATGATATTATATATGATATTATACTGGAATTATAATATTCCTATGTATAATTATGTTTTAATTACATTAAAATAAGAAGTAGAAATGAAAGTAGCGTTCATGCGTACGTACGACTTACCCTCTCCATGAACGGTGTGTTTCATTTCTTACCTCCATATGTTATGTACTATTATAAATGCTTGTATATGCTGGATATATATTGAATTTATATGATATATAAATCATGATTTAAATTTTGTAAGTAAGTAAATCATTATATAAGTAATAATAACATCAAGAACAACAAGTCCAAACGCGTACGATAAATAAGATGATTTTACCCAAAACACTAATTTAACATTAATTTCCAAAATAATGGGTAATATAAAGTCATAATTGAACCATATATGATATCATAACAATTAATATGATTCTGTAATAAGTCAATGACATTATTTAAATCATTATACAGGAGGTTTGTATACGTACAAAGCATACCAGACCTAAGGTAAGGGATAATTTTGCAAATCTCATTTTTATCTGAGATTGCTTATTCGTAAGTATTTACTGGGGTTATTTCTATCATCCATGTCCATATTTTATAAAATTGTATTCATGTATGTTTAAATTTATTTTTACCCATTTTGACTTTTACCCCATGGTATGGAAGGAATCTTTCTTTTATTTACCCTACAAGGTACTTTTTGACTTTTCTGACAAAAGTACGAGAAGAATGTTTTTTTAACGTATACGGCATGAAAGGATTTTTACGGTTTTATAAAGCATTATTTTCATGAATCTTCCTCCAAATGATTTTATGACTATTTTCAAAAAAATATCTTTCTTTTAAAATTGCATGAAGTTTTGTGAAAAGAAATTGATTTTGAAGAAGAAAGGATATTTTCCTCAGGAATTCATTTCAAGTGTTTTATCAAAACCATTTTTCCATCTAAGATGACATTATTTTATATGTGTATGTTTCAAGTATAATGTCATTTTGATTTACATGGTTTCACTTTTCTTATGTTGATATATCCATTTGTTTTATATGGATTATGTGATAATGGGATGATGTTTATGAAACCCATTTTATTCTTTGGGTTATGATGAATGTTTCAAGTTTATTTTGTGGCACAAGTAAGAATGATTTCATTATGAGATGGGTGGGACCTATATCTCCCTCCGATGCATTGGGTAAAGATTTATATCTCATGATATAGACATGGCTGGAACGGAAAGTTAAACCGGTTCAGTAATACAAGACTCGAACGAGGAGTGAACTCGATTCAGAAAGGGACTTTGTCCACTAAGATGGTCTTGGAAGCAATACCTTGGATAATATGAAAATCATATCATGTGCTTAATGGTTTCCACAATTACATGTTTCATTCCCATGCTATTTTATCCTTCTTAATGTTTCTTTATGATCTATGCCTTATGTACTTCCATGTTTTATGTCATTGCTCAAGCTTTTGATGTTTAAACATTATGTTCATGTTTGTAAGTTCAAATGTATATGGTATGTTTTATTTTATCCATGATTACCCTTACTGAAAATTTCAGCTCACCCTTTTTATGTTTTCTTTACCCCAGGATATAAAGAAGGGTTTTAGATAAGAAAAAAAGGGGAAGATCTTTATGGGAGATGTTGAAGATATTTCACTATAGCGACCCGACCTTTTCTTACATTACTATTACATCATTTCAAAGATAAACAACATAATATTATTACACATATAGGATCCAGAGGTTTAGTTTCTTGGGAAAACTAGGACCATACACAAAAGAAATACAACATCAACCATAAACATTTATTTAATTTCTTCTTCACTAGCTTCTTAGTGGCACTTGTCCTCTCCTTAGTACATGTAGCCACCTAAGGATATACATCAAAAGGGGTGAGATAAATCCCAGTAAAAGGATAGATAAGAATAATACATCATGGGGTGAGCATAATCATGACATAGGAAAAAGATCATGAACATGAGAGGAGCATAAATAATAGACTTGAAATGTGGCAATGCATAAAAATGAAACATCATGTCTTAGTGGTTAACTACCACACATGCTTGTGAAAAAAGATAGCATCTTGTTCACACATAATTTCACATTTACTCATGAGATTTATCACTTTACCCAATGTATTGGAGCACTATATAATTCCAGGTGCACCCGTCACATTTAAACATTCATATTGCGCTATATAATTCCGGGCACACCCGTCACATCATAACATTATCATTATCATGATTGACACATAGAAAACATATCTAACATGTACATAAATAACCAATTTAAAGTAATTGGTTTCATCTCATAATAACACATTCATAAGCATTGGGTTCCCAAAAGAAAGAGGGAACAACACACTTGATACAAGAACCATCAACCTTGAATGAGAGGTAAAAGGTGAGATCTTGAAAGAAGAGTTCGTTTAGAAAACATTTTTATGGACATAAAATCCAGTGAGAAACATGTATATCCCAGAAAAGTAAAGTGAATGATGAAAAAATGATCTTTGAGGAGTAACCATATCAAAAATGGTCTGAAAGAGGGAGAACCCAAAGGAAGAAAGTTGGGTTCGCGAATTTCCCCTTACCTTGTACTTGAATGCCTCATTCTCTTTAATGTCCGGTATAATGACATTATATTCATTAATTAGAAATTAAATAACCTTTTATACATTAATAAGGTTCATTCTGGTTTCATTATTTCATATTATGTTCCTTTGGATGACTTATAGAGTTTAAAAACATTGATCGGGGATGTTCGTTTTCATGGTTTTCTTGAGCGGTCCACTTGTATTCTTAAATTGATGTTTGGGTAGATCATGGGTAAAAATACATAACTGATATGACATGTTATTAATTATATTACAGAATCTTGAATTATTTTATAATGAGTTATGTTAGATCCTTGTGGACGAATCATTAGATAAGAATTAAATGAAGATTATTTGGGTTAATTTGAGCGGTTTTTGGATCACAACGAACTCGTTTTAACTTTTAACATAGTAATTTGGACATAGGTTATTTCCAGAACATAAAATGTAACATAATACATATAAAATATTCTGTTTCAACCATAAAAATGGTTTCATGACCATATTGAATGTAGAAATGGAAGAAGAGAACATGTCGTTTTTGAAGGTGATAAATTTAACACCTCATGAACAATGTACTCTTTAATAAAATAAAAGGAAGAGGGAAAGGGTGTGGGGTGATATAATATACCATAATAATTATAGTATATGAATAATAGTAGAGTTAAAATAAAAATTTGGATGAATATAGGTGGGGAGAGATCAAGAAAGGAACTTGAATTTGAAAGGAAATTAAAGGAGAATAGGGAGAGAAATTACCTCTAGAATCTTCCTCTTGAGATCCTCCTTAAGGAAGATAGGCTTGGTCTTTTGATGAGACCAGAAGCTTCTGGACATGGGGAAGGGGCTAGGGAAGGTGTTTGGGCAGAGTTTAGAGAAGTCTTGGAGATTGAGAGGTGTGAGGAAAAGAGGGAGTGAAGGGTGGCTTTTATAGTGGAGGGGAGAGGGGTTTCTTTAATATAAAATTTATTAGTTTATTAATTTCACCTAAGACAAGGAATAGTGAGTCTTGGATGAATAATAAAAGTAAATAAGGCATGTGAGTTCGGGATTTTGGTGCTTACAACACTTGTGATGTCAGGAGCAATGGGTTTTAATTAAAATGTATTTATATGGTAAATTAATGTATTCTACTATTCACCAAAAATTCAAGTATCTCAGAAAAATCCAAAAAATTTACCCCAACCATTTTTCGACGTGTATAATCCAAAAATGAAGTCCATTTTTGAAAAATAATTTTCTAAATATTATTAATTTAATATTTAAATAAAATCATAATTTACATTAAAAAACGGTTTTTAAGATTAAAATTGATTTTATAGTTCTTTCAAAAATTACGTAGGGTCTTATAAAATTATCTAAAAACTATTAGTAATTGATTAAATAATTTATGAATATAATTCACGGAAATAAATATTCTTTTAAATTAATTAATAAATTATTTTTAATTATTTATTACTTATAAAATACCAAAAACGTTTACTAAGGTCAAATTATCACTTTCTATGATGTCTAAATTTTATTTTATTATTCATAGGTAATGCTACTCTTATTTACTATTCATAAGGGTCATATTACTATTCATAAGGCTAGGTTACTATTCATAAGGGTAGGTTACATTTCACCAAAAATTATTTTTGTTTCATTAGACTCCAAAAACCATCTTGAACACAACCGTGTATGTCAGATTTTTAAAATTCCAACCATAGGGGTGACGAAATTATATTTAAAGGTCACTTATCACTTAGTAGTTCATTATTTTGTGTTTTTATGACATAAATATAAGAAGGGAATTTTCTATTAAAAAACTTTGGGTCGTTACATTCTTCCCCCCTTAAGAAATTTCGCCCCCGAAATTTCACTTTACACAAATAGGTGAGGGTACTTCTCCTTCATTGCCTCTTCTGGTTCCCAAGTTGCTTCCTAAAACTTATGGTTCCTCCACAACACTTTGACAAGGCAGGTTGTCTTGTTGCGTAGAACCTTATCACTTCGGTTCAGAATTTTTACCGGCTGCTCCTCATAGGAGAGATCATCTTCCAGCTGTACCACTTCTGAGTTTAGTACATGTGAGTGGTCTTGTATGTACTTCCTTAGTAGTGATACATGAAACACATCATGAACTTGAGCCATATTTGGTGGAAGTTCCAGATGATAGGCCACAGATCCTATGCGGTCAAGGATCTCAAAGGGGCCAGTGTACCTTGGGCTTAGCTTCCCTTTCTTCACGAATTGCATGACTCTCTTCCATGGAGATATTCGAAGGAAGACTTTATCTCTAATGTCGAACTCCAAGTCCCTTCGACGATTGTCAGCATAGCTCTTTTACCGACTTTGGGTAGCTTTGATGTGTTTCTGGATGACTTGAACCTTCTCTATCATCTCTTGAACAAGATCAGGACCAAGTAGCTTTCGTTCTCCAACTTCATCCCAAAAGGTTGGAGTTCTACATCGATTCCCATAAAGAGCTTCATACAGAGCCATATGAATACTCGAGTGGAAGTTATTGTTGTATGAGAACTCAACCAATGGGAGATACTGATCCCAACCACCTTTGAATTCAAGAGAGTAGGATCTTAGCATATCTTCAAGTGTCTGAATAGTCCTTTCAGACTGGCCATCGGTTTGGGGGTGATAGGCCATGCTGAAATTTAATTCAGTACTCAAAGCATGTTGAAGGCTCCTCCAGAATTTAGATGTGAACCTTGGATCACGGTCAGAGACAATTGAGAGTGGAACACCGTTCAATCTCACTACTTCACATATATCCTTGCAAGTTGTTCAAGTGAGAGGTCTTCCTGAATAGTGATAAAATGGGCAGTCTTGGTGAGTCGATCAACCACAACCCATATCACATTATTTCCTCTTGAGGTCTTCGGGAGACCCGTGACAAAGTCCATAGTAACATTTTCCCATTTCCACATGGGTAGAGGCAATGGCTGCATCATACCTTTGGACTTTTGTCTCTCAGCTTTAACTTTCTAACATACCAAGCAATTTGATATATATTCCACAATCTCCTTCTTCATGTTATCCCACCATAAGTGTTCTCGGAGATCACGGTACATCTTGGTACTCCCAGGATGGATAGATAATGTTGAGCTATGTGCATTATCCAATAGCTCATTCTTTATCCCAGGTGATGAAGGCACACAAAGCCACGTTCCAAACCAAATCACACCATCATCGTCGATATGGAACTCTTGCAGCTTCCCTTCCTTTACTGCATTCACCCTCTTTTGTATCTCCACATCATCCCTTTTTGCTTCCTTAATCTTCTGTTGGATGGATGGTTGCGCAATCATTTGGGAAAGGTAGGATGTATCCCCTGGCCTTATGATTTCCAAATCCATCCTTTGCCTATCCAAGAAGATAGGGTCTTTCTCAATCCTCAACATGGATATAGTAGCAGGTTCTTTCCTGCTTAGAGCATCAGCTACCTTGTTCGCCTTTCCAAGATGATAGTGAATAGAGCAATCATAATACTTGATTAGCTATAACCATCTCCTTGGATGCATGTTGAGCACCTTTTGTGTGAATATATACTTTAGGCTCTTGTGGTCGGTGTATATGTCACGCTTCTTTCCATAAAGGTAGTGCTGCTAGATTTTCAAGGCAAAAATCACGGCTACCAGCTCTAGATCATGCGTCGGGTAGTTCTACTCATGGATCTTCAAATTTCGTGAGGTGTAGGCTATCACATTATCATTTTTCATGAGTACACAACCCAAGCCTTTCTTTAAAGCATCGCTGTATATCACAAAACTTTCTCCACTTTTCGGTAGTGTGAGTACAGGTGCAGCGATCAGCCTTCTCTTTAGCTCCTTGAAGCTTCCCTCACATTCATCCGTCCAGACATACTTTACCCCTTTACTTGTTAACTTAGTTAGCGGGCTTGAAAATCTTGAGAAGTTTCTCATAAATCATCGATAGTACCCATCTAATCCAAGAAAACTACGGATTTCTGTGACACTAGAGGGCCTGGGCCATTCCTCAATCGCCTTTGTCTTTGAAGGATCAACATAAATTCCCTCACTTGTGATCACATGTCCCATGAACGTGACTTGATTCATCCAAAAGTCACACTTGCTGAACTTGGCGTACAACTTCTCCTTTCTCAATGTCGCCAACACAAGTCTTAGATGTTCTTCATGTTCCTCCTTTCTCTTGGAGTAGATGAGAATATCATCGATAAACACTACCAAAAAATTGTCTAGTTAATGCCTAAAGAATCTATTCATCAAATCCATGAAAATTGCAGGGGCATTAGTAAGTCCAAAGGGCATCACCAAAAACTCATAGTGTGCATACCTTGTACGGAAGGCGGTCTTCTGAATATCTTCCTTCTTCACCTTTACCTGATGATATCCAAAACGAAGATCCACCTTTGAGAAGTATTGATCTCCTCTTAACTGATCGAACAAGTCATCAATCCTTGGAAGAGGATATTCGTTCTTTATAGTGATCTTGTTGAGTTCCCGATAATCGATACATAGCTACATGGTTCCATCCTTCTTCTTCACAAAGAGAACTAGCGCACCCCAAGGTGATGCACTAGGGCGTATGAACCCTTTGTCCAGATGCTCTTTTAGCTGCTTCTTTAACTCCTCCAGTTCGATAGGAGCCATCCTATAGGGGCACTTCGAGATAGGAGTAGCTCCGGGTATGAGTTCAGTTGAGAACTCTACCTCACGATCCGGGGGAATTCCAGGTAACTCTTTGGGAAATACATCACTGTATTCCCTCACGATGGGTGTTTCCTCAAGGTTGGCACTTTCCTTCGACTCAACCATTTGGGAGAGGTATGCTTCTTCATAGGGAATCAACACCCACACCATTTAAGGATTTTTCAAAGGATATTCATGATCTTACTTGCATTTGTAGAGGAGCACGGGATGGTTCGGAATATGAAAATATATTTCCTTTTCCCGAAAGTTGATATGTGCTCTATATAACGAGAGCCAACCCATTCCCATTATAGCGTCGAATTCCACCAAGGGAAGTATTACGAGATTTTCTGGAAGAATCTTCCCACATACATCAATAAGAGAAGAGTCAAACACTTGGGTTGCAATGATTTCACCACTTAATGTTTTTACAGATATCTCTACTTCAAGGTTTCGGGGCTTCGATTCTATAGTTCTAGAAAACTTGCAAGATATAAAGGAATGCGTAGAACCAGAATCAAATAAGACTTTTGACATTCTTGAGTGAATAGGAAGTGTACCTTATACGACTTCATTATCATGTTCCACCTCCGCAGTAGTGCTGGCATAAGCCTTACCTTGTTCCTTTGGCTTTGGTGGTTATTGGCACTGATTACTCTCGAGAGCTCGAGGTTTAGTGCACTGGTTTGAATAGTGCCCTAGCTTTCTACAGTTGTAGCATTGAACCATGAGTGGTTTTCTCCTTTCATCAGCTACATTATCATTCCTTTTCATGTCTTTTCAACACTCATGAGAAAGGTTTCCTTCTTTCCCAAACTTGAATCATTTCCCCGTACCTTTGAGGTAGTTCCCATGGTGCAACTTCCCACATTTTTTGCATGTGGGTCGTTGTGTTTTCTTCCCACCTTTTTCATTAAATCCACCGGCTTGAGACTCCATCTATCTTTTCTTATCACCATAGCCATGTGACCATTCTACAAACTCCATCTCCACTTTGAGTGCACACCGAACAACTTCTTTATAACTCCAAAAGTCTCAAATTGAAAGAGCCTTTCGAAGATGTGGGTTTAATCCAATAAATAATCTATCAATTTTTCTATCATTGTTGATAACAAAACCCGAAGCATACCTTGCGAGCCTTGTGAAATTTGCTTCATAGGTTGTGATAGATTCTCCTTCTTTTTCCTTGAGCTCTATGAATTCTCTCTCCATCTTCGTGTGAAGAGTTCTTGGGAAGTACTTATTAAGAAACATTATCTTAAAGTCTTCCCATTCCATCTCTTCAATTTCCTCTCTTGGCTTGGTGTTCTTAATCAAAGCCCACCATTGATCAGCTTCTCCATATAGACGATAAACGGCTAGAGTCACCTTCTCCATCTCGAAACAGTGAAGAATAGAAAATATCTTATCCATGGAGTTGACCCACTATTCCGCAACTAGTGGATCAGAAGATCCACAAAACATCAGTGGTCGTTGTCGCATAAAACATTCGATAGCTAGTTTCTCCCTCTTTGGTGAAGGAGGATGTTCCCTATTATTATGGTTATTATTCATAACCTAAGATAATTGGGTAAGCATCGCCATGATGATTTGAACTCCACCTCCCAAATCATTGGGGATGTTGTTCGGGCAATCGTTGCATTGGCCCTCGCAAGAGTTGTTGGCCTGATTTCTCCTGGTTCCCACCATTTTCTAAAATAGAAAAGGTTAGAACAAAAAATCAGTAAACAAGTCATGAATAACATATACATTTAAAAAATTATACCAAAAACATAACATATGAGATCCCTAGGTAAATATCCTTGTGTGCATATTTGTACTTAGTATCATGTTGTAGGTTTTATCTAGGGTTCACTAATCCTAATCCCCAAATTAACTAAACCTTTCCTCTGATACCAACTATAGCGACCCAACCTTTTGTTACATTACTATTACATAATTTCAAAGATAAACAACATAATAGTATTAAACATAGAGTATCTAGAGGTTTTGTGTCTTGGGAAAACTAGGACCATACACCAAAGAAATACAACATCAACCATAAACATTTATTTAATTTCTTCTTCACTAGTTTCTTAGTGGCACTTGTCCTCTCCTTAGTACATGTAGCCACCTGAGGATATACATAAAAAGGGGTGAGATAAAGCCCAGTAAGAGGATAGATAAGAACAATACATCTTGGGGTGAGTATAATCATGACAAAGGCAAAAGATCATGAACATGAGAGGAGCATAAATAATAGACTTGAAATGTGGCAATGCATAAAAATGAAACATCATGTCTTAGTGGTTAACTACCACACATGCTTGTGAAAAAATATAGCATATTGTTCACACATCATTTCAAATTTACTCATGAGATTCATCACTTTACTCAATGCATTGGAGCACTTTATAATTCCGGGCGCACCCGTCACATTTAAACATTTATATTGCGCTATATAATTCCGGGCGCACCCGTCACATCATAACATTATCATTATCATGATTACCACATAGAAAATATATCAAACATTTACATAAAAAACCCATGTAAAGGAATGGGTTTCATCTCATAATATCACATTCATAAGCTTTGGGTTACCAAAAGAAAGAGGGAAGAACACACTTGATACAAGAACCATCAACCTTGAATGAGAGGTAAAAGGTGAGATCTTGAAAGAAGAGTTCTTTTGGAAAACATTTTTATGGACATAAAAACCAGTGAAAAACATGTATATCCTAGAAAAGTAAACTTAATGATGAACAAATGATCTTTGAGGAGTAACCATATCAAAAATGGAGTGAAATAGGGAGAACCCGAAGGAAGAAAGTTGGGTTCACGATTTTCCCTTTACCTTGTACTCGAATGCCTCCTTCTCTTTAATGTCCTGTATAATGACATTATATTCATTAATTATAAATTCCAGAACCTTTTATACATTTATAGGGTTCATTATGGTTTCATTATTTCATATTATGTTCTTTTGGATGACTTATAGAGTTTAAAAACATTGATTGGGGATGTTCGTTTTCATGGTTTTCTTGAGCGGTCCAATTGTATTCTTAAATTGATGATTGGGTAGATCATGGGTAAACATCCAGAACTGATATTACATGTTATTAATGATATTACAGAATCTTTAATTATTTTATAATGAGTTATGTTAGATCCATGTGGACAAATCATTAGATAAGAATTAAATGAAGATTATTTGGGTTAATTTGAGAGGTTTTTGGATCACAACAAACTCGTTTTAACTGTTAACCTAGTAATTTGGACATAGGTTATTTACAGAACTTAAAATGGAACATAATACATATAAAATATTCTGGTTCAACCATAAAAATGGTTTCATGACCATATTGAATGTAGAAATGGAAGAAGAGAACATGTCATTCTTGAAGGTGATAAATTTAACACCTCATGAACAACGTTTTATTTAATAAAATAAAAGGAAGAGGGAAAGGGTGTGGGTGATATAATATACCATCATAATTACATTATATGTATAATAATGTAGTTACAAAACAATTTGGATGAATATAGGTGGGGATAGATCAAGAAAGGAACTTGAACTTGAAAGGAAATTAATGGAGAAGAGGGAGAGAAATTACATCTAGAATCTTCCACTTGAGATCCTCCTTAAGGAAGATAGGCTTGGTGTTTTTATGAAACCAGCAGCTTTTGGAAGTGGGGACAGGGATAGGAAAGGTGTTTGGGTAGAGTTTAGAGAAGTCTTGGAGCTTGAGAGGTGTGAGGAAAAGAGGGAGTGAAGGGTGGCTTTTATAGTGGAGGGGAGAGGGGTTTCCTTAATATAAAATTGATTAGTTTATTAATTTCACCTAAGACAACGAATAGTGAGTCTTGGATGACTAATAACAGTAAATAAGGCATGTGAGTTCGGGATTTGGGTGCTTACATCACTTTTGATGTCAGGAATAGTGGGTTTTAATTAAAATGTATTTATATGGTAAATTAATGTATTCTACTATTCACCAAAAATTCATGTATCTCAGAAAAATCCCAAAATTTTACCCCAACCATTTTTCGATTCGTAGAATCCAAAATTGAAGTCCATTTTTGAAAAATAATTTTCTAAATATTATTAATTTAATATTTAAATAAAATCAAAATTTACTTAAAAAACAGTTTTTAAGAAAAAAACTGATTTAATAGTTCTTTCAAAAATTACGTAGGGTCTTATAAAATTATCTAAAAACTATTAGGCATTGATTCAATAATTTATGAATATAATTCAGGGAAATAAATATTCTTTTAAATTAATTAATAAATTATAATTAATTATTTATGACATATAAAATACCCAAAATGTTTACTAAGGTCAAATTATCACTTTCTATGATGTCTAAATTTCATTTTATTATTCATAGGTAATGTTACTCTTATTTACTATTCATAAGGGTAATATTACTATTCATAAGGGTAGGTTACTATTCATAAGGGTAGGTTACTCTTCACCAAAAATTATTTTTGTTTCATTAGACTCCAAAAACCATCTTGAACACAACCGTGCATGTCAGACTTTTAAAATTCCAACCATAGGGGTGACAAAATTATGTTTAAAGGTCACTTATCACATAGTAGTTCATTATTTTGTGTTTTTGTGACATAAATATAAGAAGGGAATTTTCTATTGAAAAACTTTGGGTCGTTACATTCACCACGATTAGAAGATTACGTTCCAAGTTTCCAAAGACACTAAACTATTATGGTCCTTGTGTGTCTATTTTTGTTATGTATAAAGTATTCCGCAAAAGTAATGTAATGTCCATGTACCTCAAGCTTCGGGTCTCTACGATTGGTATTAGAGGCAAGGTTTAGTCAAACTTTGGAAACTAGGATGCGAAAATGTTAGTGAGATCCCTAGACATTTTTCTATGGTATATTTAGGGATTTCCCTAAGGATAAGTATACGTATAAGATATAGTCCTAGAACTACGGTAACGATCTTAGAATTTATCCTAAGATGTTAGATATTGAAGGTACTCCCCCTTTATAATATTGTTTTCCCTAGCATAAATTTTTCCTCTCACACTATTCTTTTTGGGTTTTAGACGATGACTGGAACCCGAAGGAACCGTGTTGATCAATGTAATGGACAATGCAATGATTGTCCTCATGACCAAACCAATGTCATGGGAGATGGAGTGCAAAATCTTATTTCTATATTTACACAAGCTATGAATCATTCTGGACTTCAAAATGAGTAGATAAAGGAGCAACATTCTGTTGAATCCTTCATGAGGCAGCGTCCACCTTCATTCAGTGGGTCTTCTGATCCCTTAGTGGCTGAACAATGGATCAGTACTACTGAAAAGATATTTTCAGTTCTACAATGTTCTGAGCATGATAAAGTCATCTTATCAGTATATCGTTTGGAAGGTGATGCTGATTAGTGGTGGAATCTTATCAAGAATATGATGCAAAGAGATGAAATTGAGTCCATGGAATGGGACGAGTTCAAGAACATGTTTTTCAGTATGTACTTCCCTCATATTTTTTGAACAAAGATGGAAAATGATTTTCTTGAGCTTAAGCAGAAGGATGATGAATCTGTTAGTATATATGAAGCGAATTTTACAAGACATGCCTGGTATGCATATGGCATTATCATCCCACCTGAAAGTAATGTTGATCGATTTTTCAGTGGCTTAAAACCAAATCTTCGAAGGGAATTAGCTATAAGAGACTTTAGTAGCTATGAAGAAATTGTGCGTTGTGCTATCAAGGTAGAACTGGAAGTTGGTGTTATGCATCCATCTCATGGTTTTGACAAGAAAAAAAAGATGGAGTTCAAAGAAAAATCTCAGAACAATGGTGAAAAGAAGGTGAATGTTTCTTTATGCTCAAAGTGTGGAAAGAAGCATGGTGGAGATTGTCTAAAAGGTACTAGAAAATGTTTCAAGTGTGGAAAAGAAGGTCATCGAGAAGCTGAGTGCCGAACTAATGGGAAAAAGGTTTCAAATGACGTGAATAGAGAAAAGACTTTAGAGAACACTCCACCAACACTTCAATGCTTCAAGTGCAAGGAAATGGGGCATTATTGTGACAACCGGGCCCTAGTGACAGCACAACCACCCCGCCTTAACATGGACGTCAGGTCCTGGCCCACCAGGTACCACCAGTTGCCCCCGCAGACACGTGGGGCCCACCCCAGGGTCCACCCACGTACCCGAACGGGTTATCTGACTAATGACAGATCCCACAGGAGAACACATGTCCTTTCCAGTGTGCTTTGTCCTCACTCGCACACACCCTGGGAAATTTCCCAGGATGTCACCCATCATAATCACTACTCCAGGCCAAACACGCTTAACTGTGGAGTTTTAACCAGGTAGGCTCCCAAAAAGGAAGGTGCACCTTATTGACATGAGTCATATCATTTAGTCATTTAACCCTTTATCATTTGGGGATGTTACAATCACCCCCCTTTAGGGAACAACGCCTTCGTTGTGGGCCCTACATCTCTACCCAGGCAGTGCACTGCGCACTTAAGGCTGAGTTCCTCCTCTGATACCAAATGTGACAACTGGGCCCTAGTGACATCACAACTACCCCACCTTAACATGGCTGTCAGGTCCTGGCCCACCAGGTACCACCAGTTGCCCCCGCAGAACCGTGGGGCCCACCCCAGGGTCCACCCATGTACCTGAACAAGTTATCTGACTAATGACAGTCCCCACAGGCCAACACATGTCCTTTCCAGTGTGCTTTGTCCTCACTCGCACACACCCTGGGAAATTTCCCAGGAGGTCACCCATCCTGATCACTACTCCAGGCCAAGCAAGCTTAACTGTGGAGTTCTAACCAGGTAGGCTCTCAAAAAGGAAGGTGCACCTTATTGACATGAGTCATATCATTTAGTCATTTAACCCTTTATCATTTGTGGATGTTACAATTATGCTAATCAATGCCCTAGTCCAAGGATTAATGATGATGAACGTGAGCAACCTCTTAAGGCAAAGGACAAAGGGAAGTCACATGCGATCACTACCAGCAATGTTGAGTATTAAAATGATGTGATGAAATGATTATGTGTTTATGTAAAGGGATTCCAAATTAATGTTGTCAATCTCATTTATAGTATTTTGGAACATTGGAATATCTATATAATGGTTTATTGTGATTTTCGATAATTATATGGTATCGGTAACCATGAAAAGTGATTCAAATATTTTGGAAAGCAGATGATATGCGCATATTGAAGGGATAAGAAGATAATAAGATGTTTGATTGTATTCATGAGCTCATGATTGATATATGGAATAGGTGATATCATGGTTTGAGTATATAGAATTTTGAGGGTTTTGGTATGTGGAAAGTGTAAACTTTTAGCTGCATTCATGTTTTCACTAAGGTTCAATGGGTATTCATTCTTCAAGAGAATACATGATTAAGGTATTCACATGTTTGTAATTTGACGAAAAAGATATATCTTATGATATATGGGGGATAAATGATGGCATTCACATGATTGTTATGTGACATTTCAAGTAATCATTTTCTTTATACTATGAGCTTGGCCTGAAGTATTTTAGATAAGCCTAAAGATTGGAATGGATTATGTTGGACATAAGTTAGTATTGTTTAAGGATAGAATTTTTTTTTTGATATTATTGATGGGATTTTATAGTAATGTAGTTTTCGAAAAAGGACAACCTGCAAGACGGGCGACAACCCATCGCGTCGGATAAGGCTGTGGGAATCGAACCCACAACTGAAGTGCGACTGGCCTTTATCGCATACCAATGGCCTACTGGAAGTCCCTAGTTAGTGGAAAGTAGTTCTATTTTATTAAGCGGTATGACAAATAAAGTATAAGTCTATTTTTGGAACCATATACGATTAATCTCACCATAAGATGGACTTATAACTTTTGCTAAACATTTGTTTTAAATAGATGGAATGACCCATCATTCTATCACATGATCTGCTAACGCTTCACGAATAACAAACTCAACTTAATTTCTTTAAGAGATGAAGTGGAAATTATTCAATTCATGAACAATAGTGATATTGTACGAAAATCATGTACGTATTTCTTTTAATTCATCAACTTTAGGGAAATGATATTGAAAACCAAAAATGTTGTCCTAGTGCTCTTATATCCGATGAATCAGATGGTACCTTAGATCATCACAAATTTATGGCTTTGTGATTGTTGTCTTTTTATAGCCATGTTTTCTACCACTCTCCATCAGAACTTGATGGTTAGATTTTTCTTCCATATCCATATTTTAACCTATGTTCTCTTAGATGGAAGCCTCGTGATGAGTTACTTTGGGTAATCGTTACATTTCATACTTCAGTTTTTAAAATTAAGTTTTAGTATTCCTTTTTACGATGTGGGTTTCTATGAATAGTAAACGATTTATAACCCCGATGAATTTCGAGGGCGAAATTCATTTTAAGGGGTGTAGAATGTAACACCCCGAGATTTTATGAAAATTATTCTTTTAATTTCATTGATGTATTCTATTATACAGAACATCAAGTTGAGCTTATACTATACGCAACACCGTATTAGCTTGCAGTATACACAACACTATTCTTGGATCGTGTTACACACAATTTAATGTTCGTTTTATAATAGTCATTCTACGCAACATTGAGCGTGTTTATATATATATATATATATTCAAAGTATAAATGAAATATGGTTGGATTATTTTATACGAAACAACGAAGGATTCTTGCACAACACGCAACCCTGACTTGGCTTGCATTACACGCAATCACGACCTTCCTCAATAGTGTGTGTTGTATGCAATACCGGGTTTTACTAAAAAACGATATATTATTATAATATTATTATGAACGAGACGTTATGATTAGTATTAGCTAAATTCTGAATTTTATAACATTATTATTCATCTTACACATTTTCTAGAACATGGTATGAGAACAAAATAAATTTTTCAGGTAAAATAAGTATTTTTCAAAAAATGCAGTTTTGCCGCCTTTTGATGGTTCACCCACATTAAATCTAGTTTTTGACATGTTTATAAGTTCAATTTGACAAAATAAAATTCTTCGTTAGAATCAGGATATAAAAATTTACTTTGGATTAAATTTTCATATTATTCTGATAACTTTCATATTTTAATGAATAGTAAAAACATGCTATATTTTAATTAAAAACAACTTTTTTCATTGTAATAATTTATATCGTTAAATTATAATATTGAATGGTTTTAAAATAAAAATAGAATAAATTTTTACCATTTAATATAACTTATGTCATTAGCATTGATTTTACATTGAATTCATAGGTTAAATCAATTCAATCTTTGGCAATGTTTTAACTTTTAAAAACCGTTTTCTTTCGACAACGGGATTAATTTTAATTTCATTTCTGAAACTTTTGTGTATTGAATTTGGAAAAATGGATTCCATATTTGGAATTATTGGTTCCAATTTATGTTAATAAGATACTTTTTATTTTTGGGCATTATGAATAGTAACTACGGTAATTTTTATTTACTGCGGTTAAAGATAAATAGGGTAAATCATGGTTAAAAGAATATTATAATAATTCAAAATTACCTTGAAACTTGTCCTAACCTTATTATATGAGTAGTGGCCGACCAGGGGCATACTTGGGATGATTTGGGGACCCCAATGAGCCACTTGGAAGTGAAAATGACAATTTGGATTAATTAATTTAACGTAAAGACAAAATTGACTTTAACAAATATTTTTTAGTAATTAATTTTTATATGGGTTTATATAAGTTATATTTTCGACTATAAATATTATTTGGAAATATACAAAGATTCCCTACATCATGGTATTTTTTTCCTAATTTTTATATGTCAAATGAATTAAATTATTTATGACACAATAATGATGTAGTGTTTACCTCATTAATAAATGATTTAAATAAATAAGATTATAATGATTAAAATATCATCCAAAACCTGTCCAATTAAAATTGGATGATTTTATTTAGAATATGAGTCATCTTATATTCGACATTAATGTGTTTTGGACCTCTTGAAACCGAAGATAAGTTTATAATAAAATAATGTTTTCACACTTTCCAAAAGAGCCCCTCCTCTCCCTTATAAAAAGAGACCACTTCTATGAAATTCCTCACACCTCTCAAGCCTTTTGGATCGTCCAAACTCTGCCCAAATAGGCTCCATACATCCCTATCCTCCCCCTTGAAGCCTTAATTTAGGAAGAAGACTCTCTAAGAAGTCATTTTGTTTCAAACCAAATGAAGTTACAAAAATTAAAGGTAACAGTTTCTCTTAAGTTGTTTTCTTTTATTCTACTTCTCCAGCCCCTAAACTCTTTTTAATCATTTATTTTGTAACAAAACAAATATACTAAATATACTAGGACTTTTTTATGAGAATTATTCTATGTACACTTACACAAACCTCCATCTAATGGATGAAGAACATAATGTTTCTGTGATGACAAACTAACGTCTCACGAAACGATGATTGTTCGATTTCCTCCTATCGCCTATCATGGTGGCCATTATGATGGAAAAATATTTATATATAATATATATTATGTTTATTATTTCCTTATGCTTCTTTAATTCCCAATTATATCAAGCCTTTACGGTTTCCATAGTCGGTAAATACGATAATCTCATTTGAGGAAGTGCGGTCAACCGCCCCCTCAAAGTGATGTGATTCATTAATACCTTATGTAAGATGTATAAAGGATGTGGTTAATGATATTATATATGATATTATACTGGAATTATAATACACCTATGTATAATTATGTTTAATTCCATTAAAATAAGAAATATAAATGAAAGTAGCGTTCATGCGTACGTACGACTTACCTTCTCCATGAACGGTGCGTTTCATTTCGTACCTCCATATGTTATGTAATATTATAAATGCTTGTATATGATGGATATATAATAAATGTATATGATATATAAATCATTATTTACATTTTTTAAGTAAGTAAATCATCATATAAGTAATAATAACATCAAGAACAACAAGTCCAAACACGTATGATAAATAAGATGATTTTACCCAAAACGCTACTTTAACATTAATTTACAAAATAATGGGTAAAATAAAGTCATAAGTGAACCATATATGATATAATAACAATTAATATGATTCTATAATAAGTCAATGACATTAATTAAATAATTATACAAGAGGTTTGTATACGTACAAAGAATATCGGACCTAAGGTACGGGATAATTTTGCGAATCTCATTTTTATCTGAGATGGCTTATTCGTAAGTATTTACTTGGGTTATTACTATCATCCATGTCCATGTTTTATAAAAGTGTATTCATGTATGTTTAAATTCCGTTTTACCCATTCTAACTTTTACCCTATGGTATGGAAGGAATCTTTTTTTTATTTACCCTACAAGGTACTTTTTGACTTTTCCGACAAAAGTACGAGAAGAATGTTTTTTTAATGTATACGGCATGAAAGGATTTTTACAGTTTTATAAAGCCTTATTTTCATGAAGCCTCCTCCAAAGGATTTCATGACTATTTTCAAAAAAATCTCTTTCTTTTAAAATTGCATGACATTTTGTGAAAAGAAATTTATTTTTAAGATGAAAGGATATTTTCCTCAAGAATTCATTTCAAGTGTTTTATCAAAACCAATTTTCCATCTAAGATGACATTATTTTATATGTGTATGTTTCAAGTATAATGTCCCTATGATTTACATGGTTTCACTTTTCTTATGTTGATATATCCATTTGTTTTATATGGAATATGTGATGATGGGATGATGTTTATGAAACCCATTTTATTCTTTGGGTTATGATGAATGTTTCAAGTTTATTTTGTGGCACAAGTAAGAATGATTTACTTATGAGATGGGTGGGACATATATCTCCCTCCAATGAATTGGGTAAATATTTATATCTCATGAGATATACATGGATGGAACGAAAAGTTAAAACGGTCCAGTAATACAGGATTGGAACGAGGAGTGAACTTGATTCAGAAAGGGACTTTGTCCACTAAGATAGTCTTGGCAGCAATTCCTTGGCTAATATGGAAATCATATCATGTGCTTAATGGTTTCCAAAATTACATGTTTTATTCCCATGATATTTTATCATTCATAATTCTTCTTTATGATCTATGCCTTACATACTTCCATGTTTTATGTCATTGCTCAAGCTTTTGATGTTTAAACATTATGTTCATGTTTTTAAGTTCAAATGTATATGGTATGTTTTATTTTATCCCTGCTTACCCTTACTGATAATTTGAGCTCGCCCTTTTTATTTTTTCCATACCCCAGGATATAAAGAATGGTTTTAGGTAAGAAAAAAAGGGGAAGATCTTTATGGGAGATGTTGAGGATCTTTCACCACGATTAGAAGATTACGTTCCAAGTTTCCAAAGACACTAAACTATTACGGTCCTTGTCTGTCTATTTTTTTTATGTATTAAGTATTCCAAAAAAGTAATGTAATGTCCATGTACGTCAAGCTTTGGGTCTCTACAGGCTTGGAGGAAGATCATGGCCCTATGGTAGCCCTCATCCAAACGAAACCTAGAAGAAGACCTTTATTGAAATTAGACGCGACCCTATCCCATTTAATGAAAAAAATACACGGCATATACTTTGGAAGTACATGGTGTGTACTTTCCGTTTCTGTACTCCACTTTAGGTGGCCTCCAGGTCACCCCCACATGGCCGTGTGTATGGACGCTTAAAGGCGAGCACACGACTACTTGTGGTTACCGAGTACACGATGTGTACACAGAATGTACATGATGTGTAGTTCAAAAATTTCCAAATATTCCTATTCTTCTAAAAAACAAATAGAAGAAGGAAAACATACCTGAAAAAAAGATCTGGGTTCTTACAAACTTTCCCCCTTAAAAAAATTTGTCCCCAAATTTCCCTATCAAGGGACGTAGAAGAAGAAACCCCGAATAGCTCCGGCCACTGTACGCATACATCAGCCTCCCTCTCCCAAGTCTCATCCTGTAATCGCCCATGCTACCATAGCACCAATACCAGAGGAACATAGAATCCATAGAGAACCTCTATACTTCAATAAATGATCTGGATTGGATGCTCCTCGAATGATTCATCCACTTCCAAGTCAACCTCTTTGGGTTGGAAAACATGAGACATGTCTGAGAAGTAACGTCGAAGCTGAGAAACATGGAAGAAGTTGTGCATATCTTGGTACCTATGAGGTAACTACAACATATAAGAAACTGGCCCATCTCTCTCAAACACCTAAAATGGCCCAACGTACCTCGGTGAATGCTTTCCCAGTCTCCAAATCCTATTGTGTCCCATCCTTGGTTTGACACATAGAAAAACCTGATCCCCAACCTCGAACTACAGAGACCATCTCCGTTTATCTGCATAAGACTTCTGTTGAGATTTTGCAGTAGCCAAACGCTTTCAAATCAACTATATCTTCTCTGAGGTATCCTGAACAAGATGAGGTCCTAGCAAAGATGCCTCTCCTTCCTCCAGCCAACATAAGGGTGATCATCATGGCCTACAGTAAAAATCCTCATAAGGTGCCATCAGAATAGTTGCTTGAAAACTATTGTTGTAAGAAAATTCTACAAGAGGTATGTGCTTCTACAAAGATCCTCTAAAAACCAGAATACATTCTCGAAGCATGTCCTCAAGGACCTGAATTATATGCACGGACTGGCCATCTATCTGGGGGTGTTAAGCTGTACTCAAAAGTATTTGTGTACCCAAAGCATTCTAAAGCCCCTGCCAGAACCGAGATGTAAAATGGGAATCCCTGTCTGAAACAATGGAGTGTGGAACTCCATGTAGAAGTACACTTTCATGGATGTAAAACTGTCCCAGCTCATCGACATTGAAGGTCTCCTTGATCGGAAAGAAGTAAGAAAACTTCGTGAATCTGTCAATAATAACCCAAACCGCATCATTCCCTTAAGGATAACTCAGTAAACCTATCACGAAATACATATTGACATCAGTATATTTCAAAAAAAGAATGTGTAACTGTTGTAAAAGCCCTGATTGTCACTTATGATCCACCTTCACCTGCTGACAAGTGGAACACCTCATGACAAAACCAGAAACATCTCTCTTAATACCTGGCCACCAGTACTGCAGATGTAGATCATGATACATCTTGGTGACACTAGGATGAACTGCCCGAACTGGGGAATGAAAGTCTTACATCAGCTCCTCACATATGTCTTCTGGAACCCATACACGCCCCTGGAAATGCAAGATTACATCCTCACCTATGCTTCATCCCTGAATAGGGTCCTCTCCTGACACACTCTCCCGTAGAACTAGGAATTTTGAATTTGATAGCTGCCTCATTCACACTTGATCAAGAAGAATAGAGGTAAAAACCACAGAAGAAAGAAACGACTTCCCCGGTCTGTCGTGTACCACCAAATGCATCACTGAGAATAGATCCATAATATTCCACTAACTACGGGCCTACTGAACTGCCTATATCTAAGTCCTCCTGCTTAATGCCTCATCCACTTCATTTCCTTTCCCAGGCGTATAAGAAAGCTTATAGTCAAAAGACTGAAGGTACTCAACCCACCTTTTCTATATCAAATTCAGATCACGCTAAGTAAAGCTGTACTTGAGACTCTTGTGTTTGGTGAAAACCACAAAATTCTCACCCGGAAGATAATATATGTAACAACGTAAGGAATGAACAACAACAGCTAACTCGAGATCGTGCATCGGGTAATTCCTTTCATGAGGTCTCAACTACTGAGACACATACGCAAAAAATCTTTCTCCCTTAATAAGTAAATCTCCTAACCGAATACCTAAAGAATCATAGTAAACAATATAGAACTTTCCTAACTATGTCCAGACTAGTATCATTGCTGATGTTAACCTTACTTTGATACCACTTTGTAACATCCCAGTTCTGGAAGACACCCAAAGGTTCCCTGTACCTAGTTGGTCACATGGTCACAAGTGTATTTCCCAGAACACCAGAGGATTCCTACTAGAAGTGAGGGCCATGGGTGTGATAGTGGGGAAACTATGCCCTCATTGTAAGAGTAGCACATTGGTAGAAAGCAATAGCAAAAATAGAAGCATGAATAATCCATAAAAAAGTAAATAGTGGAAAACTGAAATATAATGAACTGGAGCACACACACATATATAAATGATGTATGATACATATGTCTGGGAAAGCAGACAAACAAATCACAATGTTTGAATACAAACAATACTAAACCAAAGTACAAAAGAAAACAACTAATATCTCTTTAGCATCGCAAGCCTCAGCTTGGTCCCATGCTCTCTAGCTCCACAACATTCAAGTACTTGAAGTAGAAGGGTGATTGCCCTTATCTATACCTGCAACAATATAATCTATTTGGGCCCAAAAACATGACCTAAATAGGGTGTGAGACTAAATCCTAGTAGGAAACTGCCACAAGATCTATGCCTAATAGTCAGTGAATATATGGCAGAGAGAAAGCAAATAAATGCTGTATACAAGGAATTAACCATAGTAAACAATTCACAGTTTCAATTCATTCCGTAATATATATCAAGAAACAGCTAAAAAAATAAGGTAATCACAAATAGGTAACCCTCTAGAAAGTACTTAGAGCCTCTAACCTCTAGTCCTACTTAGAAACACAAAAAACCCTCTGGGAAGTACTCTCAGTCTAACCCCTCTAGTTCAGTTTAATCATAGACTCTCTGAGGAAACACTAACTGTCAATTCCTCCTATAGTCTCGTATTGGTAACTCAAGGTGCTCTGGGGAAGCACTAAATGACTATTCCCCCCCTGTGGCCCACGTCAAGGATCTACAGACACTCTGAGGAAGCACTTACGTCAATTCCACCTTTGGTCTCGCATCGTTAGTAAAACAAACACTCTGGAGAAGCCCTTATGTCCGTTCTCCCTATGGTCTATACACAAGGTTCTCATGGACCAGTGTAAGTCAAGTTGGTATAGCAACGCATATCTGCCAAAGTATTCCTCAACAACTTCTTGGCTAGTAATCTACACCATATGAGCATATCAGAACAATCACACCATCCTACCACTAGGCATGGGAATGTAAACAGTAGCCTAATATGCATACTAGACCCAACAGTCAAAACCAGAAATCATGGATGGGAAAAACATCCAAATCATTGAAATTAAACCTATTTACAATCAATTAACCTCTACTCAAGCATACAAGCATAGCAGGAATAAAATAGGGCTAAAACGGTAAATGCATAATACCCTGTTCATGGGTATTGGTGGTTTTTTCACATATAAATCAAAGACTTTCAACGGAAAGGCACAAACCACCTACGTCGGAATTGGAAGATAAATATACTTCAGTCTTAGGGATTTAATCACTTTAGAATGCTGAAGATCTAAAAAAATGTCTAAAACGTTCAATAGAGGATAACTTTAGAAGGAGGAGGAATTGGGAAAATAAGCTCAAGAAGAAGAGATAGATTACTGAGGTGATCACAATTCAATTGACGATAGTTGAATCAAATTTAAGATGCTTGGTCGGGGGCTCAGCGAAATAAATTGGTCGTACAAGAGCTCTTGGCCGAACAAAACCTAGAAGAAGTCATTTCTAAAGATTAGAAGCGACCCCATTCCATTTAATGAAAAAATACATAGCGTGTACTTTGGAAGTACACGGCTTGTACATGCCATTTCTATACTCTGCTTTAGGCGGCCTCCAGGTCACCCCCACATGGCCATGTGTATGGCCGCTAGACTACCAGTACACGGCTACCTGCGGTAACCGAGTCCACGGCGTGTACTCAAAAAGTACACAACGTGTAGTTAAAAAATTTCAAGAAATTCCTCTTTTTCTAAAAAAAAGACCAGAAGAAGGAAAACATACCTGAAAAGGAGGTCCGAGTTCTTATAAAAATCGTTAATGTTGTCCTAAAATAATGTAATTATAGCTTCTCAAGAATTTTTTTTTACATTAGGGAAAATGGTCTAGAAATAATATTATGTCAAGTTATCATAATTTTTGATAATATAAATGATGTTTTTCAAGAAAATTTTGTTTATCGATGTGTGATTATTAACATTCTCCAAACAATGTTCTCTATCGCTCCCTATCATTAATTAATAGTTCTATTTTATTCCATCTCTATGTTTTCTCATGTCACCTATGTTCTATAATTTGTAATCCTATTTCATAGTTACATCGAGTAACCACCATGTTTCTAACATTCTCTTTTAAATGATGTTTTAGAAATCATTTTGACTATGGAAATTTTTTGAATGGAACTATCTTGTATTAGACCATTTATAACATAGTAAAATTTCTAGGGATAAATTCATATTAAGGGGGGTAGAATGTAACACCCCCATATTTTGTGAAATATATATATTTTTTCAAATTAATTTAATATTTTGGATATCTTTCATTTCACATTGTAATGGAATATAGATTTTTAATATGAAAGAACTAATTTTTTTCATGGATTATTAACTACACCTTGTTATGTTTTCTCTACAGGAAACACCAACTTGGCTTTCTTTACACACAACAATGAGTTTCTAGGAAACAATATTTTATTATTATAATGATTTAAATGAGATAGTTATAATACAACTATCAAACCTAGAAATATAAATAATAATAAATAATTTTTCAATATTTTTTTGGTTTTTATGATAATTAATATATATTGATAATAAAAAATATTTTTTTTGAAAATATTTTATATGTTTGAAAATATTATTTTCTCAATTGAACTCATTTTTATGTCATTATGTGAACATTAATAAAAAATAGTAAACACTTATAGAAATTGATAGGATAAGTTTTTGGGATTTTTCTAAAATATTTTATTTTTTGATGAATAGTTAAAATACTAAATTTTAATTGAAAACCTATTTTTTAATCGAATTTTATATATAGTTAATTAATTTTTAAATTTCAATTAAAAGTATAATTTGATCTATTTTTAATAAATTAATCAAATTAGGTCATTGGAAATAATTTCATGTTGAAATTGAATATAAAAATAATTAAATTTTTTGAAATTTTCTTCTTGAAAACCCACATTCTCTACATGTTTGCGAGATTAAAATTAAATTTAATACTCCAAATTTGTGAATTTAATTTTGATAAATAGATCTACATAATTGTGAGAATTATAATATTTATACTCTAATAAGACCAGAATATTTTTTGACCAATGGTATAAGTGAATGTAATTAAAATTAATTACAATGATTAAGGTAAAATTATGCTTAAAAGGGACCAATTATTAATATTAAGGTCCAAAATGACCTTTGAAATTATCCAAAAACCTATTAGATGCCCATTTTTAGATCATATCCCAGATTTTATCTATTTTTATGATTCTTATGAAATAATTTCATTAATGTGACATGCATAATCAATTATGTAAGGGGAAAGAAAAAAAAAGGTACCTTCCCTACCAGTAATTTTTATAAATCATTAGTGTGTGGATAAAGATACATATTTTAGGTAATAGAAATTATTTTGAATGTGAAATTATTTTTTTATCAAGTTAATTTATCTTTTATTTTTAGAGATAATATAATTACATAAATGGTAGAGGAAGGATTATTCATTTAATAAAAAAAATATGATGCTCAAAAATTAAAAGCAATGTAAATTTAATGTATTAGTTTCTTTAATTATTTTCGTAGAGAATAGATAATGTTACAATGATTTTAACATAATATATTTTAATTCCAATAATATTTTTATGTTTTTAAATTTAAATTGTGTAAATAACATCATAATTGATAGTATTTTTATTTTATAATAAATGATATTTTATTATAAAGAATTAAAATAACTAAAAATCACATCCATTTACAATTGAATTATAAATTTTTCTAAATATAAAATATGTTATATTTATAGACCAATTTATCTATTATTTTAACATATCAACCCATAGATAGTTTGTAAATATTTAGCACGGTTCAGTTAAAACATTGTTTTTTCACATTACATGCACTTGTTTTAAAATTAATTTATTATAAATATGGGATTTAAATTTTTTAAATTATATATAATATTTATAATCCATTAGTTCTATATATCATTATAAATCCCATATGAATTTATTCTTTATTTTTAAATTACTTTTAATGGAAAACTAGTTTCTTTAATAAGAAACAAAAATGACGAATGTGGTGAAACATAGATGTTAAGGAAAAAATTATAAAAATAAACTTATTTTTGATTTTAGAGGTTTGGATCAACCTTAATTACCTTTTAATCCATTATTTGTCCATTTTTTAAGAACATGAGATATGGGATACCTCTAAATAGTGCATATCCATTATTATTTATAAGAATGACACTCCTCCTCCTTTATTAAAAGTAATTCGATCTTCCGCTTCCTTAAACTTCTCAAGAAATATAGAATCATAGAAACCCTACCCAAATAAGCCCCAACAATATTTTATTTAAATATATAATCTTATATTTTCATCTAATTTGGATGTGAGATTTTTTAGTGGAGACATCTTTGGATATAATTATATCATTTTATGTGGTTTAAATCGTTACATGAATGTATATAATTTCATTATATATTATTTTATAATTTCTTATTCATCTATCAATCTCTATCATTTTCTCTGATCTACATCTGTGGTCTCTATTCTATACCATGGGTTTTATCTATATTTTAATATCAAATAATCATATTTGTCTTTTTATCCATCTATATTCTTTATATTAGTCTATAGTTTGATTTTACTACATTATATTTGGACCTAGTTATTTGTTATCTATCATTGTTTGCCAATATTTTATATTTTGTTTTATGGTTTAGAACTCAATTTATTGGTTGATAGACATCAATCACAATCACCATCTTCATATCTACTTGCAAGCATGGTCTCTCATTTCATATCTCTATATGGGAAATCTCACCTTAATTTTTTTTATAATAATCACTTGATGGTATACTATCTATTATTTTATTCTAGTTTTTTCCCCGATATTTAAACTCTATCTTGGTTTCTCAACAATAATCTATCATATCTAGTTTTTTTATTTTGTCTCTATTTGGTCATCTTGAATACCTCATATTTTGTCATTGATATATAATCTATCAATTATTTTTTATCTTAATGCCATCAAAATCATTAGTCAGATTATTAGAATTTTAAAACCTATAATCATATCTTCTTCATGCAAAATCATAGATATAATTGTGTTTCTGATTGGATAATCAGTTTGAAATTTAAATTGAGTATAAATATTGTATCATAGGATCCAAAAGAGATAATAAATTTTATTTTAACATGTTGAATCGTATATTTTCTTTTGGTTCTATTAGTATTCTCAATTCACCTAAATGATTTAGAATAATTTCTGGATCTAATAATACCGTCCAGAAAAATGATATCATTTTCAATTTTTTGTGGTCACTATTGTGAAATAATAGCTAGAATAACATATATATGATGATCTATTTTTAGGTTAAAGCAGGGAAATAGTAGTAAATATCATACACAATAGTATTCTCTCCAAACTAAAACCCACTCACTACCCATGGCCACTACTTCTATATGTTGGGTTGGTGTAGAGCACTCTTAGTTGCAACAAATATTCGATCATTTCTCTCAAAATCTATGTCATCGGTAGTGGTTGATCAGGAATATTGAATCTTGACTGGTGGATATTACATCCTATGTTAAGAATCATTATTTACAATTAAATAAAAACAATATTAAATATTTATATTCATGGGTGTTAAATTAAAATCCTTAATTTCTGAAGGAAGGTGTTAGGGTCACTTCATATTGTTTAATTCATTTTTAATTTGAAATTAAATTTCATTGGTAGAGATCAATAATGGTTTTTGACTGTCTAATGATGGGTGTTACCTAAAAATTGAGGGAAATAATCATGAACACCCACTAATGGAAGAACTGTTGTTAATTAGTGAAAGTTAAAGGAACAACTATAATTTCCAAAGGAAGATGAAAAGATTTCTACATGAGATTTAGTATCTTTTATTTTTTTAAACCTTCTTATCATCTTCTTAATGTAATTTAATATTTTTTATGTGTTTTAGAATTTTTTATTCCATGATTATGTTTTCTGTAATTTTTTTTATTTGTACCCTTTTTAATAAAAAATTATTTATTTATATATAAAAAATATGGTATTTTTCTCATAAAGATTGAAAGGGTATATAAAAAATAAATATCACCAAATTTAGGCTCATATGATCCCAATATAATTATATTAATTTTAATCCCACCTCTATATTATTATTTTGTCTTGATTTTAAATTCCTTGTCCATTTGTTAATATATCTAGTCTTAACCATTCTATATATCATCTAGGTTTTTACCTGTCAATTTATATATTTATCTTTGGTGTCATATTTTTTTAACATATTTTCTCTATGATCACCATTCAATTATAATAAAAATTGTAAAATTTATATATGTTTTAACCATTAATTTTTTGATATTTTTACTTTTTCATCATTTCACATTCCTCACTCACATATAACCTCAGTTTTTATTGATTTTATCCTTATTTATTTTTTCTCCCACGTATTTATTTTATTATCATGTATTTTCATGAATCAAATGTGTCTTATTGTTTCTCTATTTTCAGCCTTATGAAAATGTTCTCAATTATATTTTCTCCCATCTATCTTTTTAAAACCCATGACTCTATCCCCTTGTTGTTGATGTTCTACCTCATGTAACTATTCTTTGATTTTTCCCATATTTACAATCAATTAACTCATATACAATATCTTTTTTGTCGTTGAATATTTAGTTTTTCATACCATCTTTAAAATCTCCCAGCTCTAATCCTATGTCTCATATCTAATATCTCACATCTCACACATCATATCTACCAACACCCCAATTCGCCTTCAAGTATTTTACTTTGACCTATCATATCTCATGTCTCAAATCCCAATTCTCACATCCATGTTTCTATCTCTATATATTTCCCTCCCATCATTGATATTTTATTTCCAATCATGAGGATCCTATATCATATATATTATCTTTTATTATTGTACCATATCCACTATTTAAAATAGTTGATATTAAATATCTGGTATTCAGTATTAGTTTTCAATGTTTGATATCTTTTCCCTTATTCCTTCTCTATAAAATAGTCTCCAATTTGATCTCAAATATTTTTTATGATACCTTTTTGTTGGATAATATTTAATCTTCATAACTTAGTCTCTATTCAGAAGTAAAATATTTATTATTTTATCCCTTATTATTAATCCTCTCCGCCCATGCCTATTTGAGCATGCCTTTATCTTGGTCATTTTTCTTCATCTCCAATATGAATTCTCCACTCTTATATTCGCCTTCTATTTTAATATTCTTTCTCAATATTGTCTCTTTGGTCATCATCTCTAATCTTTATTATCCTCTAATCGTCAAATTCTAGGATTCATCTACATTATTTATTTTCAATATCTTATGTTTGTCCTCTATACTCTAATTTTGGATCATAGATTTTTTTGTTTTAACTTTCATATTTTTCTTTGTTATCTTATCTTTGATTTCAGTCACTGTAAATGTCACCAACTCCTATTTCTATAATTTAATAGAAATATCTATCTATGATATTTTTTTAATTATCGATATTATTCATAATATATATATATATATATATCCAATTTCATAGATCTAATTTCAATGATACCTGTATCCATTATCCTTAATATATGATCATCAGTATCTATCTATATTTTCTTTTTGGTCTATATATATATATATATATAAATTCATGATACTTGAGTATCGGGTTTCTTTACTAAAATATTTTATCTCAAGTATCTTATTTAATCACTCATATCTACCGGTAATTTTTTATCATTTATTTTGATATATATATATGGTCTTCTTCTCTTGTGCCTAACTTTAACCTTCAATATCTATGGCTAGTCCATTTTTTCTATCTTATATGACCATCATAGTTTCCATATATATTCATGTTACTTGGTCACTTATCTGCAATATCTCTATATATTCTTCTTCATAACCATGTTTGAATTCATTATTTAACCACAATATTTATTCAATTACATGATCTATATATTCAGTCATCACTAATCTATCTATATTTACAATATTTTTAAATTTATCTTATTAGACTTTTTAATTTTCTTATTTATCCACTTTTTTCTCTATTTCCGCTCTATAGTTTCCATCATTACATTGGTATCAATTTTTTTCTATTATACATCATTGCCATTTTTCTTCAACATATGTCCACCATCATCATTTTACAGTCATAAAAATATATAGTTGGTCTTTAGCCCTTGCCTCCATGTACATTATTCAATCATTAACATATATTTTCTGTACAAAAATATAAAACATTTGACTGTGTTTTTCTTTCTTAAATTTATAACATATGTCTTTAATCATCCATTTTATCATTACTTCTAGTTTTATTATTCTATCAAAGTCTTTGTCCCTTTTAATTCTACCATTTCTATAATATATAACCATAATAAAAATTTCCATTTACATTTTTGGGCATTTATCTTTTTTTACATCTCTATCATTTTTTTCATTTTTCTCTATTTATATCTCTAATATTGTATCTTGTGTCTCTAATCTCTGTTTTCTCTCTCCATAAATGATCTATTATCATGTGCTCAATATCAGTATTTTTAATCTATTAATAATTATCAATCACTATCACTAAAATCTACTTCAATATCTAGTCATTAGACCTTTTCACCAACCTTAGTTTTTTTATACATCTCTATTTTCAATCTATTCCATAATCTCTTATTACTATCTCTATAATATTCATTATCTTGCTATCCTTCATTGATATTTATCTCTAATATTCGACCTCATATTCATATTTGATATCTGTCATTATCTTCAACATCAATCTCCATATCCAATCATTTATGTTTATATATATAGACATTTTCATCATTAACTTTCATCTTCATCATTTTCATTAGTATTTTATTTTATTATCTTTGTTTGTATTTGTCATTTTTTATGTTTCTAATTATTGAAAAAATAACACCATGATTTGGTTTTTTAGTCTCTATATTAGTTTTATGTCCTCTATCATTAAATTTTTATATTTTTTCATCTATTATATTTTATCCATAATATCAGGTCTTTGACTTATGAATAATAATTATTTTTAATAATTGGTCTTTGATACCCATTTTTTTATATTTCTCTCTCTAAATCATGTGATTAGTATTTATTATCATACTAATATTTTTCTTCTTTCATTATGTTTAAAATACTTAGGTCTATATATCTAGTCTTTAGTTTTTTTTATTTTCTCCCTGATATTCCATATTTACTCTATATGCATTACATAATATGATTTTCATTTTCTAATCACTAATCATTATCATTACCTCTATGAATATAATTTTTTTATTTTCCATTATCTGGACTCCAATACCCAGGTTCCACTGTAATGTACAAGATTTAGAAATTTTATTCAATATTTGTTCAAGTTTATTGTCATAATCCTCTTAGGGAAAGTAAATGCATTAATAAAAGTTCCTATATTACATGGATTCTAATTGGATACATTTAACTGAACATATTTTTCTTAATAATACAATGAAAAATCTTCCAGACCCCATTTTCTATGTTATGAGAATGAATAATGAAGAAAACAATGTATAGAAATATAGTTTATATGATATAATTTTTAGTGAAAAAATAATTTTACAATGTTATAGATTGAAAATCATGTTTTAATATTACATGAGTGTGTATAATATTAATTTATAATGAAAGATTTTGGTTTTAAAATATTGTTTTACATTCATCTATGAAATCTTACAATCGAATTAATTTGTTATAATTATTTTTATCTCTAGTATAATGTCAAATCATTATCTCAATAAATTTATCGATATCTATTCTAATGTTTTATTTATGGTATTATATCAAAAAAATTTATTCGGTATTGGTTAGTTGGTTTCAATTTTTTTAGTCAAAATTTCATTTCATTATTTTGGATTACATTTCCATTCATTGGTTTGTAGTGTCTAATCATAATTTGAATCATTTTAACTATTTACATATGGGACATATAATTTCATATCCTCTTACATGAACTCTCACCTTATTTGTTTAGTTTTAGTGAATTTCACTCCACTTTATACTCTCTATTATAAATCATTCATTTCCCCCTTCATCTTTGACTTCTATCTCTAGTATTCAACACTGATCATTTATCTCTAATCTTTTTTTTCTTGTTTCATTAGAACCAAGTCACGTACTTTTTATCTGGTAATTGATCTATACTGTAACTATGATTTCTGGTATTAATGTTTCAAAAACCCCATGTAAACATTCCAATATTCCTTACATGTAATTAAAATATATGAGTCTGTTCTTATTAGGTCCATCAATTCAGAATGACATCATAATAGAATTATTGGATCAAATGTTACCAACAAGACAATTTATGAATTTTTTGTTTCAAGATGGTCTATATCATGTATTAATATCCCAAACAACATATGATTATTAATCAATATTTATATTGAACTAGGAATCAATGGTGAGAATCATATACAATATTTTCCCCTCTGATTTGAAATTCCTTCACTACTTTGGATCACTCTTTTCATTTAATGTGTTGAAAAAAAACACCTCCATGGCATTAATAAAATTGATATTTTCTCTCACACTTCTTGTAAGTTGTAATTCCATATCATGGCTCTAGACTCTAAACTAATCGATGCTACAAACGTTTTGAAGGATAATGATCTAAAAACAACCACTATAAGAGGATCTATTATTGATTAATGTTTTCTAAATCACTATCCATATTAAATAATGTTCTAAAACAATGTACTTTATTTGATATTAGCCCCATCAATACTTGATATCCTTTTTTATCATATATTTTTTATTTCCCCTTTCTAATAACCTTTTTCATTTTTATTCCGTATTTATTTTTTTATATTATACTCATGGTAACATTTTTAATTTTGGTAAACTATTTATTTTATAACTATATTATTATGTTTATATACTCATATGTAACACCCCAAGCTTCCACGGTACGTTTCCCTTTGAATAATGCAATGACGTGCATTGTACGCAACTTTAAGATTCTAACACACCACAACCAATCAAACTAGCCGTTATGAATAGTAATACCTACTTTTTGAAATTTTATAAATTTTATCTTTCTAAATGGACATCATTTTTGATTCGTAATATCGAAATTAGCCTAGGGTGAAATTTTGGTACTTTTCGGATAACTTTCATATTTTGATGAATAGTAAAAATTACTAAATTTTAATTAAAAACAACTTTTTTAATAGAAATAATTAATTGTAATAAATTATTAATTTGAGTGGTTTAAAAGTATTTTTAGAATATATTTTTACCATTTAATACAATGTTGGTCATTGGATGTAATTTCACATTTAAACCAGATATAAACAAGTGTCGATCTTTTGATAGTTATTATCTCTTAAAAACACGCTATTTGTTTTGACGATGGGAATTAATTTTTAAATTAATTAATGCAACTAATATGTTTTGAATTTGGTAAAATAGATATAATTTTTTAATTCATAATATCAAATATATCTTAGGCCTAATTTTTGGTATTTTTCTGGAAACTTTCATTTTTTGATGAATAGTGAAACCACTAAGTGGTAGTTAAAAAAATGAATTTTTCATAAAACTGAATTTTACAGCTTCTGTGAGTGGAATTTCGAAAATCCGAGAGACACGGTTAATATCAAGGAGTAATATGTGGTTCAATGCAATGAAAATAATTTTTGGTGAATAGTAACTTTTCACTTTTATTTACCATGGTTAAAAGTAAATATGGTAATTAAGGGTAAAAATGATATTAATATTACCCTAACACATGTCCTAAGTCAATTGGACAAGTGTATCTCGACAAAAAAGAACCTTAGGAGTAAAATATTATCATTTAGGTCCACTTGTATTTGATTAGGAAATTTATTATTATTTAATTCAAAGAAGAGTTAAAAGAGTTAAAATCATTGTTTATTTACTAAAACATTTTAATATAGGGTTATACCTAAGATAAATTCGATTGTAAATATTCATTAGAAATATAAAAATATTTCCTACATAATGGTATTTTATTTATAATTTTTAGAGATTAAATAATTTAATTTATTTATGACACAATAGTGATGCAGTAATGACCTAACTAATGAAATATTAAAATAATTGATATTATAAATATCAAAATAAATGTTATTTGAGACTTTTTATGAATTAAAATAAATTTCTAGCTTAATATGACATATTAGGATCGATTATGTAAATTGCATTCGAAGTAATAATGCTGTTATGAATTTATCAAAAAGAAAATACCCAATAGTGTCAAAATTGACATAAAAGAATTTTTAAAACAAATATTATATTATTAATTTATATTAAATTCCTAAAAATCTAAGTTTCATCCAAGAGACTTATATCATGATATTTGTATCATTAATGGACCACTTGGGGGTCTCTTGGATGTATATAGTAAGTTTATTAACTATATAATATAAAAATTCAATGAGACATTGTAAAAGCGAAACTAATTAACTAAGAGTTAATACTTAAAGATAAGGTTAATATAATCACCCAAACCTGTCTAAATTCTATTGGTTGAGTGGTTTTCGACCCATCCCCACCTTAACATTTAAATAATCCACTTTGTAGCCATTAGAAACCGAATATGAATTTATTATAAAATAATATTTTTAGCTTTTCCAAAGGTGCCCCTCACCCCTCTTATAAAAGGTCACTCCCCCTTCTCACTAATTCACACATTCAAAACCTTTTGGATCGGACCAACCCTTCCCAAATACTCTCTAAACTTTCCCCACTACAACTTAGAGGCCTTAGTTTGATTAGAAATCCAACCTAAGGAGCCCTTTTGATCAAATCAAAAGGAAGAACCCGAAGAAGAGGTAATGTTTTCACCACCCTCTTTCAGGTTCCTTTCTTCTTCAAATTCTTATTTCATTGTTATTTATATTATAAATTAATAACTCAAGTATCTTCTATATACTGTGATGTTATTATTTATATGGTACAACCATATTCAGTATTCTATCCATCCTTTGAATGGCATGTCACCATACATGCGTACGTACGGCTTACCGTCTCCACGTCGTGGTGTAATTGTCATTCAATAAATTATTATTTGGATGGGTATAATAATGATGTTTAATTCATGTAAATAATAAATATAACATGATAATTATTCATTTTATATGATATACCATCCAATAATATATTATTTTAACATCAAAAAAATGATATTGTCACTCGTGCGTACGTACAAACTACCGTCTCCACAAACGCGATGAGATTCATTCTCCATCGTATCCATTCACGTATAATTCTCATTTGATAAAGAAAAATAATTTTTAAGGACTTGATATAATTCTGGATATGAATAAGATACCACCTATCCATAATAAACACGGCTTACGTAATAAAGAATATAAAGGAAAACGAGTAAGTTAACACCCGAAATGACGATAATACTAATATATTATTAACAAATAAATGTTAAAAGATCATATATGATATCATATTAATGTAAATTATTCTTGTATAATTCAATAACAATTATTTCACCATTATACAGGAGGTTAACCTACCATCGACTAAGGAAAAAGTACAAAGTAAGTGGTTTCTTATCTCACTTTTAATTCCATGGGAATTCAATTGTTCAGCACTTATTTATTACATGTGGTGTGTGTACTGCCCATGTTTGTATTCATTGTGTAATATACTATAATTCATTTATATTTACATCATCATTGTATGATCCTTCTTTCATGGGTGTATTTTTTGTATGTTACCAAATCAATAAGGGAATTTGAAATTTCAATTTCCACTCATTTGGATTTACACATATTTCATTGATTATTTTACTCCAAGATTATGTGTAGAATAACTATTCATTTCATTATGTCATAAATTCCACTCCCCTTTCTATGGATATACTTTTTATACACATAATAACTCCATTGATAAATTATCAGGTCATCGGTATGAACTTGATAAGAGTAATTTTTACCCAATCTCGATTTGTTGAGTTAAACATCCAATTCATTGGTGTTGTTTTTACAAGAATATGTGTGAATGTCCTTTGATTTTTTTACACTGAATATCCAATAATATTGAGTGTATTTATATTTTTCACTCATAATTATGTCGTTGGTTTATCCTTAACCTAAGGATACATCATTTATGAGAGATTTCATCTCAATTTACATTCCATTGAGACTCCTTTATTATTATACACCAAATCACTTTTATATGGTGTATATAATGTACTTTAAAATAATATATCATGAATCCATTTATTCCCATGATATTACAAAGTTTTTATTTCCTCAATTATTTTTATTCAAGTGTCTCTCTTTTGGTTAGGAACTCTAAGTAAAATGACATTTTAAAATGTTTAAATAATGATTATTGTAAATATTTCTCATTAAAGTCCATGTTTTGAAAATGGTTTTGAGGATTTATTTATATGGATGTTAAAGTTTTCAAATAAAAATGCCTCTTAAAATTTTCAAAGTGGTATGGGACACTTTTATTCTAAAATCTATTTTAAATGGATTCTTTACAAACATTGTGACTTTTAAATGATTTCATGAAAAAGGGGGATATTTCACTCAAATTGTTTTGATGATTATTTTCAACTACGTCAATATCCTTCATCATTCTAGATTGAGGTTAATATGATACAATAAAATATTCCATATTGTATCGAATGATTTATGTTTGACTGTGGATGTGCTATTTTTATACCATTCATAGTTTGTGGATAAAGTATTGACATTTCGTATGCTAGTTTTAATACGAATGTTTATGTTATGTTTAAAACTTTTTATATGAGGAATGCATTAGACTTATTAAGTGATGGGTGGAGCCCGCTATAGCTCCTCGATGCATCAGTAGGTCTCATGAGATAAACTAGTGTCTTGGCACGAGGCTTTGACAAAGTCTTATTTGTAGTCTTGGCACGAGGCCTTGGCTACGTGGTTATGATAGTCTGGAATTATGTATTCCGTCATTATGAAGGTTGTTATTAATATTATCATGTGATTATTCAAATAGTAGAATATCTATGTGAATAAGAAAATGGAATTATTTCATTTCATCCATGCCATATTATGCTGAATTTCATGTTTAAAAGGCTTTTTTTTAGTTATACATTGCATTAAATTTTTATGCTTATTTATGAAAGTTTCTTCTATTGTTATCCTTACTGAGCATCTGAGCTCACCCATTTCAATGTTTTATTTTTCCTAGGATGTGAAGAAGTATTTTATGAATGACCTGTAGGGATTGTATGAGGGGATATGAAGACAATATGTTGTTGTAGTTTTTCACTTATTGATGTAATGTAAACTTTATGAATATATCTAGTGTTTCCAAGACTACTAAACTAATCGGTCTTTTGAGACTTGATCTTTCTTGTGATCGTGCCAATGTTATGTAATAATGCACCGACTCTAGGTATCTAGGGTCGGGGCATTACAGTTGGTATCAGAGGAAGTTTAGTACAAACCTTGGAAGCTAGATTTAGATAAACTCTAATTAGAGCACATAGACCTAAGATGAACTTTGAGGATTAGTATATAAGAAATTCCTAGAATTTTGGTATTGTAGAGATTTTGTGAGTTTTCTGAGCAATACATCTCTGTCTGGATATGAGCAGGTAGAGGTGGATCTGGCACAAATGTACCTAGGGGTAAATCCCAAAAACACCACTTTGAGCTAGACTCGAACAAGAACTGGTGCACGACAATGGGCCTTACTTCACTCTTGGTTACGACACTCCCGTGTGATATGGTTAGGATAATTTACATTTTCTTTACAAACCTATTGGATGTATTATATATATAATATGAGATTAAATGACCTTGGTTAATCCTAATGTGTTTCAAATTGAGAATATGGTGACATGTTAATCTCTAAATGATTTTATGACTACTGTTACTCACACAATGCTTTCTGGTTTTAGTCAATGGATGGATTCCAAGGAAGTCATAGTGACTTTGAGAATGATGTATAATGTGGGAACGGTGGTGGAAATGAGCAACAAAATGGAATGTTTATAGGCATAAAAGATATCGTCTTTATGTAAAATCGATTTTCCAAAAATATGATCAACAATATATATATTAACCAATTCCCGAACTGAACAAAGAAGAGAAAGGAGATGAATGATAAGAGCTCCAGCAGTGGAGACCATGGAGAAAGGAATCCTAAATTTCCATCATGTAGAAAATGTGGGAGGATAAACCCAGAAAAGTGTCTCAATGGGACAAAGAAATGCTTTACGTACGGGAAGTAAGAATATAATGTGAAGAATTGCGGAAGAAAAATGAAGAGTACTATGGAAGAAGATAAAAATGGTCCCAAGAATCCATTTACAGTAATTTTCCGTAAATGTAGGGGACCTGACCATTACCCAAATGAATGCCCTATTCTATAGGATATTTTCTTGGTCAAAGACGAAGCTATGCAGAAATAAATGGTTGGAGAAATGTTTAAAAAGTATTAGTGCTCTTTGTTAATGGGTTTACTTTGGAATAATTTTCTCTTGTATTTTTAGCACGATAGTTTTCCATGTGAGAATGATATTTGAGGAAGAATTATCTTTTCTCTTGTGGATATAGTTATAAATAACCATTTGGTTTTATATGATTGTTGGGTTTGAGGTAATTATAAGTTATTATAATTTGGGGTGAAAATGCAAGGTATGAGATAAGATTTGTGGTTAAATTATGTTATGGTTATTTTGAGGAATTTATACTATTTTGGTAATGTTATAAAATATCGTTTTTGAAACAGGACAACACACAGACCATGTGAGAAACCATCGCGTCAGAAGAAACTGTGGGAATCGAACCCACAACCAAAATGTGACTGGGATTTATCACCTACCACTGGACTACGTGAAGTCCCTGGTTAGTGTGACTATTATTTTTAGTTAAATGATTTTATTGATCAATAATAATTTGATTTGGGATCTTATGTCTTATCAAATGAATACCCTTAGTATTGGAAAATGATTTGCTGATTAAGTGATAAATTTTATTTTGGAAGTTGTTCGCTTTGTTGTGAACACTATATTCCCAAGGAAAATAAAATAGTATGGTATTTCATTTGAGGAGTAATGGTGGATTTTTATCTATGTTTGTATTATGGATTTATAGTGATTTGGGTTATTTATGGAAATGGTTAGTTTAATTACTTTTAAGTATGAGACTTTAAGAGTAATTAATATCATTTGGAGATACAATTTAACATGGAAGACTACATTCTTATATGTTTTGGGTTTCAATATTAGTTTGGATTATATTGATGGATTTTAAGGACAATTGATTATTGAATGATATTTATTTAACTTTGGGGTATTGATGGTTTAATTTTAGAAATTAAGATTAGTGTTTTTTTCTCTAATGGAATATCCATTTGGGGGATCATCAGATATTATACTAACCATTTTGGTTTTGATTAATATATAAAGAAAAGGTAAATATATATTTTATCCTACGTGGATCATGTATTTCTATAGAAGTTTATTCTAGCTCTTCCATTGTGACCAAGTCTTCTTGAATACTCATTGTTCACAAAAAATGAGTTAGTGGTAATAATTTATTAAAGAATGAAACTCTACTTAAAATGTAAGTATATATCTTTATGTTATTAGACAATATCATAAATGAATTCCTCTTCCTTATGTAATGTAACTTAAAACAAAAAATGTTGTCTGTTTACTTTTTCTACTGGGAGAGTAATGACCGTTTGTCCCAATAGAAGTTTGTGATTTTCGTATTGTTAACTTTCTCCTGATCATGTTTTCTATCCCTCTCCATCAGAACTTAACACTTAGTTTATCGTCCATATCCATGTTTTCCTACATGGAATCCTAGTATGGGTTATCTTTGATGAACTTTATACCTCTCTTCCTTTCTTTTAAAGTGATCGTTTTACTGACTCTTTTTCTGATGTGGGACTTTCCATTATATTCTCATGCCCAATTTTAAAAAAATTGCGAGGACACAATTTATTAAATGAGGGGAGAATGTAACACCCCAAGATTCCATGGTACGTTTCCCTTTGAATAATTCAATGGCGTGCGTTGTACGCAACTTCGAGATTCTAACACACCACAACCAATCAAACTAGGTGTTATGAATAGTAATACATACTTTTTGAAATTTTATAAATTTTATCATTCGAAATGGACTTCATTTTTGGATTCGTAATATCGAAATTATCTTAGGGTAATATTTTGGTACTTTTCGGATAACTTTAATATTTTGATGAATAATGACAATTACTAAATTTTAATTAAAAACAACTTTTTTAATCGAAATAATTAATAGTGATAAATTATTAATTTGAGTGGTTTTAATGTATATTTAGAATATGTTTTTACAATTTAATACAATGTTTGTCATTGGATGTAATTTCACATTTAAACCAGACATAAACAAGTGTCAATATTTTGATAGTTATTATCTCTTAAAAACACGATATTTGTTTTGACAACGTGAATTAATTTTTAAATTTATTAATGAAACTGATGTATTTCAAATTTGGTAAAATAGAAATAATTTTTTAATTCATAATATCAAATATAGCTTAGGACTAATTTTTGGTATTTTTCTAGAAACTTTCATTTTTTGATGAATAGTGAAACCACTAAGTGGTAGTTCAAAAACTGAATTTTTCATAAAACATAATTTTACAGCTTCTGTGAGTGGAATTTCAAAAATCCAAGAGACACGGTTAATATCAAGGAGTAAAATGTGGTTCAATGAGATGAAAATAATTTTTGGGGAATAGTAACTTTTTACTTTTATTGACCACGGTTAAAAATAAATAGGGTAATTAAGGGTAAAAATGATATTAATATTACCCTAACACATGTCCTAATTCTATTGGACATGTGTATCTCGACCAAAAACAACCTTAGGAGTAAAATATTATAATTTAGGTCCACTTTTATTAGATTAGGACATTTATTATTATTTAATTCCAAGAAAGGTTAAAAGAGTTAAAATCAAAGTTTATTTACTAAAACATTTTTAATATAGGGGTATACATAAGCTAAATTCGATTTTAAATATTCAATAGAAATATAAAACTATTTCCTACATAATAGTATTTTATTATAATTTTTAGACACTATATAATTTAATTTATTTATGACACAATGGTGATGCAGTAATTACCTAATTAATGAAATATTAAAATAATTGATTTTATAAAAATCAAAATATATGTAATTTGAGACTTTTTATGAATTCCAATAATTTTCTAGGTTAATATGACATATTAGGATTGATTATATAAATTTTTTTGGAAGTAATAATGTTGTTATGAATTTATCAAAAACAAAATACCCAATAGCGTCAAAACTGACATAAAAGAATTTTAAAAACAAATATTATATTATAAATTTATATTCAATTCCTAAAAATCTAATTTTCAGCCAAGAGACTTATATCATGATAGGTGTATCATTAATGGACCACTAGGGGGTCTCTTGGATTTATATAGTATGTTTATTAACCATATAATATAAAAATACAAAGAGACATTGTAAAAGTGAAACTAATTAACTAAGAGTTAATACTTAAATATAAGGTTAATATAATGACACAAAGCTGTATAATTCTATTGGTTGAGCGGTTTTCGACCCATCCCCACCTTAACATTTATATAATCCACTTTGGAACCATTAGAAACCGAATATGAATTTATTATGAAATAATATTTTTAGCTTTTCTGGAGGTGCCCCTCACCCCTCTTATAAAAGGGAACTCCCCCTTCTCACTAATTCACACATTCAAAGCCTTTTGGCTCATCCAAACACTGCCTAAATAATCTCTAAAATTCCCTCACTACAACCTAGAGGCCTTATTTTGATCATAAATCCAACCTGAGGAGCCCTTTTGATCAAATCAAAAGGAAGAACCCGAAGAAGAGGTAATGTTTTCACCACCCTCTTTCAAGTTACTTTCTTATTCAACTTCTTCTTTCTTTATTATTTCTATTCTAAAATAATAACTCCAGTATCTTCTATATTCTATGATGTTATTATAAATATGGTACAACCATATTCAGTATTCTTTCCATCCTTTGAATGGAATTTCACCATACGTGCGTACGTACGGCTTACCGTCTCCACGTCGTGGTGTAATTGTAATTCAATAAATTATTATTTGGATGGGTATAATAATGATGTGTAATTCATGTAAATAATAAATATAACATGATAATTATTCTTTATATATGATATAACATCCAATTATATATTTTTTTAATATCAAAATAATGATATTGTTGCTCATGCGTACATACGGACTACCGTCTCCACAAACGCGATGAGATTCATTCTCTATTGTATCCAATCAAGTATAATTCTCATTTGATGATTAAAAATAATTTTTAAGGACTTGATATAATTCTGGATATGAATAAGATACAACCTATCCATAACAAACACAAATTACGTAAAAATGAATATAAAGGAAAATGAGTAAGTTAACACCCGAAATCATGATAATACTAAGATATTATTAACAAATCAAAGTTAAAAGATCATATATGATATCATATTAATATAAATGATTCTTGTATAATTCAATAACAATTATTTGACCATTATAAATGAGGTTAACCTACCATCGACCACGGAAAAAGTACAAAGTAATGGGTTTCTTATCTCACATTTAATTCTGTGAGAATTCCATTTTTCACCACTTATTTATTACATATGGTGTGTGTACTGCCCATGTTTGTATTAATTGTGTAATATACTTTAATTAATATATATTTACATCATCATTTTATGATCCTTATTTCATGTGTCTATGTTTTTTATGTTGCCAAATCAATAAGGTAATTTGAAATTTCAATTTCTACTCGTTCGGCTTTACACATACTTCATTGATTATTTTACTCCAAGATTATGTATAGAATCACTATTATTTTGATTATGTCATAAATTACACTCCCCTTTCTGTGGATATACTCTTGATACACATAATCACTCCATTGATAAATTATCAGGTCATAGGTATGAACTTGATAAGAGTAATTCTTACTCAATCTCAATTTGTTGAGTTAAACATCCAATTCATTGGTGTTGTTTTTACAAGAATATGTGTGAATGTACATTGATTGTTTTACACTGAATATGCAATCATATTGAGTGTATTTATATTTTTCACTCCTAATTATGTCGTTGATTTATCCTTAACCTAAGGATACGACCTTTATGAGATATTTCATCTCAATTTACATTCCATTGAGACTCCTTTATTGTTATACACCAAATAACTTTTTTATGGTGTATATAATGTACTTTGACATAATATATCATGAATCCCTTTATTCTCATGATATTACAAAGTTTTTATTTCCTCAATTATTTTTATTCAAGTGCCTCTCTTTTGGTTAGGAACTCTAACTAAAATGAGATTTTAAAATGTTTTAAAGATTGATTATTCTAAATATTTCTCATTAATGTCCATGTTTTAAAAATGGTTTTAAGGATTTATTTATATGGATGTTAAAATTTTCAAATAAAAATTCCTTATAAAAGTTCCAAAGTGGTATGGGACACATTGATTCTAAAATCTATTTTAAATGGATTCTTGACAAATAGTGTGACTTTTAAACGATTTCAAGAAAAAGGGGGATATTTCACTCTAATTGTTTTGATGATTATTCTCATCTATGTCAATATCCTTCATCATTCTCGATTGAGGTTAATATGATACAATACAATCTTCCATATTGTATCGAATGAGTTATGTTTGACCGTGGATGTGCTATTTTTATACCATTCATGGTTTGTGGATAAAGTATTGACATTTCGTATGCTAGTTTTAATACCAATGTTTATGTTATGTTTAAAAATTTTCATATGAGGAATGCATTGGACTTAGTAAGTGACGGGTGGATCCCTCTATAGCTCCGCGATGCATCGGTAGGTCTCATGAGACAAAATAGTGTTTTGGCATGAGGCCTTGAAAAAATCTTATTTTTTGTCTTGGCACGAGGCCTTGGCTACGTGGTTGTGATAGTCTGGAATTATGCATTCCGTCATTATGAAAGTGGTTATTAATATTTTCATGTGATTATTCAACTAGTATAATATCCATGTGAATAAGTAAATGGAATTATTTCATTTTATCCTTTCCATATTATGCTGAAGTTCATGTTTAAAATGCTTTTGTTTTAGTTATACATTGCCTTAATTTTTTTTTATTTATGAAAGTTTCCTCTATATTTTTATCCTTACTGAGCATCTGAGCTCACCCCTTTCAATGTTTTATTTTTCCCAGGATGTGAAGAATTATTTTATGAATTACATGTAGGGATAGTATGAGGGGATATGAAGAAAATATGTTGTTGTAGTTTTTCACTTATTGATGTAATGTAAACATTATGAATATATCTAGTGTTTCCAAGGCTACTAAGCTAATCGGTCTTTCGAGACTTGATATTTCTTAGGATCATTCCAATGTTATGTAATAATGCAATGAATCTTGGTATCTAGGGTCGGGGCATTACACATAGATCATGTATGAGAATATATAAGAACATATAACATAATTTTATGTCTTTCGATCCTAATAAAATTCTATTTGTTAAATTACCATCAATTTTATTTTAAGGGTATCTATATTTTTGAAACATTCAATTTTTTATATTTATAGTCATTGGCCGTTCATATCATATATATGATATTTTATACCAATTTTACCTTTATATTGTTTCTTATGTGTTATAATATTGAATCACTATAACAAGTCATTTTTCAAATGTGTTCTAATAAATATATTTATTCTAAACAAATTTCAATTTTCCATTATCAAATTCTCTCCCTAGTTCAATTATTTATCACTAATTTTTTTATATTTGGGTTTTTTCTTCATTTCTAATTCTAATCTTATGTATCCTATAGCATATATATACCTCAATTTATAGATACTTTTCTACAATCACTTATCTCACATTAGTCCTTAATTTCTAAACCTAGATATTATGTATTAATTCTCTATTCTCCCATCTATTATATCCCATCTCAAATGTAATGTCTTCTGAGATCAACCTACTATTTTTAGACTAACATGTAATTGTTGGATTTATTATGTTTTTTCAACCAAAAATTTTCTTTTTAGTTTAACATCATATAAGTTTTCTCACATGTATTTATATAGTTTATTGTGTCCTATGAACCGTTAATTGTATCATATTGGATATTTATTTTATGTATGAGATATTTTATCTCCATTCTATATTCTCACACGCATCATCTTATATCCACATATCCACCCCTGTATTTCATGTAAAATGTCATATATTTTCCCCCATTTTTGGTTTTCTATATTTTGAATTCAATCTATAGACAATAGTATTTGGTATTCATTCATAGGTCTTCATATCATACATTTTTAATTTTTAGTATAAAATATCTCTAATCCCTTTATTTTCCTGACATCTAAAATCATACATCCCTCATCTCATGTACATCATACTCCCTCTTCACTCACTTATCTCTCTAGTCTCTTTTCTATTATATCTAGAAACTGATCCCTAATATCGAGTGTCTAGTATCTTATCCCTCATCTCCACTCTCTTAACTATGGAATTTTATCAATCTGTTTGGATATTTGATTTCCACTCATTATTGTTATTTGTATCCTATCATCTATATCAGATAATTATTCATTATTCACCATTTAGAGTATTTTTTAATATATGGTGTTCATTATTTATTTTCACTTAATAATATTCCATTTCATATTTATACTTGAAAATATAGTATACACATTGACTATAGATATTTATACTCTTTAGTTAATTTTTTATATTATTTAATATCAATTATTTTTCATTTCATTTATCTCATGTCATTGTCTCAATATCCAATATTACTTATCCACTTCAATCATTTTCCAATATATCCTCCATTAGTCTCAATCACTAATAATTCTCCTTGGTCTACTGAAATTGTTTTTTGTACGTTTTTTACATAAATATTGTGTCTATATATATGATTATTATATTTTCACTCTAATCTAAAATATCTCATCTCCATACCCTACCTATTTTCCTCTCGAATATTGTTTTCATTTTTCTTCGATCTTCGACTCTACTCCCTAATCAATTATTTCCATTACTATCTACACTTTTGACTATTTCCTATATAATTAACCTTTAGTATTCATTTATAATGTTTTTCTTTAATAGGTTTTCTCCAAATAAATATTCATATATATACATAGAATCAAGTCTTATGTTTATGAAATTTTCATCTATTATCCATTTTCATCTCGAATCATCAATCCCAATCTGTCTCCACCTTATAGCCTCTATCTTAATCTCCAATGATATTTCTCTTATATATTATCTATGTACTCTTTTCCCTGATATAGGGTAATTTGTTTTATCTTTTATCTCTAAAGGGTGTATTCTATATATTATTTCCAACATTATCTATATTATATAAATCTGTTCTATATCATTATTTTTTAATATGCATCTCTGGTAATTTTCTTTTATCATCAATCTATAACATATTATTTATATATATCCATGGTCCCAAGACTCATGTCTATGATCTATCTCCCATTTCAGTATTATCTATGTTATGTTATTTGGTCTTCCATTTCAGAAATTATTCTCTTTTATGATATCTAATAATCAATCATTTCCCATCAATCCATATCTCATTTTTTTGTTACTAAATCCTCTTTTTTATCTTCGATATTCATCCTTGTTATCATTTTTTCCCTCAAATTTGGTGTATAAATTTATTTCACTATATTGGTATTTTATTTGATTATATATTTTTTTATCTCTATTCATTCTCAAAGATATGAATAAATCATATTTTATATTTAATCGTTATATTTTATCCTTTAATTTTTATCAAAAGTCTCAAACTATATTATTAAATCTTATGTTTATAAATTTTTATAATATAATATTAAATATTACATCTCAAATAATATTTATTAAATCTGTAACTTTATTCTCTAGTCAACCATTTGTTCATTATCTCCAGTTTTTACTCATGTCGCTTTCTTCATTCAATGGTATTCATCTATTTCTATATCCTCATATCATTTTTCTAGTAAGTATTTAAGTATATACACATGGGTCTTAAATTAATGATCACTATCATAATTTCCATTTATCTTTCATTAAATCATGATATTGGGGAGTATTCCAATAAACAATACCTTTGACCTTAAAATTTGATCTACTATCTTTATCCCAATCTCTTCCCTACTTTCATTTTTTATAATAATTGTTCACTATCATTACCGTCGACATCCAACTCCAGTCTTTGGAAAGAAAAATATTCTTTGATTTTTTATATTTCACAATTATAAATCTATGTATTAATTCATCAAAGATTATATCTATTCTAATATCAATAATTATAATTATATTCATTATTTATCTAATATCTTCAAAGTTTTCTTTATCTTTGATATATACCATTGTCTCATACTTTGATCCCCATTTTAAATCATTAATCGTCATATATATATATATACATATTCTTTATCTCAAATTATCATATTTATCTTTTAATATTGAAAATAGATATTATCAACCAATATGTATTTTTCATTATGCGTCAATTTTTCATCTCTGTTATTTGATCTATATTTGGGAATATTTGATCTTCTATCATAGTCATTCATTTTTATCATTGGTCTTAGATATCCAATCATGTACATATTTTTATACCTATAGTGATAAGTTTTATTCCACATCCTAATTTATAACTTCTATAATTCTACATATACATCCATGTTCTCTATCACTAGACTCTAATATCATATTTCAATTTGTTGATCTTTATGCTAGAATACACAATCATTTACATATTCAATCTCAAATGTATGGCCAATTATATCAATATTTATCTATATAAATGTTATTATTTTTTTCATTATTTTGTCTTCTCCACATGGTATCCACTCTATATTATTTTATTTCTCTATTTTCCTCAATTTCAAGTCATGGGCCCAACCCTCATTTTTTTATAACTAGATATTTAAAAAACTAGATGTTTTTCTATGATGAGAAAAATATTAGAACACGTTTAATTATGTTTATATTTTAAAATAATACCTTGAAAAATTTTATAGTTCCATAAATCTATTTTATGTGAATAAATCATTAAGGAAATAAATATTATACTAATTTTTGTTAGATATGATGATTTTTAATGGAAACTACTTTACTAACTGTTTTTTTTTCAATTGGTGGTGTAATTTTACAAGAAAGTATATAATTATAATCTATATAACACTTATATTTTTTATTTATATATCACTATTTCAATCATTATCTATATTTATATCTTTTCTAACAAAAATTCATTATGGGTTTGATCTCCATTTCAATATTAATACTTTTCTTCATCATTAAATCATTCTTGAAATTCCATGATCATATTTTGTTTGATATAAAAGTTTCTATATAGTAATGGGTTGTTGGTTTTTGATATTTTTACTAAAATATTCAATTATCAATTTTTCCCCACACTGGTTTTTATTCATCTATATAATATTTTTTATCACAAAAATAACTACAGTAAATATAATCATTCTTCTATTCAAGCTAATTTTTATCATTCTCCCATGAGGGATGAAGTTTACATTTATTGGATGTAAATAAAATGATATCATCCTTGATCTTTTTGTTTTAAATTTTTTTATGTATGATAAATTTTAATTTATAGAACATTTTTTTGATCGACTACAACAAATTTTAACTGAAATGATCTCACATTAAAACAATTTCATTATTAGTGCACCATCAATAAATTATTCTCTCAAAATCATTCCAAATCACCATTTCGGTAGGAACATATTGATATGTGTTGATGTGGTATTCAAATAATGCAAGGATTTTTTCTCCTTGACACATAATTTTAAAAATCACTAATTTATTTATTATACATAAAATATAGAGAATCTTTTACCTTGATTCTTAGGGCTTTAGAGTTGATTTTACATGCATAAAAGTGACTGTAAAAAGAGAAAATCACATCATATTTCCCATCAATTTATATATTTACCATCAAATTACTCCACCTCATTCTGTTTCTAAGAGTTCCATTATAAAATTACTATCTATATCTTAATTACTCTTTCCATAGATAGTATCTCAATTTATATCTCTATATGGGATCTATCACCTCACATCATTTTATTCAATATTTTTCTATGAATTGTTTAATCTCAATTATAATTCTCTATTTTTCATACTTTATGATCAAACACCATCCCTACTTCTCATCTCCAATCAATATTCCTCATTTTTTCTTATTGTCTCCCATTGTAAAACACCAATATTTCATCATTGGTCTTCTATATATACTCTATAAATGAGAAATGATCTTATATATGTAATAATATTGAAACAAATTCTTTTATTTTTTCATTATATGATCTTAACAAAATAATTATGAATCAAAAATAAAATTATTTTTTAGTTATGATTACTTGTTCAACATGATTAGTTTTAAGAATTATTTTATTTAATGTACCCAAAAATATATATGAATTTATTATTTAGTTTATTGGATTTTTTTCTTTTCCTAACAGTGCAAAAAAACATAAATTTTGTACACATATTTATTTTTGAGATTTTTAATCATTATGAAAAATCATATAAATTTGTTTACTGGTTTGGGAGTTCTTTATCAGGTCCCTACTACTTTGGATAAAAAATATTGAATAATGTGTTGACAATAATGACTACCAAGAAAGAATAAAATTGATAATATCTCTTTACCTATAATTCATATATAGTGCTCGATCATGGCTCTTAGCTCTCACATGATTAATATTACCTAATCCTTGAAGGATTTAGGATTCGTAAAATATATTTAATGAAGAACTCTTATTGCTTGATGGATTTTAGAAGAAAATCATTAACTTTTAATGTAAGATGACTGAGATGGTACATTATATTTAATATTATTCATATTTTAAAACATTTTTCATAAATATTTTGATTTCAATTACCTTTTTTATTACATTGATATTTTTTACATTACGTAAATTCGTTTTATATTTTATGACATGTATCCTTTTTTACTTGATAAAATTATTTAATTTCATAACATGTTTTTTGATAATTTTTTTCATGCATATTGAGTGGTTGTATTGGAATTATGTAGAAAATTATTTAGGATCTTATGATCCCAGTCTAATTCTATGGGTTATAACTCCACTACCATAAGAGGAAGGAATCTCAATTTGAATAAAATTTTATTTTTTTCTTATCTCTAGAAATTTGGATTATATATATGATAATTTTTTTCATAATAATATTCTTTATTTATTTTAAATCACATGATTTAGGTTCTATATCCACTATATCTATTCATTTATGATATGTATTATTTGATCTACATTCTTTAATGTTATAAATAAATGTTTTATCATTGTTTCCCCACTATAATATTATTTTCAACCAATATTTTTTCAATCATCATTATTTATATTAATTTCCATTTCCTATAACATATCATTGGTATTAAATATGGACATTGATTTATTGTGTCTCCTATATTACATCCTATCTCACATTTGTCCTTGGTTTTAAATCCCAGATCATCAATCTCTATTATGGTTTCTCTTATAAACCGTCTTCAATATTAATTACGTTATCTTCCAAGTTATACCAAATGTATTTATTCTTGAATGTAATTTTATAGTTAATCATGTCTTAACTACCATCACATTTATTTTATGTTCTTACTCATATAATTATTCTTTTAGGTATTACTTAAATTTATTTTGACTTTTTCTACCAATAATTATTTTACAATGGTCATTGATTTTAAGTATCATACTTATGACCTCCATTATCTATCGTTGTATCTCTATTCTCACACACCAATCCTCATAACCAGTCATCCAAGTTCAACATCATTAATTTTTTCTCCTATTATTTGTCTTCTAGCTTCACTATCAAGTATATATTCCATAATCTCGAATCACTATATTATCTTGTACCATGTTTATTATCTCTGATTATTGATCATGCATATCTTATGTCTTGTCTATATTATATCTCCTCTTTTTTTCATATATTTAATTTTCTCAACTATATCATATTTTTATTTTAAATCATTTGTTTATTATTTTTTATCTTCACCATTTTAAAATTATTCATCATTATTCTTTTATAACAATTGATCATTAGTATCTAGTATTTATTATTGGTTTTCAATGATTGATATCTAAGCCCCCATTATTACTCTCCAATGTTGTCTCCAAATTGATCATTGTTATTTACTAACTTATCATTTTTTACCTTATCCAATCTCTGGTATTTATCCATGTACTTATCTCAAGTCTCTGGCTTTGTCCCCAATCTAAATTCTCCACTTTGGTATTTTTGAGGACCTATGATTTTATGTCCATTATAATTAATACTATGTTAGCTAACTTATGTTTTATGAAATCATAAACTAAAAGGATCTATAACATATTAATATATATAAATAAAATGTAATCAATTAATTAAAATACTTATATATTATTGTTTTTTAGAGTAATGTTAAGTCATTGGAATCATTTAATGTTAGAATGTGATTTTTCTCAAAGAACTATTTTAAAATAGTTTTGTAGTTTATCTAAATTAATAACTTTAGTCACATTAAAATAATTAATATGATATTAATGAAGAAATACATTTATTAAATGAAATATTACACTCAATTATGTACAAATTGATTTAAAATTCAATAAATAATCTTTCATGTTTAAATATATATTTTTTCCAAAAAACTAATTATTTTTTGTATTATCATTTTTAGTTAAAAGGTAAATAATTTAATTTCACAATTTTAATTAAATGAAATAATTTTTTTTAAAATTAAAAAATCCAAATGAGATTAATATGTTTTTTTGTGTCCTTATGAGATAATTCATATTTTGGCGATTACTGAAAATTGTATTTTTTTCCAAAAATATTACTTTTATTACATTATCATTATATAATTTACACCTATAAGTTTATAAAACCTTTTAATTGATAAAATATTTATATAGGGAGTAAAATAATTTGTTTTTAATTTTTATGATTATTATGATGAAGTTGTTTTAAAATTTTGTTTGATCACTGAAGTTGCTGGTGAACATGAAGAAATTATTTTTATTGTCTTATTTTTTTTCATAATAGAAATCATCTCTTTCTGATATCACAAGTCATTGATGAAAACTTATAAGGGAATCATTATTTCACTACAAATATAACAAAACAATAGTTACTTATATACACTCAAACAAATACAATTATATAATTATAATGAATATACAAACAAGTTGTAGTTTCAAACCCATTAGACAATGAAATTAGCTATTTTACGTTTTTAAAAGAGAATTTTTGAAATATATATTTCTGAAGAAATGTTCTGGATAATGAAGAAAGAAATTCGGATTTTGGAAGGATTTTTGAAAAATTAGAATCAAAGGTTGATTTGTGTTTTCAAAAAAGCATTGAAGTTGTGATAGGGTTTTCATGATTTAAGGTACTGGTATAGTTGGATAAATAAATTAAATTATTCTTTCAATATTGGAATTAGAGTTATGAAATGTAGGATATAATGTTTATGTTTTCCCATCTTCAACATGAAAATTCCCCCTTTCCCATTGTTAGGAAATTTTGTGAATTTTTGAATTGGTTTTTTCTCAAAAATTATTTTTAATCTTAGTTACCCTAAATGTGAAAATAGACATTCTTAATTTAGGATTACCAGTTGGAAAATTTAAATGCTTCTTCTAGGATCAATTAAATAGTTATGAGAAAAACAAGGGATTTAAAATTATAAAATATTTTATTATGGAAACCTAGAAAGACTAAAATAATGATTTATAATCCAAAAGATACCCCCCTTCAATTGCATCACTACAACTCGTTTTCATAATTACCCCCTCATCAATGCTATGAGGGTGTGTCGAGTAAGAAGAAAAAATAAATGACGTTCAAAATGATGACTAATTGTAGTAGATTAACCATAAAAATATATATTATCATCTCAATATTTTTTATCTAGATCAATCTTTTATAGTTGTAAAATAATACTATATATATAATACTCTATGGTTCTTGAGATAAATTTAAATTATCTTTTAATATGAACCATAATGAAGGATTGGGTCAATATCTATATGAAATGGTGGTATCAGGTCATCAAATGGTGTATCCCTAATATTATATTTCCAAAACTACTCATTTTGGGTCTTGCTGGCCACATTCATGGAATTAAAGTTAGTTTCAAATAGTGAAAGTGTCCATGAACACTTTTTTCTATTCTTCATTTCATGCTTCAAATTACATCAGGCCTTATAATTAATTCATGTTATAAACTTTATTCATGATTTGAATCTTTGGCTTCTAAAATAAAAACCTCTATTTTAGTCATTTTCTTCATGTTCGACCCATAGAGGCAGCCTATGATTGTAACGCCCCGACCCCAGCTACCCAGAGTCGGTGCATTACTTCCTAACATTGGAATGATCACAAAAGATCAAGTCTCGAAAGACCGATTAGTTTAGTAGCCTTGGAAACACTAGATACATTCGTAAACGTTACATTACATCATAAAGTGAAAAACTATAATAACATAGTCTCCATAGTCCACACTTCTATCCTCTTCGGACTATCCCTGCAGGTCATTCATAAAATACTTCTTCACATCCTGGAAAATATTAAAACATTGAAAGGGGTGAGCTCGAATTCTCAGTAAGGTTAACAATATATAAGAAGCTTTCATAAATAAACATTAACATTTAAGGCAATGTATAAATAAAACAAAATCCTTTTAAACATGAACTTCAACATAATATGGAAAAAGTAAAATGAGATAATGCCATTTACTTCTTCACATGGATATTCTACTGGTCGAATAATCACATGCAATATCAATAACCACTTTCATAATGATGGAATGAATAATGCCAGACATTCTGAAACATTTTGTCAAGGCCTCGTCCAAGACGTATAAAATGATTAAGGCCTCGGCCAAAACCATAAATCAAATTGGGAAATGGCCTGGGCCAATTCCACGTCTAATTGTCTCATGAGACCTACCGATGCAATTTTTTTAGAAGATACTTACATTTAAAATTGCTCAAATATACTCCAGTGTTTTTCTGAAAACATTATGCAAGATTATGAAAACAAAATAACTAATTCTGAGACTTCTCGACTAATTACAGGCCATGATGGGTCCACGCCCAATCCCTTCCTGTCTACCACACTCGAGAGTCGGGTTTTCTAAAAAAAAATTTAAGCTTGCATTAAATACATATACATTTGCACTGGATTTTTATATATTGGAGAGAAATATCACTTTTTTGAAATCATTTAAAAATCAAATTATTATAAAAGAAAACTTTTTGAATAAACGTAAAAGTCAAAGGGGTTTATACACCGTATAAAAGAAAGTTGTGTATAAAACCAAATATGCCTCAATGAAAGGGGATTGAGAAGAAGTCCTTAAATAGATCATTTTTTAAAATAAAATAGATCTATTATGTGTATTCACTATAGGTACACATAAAGAATGTAAAAATACAAAATAGGACATAATAATATCATGACATAATTTGAATGTAGGAGATTAACCCAAAGAATGGAAGTTGGGTTAAGAAGTTCCCTTACCTCGTGTCTGACTTGACTCAACCGTTATTTAACCTCCTGAATAATAAACTAGAGTTAATATATACCTTATTAAGAACCATTTTCAATTTCATTATCCTTTTTATATAACTTATTACAATGATATGAACATTATGTAATTATTTAAGTTAATAACGGTTGTTTTGTCGATCTTTGGTACTTGAGTAAACAATAAACTTCTTATAATTACAAGTTGTTTATGTGGTAGAATATCCATTATCTCCAGAATTATATTCATGATTTAGATGTCATATATATCTTATATATCCATTATATACATTCATTTATAATATTACGTAACATTTAGAGGTAATAAATGAAATGCACCGTTCATGGAGACGGTAAGCCGTACGTACGCATGAACGCTACTTTCATTTCAATTTCATATTTAAAGGAACAAAATAATAATTATATAAATTTATAATATAATTCCAGTATAATATAGTGTATAATACCATTTACTCCATCCTTTATACATCCCACATATGTCATTAATGATTCAAATCACTTTGAGGGGGCGGTAGTCCGCACTTCCTAAAATGAAATTATCGCGTTTTACGCATAATGGAAATCATAAAGTATGACATAAATGAGAAATACAGAAGCATAAGTAAAACATAAACATATTATATATCATATATAAAAATAGTTACATCTTAATGGCCACCTTTGAAGGTGTTATATGAGTGTTGAACAATCATCGTTTCGTGAGGCAGAAATTCGCCATCCACAGAAACCGTATGTTCTTTAACCATTAGATGTAGGTGTGTGTAAGTGTAGCTCGAATCCTTCTTATAAAAACATCCTAGTATATTGAGGATACTTGTTTTGTTACAAAAGAAATGAATAAAAAGAGTTTAGGGGGTTGGAGAAGAAAAATAAAACAAAACAACATTAGAGAAGACATTACCTCAAAATCGTGTAACTCTTTTTGATTTGAGAAAAAGGCTTCCTTGGGAAGTGTTCTTCCCAAAGTGAGGCTTATAGGAGTAAGAGGGGGATGTTGGGAGAGTATTTGGGCAGAGTTTGGCCGAGCCAAATGGCTTGAAAGTGTGAATAAGGTGGGAGAGGTGGGGGCCTTTTATAAGTGGAGAGGAGGGGCTCTTTTGGAAAGATTGAAATGTTACATTATTACACAATGCTTTTCGGATTCTAAAGGTCCCACACTTATATAATTCGTGGATAAGGTGATAAGGGTTCTAAATATACCCATCCAATAGTCTTTGGACAAGTGTAAGCCTTGGATTTTACATTATCTTTTCATTTTATTAAATTCGTTAAATAATGAGGTCATCGCTGCATCATAATGATGTCATAAATAATTTAATTTATTTAATGTCTAAAAATTATAAAAAAAATACTATGATGTAGGAAATCTTTGTATCTTTCTAATGAATATTTATAGTCAAAATTTGTACTTGTGTAACCCCACATAAAAACTGTTTTAGTAAAATAACTCATGTTTGTGTCAATTTAATTTTAACATTAAATAAATATATATTAATGTCATTTTTCAACTAAAGTGGCTCCATGGGGTCCCCAAGTTAACCCATGGGTTTTCTTGGTCGGCCATGACTCATCCAATAGGAGTAGGACAAGTTTCATGCTCATCTCATATTATTAAAACATTATTTGTACCTTAAACTACACTAATTACCTCTAATCGCGATTAAGAACTTAAAAGTTACTATTCACCAAAAAATTATTTTAATCTCATTGAAAAACATTTTACTTCTTAATGACAACCATGTATGTCATATTTTTGAATATAAAATCACAGAAGTGGTAATATTTCATTTAAACGAAAAAATCAGTTATTTAACTACCACTTAGTGGTTTCACTATTCATCAAAAATTGATGTTTTTCAGAACAAGGCCAAAATTTCACCCTAAGCTATAATTGATATTCCGAATTCAAAAATGATGTCTATTTTACAAAATTACAAACATATAAGTTTCATTAATTAATTTTATAATTAATTCCCGCTGTTACGACAAATAGCTTGTTTTTAAGAAACAATTTATATAAAAAGATTGGCAATTGTTTATGTCCAATTTCAATGTTAAATTAATTCTAATGACCACCATTGGATAAAATGGTAAAAATATATTCTAATTATACCTTAAAACCACTAAATATTATAATTTATCACAATAAATTATTTTGATTAAAAAGTTGTTTTAATTATTTTTCACTATTCATAAAAAATTAGAAGTTCTCAGAAAAATACCAAAAATTCAACATAGGCTAATTTCGATATTCCGAATCCAAAAATGAAGTCCATTTTGAAATATAAAATTTCTATAATTTTAAAAAGTGGTTATTACTATTCATAACGGCTACTTTGATTAGTCGCGGTGTTTTAGAACTCGAAGTTGCGTACAATGCAAGCTATTGCATTATTGAATGAGAAGCGTATCATGGAAGCTCGGGGTGTTACATTCTCCCCTCCTTCAATAAATTGCGTCCTCGAAATTTGAAATTTTTCTTTGAAAATAAAATGTTGAAAAGAGAATATACCTTTGAGGAAAACCCACATCGGAAATAAGGTTAATAAATATATAACATTAAAAGAATGCAAGATAAGTACAAAGGTCACTCGATATAGCCCATTCTAGGATTCTATGAAAATATGGATATAGAGGAGAAACAAACCATCAAGGTCTAATGGAGAGTTATAGGAAACAGGATTTGGAGAATGTTTAACCACAAGAAAATCACAAACTTGTGATTGGTTAAACGGTCATTGAATCCTCAGTTGGAAAAGTTAACCGAAAACATTTTTGTTTTAAGTTCCCTTTTATAATGTTGAGGAATTTATTTAGGATATTTACTAAGAACGTAAGGGAATATACATACTTGTTATGTATACTTTCATTCGTTAATAAATTTTTACCACAAACCGAACTTTTACTCCAAATGGTAACGGAACTCAAAAATATTCTATTTATCCTAATTGTATAAGGTTCCAAATGTTAACACATAACATTTAGATTAGTAAAATTATTTTGTAATAACCAGGTACTTCTTGTAGGCTAGTGGTAGGAAATAAAGGCCTGTCGCACTATGATTGTGGGTTCGATTCCTGCAGCTTTGTCCGACGCGACGGGTTATGCCCCACCCTACAGGTTGTCCTTTTTCCTAAAACTATAGTATTATAATATTCCAAAAATAATCTTCAGAAATGCTTTAACCATAAACAATACTATCCATGGTTCAACTTAATCCATTCCAACCTTAATAGTTATCCAAAATACCTCCGTCCAGACTTTCTCTAAAAGGTCTCTAAATTCCAAAATCAATTGTAACATCAGATTCCCCAAATAAGAAAAGTTTCTCTTATTGTCACATACTAAAAATATGATTACCTTAATCATATTAAAACCTTACTGAAATCAAAAAGTACTGCAGTACAATCCTTATATATATATATCATATTATTCTAATAACCAGAATATAATCCATGAGTCCAAAAGCACCAATACATTAGTTATTCTCCTTCAACTGTAGTAACAACATAAGATTGTCCTTGATCCCTTGGCCTCTTCTGAGGTAAGTTTCCCTGACGCTTAGGACATTCATTTGCATAATGCCCCATTTCCCTACATTTGTAGCATTCAACTTTGATAGCCTCTTTCTTTCCCTTGCAATCACGAGCCTGGGGACCCTTTTCTCCACATTTATAACAAAATCCCATTCCTTTTAAGAAAGTACCAGGGTGATTCTTCCCAAAATTATCACATAATGGAAAATCATTCTTTCCCTTTTTCCCTTTATCTATCTCTTGTTCCATCGTTCTCTTCTTATCTTGCTTTACTTTGTTGTCATAAGACTTAGAGAATTCTTTTTCTGTCTTGATAGCACACGAGACAATATCTTCGTATGATGAGAAGGATTGTGATACTAAAGCTCGACGGAGAAATGGTTTTAACCCATCAAAGAAACGATCAATCTTACTCCTTAGGTTACGTATATAATCTGCAGCATGCCTCGCTAACCTTGTAAAGTTAGCCTCATACTTTGCGACATTCTCATCCTCCTTTTGTTTCAGACTTAGAAATTGCCTTTCCATATCTTCTCGATGGTCACGAGGAAAGTATTTTTCTAAGAAAAGCTCTTTGAACTCCCTCCATTCCATATTTGATACATCATCATCTTCCTTTGTGTTTTGAATCAGCGACCACCACTGATCGGCATCTCCAGTGAGGCGGTAAACTGCCATGACAACCTTCTCCCTTTCACTACTCCCCAAGGCATGGAATATTTTCTCTAAGGAATTTATCCATTGCTCAGCTACTATAGGATTTGTACTCCCATTGAAGGTTGGTGGTTGTTGCCTCATGAAACGATCTAGCATTGATCCTCCACGTTGCGGATCAGGGTGCTCCATACGAGTAAGGTTATTATTCATAACCTGAGTGAGTTGTCCCAGTATGGTAACAAGTTGATCAGCACTAGTTGTATCTCCAGATCCACAATAATTATCTTGAGCAGGAGGGAAATCCCTACACGGAGTGTGTGCATTGATACGGTTTCCATTCCTTCCACTAGGCGCCATTTCTAAACAATGGCATAAACTAGATTAGTTTATGAATTAAAATACATAATTCCATATTTGTAAAACACTTTACATAAATTGAACTATTTATGGATATAATCCATAATCATAAAAAAAATGTTTTCTTTGATAAAGTATATACTCATAACCCTTCATAGTGGTTTGTAAAGAAAATGAGAATTATCCTAAGCATATCCCCTGGGAGTGTCGTAACCAAGAGTGCAGCAAGGCCTGTTGTCGTGCACCAGTTCCCGTTCGAGTCTAGCTCAAAGCGGTGTTTTCGGGTTTTACCCCTAGGAACATCTATGCCAGAGCCGCCTCTACCTGCTCGTATCCAGACAGGGATGTATTGCTCGGAAAACTCACAAAATCTCTACAATACCAAAATTCTAGGAAGTTCTTCTATACTAATCGTCAAAGTTCATCTTAGGTCTACGTGCTCTAATCAGAGTTTATCTAAATCTAGCTTCCAAGGTTTGTACTAAACTTCCTCTGATACCAACTGTAACGCTCCGACCCCAGCTACCCAGAGTCGGTGCATTACTTCCTAACATTGGCATGATCACAAAAGATCAAGTCTCAAAAGACCGATTAGTTTAGTAGCCTTGGAAACACTAAATACATTCGTAAATGTTACATTACATCATAAAGTGAAAAACTACAATAACAAAGTCTCCATAGTCCACACTTCTATCCTCTTCGCACTATCCCTGCAGGTCATTCATAAAATACTTCTTCACATCCTGGAAAATATTAAAACATTGAATGGGGTGAGCTCGGATGCTCAGTAAGGTTAACAATATAGCGGAAGATTTCATAAATAAACATTAACATTTAAGGCAATGTATAACTAAAACAAAAGCCTTTTAAACATGAACTTCAACATAATATGGCAAAAGTAAAATGAGATAATGCCATTTACTTCTTCACATGGATATTCTACTGGACAAATAATCACATGCAATATCAATAACGATTTTCATAATGATGGAATGCATAATGCCAGACATTCTGAAACATTTTGTCAAGGCCTCGGCCAAGACGTATAAAATGATTAAGGCTTCGGCCAAAACCGTAAATCAAATTGGGAAAGGGCTTCGGCCAATTCCACGTCTAGTTGTCTCATGAGACCTACCGATGCAATTTTTTTAGAAGATACTTACATTTAAAATTGCTCAAATATACTCTAGTGTTTTTCTGAAAACATTATGCAAGATTATGAAAACAAAATAACTAATTCTGAGACTTCTCGACTAATTACAGGCCATGATGGGTCCACGCCCAATCCCTTCCTGTCTACCACACTCAAGAGTCGGGTTTTCTAAAAAAAAATTTCGGATTGCATTAAATACGTATACATTTGCACTGGATTTTCATATATTGGAGAGAAATATCTCTTTTTTGAAATCATTTAAAAATCACATTATTATAAAAGAAAACTTTTTGAATAAACGTAAAAGTCAAAGGGGTTTATACACCGTATAAAAGAAAGTTGTGTATAAAACCAAATATGCCTCAATGAAAGGGGATTGAGACGAAGTCCTTAAATAGATCATTTTTTAAAATAAAATAGATCTATTATGTGTATTCACTATAGGTACACATAAAGAAAGTAAAAACACAAAATAGGACATAATAATATCATGACATAATTTGAATGTAGGAGATTAACCCAAAGAATGGAAGTTGGGTTAAGAAGTTCCCTTACCTCGTGTCTGACTTGACTCAACCGTTCTTTAACCTCCTAAATAATAAACTAGAGTTAATATATACCTTATTAAGAACCATTTTAAATTTAATTATCCTTATTATATCACTTATTACAATGATATGAACATTATGTAATTATTTAAGTTAATAACGGTTGTTTTGTCGATCTTTGGTACTTGAGTCAACAATAAACTTCTTATAATTACAAGTTGTTTATGTGGTAGAATATCCATTATCTACAGAATTATATTCATGATTTAGATGTCATATATATCTTATATATCCAGTATATACATTCATTTATAATATTACGTAACATTTAGAGGTAATAAATGAAATGCACCGTTCATGGAGACGGTAAGCCGTACGTACGCATGAACGCTACTTTCATTTAAATTTCATATTTAATGGAACAAAATCATAATTATATAAATGTATAATATAATTCCAGTATAATATTGTGTATAATACCATTTACTCCATCCTTTATACATCCCACATATGGCATTAACGATTCAAATCACTTTGAGGGGGCGGTAGTCTGCACTTCCGAAAATGAAATTATCGCGTTTTACCCATAATGGAAATCATAAAGTATGCCATAAATGAGAAATACATAAGCATAAGTAAAACATAAACATATTATATATCATATATAAAAATAGTGACATCTTAATGGCCACCTTTGAAGGTGTTATATGAGTGTTGAACAATCATCGTTTCGTGAGGCAGAAATTCGCCATCCACAGAAACCGTATGTTCTTTAAACATTAGATGTAGGTGTGTGTAAGTGTAGCTCTAATACTTCTTATAACAACATCCTAGTATATTGAGGATACTGGTGTTGTTACAAAATAAATTAATAAAAAGATTTTAGGGGGTTGGAGAAGAAAAATAAAACAAAACAACATTAGAGAATACATTACCTCAAAATCGGCTAACTCTTTTTGATTTGAGCCAAAGGCTTCCTTGAGAAGCGTTCTGCCCAAAGTGAGGCTTCTAGGAGTAATAGGGGGATGTTGGGAGAGTATTTGGGCAGAGGTTGGCCGAGCCAAATGGCTTGAAAGTGTGAATAAGGTGGGAGAGGTGGGGGCCTTTTATAAGTGGAGAGGAGGGGCTCTTTTGGAAAGATTGAAATGTTACATTATTACACAATGCTTTTCGGATTATAAAGGTCCCACACTTATATAATTCGTGGCTAAGGTGATAAGGGTTCGAAATCTACCCATCCAATAGTCTTTGGACATGTGTATGCCTTGGAGTTTACATTATCTTTTCATTTTATTAAAATCGTTAAATAATGAGGTCATCACTTCATCATAATGATGTCATAAATAATTTAATTTATTTAATGTATAAAAATTATAAAAAAAATACTATTATGTAGGAAATCTTTTTAGATTTATAATTAATATTTATAGTCAAACTTTGGACTTGTGTAACCCCACATAAAAACTGTTTTAGTAAAATAACTCATGTTTGTGTCAATTTAATTTTAACATTAAATAAATATATATTAATGTTATTTTCCATCTAAAGTGGCTCCATGGGGTCCCCAAGTTGACCCATGGGTTTTCCTGGTCGGCCATGACTCATCCAATAGGAGTAGGACAAGTTTCATGCTCATCTCATATTATTAAAACATTATTTGTACCTTAAACTACACTTATTACCTCTAATCGTGATTAAGAACTTAAAAGTTACTATTCACCAAAAAATCATTTTAATCTCATTGAACCACGTTTTACTTCTTAATGACAACCATGTATGTCGGATTTTTGAAAATCAAATCACAGAAGTGGTAATATTTCATTTAAACGAAAAAATCAGTTATTTAACTACAACTTAGTGGTTTCACTATTCATCAAAAATTGATGTTTTTCAGAACAAGGCCAAAATTTCACCCTAAGCTATAATTGATATTCTGAATTAAAAAATGATGTCTATTTTACAAAATTACAAACATATAAGTTTCATTAATTAATTTTATAATTAATTCCCGCTGTTACGACAAATAGCGTGTTTTTAAGAAACAATTTATATAAAAAGATTGACAATTGTTTATGTCCAATTTCAATGTTAAATTAATTCTAATGTCCACCATTGGATAAAATGGTAAAAATATCTTCTAATTATACCTTAAAACCAATAAATAGTATAATTTATCACAATAAATTATTTTGATTAAAAAGTTGTTTTAAGTATTTTTCACTATTCATAAAAAATTAGAAGTTCTCAGAAAAATACCAAAAATTCAACATAGGCTAATTTCGATATTCCGAATCCAAAAATGAAGTCCATTTTGAAATATAAAATTTCTATAATTTTAAAAAGTGGTTATTACTATTCATAACGGCTACTTTGATTAGTCGCGGTGTTTTAGAACTCGAAGTTGCGTACAATGCAAGCTATTGCATTATTGAATGAGAAGCGTATCGTGGAAGCTCGGGGTGTTACAATGATCATCCATAGTTGTGGGAGGATATCATTTACTTACATTATTGGTATCTTTTGTTTTATTTTTCTCATCTTCTACAAAACATTATATCCTTAAAATTATGAAAAATTTCATTAAGCACATAGGTAATAATTAATCATTTATAAATCCAATGTGATCCATTTCAATGCTAAAAAGAATACATGAAATCAACTTATCCATCCCCCACACTTGAATTCTGACTTATCCTTAAGGACTAAATCTTAACATACTATAAAGGATATTCAATTTATTAGGCTTTAAACACTAGTTTAAAAAATAAAGTTTATCAAATGGAAAATTACATGTTAAACCATCACACAAGACAACTCATTAAAGACTAAATTTTCAAGGGAAAAAATAAACCCAGTATTTTACTTTTATTATATTTGAAAAATCAAATCCTTTTGATTCTACTCATTTCATGTTTTAAATTTTTATTAAGAAACATTCCATTCATAGTTTACCTCACACGAATTTTTATCATCATCATCACTTTACAATTATAAATATACTTACTCACATACCTCAAGAACATATCACCAACCATAGGATTTCATGAAATCTAGTATATCCACTACATAATTATATACCTCACTATAAATCATTATGGACTCATCTTTTATGACCAAACAACTATGAGGATTTGTATACATAGTTAAATGTGGTAAAAAAGTAAATATAAAATGGGAGTATTATCTTTAAATAAAATTATATGAAATAAAAATGTGAAATCAATGAAAATATGAATATAAATACTTTATCTTCCCCACCGAAAATTTCAAAATGTTCTTGTGATATAAATAAGCATACTAAATGGAAATATCTTTTATTCTTCTTATGTTTTTAATCTATAATTAATTAATATCTAAAATCCATTACCTAAACACATATGATCAATATAACATTAGTATGAAATTTTTTTCCTTCTAAGAAACAACCAATTTTATAATAAGAGATGGTTAAAATGATAATGTGTTGTTATTTATATCATGGAATCTCAAAAAATTACACTAAAGACCCTAGAAATGTCTACTAAATGTAGTATATCCTCTTTCAACATTGACATCATTTCCCCCAAACTTATTCTAATGATATAATTAAATATAATTAGTGGAATTTATGAATGGATAAAATTATACTCCGAGTCGAATAATTTCCCTACATGTATGTTTAGGGCTCCTATGAGCTTTAAAATGATAAATATATAGTCAGTCTACAAAAAAACTTTTACCAAAAGGAAAATAAACCATATAATGAGTTATTATATTTATTCATATCATTGAGAAGAGTACAATATGTTCTAGAGGATAAAATTCTTGATACTTTCATGAATAATATGATATAAAAATGGTATATTATTTGTCAAAAAGTTTCCCAATAGTGAGAATAAATGGTTACGAAAACTAATAATGTCTAATCATAATAACAATAAATTTAATTATTGAAAATATTAAAAATTAAAGACTGAAAAAATATAAAATAAAACTCCACTTATAAAAAATAACATTCTTCATATTTATTGATTTTTGAAGTCATAATCCCCTGGATTATCCCCACAAATTCATTTTATCCTTTTACATATTCAAATTTAGTTAAAAAATTTAAAATAATGGATTGAAAGGTATCCAAAATATTTTATGTGTCTTATTTTAGGTGATTGAAGAATGAATTAAATTAATGTCATGAAAGTGGTAGATAAATGTTCTATGAATATTGAATGGGGGAATACAATTGAAAAATACATAATTGAAATTCTTGATCCACTTTTAGGGGACCATCGAAGTTCAACACATAGGTTCTTCATACACCTAATTCAAAACATTAATGGATTTCATGACTTGTATTTTATATATTTCATGACATTAAAGTGGTTGATGATGTGAATTAGTTTTGTAACTTTACTTGATATTATCTTAATGTTTTGATGGTCCAAACAAATAATCTTGTGAAATGACATGAAAAGATCAATAAAATTTTAATTTTTTAGGGAGAGTTCATAAGTTCAAATAAAAATTTGAAATGCATATAAAAAGAATAGAAACTCTGGTTATGACCCAAATGTTCTATTATTTAACATTATTATCTCATACATACCTTTTTATGTTTTTCTCAGGTGATGGATGATTGGAAATATTTTATATAGATGTGTTATAATAATGACCTCAATAGTAACCTATCTTTAAGGTCGATCCATGTCCTTTTTATCTAAAAGAATTGTGTATTTTTACTGGAATCACATCCTCATTCTCTATTTATTGTATCCACAATCTCTTCCATAATCATGAAAAATAAATGAAAGGTCACATAACATCTTTACCTGTTGGATTTTTTCAATCATTGTAGTGTACGTCTCACTTTTTTTGTATTGGTATTATTTCTCATCTTCTACTTCTTCTTTTTAATACCTTTAATTTGAGTATCCTCTCTCATAATTTCAATTACCTCAAGATCTTCTTTAGCTTCAATGATATCTTCATGATCAGGTACTTTTGGCTTCTCTATAGTTCTCCATTTATCTTACATCATAGTTCTTTAACACATGATCGACATTGAAACATACACACTCTATACCAACTCATATACATAGATATATGATTTTTATATCAATTTGTACACACCTGATTAATAAAAATAGTCTTCTTATAGTGAGTTGTGTATGCTCCTTTTCCATGTAAAGAACTTGGAAATCCAAAAATTAGAATAATTTGTTGACTTGTACTATGATGTACCAATGGATTCATAGGGTTATTTCACTTTCTAGTCATATATCTAGTATGAAACTCTAGTTTTATTCATCTATTCCATACACAAGATCTAGAAGGTGATATATAAAAATATATTTACACTTGAACATAAATCACAAAATTCTTCCCAATTTTTTTGATAAAATTTTAGTTATAATTTTAAACATAAATGTTTCTAGATTTATGGGTATTTCCTTTGATAACAACATTTAACGCTACTGTGAGAGTGTAATGGTACCAATTTCCTTTATATTATTCTTGTTTTCCAATTTCTCTTCAATTATTTTATATGTAGGTTAAATTGTTTCAGAGAGCATAATTAATAGTTACCTTGATATGTTATTTTTTACTATTTGAGAAATTTGCATTTTTTTGCATCGATGTTCACTTGTGCTTGCCCCTTTGAGAAAGGTAGTCTCAACTTGTAATGTGTTGGTTCATCATTTGCTTCCTAAATTTCTACTTTCATTTTATTCTTTTATATATCTTCATATTTCATCATAACTTATTTTTAATTTTATTTCTCACTTTATTCAAGATGATCATTTATTATTTTTTCACATTATAGGGAAATGACCTTCAAGTAATCCCTTGGTTGCACTTTGGGGAGTCCGAGTATTATTCCTTTTGGTATCTATATTAGTTACCCAGTGTTTTATCATATTTTTCATTTGATGATTTTGTGTGTATCAAACTGATACCTTGAGTCTCCCATCAAATCCTTTATTGATGTAATTTTATATTTTTAATATTTATTATAATGTTTGATAGAAGCTCTGGTAGACTCCATTAATGTAGAATTGTATCCTCCTCCATGTAGAATTGGATCTAAAGTAATGGTCCTTTTGCACTTGAAAGTATGATGCTCTTGACTAGTAATCATTACCTTGTTTTTATTGACCCAAACCTAAATTTTATTTTGACAGTTAAAATCAACATAATTTAATTATTATGGATATGTACCATATGGATTTTGTATCTAAGTCATCATTGTGTCCATCAATTCTTTTAGTGATTCCATCTGTGCCACCATCCAACTGATATTGTCAACCATGTTGATGACTCTTAATTTTGTTCCTTAAGTCATCCAATAGAATATTTTTCTTTCCATTTCATCGATTAGGATGTGTCATTACTCATAAAGCTTATTCACTAACTATACAAAAGATTCAAAATCTACAATTGACCTATTACCCAATGTAAGACCATTATAAAATGTTTGTATTAATATCCATGTCCCACTTCTAGGATAAAGATATTTTCCAATTAAATATTTAAAACATTAATATGAGTTCTAAAATGATCCAACATAAATATTATTAATTTTTATAATATTTACCAAAATATTCATTTATTTAGAAGGAGTAATGAATAGGATCAAGAGATATCACTCCAACTCTTCCCATATAGTTCTTGAATGAGCGGGAAAACATTGAATCCAATCCCAATCTCTTTTATGTAATTAAAATCGAATGAGGTGGATCCTTTCTGTATAAATTTATACATTCTATAACTAAAGTTTGTTATAGAGCTTAGGAATGTTTTCTAGATTCATGATCGTGTCATCAGATGGTAGTCTAGAAAAATCATTGATGTTTGAAATTATCTTAATGATATTTGGTTTAATCTCGATTTTTTACTATAATGGCTGGAACTATGATGCTCAGTTTAAATCCTATGTTGTTTTATCCATCTATAATATATATTCTTACACAATCCTAGATAAATTATTGATACATGGGATGACTTTTGATTCTATTTTCCAGAAATTCTTTTAGTTTATTTTTTTCCGGTGGATTTTCTCAGGTTCAGGATCAAACTAAAAGACATTGTTTTATTTCATGCTCATGTGGTTTTTATTCACTATGAATTAAAATTATGAAGAATAAAAACTAAAACACCTTGAATAAATAGATAAATAAAAATAAAAAATAACCTAAAATTTATTAGAAACCTAAAAACTACAGTTTTACCATTCCAGATAAAAATTCCAGTTTTGAAACGCAATAAGGGAATCATTATTTCCCTATAAGGATAAAAATGATATTTTATTATTAATAAATTATGAAAGTGAAATTAATTAATTGAAGTGAAAATATCATAGAATTAGAGTGTTGAACCGACGACATATTAAAATTAATATATTTAGGTTTTTAAAAGAAAATGAGTTAATAAAATTGTTATGAATAAAATGATAAGAGAAAATATTTTTTAGTTAGGTTTTTTGAAATACTTTGTAAAATCATGAATTGAAGATACATTTTTATTTTGAAATCATGTATAAAGTTGTTCCTTGGTTTTGTAGTTTTAGGTTTTGAGTGAAGTTGGATAAACAATTTCATTGTTTGAATAGAATTTCTGTTAGATACTAGATTAGGTGTATCCAAGGATCATGGAATCACCTCCTCAATGTGAAAATCCCAATTTCCCTAGTTCTGGTAATTCAAGTAATTTCAAAATTGAGTTTTAATCAGTATAATTTGAAACCAAATTACACTAAAAATGATAATTTTCATGCATAATTATTGATAACCAGATACTCAATTCAAATGGATCTTTTAGTTTTAATTAAATGGTCATGAAATAAAAAAGTTATAGGAAATTATATGATAGTTTATTATTTAAACCCAACAAGAATAAAACAAAAAATTCAATCGAAAATCACCTTCCCTATTTAGCTACATCAACGTTGAATATGGTGGAAATTAACCCCACATCCTAATTATGATGGATTAAGGAGGAAGGATAAATTAGAAATAAAAACTGAATAAAAATAATATGATGTCTTATAGAATACCCTACACATCACAACATATCCCCCCCAAGATTTGGTTTTTAGATCAATCCTTGGTAGCAATATAACAATCCCATATTTATAGATCAATAGAGTACTCAGGATGAATTTAATATCTCCATTAATATGGACTATAAATATAACATCTCATTATTATTATAAGCATTTATACTGTTAGTTTATTCTTTTTTTCTATGGTTGGAGAGGGTTTGATTTTGGTTTAAGAAGGCTTGTAGGTGGTCAAATGTTTTAAGTATAATATTTTGGGTTGAAAAATTTGGATAAAATTTATATTACATGTTAATGGGTTACAAGAGGTGTAAATTTTTAATCCGGATAAAATCACCCAAGGAAATGAGTTTTTCACTATGAACCACTAAAAAATAATTGAATGATTTTAATGGAATTACACATCATGTTATTTTCAAAGAAATTGATTAAAAAGATTTTCATGGTTCATTTTGGTTTATTTTTCCATTCAACCTTCCTCCTCCTGACCATAGGGAGACTCTTATTGTATTGGGGGTGTTTTCTTCCTCTCTTATCATTGTATATTGGTTTTGGATACTTGGTAATATCTTATCTTATTATGTCCTATTTGTTCCTCCTTCTTTTGATGGAGTAGAGGAACCATTAACATTTTTGGGATTGGGGTTTGATATTGATCATAGGTTTTGGTTCATATCTCTTCTATAATTTTGGATTTGACAATAATACATCAATTTATGGTTTCTATCAAGAAGTGTTTATAATTACTTTTTTAGGTAGGTCGTATAAATTAAAAATACCATTGTCTTAACTTAACTATGTGAATACAGTTATCAGTTTAAATTTCTATGAATGGAAAATTTCATTAGAGATTGAATTAATGTAATTTAACTTCCATATGATAATGAATTGTGTTAAATTTATGGAAATTGAATTATTTTTAACTGAATTAATTCATTGGATAAATAATTAATGAAATATTGTGATTGGGGAGTTAATGGGGGTATCGGTATTGTGTAATTTAATAATTTTTGATACATGAAATTCATTGATAATCAAAATAGTGGGATTTATGGATTAACCATTAAGGTTTAATGAGATATATGGTTAAATTTGGATAAATGGGTTAATGGATAATTGTTCAATGTATTCCATGTGACTAAATTGAAAAAATATGTTTTTATGATTAATTGTAATCAAATACCAGGATGTGAATTATTGATAAAAATTTGGTAAATGTTTGTTAACCTTGATTGATTTTATATATGTGATGTGTGAGTGAATAATTCATATACAAGTATGGAACATAGAATAAGGCTCTAAATAACCATATGTGATAGATGAGTGTAAGATAGAGACTAAGGATCCAACTACACAAATATGTAATTGATGTGTGGGAAAGGTATTATAGATCCAAATAACCATATGTGATAGCATGTGTGGGAAATGGAATGAGTCTCCAAGTAAACTTGTGATATGAGGTGTATGACATGGACCAATGCTCCAAAAACCTATGTGGTGTTAGACATGACATTCTACGCCCATGATAATGGAATGGGACTACATTTACAATGGGATATTATATGAATTAAAATTAAATGGATAATGAAATACCATGTGTTATAATGAATTTTGAATTGAATATATGATATTTTTTAGTCTCCATCATTAGATTAAATAGGTATTGAAGGTGCAGTTATCCCCAAGAACTAGAGGAGAATGTGGTTAAATAAATCAATATTAAAAATGTAATCTATTTACCTTATTTATTGCATTATATTCTTTATAAAATTTCATACCCTATTGTTGATTGGATATTATATTAGACACTGTTGGTGGTTTACCACTGAGTTTTACTCAAACCATACATAGGCTGCAAGACCAGTACTCAAATAGAATTCATGTTTGTATGATAGGAAAAATATAATATCCCGATTTTAGATGGATATATTGAGATGGATCATGGATAACTGAACAAGAAAATGGTTCCGGGCCCACTTAGAGTTTTTAGTGTCCAAATTTTGGGTTTTCATTTTGACACTTGATAATTATTAATACATGACACATCTACTATTTTAGGTTGGATTTAGTATTCTTGTTTTTGTTTAACATGTGATATTAGATTTTTCTAGTTATGTGATTTATATTTGTTATTTAGTTGTAAATTTTTTATTTATTTCCACTATTACAAAAATTTTATAAATATGGTATTGTATCCCCATTATCAATATTTGAACCCTGCTGCTTATTGGAATCCTCAGGAATGTGGGAGGTGACCTAGAGGTCAAGTAACTGATTGACTTAGGGAAACAGTGTGCAGAACCAGGTTTAGGGTGTCACAAAGTGTTTTTATTTTTTTTATTGGTATTTCTTTTTGGGAAAGGTATACAGGAGGATGAATCCAAACATGGTTAAGAGCTTCTGCATGGGAGTATCTAACCCATGTATGAGGGTAAAATCCACCTACCCATGGAGGGATTAGTGTTATTGATGTGTTTTGTTATAGTTGGACACTATATCATCACAAGCGATGAACATGTTGTGTGATGTGACTTCTTTTGTGGAATTTTATGAGATTTTACTCATGAAATATTATGGAAAGAGAGTTTAGTATGTATGAATCATTTTAGGCACTATGGATTGTTATGTGACATGAATCATTTTAGGCACACATGGAAAAATAATTTTTTTGGGTATGTTGTTAAATGAAATTTAGTTTCCTAGTTTCTGCGACTCAAATGAAAAAGGATGCTAACATGAAATTGAATATTGTAAAATGATATAAAAATTTGAAAATGTGTGTCTCATTAGAAACATCAAATATGGGAATGTGATTACCCTTTTAAACCATGACCTAGATGAGGGATGGTTGATGGTAGTGTTATTGACTCCATTTTGAATATCTATAAGGTTATGAGGGATGAGTTTTTATGGATTATTGTGAATCATCATAAATATAATATTAATGTTGTCTTATGTAACCTAATATGTTTGTTTGGAATTTTTGAGATATCCCTCTATGGTGACTCTTTCTGAGTGGATTATAATAATATATGTCTTGAAATGATCCACCATCATCGGAAGCTGAGGATTCAATAGTTCGGGGCGTTGACTCTAGAGATCAGCTCAATGATAATATTTCAAAAATTATATAGTTTATGGTAATATAACCATGGTGGGTTGAGAATAGTTTTTCAGACCTGACATGGGAGTTCTAGCAGCAATACACTATAAAATTAACTTGATAGGATAGGCCTGATGAATCTTAGTTCTAGATTGAGTTCATCCAGACTATTCATGACCATTTAAAGGCTTCTTCAGATAAGAGGATTATGTTGGTAGCTTATATGTTGAGAGTATCAATGAAGAGCCTATGGGATGTTCATGAACGTACTGGTTAGGTAATGGGTATGGTATTAAAGTATTTTTTGGGGAATTACCTAGAGGACTTTTAGACAGAGACACCAAGACGTGAGGGGGTGGTAGAGTTTATGAGGCCAGCCCAGGGAAGTAAGTCTTTGATAGACTATGCTGGTCACTTTACTAACATTCAATGGTTTGATCTAGGAATGGAAGGGGATGAGATAACCATAAAATGACGTTTCTAAGATAGACATATATGTGATATTATGTCCTAGGTTAACAATTATTTTTTTAAGATATTTTCCATGGTTATGGATCAGGATCTCATATTTAATGGGAACCTAAAGAAGGCTTCCATTGGAGGACATGTTTTTTCAACTGGATGATCAGTAGGTACGTCATTTGAGTATAGGAACTCTCACTATGATAATTTTGACCAATGCATTTGAAAGAAGAGTGGATATGGGGGAAGTATGTGTTTCTTTAGACATTACCCGATTTCTTTTCTACAATATTGGTATGCCTGGGTCCTATATAGACATTATCCATGACCATAGGAAAATTATCAATCTTTCAATATGGTGGTTCATCTACAGTGATTCATTAGTAACCCATGATGGATGGGTAGGATAGAGAATCTAGATATAATCCATGTGTGGGAAGGGAATCTTCTACACCGTATCAGTCTTGCAGTTGGAGTTCTACTACCAATATAAGTTGACATAGTGGATAAGGAGATTTTGGATAGGATAACCTATATTAGTAGAGTGGTGTATCTCAGGGGACTGAGATTGGATCATAGGTAAAAGGGGAAAGATAGTTGCATGCAGTTTTTCCTTCACTTTTGGATAGCGAGGCTTGACCATTAGTAGTTAGATGTACAATTTATCAAATTTCTACTCTGTCTAGTGCATTATTTGATACTAGTGCCTATAATTATTTCATTTATGCCCAATTGTTAAATGGGTTTATTCTATAATTTGATTTTGTATGTGGGTAATGATGATGGATCAATCTATGGGAGTATGATCAAGAGACATCTATTAGTAATGGGTGTTTCCTCAAAGAAGGGGAGTATCAATTTTTATGGGATCATTTTATCCTTGAATTTACGACTTCAACCTAATTATAGGTATTATATGGTTGGTATAATACTAAACCAATACTGTTTTATTCCAAAATAGAGTGAATTTTATGATTTAATATGGTAAAAATTATATCCACCAGGGAGAGGGGGATATCAAGTCAGGCCATGTAGGGGCAGTTTATTAGTAACTGGGGAGATCACCACCCATGTACCTTGTCTTATGCTAGATGATGGAGGTGTGAAACATGGTTTCCTTCCACCCATAGTGGATATGTTCTAAGATGTTTTTCCTATATGCATATTAGATATCCCACATGAGATATGTGAAATTTACAGTTGATCTCATTTTTCCAGATAATACAATTTCTATTACACCATATAGAATGACACAAATAGAGCTTCGAGAACATAATACTCAACTGATGGATTTAATGGATCGTGGTTTTACCCATCCGAGTACAACACATTGGGTTTCTCTAGTTTTTTTTTCAATGAAGGATGAAGGTAATTGGAACTTAGGTGTTGACTACTAGAAGATGAACCACATGATAGTGAAGAACTAGTTTCCTCTCCCACTTATCAACTATATTTTTTTGACAACTTCATGGGAGTTTGTTTCTTATCCAAGATTGACATGAGATTATGGTATCATCAATTATGAGTTCGATATTATGATATACCTTAGTTCTATTTTAGTAGCAGGCATGGACTTTATAGGTTTGTCTTGATACTATTTGGGTTGATGAATTCTCTTGTAGTGTTTATGGCTTGATGAATAGAATTTATAACTTGTACCTGGATTAGTTTTTTGCTTATGTTTGAGGATTAGCACATAATGTACTCTCAGACTCATGAAAATCATTCCAAATATCTTAACATCATCCTATGTAAATTGATATATCACCATATATAAAAAAATCTATATAAGTGTAAATTCTATATTGACCTAGTACATTTATCAGGTCACATCACCTTAGATGATGGTGTGTTTGTAAAACCATATAATGTTTAGGAAATGGTATCATGGGGAATCCAAATATTTTTTTTGATATATATAGATTTATGGGATTAATGGGATATTATCATAGGTTCATTCAAGAAATTTCCACCTTGTATGAACTTGTTTTGGGATTCACTAAGTAGGGGGTGAATTTTGAATGGACAAGTTCTTATAAGTATACATTACAGTAGTTGAAGAGGAGGTTAACAACAACACCAATCATGATCTTACCCAATCTATTTGAAGGTTATAAATTATTTTGTGATGTATTTAGTATTATACATAGAAAATTTGTAATGAGAGAGATATATTTTTTGTGTTTGGTTTAGGATAATTGAGGCCACATGAATGGAACTACCCTAAACATGACCTCAAGTAAGCTATAGATATTTATTCCATGAAGTGTTGGAATCAATATCCATTTGGTAAGAATTACACTATATATAACATCTAGAAGATCTTAATGTACATATTTTACCATTAGTATTTGAGTCTCAGGTATTTTTAGTGGGTAGAGTATATGATGTCATTTTATTTTGAGCTAGTATATAGGACATATAAGGGAATTAGTGTTGATAACACTTTTAGAAGACAAATACTAATTCATAAATTTCAGTAGTCCAGATCTGAGTGGAAGATGATGGAATTAATGGTTGTGATTAATGTTGTGGTTACTAAGGGCTATAAGTAGATAGATCATATATCAACGTTAGTGGATTCTATAAATTTGATCTAGATCTAGGAGAGGAAGTATCAGGATCTAGAAAGCTTGGACTTGATGAAAATCCTTGAATGTGTAGAGTCACCTTTATATTTAACAAAATATTAGGATGAGATAATCTATGTTATTTGTTTGGTTGCTGCGCCTACTTGTATATGAGAGGATATGATGCATTTATTTAATTATTATAACTTAGTGAAGCTTCAATGTTTAACCGAAATTTTCTATAAACTACGTCTGTATTATAGGTGGCCAGGAATGAAAAAGTTGATTGTAGGGATTGTGATATGATGCTACACTTTCAATAGGTGAATGCTGAGAATCAATGACATGGTAGTTTTCTATAGATGTGTCCCATTCCGAAATGGAGGTGGGATAATGTTACCATAGACTTCATGGTAGGTCTGTCAAGGATGCCTAAAATGAATAACACTATTTTGGTGGTTGCGCATCGAACGAATAATTTATCAAATTTCTTGAATATATAGGAATCATTCTAACTGGAACAGTTTGGAAACATATACATTCAAGATATATTCCTTCAACATGGTGTTCTATAGAGTATTAATTCATACCATGACTCACCTTTTAGTTAATGCTTATATCAAGGCATGTTGAAGTCACTTGGAAAATAGGTTTTTATGACTTTTTCTTTCAACCCATAAAAATATGGGTAGATAAAAAAAACTATATAGGCCATTGAAAATTTTGTACAGGCGTGTGTCCTATGATTTGGTGGGTATTGGGGGGGAGAACACAATGCTTATTGAGTTTTCCTATAACAATAGTTATCAAGTGGGAATTAAATTGGAACCACATGAGGAATGTTATGGTTGGAACTGAAAATCAACTACATGTTGTATGGAGGTAGGTGAGTATGCATTTTTGGGACCAATTCTCATGTATAAGACATCGAAGTAGGTTTAGGTTATTAGAAAATGTGTGGTTATGTCTCAGAGTAGAATGAATTTATATGATGATAAAAATTGATGAACACTTTAGTTTATAGTGAATGATTTTGTTTTCCATCATGTGTATCTTAAATTGGTACACCATAGGATACAAAGTAAGAACATGTTGGTTCCTACGATAGTTGGATTGTTTGATGGTTTGAAGAGAATCGGGTTTTTGGCATACTGATTGTGTCTTCCAGAAAGGTCTAGTTCTATGCTTGATGATTTTCATGTGTAACTATATTTGAGGTATCAAAATGAATTTTCTCATGTGATCAATGGGAATTATGATGAGCTTTATAGTAATTATTCCATTGGGAAGTAGCTAATACGTGTTTCTGGTCACGGTATAAAAGTGTTATAGGGAATGAATGTAATGATAGATCATGTATTATGTAAGAATTGTAATGTTCATAAGGAAACATAGGAAATAGAAATTGAATTTTTTAATCTAAAGATTGATCTTTTTCCCTAAGTATATTAGGGATTGTTTGGAGTACTTATAGTAGATGAGTTGTTATAATGTGAGAAGATTTCAAGATCATGTTCCATTTACAGTTATGTCCCTTTTTAGTTTTATCTTTTTTGTAGGGTTGACGAGGGTATGATTTTTGGTTTGAAAGGCTTATAGGTGGTTGGATATTTTATGTATAATGCTTGGTAGTGGAAAACATTCAAAAAAATTTACATAAAGCGTAAATGGTTTACACAACATATAAGTTGTTAATTGGGATGAAATCACCTGAGGCAACGATTTTGTTGGTGTAAACCATTAATAAAAATTACACATTGTGTAATGGAAGTATGCATTCTATAATTCCAAGAGTAGGATATTAAAAATTTTCATTAACCCCATTTTGGTTTATTTCCTTCATTCTTCCTTCCCCCACCATACCCTAGGGAGGATCTAAAGAGATATAGAGAGATTTATTCATCTATAATCATTGAGGATTGGTGTTGGAATCCTAATTTGTTTTTAATTTGGTCGTATACCATCCTTCTTTAAATTAAGAGGCTGAAAATTTGAATTTTATGGGTTTTGGTTATTAATCTTGATATTGGGTTTTTATCTAGATTTCTTTTTCCATCATTGATTTGACTGCCATATATCAATTGGGGTTTTATATTGGTAATCATTCATGGTTAATTTTTTTATGTAGGTGGTCTAAATTGAAAACCCCAAAGTCTAAATTTAATTAGATGTACTCAAATATGTCATTTCAATTGAAATGAGTTTGAAATTACTTCAGATATTGACATGACTTAATTTAATTTTTATCTAATAAGGAATTTGATTAAATACAAGGAAATTGGAATTAGTTTAATTGGATTAATTAATTGGTTAATTAATTAATGGAATATTGTGATCGGGGAATTGATGTGGTATTGGGATTATTTAATTGGTTCATTATTAAGACATGAAATTGATCGATAATAGGAATAATGAGGTGTTTTGATTAACCTTGAATAATTAATGTGTTATATGGTTAAATGATGATAAATGGGTTAATGGGGAGTTGTTCATATTACTCTATGTGATTAAACTGATGAACCAAATTTTTGTGATACATTATAATTTTATACCATGGTATTGAATTTTTATAAAAAGTGGATTAATGTTGAATAACCATCATTGATGTGATATATGTGATGTTTTCATGATGGATTGATAAATGAGTGTGGGACACAAACTCAGGAAACAAATACCCAAATGTGATAAATAAGTGTGAGATGGGGACTGAGGATCCAAATACCCATAACTATAATTGAGGTGTGAGATAGGTATTTAGGTTCTAAATAACCATATGCAATTGAAATTGTGGGACTAGTATTGTAATGTCTCCAACTCGATTAACCAATGGAATAGTATTATTTGGCTAGCTTATATTGGCCTTAGGTGCACCCCCCAAAATTACACAGGTGTTCGACTAGTAGGAAGGGTCTAATAAGGGGAATGTGGGGAAGCTATACCCTCAAGAGATGACATAATAACAGACTGAGTACATATATAAAACATGTAACATGAATAATGGCTTAGAAGACTTGAACTTAACTATACAACGGTTGAAGAACATTCAACATTAGATAATAGAGAATACAATATTAAATAAAAAAAGAGGCCAAAATTAATAAACACATCAATACTACACTTGAAACTACTAATCAAGGCATGAATTCATATCATGTGATACAATAAAATAGGCAGTAAATGGTCACCCATGGCCGACAATCAGTACATATATACGTATAAGCTTGATAAAATACAATGGTAAACTAAAATTGGAAGACTCCAGCCGAGGAGAGACCTCAAGGTCCCCTACAAACATCCCATGACAAACTACCTCCATGATACAACTCCATGTCCTAGAACATTACCTGAATAAATGATTATGAACTCTACATGCACCCCAAATGTCCTGTGTAGGGAGTGAGAGAGAGTATCAATATGATACCACCCATGTGTGAATACCCATCATAAGTGTTTAAAAATATATGACCTAATAATAAATAATTCATCACCAGTGTGATGTACACAAAAGCTTACCGGGTGCATAATAGCCACCAGGAAGCCATCACCTTCCTTGTCTCATGCCAAAAGTTTGGAGAGGAGAGGATCCTTGGCCCATGGAATAACGTATATCCTTATGCCATAATGTACTAGTTGAATCCTTAGGTTCTATCATAAAATAAGTAACTCATCAACTGATTCCAACCAACCCCTCATGTCCCAAATCAAGTCACTGACATCCCGAGTGCACACCCAAGAAAATAGAATCATGGTCCCTCAGACACGTTCTTGAAATCAACCATCATCTAGAATCATGATTCCTAGAGTCATAATGAATCCTTACCTAATATAAAAATCATCAATTAATCATAGAACACCATCCCAAGGAACAATAATATCTAAACATAAAATATAGTTCAATCTAAATGGACCAAGTATGATAATCTTCGGCCCCAAACTGAATGTCTCAGCGCTATCATCCAAAGGCTCCACACCTTCCATGTGGAATTATATTAAAATCACCCAATACTAGATTACCAAAATAGCACTACCAGGGGCCTCTACCTAGAGAATAGGTCAAAACCACCTCATCATTCAGTCAATCTGTGTACAAATGACTCAAATTTGTAGATTGGCCATCAAGAGTGAGACACAATCACCAATTTAATACCCAAGTCAGACCAAAACTTCTAGATCATTCTCATGATACATTTCTGATCAAGTTTGATAGCCATTACATCAAATAAAATGTGTCATGCCTCTATTTTGATGGCCTTTTAGTCTCAATCCAATGAGTGATGTATCAAATATTGTGATCCACGTCACTCAAATGTATCCAATCCCAGCCCAAATAGAAGACCATGTGGCATAAATCCCAATGAAAATGCCACCCCAATCCATTTCCCCATGATGGTAACATCCCATGGATCGTATAAAATGCTACTAAATCATATTATATTCATAAAAAATTAATGTAAACTAGAATTTAATATATTATAATTTTACAATTCCAATTGAACAAAATAATTCAGATTAAATAAAGAGCACACCCAAACCTAACTACCCTAGCTATGCTACGACCTCTAACCCAGCCTCTCACTCACAATTTTGGGTTAGGAATGCCTAAATGGATCCCATATAGTTATGAAATCATTTTAAAAACAAGGGTTCATATTAAAAAGGGTCTCTTTCAACTACCCAATATGTGATAAAAGAAATGTCCCCAAAATTTCCATAAAACATGAATAAAGATATACACCACCTACCATGGACTCAAAGATGTCAGACAATATGGTATTAGCCACAAACTCCAAGTATTTTGGATAAATTTAGAGTTTCCCTAAAACTCCTTTAAAATATGGTTAAAAACCTAATTGGATTTTTCGGTCCATGAGGAGAATGAAAAAATGAAACAAAATCATGGGTCAGGATAGTCGTTTCAACGTGGTTCCAATAAACCCTATGATGGAAGAATCCGACCTCAGATGAGAGAGAGGGATCACACCCTTTGGGTGGGGGAAAGGGGATATTTACCATGATAATGTACAGGCCAGGTGAAAAATTGAGGAGGAAGAAATAAATTGTAATAATGGTTAGAAAAGTAATTTCTCCCCTTAAATGAGGCCACATGGTTTTCTAACACTTTTTTCCAAACAGTGTGAGAACCATGCATGTAACTATGCCAAGGTACTACCTAAATTAAACTAATTGGGTTGCTGGCTCATAGTTTTTCATAAACATGTAGAGGACATGTGAATCCCTATAAAAAACTATAGATCCTCATGAATTACCATGAAACCATACACACACAGTTTGGAAAACTATGATGTAGTATAGAATTGTGATGCACAGTTGACTAGGAGAGGCCACACGATTTACCCAAACCATGCTCATTGACATGAAAATTCCAAAACAGGACTCTATGACTATGATGCACCCAAATCCCTTAAAAAACATATTCACTATCTAAGCCTCTAAAACTATCCAAAAATTGATATCGGTATGATGGAATTATTTGAATTAGAATCTAACCATTGAAAAAGAAATTAAAATACCCAATATTTCAAAATTCAAAATGGTAATGGATTTTGACCCAATTCAATAGCATGAAATGTTACAATATCCCCAAATTAACATATCCCATCCCTAAGTTATTAAACAAAACTAGAATATGGTACTGAACATACCCATCTTGGTAAAAATTAACTCGTACATTTCTGATCTCAAGGGAACAAGTCAAATAACTCATGGTGGCTCCCACCTTAGTAGTGACTTACCCTAGTCTCATCCCAACCCAAATCCCAAATCAATCGATGGTCCAATGAACAAAACATGAAAAAATGGAATTATATGATGCATCGTCACTACTACACCTCATTTGGAAATCCCATTACATTTTCAGACACCCATAAGAGTTATTCAGCACATAAGTTCCCCCTTCCTGCCCATGTCACACATTGTATCAATGGTTTGCTGCATTTTAATAGATCCCAAAACAATCTTGTCCCACCACACCTTAATAAATCTCTATGTATAAACTGGCCCCACATGATAGTTCACCACATGTAAACCAAATATCCTTGATGCCCTGATGCCAACACACCTCAATAAACACACATCTATCAATGCTTGAATATAAGGTCTGCTACCAAGAACCTTAGATATATATATATATATAATTCATTTAATAATATTCCAGCATACTTACCAGGTTATGTTTATTCCATACATATGGCACATGAACCTCATGAACCAAAATGTAAATGCCTTAGAAGAATTTTACAAATAAAAACAATGAAATAGCTACATTAATGGAGTACATTTGGCCATTGTCAACTCACTACCCTACTGTAAACATTTTAGCTCCCTGACATGCACCCATCATAAGGCTTAACTTCATAGATCATGAACTTCTTATGGTGCTACACTAGCCACATTCCACTGACCCCACTACTGGGTCCGACTATCTCTGTGATAACTTTCACATGCAACTAAAGATCAACTACCATCACATGGCACCACCCTCATTCTAAACTCAAAATCCAATGTCTTCCCCAGTACCTAAAAACCTTCTATCTAAGAAGGATTCCCATAGAACCTCTTAGGATTCCCAACCTATCCATATTCCTGGAACTCATTTGGAACTAGCTTACACAGAGCACAAAAAATTCCTGGAAATCCGCACTAGAAGAGAAACATTGAATACCCACCCTGAGGTAGTATGCATTAGTCCCTATCTTGATATCCCAACATGAAATTTTTACAACTTTCCTTCATTCCATCTGATGTGTCACCATAGAAATCTCCTGATGCTATCAATTAGATTGAGTAAGACCTTCCCACCAGATTTACCTCAACTATGAGTGCCTAGTTTACCACCTCCATGAATGATGCAAACCTAAATATGTCTCCCATCACCTGAATGGTGTTTCATAAACCATCCATGAATTGGATCACCATAGATGTTCAATCACTCAACATTATATGTGTAAAGGGAGAGAATTTAGTGAACATTATTTCATAGTCCATGATGGAAATTTCACCATGGTGAATTCTCATGAACTCTTGATCCCATTGCACCATCAGTGTCTCTAGGTAGAAATGCTGGAATAATGTAAACTCAAAGTCCATCCAGGCCTGTATCTTGTGTGTTTTTACTCAAACATGCACGTCCCAGTAGTACATTACTAGTACTATATTCATAAAGGTCTCAAACGTCACTATCTACCTTATGGGTGTTTCTAGTGGCTCGAAAATCATCTTCATGGACTCAATCCAATTGTTAGACTCCTAAAAACCTCCCTCATCTAGAGAAATAGATGGTATATACAACTATAACTCTAAAGTACGATAGTCTATTAAAGGATTTTTTCTATGATCTCTCTTATCAATATCTTCGATAATAACTACCAAGCTCTATCTGAGAAAATCATCAAGACACGACCTAGAAATTGTCAAATCTGGCATCTACCCCACCTAAACTTGAATATGAGCCTGAGGCATAACATTTAATTTCTCTACATGCCCCTTTGGGGTCTCAACCTACACTTTCTCTAGTGGAACCCTATCCTCTCCTACCTAATCTTCCATCTGTTCCATCTAGGTGGAAACCCTCTGAATACCTTCGAGATGGTATGAATGCAAAAATAATACACACACATACCAACCCACCCACACACATATATTTATGAATGAAATTGGGAAAGTAGTAGTAGGAAGCACCAAATATATATCCCTACCCTCCAAAATTGAAACCATGCCTCATGAAATCCCAACCTCATGGACTTTTTACCCTCCCTCAACAGAGTTGAGTATCAAATAAATGATGGGAATTGCCCATGTTGATGAACCACGTATCCTCAAACTGATAACCTCATCACCTAATCTTGTGATCAACAACAGCCCATGCCATTATACCCACTTACTTTTATAGGAACAAGGTCCAATTCACACATCACAATATATATATATCAACATATACCTAGATTCAGTTCATATTTCCTAAAAAAATTTCATAGGTGTATGATTGTAAATAAATAAACCAAACAATCATGTGACTAGAAAAAAGGGGAAAAATAAGAACACTCCCCTTGCCTTAATAGTCATTGTTTGCATGTTCATATCATATAAAAATTCACATTCCATGTGAACCACTCGAGGTGGATATCATAGAAACTGTAAAATCAGAGAAATAAAATAGCAGTTTTCCACCAATGGTAATTTGGTCCATCCCTCATACATGGGGTTGTAGGCACCCATGCACAATTTATAAACCCAGTTTCAAGAATATCATAATTCATGATATATCATTTCAAAAATAGTAAGAACAATTGAAAAGAAAAAATCTCAATACCAATAGTATCTAGTCTTTCACTACTACTAAATCCCACTAAAAAACTGCTCTCATACCAGTTATAGTGCCCCCAAACTGATTAGCCACCTGAAAAGTGCCAGCGGGTTGGGTTCCACATACCTTAGGGACACCTCCCCATACTCTAAAGTCTACTTACTAGTAGTGATGGTGTAAAAAGGGAATGGTGGGGATACAATACCTTCAAGGTACGATATAATAATGGTTTGAGTAAATATATACAACAAAAAGTGGAAATAACTTCTCATTAGAATTGAAACGAACCCAAAATTTGAGGAAGAAAATTCAACATTATAAAATAGCAGAAGAAATATTAAATAACAAAATATAAATAAATAAATAAAAATTTCAATGTACCACATTAAACTACTTAACAAATCATGCATTCATATTAGGTGATACAATAAAATAATAAGTAAAGGGTCCCCCATGGCTGACCATCATTACATAAATATATATAGCCACGATGAAAGAGAAATGTAAAATAAAATAGAAAAACTCTATCAGAGGAAAGACCTCATTGTCCCCCGCCAAAATCCCATGCTAAAGTTTCTCAATGATCTAGCTCTTAAGCCTAGATATTTACTTAAACAAAAGATCATAAAGAACACACATATCCCAAAAAGACCATATAGGGTGTGAGAAAGAGTGTTAGTAGGATACCACCCATGTGTGCATACCCAAAATAAGTATTTAAGAAGCTATAAACAAATAATAAATACAAAAAACACCCGCGTAAAGTAAACATGAGTTCATTAGTGCTAAAAATCCACCAGGATTTCACCTGCCTGGACCAATGCCAGAATCCTAAATAAGAGAGGCTGCTTAGTCAACAGTGCAAGGTATCCCTTGATGTCATAAATTCCCTCGTGAACCCTCATATTCTACCTACAAATAAGTTATAGAAACCTGATTCCAACCGACACCTCGTGTCCCAAATCAAGTCATTGACATCTCAAAGGAACTCCCAAGAAAATATAATTTAATGTCTCAGATTTTCTATATATTATTCTTGGATATTATAAGGATTATTTTTTAGACCGGGCAGTTAGAAGGTGTTCTATTATGGGGCTTGATGCACTGAGAATAAATGTTTGAAATATATTAAAAATATTAAATACGACATGTGACCAATTTTTATAAGAAAGTGGAATTTAATATAAATGGGTTCCTAGAACAGAAATCTGAGAGCATTATTGAGTTCATAATGTGAGTTTTACCCTAGGAACAACATATCACTAGTTAGTGAAGGTAATTTGTAGAAAATTAATCTTAGGCATTTAAATGAATAAAATAATTGAATGAATTATTTTATTTCATTTTTTTGCTGAATTTTTTTTATTCATTAAAAATACTATTAAAACAGAATTCTAGAATTATCCAAATAACCCTGGAGAGGTTGGAGAAACCCTGGAGAGACCATTGGAAAATAATCTCAGGTGATCAGTGACATAATTGTGGATCGATGATCGATTCACGATAGATTAAAAGGATATATCCAATGATTACACAAAATTATATTATTCATTAATGACTTATTGGAATCGAGGTCGGTTATGTGTTTTTAATTGATTTATCCCCATTATTATTTACTATGAAGAGGAAGATCAATCTACTAACAGATTGTTCTGTGGATTGTGCATATTGCAGGATTGGTTATTTTTGAGTATTATAATGGGATAATATAATTAAATTTTTTTAATTTTTAATTTTCTTTACAATATAAATAAATAAAAAATTTCACAAAAAATGATCAAGGTTTGTTCCTCTTTTATGTTCTTGTTATTTTCTACACTTATTCAGTGTTTAATCACAAGGGTTCTTATTTTGTCCCATGACTAAACTTATCATGATCAATCAATTATTGTGCATATGTTTCTTGAGAATGTGATCTTTTATCCTAGATATATGTTCAAGACAACCTGAATGGGTGTGATTATAGAGATTGAGCGATTCCGTCAATGGTGGATACCCAATTTTTAATTCTACTACTTTATTTTTCACATAATTAAAAACAATGATTTGATCTATTTTCCAACTATAAATAATGAAAGAATGTTTTTTGTGACAACAAGGAGCATTGTATGAGTTGTGATATTCAATTTCATGTCGAAAATATGTCAGAATTGAAGGATAGAGGTACTGAATCAAACATTGGAGCATATATAGGATTCTCAAAAATCCCACAGGACATGGCATATAATCCATATATACAAACCCTATATGGCCTCCTAGGTAAAGGCTAGGGTTTTGAGAGAATGGTAAGTATCACACAGTGTGTGATTGTTATCACATGGCATTTGGTATCTCCGACATGACTTGGCATGTACTTTTTGAAGTACATAGAATTATGGTGGACTAAACTAGTTGAAGAATGTCAAGTACACTCCAACACAAACATTTCCTAGACCAAGTACAAGGGCTAAGATGTTTACTAGTACTAGGGAACATGTATAGAAGATGAATCTCTGTATTGGAACATGTGTATACAAAATGTAAATCTTACATGTTGTATAGCACTATAGATACATAGCTTTATGACAAAGGCTATTTACACTAGCAAGACACGACATTAAGGGACACAACATATTACCCCAAATATACATCATGTGCTCATTTATACATTTCAAGGGATTATTATCCTTCATTTTAGGGACAATATTAATTAGGGGGTTTCAACCTTATACTTTCAATAAATGTTAGTATAGAATATTTTTCTACTACTAGGAATATAATCCCTTCAAAAGGAATTCCTAGAAAGAGTCATTGGTATCCCTCTAAGAGTCCCAGAGTGAGATCCTCTATTCATCATCATACACTAAGTGGAGTTCTTGGTTTAAACATGACCAACACTACGTGGGTGACAATACTCTACTTAGCGGGTTAATCCATATTGATTTCCCAGTATCATCCAATGGTATTAGAAGATATCCTTATCGCTTTATCATATTCTCTTCAGAATATCATCATTTTCATTCTAATAATGGGACAATAATATTAGTACCACTTGGGTCCACATCATCTGTTCTATCAGAATCAGGTGTTTATTCTCTTTGACGATTGATTCTTTTAATCTTTGAGCTGGAATCCTTGGGTGATATACAATGGTTGTGACTCAGCTCTTGAATGTGTGTCTTTTTTGATTATATCTGTAAATTATTGTTATATATGTAATGAAAATATACCTACGTATAGATGAAAATATTTTCCATTCTTATATTTTTTTTGGTTTTCTGTAGTACAAATTAGTATTGTTATACTCACCCCTGCATGAGTTTTTCCTTCCTGTGTTGTGTGTTGTATAGAGGATCGACCTTTTGATAGATTACTATCAGGACCATGAACAATAAATGCTTATTGAGATTGGATATACAGTGGTATGCTCTTACAGCTTTCTGTCTGATGTCCCTGTACATGCATTTGGGTTGGAATTTTGCATCAGATATTTTCTGGTTGGATTGAATTTGGAATTGTATACTTTCTTTTACATCATGCCTTTCTCTAGTTACTGGATTTAGATTTATGCATGAATGATTGTTTAGTTGTTCTTAACATTATTAATTCTATAGGATTTTAGATAGGTGTGTGAGTACAAGTACAAAGGATATTGTCTCATAGGTCATTGACATGATTTCTATGCACTATTCTCCAACCCTAGCCTATTGATGGTGGTCTTGGGGAGTTGTGTCATAGTTTTCTCGGGGATGGGTCGTAACAAGTAGGTATTAATGGGTTTGATTCTACTTTTGGATTTGGAGTCTGTGAAATTGGTTTCTTGAAACAAATTTAAGTGTTTTGAGTTTATAATTTAGGACAGGGACACTAGTGTTTTTGTGGTGGATGAAATATCCATACACCAAGGATCTAATCACCTACTTTTAGTCTCATAACATGAGAACATTTTTTTCAATGAAAACAATGGTACATGAATAATATGAAAATGGGTTGTGGTTTCCATGTATTTCATGATTCCTCTCTCTATATATACTCATTGACTTTGCCACATATTCTTTTGTCTCAAGATTCCTCTATAATGTATTCTTGCTAGGATTCAACATCAGGATCATGATGATGATCCCATTAGTGATAAGGCATTGATACAACCACAAGTTCCCAAGACGTTTCATCTATGTGGTGCACCACCAATACCGACAACTATATAGTAGCATGTGATTCAGGCAATAAGAGTGGATTCGATGTGGGAGTTGAGTATGCCTCACAAGATTCAATAATAGAACCCCCTCATTTTATGAGGTGTGATCAGCCCACATGTAGAGAAAGAAGTGATTAAGATAGAAAGCTGAGTTTTCTATCTACTAAAGACTCCAGCAAATCAGATTGTGGTCCTAACATCAATACTTCTCCATGGATCTATAGGGTGATGGTGGGGTTAGTGACATATGATTATGATGAGGTGACTCTTTCATGGATAGAGTTTGATTTACTTTTTATAATAAGAGTTCTCACCAGCTACGATGATAGATTTATGTATCCTAGACCTTCTATAGCTCCAATAGGGCACAATAGATGAGTATTCATCACAGTATACCAACCTCTCTAGGTACATGACAAATATGGTTCATGATAATTTCATTATGGATTAGACCATAGAATAAGTTTCTAATAGAGATATACAATCCAATTTTATCCCAATATGAATTAATTCCTATGATTGGGTGTAAGAGAGAGTTTTGGTGGTTCAAAGATTGTTTGCTAACCAGAAACTTTTAGTGGTTGTCAATAGTGGGAAAGCTGGAGAAGTGACCTCATCATAAGGGAGATGGTAGTCTTAGGGGCCTAGATAGGAAGTATCTTTCCGGAGGAGGTCCTTAGATATAGAATCTTCGGTGTAGGGCTTGCAGGGTGGTTCCAGTCATCATAGAGAGTGGTGTTGCTGCTCATGTGAAGGAAGGGGACATGTTACCTGAGTTTTTTAGACCCACTATTAATCTGACAGAAAGATCATGGATGAGCCATCTATTTAGAGAAAACAATAAGAGAAGGTAGATTATCAGCATGATGGTTTTGTCTATGGATAAGGGAGAGTAGTAGGAGTTGGTCGATGTTTTGATTTGTTACTAGATCCAACCCCAGGTGGTTTATGTCAGGAATAGGAAGCTAGGATATAGGGGTATGGACAGGTGCAGGTGGTCAAAGTTTATAACCCAGAGGATCTTGGAATAAGTTGAGGTATGATCTATGTTTTTTTCTTTCTTTGAGTAAGTACTGATGGAAATAGTTTCATGTCATTATTTTCTTTCCACATACAATGTACGAGACTTATAAGTTTTTGTTAAACCTTAGGCTTGACCCAAAATCTTAGAGACTCTTACCAGATAAGACTCATTTCTCATGTACTTGGTTCAGTAGTGTGACCTAAATATTAGTTATGATAGTTTCTATTAGTATCCCTTGGTATCAACATCACAGATTTACAACATCATTCTAGGTATGGACTGGTTATCTTCAGTTCATGCAATGATTGACTATATTAGGTGAAGGATATGGTTTTTTCATAGTGATGGAACTAGGATATCCTTTTTCTAGGAAAATGAAACCTAGAAATCATAGTATGGACTCATTCATAAGAGGGTGAAGTAGGTTATTCATCAACTGGATAGCCTAACCCTTGGTGTAGTCGATATATTGAGTTCTTATTTTCCTATAGTGGTGGTAGGATATAAGAACATATTCCTAGAGTATTATCTATGTTTATCTCACCAAGGAGAGGTAGGAATATGTATTGATCTACAACATGGGAAAACATATATATCTGCATTAGTGTATCGGATGGATCCTAAAGAGATTCATGTGCTGAGGGTGATTTTGAGGTTTTGTAGGGATTACCAGATCTTGAACAAGGTGATCATGAAGAACAATTATCAACTACAAATGATTGATGAACTCTTTAATTACTTGAAATGTGAAATATGGTTCTCAATGGTTGAACTCGGAGTAGGCAATCACCAATTACAGGTATCAGATGCATATATACCAAATATGACAATCAAATGTATATATGGTCACTATGAGTACTTGGTGATTCCCTTTGACATGAATAACTCACAAATAGTGTTCATGGGACTCATGAACCAGATCTTCTATCCTTACTTAGACTTGTACATGGTAGTCTTCATCGATGATATCCTTGTCTACTTGGCATTTAAGGAGGAGCATGTGAGTCACTTGGGGATTGTTCTAGATGTATATTGTGAGCACTAAATTCAAGGAAATATCTTGAAGTGTCATTTCCAGAAAGAGGTTATCCACATTCTAGGACAGGTTATCATAGTGGATAGAGTTTCAGCAGACCTAGGAAAGGTCAACAAAGTGTTATCTTGTGAGGAACCACAAATTGTGATGGAGGGGTGGAGCTTCCATGGGATGGAAGACTATTACCAAATATTCATAATTTATTTATCTAGAATATAAACACCCATGATAGATTTGACTCAAAAAGGTAATCTTTTCATCTGGAGAGATAGGTGATAATAGGATTTTTAGATGTTTATGCAGAGTTTGAAGAGAACTCCCATATTGAAGTTCCCATAGGAGGGTGTTGAGTATATAGTGTTCTGTGATGTATCAAGATTCAAGATTGGTTTTGTTTTGATGTATAGGAAAGAAGTTATTGCCTATTTTTAAATTTAGTTGAGACCACATGAAAAAAACTATTTAACCCACAATCTTGAAATTGTAGCGGATGTTTTCTCTTTGAAAATGTGAAGACACTCCCTGATGGGAGAGCAGTTTATTGTCTACTGAAATCACATGAGTCTCAATTATATATTCTCTCAAAAGGATCTCAATGTGAGAAATAGGCATTGGTTAGAGTTCTTTTAGGATTATGACTTCAAAATTATCAATACTCCTACAAAGGGGAACATGCTAGTACATTATCACTATAGGAGATCTTGTTTGCAGTTGTTGAATGAGGAATTTGAGAAGTTTTCCTCATTTTAGTCATCCTTTGTGGAAGGAGATGGAGCTGCTTAACACTTGTTTATGGTTGTTAACCCTCCTCTATTGCAATGAGTCAGGGAGGCACAACTTGGGGATTCTAATCACAAGACCCTAAATACTAAAATATCTATTGGTCACACTCTTATTGTATTTTCAAAAGGTCGGGAGCATCGATACTAGAAATTTCATATTTACTAATGGTTTAAAACTGTTTGTAAAGGTTGGATAACTATTGGTATAAACTATACCAATGGTTTTCCAAAAAGTTGGGTGTTGAGCTGCGGGGATAGACATATCCCAACGGTTCTATGAGAACCATTGGGATTTTTCTAGAAAATTGAGTATATAACAATATTTCATTGAAACCATTGGTATAAATGTTTACCAATGGTTTAAAACCATAGGTAATATCATAAATCATCTCTATACCAACAGTTTATAAACCATTGGTATATCATTTTACCAACGGTTCCCCACAAACTGTTGGTAAATATTAAGTAACAATAACAATACCAATGGTTTGTAAATTGTTGGTATATAATTTTACCAATGGTTTATATAAAATAATTGGTATAAGTTCTATTTTTATAGATATGACAATAATTGTAAACCATTGGTATAAACTTTATGTACCTGCAACAACAAGCTGGCCTCCCCCTGTGCACCTACAACAATTCCACCGACTTCCAATAATTTTCACCACTATGCCTACAAAATTCATACACAATTTTGAATACCTACAGAATACGTAGAGGGGGTTGGGGGAGGTCCATACAGAATACCTGCAATATTATGAATACCTGCACAATTCATACACAATTTTGAATACCTTCACAATTTTCAATACCTACAGAATACATATAGAATTTTGTATGAATTCATACAGAATTCATAAAACACATAATTCAAATAGAATTATTAATACCTCCAATTCTGTATTTAATTACCCTCTACACACATATAGAATTAACACATAATTAATAAGGTAGTTACAACAAGTATACACATACAACACGTATACCCATACAACATGTATACCCATACACCATTAACACATAATTAATAAGTTAATTAAATACATAAATAATTCAATTCAGAATTCATGGGGTGGGAGAGGGGATATTCAGGGGGTTGGGGGTTGATATCCAAGGGAGAAGGGGTGTCCAGGGGTGGGGGTGTGTCCGGGGGGATGGTGGGTGTCCATGGGTGTGTGTGTGTGGGGGGGGGGGTGCTATCGATGGGGGTGTCTAGGGGGGTGGGGGGGGGTGACCAGGTGGTTGGGTGGTGTCCAGGGGGGATGGGGGTGGTCCAGTGGTTGGGGGGTGGCTGTCTAAGGGGGTGGGGTGGTTTCTAGGGTGTGGAGTGGGTGGGGGAGTCCAGGGGGTGGGGGGGGGGGCTGTCTAGGGGGTAGGGGGCTCTCCATGGGGGTTGGGGTGTCCAAGTGGTGGGGTTGTCCATGGGGGTGGGGGTGTCCAGGGGGTGGGGGTGGTGTCTAGGTGGTGGGGTGGTGTCTAGGAGGGGGGCGTCTCTGGGGTTGGGGGGGGGGTCCAGGTGGTGGGGTGGTGTCCAGGGGTGGGGTTCTGTCGAGGGGGATAGGGGTTGTCTAGGGGGTAGGGGTGTCCAGGGGTGGGCCAGCTATCCACGGGGGGAGGTGGGAGTCTATGAGGGTGGGGGTGGGGGGCGTCTAGGGGGTGGGGGCTATCCAGGGGGTTGGGGGCTGCCCAAGGTGGTCGGGGGTGTCCGGGGGTGGGAATGTTCGAGGGGATGAGGGTGTCTGGGGGTATGTGGGGGGTGTCTAGGGGGTGTTTGGGCTGTCCACGGGGGTGTGGTCCTATCCAGGGGGTACGTGGTGTCTTGGGGGGTGGGTAGGGCTGTCCACGAGGGTGGAAGGGCTCTCTAAGGGGGTAGTGGGTGACCAGGGGTGGTGGGTAGGCTGTCCACAGGGCAGGGGGGGCAATCCACGGGGGGGGGGAGGTTGGGTATCTAAGGGGGGTCGGGGGTGTCTAAGGGGGTTGGGGGTATGTGGACTGTCCACGGGGGTGGGGGCTGTCTAGGGGGTGGGGGGGCTATCCACGGGTGTGGTGGGGAAGTCCAGGGGGCTATAATGGTTTTAATGTAATTAATTTCACGGATTTTATGATCATTAGTATTTTTAAATTGGTTTTCGAATAGTTTTTATTTAAATAGTATTTGTTTCATTAGGAAAAAATGAATGTTTTGATCTATATGGTAGGAAGGGTGATTTTTTTATTAGGAAATGGACTACATTTTTTATTGTGGGACAAAAATACAATATGATTTTTGAAATGGAACCTTAAAATAGATTTTTATAAACCATTGTGGAGTTTCAAATAGAAATAAGTCTTTATTATGTGATTTTGAAATGGTTTTATGATGAATAATTACTGATGTATCTTTAAGGGATTTTTTATTTTTTGTCCCTTGTTTTAGAACATTATATTATCTTACTAAAGATTTTGTTTTGGATATATCTTCATGATGTTACCACTATAAATGAATCAAAAAGTCAATAAGGGGATATCTCATGTAGTCATTATTGTGATCCAGCTATTGTCTTCCTAATGCTTGTCTCTCTCAAAATCTTCTGGAATTGGAATAACCATGTTCTTCTCAGATCATTGATTATGCATGGGAGTTTCTAAAATAGAATCCATTATTTTTTATTGGTGATCAAGGATCCAAAGAGGCAATGAATTGAGAAACTATGATTAATGAGATCTTCGAGTGGTCATAAACCCTACAATCCACATAGGTAGGGGGATTTCCGGGGGGGATGTCCATGGGGGTGGCTGGGCTATCCAGGGGGTTGGGGGTGTCCAGGGCGATGCGCAGGGATGTCCATGGGGGTGGGGATGTCTAGGGGGTACGAGGTGTCCAGGGGGTGGGCGGGGCTATCCGGGGGGGGGGGGGGGTATGGGGTGTCCCGGGAGGTGGGGGGGGGGGGCTGGGGGTGTCACCGGGGGGGGGGGGGGTGTCCACGTGTGGAGGGGGGGTCCTGGGGTTTGGGTGGTCTGTTCAAGAGGGTGGTGAGGCTGGGGGTTGTCTAGGGGGTTATGATGTGTCCAGGGGGTGGGTGGGCTGTCCATAAGGGTTTCGAGGCTGTCGAGGGGGTACGAGGTGTCCAGGGGGTGGGCAGGGCTGTCTAGTGGAGTACATAGTGTCCATGGGGTGGGCGGGCTATCCACGAGGGTGGTAAGGCTATCATGGGGGTAGGGGTGTCAGGGGAGAATGTCCACAGTGGGGGTTGGGGGGAGGGGTTGTACAGGGGTGGATGGGATGTCCAAGGGGGTGGAGGGGCTCTCCAGGGGGGTAGGGGGAGTCGAGGGGGGTGGGAATCCTGTCTATGGGGGTGGGGGTGGGGAGGGTACTGTTCAGGGGGTACATGGTGTCCAAGGGTGTGGGTGGGCTGTCCATGAGGGTGGGGAGGCTATACATAGGGGGTGTCTATGGGTGTGGGGGTGGGGGGGGGGGGGGGGTTGTCCAGGAGGTATGGGGTGTCCAGGGGGTTGGCGGGGTTGTCAAGGGGGGTAGGGGGTGTCCAAGTGGGGTGGGCGGGTTTCGCACAGGGGGGAGGGGGCTGTATAATGGGAAAGGGGGTGTCCTGGGGGGATGAGGGGATATCTAGAGTGGTGGGGGGCTATCCACAGGGAGAGGGGGTGTCCACATGGGTTGTGGGGCTGTCCAGGGGGGGTGGTATGACACGTCCAGGGGGTGGGCAGGCTGTCCTTGGGGTGGAGGGGGGGGGGGTTGTCCACAGGGGGAGGGGTGTCCATGGGGGTGGGTGGGTTGTCCACAGGTGTGGGGACTATCCACGGGGGGGGGGGGGGGGGGGGAGGGGGTGTATTAGGGGGGGGGGCTGTCCATAGGGGTGGGGTGTCCTTGGGGGTACAAGGTGTCCCGGTGGGTGGGTAACCTATCCACAAAGGTGGGCGGGCTATCCATAGGGGTGGGGCAGGGGCAGTCTAGGGGGTACATGGTGTATAGGGGGTGGGTGGGTTGTCTGCGAGGGTGGCGGGGCTGTCCAGGAGGGTACAGTGTGTCCAACGTGGTGTTTATGCTATCCACGGGGTGGGGGTTTTCTAGGGGTACGAGGTGTCCAGTGGGGTGGGTGGGGATATCATGGGGGGTAAAGGGCTTACATAGGGGTGGGCGGGCTATCCACACGGGTGGGGGGGGGGGTATTTTCAGAGGGTAGGGCTGTCTTGGGTGGTGGGTGGGCTTTCCACGGGGGTGGGGCTATCCACGGGGGGGAGGGACTATCCAGGGGGTGGGATGGCTGTCCAAAGGGGTGGAAAGGCTGTCCAAGGGGGTCAAGGGTGTCCAGGGCATGAGCGGGATATCCATGGAGGTGACGGGGAAGTCCAGGGGGTAAGGGGTGTCTAGGGGTGGTGGGCAGGCTGTCCACGAGGGGGGGGGGGGGGCTTTTACGGGGGAGGGGTGTCCAAGGGGGTGGTGGGGCTGTCTATGGGGGTAGGGGGTGTCCATGGGGTTGGTAGGCCTGTCCACGGGGGTGCCCAGGCTATCTAGGGGGTACAGGGTGTCCAGGGGGGTGGGTTGTCCATGAGGATGGCACGTCTATCTAGGGGGTACGTGGTGTTCAAGGGGGGTGGGTAGGCTATCCATGGGGGTGGTAGGGCTATCCAGGGGAGGGGTGAATCAGTCATAACAAACCATCAAGTCATGTTTTATTATTTATATATTTAAAAATGAAGATGATGTGACCTACCTAAATACACATATATTCATGCACAACAAATCAATAATCATCAAAGGTCTGTAATATCAGTAAAAAATGTAATGGGTCTATCAGTCCCTGATCACAATCACTATCATCACCATTATCATCACCCGCACCCTCGTCCTCATTTTCATCCCCATCATCATCGTTGCCCTCCTCAAGGCCCTACTCCTGTCCTGGTACTCTGCCTCGACCTCCTCATCACCCTCCTCCTCCGCCTCGGCCTCCTCCTCCTCTACCTTGTCCTACTCCTTGACATTATCTCGACCACCACTAGAACTACCACCTATTCCACCATATATATATAACGCATTGACTAAATATATTCTTCACAGGATTTTCGGGCCTTGGGTGGATGTGTTGGACATAAAACATCCAACAGTTTCATAAATGTTGTGTTTCCTTTATGAGACTGTTCTGCCGTCTCTATGGTCCTTTTTTCATCTTTTTTTACCTATTCCTTAACCTACTATAACTCGGTGGCCCTGAAATGAATACCGAAGGAAAACTAATACCTCATCATAATTATACTCTTCTCAAGTCGTTAGCGTACTCTACCAGGTTCTAATCTCCCAACAACTGAAGTAAGTGATTGTTGCACCCAAAATTGTCAGGTTCCTTGGGATCAAGGGCCTCTAATGTATCATGATAAAAATATAAATAAATTATTAGGTTAAAAAATAGAGATTAAATTTTTAAATATACATTGTAAAACTTATAATCTGCTACTGAGTCAGTTTATTAACCACACTTCCTTCTTTCTTCCTTCTACTCGAGAAAAACAGTTTTGCTCGAGGCACACGTCCTTCTATATTCAATTTATGCCTCTAAAATAAAATTAAATATAGAAAACTATAATTTAAAATAGGATAATAATAATTAATTTAATAAGTAAAATTATATAACATCTTTAGAAATCAAATAAATTATGGAGGAAGCAATATAAAGTGAAAGTCGTAAAGAAATATTTTAAACTGTCATAGCTGCTACCTCTCATGATCTGGCATCATAGTACATCCCAATGTGTGAAGGTATTATTTAGAATCAATGTTTTTTATTTCTTCTAGATTATTCCCAAATAAAATTAAATAATTAGTATTAAAAAAATGAAAATTTTCATTTAATTACCGTTAATGTGATTAATACCATAAAATAGCAGTCATCCAATGAGTAATCATCTGTCGATACTATTCTAATGGAAAATCATCCATGAAAGAGACCACCTCTAACTTTGTTCCAACTCTATCATGTCATATAATATACAACTCGTGCTTATAAGATCTCCAAATCTAACCTAAATCCTTTAGACATGCTGGTCATGCCCCCTTACCATCGAGGAAATTAAACCCAAGCTGACACCAAAATATTAATTCATTTAATTACAAAAAATATTGCATTAAATACAACATAAACTTCTACCCATATCTTTGCCCAAGCGTTATCCTTGACTTCATTTGGAAACTGTCTCCATGAGAGTGGGATGACAGGAATTATGTCGGAGTATTTGGAATGCATCGCCAAAAAATTCCGACATTGCTACCCTAATTTTTCAATCATTTGCCTATCCTCATTGTAGTCCACCATAAACTGCGTGTGGTGGTTCCACACCACATGCATGCATGTAAACCCCTGACCCCATCCCATTTCAGTAGATGTATCTGTTATGATAGAAAAGCCAATATTTTATGAATACATGTTACAATGAAAATAAATATTGGTGTAAGAATTTGTTAGGATTGTATAAGTATACCTGTAGTAGTCTGATCAATGGGTGCCTCTGGATCTGTAGAAACTGAAGGAACACCCTAGACAAGTGTAGTGGGTCCCAATGTATGCTCTGCAAGGACAGACTCTAGTGGAACAAGAGTCTAAGAAGATGGAATATGAAATCCCAGAGAGAAGGAAGAAGAAGTAAAAGAAGATGATAGGTATGGCTGATTGAATGTTGGATGGGGAGTGGGAATCATCATCAGATATGGTAAAGATGGGTTAAGAGGATCAGATAAAAAGGGTGGTGAATAAATGGGAGGCCTAAATATCCCGTGTGTCCCCAATGACACACCGGGATCAGAATGTGGGATGGATGGTATGTTAGTGGGAGGGGCAGGGTTTAATCGGTTACGCCGACCAGATCTTCTAGATCTTGTACCACCCCCCTCATACGAACACCCAGAGTGCTAGGACCACTACTAGTCTGATCATCAAATAACTATAGACTAATAGATGGATCCTACTGAATTTTTTAAAACATAATTAATCACCTAACATTATATATTATTAAAATATATATTTTTGAAATAAAATAGTCACTGCATGCACTAGTGGTGGAATGCCCAAGTCAATCACATGACCATTATTGTCCATCATCTGTTTCCATCAACTATCTTCAATTGGTTGCATTTCCTACATTTGAACCCAAATATGGGAGAATATTGAAAAACATAACAAATGTGTAACAAAAAAAAACAAAATAAATGAGAGGGAATAGGGGTAATCATGGATAATTTAACTATCCATTATTTTAGGTGAGCTTGAATAGATATATAATGATGTCAATAAATCATACAGGATATAAAAATGAAATTTAATTTTTAGAAGGATGATTATTTACTATGTTTCATCAGTCTATTAAAATCATGGAACATTGATTCTACCAGATTCATAGGGGCTAAATGCAGTTGTCGAAATTAATGAAAATTTTAATTTCTCTAGCCCAGGAAGATGATGCATGTTTCTATAAAGGTTTTGTAGAAGAATACAGGACATCATGTTCATTACCTAGTAAAATGTTAAAGTAAGGTCTTAGAGTTATACTAATTTTATACAAATCACAGTTGAAACATTGAAAAGTTCACCATGTTAGAAATTTTGGTTTCGTAGGTTGGAATACAGTTCAAATCCCAATTAAAAAATGCAATTCAACTAAAATTTCAACCAATAAACATTGAAAATTCACATAACTGTTATGTTGGATAAAAAATATTTGTAATTAATATTAAATCAATTTTAATAGTACCAACCTTAACAACACAAGTTGAGGTAAACCAAATTAATTGAGAACACGAATGAATGAATTTTTATATTTCCCACTGCAACATCAGGTTCATTTTCAACTCTGAAAATTGAGCTATTAGAGTCATCAAAAGTAATAAATGGATCACATCCTATGTTAGTAGGGATGAAGTCAATTCTATCATTACCATCATCAAAAATATGTCTTGTAATAACTTCAACAATGACACAAAATTACGGACGAATATGGTCTTTGATAAAAAAACTTGTTTCGCAATTGATTCCAATACATATGGTTCATCGGGAGAAAGAGTGAGATTCATATCAATTACATGAAATCCAAAATCATTAACAAATGTTACTTTCCTTGTCAGATAATCAAACTACTGACATTTCATCATCGTTACTCATCCATGAGAATAATAATCAAATATTATTATTTTTTCAAATACTCCATAATAACCAACATTTTAAAATCGTGGTATACTATCTGATGCACTAGCAAAACAGTATATTGTGGTAGTAACCATAACACCATCATGTTGTGTTCTCATGTTCATTGCTCATTTAGTGATAATAAATCTATACCCATTGATAACAATTGATTTATAGTCACGTACCACGGTATTAGGACCAAAATCCAAAGCTATTATTTCTTCAGAGACAGAGTCATCAGGAAAACTCAATACCTAAAATATAAATGAATATTAAATTCAATTAAATATTGTTTTAATTATTTTAAACAGTAATATTATTACCTTCAATTTTAACAATGCAGAACACTATTTTCCTTACAAAGTCTCCCTTCTTCTCAAAGATATAGAACGATGCTTTCTATTTATCCTTGCTTTATGTTCCTTGTAGAAAAAATAGGAATAGTTTAATATATATATATATATATAATATTCATATTCAATTTACTTACAAGATGTAGTCATTGAACAAATCATAGTTGAACTAAACTGTGTGCTGTGACATCTCCATCTCTTCAAGGCTTTATGTCGTCAATGTATATGATCCAAGAATTTTTATTATTTGAGTAATTAATGGAAAACTAGGTTCAATTTTCTCATAATTTTCTTCTTCATTTCTCATTGGTCTATTCATTATTGTTGTAATATCTGAAAAAGACATAGAGCAGAAAACCATAAATTCTTGAGCCAAGTAAATGTTCATGATAGAACCTTCGGGATGATTCCTGTTACAGATATAAGACTTTAATGTGTACAAATTTCATTCAGTGGGATACATACAACAAAAATAAATAGGTCTTTAGAGTAGTATTTTAGTTAGAGTATAGATAGTCAGATGTAGCATGCACGTGAAAAATGGGGGATGTAATATTTTTTCTAACTTACACAAATTAATGGGGGCATCTGCCAACATTTTTTACAAGAAATAATTCAACAACTTCTTAGCAAAATGATCTCTAAACAAATAGAACAACTGAATAACAATCAACTTTACAATATTGGACAAAAGATGACATATTTCTATCGGAATCAACTCATGCAAAAGGATGTGATAATGAAGAGTCTTCAAAGATTTCGGCTTCAACTCTCTTCTATTGATCCCTTTAGATATTTTTCTTGAATAGCCATTAGGAACTTTAATAGTCTCTAGTAATTCTCGAAATTTCATTTTTTCTGTCGGTTTCATCACATAAGAAGCACATGAAACGTGCCATTTATTTTCACTGATATGCACAGGATGCAATTTTGGTCTGATGCCCTAATCCACCAGGTCACGCTGAGATCGTAAATCAACTTTTTTCCTTTTCCATAAAGTTTAGAGGAATCAAAAGCAACATTTCACACATATTTTGTTCAATGTTCATTACGTCTAATCAATGATATAACAAATTGAGTGACCAATAAGGAAAATCAAAGAAGATATTTCTCTTCTTCCAATTGTAACAGGTTTCAGTGGAAACATTCTTCTTCCTTCTAGATTTCCTTTGACCCTTCCCAAATAGAAAACTGAAATCATTCAATTAATTAAGACCATCAGTCCCAGACATACGCTGAGGTAAATCATCAATCTCCTTGGTATTGTCAAATCTTTGAAGATTATTTCTATATGGATGGTCCATTGGCAATAATTGTCAATGTCCCATAAAACAGAAACAACAATGATGTTTTAGTAATCTGGATCGTGTATTCTTCATAAAAATAGGACATGATAGCTTTCCCTTTGTGCTCCATACAAATATCATTGCATAGGCATGAAAATCATTGATCTACCACAAAAGCACAACAGACATATGAAATATTTCTTTCGTACATGCATCGTATGTGCTCACACCCACATCCCAAAGAAGTTTCAAATATTTTATAAAAGGTTGCATGTATACGTCTTTATAATTACTAGGATTAGAAGGTCTATATATGAGTATACTCATGAATGTGAAAGGTTTTTTCATACACAAACGTGGGGGAATATTATAAATGTGTATAAAAACCGGCCATGTGCTGTGCAATGTAAGAATCTACCCAAATGGATTAAAACCGTCATAAGAAAGCCCCAACCTCACATTACGCACATCCGAAGCAAAATCTGGATATTGAGCATCAAATCTATTCCATGAAAATACATTAGCATGGTGAACCAACTCACCATTAGTATTCTTTCTCTCAGTATAATTCCATCAAATTTTTATTGAAATTTTATCAGACATAAAAATATTCTGGATTCTAGGGATCAATAAAAAGTTCCAAATTACTTTCTGTGGCACATGGGATGGTGTTCCATCAGCTTTTGGCTTCCAGTAGGATGTGCCACAATTTATAAAATCATTTCATTCTGCATTTTCCTCCCAAAATAAACGGTAATATTTCAGGAAATCATGAATTTTGTTTCTTTAAAATCCATGTTCTTTAACTAACTTCCATTCCATATAGTGGTTTGAGGGAATATCCGCATCATTAGGATGTATGTCCTTCAAGAAGTTAAGAATGTAATCGATGGAAGTATTATAAATCCCATACATAGTTTTCCCACGAAATAATTGGATTACAAATTACAAATTTTTCATTTTATTGCATTGTCGATATACAGGAGTTGTGGAAGCATCATTCAATTTTTTTCACCCTGACAACTTCATCATTTTTCTTAGACGCATCATGTGTGCTCATATCAAAATATTATTGGGCCGAAATCCTTTCTTTTTCATGATTATGAATAAATATAAATAGGGAATATAACAAATTCTCAAATCCATTCCTCCCATTTGGATCATCAACAATTTGAGATTTCATTTTTCCCCATTTTGATACCACACAGAGTATTTTTCTTAAAAAACATATCTGGTTATATGGTAGCTGACTTAATCATGGCTCAACCAAGGTCTTCCAACATAATTGTAATAGGGGTAGTGTATGTGACCACTATCTAAAGCATTGTGAAATGAAAAATTGAAAAAGTTCTCCAAAATGTTTTGCAAACAGCTTGAAATCCAATCAGTTTCATACATCCAACTTCTATCCATTCTGTAAAAAAAAATTTATAAGTCATTTCTTAAAAAATCAATTAAATAAGATTGAAATTTCATCAAAAGTATATTAAAGTAAATGAAAATTGTTCACTTTATATAAAACCATAACATAATCACTACACTATATTAAAATCATAATATAAACGACAACAAATTACTATATTAATAAAAAAATATATTTGAAGATAAAAAATTGTACAAGATCATGTATACTTATGGAGTATAATTATTTAATAGTTGAGTAAATTTTAGATCGAAGAAAATTTATATTTTAGTAGATTATTTGAGTGATCACACACACTACCCAAGGGAGTGGGGGTGTCCATGAGGGTGTTGGGGAGGGGGGGGGGGGTTCCGGGGGGGTTCCGGGGGGGGGGGGGCTATCCCGAGGGTGGGGGGGTGTCCGGGGGGTGGTGGGCAGGTGGCCAGGGGGTGGGAGGGCTGTCTACTAGGGTTGGGGGGGGTCCAGGGGGTAAGAGGTACCCAAGGGGGTGGAATGGCTATCCAAGGGGTGGTAGGGCTGTCAAGGGGGGTCAGGGGTGTCTACGGGGTGGGCTTTCCATGGGGGAAGGGGGGGGGGGGGGTCTGTCTAGGGGGAGGGTGGGCTGTCCACAGGGTGGTGGGGCTTTCCATGGGGGTATGGGGTGTCCAGGGGGTGGGAGGGCTATCCACAGAAGTGGTAGGGCTGTCGAGGGGGTAAAGGGTGTCCAGTGGGTGGGAGGGTATTCAAAGGGGGTGGTGAGGCTGTACAAGGGGTTAGGGGTGTATAGGGAGTGGGCGGGCTATCCACAGGTGTGTGTGTGTGGGGGGGGGGGGATGTCCACATGGGTAGGGGGTGTCCATGGGGGTGGGTCGGCTATCCACGAGGGTGGAAGAGCTGTCTAAGTGGTAGGGGTGTCCAGGGGTGTGGGTGGGCTATCCACGAGGGGGGGGGGGGGTTAAGGGGGTTGGGGTGTCTAGGGGGTGGGTGGGCTGTCCACGGGTCTGGCTTGGCTATCTAGGGGAGTTGGGGGTGTCCAGTGGGAAACTATTTCCGGGGGTGGGGGGATTTCCACAGGGGTTGCAGAGCTATCCACGGGGGTGGCAGGCCTATCCAGGGGGCCAGGGGTGTCCAGGGGGTGGGGGATTTCCCAGTGTGTTGGGGGGGGGGGCTATACATGGAGAACGAGGTGTCATGGGGGTGGGTGGGTTGTCCATGGGGGTGGCGAGGCTATCCAGGGGGTACAAGGTGTCTAGGGGGTGGGTGGGTTGTACACAGGGGTGGCAGGGCGGTCTAGGGGGAAATGGGGTGTCTAGGGGGTTCGACGGGCTGTCCATGCAGGTGGTGGGGATGTCTAAGGGGTAGGGGGTCTCCGAGGGGGAGGGGAGCTGTCCACCTGGGTGGGGGGATGTCTAGGGATGGTAGTGGGTTTCCAGGGGGTGGGCGGGCTATCCATGGGGGTGGCAGGGCTGTTCATGGGGTTGGGGGGGGGGGGGTTCCTGGGAGTAGGGGGTGTCCAAGTGGGTTGTCCAAGTGGGTGTCAGAGTTGTCCAAGGGGGTTGCAGGTGTCTGGGGGGGGGGGGAGGGGGGACTATCCATGAGGATGGGGGCGGTCCACGAGGGTGGCGGGGCTGTCCATAGGGGTGAAAGAGCTTTCCAGTGGTAGGGGTGTCCAGGTGGTAGGGGTTATCCAGGGGGTTGGGGGGTTATCCACGAGGGTGGGGTGGTGTTTAGGGGGTGTGGGTGTCCAGGGGGTTGGGGTGGCTATCCAGGGGAATGGGGTGGTTGTCCAAGGGGGTTTCCAGGTGGTGGGGGGTTGTCCAAGGTGGGGGGGCGGCTAGGGGGTCTGGGGCTGTCTGGGGGGGGGGGGTCTAGGTAACATTGATAATCAAGAAGCGCTATTTCATAACGTTATAAACGTATAATTACCACTAGATATGGGATCTTGACTCACCTGTCCATCACAAACATATCACCATATAATTATCCACAAATATTAAGAAAAACAAAACACGCTAATATTGATTCCTAATGTCTAGAATAAAAGAAAAACAATATAATCCAAGAATGTGTGAAAATACACCTCAGGTGAACCTCCAAAGACTTCCAATACTATCAACTCGTGGTGAATAATTACATGAAGATGGCCATTCTATTTTGTTTCATGAGATATATATGAGAGAGTAAATAATGTGTAGTCATGAACTACATTAGTGAGTTCTATGATGGTTATACTCCTTTATTTTTGGTTCCTTCCTAGGATAGAAAATTATATAAATACCTGAATAATTATTTATAACTACCTAATAAAATTTTGAAATGAATTCCTAACACTCATTTTGAATTTCCTAAAATATTAAAAGTGTATGAATGAACCGCTTGATGGAGTAGGAATAAATGATCATGTAATAGAGTATATTTTGGTTCTATCACCGTTCACACATGAAAATGACCCCAAACCCACTCTAGTAGTTCCGGTGGAATCACCACTTCTTTTAATGAATTATAGCATGGGTAGCATCATCTTAAAGTTAGAGTATGATATTTCAAAGCCCACATTTTGGGGTACATTCATAATGCATGAGTATATTATCATTCCTCTTAGGATAAAAAATTATATGACTGTATTTATTTTAAACCAGCAAAATCATGTCAATAGACCTGAAATTTAAAATAAACCAAGGATTAAATAACTCAGGATCATATTGAACTCTTAAATATCAATTAAAAATTATTCTATTTAGATAAATCACAACAAAACAGCAACCAAAAATGATATAATTCTTGTGTTCATAAGGGGAACATAATACACAGTACATTCCAGAAAAATGGAATGAAAAAAATCTATAATAAATAAAGGCACACATACCAATTTAAAATGGAAGACCAAAAATTACTTAAATAAAAGATAGATGCCTGACTGGAAATTAGAGTTACCACCCTTGAATGTAGGTTGAGAATTAGGGTTCCATCCGCAACCTAAAATGACACATGCCTTTTGTTCGTAAGGGTATCATAATACACAGTACATTATAGAAAAATGGAATGAAAAAAATCTAAAATAAATGAACATACACGTACCAATTTAAATCATAAGAACAAATAATTGGGAAACCATGCATGTTGTGCTGGGATGTAGGATTCACATCGAGATTTAGGGATAAATCTTCGAGATGGTTGAGGTTTAGGGAAAAATATTTGAGATGCATCGAGCTCTATTTTAGGAAAAAACATTCAAGATCTCTGGATATTTAGGTATTTTCTTTCCCAATGGTTTTAAAACACATTTAGTAAAGTAATGTTGTCGCAATAATTTTCAACCATTGGAAAAAATCCTATCATAACTATACCCAATTGTTTGTTTAAACCATTGAAAAAAAACCTCTTGTACACAACAATTTCCTCAAACCATTGGGAAAACAAAAAAACCAAAATAATATACCAATGGTTTTATATAACTTTTGGTATAGTATTCTTTTCCCAAAAGTTTTTTTAAACCCTTGGGAATATTGTGTTTGTATTAGTTAAATTTCCAGCAGTGCATGTAATTTTTTTCAGAGGATCCACGATTGTACTATTTACATTGAAAGAGGCGGTTCTGAGGTAGTTTTGTACCTCTCCATTACTGGTATGTCCAGGTTTGGTAATAATTTAACAAGACCTCCAACATCAGTTTTGATACCCAATGGTGAAGAATGTAGTTTCAGAGTTTGTTTCATGATGCCTTACTTCTCAGAAATATAATGCAGAGCACCAATTTCCAGCCGGTTTTCTTATACATTTTGTGTATTAGTGGAAGTGGTATGGGATATATATGAACTTTTTGATGGAATTACCACATATGACCAGGGTACATGATTCTATTTGGGCGATCATAGAGTGAATCATCATGCTGGCCCAAATCCTACCTATACAAGAGCATTGTTCATTTGAGAGCTTGAAACACCTCTACATACCGAAGATAGTCTGAATCTATAGAGTTACATTGAAAATTTTTTCTGATCAAGATGCTCACTTTATATCCCAGTTTTTGAAGTTATTTGAAGAGACATTTTCGAAATAGATACACTTGACAAAACAATTCCACCAAAAAAGATAAATGCCAAACTAAGTGGACCATTCATGTTTTGGAGGAAATGATTTGATCTTTATTGTTTTAATTTATTCACAGTTTGGAAAATAATATAATAAAAATAGAGTTTTTATAAAATAAAATCTAACCTTCCACCATCAGCATGGAACTATGTTAGTTTTTGTACGGGAGACCCTATATGTCACCACATTGTTGGGCTACCCAGATGAGTTAGCACTCATGTGCATGTAGTTGGTGTGAGTTACAACATAGAAGGTTCATATTATCTATGATTACTAGAAGACTCTATAGAGACGTCAAGATTCTTATGTTTACAAGAAAATTAATGCATTTGGAGTTTGATGGTGGAGACCATGTGATCCTATGGGTTTCACGTTGATGATGATTATAGAGTTTTGGCTGGGGGAAAGAATATCTTAGGTTCATATCCACTTTCCAAATACTACATAAAGTTGGAGTGGTGGTGTACCTCTTAGCTCTACCTACCATAGTTAAACTAGGTACATGATGCCTTCCACGTGTTACAATTGAGATGGTACGTGCGTGACCCATTAAACATTATCAATGGGGGAAGGCTAGAAATTGAAGATAGAGAAACCTTTGCTGAGTACCAAATAGTGATGGTCGACCCATATGTGAGGAACCCTCCTCGGTGATTGATTCCATTAGTGTAGGTTTGATGGAAGCACAAGAATCCCCACGAGAGAATATGGGAGTGGGTGGCTTAGATTCCAGTTCAGAACCCACATTTATTTTAGCAGCCCTTATTTTTATTTTTTGAGGATGTAAAGCGCCAAGGTGGGGAGAATGTAATGTCATGGATTTTCCATGTATTATTTTTGGATATTATATGGATTATTTTTTACACGAGGAACCAGGACAACATGTGATTACAGGGACTGATATTCCTAAAATAAATGTCATAAATATATAAAATATATTAAAATATTCACTTGGATAGTTTTCCTAAAAAAGATAAGTAACATCAAAATGAGTACCTATATAAGAAAGATGAGAGAACCATTGAGTTTAGAATGTGATCTTTACCCTTGGAGCAACATAATATTAGTCTTCATGGGTATTCTGTAGAGAAGACATCACATGAACCGAAGTGAATAAAATAATTCAATAAATTATTTTATTTCATTAGTGTTGATATAGGGAATGGTTATCCTTTAAAAAATATATTATTTCAGTATTCGATGGGTAGTGGTATAACCTGGAGATGTTGGAGAACCGTTGGATATACTGTTTCAAAATTCTCTGAATCGATTGGAAATAGGATTGTGCATCAAAGATTAGCACACAAAATATTCAAATGATATCTCCAATGATCACTGTGAAACCCCATTCTTCATCAATTATTTATCCAAATCATGGTAGGGTTTGTCATTTGATTTTATTCTTCACATTTCTTATTTCTTATGATGAACAATGGCAAATCAATCAACTGATTGATCTATAGATCATACATATTTTCGGATGGATAATTTTGTGGTAGTTATGATGGGATAATATATTTGTGACTATTTATTATATTATTTTTTTCAAGGAATAATAAGTTTGTATTTACCCAAACATCGATTGAGTTTTATTCATCCAATCAATTCTTTTGATTTTCTCCCTTGATTTAGTGTTCATCATGGGCGTTCTTCATTTGTCCCACAAATAGACTTATCCCGACCAATCGTTTATTGTAAACCTATTTCATGGCATAAATATATGATACTATAGATATGTGATCAACATGACATGACAATGTTTTCACGATGGAGAAAGAGAGATTCAGATGATAGTGGGTACCAGATTTTGTGTTCTTCAGTGAACAATGAAGAATGAAGAATTGTTTCATTTTCTAATAAGATATGATGGAGGAAAAAATTTGATTGACAACGGTGATGCATTGATGAGTTGGGATACTCAATTATGTGTAGAAATGATTTCCTAATCTGTGGACAGAGGTTACAGATTAAACACATTAGTAGAATTGGGGTTGTCGAAAATACCAGACTAAAATGTTTGTAATCCGGATCTAAAAGATTTGTGGCACCCCATTTGTGGAGGATGGGGTTCTGGGAAATATGTTATGTATCCCAACGCATGTGACCCCTTTCACATGGCATCTGGTCTCTCTTGGGTGACTCGATATATACTTTGGAATGTACACATACACTAGGTGGACTACACAGGTTGGAGCACGCCATGTACTCCCCCCCACAAACATGTTATTGACTAAGTACACTATCTGAGGTGTGTATTTTAATATTGGAACATGTACATAGAATGATGTCATGTACTGGAACATGAGTAGACTACACATGCATCCTACACATATTTTTGTACAAAATTGACACGACTTGATGAAACAGTCCATTTACATGGGTAGGACCGATGGTCAAAGGACACTACATGTGGCCCCTATAACAGGCCGAGTACTATTTTATACATGGCATGGAATCTTTTTCCGTTGAATCTTGTACAATTCTCCTTAGGTTTCATTCCACTTATCCTTTCACTAAGGGTTAGTATGGAATCGTTCCCTATATTGTTACTACGATCCCTTTAGATGGACCCTCTAGAAACTTTCATTGGAAAATCTTTAAGAGGAGAAGAGTGAGATCATCTATTCATCTTCATGCCATTAATGGAGTTATTGGTATCGATGTTACCAAAACTTCATAGGCACTGATCAGCTATATGGTGGGTTAATCGAGATTGAGTTGATGGTATTCCACTATGGCCTTGGCATTGATCCTCATTTGTGTATTGTATTCTCTTTGAAATATTAACAAGTTATTTCTCATGATGATACCAACCAATTAGTACCTCTCAAATGGCCATCATCAGTGCTATTAGACTAAACAGCGTGTTATTATAGAAGGTTTATTTGGGAAATCTTCGAGTTATAATCCTAGGGTGGTACACTATAAATGTGGAATACATATAGACTTTGTTTCTTTTTTGAGTATAACTAGATATTATTGTTACATGTGTTGTAGAAATATACCTATGCAGAGGTGGAATTATTTTCATTTTTATATTCTGTGTGGTTTTAGGGTGTCCTATTGAGTATAGTTATACCCATGAATGAATAGAATTTTCATTCACAAGTAGTATCTTGTGCAAAAAATAAACATTTGAATGAGTTCTCGAAAGACATGGACCAAATGTTACTTATTGCGACCCGAGAGACTGAGATGTGTTCCCGTGTCTTTGTGAGAGTAGTTATAATACTTAATTTCTGGTAGGACTTGTGTTTCAGGCTCTTTGTTGTGGGATTTTATTTTTCCATGTTTAATTTATTTTACTTCCATTTTTACTCTGGATATGATATTTATATGTATTCATGCTTTGTTGTACATTTTTTTGCACTTGAGAATTGTATAGGATTGGAGATGTGCACATGTGTTCATGTACTTAGTGTAAGTCTTCCCATGGTAATGATATGCCTTATCAATGATATTCACAAGAACTTGGACTATTGGAGGCAATCATGGGGAGTTGCAGCATGTGACCCTTTTTGACATGTTATAAAATAGAACCCCTATTCGTCAGACTCCTGCTCTAAAACACCCATCTACTTGAATCCCAATTTCTGGAGGAACAATGATATATTAACTCAATAAATTTATTTTCATATCATAGAACAGTGTCCCAATGAATGATGATCTTTTCACTCCTTAAATATTCATGGACAAATGGATTTAACCACAATGATCCTAAACCCCCAACTGTTAGCCTCAATGAAAGAATCTGAAGGTTCCCCACCATCCACATAGATTTATTTGGAAATAACCACCAAACCAAATTACATACGCCACACTACCTGATCCCTCTAACCACATGAGGGGTTAAAAACCTCATCCCTAATTGAAGTTGTGTGAACACATCTCCAATCGGTGCTTTGGCCATCACAAGTGAGCATAAATTATCAATTTATTACCTATGACACACCAAATCTATCACATAATTCCCCTGCGATGTTCCTACTCAATTATAATGGGCATTTCAACAAATAACACGGGCCATGAATACATTATGATAGAATTTTCACTACAATATGATGATCGAGTCATCCAACCATGTGATCCGCATCACTCAAATATATCCAGGACAGTCCCAACCAGACAACCACATCACCTCAATCCTGATGGCCATGCCACCCCAATCCCTCTGGCCATGCTTGTCAGATCCCATGGATCACATCATATGTAACTCAAGAAATTTATATGAATAAAAAATTAAATAAACACCATTTTTTAATAATTGAATTGTGAAATTCCAATTAAAATAAACAATTAAAATTAAAAAAAAATAACACACCCCAACATAACTATCCAAGGTGGTTGAAGGCCTCTAACCCAGACTCACATGCACAAATTTTTTCAGTCATTCCCAATACATTTCATAAGGTCATTAAATCATTTTAACATCATGCATTGAAATTAAAAGGGATCTATCAACTAAGCGATTTCACGCTAAAAGACATGCCAACAAATCATCATAAAAACATAAAGAATGTTATGAACCACCTACCTTTGAATCTTATATGTATGCATGTCTGGTATTATCCTATAGATCCATGTCATTTGGGAGTAATATTATTTTCTATCAAACACCTTGAAAATATAAATTTTTCTGGAAATGGATTTAGTAATTCGTGAGGTGAAGGAAAAACCTGAAAGGGAATCTTGGGTGAGGAGAGCCTTATCAATGTTCTTCCAACACACCGACAATAGAAAATAAAATAAAAAATGAGGGAGGTGGGTCACACAATAGGGGATGAGTAAAGTGGAAATCTTCCCTAATGAACACCTGACAAAAAGAGGAAAATTAATAAAGAAGAAAGAAATAAGATGGAGGGGTTAAAAAGTGATTTCAACCCTTAAATATGGTCCTAAAATTATGACATGTTTTTTCCCAAACTATGTACAAACTGTGCCTACTATAGTGATGAGGTACTACCTAAATGGAACAACCCATTTGGATTTCCCACGGTTTTTCATAACCATGCATGATCCGTACGAACCATGCTACAAATAAATTATTGAAGTTCATGCAAGACTGTGAGCCCCTACCCACATGATTTTTAAAAAACTATGGCAGTACAAAATTAGCCTATAATGTTTTCTGGGAGAGTCCTCATATTTTACCTGAACTGTGTCCCTTGACTAGAAACTTCCAAAACAGGAATTCGGGCCTCTGACACACCCAAACCCATTTGAACACCCGAGGAACTCTCTTAATCTCTAATTCCATCCATGAAAATGATATTGGGTTAAAAAAATCCCGTAATTAGGTTCCAATCATTGAAAAAGATAAGAGCATACCCAAAAAATCAAAATTTAACAAATGGGGGGTTTGACCCAATTCCAAAAAAGGATGTTACAGAGAATGTGGATCCAAATACCCATGTTATATAAGATGTGAGACATGAACCGATGCTCAAAATAGCCACAGGATGTTACACATGATGTTCTATGCCCATGATAATGGTATTGGACTATCTTTTCAAGGGGTTTTGCTTTGAAATGAAATGAAATAGATAATGAAAGGAAATGTGTTGTAATAAATTGTGAATTGAATATGTGAAATGGTTTAGAATCTGGAATGGGATGGAGCAGGTATTGAGGGTTCACGTGTCTGTAGGAACCTTGGGTTTATGTGGTTAAATAAAAAATAATTAAATATGTAAATTGTTTATCGTATTGACTGTATTATATTATTTATTTAACTACATACACTTTTATTGACTAGATGTTGTGTTAGTCTTCATTGGAGGTGGCCTAATGAGTTTTTATCAAACCCTACTGGGTCTTCTTGATTGTTACCTAAATTTATTTTATGTGTACATGATAGTTTAAGGGAAGCACCCTATGTTAGACAAATAAGTTAGGGGTGGAGCAGGGATGAGGGAATAAACACGGTTTTTTGACCCACTCAGAGATGTTAGTTACTTTATTTTGGGGTTTTAATTTTGACACTTGACACTTATTACATCAAGAAATATCTATTGTTTTTGTTTGTATATATATTTTCTATTTTTCATCATCAAGTGATATTGGCCTGTTATAGTTACAGAATTCAGTATGGTTATTTAGATGAACATTATTGACTCATTTTTTTATATTTTTATACATTCATAAATAGGTTATAGTTTCCCAATTAACAATAATATATCCTAAATGCATGTTGTAATCCTATGAAGTATGGGTAGTCTCACATGAGGCCATGTAATCGACCGACTTGGGGCACTAGTGTGTGGAACCTGAGTGGGTACGTTAAAAAATGGAGGTCCAGGTATTTCTCAATATAAAATAGTGGTATCATGTTGTTGGAATGTGTATCTGTGGAATGATATGTCAAAAACTACTCATATGGGGTCTGTATGGCCACTTTCATGGTTTGAAAATTGAATTCAGAACATGAAGGCACCAACCCCCTATTTTTTGTGCTTTTTTTAATTTCACACACTAGAATAAAATTATACCTTTTAAATATTTATTGTTCTGAACTTGAATATTGTTGTGAATCCCAAATTTCCAACCTTATAACATCCATTTCATTAGTTTTGATCACTATAAGTGTCTTGTGATCATCTACAATTAGGGTAGGCCATCTACCAATGGAATTATTGGGAAATTTTGGCTTCTTTCATCACTTCCCACCAAACATTTAATCTATCAAAATATGTAAAATTCACCTAAATAAATATTCAATAAATAATCATTTATAAATAAAAAGTTATAAATTTAAATACTAAAAGACATTCATAAATGGGAACTACGAATTTATCTTCCATAAATTATTCTTATTTTAAGAAAAGTATCACAAATTACCCGTGAATATTAGTTAATCTGTGTTAATAGTATAAATATTCCCAAAGGAGAATACATCTATCAAGAGTATGAGAATATACCTTTTTAAAATTTAGTAGTAGAGGCTTTTATTTCCTTAGTAGGATATGCTATTGAGAATTTAACATGGAAGATGGATACAAGATTTATGATAAACAAGGGTTAATAAGTCTAATGATATAAGTTAAGGATATCATCTAACACATATCAAACTACTTGAATCATGGATTTGGTATCCAAAAACCAAATGTCCTAAATCATCTTATTTATAAATATAATGACAATTTTTATCATGATTCTAGAAAATAATCTTTTTGACGATGTATTGAAGAAAAAATAGTGTCTTTCAATAGAGAATAAAAGTTTGGAAAATTATTTGGAGAAGTGAAGAACCACATATTCCAATTTTCATATATAATTCACAAAATTTATTATCCATTTATGAGTTTTCTTTTATAGGTCTTTATATAATTCTAAATATGATATTGTTTATCCTAATGATTATGGAAGTATAATTGAATTCATGTTTTGTTATGTTCATGAATCTATGTACTTAGATAACATGTGTATTAATATATTATAATGAAAAATATTGTTTATTATTGTAGGTGAATTAGATTTATAAGATAATTTATTATATGCATGAATGTACCATATAGGTTAATGGTTGACATATGTGTTCTTATATTGTTGTAAAGTGTATGATTTTACCATGAATTTCACATATCACATCAAGCCTTTACCCATGAATATAGAATGATACTTCTAACTATATATATAAATATATTCATGTTAATATCATACATGAATTTTTTATTTATCATGTAGACCATGAGTAGATGTTTTGTCCTTTTTATGAAAATGAACTCTTTGCTTGAAGTTGGCACAACCTGTCACTATAATATGTTTGTATTAACATATAAAATGTGATTTAATATAGAATAAATTCAATTTTAAATGAGAATGAATTGGACCTAATATCAATTCATGTTTACATGAATTTACGGATAACAATAGAAGTAGTTTCATATAAAATTATTATAATTTAATATGAGATATCATGATATTTTAATTTCAAATTATTTACAAAGTTTGAAAATTATTTTAATAATTAATAATGAGTTAAGGTAAATGATTCTTTATGATATATATTTTTTTCATTTTTTGTAGAATAATTATAAATACATTGTATTGATGATGGATAAATATATAAGAAAAAAATAAGAAAAAGAGATTCATTCTTGGTGTGGTCCAAGAAATCGAATAAAAAGATGATCTAACTTATATAAGGTAAGGTGTGAAAAATTAAATCAACATAGCTACCACATGATGAATCATGTTGGTGAAGTTTCATTCCATTTTGTCAATATCTATTCAATCATATTTTCTATGAAAGGAGGACATGCACTTTAAATGGAATATAGTGAAATTGATGTGAAAAACTAACCCTACTTGATATAAAAAAGGATTATTTTTAGTAGAATATGTGAACTCATATTATGTTAAGATTATAACAAGGAAAAGATAATCATATTTAGTAGTGAAATAAATTTTTATCGATCATTGGGGGTTTAATTTTTTATTTTATTTCATCATTGGTAATTCCCTATTACTAGTTGAGAAGGTTGTTTTCAAAGAAGAGAAGAATTAAAACATCTCACTATTTTAGCCCCTTCACAGTGGTAACACATATCATGATAGGTCCATTCAATTGGTATCAAATAATGTTCCTTCATTGTGTCGTGGAATTTTAATGTTCTGTGAATAGGAATAAAGTTATGTAATTTTTAAATATAGATAATATTAAGGGGATTCCAAGCTTGTATGGGAAGATCTATAACATCCATAAAGATATAAGGTTACCATATCTATGATATATATTGATATTATGTTCTATAAGATGCAGTAAATGGTTAATATCCTCATATTGAGGATTATCCCATAGTATATACAAACAAAAAGAGTCCTTAAAATGATTGAAATGATATAAATTCAATTATTCCCTCCCTCCAAGAATGTTAATTCTAATGGGTTAATAGAATTGGAACTACCAAATTCATATGGGCTAAGATGTAGAATGTTTGTAAAGGTAACACGATAGTGAAGAAAGATGCATTGTAAATTTATATATTTAAATTTAAATATTTGAAATTAGGATATGATGAATAAGTCGGTCATCTCTACACAAAAAAGTGATATTTTAGGCACCTTAATGGAACATGAAAAAAAGAGTAAGAAACAATGGTTACTTAAAATTTATTAAAAATTATTCCAAATAAATTTAATTTCTTTTCTTCTATAGACGATAAATATCCAAAAACTATCTCTTTAGTTTATTTTCAATATATTCTCATTATATAAGATATATTAATATACAATGCAACACAATAGATAAAGGTTGTTAATAAAATATATTATAAAGTCTCTATGTAAGAAAATTCAATAATTTTTTTTATTGAAACGATTTTTAGTGATGCTAATTAAAATGATTAATTTATTAATAATTTTAATGAATTTATATATTTATTTTCAGAAAATGAAAATATATTCATAAGAAAAAAATTAATGTTACTATTAAATTACTTTTTTTTGGCGCCCTGGGAAATTTTATATAAAATTAACAAAGAATAAATGATTATGAACATAGTGATGAATTAAATGAAATGCCCCGATGACAACTAAATATGAAATCATAAAAATCAACATCCTATTATAAAATAAGGAAAATTATGTTATGTAAATTTATATAGAGAACCCTTTTTACTAATGTGATAAAGATGTTGACATAAAATAAGAAATTGTTGTTGATAATTATAGTGATGAAGGTGTTGAAAAGTAATTGACTAAAAATGTGGATGATAATAGATTTACCAGTGATTATAGAAGAAACAGTAAAGAATAAAATGAAACTTAGATAAGATTTATTCTAAAGGGATTATTGAATGAAATTCTATAAATAAATACAAAACTAATGAAATATAATAATTATTTAGAGAAGGATGGTAAACCTATCAACATGCAATAAATATTAATGAGAACTAAAACATTGAGGAAAACAATTATATATCTAGATAACATTTGATGGATTATAATAATTATAATATAATGAATAATTTTTCTTGAGGTAACTAGAATTTTGGTTCACAAAATGGACCCACGACTAAAGGGATATAAAGATTTCGGAACAAGGTTACATAGTTTTTCACAAATGAAATGTTACAATGAAAAAATATTTTTTATTGAAATTTATAGTCTTGTGTAATTTTTGGACATAAAATAAATGTGTACTAGTTCAAAAATCAACAAAAATTTTACCTAGGAGGTATTGGAGACAGATTTTGAGGGGGGATCGTCCCACATTATGAAGATAGACTCAAAAATTATCTAAAGAACAAAATTTGAATATTAATAACCAATAAAAAATTACTGAAAGTCCCAATCAGAGATGTGATAACACTATAATCCATAAAAAGGGATGTATTATTATGTTACCTTCCTAATTATGTTATTATGAGAAAACTCAAAAGAATCTGGAGAAAAAATAAAATATAATAGAGAAGTCTCTTCTAGTTGAAATTACACTGAAGGCTATAGATGTAAAATGAAATTGGATCATGGAAAATGGGTTTTCATCACACATGACTATATATTTGATACTTTTTAATAATTTGGAAAATTGTAATGAAGGTATCATAAATTTTGAAAATCAGGAGTGACTCAAAATTAAAGGCATTGTATCTACAATAATAGTAAAACAAAATTTCAAATCCTTAACATATTTATATTTTAACATCATGAAACATAATCTGTTGTGTGTTTGAAATTATTTTTATAATGTCAATCAGGTTATCATAAAACAATATTATTTTATTATTAAAATTCTTTTAAATAGGGATATTGTGATTAGTGGATAGTGAACCTTGGTGAATATATACAATATTGGTGATGCACATAATTCTTGTTATTTGTACATGTTTGAATGAATTTAAATTTCGAAATAGGAGTATCAAACATATTTTATAGAGAATAATAAACAAGATGAAAGATAGAAGAAGTTTTTTCTATTGAGTCTATAAGGTTTTATTATGTATTTTCCATTCCTATATGTTTTTAAAATTAAACACTTTATCTTAAGGAATATTATCTTTACCTAATGATTACTTTCATAATGAAAATTTTCCTTCTCTAAGGAAATTTCAATCATTACCTTTGTTTTCATTTCCACATTTTACTATATCTAAAAATAAAATTCATTTTATTGCTAAGTATAAAATTCAGTTCCTTATTAAAAACCTCAGAATCTTATACTTACTTGGTTATATAGTCTTCTGTTTTTAGACTCCAAATTCTCTAAAATGAAAACTCTGAATTCTATGAAATTCAATCTCTATGTTCTTTGAAATTCAGACTCTGAATTCTCTAAAATTAAGAATCCAAATTCTATAAAATTCAGACAATGAATTCAATGTAATTTAGAATCTGAATTCATTGAAATTACGAATCAGTGTTACTCATAATTCGGACTCCAAATTACTCAGAATTTGGACTTTGAATTCCACAGAATTTAGACTCTGAATTCATCATAATTCAGAATCATAATTCCTCAGAATTCAGACTTTGAATTCCTCAGAATTCAGACATCAAATTCCTCAGAATTCAGACTCTCAATTCCTCAGAACTCAGACTCCCAATTCCTCAAAATTAAAACTCCTAATTACTCAGAATTCAAACTCTGAATTCCTTATAATTCTGTCTCTAAATTCCTCAAAATTAAAACTCCAAATCCTTCATAATTCCGTCTCTTAATTCATTGTAATACTGACCCCAGAATGTACATAATTCAGATTTTAAATTCATTGTAAAACATAATCTAAATATCCCTGTTTTATTGAGTCAGATTGTTAACATGATTAGAATCAAAATAATATTTTTTCTTATCAATTGGATATTATGAATAGGTTAAGATAAATCATTTTTTCTTACACATTATTTGGTAATATAAAATGATTTCATACATTTTTTTCTAACTTACCATTGGTTGAGTGACATGTGTATATGTCTATCCAAAATTTACCGAAAAATATTACCATTGGAGGAGGGAGCCAACCATTGATGTTTTCCATAAATAAGAGCTCATTTGAATGAGCTCAAAATATATTGATAAACCTAGAGAATATGCATTGTGATGCTGTAAAGTAATTTATAGAGAGATAAAGACTCTCATTCTCTGTTAATTTTCATGAAAATATTGTTCAACTATGAACATCTTGTTTAGGATGCTTTGTGAGACTCTGATTCTTGTTGATTTTAATCCAGGGCTTCCGGGGATAGATAGATAGAGGTTCTGACTACCTTAAATTTTGAGGGATTTCAAGGATAACAAGACATATTCTGATATATCTATCAAGGGCTTCCCTTTGTGTGGTTAGGATAAACTTTTTTGAAAGTATAAATCAAGGGACCTTTATCCATGGTTTAGGGATAACCTCTTATTTGGTTGAAATGATTTCCTACATGTTACTTGTTTTCATTTCATGTTTAATTTCTGCTGTATTTTGATAATGGTATAAAGTATAACATTCTTATAATTTCTTGTACATTACTTACTCTGATAAATAATATTATATACACATTAATGTAGAATATTCTTTTTTGAAAATTCATCTTATGTTTCATTTCTAGATTCAGATTACAGGACCCTAATTTTTTTTGTCTTGTAGTTAATAACTTAAGAGGGTCTGTGAATCTACCATGTTTAACTTAGTTAAAATGTTTTTTCCTTAAGGTTATAAACGAAAGGATTTAAAACATATAATTCAACCCCTCTTGTAATTGAGCATCCACATATACTATTTTGATCTGACAATTGGTATCAGAGGTGATTTCTAAAATAACTATACTCACATATTTGTTTTCTTTCTCAAGTTTTATTTTATTGCATAACTTTTCTTATTTTAGTTCTTATTATAGGTTTTATCTTTAATTATAAACTCTTACCGCTAACAATTTTTTATGGAAAATTTATTTTCTTATAGAATGGAAGGTATAAATGGTGGATCCATTGATAATTTTAATCCTACTAAACAACCAATTTGTATTGGTAATGATTATTAGTACTGGAGAGATAGAATGAATACCTTTTTCATTAACACTATAGTAACCAATTTGGTTATGCTTACTGGTGATTACAAAATTATAGAGAAGGACATCATAACCATCCCCAACCAAGAAAAATAAGAATATCAACTAAAAAATAAGTCATGAAATACTTTGTTATGTTCTATGACCAAGAACACATATAGTCAAATGTCTTCATGTGAATCTACCAACATAATTTGGATGAAACTAGAAGTTACACATTTTGGGAATTCTAATGTGATAGAATATAGAAGAGAAATGTTAAGAGGAGAATATCATGGATTGTTATTTTTATAGAGAACATATTTTCAATGTGAAACAAACATTTAGGACTGCTATAAACTATCTTCAATATATGAGAGAAAACGTTTTAGATAATGAATTTCTTGTGGACAAGATTATAGATATTATTCCAAATGAGTGGGAATTAATAAAAAAACCATTGATGAGAATAGGAAAGTTTCCAATATTAATATTTATGAAATTTTTTGAACTCTTCTTCAGAATGATAAATGAATAAAAACCGATGATGAAATGAATAAGAAGAAGAATTGAAATGGAAGTGTATCCTTTACTACTACTAAAGTCAAGACTTCAGTAGGTCTTACAAAATATATGTCTAAGAAAGTCCATATTCTATCTGTGTATAGTGAACATTCTAAAAATGAGTTAGATAATATTTCATGAAAAATGTAAAATATGGTCGTAAATAAATACTTTTTTTATAGATTAAGGAATAAATAAAGAAAAGATAATAAATACTCAAAAGTCACCTGCTATGGATGCAAAAGAGCTTGACACATCATGCTAGATAGTCTAATGCTTAAAAGAAAAGATAGAAAATAAAAGTATTTTGAGAGGGATAGAAAGAAGTATTATAAATATAAAGCTAAAAATGTATTTAATTATAATAATACATGGAGTTACAGTGGTGGTGACTCATCTGATAAATCCTCAGAGTTTGAATATCCTAGTAAGAAGAATCATGGTCTACTAGCCAAACTACACGTTGAAAATCATTGTCTAATGGCCATGGTGCACAATGCTGGATCTATTAATAATATACCATTGAATTTAAATTATACTGATGATGAATATTTTATGTATTTAGATGAAGAATATTTTTCTGATGAAGATAAATACTTACATTCTTATGAATAAGTTTCTAGGTTTTCCAATCTTTTTGAAAATGAAAATTGTAAAATAAAAAAGATGTTTGAGAAGGAAAATTCTCTAATTTCAATTTTTACGATTGAATTATAAAATATTTCAAAAGATATTGATTAGAAAATTTTGGATTTTTAAAGTGTCTCTAAAAACCATAAGGAAGTTAATTCTGAGAAGGATAAACATCGATGGATCTTCAAAATGTTATTTCTACGAATTGATTTTTAGAGGCTAACTTATGTTCTAGTTCTAATAACTTTTAGTATAATAATTTAGTCATTAAACTCAAATAAAACAAATTTCCTTAATGAAAATTTTATCAAATCATACCTCATGAAGGAAATAATTTGGTAAAATGTATTATGAAATTCGTCCTCTATGGAATAGTCAGGAATTGGTTATACTCACTCCAAACCTGTTTTTAGTAATAATTATTTTTCCCCAGAGTACTCATTTTTCACTAAATGTTAGTGTAGTGGACATTGGGGAAAAAATTCAGTAAAAAAACCCAGTCATTAGGATTTCATAAAGTTTACTTTTCAATGAAAATGTGGATTCTTAAAATTTTACTTTCTGAACATTCTAGAACCAATAATGTTTGGATTCCAAAAGTCTAACTCTTTTATTTTCAGGAAAATAAATAATGTACCACCAATAATACATGGTACATGGATAGTGGATGTGCCCAACATATGAAAAGTAACAAAAAATTATTTGAAAATATTTTCAAGATTAAAGGAGGAAAAAAAAAACTTTCGGAGATAATGGTCAGGGAGAAGTTTTTGGGATAGGTGACATTCTTCTTCTTGGAGAAAAATTAACTTAAAATGTTTTATTTTTTAGGGATACTAAGAAAAACCTCATTAGAAAAATCCAATTATCTGATGATGGTTACTTTATGAATTTTAGGAATGATAAATGATTAGTACAAAATTATAAGGGAGTGTTTATTCTTTCAGCCCATAAGCAAGAGAATGTATATACACTAAACATAGAAGATATTAAGAACCATGATATACCTCACCTTAGTGAAATGAATGATCGTTCTTGGTTATCGAATATAAGGTTATGACACTGTAACCTTAGGAACCTATGAAAACTCTCAACGAAAATACTTTTTATGGATATACCAGAGCATAGATTTGATTCATACAAAGTTTTTCATCCTTGTCGATATGGAAGGAAACATAAATAAAGTTATAAGTCAGTTGGTGAAGTCTCAAATTCTGATGAATTACAGTTAGTGCATATGGATCTTTTTGGTCTAACACAAACAAGAAGTATTGGAGGAAAATACTATGTATTTGTTTTGGTTGATGATTACTATATATTTATGTTGGTCTATTTTTTGGCAAAGAAATATGAAACTTTTTATTATTCCAAAACATTTTATTCCCATGTTAGAAATGATAAAAACTTTCCATTGATAACTATTCATAGTGATCATAGAGAAGAATTTAAAAATTCAGATTTTGAAACTTTTTGTATTAAGAATGGAATTAATCATAAATTCCCAGCTCTAAGAACTCATCAAAAAAATGGTGATGTTGAAAGAAGAAATTTAAATCTTAAAGAGATAACTATAACCATGTCGAGTGAATACTCTATTGATAAATAGTTTTCAGCTGATGCTGTTACACTATAAACTGATTCATAATCACAATTTTTCTTAACAAAACACCATATGGATTGTGGAATGGAAAAAACCTAGACTTTCATACTTAAAATTATTTGGTTTGAAAGTATTGATAATGAATACTATAGATAACATCCACTACTTATAAGGATAATAGTGTTTTTAATAAAAATACTTGTACTATTGAGGAATATGTGCATGTCAAATTTGATGAAACTGATGCTTTTATTTTTAAACAACTCTAACCTACATATTTAGATGTGTTTAATAAAAATATTATCAACCTTTGATAGAATATTCTTCTAATAAAGAAAAATATCAAGAAAACATTTCTGAATCATTTTCCTTATATGATTTTCAACCATATAATGATGAACCAGTTTTTCAAAATCCATATAAGTTGTTTCTTAAGAATCATATCAGTGATAGAATCATTGATGATGTAAATCAACCTATAATGTAACACCCTGACCCCAGTTAGCCAGAGTCGGTGAATTATTACATAACATTGGCATGATCACAAGAAAGATCAAATCATGAAAGACCGATTAGTTTAGCAGCCTTGGAAACACTAGATATATTCATAAATTTTTACATTACATCATAAAAATGAAAACTAAAACAACCAACTCCCCATAGTCCACACTCTTATCCCCTCATACTATCCTTGCAGGTCATTCATAAATTACTTCTTCACATCCTGGAAAAAATAAAACATAGAAAAGGGGTGATCTCAAATGCCTAGTAAGGATAAAAATATAGTGGAAACTTTCATAAATAAGAATAAACATTTAAGGCAATGTATAACTAAAACAAACACCTTTTAAACTTTAACTTCAACATAGTATGGAAAAAAATAAAATTAAATAATTCCATTTACATATTCACATGGATATTCTACTAATCGAATAATCACCTGCAATATCAATAACTACTTTCATAATGATGGAATGCATAATTCCAAACTATCATAACCACATAGACAAGGCCTCATGCCAAGACTTCAAATAAATTTTTGTCAAGGCCTTGTTCCAAGACACTAGTTTGTCTCATGAGACCTACCGATGCATCGAGGAGCTATAGTGGGCTCCACCCGTCACATATTAAGTCAAATGCATTCCTTATATGAACAGGTTTAAATATAACATAAACATTCGTATTAAAACTAGAATACGAAATGTCAATACATTTTCCATAAACCAGGAATGGTATAAAAATAACACATCCACAGTCAAACATATCACAAAACCTTCATTTCAATATAGAAGTTTTGTATCATAAAAAATCAACTTCAAATAAGCGTAAAATCAATCAAAGGATATTGAAATAGATGAAATCAAAACCTTTTTTAGAGAAATATCTATTTCTATTTTGAAATCATTTAAGAGTCATATATTTATAAAATAATACACTTTATTTGAAAATATTCTTATAATCTTGTAAGGGAAGCTTAGACGATTTTATAACGAAGGAAAATAGCCGCACCCGCCGTATAAGTTAAAAAAAACATTCTTACCTTAATTCGGTCAAAACAGTTAAAAAGGACATTGTTTAGAAAAAGATGGAAATATTCCATTATAATCCACTTATAAAAGTCAAAAAAGGTATAAATGAATTTAACCCATATTCTAGTAAATAGTAAACATGTTTTGAAATTCATTTTTAGGAAACATGGATGGGGATGATAAAGAGGTCCCAGTAGATAATCATGTATAAACAACCTCAGATAATGAAGAGATTGTGAAATAACCCTTACCTTGTAATTTCCATGGTTGGGGTAGGTTAAACTCCTGTATAATGGTGAAATAATTTTTAATAAATTATACAATAATAATATACATTAATATGATATCATATATTATCTTTTAACATTGATTTGTTAATAATATCTTAGTATTATCATTGTTTCGGGTGTTAACTTACTCATTTTCTTTTATATGTTTTGATACATAAGATGTATTTGTCATGGATATGTTGTATCTTAATAATATTCAGAATGATATCAAGTCATTATATACTATTATTAATAATCAAATGAGAATTAGACTTGAATGGATACGATGGATAATGAATCTCATCGCGTTCGTGGAGACGGTAGTCCGTACGTACGCACGAGTGACAATATCATTATTTTCATATTAAAATAATATATAACTGGATGGTATATGATATATACAGAATAATTATCATGTTATATTTATTATTTACATGAATTACACATCATTATTATACCCATCCAAATAATAATTTTATTGAATAACAATTACACCACGACGTGGAGACGTTAAGCCGTACGTACGCACGTATGGTGACATGTTATTCAAAGGATGGATATAATACTGAATATGTTTGTAACATATTTATAATAACATTAAAGTATATAGGAGATACTGGATTCATTATTTTATAATGGGAATAACAAAGAAAGAAGAAGTTGAAGAAAAAAATGAATTTGAAAAAGGGTGGTGAAAACATTACCTCTTATTCGGGTTCTTCCTTTTGATTTGATCAAAAGGGATCCTTAGGTTGGCTTTTAGATCAAACTAAGGCCTCTATGTTGTAGTGAGGGAAGTTGAGAGAGTATTTTTGCAGGGGTTGGCCGAACCAAAAGTCTTTGAAGGTGTGAATTAATGAGAAGGGGGAGTGCCCTTTTATAAGAGGGGTGAGGGGCACCTTTGGAAAAGCTAGAAATATTATTTTATAATAAATTCATATTCGGTTTATAATGGCTCCAAAGTGGATTATTTAAAGTTTAAGGTGGGGATAGGTCTAAAAACACTCAACCAATAGGATTTAGACAGGTTTGGGTTACTATATTAACCTTATCTTTAAGTATTAACTCTTAGTTAATTAGTTCCACTTTTACAATGTCTCTTTGTATTTTTATATTATATTGTTAATAAACTTACTATATACATCCAAAAGACCCCCAAGTGGTCCATTAATGATAGGCCTATCATTATATAAGTCTTTTGGCTAACCTTAGATTTTTAAGAATTGAATATCAATTAATAATATAATATTTGTTTTAAAAACTCTTTTATGTCAATTTTGACACTATTTGGAAAATTGATTTTTGTGAAAATTATAACAGAATGATTACTTCAAAAAAGTTAATTAAATAATTAATAACATGTAATATTAACCTAAAAAATTAGTTTAATTCATAAAAAGTCTCAAATTATATTTATTTGGGTATTTATAATATCAATAATTTTAAATTTTCACTATTATGGTAATTACTACATCATCACTGTGTCATAAATAAATTAAATTATTTAATGTCTAAAAAATATAAATAAAATATAGTTATGTAGGAAATATTTTTAGCTTTCTAATTAAAATTTACAATAGAATTTATCTTATGTGTAACCCTATTTTAAAACTGTTTTAGTAAATAAACTTTGATTTTAACTCTTTTAACTATTCTTTGAATTAAATAATAATAAATGTACAAATCTAATCCAAGTGGACCTAAATGATAATATTTTATTACTAAGGTTGTTTTTGGTAGAGATAAATTTGTCCAATAGAATTAGGACATGTGTTAGGGTAATATTAATATCATTTTTACCCTTAATTACCCTATTTACTTTTACCCGTGGTAAATAAAAGTAAAAAGTTACTATTCACCAAAAATTATTTTCATCTCATTGAACCACATTTTACACCTTGATATTATCCATGCCTCTTGGATTTTAGAAATTCCATTCACAGTAGCGGTAAAATTAAGTTTTAGGAAAAATTCAGTTTTTTAACTACCACTTAGTGGTTTCACTATTCATCAAAAAATGAATGTTTCTAGAAAAATACAAAAAATTAGGCCTAAGCTATATTTGATATTATGAATTAAAAAATGATGTCTATTTTACCAAATCCAAAAAATATCAGTTGAATTAATTAATTTCAAAATTAATTCACATCGTCAAAACAAATAGCATGTTTTTAAGAGATAAACACGATCAAAATAATGACACTTGTTTATATCCGATTTAATTGCGAAATTAGGTAGAATGACCAAAATTTTATTAAATGGTAAAAATATATTCTAAATATAATTTAAAACCACTCAAATTCATAAATTATCAATATATATTATTTCGATTGAAAAAAAAAATTTTAAATTAAAATTTAGTAATTTTCACTATTCATCAAAATATAAATGTTATTCGAAAAGTTCAAAAATTTCACCTTAGGATAAATTCGATACTCCGAATACAAAAATGACGTCCATTTTGAGAGACAAAATTTATAAAATTTCAAAAAGTAGGTATTACTATTCATAACGGCTAGTTTGATTGGTTATGGTGTGTGTTAGAACTTGAAGTTGCGTACAACACACGCTACTATATTATTTAAAGGAAAGCGTACTGTGGAAGAATGGGATGTTTCATTGTAATTTTTTTGATGTCCTTATTCAAAAAAGTAACTTTATTTAGTCAAATGGAATATATAAAAGTTTAAAATATTGGATTTAAAAAGGGTTTACTATTAAAAGTTTGTAAAAGTGCAATACTGAAAATGAATTTGTTCTTACATTATGTCTAAGAAACTCATAATATGGATTCTTAAATTATAAGGATTATATAAAGTTTAAAATTTAGTTAATACTATTCATAACCTCTTTTGAACGGCTTGTTTGGTAAGTCATGGTGCGCTTGAACTCAGTGTTGCGTGTAGTGAAAGTTATTGAATTAATTTGAATAAATAACACACTATGAAATATTGGGGGTGTTACATTCTCCCCTCCTTCAATAAATTGTGTCCTCGCAATTTGAAATTGTTCTTCGAAAATAAAAGGTTGAATATAGAAAATATGTTTGTGGGAAAACCCACATCGGAAATTGGGTTAATAAAATTTAGTCTTAATAAGAGGAAAAGAGAAATGAAATGGTCACCACCAAATTATGATCTCTATTCGGAGAACATTGGTGGTAATTAGAGACATATAATTGGAGGAAAACGTAAATATTTATATATAGTGATTTAGGTCATCAATCCAAAACAAGTGTAAAATTGGCGGCCTTAAATTCATCAATCTATGATGAGTTAAAATACCATCGGTTCAGCAAAACATATGGTATTAGGATAACACATTTTTTGTTTTAAGATCCCTTCACTAAAGTATATGAATTAATTTCTTCATTGAATAAGAGAAGAAGAAAAATATATAATTGACAAGTAGAGTCTCATCCTTTAACTAAGTTCTACCACAACTCATCTTTCACTATAAAAGATAATAAAACTTAAAAATAATATTCTATTTATCCTATTCGTATAGGGTTAAATAAATGAATTTATAATTCATCTAGGAGAACAAAAAAATGACATTATTCAATCCAGGACATCACGTGGGTCAGTGGTAGGTGATACACCCTTGTCTCCCTTTGGTTGTTGGTTCAAGTCTCGCGGCCTTGCCAGACGCGACGTGTTGCCACCTGACCTTCAGGTTATACTTTTATGGAAACCCAAAATAATCCAAACTAGAACTATCCAAAATACTTCAGTCCAAAATTTATAAGGAAGGTAAACACAATGAAGATCCTCTTTTCCGAGTAATAACATGTGAACACCTTCATCATGTATTCTTTTAAAACACTGCAACATCCTGAATTACCATAAAACCTTATTGATTACATTCATGATCCCTTATTCCTTAATGAATAATAGATATACTCCTTCAATAAAAAAATGTTGTAAACCCCAACAATGATGGAATATAAAAATCATTAATCAGTTTCAAGGTATTCAAGAATATCCAATATAATTTATCCAAATCAATCATGTATTATTCTAAAATCACTACCTCAGTATCAGAACCATATTATGGTCTATCTTTCTCTCAACCATATATTTGCCAAAAATTTAACCTGCTATTGAGTCACTTTTCATTGCTCCACAAAATCTCAAGTCCTTAATTAAATAGTACTACAGTACAATCCTTATATACTCAATAATTATTATAACAAGTACATTGTTGACATAACACTCAAATGACATAATCAACATAAGAACTCTAATCATCCCTCTTCATCTGTGGTAGTATAATAACTTGATTATTATCTAATAGCATCATTTGCGGCATAGTCCGATTACTGGGACATAGGTTTGCGTAGTGTCCAAACTCCATGCAAATGAAGCATTGTAAATTTGAAACCACTTTCTTACCCTTGCAGTCACGTACTTTGTTCCCTTTTCCTCCACACTTATAACAAACTCTCATTCCTTTTAGGCAATTTCCATGGTGTTTCTTCCCATAGTTATCACATATGGGAATATTATTCTTTTCCCTCTCCCCTTTATCCATCTTTCTCTCTTCCATCCTTTTCTTCTCTTGCTTCCCTTCAAATCCATAGGACTCAGTAAACTCTTTAATTTTCTTATCAACACATGATATTATTTCTTCATATGATGATAATACATGGGAGACTATTTCTCTTATAAATTATGGTTTAAGACCATGAAAGATATGATCCTTCTTTCTCTTTGGGTCATGTGCATTGCTAGAGTTCCCATTCCTTCTACTGGGCGCCATTTATAAAAAATGGCATACACTTGATTAGTTTATGAATAACAATACTTAATCCCAAACTTGTAAAACACATAACATAAATTAAATAGTATATGGATATAATCCATAATCATAAAAAAGTATCCTTTGAGGAAGTATATACTCATAAACCCTTCATAATGGTTTGTAAAGAAAATGAGAATTATCCCATGCATATCCCCCGGGAGTGTCATAACCAAGAGTGCATCAAGACCCGTTGTCATGCACCAGTTCCCGTTCGAGTCTAGCTCAAACCGATGTTTTCTGGTTTTACCCCTAGGTACATCTGTACCAGAGCCGCCTCTACCTGCTCATATCCATACAGGGATGTATTTCTTGGAACACTCACAAAATCTCTACAATACCAAAATACTAGGAAGTTCTTCTATACTAATACTCAAAGTCCATCTTAAATCTATGTCCTCTAATAAGAGTTTATCTAAATCTAGCTTCCAAGGTTTGTACTAAACTTCCTCTGATACCAACTGTAACGCCCTGACCCCAGTTACCCAGAGTCGGTGAATTATTACATAACATTGGTATGATCAGAAGAAAGATCAGATCTCGAAATACCGATTACTTTAGTAGCATTGGAAACACTAGATATATTAATAAAGTTTTACATTACATCATAAAAATAAAAACTACAACAACATAGTCTCCATAGTCCACACTCTTATCCCCTCATACTATCCCTGCAGGTCATTCATAAATTACTTCTTCACATACTGGGAAAAATAAAACATAGAAAAGGGGTGAGCTCAAATACCAAGTAAGGATAACAATATAGTGGAAACTTTCATAAATAAGAATAAACATTTAAAGAAATGTATAACTAAAACAAACACCTTTTAAACTTTAACTTCAACATTGTATGGAAAAAATAAAATGAAATAATACCATTTAATTATTTACATGGATATTCTTATAATCTAACAATCACATGAAATATCAATAACCACTTTCATAATGATGGAATGCATAATGCCAGACTATCATAACCACATAGCCATGGCCTCATGCCAAGAATAAAAATAAGATTTTGTCAAGGCCTTGTACCAAGACCCTAGTTTGTCTCATGAGACCTAACGATGCATCGAGGAGCTATAACGGGCTCCACCCGTCACATATTATGTCCAATTAATTCCTCATATGAATAGGTTTAAACATTACATAAACATTCGTATTAAAACATGCATACGAAATGTCAATACTTTCTCCATAAACCATGAATGGTATAAAAATAACACATCCACAGTCAAACATATCGAAAAACCTTCAATACAATATAGACGTTTTGTATCACAATAAATCAACTTCAAATAAGCGTAAAATCCATCAAAGGATGTTGACATAGATAAAATAAAATCTCTTTTTAGAAAAATATCTCGTTCTATTTTGAAATCATTTAAGAGTCATATATTTATAAAATAAAACACTTTCTTTGAAAATAATCTTATAAGCTTGTAAGGGAAGCTTCGACGATTTTATAACCGCGGAAAATAGCCGCAACCGCCGTATAAGTTAAAAAAACCATTCTTACCTTAATTCTGTCAAAAAGTTAAAACAGACCTTGTTTGGAAAATGATGGAAATATTCATTTATAAACCACTTATAAAAGTAAACAAGGTTATAAATGACTTTAAATCATATTCTAGTAAATATTAAAAATGTTTTGAAATACATTTTTAAGAAACGTGGATGTGGATGATAAAGAGGTCCCAGTAGATAATCACGTATAAACAGCCTCAGATAATGAAGAGATTGTGAAATAAACCTTACCTTGTACTTTTCCTTGGTTAGGGAAGCTTGACCTCCTGTATAATGGTGAAATAATTGTTATTAAATTATACAAGAATCATATACATTAATATGATATCATATATGATCTTTTAACATTGATTTGTTAATAATATCTTAGTATTATCGTTGTTTCGGGTGTTAACTTACTCATTTTCTTTTATATGTTTTGTTATGTAAGCCGTGTTTTTCATGGATAGGTTGTATCTTAATCATATCCATAATTATATCATGTCCTTAGATACTATTATTAATCATCAAATGATAATTATACTTGAATGGATACGATGGAGAATGAATCTCATTGCGTTCGTGGAGACGGTAGTCCGTACATATGCACGAGAGACAATATCATTCTTTTGATATTAAAATAATATATAATTGGATGGTATATCATATATACAGGATCATTATCATGTTATAATTATTAATTTCATGAATTACACATCATTATTATACCCATCCAAATAATAATTTTATTGAATAACAATTACACCACGACGTGGAGACGGTAATCCGTACGTACGCATGTATGGTGACATGTTATTCAAAGGATGGATAGAATACAGAATATGGTTGTACCATATTTATAATAACATTACAGTATATAGGAGATACTGGAATCATTATTTTATAATGGGAATAACAAAGAATGAAGAAGTTGAAGAAGAAATGAATTTGAAAAAAGGTGGTGAAAACATTACCTCTTCTTCGGGTTCTTCCTTTTGATTTGATCAAAAGGGCTCCATAGGTTGGCTTTCTGATCAAACTAAGGCCTCTAAGTTGTAGTTAGGGAAGTTGAGAGAGTATTTGGGCAGGGGTTGGCCGAACCAAAAGGCTTTTAAGATGTGTATTAATGAGAAGGGGGAGTGCCCTTTTATAAGAGGGGTAGGGGAACCTTCGGAAAATATTGAAATATTATTTTACAATAAATTCATATTTGGTTTCTAATGGATCAAAAGTGGATTAATTAATAATATAATATTTGTTTTAAAAACTCTTTTATGTCAATTTTGACACTATTTGGAAAATTTATTTTTGTGAAAATCATAACAGAATTATTAGTTTGAAAAAAGTTAATTAAATAATTCCTAACATTACATATTAACCTAGAAAATTAGTGTAATTCATAGAAAGTCTCAAAGTATATTTATTAGGGTATTTATAATATCAATTATTTTAATTTTTCACTATTATGGTAATTACTACATCATCATTGTGTCATAAATAAATTAAATTATTTAATGTCTAAAAATTATAAATAAAATATAATTATGTAGGAAATCTTTTTATCTTTATTATGAATATTTAAAATCGAATTTATCTTATGTGTAACCCTATATTAAAAATGTTTTAGTAAATAAACTTTGATTTTAACTCTTTTAACTCTTCATTTGAATTAAATAATAATAAAAGTCCTAATCTAATCCAAGTGGACCTAAATGATAATATTTTATTCCTAAGGTTGTTTTTGGTCGAGATACACTTGTCCAATAGAATTAGGACATGTGTTAGGGTAATATTAATATCATTTTTACCCTTAATTACCCTATTTACTTTTAACTGTGGTAAATAAAAGTAAAAAGTTACTATTCACCAAAAATTATTTTCATCTCATTGAACCAAATTTTACTTCTTGATATTAACCATGTCTCTCGGATTTTTGAAATACCACTTACAGAAGCGGTAAAATTTTGTTTTATCAAAAATTGATTTTTTTAACTACCACTTAGTGGTTTCACTATTCATCAAAAAATGAAAGTTTCCAGAAAAATACCAAAAATTAGGCCTAAGATATATTTGATATTATGAATTCAAAAATTATGTCTATTTTACCAAATTCAAAACATATTAGTTGCATTAATTAATTTAAAAATTAATTCCATTCGTCAAAACAAATAGCGTGTTTTTAAGAGATAATAACTATCAAAAGATTGACACTTGTTTATGTCCGGTTTAATTGTGAAATTATGTACAATGACCAACATTGTATTAAATGGTAAAAATATACTCTAAATATACTTTAAATCCACTCAAATTCATAATTTATCAATATAAATTTTTTCGATTAAAAAAGTTGTTTTTAATTATAATTTAGTAATTTTCACTATTCATCAAAATATAAATGTTATCTGTAAAGTTCCAAAATTTCACCTTAGGCTAAATTTGATACTAAAAATCCAATAAATGAAGTCCATTTTGAGAGTTAAAGTTTATAAAATTTCAAAAAATAGGTATTACTATTCATAAAGGCTAGTTTGATTGGTTGTGGTGTGTGTTAGAACATGAAGTTGCGTACAACACACGCTACTGTATAAGTCAAAGGAAAGCATACCGTGGAAGCTTGGGATGTTTCATTGTAAATTTTTTGATGTCCCCATTCTAAAAAGTGAATTTATTTAGTCAAATTAAATATATAATAGTTTAAAATATTGGATTTAAAAAGGGTTTACTATTAAAAGTTTGTAAAAGTGCAATACTGAAAATGAATTTCTTCTTACATTATGTCTAAGAAACTCATAATATGGATTATAAAATTATAAGGATTATATAAAGTTTAAAATTTAGTTAATACTATTCATAACCTATTTTGAACGGCTTGTTTGGTAAGTCATGGTGTGCTTGAACTCGGTGTTGCGTGTAGTGCAAGTTATTGAATTAATTTGAATAAATAACACACTATGAAATCTTGGGGGGTTACATATAAGGACTAGAATATCTTTATGAAATGAAGTAGATCATCCAGCATTTCTTTCCCAATTAGAACCAAAATTCAATGATGAATCTTTTGGTGATGATGATTGGATTAAAACCTTGCCAGATGGGCTAACTGAATTAGAAAGGAATAAAGTATGGGCCTTGGTTGAATGACCGAAGGAAACTTCTATAATTAGAGTAAAATGGGTCTTCAAAAAGAAGTGCAATGAAAATGGAATCCTAGTAAGATATAAAGCTATAATAGTTTCTAAAGACTATAATCAACAAGAAGGAATAGAAAATGAAGAAACCCATGCTCCAATAGCTAGATATGAATCTTTTCTCATTTTACGTGCCTTTTCACCATTATTTAATTTCAAAAATTTTCAAATGTAAGTAAAGTGTAATTTCAATAACATATATGTTCAAGAAGAAGTTTATGATGAACAATCTCTTAGTTTGGAAGACACAAAACATCCTGAACATGTTTTCTAACTTAAAAAAGCATTATATAGACTTAAATAGGACCCTTGAGCTTGGTATGATAGACTTAGATAATTTTTGTTACAAAATAATCATGTTAAAGAAACTACTAATCAAACTCTTTTTATAAATAAATATAAGAAAAATGTTTTAAAATTTTAAATATATGTCGATTAAATTATATTCGGATCAACTCAGCAAACCATAAGTTATTTGTTTGTGAATATGATGAAATCTGAGTTTTAAATGAGTAAGATGGGTGAGTAAACATTCTTTCTGCGTTATCAAAGTTCTAAAAAACTGGAAAAAACTTATATATCACAACATAATTATATTAAATATCTTCTTAAAAATTATGGATATGACAATAATAAAACTATAATAACTCCAATTAGTACATAAAAATCCCTTTGATATTGATGAAGTTGGGAAACTAGTAGATGAAACATCATTTAGAGGTACGATAGGAAGTTTACTATATTTTATAGATAGTCATCTATACTTAATGTTTTCAGTATGCTTATGTGAAATATATCAATCCAATCCAAAGTAATCTCATTTAAAATCAGTGAAATAAATTTTTCTCTATTTAAAGGGAACCATGGATTTAATACTTTTCTATTCACCTCGAAATGATTTTATTCTAAAAATATTTTCAAATGCTGATTTTGGTGGATGTAGAATGGATAGAAAATGTACATCCGTAACTTTTCATTTATTATGGGATTCATTAGTTTCTTGGTCATGTAAGAAGGAACACTATGTAGCACTTTCCACTACTGAAGCTGAATATTTAGTAGAGGGAAGTTGCTGTGCTCAAGTGTTGTGGATGCGACACACACTCACAGACTATAGAATGAGTTTTACCAAAACACTGATATTTTTTGATAACAGTAGATCAATTTATCTAAGCAAAAACCCTGCACATCACTACTGTGAAAAACACATATATATTAGGCATCAATTTCTTAGTGATCAAACACATAATAGAGATATCATTATTCAATTTATGGAAATGCAAGATCAACATAGTGATATTTTTACAAAATATCTACTCTCTGATATATTCTAATATATTAAACAAAAGGTAGGAATGATAATCGTAATGTATTCCTCTATATTACATTTTTTAAACCTATCTCTTTATATTATTTACCTCATTCTCATAATGGGATTACATTTTATTGTTAATCATATTTTTTGTAATAATGTAACCTATGTTTTTTAGAAATCAAAATTCTCGAACAAAAATTTCCCTTCCATGTAAAAATTTCAATAATTTAGAATTCTACAAAAAGAATATTTTTCATTGCTAAATTTTTTTTCTACCATCCGAAAGGTATGTTTCCTTATGTAAATTTTTTGTAATCGAAATATTTACCTGTTAGTATTTAAAAAATTGTATTGAATTCACTTTTCTTTAATCTGATTTTTTTTTTGTTAAAACCTCAAAAAGATTGAAACCTACCAAATTCTACTTTGGTGTCATATCAACTGTTAGATCTGTTTGATATCTTTTCAACTGTTAGATAAAATCGGGAATTTGAACCGTCGCCTAGACGCCTATATAAAGGACCCTATTCCTCATCCAATATTGATTTTCAAATATTTATGTGCCAAAGCTATACCTCACTTCATTAATCACATTACACTTCTCTAGGTTTTCTTAGACAATGGATTATTGTAATCCTCCACACTAAAATATATATCTACAACCATGAAATTCAGATAATAGAAAGTATACATGAAGGGGTTAGTTGATACGAGATTATTCACTAAGTATAATTCCCTGATTACTCAAAACATGAAGCTGAATGGATGGGACATCTTTTTTATATCCAAAACATATGGTCAGGAAAATTTTTATCCAGTGTTTCTTTTAGAGTAATATGATACAATAATATTTTTTAATAATGGTGGAAGAGAAAATTTTTCCATCAAGAGTTATGGGAAAACCTATTCCATAGTTTTCAATATGTCAGTCAATATCATTGTAGTTCTATATGAAGAAGAAGCAATTTCCTATACACACAAGATTCCAGAACAATTAGGAAGTTTTTAGAAGGAAAAGGTAATTGAGTGCCTTGGTCTCAAAGGAGTAAAAACACTGAATATCAACCATATCTCATCGAATTTAATGATTCTATAATTATGGGTATAGGGTTTCCTCATTCCGAGAAAAGGTGACCATGAATCCTTAAAAAAGGTGACATATTTTACATGGATTTGTTGGCGAACATGAGGAAGATAAATCTTGTGAAGTATATTCTTCTAACAATCACCAATATCAATAATGGAACTCTCAAATCCCAAATCATCATGTATCTAGAAATTTTATTTAAGATCATAGTGTTATTCTTAGAATCATTCAAAATTATTTTTAGCTCTAAACCAATAAGTTTCAAGATCTTGCTGCTAAGTGATCACGACTTGAGGAAAATGAATGTCGGTTTCAATACCATGTAAGAAGAATTTTATGATCTTTCAGAAAGCAAGTTTGAGGATCTAGCTAAGAACATATAATAAAGAGAGGCTTCCATGAAAGCTGTGAAGAAGATGAAGAAAAATTAACGGGAAATCAAAAGTGAATCATATAGTTCTAGAAACTTAGTCACCTATACCAAAACTAAAAAAGAAAAAAACATTCCCTGATGAAGTAGTAGTGAAGTGGACAGAACATAAGAAAGATAAGAAATAAAAATATCCTAGTTCTGGACTAGACCCTGTTGAAGCAAAGGACCTGAATATTAAAACATCTATAGAGCTATAGAAGCAAGAACAAGGGAATAAATAAATGAAGAAAATGCCTGATGCTGATATTGCTCATGCACTTCTCAAGGATACAGATAAATCCACTAAAATAGTTCAGGTATCCGATTCATTTTTCAATGAACCAATACCAGTAGAGACTCTGGGAAAGAAATTCATTATTCTAAAACCTGAAGTGGATGAAGAAATAGTTTAGGAGAAAGAAGTAGATGAAGAAGAAGAGTAATAAGGGGATTAAAGTGATGATGTTATAAATCAGGTTAAAAAATATAATGATAAGGGCAGTCCTTCTAAAATACTTTCAATATATACTACTTAGGATGAATCAACTAATATTATCTCTTAAGGAATAGAGGATGAGGGTTAGGAAGATGTTAAATGACCTTATGATGATGAAATTATATATCACAACTTCATGCAACCTGATGATCTTAAGGAAGATGTTGAGAAAAAAGTGGATGATGAAGATAAAATTTTCAAACTTTGAGATAGAGATCATGAATCTCCGAAGGATAAGGAGACAATATCCAAAGTTTATAAAGAAATATAGTTTATTGATGATACACCTGAGAAGGTAGTGATGGTTAAGAAGAATGCTGGTAGATCATCTAAAAGGAAGGATGTAGAGCTAGAAAATGAATCTTCACCTACAAAGGAATTAGATTCTGAATCATCTTTCATGGGCCCGGATTTTGTTGTGCAATCTCTAAATAAGTTAGTAAACACCATTACCTTGTTTCCCAGTATTGATTAGTGATTCCAGGTTATTCAACACTCCTTTAATTAAAAGTCAAATTCCCTAAGCATTCTCTTGGAAAAATTCATCAAACTCGAGGCAGACATAAAAATCTTTCATGTCGATTACGATGCTCAGAGGAGATATTATAAGGAAATTACAAAATAGAATAAGAGAATGATTGAAGAGTTATGAAATTTTGATGACTTACATTACTCACTGAATTATTTCTCTGATAATTTAGATGATTGGAAATAAAATCATACTACAATTTTTATAGTGGAAACGTTCCTTGAACAAGTATCAATGAAGAAAAGAGATATAGAGTTGTATGGAATGTTAAATTCAGTTTCTCAAAATTTTTAGGGAGAAAAGGAATTTTGGGAAGAGTTGGAAGAAATTTTCAACCAACAAGAAGAGATTATGAAGTCTCAGACAGAACCTCTTAAGTCTTAGGAAGAACAAATCAGGGCTTTTGATAAAAAAATCAGGTTCAGGAATAGTTCACAAGAGGTTTAAGGAAGATCATAAGGAGATCAAAATGTTAAAGGCTGTTGTGAATAAAATATTACCAAAGGAAAATAAGGATGAATAATTTTTCATCACAATTTATATCTTTCCTTGTATTACCTTGTATAAATTTTTCCAATCATATTGAAAATTTTTCTGTCCTTCATTTTTTTATTTTCTATAGTTCTAATCTTTTAGGTACAAATTTTTTCCATTCCCACTAGTAATTTTTAAAAATCACAAAGGGGAAAAAAGAATGATAAAAAATACTATGTATAAAAGAGGAGAGTTCCCTATGATAGGATGAGTTTAAGTAAGGGGGTTTACTTAATGAATATTTTCTTAAAATAAGTCAATAACATGATCCTTAGGGATTTCAAAATCTATGAGGGAGTTAGATGTATTCATCATTGTTCACAAGTAAAGGGAGATACGTTTTCTTTCAAAGTTCATAAAGAAAATTATTATTCCTTATATTTTTTTTGAAAAGGTTTTTTTTCATTCCAAAAATGGGGATATTTTTGAGTCAATAAGGTTTCCTTATGACTTTTCCATTTATATATTTTTTGAAAATCACAAACACAATATCTAATGGAAAATTATATTTCACTAAGGATTATTTTCCTAAAGAATATTTCCCTTCTCTAATGAAATTTCAATCCTTACCTTTCATTTCATTGCACCATTTTATAATCTCTAAAACCAAATTCATATTATTAATAATTCTAAAATCCATATCCTTATTAAAAACCTCATAATCATATAGTTCCTTGGATATATAGTCTTCCATTTTTAGACTCAAAATTCTCTGAAATTAAGTCTCCAAATTCTAAGAAATTAAGACTCCATAATCTTTGAAATTCAAACTCTAAATTCGCTAAAATTTAGACTCCCAATTATTTGAAATTCAGACTCCAAATTCTCTAAAATTAAGAATCACAATTATTTAAAATTTAGATATTGAATTCCTCCAAATTCAGACTCTAAATTCCTCAAAATTGAGAATCTCAATTCCTCAGAATTCAGAATCCGAATACCATAGAAGTTAGACTCCAAATTCCTTAGAATTTAGACTCTAAATTCCTCATAATCTAGTCTATGAATTTCTCAAAATTTAGATTATGAATTACTCATAATTCTGACTCTGAAATCATTGGAATACAGAATCTAGAAAGTATAGAATTCACAATCCGAATTCTTTGTAAATAAAAATCCAAATATACATGTTTCTTAGAATCAGTTTGTTTATATTATTAGACATCAATTTTTCCTTAGACTCCAGATATTCATAATTGGTTATGGAAATTAATTTATTTCTTAAACATGCTTTCGTTAGAATAAAACGATGTTGTACATTTTGTTTCTAACTAACTGTTGGTTGAGTGACACATGTATAAGTCTCTCCGAATTTCAAGGAAATATATGACCGTTGGAGGAGGGAACTGACCATTGAAGTTTTTCCTATAAATTGGAGCTCAATTTAATGATCTCACAATCTAATGATCAACCTATAGATGACATGTTCTGATTCTGTGAAGTGATTTCGAGAAAGAGAAAGACTTTTATACTTTGTGTGTTTTGATGAATATCTTGTTCAGCTATGAACATATTTTTAATCTTTCTTGGTGTGACACTGATTGTTACTGGGTACAATCGAGGGATTCTGGGGATAAGATGACTGAGGGGTTGACTACCTTAATGTTCAAGAGATTGTGGGGATATAAGGAAATATTCTTATGTACTTATCGAGGTCTGACATTGGTGTGGGTAAGATATACATTCCTAAAAGAATAAATCAAGGGAACTTTATCAAAGGTTTTTGGATACCATAATCTTTGGATGAAATTATTTCCTGCATGTTACTTGTTTTTGTTTCAAGTTTTATTTCTGATTTATTTTGATAAAGGTAAAAAGTATAACTTTTTTTATAATTTCGTGTACTTTACTTACTCTGATAAATAATATTCTATATGAATTTGGTAGAATATTCCATTAAGAAATTTTTTCTTATGTTTCATTTCTAGATTCAAATTTCAAGACCCTAATAAAGTTTTCTATATTGTTACGAACTAAAGAGGGTTTGTGAATATACCTTGTTTAGCATGGTTAACCATTTTTTCCTTAAGGTAAAAAATAAATTTTTTTAATCATACAATTCACCCACTCTTGTAATTGAGTATCTATATGTACTATTTTGATCAAACACTTTTGAGATACCTGATATGATAAGAAAAAATGATTAGTGTTATTCCTTTTTCTAGAAAGGGGAGTTTTAAAATTGATGATAGAATAATTATGAGATACATACTTACAATACTTTTTAACTTATTTATTCTGAAATATATAGTCCCATGAGAAATAAATAAATAAATTAAGATAAGTATTTTGTTTCCTTTCTTCATGAAATCACATTAATAATATTTATAAATTTATTAAAACACAAATCACATGTTCCCAAGCTGTTTACACTTTTTAGGAGATGTGATGAAAAAGAATGTCACTACCCAATAAAAAAGATATATGAATAAAATAAATCACCATACATAAAAAGATGGGGTGGATGAATGAAATAATTGAATATTGGTTGAGATAGAATAAACCACATTTATTGAATTTGAAACTTCTATATTCATTTGAACGCATGATATTGGTTATGTAATGCACATTAAAATATCAAATTATGAAGACAAAATTTGAAATTTCTTTATATGAAATGTATTATAAGAAGAACCCATGTTTGAAGCACATATGTGTATTGGGTATCCCATTATTATCAACACAAAGGTAAGAATCTTGGGATGTTTAAACAAAAATGTGTAGATGGTTTTTTCCAGGTCTACTATTCAAATGACACTAGATTCAAATTCTATAAAAAAGAAACTAAAATAATTATTAATTCTACTAAAGTTAATGTGATGGAACATTAGGATAGAATAAATTAATATTTAGATTCAGATATAAGTGTATGTATAGATAATTTTGTTTCTCATAGAATACATGATAATGTTTTTGAGGGAATATTATTTTCATCTCATCCAAGAGATGATAAAGTCAGTGGAAGTCCAAAATATCAAATATTGATCAAGGATTATTGTTTCAAACTAGAATAACATCGAGTAAAGTCTTACATACCTATTAATTTTCACGTTTTGAGATTAAAGATGTTGCAGAATAATTTGTATAATAAAATTCAGTTTATTCCATAAATGAAAAATTGAATAATATATAGAAAAAAAGAGACCAGGGAGTTGGTACCATGAACCTAAAGATAAGAAATTGATTAGAACAAAGTGGGGTTTTTTTATAAGGTTTAATAAAATAGTTAAATTAGTAAGAAATAATAAAGGACATGATTGTATGGGATACACAATGAATTTACACATTGATTTTGATGATATATTGTCCCTAGTTCCAAGAATTGAAACCATCAAAAACCTATATACAATTTTTAAATAAGGGAAATATATGATATTAAAAAGTGATGTTTATTATAATTTTTCTAATGGAGTTTTGGAATAAGAAATATATACTAAACATGAAAAATGGTTCATACAATGAAAAGAAAATAATTATGGTTGTAAATTGAAAATTGATTTTTAACAGATCATTCAAGAGACAAGATCCATATATTTTTTGTTTGATTAATGATTATATATTCATAACTATGAAAAATAATAAGATAAAAACAACATCTATATAAAATAAAATCAATAAAATTATGTCATTTTGATTATTTATGTTGATGATATAATATTTTATATGAATAATTAAGAGTAGAATGATGGATTTACAAAATATATAATGTTTTTGTTTGAAATTTTTATTTTTAGATAAATGAGACACATACTTAGATTGAGAATTGATAATAAGAAGGATCATATTTTCGTATCATAAGAAAATAATGAATTGGAAATTACATAAAATATTTGGAATGAAAGGTAAAAAACTATTTCAATAACTATCATAGGGGGATCGTAGCTATTTATGTAGAAATAGAGAAGGTTTTTTATCCAACAAAGTTAGGAAATTAAATAAAATCACGCAGTATTTAATAGCCTCAATAAATTACCAGGTTTGTGTTGTTACCCAAGGTGCTAGATTTAAATGTGAAACAAAAAAAGATATATTTTTTGGTAGGATGATTAATTATCATATAAATTATTGGAAATACATATTATTGGATAAAGTATGAAAATTAGTTAATTTTTAAAAAGTTTACTCTATAGATAATGACTTGGTAGGTTGTGCCGATAGAGAAAGATCAACATATAGTAGAGTATTCATTCTAGGATAATGATGTTTGAATTGGTATAAAAATAATCAATATTTAGTGACTCCTAATATGATAGATTTTGATTCAATAGTTTTACCACAACACTCAAAAAATTAATTAGAATGAAGGAAGATATGGAATACTTTTTGGTTGATATGAATATACCCCTTCTCTATGGTTATAATAAACAATGTTATATCAATATCATACAAAATTTGGAGAAAGGTTTAAGATCCAAGAACATTTATACTAAATATCACAACATCATGGAAATTTTGGAATGTAATGAATTCATGTTGGAGTTTGTATCTAAGAAAGAGCAGGTGGATGATATTTTAACCAAACCACTACTAAAGGAAACATTTGTAAAATAAATGTTTATAATGTATTCTCAACATCACCCAATTAAAATATATATAATGTGATTTATTAGCACTCTCTTATATTAATTTGATATTTTTTCAAATGGTAAAAAAATATGAAAACACAAATAAATATGTGAATATGTTCATTACCTCTTAATGAAGAGAATATATTTAGTTGGAGTTTCTAAAAGGGGTAATGTTCAATATTAGAACATTTGAACTATTTTAACACTTTTTTATGTGGGTGTAAGAACTATTAATTTGTAGTTTAATTTCAATTTTTATTGTGAATATGTGACGATGAAAGACATATGGAATAATTATTGATCATTTTTTATAGAAATCTATGTTTTATTATGTACTAATTCTTGAATCTTATACCAAGAATTCATACATTGAATATTATTTTTAAGACAGTGATCCATAACTGGAGTTTTAAGTCTTAAATGAATTATGTTCCTTAGTTGAATATAAAATTCAATGGGGAAAATAATTTTCATTAAATGGATTTAAATTTTGGTCGGATTCAAGAAAATAGTGGTGAAGTGGAAGTTACATTATTTATGGTGTTTTATTTTGTTTTAACACATAAATTTTTAATTATTTATTGAAATTATATAAAATATCTAATTATTTTATGGTCCTCGATGAGAATTATCACATATCTTCTATGATTTTTAGTGATTTTATATGAATAACACTTATCATGAATGAGGGGAACATATCATCAGGGAGTATGGTTCTATATATTTCTTGAATTATGAAATAGATATTCTGATTTATATGGTAAGAGAAAAAACTGAGAGTATAAGATAAATTATAGCTTTGATATCAACCAAATAACATGGGTAGATAAATATGATGAATAAAAGTAGAATAATCTTATAATTATTAAATATCATGAAAATGACTACCATGAATAATTCAAAAGAGTATTGGATGATGATTTGATGAAATTATAACGTTATTCACTGTAGAAGGAAACAAATGAAAACCAATTAATGAAGAGAATAAGTACATATATTAATTTTCATCCATGATACATGTAATTGAATATACCCATATGGGTTTTAATTCATACTATATTATACATATCTATATAAAATTATATGAATACTAATATTTATTAGAGATAAATTAGACGTGTGATTAATTGAGTAGGAGAATCTTCATTCCTGGATGACCTATTAATGTTAATTCTTCATGGGATAAAAATGGATATAAAATTTGGAAAACTAGTTGCACAAGTGAATTGATAACAAATGTGAATAGCCTAAATATTAAAATTGTTTATGAATGAGTTTCTTTATGGAGGAAAATTGGCTGACATGCCCATGATTTTCACATATCACGACAGGCCTTGCACGATGAAAAAAGGATTAAATGTCTCATTCTATGTATGCATATACACATGATTATTTCATGTATGGAATAATAATTTATAATGTAAATTAGGAAGAATATTTTCAATATTATTTATGTGAAATAATTCCACGATTGTTGTTATCATGACCCCATCACTATAAAATTCATGTATCGATACATACATGCAGATTCAATATAGAGGAAATACATGTTTGAAGAATAAGGAAGAGGATTGGATATTTAGTCTTGTTTAAAAGCATGTAATAACTTTTATGGAATCCATTTCATATGGATGCTATTTTTAGGACCATATGTATTATTTCCAACAAAATCTATTCAAATTTATTTTCACATTTTTGAAATTATATTAATAAATAAGATAGAGAAGTGGTAACTGACACTTTATGATGTTTATTTTTTATTATAGTTTTTTAGATCAGTTCAGAGTGTTTTGTGGAAAAAGAGTAAATAAGGACAAAGGTTATAGTATTAGGTTAATTCTCAAAATTGTGCAAGAAATAAAATAATATAAAGATCTGATAGGTAAAAAGAAATTTTTGAAAAAATAATGCATCACAGTGACAATGTGTTGAAATGTATTTTTAAAGGATTATTATAGTTCCTGCTATATTTTTTCATATTATCTTTGTGAGGAAAAATTAAATAATTAATGGAAATTATGGAAATGTATGTGATGTATATAAGGTGTTTTTTTAGACCACAATGGTTATTTTATAGTGTGTTATGTGTTCTTGGATTGTTTCAAGATTTTGAAAAGGGTTGGCTGCACTTTTTTAATAGTGAAAATTGAAAATTGTTGGGATCTGGTGGCGTTTAATTTGTGATTTTTTTCAACATAGTCATTTCTATCAAATTTTAGGTGATTTATTAAAGAGTAATACTGAATAATTGAAGACCACTATTCAACCCCCCCACTCAGTGTTCACATACATCCATCCATCGTTAAATTTTTTAATTTCAATCACTTTTAAAAGAAAAAGTGAGAACCCTAACACCTTTCCTGGTTTAGCATCAAAGGTCACAACTGATTTGTTAAAGAAAAGTTTAAGCTGATTTGAGCCAAGATCTCTAAACAATATCTAGGGAATAGACTTTATCTGAATGTTAGAATCATCCTTTAGAACTCCTTCACAGATATTTTCAAGTCTTTAGTATACAAAATTTCCATAACTAAAATCATACAACACATAATAGTCACAAAATCCCCAATAACAATATCAATTTAGATTATTTGGAGTCTAGATACATGAAATATTTTTATGCGACATGGTTTTAACATATCCTATAATCTTCCCTATAATGTACACCCTTCTATACACAGCATACATAATTTGATTATCCTTAACCTGGGTAAAGTAAACATTTAACAACCTAATATTTTAAAAGTATAACATTGTATTAAATAAAAAATATGACACACACCACTAAGCTTAAATAACCTATTAAATATATTATTAGATTGTGACCATTATTTCCGAGACATTAAATTTGGTCATATGAATATATTTAACTAATTTATTTAATATATATGAGATTAATTATCAATATAAATGTATTTATAAATTTTTATTAGGAAATAAATATTTCTTAGTAATGTCAATTTATTCATCAAAATAGGCATACATCATAAAATATTTTGACATCTTTTTGTGAGAAAATAATATAATATTTTTTTACTAATAGAAAATGTATGGCATTAAATGAAATTATTTTTTGAATTCTTAATATGAAATTTATTTTACTATTAATTTTTTGGATTTTTTATAATAGTTTGATTTTTTAATGAATAGTGAAATTTAATTCGTTTTGTGGAAAAATGTTTTTAAATGCATAATGTCATTCCATTTACATTAATTAGAATAATATTTAACAATGAATAACTTAAATAAAAAAAATAAATTATATATTTTAATATATGAATTTGAATCCATATAATAATTGTGACCAGTTATATAGTAAATGTATGACCATATTATTTTTTTAAAATTCCTTCCATAAAAACCAAATTTTTGACAAGTTTTATGGGTTTTGAATTAAATTATTCCAATTAGATAAATTAAATTTAATAAAATGGATTCCATATTTTTATAATAATAATTAATATTTGGTAATATTTTCACCTTAATTTTTAGACACTATGAATAGTAAAAAATAGTGATACTATGTTACCACAAATAGGGATGAAACATGTTTAATTTGGGTTAAACTACAAAGATAAGGGTAATAATTTCCTAACAAATAATCAAATTTCTATTTCATGGCACGATTTCAACCATATGTTATCTATGTTCTATTAATTTCCCATTTTGGGGCTATATAACCCTGATTTTGGCTGTTATAAAACTTTTTGTAAAAAATACGAAAATGCCACCTTCTTGCTTTTAAGAATAATATCATTTTTTTTAGAAAAAATGACCTCGATCTGGTTCTAAATACACAATTAATGATAATTATTTTTTTACCATAATAATTTATATATAATTTTAATTAAAAAAATAATTATATTAAAATCTTACAGAACAATGATGAAAGAATTACTTAATTAAAAGGAAAATAAAATAAATGAATTTAAAAATATTTAAAGTAATATAATTTGAATAGATTATTAGGTTCTAAAATTTTCATAAATAATTATGAAAATATATTGATGTTTGAAAGGTATAGATTCCAAATCCATCTGTTTTTTGATGTTTCTAAGGTCAAATTAAATGAATAGTTTTGAAATTGAGATTAATGAAACATTATAATAAATTATGTTTTATTACCAAATTTAAAACTCAAAAAATAATATTTGACCAAGTGAATGGGAAATGGTTGATAATTTCAACCATGTTCTATATATGTGTCTTTTTTCTTTTTTTAGTATCATTTTTGACCCATAAACAGTAAAAAATTTAGTTACCATGGTTATGGTCAAAATAGATGTTTTCACATTACATTCCCTTCCATTAGAATTAATTATAAACAAAAATATTTTTTATATTATAATTCATATTTCATATTTGTAATCATAGGGTCTAATTTGACTCTAAATTACTATTTTATTTTAAAAATTAAAGGATAAATTACACATTTATAAAACTAGTTAGTGTTGTGAAAACAAAAATAGTAAAAGTGGGTAACCTTATATGTTAAGGGAATTACCTATTTATTTATTCATTTGGATTTTTGGATCAAAATATTATTTTATCCACTCCATTATTCTAAAAATTTGGAGGCACAATTATTTTGAATGACTTCCCATTATTGAATAGTTTTGGTTATTTTCAAAAGCCAATCCATCTCACTAATAAAAGGGAACCTTCTATCCACTTTTAATAACACTTAAAATATATAATTGATTATAAATTCCCTAACCACATTGTTTATGTACAAACATACCCACGTCCAAGAGGCCATGTCTATTCAAAAAACCATCTAATTGATGATTTTGGTGATACCCAAAAATATATTATCCAATGAAGAGGTTTGGCTCTTAATGGATTGATTTTCTATTATTTCATCATAAAACCCTTTAAAATATTCTTTCAAAAGTATAATATAAAAAAAATTTAATCTCAAATATAATTATATGTTTCTATGTTTATAGAAAAAATATATCAATCTCCTCTTCCTTCAAAAGGGAAACAAAATCATCCTTCATGTTTACAACTGAATACCTCCTCATGAATCGATGTAAATTTTTTCCATAATAACATATCATGGATTGTTTTTAGGAAGGATTTCCAATATTTATTATATATTTATAAAATATATATCATTTAGAAATGTCAATATATTATTTTCTTTCTTACCTTTCCATTCACCGAAACAGGATAATTTCCTTAATGCGTACATTCAAATTACCACCTCCATAAAGGGGTGTGATTAAATTTTCATCACCCAATCACATGTATTAAATATATAAGTATATTTTAAAAAATTAGTATTTATTGTATTTTAATCACTATATGGGACTATAGTTATTAACCACATTGGTGGAGGATGGAATGCATGGGGTGATTGATTCATGACATTGTAAACTCCCTTGTGTTGCCTAAAATTTTAAGATTTATGTTTTTTCTGAAAAAAATTTCATACTGATTTAGCTTAGATCATGGATCTTCATCGTAAAATGATTATTTAGAAATATAAAAATCACTCATGCATATGTATGACCTACTATCTTTATGATTGTATTATAGTTAATTTTTCATAATCATACATAATGCTTGGTTTAGAAAGAATAAGTTATTCAAAAAATTGATAATTAATTAATTAATACTAATCTATGGATGATGCAACAATGACCATTTCTACAACATCCAAATTAATAAAGTGATTTTGGACATATGAACTGAATATCAACAAAATTTATGGTATAAACTTAATTTATTATGAAACTAAATATGACATGGAGTTAAATAATTTATAAGAGATAATAAAAATGAAAAATGATGTTAATAATGTAAATAATTAACATATTTTTATTATTTTGAAATATAAAGAATATTCATGATGAGAACGACCTGAGGTATAAGATATCATCTAAATTTCCTTTCACTAAAGAATATTTTATTTTCAGAAAACTAATTTATTTTACATGGTGTGTTTGCAGAAGATTTTATGTGACATATCATGAATAATTTATACTAAATGTAATTTTTCATTTCAATGAATGTTATTTCATATACGTGTATTTTACATGGATGTTACCCCATGGTAAGGGGTTTCATAACTCAATTTGTTTTCATTTGGTTATACTGCTTATTCATCACCTTTTATATTTTTAGTATATATATTTAATTAATTTTACTTATTCTATGTTTTATTTCCATGTTTTATATGTATTTACATTTTACACACATTATCAATTCATTAATTAACTCTCACTTTAATGGTATGATCATTGTAAGAGATTTTGTCTCAATTTCCACTCCATTGAGACATATTTGTTATTGTGAATATATTTATTTTTATTAGGTACATCAGCTAAATATTTCTTATGATATATCATTAACATCTCAATATTCAATATATTTAATGGTTCATTCGATTTTATTTTTTTTAATGGGGTTAAGATTAAAAATGTGACAAAGTAGTAAGGGTTTATGCTTCAAACTGATTTTAATTGGGGTTTTATTTATGAATTTTCTTTTAATGATATTTTTTGATCATTTCTTGATATAACCATTTAAATATAATCTCCCCATTATATTTATGAAATTTTCATGTAAGAGTACCATATTACAATATTATATTCGTAAAATTATTGAGAATTTTTATTTATAAAAGGCTAACATTATTTCTCTTTTTAGTTAAAAATATTTTTTCAACTATATATATGTTTTCTAAAAAAAGATAAATATGTTTCTAATATTTTTCTTTGATTTTTTAAATTTACTTATTACCCATGTTTTACATTCTATATTATTTTATAAATGAATCATGGTTTCTTTTTCTTTACATTGTAATTTTTTTACTTTTAACCTATAACATGGATAAATTAGTTTTTAATATACTAAAAAAGAATTTAATTTTTACCACCATCAGGGATGATCATTAATTTTAATATTAATATAAATGTTTAAAAAGAAATTTTTATTGAAAATATTTTTTAATAATATTAATACTTTTAAAAGTTATTTTCAAATTGATTATGGTATTTTAAAAATGAATGTTTTTAATGATCCTTTTATGGTATTTCTAATCATCAATGAAAAAAATATTTATTTTATTTATTGTTCACAGTGGATATCTTATAATGATACCTTTCTTATTCTTTCCCTTGATGGTTTATGATTAGTTTGACCACGGAATGTATTTTAATTCAATTCATTAATTAATTTTGAATATATTATAATTATTTTGAAACAATCAAATTCATATGATCATTAGAAAGAATATTATATTTAATATCCATATTTCTTATATCATTTTGATGAATATTTTATAAACGATATTTCACTTTTATATATGGTGTTTTATTTAGAACATTGTTTGTTTGATTGAGGGAAATCATGATAAATAAAAAATCATTAATCAATAAAAATATATATCATTATAGTATATTTTTTTGAATTTAATTGATCATTAAATATGTGGGAAATGCATCGATATACAGTGATGTGTTTTTCCTGGTTATAAATAATCCCTCAGTTAATATAAGATTCTAATGAGAAAAATCAAAAAGATGACATGAAATTAGTTTTTTGAGTATACCCACACATCAATTAAGCTATCTAGATGTAAGGTATTGATGATATATATATATATATAATGATGTATAGGATCTTGAAATAAATTATTATGAGTTTCCTTTACTGATATTTTAATTATTATTATCCATGATATTAAAACATTGATATTATCCATCGATGCATTTCGTGATCATGGTATCTTACAAATGAAATGGGTTTTAGGTTATTTACCATAAAATATTTTTAATACCTTATTGACTCATGATATCATATACTATATGTAACCCTTACATAGTATATGTGATGACACATAATTTTATTACTATTCTTTAGGATATGAGGAAATAATATTTGAATGAGTTAAAGGTTGTAGAAAATTAATATTCACTATGTTTTTTGATTATATGTATTAATATTTAATATGAGATTCATGTATGTATCTAGTTTAAAAAGACTACTATAATATTCTGTCATTAATTATATGTAGTTCCAATGTAATAAAGTAATCACTTGATCTAGGCTTCGAGGGCCAGGGTCATTATAGTTTGTTTTAGATGAAGTTTACTAGGTACAATGTGAAATAGATTTAGGAAAGCACAAATTATGGAAGAACATTTTATGAATTAAATTGAGTATAAGTCTAAGTATTGGATAACATATTTATTTTTTATTAAGAGAGTGATTATGTGGGGTTTTTACAAGTACAACCATGTTTGGATACTGTAAGTGGATAAGTTATTAGAATAGATGCATCAGAGGTTAATAACCAAAAAAATAGTTTTTCAGTATATCTTTGACCATCATTCTTGTAAAATGTGGTATCCTAACCTAGGTGAAACTTATTGAAGTTTTAATAAAGTTAAATAAAAGGATTTGGAAATTCATCCCCAGATGATAGAGGTTATCGACTAGCACCGAGAGTCTAAAATTTAACATGGGGAGAGACTACCCTCTTTATCAAAGGAGAAAAATAGTGGAAATAAATAAATTGTATCGAAATCCTGATAAAATAAATAAATATAATAACATAATCAATAATAATCAAACCTCGACTGATTAATCCAAAATAGGAATAGATTACCATAAAATAATGTAGTATATATTTTATGCCATATAATTTTCAATTGTTAAATGAAAACCCAAAATAATGACACTATAACAACACCAAAAAATATCCTGGCGTCATGACTCACTCCCTAATACATTTTAAATACTAAATTCCATCTAGGTTATCTAACATATGGATCTTTACATTATTCAGACCTTCAAACATGATGTCTATTTAGATACCAATGCAGCTGCCTAAGTGGAGTGTGATTAAAACCAAATTGGACATCACTAAAATAATCTAATGTAATATCTTGTCTATAATATTTTATGCAGTTGTATGTAGAATAAGTTACAAATGATAAAGTAAATGGTTTTTACATTCCATATTCTTTAATTAGCCACATAATCCCCATAGGTTCACGACGACACCCAAACCAACTATACCTTCTTTTTCATGTAGTGGATTTTGAAACATAAACCATGGGAATTGAAAAGATCAATCTTTAATGGAATTTAACGATTCATTTAATTTCAATTTCACATAAATAATTTGGGGGCATTGACAAGCAGTCTATAACACCATGTGTATTCAGTCCATGTCCGACAACATAGTGATCACATGAAAGTAAATAAATATATCTTAGGTGCCTAGAGAATCATTTTATCACCCCATGTGTTGTGGGAGAATCATTACTTGATTCATTAATAGGTGCTTAAATAATTCAAAAATCTCACACATCATGGTTTCACATACGTAACCCATTTGTCAAAAAATTTTAGAACCAGTCATTCTGCCAATTTCATAATCCAATATATCAAACATATTCATAATCTAATTAATCTACCATGAAAAATTCATAAATCATAATGTCAATTGCATTGGAACACCGCATGGGTATCCATCAAGTACACTATAAAACTCCAATGGGACAAACGATATCCATGAAGGGTATCATAATAGTTGGGAAAATGAATACGTTAGTTTAATTTAAAATTTAATCATCCAATGTGGTAATGAAGAGGTAAAAATTCAACACGATAATCATAAATAAGACTACATAAAATAGGAATTAAACCACCTACCTTTAGATTATTGAGGAATTTTCATCAAATTTTTACCCTCAATTCGGTGGTGAATTTTCAAATTTATAATTGTGAGAAATACCTATAATGAAAATTAGGATCAAGATCTAGTGAAAAAATAACCATTAAATCCTAGATCTAAAACATCGATAAAAGAGGAAAAGCAGTGATCTTAAATGTGATCAAAGTATGAGAGAGAATAACAAAAATGAGGATGAAATAACTTACCAAATGGGTGTGAATTTATTTCAATGGATACTCAATTATTAAACAATGTGGTTTGAGGAGACTTGTAATCCTCTATGAATCTAATAAATTCATAGGAAATTAGGTTTGGTCAATCTGGGGTGAATGAGAATATATTAGGCTACGTTTATGGTTTTTTTTATAAAATTTTTGTGGGATTAATTTATGCATGCATATTTCCTAGGTGGAGATGAATGGATTAACACACCATACACCTTATATGAGCACCCCTACTCATGGGGTGAACCATGTCAGCTAAGTGGATCTTGGATTGAAAAAACCATTCACTAAGTATTCAAATTTCCAAATTCTAAGGTTGCATGGTTTGGGGAGGTCGGCCACATGGTTTGGTCATACCATTAACCACCTCTGGTGGATCTAAAATGAACACCCTATTTCCTTGGGAAAGCTGCAATGTTTTCCCTAACCAACTTCCAACAATGTACAAATCCATGGGATTCAAAAAAATTTCAAATTCATTCTAATTGACATCGAAAATTCAAAATGGTTGTATAACAAAAAAGGGTAAAAGAATACATGTAAATAAACATGAGGACACTCCAGAATGGTCAAGATCTTACAATATTCCAACATTATAATTTCTCATCCTCGAGTTATACACCACATAATAACTAAGACTTTTTAGTGAAAAGGTCAGGACACTATGACTTCATATCTACACTAATATCTAATGGTTTCTCCCAACCTTGGACATGTTTACAGAATACTCAAACCAGCAGAACAATCATTCCCCAAAACACATTATCTCTATAATACATAACAAAAATTAGATGATCCTAAAAGGATAGATCATCCTCAAGATACACATCATCGACATCAATCACATGAGATGTGATAGAGTGATATGGACAAAGATGTGACACATGGAAGACATCATGTATATAATTTTACATATATGGAACTTCAAATGAATAAGAAACTAGTAAAATTCTATCTTTGATTTAAAATAGTTCAACAAACCTAGGTTCCAACATTCATGGTTTCTGAATCCTATGGGTCCACAATCATTGAAACGACCAAAGGAGTATATGATCAACTAATGGAAACTCAATAAGTCATTGAAGTCTAACATCATAAGACTTATGCCTACTTAGAGCTGTATCCATACATTTAAAAATCAACTGAACTAGTTCCAACACCTCCTTCACGAGACTCGGTCTTAATAACTCCAAATCAACCACCTCCATCCAACATAGAGGTTATCTATATAGACTACTAAATATAGACTAATATAGCGACATATGAATAAAATATTGATAAATATTGTTATTGGAGAACTGAACTAGCCCCATGTGCTTCTCCTTGGTTACATAAAAATAAATAATGCATGATCTCAACTTGTCCCGCCATAAAATTATAGTACACTCTGATTCACCATTTTTCGTGGGTAGTAATTCATCATTTGGTACACCTAGGTACCCAACACATTTTCTAGGCTATCCTAGAGGGAAAATGTAAAATTTTAGATACTTAATGATACATTGATATATGGCCCCCATGAAAACAAACTATATATTGATCAGACATCCCACCTAACTACTCCATAGTAAAATTCACCTTGGTAGAAAATAAATTGGATACCTTTTTGAACTGTTCAACACTAACCCAAATTGCATCATTTATTTTCTTAATCCTTATAACACCCACCAAAAATTACATGGTACCATCATGTCACTTCCACTATAGAATTTGAAAAAATTGTAGTAAAACACTAGGCTGTTGATTCTAAGCCTTCACATGTTGACAAGTTTATCACTATGTCATGAAACCCACATTGTTTATATTCATACATGTACACAAATATTTTTGATGTAGTTCATGGTACATTTTGGCCAGAACAAGATGCACCATTGACATTAAGGAATGAAAATCATGCATCAACAAATCATTCATACAAATTAGAACAAAAAAATGGGTTCTAACATAGAATATCTCACCCTCATCTATAGTTACATTGAATGGTTACTTCCCACCATCAAGGCTATCTATCAAGACAAAAAACAACAGATCCTCATAATATCTAGCCTTAGTACGTCTTAGTTGTGTTGACTCAGCTGATAAAGACTCAGTTACCATGTTATATTTTCATTCATAAACCACATTATTCATCATAGTCAACGATATCATCATCACGCACTTAGAACTAGAGTTTTTACCTTTAAGATTTTGTTTATTCCTTCCCGAAGAATCAAAAAAATTGTTTCCTTTTACTAGTTTATTGGATAGATAAAAATAAAATTAATATATATAAAAACCCATATCCACTCCTGAATATTCAATTATCATTGCAAATAGTTGAATTTTAAAAAATTTGGTCAGAACATAGTCAATTATTCTCCCAACAAGTAATGCCTCCAACAATTTAATGCATTAACCACTATAACTAACTATATATTATGAATAGGGTAATTAAATTCATTTTTCCTCAACATTTACGAACCGTAAACCACATATCTATCTATAAGCATGGGAAATTATCTACATTTGATCCCATATAAATCACAAAATACGGTGATCTCCTCACGAGGATCAGGTAGGATCAATATCTATGCAGTAGTCAGATGTTCTTTTATCTATTGTAAAGAATTCTCAAATTCTCTAGACAATTAAAACATGTTACCCTTCTAGTCAAGAAAAATAGTGTGTTTTCAATATATGAAATTTCCTCGATAAACCGGAAATATTAACCCACCAACACCATAATTCTTCGGATATCAAAAACATTATAGGTCTACTCCAAAGAAAATACTGAAAAATAATTCTCTAGGTCCACTAATGAACCTTATACAGAGATGACATGTCCAATTAAATGTAATATTTCTATCCATAATTGAAACATAGCTGTCTTAACATATAGATGTTTCTCTCTTAGTATACTTATGATGATGTAATGATTTTTTCATGATCATCATGTGTCTTAGAGTTCAACATGTTTTCATACAAAAACAATAAAAAATGATACCATGTGTGGGTGAAATGTTTGGTATATCAAGGCCATAAACATAGCTGGAGAATTCTTGACCCCAAAATGCATCACAATGAACTCATACAGGATTTTACAACTTAAGAAAGCAGTTTGTAGTATATCATATATTCGAACTCTCAACTAGGGATAGCCTAATCTCATGTTAATGTTGGATAAAACATACGATCCTCCCAAGTAGTCAAAAATATCATTGATATGTAGAAGAGGATACCCGTTACTCAATTTCATCTGATTTAACTTTCTCTATTCAATACATAAATACAACTTCCCATCAACATTTCATGAAAAAATCCATTGAATGCTAATGTGATATACTCTGATTAGAAAATCATTTAACTTTCAATTATTCAAACTGAGTAATTTGTTCATGAACCTTTGTTGGTTCCATTCGATAAGGTTTAATAGAAATCGGTTTATCTACAGTCCTGATCTAAATTCTAAATTCAATATATCTACTAGGAGAAATACATGATATAACTTTAGGAAACAAGTCATTGAGTCAGTCCACTATGGGTGGAAACATATCATGATTCACACCCCTATTATACATCAAAATACATGTAACCTTATTAGTGATCTCCCTTAGTTACTGATAAAATGGCCCAACATTAGTTTCATGGATATCCCATTCTCCACGATGAACTTAAAAATAACTCATAGGAGACGTAAATGTTACTATTTTATGTAAATAATCTATATCATATTCATAAAATACTGACCAGTATGCATCCAAAATCATGTAAAAACTTGACATGTCATGTATATGAAGATCCCAAAAGATGTGACACTCCCCAACCTTGAGATAACACACCCAATATAAGATTATTTCCCTCAACAATACTTCAAATAGTGTGTCGATTGTCACAACCACCTCACAAAATCAACTTTCAAACTCAATCAATTTTCCAGTTTAAATAATATAAAACAATGTGAGGGTCTTATATCCAAAAAATTAGTATAAATCATTGAATATACATGAAAAGTATATATAAATGTCAATGGTCTAAAAATTCTATCCAAAAGTATAGGCTAAACTGCATGAAATTATATTTTCCATCTACCTGGTGCTGTAATCTTTGTCCATTGAGATTCACTAGAATGATGATATCAGTTATCTTTCTCTAAATAACCATTCACTCCACAAAAATGATACTTCAAGATGAACTCTAACTACCTGACATAAATGAGGAAGAATACCTCATTCTATTACTCTAATTTGGTTTAGATCCTTCATCATTAGCCATTAGTAAAGGGTTTCTATAATACCTTTGAAAGTGACACATTATTTCATAGGCTCTGTACTCCACCAGTGGTTAATGACACTAGATACAAATGTGACCCATCCAACCACACCAATGTTATTATACTTGGTTTGTACTCAATGTAACTGATCCATCTCCCTCACCAATGTCTTTTCCATTTCTCTAGTTTACCTTCTCACAACGATGCTTCCTACTCATAGAATATGTACCTCTTGGTCATCTATTAGTATCCCACCTGCATTTCAACGTATTCCTCCCTCGGGTTCCCAAAACAAATGAGATCCTAATTCACCACCATTGAAAACTTCATTAGAGGAAATATGCTAACATAGTACATAATGTCAAATTAAAGTACATTAAAAAAAATTCACCACAATGCCATAATCTCTGTAAAACACTAGGACAATCACTAAAAACTTGTAAAGAAATGACCATAGTCCACCAGAAACACACTCCACTGAATCAACCACATATAATTTTATTCTCACTCCATCCTATGTGTTTATATGAAAAAGTTTTCTAGGAACATTTCATAAATTTATTTCTACACCATGTTCTCCAGCTGATTATCCTTTGTATGAATATCCTAAAAGAGATTCAATGATCCAAACAATATATAGATATGATATTTTATTATACACTATATAAGAGTATCTAATTGGTCAATTATAATCTAGATATACTCAATATAGAACCCAGGTTTCCCAGGTCCACACTCACTAGTGAATGTTAGACGGTGGTAAAATTGGAAATCTCATATCATGTCAGCCATACTGTGCAAATCATTTCCTAGGCCTCAATCTATAAACTACATAATATGAGTAATGTTATCACATAGCTTCTTTGTAGCTCCATCACACAATACTATCAGAGAATCTTGTTCCAATGTTGGAGGATAATTTCCATCCATGTCCAACAATTATCTTATTAATAATTGTCGTTATGGAGGAATTACTCTACAATTCCAAACAGATGTCCTACGAAAAATAATATATCAATATCACATTTATAAAACATGGATTAACATAAGTCTAAAATGGTTCATCCTCCACACTCTATGACATGGTAAAAATTGAAGCACCAACACTACCCTCAACCACCAATCTTTCAAGTCATGGGTAACATAGGATTAATATTTTTCCAATTTCAAAAATAATAACATTAGAGACCAATTTTATCCACTCAAATTAAAAATAATCAATTTCTTATTCGAAAACATTTAATTTAAAATACTAAAATAATTAAAATCTTTTTTATAATAACTAGTTACCAAAAACCTAATATTATATCTATCCCTACAAGAATCCATGATAGATAAAATAATGAGTTCCTAGAATGATTCATGTATACCAAACATCAATTACATATTGGACCTCAAGTAAAATATTAGAAAAAATTAATGTCACAAAAAATATTAATCAATCAATGCGGAATAAAATTCAACTATAATCATAAATATCAAGAACAAAAATTCCCAAACAAGGCATTTGGATTTCCCCCACACAGGAGTTTTCTAATCCCATTCACGAGATCTCCAAGGGATGAATAATCTTAGTATCCAATATAACTTTACCAAATAGTAAGAAAAATAAAATGAAAATAAAACTCCATGGATGCCACTTTGTGACATCCTCATATGTGTACCACATGCCGATGCCTGGAGACTGTTTGTTACATGACCTCGGTTGCACCGACTTGTATGAAAAATCATTCAAAATTGAAATAAGGGTATATTTTTTTATCATTGGTAGACTGTAGCCTCCTTATCATACCATCATAGTAGTATAAATCAATAAAAATAGCCAAATGTTGATAAATAACCCATTATAATACCGTAATCAATAATCATCCAACATCACATGATAAATTCACAATAAGAAGATATGATCATAATTTTTTGTAGATATGTAATTCCAAATTATTTTCATATTTAAAATGAACATAAAAAAGGCACTATGAAAACTCCCAAATGGGTCTCGACGTCATGTATGGTTCCCTCTTCCATAATCCATCCTAAATCCCAATGTATCTATCTAAATAAGTATTTCCCCCTATCCAGACCTATAAATTTGATGTCGATTTAGGTCAAGATTTGATAGCTTGGGTATGGTATGAATACAACTCCATAGGCCCCAAAAAATGGAATATAATGAAATATCCAGTCTATAAAAGTGGGTGTAGTTGTATAAATAATAGGCATCAAATGACAAAATAAATAGTTCTCCTGATTAATATTATTTAATTTATTATATAGTTATCCATGTATATGGTGAAAGCTGTAACAATAACACATGATTTCACATATTTTAGAGTTTTAACCATACACCATAGGAATTTCATAGATCATTTCATTAGGGGAGTCCATTATTAATTTAATTTCATGTTTACATTAATACATTGGGGGCCTAAAGTAGTAGTGTGGAACACTATGGGTATTTGGAGAAGAAGTCCCTAACCCAAAACTTAGTGATCACATGTAAATACTTATATATATCTTGGGTTTATAGGGAAGTAGTCTATAACCACATGGGTATTTGGGGTAGTAGTCTATGAACCACAACATGTTGTTCCCATCATTCACAAATATCACACACCATGGTTCCACATATGTAACCCATTGATCAACCATGTTAATAACATATTATTCATCCAATTTCATACACCCATTTATCAACCATATTCATCATCCCATTTATCAACAATTCATAATTCATAAATCATCATTTTTATTATATCGGAACACCCCATGGGTTTTCATCAAGTTTGTTATCAAACCTCCAACTGGTCTAACGATATCCATTAAGGGACTTATAATCACACTGTACAACCAATTAGTTTATTCAATTAAAATTGAAATTTCACAATGTGATATGTAAATGGTAAATATTAAACATGAAAATCATAATCATGACCATGGGAACTAAAATTTTTACCACATAACTCAAGGTTATTGAAAAAACACACCAACTCGTAAACATCAATTTGGTGTGGAATGTCCTAATTAATAATGGAATAGAATATATGGGACCCAAACATATGATCAAAATAAAAAAAATATCTACCAAAAACATTATCTAAGCCATCTACAACAAGGGAAAATCATTCATCTCTAAAGGGAGAGAAAGATGAGAGAGAGAGGAAGCCACATGAGGACTAAATCACTTACCAAAAGAGTGTAGAGTCCTTCCAATGGATATTTAATTCAATAATAATGTGGTACAAATATTATTTGAATCCCATTTTGAGCTTAATTTTTTTTAGTAAATTAGTTTAGGTCATGTGGGGTAAAATTGGAATAAAAATTGGGGGTGATGGATTTTTTTTACAAAACATTCGTGTGATTAATTTATATTCACATTTTTTCCTATAAAACAAATTATTTTGAAAACCATTCAACTTAATAATGTTCCTCTAATAATGTGGCGAATGGTTTATCCAATGCGGCACATGGTTTAAAGAATGATGTGACAAATGTGGAAACTCCCACTATCTTTGTGTGAATAGTTTGGGGAGGGTGTCCACATGGGTTGGTAAAACTACAGGCCAACAATTGTGGCTCTAAAAATATGTGATATATTTTTTTCAGAAAAAAACATTGTTTTCCATTATAGTGCACTAACCATGAATAGCCCCCCGAGATTCAAAATTTAACCAAATTCTCCGAAATTAACTCAATATGAAAATCCATATAAGGTTTAATTAAAAAAGGGTAAATAAGACTTGAACATGAGTATGTGGTATCTCTAGAATGGTTGGGATATTATATGCATGATGAGTGTGACCTTATTGAACACATTATTTGACACTCCTAGGGGATATACAAGGCTTAATTCACATTTTTTTCAAACTGTCATGAAGGATTTGATGATATGATGATCATGGATGACCTATGTTAAGACTTAGATGTAATTTATTTAAATTATGGTGTAACAATAATTATATAATATAATTGTTTTTTTTCTTAATTATGATTATTGTTTCTCAGAACATGATTTTTTGTTTTAGTCAGTGGATATAAACGAAATAAATAATGTCAATGATGATTATGATAGACAATTTAGTGATTCTGAAAAACCAATTGGGATGATGACTGAATTAGAAGCGATTGTGATTATACCTCATCAGATATCAAAATATCTGATTAATAAAATATATCTATATAATCTCTCTGAATTACAAAATTAGAGAAAGATATTGACTAATATGTGATCAAGTCATGGAGAATGTGGAAGAACTAATCTGAATTTTATTTATGTAATTTTTTTTTAATGAGATGCTCTGGTGAAAATCTCAGAAGAATAGTAAACTTATTTATTTGTGGAAAATAAGGGTACAAAACAATGAAATTTTTATGATAAGTGAGAAATATAATATAAATGAATAAATTTATTTCTAGAGATCAATTCATATAATGTTGTCTTAAATTGGGAAAAATTGGAATTATCAGAGTCAATTCCCTCTTTCAATGATTAACTGATAGGTTATGGAAGGAGAAATGATATACCAATCATTATTGTAAATTGTTTTATGTATTTATATATTAGGGGTCAAGAATTATTTTTTAGATGTATTTTTATCATTGGAATTTTGGTTATAAGATTCATGAAAATCCTACGAATTATGTAATTTTTTTGAAGAATATATTTATTCATATAATATAAAAATATGAGTTATATATATTATTATAGGATTTTGTGTTTATGTTTGATCTTAATTCATCCTCATAGACACCTCTTATTATCTTTTAGGTTATGGTATTTTTATGAGATTAATAGAGAGTCATTTTATTTGGTTGGGATATATGTTACCCTTAGGCTCAACATAAATTATTACTGGTGGAAGAATAATCTTTTCAAAAATTTATTTTTATTGAAATTATTTTAGGGTAAATTCAATCATTAATTTTTAGATACTAATATTCAATATAGGTTATATAATTTTTTTGGAAAAAAATAAGATTTATAGAAAACATTAATGGTGAAAAGTGAATTTATGATTAAGTTTATTTTTAAGGAAGCTCATAATATTTTTGTAAATTTTATAATAATAATAATAATATAATTTATGAAAATGTATATCCCACATATTGTGTGACAACCCATTGCATCTAGAAAGGCCAAAAGGCTGGAACCCACAACTAAAGGGAGACAATGGTGTAATTACTACTGCATTCCTATGTGATGTACTAGTTAATATAATTTTTTTACTTGAATTATTTGATGGGAAAATAATATGTGAAACATTGAGTGTTAATATTTATGTTTAGATATTTTTTTATATTTTATAACTTTTTCCTTCAATTTATGTTTTAGTAAATATTTATAGAAATATGGACATATTAATAATTTATGGATATTAATATCTATGAATAGATAATTCTATTACTTCCAACATATAAAAATCTACTTGAATATTTATTTCTTGGAGTAAGAAATGAAGTGGAAATTGATTGAAGCACAACTGAAGGATGGAATTGTGATTATGGCATAAGATGATATCAGGTATGTATATTTATGGTTTTCTATATATTGTTAGTATAATATTCCATAATCATTTGGAAAGGGATCATGAAATAAAAAATTTATACATGTACCTTCATTTTTAATAAATCAATGGGGTTTTCAAAACTCATCAATTTATGATTTTATGGTCGTTGACTACCTATTTTTCATTTAATTTATTATGATTATTTACCTATATCACTCTTCATAATTATTTGGGAACTAAATTCACTTTCATGTCAATATTGACACTTTCAAATATCTTTCTCCAACTAGGAGTCCATGTATTGTTTTATTCTAAATTACATGCGTACATATCTGTCTCTATTTTCATAAGGTTGTTCTATTAACCCTTTTAGGATATCTGTTATCGAGAAATGAATTTCTAAATGTAAACCAATTTTTTTAAAAAATAAATTAAAAGTTTTTAATTTATTGATGGTGGTGAAAAAATTAAACATTGAAATTATAAAAGAATAACATCATGTTCGATGGTGTATAATACACATATAACTGATTGTAAATAAACTACGAAAAATATTATATAAGTATGAACATTATTACATGGTTATTATATTGGATGGTGTTAACATGATTAATTATTTTTTGAAATATATATGAAATAACTATTCAGTATAAGTTTAGTGATAAATATTTAGAATATAAACCCTCAATTTTTGTTAAAGGGAATTTATTATTCAAAAATATATTATTTACAAAAATGGGGTTTACACATTTTTATGAGAAAATAATATAATTATTTTTTTCCACATTTAGAAAATATCTTCAATAAAAATAAATTCGATTGAAAATTTATCATATGAAAAATATATTTGACTGAGTTTTTGAAATTTTTTTGAGATGTTTGGATTTTCAATTAATATTGAGAAATATATATTTTATTGTCAATATTTTTTAAATTCATATGGTAATTTTTTATTTATGTAATTGAAATAATTTCTAATAATAAATATTTTAATTTTTTTGATATTATATATCTAATTATATTAGCTTTAATCCATATAATGATGACTACTGGCCATCTTGTTAATGTAACATCATCTTAGGCATGGATAATACAATCCTTAAAAACCAGTTATTCAAAAGATTTTTAGGATTAATTTATAAATTAAATTCAACCAATTATGTGAATTTAATTTTAAAAATTGGATTCTATATGTTGAATTATAATAATTTATATTAATTAACTAGATTAACATGACTTTGTTATATAATTTATAGTAAAAATTTTAAAAATATGCTACCAAGGTTAAGGGTAAAACTGGTTTACATTGGATTAAAATAATGTGATCAGGGTAATAATAACCCTAAATATAGTATAATATTCATTTTATAGTAATATTTAGATAATATACCATCTATGATATATATATGACTAATTTTTTGATTAATATGATCAGGATTGTGACATTTATAATATATTATCTATGGAAAAGTAAAAATGACACTTTTATTCTTTCAATATCTATAATATTTTTTGTGAGGGATAAAAATTAAAAATGTTGAGATATAAATTTTAATTTAAAAGATAATTGTTTGGAAATTTATCATTAATTTTTCTAAAAAAAAATAATTAGTTTAAGTGCTTCTGCAACACTAACAAAATAATTATTTAATGAAATGGAAAATAATGTAAATTATTTTAAAAATATTAATCATAGTAAAATTTGAATAATTATTGTGTTACTATTTTTTAGTTATGTATAACATGATATTTATTATTTAAGGTATATATTAAAAATTCATTTTTGTATTCATGTATTTAATGTCATGTTAAATGTATAGTGTCAAAATTGATATTAATAATGTCACGACCCGGCCTCGGGGCCCGTGCCGTGACTACCCCAAGCCCGCCTTCCATGGGCCAGGGGCTGGCGACTAGCACCAAGGCGTAAAATCCCGGTAAACAGGGAAGGAATTTCCTTTATAAGTAACAACCACCACAGAGTCAGCAAGCGGAAAGTAACTACAAAGTGCAGAAAAGTAAAGGGGGCTGGAATACAAGCCCAACTGAAAGTACAACTGAAAGGAAAAAGAACAGCAACTGAAGAAAAGACGGCGGCCTCGTGTCGTCCACTGGCAATCCCACCTGAAGGGTGGGTAAAGATAGCCTCCAGGCTCCTCGGGTCCCACGTCCGCTCCGAGCACGTCCCGCCCAGTGGTCCACCTCCAGGTACCGTCCTGCTCCACGCCCCAACCGTGATCAGCGCTGTCCGTCGTCTGCATCCAACACAACAAGGTGCGGGCATAGCCCGTGCAGGGGTGAGTATAAGATACTCAGTAAGGACCCCGAGACCCCCTAAGGTCTCCCGAAATCCACAAAGGATATAGCACAAAAGGAAGGTGCAATAACGAAGTAACATCTGACTCGACTTAGGTATAAGCCCATACATATACCTATGTCCCCATTTCTAGCTCTGCTCTTGAGCTCAAGGTCAACTCGATCCACACAGGAAAGAAAGACTCAAATCCACCAGGGAGAGTAAATAGTAAATAATAAATCCACATAGGATAGTTCAACACAATCCACAAAGGAGAGTAACATAAGATTCAGCTCAACCAGGTATACTTTTTCAGATGACGTCATAGATGATCACTGATCCATCTAAGTCGTCGGACCCACGAAGGATCGATAGGTACTAACCCCCGCAAAAGACCCACACAGGATCGGGCTCACACAGAACCTGTAGGTAGTGGCTCACACAGAACCGGTAGTAAGAACCCACACAGGATCGGGCCCACACAGGACCTGTAGCACTGATCCACGTAGGATCGCTGAGTGCAGTAGTCGACGCAGTCCACTGAGGATCTCCGCACAGTCGTCGCCGCAGTCCACGAAGGATCTCTGCTCTGTCGTCGTCGCAGTCCACGGAGGATCTCTGCTCTCTCGTCGAAGTCACAGCCAGCACTAGGGTTCCCGCACACAGCGAGCTCGTTTAGGAGGGTCCGCTCCACGAGCCGAGAGGCTGATACATCAACTGACACGTAGTCCGAAGTTGATGTATCCAAAAGTTTCGTATCGACAACAGGATCTCAACGCAACAGACGGCGCGTCAATCGGACGCCCGGTCTGAGAGTTATTGGCATTTTCGTCCCAGGGGCCAGGTTGGTTTTTAGGGCAAAACCAACCCGACCGTACTCCGCCTGGGTCCGATCCTCGAGCGGAGTACGCCAAAAGTTCCGTCTCACTTAGAGGAAACTACCACAGCTGACGGTACGTCGATCGGACGTCCGTTGCTCAAGTTATGAGCGTTTCCGCTCCGAGGGCCCGGTTGGTTTCGTGTACGAACCAACCCGGCCGAACCCAAAGTCTTCCGAAACCTTGAGGGTAATATACCGAAACGACCGTATCGATGCAAGGATCGCGTAGCCGCTGACGGTTCGTCAATCGGAGGTCCTAGGCCCAATATATGGGCAAAAGACCGAAGAGGGCCCGAAAACAGGGGTTCTGGGCCCGGGGCGACCCGGCCCGAACCACCCCTGGGTCGGCCGAACCGGGTCGACCCGACCCGGCCCGGCCCGGCTAGGCCGGGTCCGGTCCGGCCTGGGCGCGGCCCGGCCGATCGGACCGGCCGGCTCGGCTTCGGCCGAGCGGCCGAAGAAAACCGCCGCGGGTTTGACCCGCAGCTTGGAGGAACGCGGCCCGCGCGGGCCGCGTGCTGGGTGGCCGGACCGCGGACGCGGTCCGGCGGTTCGCCGCCGCCGCGGCCGAGCCGCGGCGGATTCCTCCGGCGGCGCGCCGGCGACCCGCGCCGCCACCGCCTTCCGCGGGCCGCCGGAGTTGCTCCAGTGGCCCGTTTTGCCTCCCGTCTGCGCCATAGCTCCTCCCGGGGGCCGATCTTCACTGCGGGATCAACGGATCGCCCCTGCCGCACGGTTCGTCGTCGTCCGCCAAATCCGCACAACAAAAAGATCGGCGGAGGGTTGCCGGGTCTTGTTCATTAGATCCGCACCCTCCGCGTTAGTCATAAAATCATCGGGAGGGATTAAGGCAGCCACAATTTTATCCAAAAATAAAATTGTTCAAGTTTGGTTCTTTAATTAAAAAGAATTAGATCACGGGAACGAATCACCAAAAAAAATAAAATCCCTACCTCGATGTCGCCGTCGGACGTGAGGTCGTCGCGGAATCGCTCGTCGCGGAAGGAGGGGATCGTCGCTTCGTCGCGGAAGAGACGTTCGTCGCACCGCGGGAAAAACGTCGCGCCGACGATCTCCGGATCTAAAACAAACGGATTTAATTAATTAAATCTGTTGTCATTGAAATTAAAAAGGGAGAATCAAACGATCCGTTTCTCACCTTAGTTGCCGAACGAGGATCGGCCGCGGAAGAAGAGGCGTCGCCGAAGAACGTCGCGGGTAGAGCTCGTCGACGTCGCAGATCACGGTGTGCGTCGTCGAATTCCGGTCGCCGGCGTTCTTCGCGTTTTTTTCACGTTCTTCACGTGGAGAGTGGAGGCTCAGAGAATTCTCACAACGATATCAATCCTCCAAAATAGACAAGTTTGTCTATTTTATTAATTTGCCAATGAACGCAAACGCGTAAGTGACGACCCATTAAATTCGTTGAATTAATTCAACGAATGAAACAGCCCATTTAAATCACGAAATAAACCGCCCAATTAAATGGTCTGTTAAGAATTAAGGAAAACGCGTCGGTTGACTTTTCAGTTACTTGACGGGTTTTCGCGGGTGCGTTACTTAGCGAAAGAAACGGTGGAGCTCGTGCGGGCCCCACCTCACAAATATCCTACCAAGGGGTAGGGTATTTCCGGATAGCACCCTATCCGCTTTAACTCAGTTCAAGTGGCTTCCAAGCGGCTTAAGTGAAATAAAATAAAGTTGTCGCACAACCTTTATTTTATTTCCGACTTAATGCCCAAAATTTTAAAAACCATGGTTGAGCAAACGCAACTCCGGAAGAGGCGTTTCTAAGAAAATATCGGCGCTGTGATTTCATCGGTGCCCTCAGAATTCGATTCCGGGCACCGGTTCAAAAGATAGAAAAACCCGCTCGTCCGTTCACTGAACGTACCCGAGCCAAACTTCGGAAATTGATTCCGGGCACACCGGGCCTCGGAATCAGGTGCCGTCTGAAGCTGCGCTCTTGCAAAATTCCAAAGAAAATTAAGAAAAAAATTTCCTTGAAATTTGCGGGTCTTTACATTACTTCCACCTCAGGGCTTTACGTCCTCGTAAAGATACATAAAAAACTAGGGGAACATATGGGGGTACTGAGCACGCATCTGAGCCTCCCGCTCCCAAGTGCTCTCCTAGAGGTTCCCGTGCTGCCATCTGACGCGCACAAGAGGAATCGACCGCCCACGTAGGACCCGCTCCTGTCGATCCTCGATCTCCACTGGGACCTCCGCAAAAGTCGCCCCATCGTCCACGTCCAGCTCCCCAAAGTCGATGATGTGCGTCGGGTCGTGCACGTATCTCCTCAGCTGAGACACGTGGAAAACGTCGTGCACCCGGTGCAACTGAGGTGGTAGAGCCAGGCGATAAGCCACCTCTCCTATCCTGCTGAGGACCTGGAAAGGCCCGATGAAGCGTGGAGACAACTTGCCGCCTCGGCCAAATCTCCATAAACCACGTCGAGGTGAGACACACAAAAAGACGTGGTCGCCATCCTTGAACTCTAGTGGCCTCCGCCTCCTGTCAGCATATGACTTCTGTCGGCTCTGAGCTATCCTCATCCTCTCCTGGATGATCTGGACCTTCTCTGTCGTGGCTCGGACCATCTCTGGTCCCACGAGTGCTGACTCCCCAGGGTCTGTCCAGCACAACGGTGATCTGCAGGGTCTGCCGTACAACGCCTCGTATGGTGCCATCCCGATGGTGGAGTGGTAGCTGTTGTTGTACGCGAACTCCACCAAGGGTAGGTGGTCCTCCCAGCTGCGACCAAAGTCGAGAACACATGCACGGAGCATGTCCTCGAGTGTCTGTATGGTCCTCTCAGTCTGACCATCCGTCTGAGGGTGGAAGGCTGTGCTCAGATGGAGCTGCGTCCCGAACACCTCCTGCAACCCCTTCCAAAGCCGGGAAGTGAAACGAGCATCTCGATCGGAGACGATAGACGATGGCACACCGTGAAGCCGTACGATCTCCTAGACATAAAGACGTCCCAAGATCTCCACTGAGCCCTGCTCTCTGATGGGTAAGAAGTGTGCCGACTTGGTGAGTCGGTCGACAATCACCCAAATGGAGTTGTGACCTCTGGAAGTGCATGGAAGTCCAGTCACGAAGTCCATAGATATGCCGTCCCACTTCCACTCCGGGACCTCCAAGGGCTGTACCAAGCCTGCTGGTACCTGATGCTCTGCCTTCACCTGCTGGCAGGTGAGGCATCGTGAAACGAACTCTGCCACAACTTTCTTCATGCCCGGCCACCAGTGCTGTCGTCTGAGATCCTGGTACATCTTCGCCACTCCGGAATGCACCGCCAAGGGAGAAGTGTGAAACTCTCTCAGCACCTCCTCTCGTAAAGAGACTGGTACGAAGGTACGTCCTCTGAAAAGGATGTCGTGCTCTGCTCCAAGGGAGAAACCATCAGGCGCCTGACCTGAGGATATCAGTGCACGCTGGGTCTCACAGTCAGCGTCCCCACGCTGAGCCTCTCTGACCCGCTGTAGAAGTGGAGGAGAGACTGTGAGAGACTGAAGAAAGGCTGCTCCGTCTCCTCCTCAAGTAGCTGAATGCCCATCCTCCTGCTAAGGGAATCGGCTACCACGTTCCCCTTCCCAGGAGTATAGACTATCTCAAAGTCATAGTCCTAGAGGAACTCAAGCCATCTCCGCTATCTCAGGTTCAGGTCCTTCTGAGAGAAGATATACCTGAGACTCTGGTGGTCAGAAAAGACTGTGAAGCGCTCGCCCATCAGATAGTGCCGCCAAGTCTTCAGAGCGAAGACCACTGCTGCTAACTCCAGGTCATGAGTGGCGTAGTTCTGCTCATGCGGCCTCAACTGACGTGATCTGTAGGCGATCACGGCCCGCTCCTGCATCAGGACGCACCCGAGTCCAGTCCCTGATGCATCGTAGTAAACTACGTATCCAACTCCCTCCTCAGGCAAACTCAAGATAGGTGCGCTGGTCAATCTCAGTCTCAGCTCCTGGAAGCTCTGCTGACATCTGGCTGACCACACAAAGGGTTTCCCCTTCTTGGTCAAGGCTGAGAGTGGTGCCGCAACTCTGGAGAAGTCTGGCACAAATCTCCGATAGTATCCGGCTAGGCCCAAGAAGCTCCACACCTCCGTCACGCTCCTGGGTGGCTCCCAAGCTAGCACTGCCTCGATCTTCGCGGGATCCACTACAACTCCCACCTCAGAGATGACGTGCCCCAAGAAATGGACCTCACGTAACCAGAACTGGCACTTTGAGAGCTTGCCATAAAGCTGGTGCTCTCGGAGTGTGTCTAGCACAACTCGCAGGTGGTAGGCATGCTCCTCCTCAGTCGTCGAGTATACCAAAATGTCGTCAATGAAGACCACGACAAATCGGTCGAGGTATAACTGGAAGATCCTGTTCATGAGGCTCATGAACACTGCTGGAGCATTGGTTACGCCGAACGGCATAACCAAGAACTCATAATGGCCATACCGACATCTGAAGGTCGTCTTCTGCACGTCCTCGTCTCGAACTCTAAGCTGATGATAGCCTGACCGGAGGTCTATCTTCGAGAACCACCGCGCTCCCTTGAGCTGATCGAAGAGGTCATCAATCCGTGGCAGCGGATACTTGTTCCTCACTGTCACCTGGTTCAGGCGACGATAGTCGACACACAGTCGCAAGCTCCCGTCCGCCTTCTTGGCGAACAATATCGGGGAAGCCCAGGGTGAAACACTGGGTCGGATAAACCCCTTGCTCTGCAAGTCCTCCAACTGTACCCGCAGCTCTCGAAGCTCGGTGGGGGCCATCCGGTATGCTGGAGTAGATATCGGGGCTGTCCCGGGGTACAAGTCGATGTAAAAGTCTACCTCTCTACGAGGAGGTAGCCCTGGAATGTCGTCGGGAAAGACGTCCACGTACTGGTCCACCACTGCAGGAAAAACTGGACTCCGCACGTCCACTGATCCTAGGATGAGGCTAGCCAACTGATGAGAGATGGGCTGCACTCTCCTTCGCGGAAGTCCATCCTGTGCTGCAAAGGTTCCCTTCTCGCCGGTGAAGGTAAACCTGCTCCCGTCGGTGCGAACACATCGCACCTTGCGCCTAAAACAGTCGATCTGGGCATGAACCGTGGATAGCCAATCCATGCCCAAGATGACGTCGTAAGGCCTCGACGCCGCTACAAGGAGATCCCAGCCGAAGCTCTCGCCTCCTAGAGTAAGCTCACACCGCCGGCACCAGTGCGTAATCGTCGAGTCTTCTCCCGTAGGAGTCTCTAGCTGTAAGGATTGAGCCAAAGGCTCAGTCGGAATCTCCGAGCTCCGAACAAGGGCAGAGGCTATGAAAGAGTGACTCGCTCCTGTGTCTATAAGTACTGCAGCAAGGGTGGAATAGACACAGATCGTACCTCGAATCATCTCTGGCATGTCGGGGTCGTAGGCCTCCACTGCCTCGTCCGCCTCCTCCCTGCGGACCGCCACGGTCGACCCTCTGCCTCTGCCTGGGTGGCCCCTCCACCGTCTGCTGCTCCTCTGATCGGCAAGTCGGGCAGTCACGAGCCATGTGACCCTGCCCGCCGCAGGAGTAGCACTGCCTGCCTCTCCGAAGGCTGGCACTCCGCTGTGTGCCCCGCACTGCTGAGCCGGTGTCCTGAGGCTGTCTGCATGGGTGTCTGGTCTTCCTGGACCCGAGAGTCATCCGTCGGCTACCTGCTGCCGAAGACTCAGCTACCTGTCGCCCTGCGCTAGGTCTCGCCGCTGAAGAAGGCTCTGCCAGGAAGCTCTCGATCAGGAGGGCTCGCTCCAGCACTCCCGCCTGGGTCGGAATGCTGAGGGAGATCAGCGACGCCCGAATCTCCTGCCGCAAGCCCTGCTCGAAGGTCCGGGCCCGGAATAAGGGGTCTCGTACCATGTCGGTCGAGTAGCGAGATAGGTCAGTGAACCTCGCCGCGTACTGAGCGACCGTCGTGCTGCCCTTGCGCAGCTGGAGAAGCTCCTGGATGCGCACCGCTCGGAGGGTGGCCGGGACGAACTCAGAGCGGAAGAGGCTCTCGAAGTCCGTCCAGAGCAAGGATGCCTCATCGTGAACCTGGAGCATCAAGCTCCACCATCATCCTGCCGCCGCCTGCAGGAGGCTCGCCGCGAGAATCACCATGAGATCCGCTGGTGTCCTCACTAGCCTAAAGATCCGTACCACCGCCTCTAGCCAGTCCTCGGCGGCCTGGGGGTCCGCCTCACCGCAAAACCTGGGCGGTCGCTGGCTCTGAAACTCATGAAGTGCCCTGAGGCGACGTGCATCGTCAGCGTCTGGTACTGGTAGCATCGGTGGCTCGGTGGGTAAAGCTACCGCCGGTGCCACTGCTGGCAAAGGGCCCTGCACCGAGGCCTCGTCGCTCGGTGGGCTGTCGTCACGCCCTACACTCGGAACCCTATCTGGCTGTCATCGCGGGGCCATCCTGAAAAGGAGAACAAGAGAACCATAGTCAGAACAGTATACCTGGTGATCTGGCACAAGTAATCACAAGGAAAACTTGAGACTTTCATGAAGCAGATCAGTATACCCGGTGAGCTGACACAAGTAATCACAAAGAAAACGTGAAACACACACGCAATCAATGTTTTCATGCATTAAGTCGGAAATCAGGAATCAGGGTCCTGGTGTACGGATACGTCGGCCGCCGCACCAACACTGGGCTTCCTGAACTGATAACCACACTCAATACACTAAACACTATTGCTTCATATAGGAAGAAAAGACGATCAGAGTCTGCGGTAGAACCGACCGCCTCTGATACCAATTTGTCACGACCCGACCTCGGGGCCCGTGCCGTGACTACCCCAAGCCCGCCTTCCATAGGCCAGGGGCTGGCGACTAGCACCAAGGCGTAAAATCCCGGTAAATAGGGAAGGCATTGCCTTTATAAGTAAAAACCACCACAGAGTCAGCAAGCGGAAAGTAACTAAAAAGTGCAGAAAAGTAAAGGGGGCCAGAATACAAGCCCAACTGAAAGTACAACTGAAAGGAAAAGAACAGCAATTGAAGAAAAGACGGCGGCCTCGTGTCGTCCACTGGCAATCCCACCTGAAGGGTGGGTACAGATAGCCTCCAGGCTCCTCGGGTCCCACGTCCACTCCGAGCACGTCCCACCCAGTGGTCCACCTCCAGGTACCGTCCTGCTCCACGCCCCAACCGTGATCAGCGCTGTCCGTCGTCTGCATCCAACACAACAAGGTGCGGGCATAGCCCATGCAGGGGTGAGTATAAGCTACTCAGTAAGGACCCCGAGACCCCCGAAGGTCTCCCGAAATCCACAAAGGATATAGCACAAAAGGAAGGTGCAATCACGAAGTAACATCTAACTCGACTTAGGTATATGCCCATACATATACCTAAGTCCCCATTTCTAGCTCTGCTCTTGAGCTCAAGGTCAACTCGATCCATACGTAAGCTTCATAAATATTCGGTGACCCATATTTAAAATTTTTAACTATAACTTATGTAAGAACATGGATCTTCTTTTCAGGTATGTTTTTCTCCTTTCTGGTGTTTTTGAGAAAAAGAGGAGTTTCTATAAATTTTTTAAGTGCATGCTGTGTACTTATATGTACACGCCATGTAATCTTTTGGTGTACGTATCCGTGTGTTGGCTATGTAATGGCCGAGTACATAGCCGTGTGGGGTGACCTAGAGACCGCCTAATGTGGGGGCCAGTAAAGGAAATCACATGCCATGTACTTCTATAGTACACACCATGTAATTTATTTTTTCATTAAACGGACCGAGGTCGAGTCTAATCGGAAGAAGTGTCTTCTTCATCGCCTTCTTCAACCGAGAGCATCCATACAACGTTGATCCTTATCTGAGCCCCTGATCGAGAATCTGTTCCTTGAATATAACTCTGTTAGTAGCATTGGAATCGCATCAGTGAGTTCAATATTTTTATTGAACCTCATTTCCTAATTTCTCATCTATCGTGAGTTATCCTCAATTGAACATTTTAGAAATTTTTGTAGATCTACCGCGTTCTAGGTTTATCCAAGGGTTGATGCCAGAGTATATCGATCAAACAACACTGAGGTAGGTGGTTTGTGCCTTTTCATAGATATTCTTTGAGTTATATGTGCCAAAGTGCCAATACCCATGTGCGGGGTATTGCATGCTTACGATTTTAGGCCTGTTAATTGCCTGCTATGCCTGTATGCTTGAGTAGAGTTTAATTAAATGAGAATAGGGTTAATTTCTATTCTATGGATGTTTGGCCCATTCTTGTATTTTTTATGACTGTTTAGTCATGGTTATCCTATTAGGATTCTTTTTTTCCATTCATAGTACTGATAAGATGGAGTAATATTATTATCTGACATGATATGATATGTTGTAGATTGTTTAGCCAAGTAGTTCATGAGGTTTACTTTGGCTTCTTGTTATAGTTTGTGCATGATTACTTTACATGGGGCTATGGGAACCTGATGTAGTGAGAACATATGGGAAATTGATGTTGAGGGCTTTCCAAGAGTTTCTGTTATAATTATCACACTGTGAGACCATAAAAGGGATTGACGTTGAGTGCTCTCTTAGAGAGTCTACACTTACTTTACGAGACCACAAGAGGAATTGACATTGAGTGCTTCCTCAGAGTGTCTATAGTTTACCATTAAAAGACTATAGAAGTAATTGACATTGAGTGTTTCCTCATAGTGTCTTTAATCACACTTGACTATAGGGGGAACTGATGGTGAGTGCTTCCTTAGTGAGTATTTTGTATATAAGTCCTTGAATAGTAAAGCAGAGGGGTTAGGTGTGAGAACTACCCAGAGGGTTTTTGTTTTGGTTTTGGTTGATTAATTACTTAAAATTATTGTTTGTAAATGGAACTATAGGACTGTTAACATTTGAGTACTTCCTTGTTTACTGATTCCTTTTGCTTATCACCTACCATATATATTCATAGACTATTAGGCACAAATCATTGGGTGGTTTCCTATTGGGATTAGTTTAACGCCCTATTTGGGTCATGATTTTGGTCCTAAATGGATTATATTTCTATAGGTATAGATAAGGGAAAGCACCATTCTACTTTAAGTACATGATTGCTGATGAGATGGAGAGCATGAGTCCAAGCCGAGGCTTGCGATGCTGCTGAAGATTTTATGTTTTATTTTGTACTAGGTTTATTACTTTTTACCACCCTTGTGACATGTTTGGATGCTTTCCTAGACATATGTATCATGTGTCATTTATATATGTGGGATCTAGTTATTTATTACACCTTTTGTTTACTTATTGCAGGTTTTACTTCTGCTGATATTACGATCAGTTTTACTTCCGCTGTGTTACTCTACCAATGAGGGAATAGTTTCTCCACTATCGCACCCAAGGCCCTTGCTACTAGTCGGCAACCTCTGGAATTTGGGGAAATGCGCATGAGGTAATGTGACCAACTGGGTATGAGGTGCCACTGGGTGGCTTTCGGAATAGAGACGCTATGATGTGGTATCAAGGGAATTATTTTCTTTGAGACTTACTTTTTGGAGCCTATATCCAGAGATATGAGGGAATAAGTACAAGGTAATGAGCTATGCTCGGGAGTAGCTAACTCGTGTATAGGGAAAAACCAATCTACCTCGTTATTGAATTTTTTTTGGTTTTGCAAATTTATAGTCGATTTGATTTCATCATTAGGTGATTCACATGGTTTGTGCTATTATTGTTGATATTATTAAGGTTCTATTTCTTTTGCAACCCAATGAGATGATGGTATGCCATCTCATGCATCATATAGGAACTTGTTATAAATCACATGTCTTGTATTCCTGCCATGAAATTTAGGGTGCATTAATGATTCCATGTTGTTGTGATAGACATTGTGCTAGATATACATGCTGTTGTGATAGATGCTTTGAATAGAATACCTACTGTCTGATATGTTATTAAATTGTGAACGGTTTTGTTTGAATGAACACCAAAATTCGGTTATTGAGGTGTTTTGGTTCCTAATGGATTTGAATTTGGTGGATCATTGCATTTTTTCTTTGTAAATGACATGTATAATATGTCAATATTTGATTCTTGGGGAGTATGGGCCCTCACGGATCAAAATTTGGCACTTAAATGTTCATTTTAGTGTTTTTATGGGTTTCAGAGTAGTTTATGAAGTTTATTATCCGGAAAAACCTAGAATACACAACGTGTAATGATGAATACAAGCCATGCATCCTTCTGTTTGGAATGGAACTATTTTTCTTAAGTTAACGCCATGCACTGTATGTACATGCCGTGTAGTCACTAACCGTGTTACTGATTGTGTGGGAAAAAAACGGGGTTGTGAAATCTTGGTAGAACACACTGTGTGCTAGTTGTACATGTCATGTGGTGTAGACCATGTGTCCACCTATGTGACTAATGACATGGATGGATAAATCATAGCTTATACACTCCATGTCATGTTTGAACACATCATGTAGTGTAATCCAAGTATCTGATCATGTATCGAACAAAAAGGGTCGGTAAAATCCTTTAAGTACACACCAGGTCTATCTGGAACATGCTGTGTATAGTGAGCTGTTTAATCGGCCGTGTGAATAAAAACATGGGTTGGTGATATTCATCTATTACACGTCGTGTCTGTCAGTAACATGCCACATAGTCATGTTCTAGGAGAACCATGTGGCTTAACGTGTAGAAGAACATGAGAAGGGGAAGAGGATTCAAGTACACACCGTGTGTTAGGAAAACATGCCTTGTGTTTGGGGAGTTACATGACCTGTTTGGTAGAAGTACACGAGATTGTACAAGTTTAAGGGAACACATCATGTATGGATTATACACGTCGTGTGTACATGTTTTGAAAAAATTGAACGCTTTATTTATCTTATTCCCTTATTACACTTCTAAGTTTCAGTCCCTGATAATCTTGATCCAAGGTGTGCACTTGACCTTGTAGAGTCATGCCACAGAGTCGTCCTCCGGTTGTCCGCCAGTTACAGGGCAGTGATCAGACACCATATATGGCTAATTAGGGACTACCAACAGATCCTCCAGTTGTGCCAGTCTTGGAACCAACCATCATTCCAGACACAGGTTCTGATGCATAGTTCTGAGGGTTCTTTATGAGGATGATCCAGAACATCCAGGGAGCATAGTCTCCTTCCCCGTTAATGAAATAATTGACATGGGTCTTTCAGCAGCAGCATCCTCTCACCTTCTTAGGGGATGTAGGACCATACGCTCCATATTAATGACTAAAAGCCATGCTGATGATCTTCGAGCATATGGATACTCCTCCAGAGAGGAGGGTCAAGCTTCTTATATATATGCTTTGGGATTCCCCCAATAGATGGTGGGACGTGATCTCACAAGCGGGATACCTGATAAATATGGCTTGGGGGAGTTTCAGTGTACCTTATATGACAACTTCAACTTGAAGACCTTGATGGCCAATCGAGCCGAGAGTCCATGAGTCTAGAGTAGGGTACTTTTTCTATTATGGGGTATTCTTATTGATTCACAGAGCTGCAAATCTTTACACCCATTCTAGGAGGAGATGAGTTAATCCTGGCAAAGAAGTTTGAGGATGGTCTCAGGCAGGATATCTTATCTCAGATGAACATCTTCAGATAAACTTCCATCACTTCTACAGTCAACCAGACACTGATCACGAAACGTAATCTGAGGGATTCTGGAGCTGTGGGCCAGGGAGGTTCAACATTCAGAGTTAGTTCTTCTCCAACCGATAGAAGGAAGTGCCACAGGTAGAATACATGTTGAGATCCAAGTAGGCGGGATGCACCTTCATGTGGCCAGGTGGTATGCTGTCAGCTAGTAGAGGTCAGGCATATGAGGCCACATTGCCTGAGTGACCCGGTGGAGTGCCGATCTTATGGAATGATGGGTCATCCTCAGCACTTCTGTCAGTTATTCTCACCAGTTGCTGGTGACATGAGTTCTTCTATGACTTGTTTCTCAAGAGAAGCACCACCAGTTTCTAACTAGTATGGGAACTGGTGTTCTTCCGACCATTTAGGCTGAGTTGGAGGTTATGGTCGTGGTATCCAGTCGCCAGGCATTCAGCGACAATAGGGTGGATTAGCTCAGAGTGGTCTGGAAGGGTCACATGGCTCCATTACAGGCCAAACATTTGTAGTGGAGCAGACCCAACATGAGCAGGATCTCAGACCTTATTCAGTTTGAGGTACAATTCATGTTTCCTTAGTTTTAGCTTCTGCTCTTTTCGATACAGGAGCTTCCCATAGCTTTATATCAATTGCTGTTGTGGAAATACTTGGGATCTGTATCTTTTCTTCTACTGATATATTGATCTTACAAACATTTTTCGGTACTAGAATGGCTAGTGTACAATAGTGCAAGGAGTTCCTTCTTGAGGTTGGAGGGTGTCACTTCTTATGTGACCTCTATGTCTTAGAGATGACAAACTACGATTTCATCCTTGGAAGGGACATGTTAGTTCCCTTCCAAGAAGTTGTCGATTCCTATCACCGTAAGGTGAGTTTATATCACCAAAGGGCAGACCGTTTCTTTATAAGGGAGAATGGGATGTCCAGGCTAGTAGAGCAGGTCCTAAGCATCATGGGATAGAAATAGTTACAACTTAGATTAATGTTATATATCTGGATAACCATTGGAATTCACAAATGGACTTTACACCAGTGGTGGATTATTTCAGGGATGTCTTTATAGAAGACTTTTCAGGTTTCCCTCCAGAGCAAGAGGTGGAATTTTCAACTGAGATTATGTCAGGAGTACCACCAGTGTCTATTCATACATATAGGATGGCTAAACCAGAGATGCAGGAGCTCAAGAATCAATTGGAGGAGTTGTATGAAAAGGGTTTCATCCAACCCCGTACTTCTCCTTGGGGTTCACCTATCTTTTTTGCGAAAAAGGCTGATGGTACCCTCAGTCTTTTTGTGGATTATCAGAAGTTGAACCAGTTGACGTTCAAGAATCAATATCCCTTACTGAGGATTGATGATCTCTTTGATCAGATTAGAAGATCCTGAGTGTTCTCGAAGATTGACTTGAGGTCCGGTTACCATTAGTTCCACATTAGACCATCAGATATACCACTTACAGCCTTTCGGAGCAGGTATAGTCAATACGAGTATATGATTATGCCATTTGGTCACATGAATACACTTGTAATTTTCATGGAACTGATGAATCGAGTGTTCCATCCATACTTGGATTAATTCATGGTAGTATTCATCGATGATACCATGGTGTACTCTCACACTCGACACGACCATGCTACCCATCTTGAGATCATTTTGAGTACACTAAGAGAGCATCAGTTATATGCTAAGCTCTAAAAATGCCACTTTTTGATAGACCAGATTCACTTCTTGGGACACATTATCTCGGAGACACGAGTATCAGTAGACCCAGAATAAGTGAGAGCAGTAGTTTCATGGGCGAATACGAAGAACGTCATTGAGATACTGAGTTTTCTAGGGATGGCTAGATACTACTAACGTTTCATACAAGACTTTTCACACTTAGAAGCACCATTGATGGGACTAACTAATAAGGGTGTAATGTATTAGTGGTCAGATTCTAGTGAGTCAGCCTTTCAGGAGCTGAATGGGAGGTTGAATTTAGCATCGATACTAGTATTTCCAGAGCTGGGTAAGAGCTATACTATGTATTGTGATGCATCAGGTATCATGCTTGGAGCTGTGCTTATGTAGGTGGAAAGAGTTATTACGTACGAGTCTCAGTAGTTGAGGACACATGAGAGGAATTTCCCAACACAAGATCTCGAGTTGTTAGTATTTGTTCATGCTTTATGCTGTTAGAGACACTATCTTCTAGGAGAGAATTTTTTTGGTACTCACTGACCACAATAGTCTCAAGTATATCTTCACTCAACGTAATCTGAATTTGAGACAACAAAGGTTGGTTGAATACCTTCAATCATTTTACTTAGAGCTTGCCTATAACCTTGGAAAGGGAAACACATTGGCTAATGAACTGAGTATGAGGACTCAGATACATGTAGTTCACGAGGCCTACAGCGAGTGGTAGCTTATGGCTCTTTTCTCTGAGATGTATTTGGAGGTGCACGATATACAGGGGTAGACTTTTCATTATTCTATGGTTATTACCTATACTCTTCTTGATCAAGTGAAAATGAGGCAGGTATCTATTTCTGAAGGCCTATTCCTACGAGAGTGTGTGTCAGGAGAGGACCCTATTCCTGGATGGGACGTAGGCGAGGATTAGATCTTGCGTTTCCAGAGGTGCGTATGGGTGCATGGAGACATAAACAAGGAGTTGATGCGGGAATTTCATTCCTCAATTAGGGTAATTCATCCTGTTGTCACCAAGATGTATCATGATATACACTATCAGAATTGGGGCTAGGTAAGAAGAGAGAAGTTTCTAGTTTTGTCATTAGGTCTTCCACCTATTAGTAGGTGAAGGCGGAGCATCAGTGACCAAAAGGGCTTTTGCAGCAGTTAACCATTTTTGAATATAAGTGGAATTATATCTTTATGGAATTAGTGACAAGTATGTCGAGGTCACCTCGATGAAATGATGTAGTTTGTATTTTCATTGACAAACTCACCATGGTAGTTCACTTCTTTCCGATCAAGGAGACATTCAGTGTTGATGATACGAGAAGATCGTACATCTGAGAATAGTACATTTACATGGATTTCCACACTCCATTGTTTTAGATTGGGATGAAGATTTTAATTCCCAGGTCTGGCAGGGGCTATAGAAGGCTTTGGGGAAACAGTTAGTTTTGAGTACAACTTACCATCCCCAAATAGATGGCCAGTCCGAGCATATGATTTAGGTTCTTGAGGACATTATCCAAATATGCATCCTATATTTTTGAGGATTCTGGGAGAAACACATAACTCTTTTGGAGTTTTCCTACAATAATAGTTTTCAAGATACTATTATGATGACCCCTTATGAGGCTTTGTACGGTAATCCATGCCGATCACCCATTTTCTAGATGGAGGTAGGAGAGGAAGATATGTTGGGACCTTGTCTTGTCTTGGAGACCATAGAGTAGATAGAGTTGATTCGAAAGATGATGGCTACTTCACAGTGACAACAGAAGTCTTATGCTGATTGAGGAAGATGACCTCTAGAGTTCGAGGTCAGGGATTGGGTTTTCCTGTGTGTAATAGTGAGGTTGGGACCCAGGAGGATTAGTAGTCTGGGTAAGCTTTCGCCGAGGTACGTCGGGCCAATTGAGGTATTGGAGAGAGTTGGGATGGTTGCCTATCATTTGCAGTTACCATAGAGGTACCAGGCTATGCATGATGTCTTCTACATTTCTCATCTTCGACATTACTTCTCAGATCCATGTCATGTTTTCCAACCCAAAGATGTTGTGTTAGAGGTGGACGCATCCACAAAAGAGCATCCTATCTGGATTGTTGATCACAGTGTGAAGGTTCTCCATGGATGGTCTATTCCTCTAGTATGCGTGCTATAGCAGCACAAGTGAGTACAAGATGAGACTTGGTAGAGGGAGGCTGCTGTATGACCCCAGTGGTCGGATATTTTTTTGGATTCCTCTTCTAAGCTACCTTGCTAGGGAAATTCGGGGATGATTTTTTTGGGGGGGAAGTTTGTAAGAACCTAGATCTTCTTTTCAGGTATGTTTTTTTCCTTTATGGTGTTTTCGAGAAATAGAGGTGTTTCTGGAAATTTTTTATGTAAACACTATTTACTTATATTTACATGTCGTGTACCCTTTTATTGGACATCATCATGTGTTGGCTGTGTAACGGCCAAGAACACAACCCTGTGTGGTGACCTGGAGACCACCTAATGTGGGGCCCAGTAAGGGAATGTACATACTGTGTACTTCTAAATTACATGTTGTGTAATTTATTTTTTTCATTAAATGTACTGAGGTTGCTTCTAATTGGTCGAAGTGTCTTCTTCTTTTCCTTTTTCAACCAAGAGCATCCTTATGACACCGATACATTCCTGAGCCCCTGATTGAGCATCTGTTCTCCGAATCGAACTCCATCATTTGCATTGGAATCACATCGTTGAGTTCTATCTTCTTCTTCAACCTCGTTTCCTGATTTATCTTTTCTCATGAGTTATCATCAGTTGAACATTTTAGACATTTTTGTAGATATAAAAAGTTCTAGATCGATCTAAGGGGCGACACCAAAGTATATCTATCATACAAGGCCGAGGTATGTGGTGTGTGCCTTTCCGTAGATTGTCTCTAAGTTATATGTGCAAAAGTGCCAATACCCATGTGCGGGGTATTGTGTGTTTATGGTTTTAGCCCTGTTAATTTCCTGCTATGCCTATATGCTTGATTAGAGGTCAATTGAAAGAGAATAGTGTTAATTTATATGTTATGGATGTCTTTCCCATGCTTGTATTTTTTATGACCGCCTGGTCCTTCTTATCCTATTAGGTTGCTTGGTTTTCATTCCTAGTGCTGATAGGTTGGAGTAATATTATTATATAACAAGCTATGATATGTTTTAGATTGTTTAGACAAGTAGTTCTTGAGGTTTACATTGAATTCTTATTATCTTTTGTGAATTATTTCTTTACATGGGGCTGCAGGAACCTGGTGTAGTGATACCATAGGGGAAATTGACGTTGAGGGCTTTCCCGAAGTATCTGTTATAATTATCACACTACGAGACCACAGGGGTGATTGACGTTGAGTGCTCCCTTAGAGTCTCTATAGATACGTTACAAGACCACAAAAGGAATTGATGTTGAGTGATTCTATATAGTGGTTGTAGTTTACCATTAAAATACTATAGGGGTAATTAATGGTGAGTGCTTCCTTAGAGATTCTTTAATCACACTTGACTATAGGGGGAATTGACAGTGAGTGCTTCCTCAAAGAGTCTTTTGTATATCATTCCTTTTATAGTAAACCAGAGGGGTTAGTCTGTGAGAAATACCCAAAGGGTTTATTGTTTTTGTTATGGTTGATTAATTACAAAAATGTAATGTTTATAGCTGGAACTGTAGGACTATTTAATTTTGAGTACTTCGTTTTTTACTGCATCCTTTTTCTTATCACCTTCCTTATATATTCTCTAATAGTTAGACACAGATAAATGGGTGGTTTCCTACTAGGATAAGTCTCACACCATATTTGGGTCATGATTCTAGGCCCAAACAGATTATATTTCCGTAGATATAGATAAGGGAAATCACCCTTCTACTTCAGGTACTTGATTGCTAAGAAGCTGGAGAGCATGGGACCAAGCCTAGGCTTGTGATGCTACTGGAGATTTTCTGTTTTATTTTAAACTTGTTTTACTACTATTTTTGCACATTGTGACTTGTTTGGATTCTTTCCAAGATATATGTATCATTTGTAATTTATATATGTGGGATCTTGTTGTTTATTACTCCCGCTGTTTACTTATTTCATGTTTCACTACGTCCGCTATTACTATCTATTTTTCATCGGCTGTTTTACTCTGGAAATGAGGGCATAGTTTCCTCAATATCACACTCAAGGCCCTCACTTCTAGTCAGCTTCCTCTGGAGTTTGGGGAAATGTGCTTGAGGCCATGTGACCAACTGGGTATGGGGTGCCTTTGGGTGGCTTCCAGAACCAGGACGTTACAACATAATTTTTTTGAAAATATTATTTCATCAAAACTACTTCTAATGATCATGAATCAGTTGCTCAAACTTTTATTCCATACAAAATCTATTTCTCTTCATTTCATTCATAGTTAATCTATTGTAAATTTGTATATGTCACCATTTTTACAAACATGTAAAATGTTTATCTTAGATCATTGATTTCTTCATGATCTTAGTAACATTAATAAAATCATATAATTATTTGACTTTTTGAAGATTTTCCTAAATTAGTGATGTTAAAACACTTTTCACTATCTCCCATAACTTCATAACATAAAAATTATTAACTTTTATTAAACAACTTTCTCACCTAAAAAACATTAGTAACAAATTATTTTGAAAAAGAATAAAAAATATGTTCTAAAAGTAACATAGAGGAACCTAAATTATCTTTGTCACAACCTATCTTTATGTTCATTAATATATATCAAAAAATATCCTTTTGCTTATAAATATTTAATTTAGATTGTCTGTCTTTCTCTGGGAGAAAAGATAGAACTTATGTTCAAATATAGGTTTAGTGGATACTAAAGGATCATATAGAACATTGAGGTGAAAATATAATCTCACTCAGATAAAATCAGTAGTGGTGTTCCATGAATACATACAAATTCTATTGTTCAAATATTCTCATCTTGATTAGGTGAGAAGTTATCCTGAATGGAAATGGAGTGAGAGAAAATTAAATGGTGGTCTAGCACAACACATATAAAATTATTTCTTTTGTATTTTATTGATAGACATATGAAAAAATCTAGATTTATATTCCATAATTTCTGTATAGGTATGGGAAATTTTTGGATCATCCATTTGAACGTTTTCCTTCTTTCCATCACTTGATAACACATATGAAACATTAAAATATATTCTTTAGTCTCCTTCATATTCCCCCACAAATAGTGTTCTCAGAGATCTCTATACATCATTATGATACCTTAGTGAATAGAGAATTTTGAGTTATGGGAGTGACCCAGTAGGTCCTTATTTATCTCCATCTCCGAGGGAACACATATTTCGCTCCAAAATATCCCAACTCCATCATAAAAAATGTGATGTTTTAGGATTTCCATTCTTTATAGAACCCTTCATTTTTATATCCCTTTATCCTCAATTTGATATTTCTTAATCATTTCTTGTACCGATGTCTTAAAAATCATTTGATAAATTTAGGATGACATTAATTTCATAATTATTACCATTACCATCATTTTCATTTGAAATAGTATCATTTCATTATCAATTATAATCATATATAAGTTTTCATGATATTTTATACTTATATTATCAACCACTTTATTATTATTGCCCATATGGAAGTGAATTGAGATTCTATAATCCATTATTAGATCTAACAATCTTTATTGGTGCATATTTAATATCCCTATATGTGAATATAAATTTTAGTCTCTTATGGATCATATATATATAGGACTATTCTATCAAGAGAGACATTTCATCCACATAATCAATAGAAAATTACCATAGAAAAGTTTAGATCTAGTGGTTGATAACATTTCTAAAAAACAATCAAATTTCTCAAGGACTAGGTTATAAAATTATTATCTTACATGTGTAAAAAACGTAAAAAAAATCATTAAATAATCACTATAAATTAAAAATAATTCCCCACTGATGGGTAGTGTGTGTCTTTTCAGTGGTTGGCCTATATTTCTACTCCATAAATCACTATTCTCATTCATCTATCTAGAAATACATCACTCTTATATTTGTAATATTAATTATATGGTTGTAAAATCATAATATTGTTTTCACATTTGACCAATAAAACTCATCTAATCCATGAAAACTACATAGATATTACATTTGATGGTATAAGTTTATCAATAATCACCATACTCTTTAAAATATACAATTATATTAATTTACATATGATAATATTCTAGAATAATGATACTTTACCCATTCGAAAAATATATATTATTTTTCATAGAACTTATCCTTCCTTAATGTATTTAGTAAATCATTAAAATTCTCCTCATGATCCTCCATTATTTTAGAGTATAAAAGAGTATTTCCTATAAAATAAAACACATATTTATCAAGGTGATCTCTAATGTTGTTATTTTATTTAGTCAATGAATTGAACTGGACAATTCATGAGTCCAAATGGATTGACTATGAGTTCAAAGGGATTATAAAATGAATGAAATGCAATATTGGGAATATCATCCTTCTTCATCCTTAACTGGTGGTATCTCAACTAAAGTTAGACATTATATAATTATTTTGAACTTCATTACTAATTTATAAAGTCATGAATTTGTGTAAAATTATATGTGTTATTTATCATGATCATTTTGAATTCATGATAAAAAATATAAATACACATATACCTATCCTTCTCCTTGATAAATAGGACTAGTGAAACCCACAGTAAATTAATGATGTTTATGAAACCCATGTCTATATTTTATTTTAATATCTTCTTTAATTCATAATGTTCAATGGGGAATTTTTTAAACTGATACAAGGATATCATTATAGATTTTGGTATAATATATAATCAAAACTCTATCTCTTAGTCAAGGGGAAGACAATGCAATTCATGGGAAATACAAGATTAAAATAAATTAAAATATGTATGTATTCAAGAGTTTTCCCATTATTGGAGTCAAAATTTTTATTCTAAAATTATTTATCTTGTGGAAACCTTATCCATTCATTTAATTAATATTCTAAATGATATTCATTGTCCCACTTACACCTGCACAATATGAAATCCCAAAACTGATTCACTCTCGAGTAACAAAACTCAATTGGCCACATGGCCTCAAGTGAGCGACACCATATTCCAGAGGCTACCAACTAGAATCGTGGGCCTAGAGTGTGTCATTGGGGATACTATTCACTTAGGTTAAAGTGGATCACATTTCTGTAAGCATTATATAAATGAAGAATTAAAAAACTATAATATTGTACAAGTTAGTTGAACAAGAATTACACCCATGTAATATGTAATTCTGAAAAGCTATAAATTATATCATATAAAAAATGATGGGCCGAAACTATAAAAAACAAAAATTAGTTAAACATTGTAGTAGATCAACAACATAATACATGATATACAATATAATAAAAAATGTAAAAACTATCCATGAACCATCAGCATTGTCCTATTCATCTTCTACAAATTTCCCATTATAATATATGCAGTCCTATGTAAAAATAAGGACACTTACCATTGTACACTCAAATGATCATATAATGACCATAGGTTCCATTGCAGGATATGACAAGGTTTGAGATAAATCATTGTAGGCTACCACTAATGGCATCTATAAGAATCTAGTATGTGAATATAAATTATAACCTTATGCAGTTATATTAAATTAAAGGAGTAGAAAATAAAATCCAATACCTTATTCAGCCTTAACTTCTATATATTAACATGGATGAATTTATTGATTAGTAGATGTATTATTATTAAGTTATAGTGGTAATCAAGGGGGACAAAGAAGATAATATAAAGAAGGATCCAAGGATATCCAAGGCATGCATGGCATGCGGGGTCAATCCAACGCATAATAATCAATCATGATGTTTTTATATAAGGTTATGAGTGTAATAAAAGTTTTAAAATAATGTAATTCAACTCTAGAAGAGTATAACTGAGTTTATGGAGCTCATCCTTAGTAACCCTAGGCTAAAAATAACCTGGTCCAATGTACTGAATCCTAGGTGATATGTGTTTGAAGACATTAAGTTATATCCAAGGAGTGTATCCAAGGAATTATAATATATTGAATACCGTCATGTGAATCATCATTAAAATTTTAAGGAAATAATGTAATAAGAAAAGGCCCCGATAATGTGGGGGGTATATCCCATATTAATAGGCTCAATGAATTATAATTCCGTCCTCTAAGTGCTCAAGGATTTCCCTCAGGATTCCAAGGCGAGCACATGTATAATCATTCCTATAAATATTAAATTGGTACAAATTTTATTGGTACCATATAATCATTTCATTTAGATACATATTTCATCATAGTCCATGAAATACTTATTCTAATTACAATTCATTTGGTACATTGAATTACTTTTCATCATACATGACAAGGTAAAATTAGGACTATCAACCTATAATCAATAAAATTATATTTTAGAATTCCATTTAATTTCTATAAATACATATTTTTAAATTTATAATTTAATGGATTATTTATCATGATGAAACACTTACCTTATCAAAGTGAAAGTCATTCACACCTTATTGGTGTTTCATGTAATGCTAATATGGGTTACTAAAGTCCTAACAAAAAATCCACCCTATCTGGGGTGGTCAACATTGATGTCTCATACTCTAGTGATGTCAATAAGTGTCAATAGGGTCATAGAATATAATATATAGTAATTAAATAAATTTATATGAATTTTAGAATAAATTTCCAGTGATACTACCATGATAACAATGACAAAACATTAAAAAAATGTTGATATGTTGAGGTCAATGTCATAGACAACTACCACATGAATTTAGTAGATTTCTTATAATTTATACTAAATTGGATTGTCCTAAATTAAATGAATATAGAGTAATAAATGATTTTCTTGATAATAGGGAGTATGATCATGAATGCGTTTTTCACCACATATGGAGACCAAAATAAATAAAGGAAGATAATAGACTGGATATCTCACAGATAGGGATCCAACAAGATAGATGGGGGCTTCATTGGAGTATGGGAAAAGAACATATCGAAGAACCTAAGATGGTTCAATGGGTGGAGCTTCTAATGATACAGGGAGAGGGGTTCTTTCCAGTACATGAAATAATGATGAAGGGGTGATGTCCTTTAAATTGATATTGAAAACATTCATTTCCACTCAATATTTTAAGAGGTTTTCTAGTTTGGAAATATAGTTGGCCAACACTTGTCCCAACTGTGCACCATGGACTACCCTAAAAGACCCCTCGCTCAAGATGTTAACAGGAAAATACTAACCATTTGTAACCCTTGGAAAACACCTATACAATATGTCCATCGAAAGTCAAATATCTATGTGACATGGACTTCATTCTTTCTACTAATCACGTAATATTCATATTTTCTACAAATGTTAGGGATATGGCCTCTAAAAAATCCCCAAAAAATCCTTGTTTTCTATATATAATTACTAGGAATATTTAATGTGTAAAACCAAAACATTTATATAAAATTATAATATCTCATACCTTAACGAAAAATAGTTTCGTATGCTCTTTCTCACAAATTGAACTCATCATCGAGTTGTGTTTCCAGTTGTGGGGAAATTATTTGTGATAATAACTACATATACTAAGCATGTCTTTCAGACTCCATCTCACAAGTCTCATCATGTACATGATCATGCTAACATAAAACACAGACTACAAGGAAAAAACCTTCATCAAAGATCCTCTATGCTCAGATAATTTATGCATATGGTGTATTCCACAAAAAAAGAATCATCATCCAATTAAAAATCATTGAGATCCAATATATGCGAAGGTTTATCTCACTAAAAGAGAATATTTTAAATATGTAAGATATCATCCATGGCATAATAACTCTATTTTAACAACAACCTATAGGACACCAACCCGACTCAATCCAAGATCTCAAATAGCTTGATGAAATAAGGTGACATCTTCACATACATCTACATCTGTTGATTTCCCATCATGGGTAATACTCATAGTAAAACATGATCCCCAACCTCAAACTCTAGAGTATATTTATGGATATTGAAATTCTATTTCTATCTATACTTAGAATTATCCATATGTTTTATCATTAAATGAACTAACTTTGATGTATCCTTCTTGATATGGGGACATAGTAGCACTACCTCCAAATAACTATCCAACACATTGGTGAACTCCATGTATGGCCATACAAGTCCAATACATATCCATTTTTTCAAGAATTCTATTATTATAAGGAAAATATATGTGGGTATATGTTGGTCCCATTAACACCCTAAAAAATTTCAATGTTTTAAAGTATATCCTCTATCACCTTTATAGTTATTTCTAACTATCTATCAGTCTGATGGTGAAAATTTATACTTAGATGCACCTTCGTACCCAAATATATTTGTAACCATTTTGATAAAATTATTGTGAAATGATAATCCCTATATGAAATGATATTATTAGGGTCCCTGTGTATCCATATAATTTATTAGACATATATTCTTCTTAGATAATCACCTGAGAAATTATCTAAGATAGCAAAGCAGTGGCCTACCTTCCTCTATTGATCCCTGACTACCCAAAACACATAAATTCATCAAGGAAACCTCAGTAAACCAACCAAAAACCTATCATGACATTATCCCATTTCAATTTTGGGACTTGTATTGGCCGTAACAAGATATCAAGCCACATGTGTTTCACCTTTACTAGATGAAAGGCGGAAAACCTACAGATAAACTCAATATTTAATGTTTAATCTCATTCCAAAAAATACTAGTGACACATCTCCAAATACATTTTTGAGATAATTGAGTGAAATACACATAACAAAGGATATGATTATCACATGATCTCATCCAATGTTTCTGTAGGAATCTAGATTTACATAATTATATGTAATATGTTGTCTCCATCAACTGACCAATCAGAAGCATGACCCTCACCTCAAATACTTTCCACATGACCAAACCTTCAAGGTTTAAAAATACATTCTCTTCACCCTATCAAGAAGTGAATATGTATATAATAAGGCTTTAAAAAAGGTCTGGTAATTAATTTCATAAAACTATAGGTGTATCTTAAAAAATAATCCCACCAACTTACATTCATCATTTTCTTGCTAAACAGCTTCCTCCAAAACATTCTAGATCTGCGCATCAACAATGAAATTTCCCTTAGAAGGTGTATAGGAAATAAAAATGTCAAATAAATGAAGGTATTCAACCCACATTCACTATCAATGATTCAATCCACACAATGAAAATATATATTTGAGGATCTTGTCTTTCATAAGCACTATAGAGAACTCCCCAATAAAATAACAAGTCTAATAATGAAATTCATTAACTACTATTTTAAAATAGAGGTTATGTGTCAGATAATTATGCTCATAATGCCTCAAATGACGAGACTCATACAAAATTAATTAATCATTCTATATCAATATTTCACCCATCCCATTTCATGATGCATCACAATATAGTGTATATCCTCTTCTAGGCTCTAGTAGAATCTGGGTAAGTGCTGAATTAATTCTCAATTTCAGAACCTAAAAGGCCATCTCACATGCTTTAGTACAAGATAACTTCACACCATTGTTATTCATAATTATAAGAGGTTTTATAAGGAATTATAATTCATATATGCAATGCCTTTAAAATCTATCTATCCATATGAGATTCCTTATGTAAAACACATTTTTGGGTTTATCCATGGAAACAACATCACTAAGATTATCTACTATAACAGATACTCCTGATTCGGAGATAATATGTCCCAATATGTTAACCATGTTGATATAAAAGTGTCCATTTTTGAGAATAGATTATAACAGATGCTCCATTAGTGTACTGAATTGAATATAGGGATGTTGGGTATGGTTTCTTTTAATAAAATACTACAGCAAGATTATATCCAAAAAATGACAAAGGAATAAAAATAGAAGTGAAAAAACCCTATTAATGATGGACATGAAAACAATGGGTGCAGTTGTAAGACCAGATGGCATAAATATATAATCAAATAAATAGTAAATACTTTTGAAATCCACAAATGGTATATATGAAGGTCTAACTCCCACATGATGATATCCTGATCTCAATTAATTCTTTGAGAACATATTATATCCTTAGATCTAGTTGAAGGGATAATCAATTTGATGAATTGGATAATAATTCTTAACCATAATCTTAATCAAAATAGTGTAAATCCTTGAATATTTTCACGGATCCATAAAACTTCTTGAAGAGAAGGATAGGTAATCCCCAAGGATAAGTATAGGGTCAGATAAAACCTTTATATTCTAAATCCTCAAAATTTATCAAGATCTTATAAATATCAGTAATTTTTATCCTATAAAAATAAATCGATAATTGAGATCCTCCTTGAACTATCTCAATTGAAAGATCTACCTCTCTCTCTGTTGTCAGTCCAGATAATTCTTATACTAAAACATCCTTGAAATGATTTACCCCCGACAGAAAATCTCTTAGATTCACCATATGATTATTCCATGAAATCATTGTAAATATTCTTCCTCACTCGACCTAGACCATGATGAAATGGTCTAGAATAAGTTAGTTGGACAATCCGTTTTATATTTTATACATATCTTTCACCCATAGGTGATTCGAAAGTCACCCTTTAGTAATAACAATTAATATGGGAATGATAATCCATGTTCTAATCCATCCCATGTATGACATCAATCCCTGCCATCTCAAGGATAAAGTGATTTTGTGAGAATCTATATATTCCAACGTCAAGAGGATAGTCCTTTCATTGGAATATACCCTCTAACCGTACACCGAATAGTGTGTCTAGGGTCATCACCTTAGAAAAGTACCAAATTTCCATCCCAAGGCTTTCCAACATAGATAAATAGATAAAATAGCCCCATTTAACTATTTCCAATAATGTAGTTATGATAAAAGATGCTTCTATAAGAGTTACATGCACATTATCTAATCATGCACTATGCTTGTTGAGTATCTGCTATAATGTGTGAAACTAGCTAGATATACAACCTTAAGATTTATGTCGACTACAATGATAAATTATACTATGCTGATAGTAAAAATTAGATGTCTAGATATGTTGTTTTGCATTCCTTCCTCAACCTATTCAACTAGTGATACGCTATCTTACCACCAGATGTAGAGTAACTGATCCTATTCCTAAAATTCGTGATATAGTGATTTGTCTTATAGTATAAGTTGTTTGAAATTAATAGAAATATTATTGAGGATAACCCATATGGACACAATATCTGGACACCCATGGGTCTCTATCACACTGAGGCATCACATGAACAAGATGTAAACATAGATGGTATATAACAGAGCTCACCATGTAGATACACTAGCCTCCACTACATTTATAAGAACCTCCAAGGAAATACTTCATGATCCTGAAAAAAGTTTTTCCCTATCTTAACACTGAACCTCTGTTCCCTATTTAATCACCTTCATTCATGTTTCACTTGGTAAAAAAATAATGATACACGGTCTCTAAAATTGTAGATATAGGAAAGAAACTCAAAGGAACATGGATGGAATAACTGATCCCGTCATTAAGACTTTTTTATTATGATATATAATCACTGGTAGGAATTAGTGATAACTGTTTTAGTTTTGTGAATCTATATAGATTTTCCATGGAGTAAATATCTCATTTCCCTTGGTGCATGAACACCCAAGCTCTCTATGCTATCATTTTCGTACAATAAATTAATTATATGAGGTAGTATGTAAGGTAGCTAATACCATTCATTGATGTTTAACAACCTGTATAATCAAATCCCACCAGCACTTGACTAAATCCATCACAAAGTAGGTGGTGAGCTTGACCCACCTCTCTAGAGGGATGTCTAAAATGCTTGAAGATAGATAAAATAGATTCTATCCATGGCTCAGCAACCTAAGGACTACCATCCCCCAAGAATATGAAGGATGATTCAACTAGAATTTATTATTACGATCAGACATAGTAGGTGGAGGTCTTGGAGAACCCTTCAATTCCTATATCATGCATAGAAAAATCTCTTGAAGGTAATAATTAATAGATAGTTCAGGGATATAATGGGGTGCCATTGGTGGCACAACTCGATGTAACACTGGTGGATCGGGTACCAAAACCTATAGACCTTGGTCATATCCACCCTATGAGAAAATCACCAAAAAACTTCATGGTGTAATATATCTACAACTTTAAAACACATGCCATAGAAGAATATTTGATATTAGATGTAATTACTTGATATCTTGGAATTAATGAAAAGAGTTCTCTACCTAATATACTTCCCAAACTACGCCCATCGAAGATTTATGTATTCATATGTAATCATGTTTTAACACATAATGTTTCAAGTATATAGAGATGGGTCATTTTTAATTTAAGGAGGAATATTATATATAAGTTATAGTTGGGATCACCATTTACTAGAAACCATTTACATTATTAGTAATAATTTATATTTTATGTTCTTAAGTGAATATATACATAATATATGATTTTATTAAATTCATTACCATCCCTAGTTGATAATTTCCCATACAATTTATAAATTGAGACCGAAAACTATGTAATTACATCCATCCCATCATATATTCAGTCTTAGAATGTATTGGGTATTGTATGGAGGATTGATTCGATGAATTGACCATTTCAATTTATAAAGGCCCATACAGTTTAACAATTCAAATTGGTAGTCCTATAACAATAGCTAAAATTATTCTTATGTAGCCAAGGATACATAGCTTATATTGTTTGAAATTGGTTATTTTAGAAGACAACATCAATCTATATAGGAAAACCCATATAGGTTTACATTGAAATTTTGTACAAACAATTTCCATTCTATGCAGAAGATGATATTTTCATAGAAATATATCATATACAAGGCACACTAAATAATCAAAATCAATATAATAAATACAATATGTAAAATTTACAAATATTTCAGGGCATATTCGTGAAAAGTGAATCATATGATTCAATAATAGTTAATGTAACAATGTTCCTTTCCATATTGGTTCAAGGATGTATTATTCATGAAACATAAAAAACACCACAATTTATGTGAATCACCAAAATGTGAATATATATAAATGATAATGGGAAGAATATAGGAAAGAAATATCTCATTCCCATGAAACAATGTTTCTACCCAAAACATGTGTTAGATACTCCCATAAAAAACATTTCACTTTGTTTCATCATGTACCTAATATCTAATCTAAATATCCCAAACAATAAGACAAAAAATGGTAATTTCCCTTTGATACCACTTTGTGATATCCTAGACCCCATTCACTCCTAAGTAAGTAATCTCTATCCTCCACATGGCCTCATACATGACTACCCATACGAAAAAAGATGTAGACTATCTGGGAATGACTTCCTTGTGTCTATAGGAATACTACGATATCAGGTCAAAAAAAGGTTAGATAAAGATATTAATGAAGAAGAATAATTATAATAAGAATGTTCAACATAGAGAAACAAGGAGGACACCCCCACAAATAAGTAATCATCAAAATATGTAAAATTTATCATATAAAAATGATAATGGAATTCCTCTATAATAATGGAAAAATAAGAAAACTTTGATGTAGAAATATTATACAAAACATGATATACAAAATAATCACAAATAGAAAAAATTATCCATGCATATTGAGCACTTTCCCAATCATATATATCCAATCTCCGAGTATAATGATTATTCTTAGGTTTCCTAAGAGGGATGCTTCCATTTTTACACACCTATTCTCATATAATTTTCCCTAGATCTGAAAAATTAGTTTATTGGGAGTGTGATAAATCTCTGTAAGCCCCTCCTAATTGTGTTTATACAAATATAGTGTGACAATGTGTTGGTATATAAAATTAAGGAATATAAAATAATAACCCAATACCTCTTTCAGCCTCACCTAGGGTATTTAAACATGATTCCATTGATTTATCAGCTAGGGGATTATAACTAAATTTTAAGGGAAATCACAGATGATAATGGTGATAACATAAAATATGATCCATAGAGAACCAAGGAATCTGTGACCTTAAGGGCTGAGCCAATCCATACTAGTAATAATTTTATTTTGTCTATAAGGATTTTATTGTAATCCAATGGGTACACAGAAGGTATTATAATGTAATAGAGTCTAACTGAGTCCATGGATCTCATCCACAGTAATCCAGAGCTATGCATGACTAGGCCCAATGGGGGGAGTCCACAGTGACACTTTTATAAAGAGTTCAAAGTGAATCCAATGAGTGATTCCAAGGAATTATAAAATTTGTAATAGTATATTCAAGTGAATCATCAACAAAGAACAATAGAATTCATGTAATAAGACCAGGGATATAATCCATGGTGGATATCTCCATTGTAAATTGATTAAATTGTTTAGAATTGTGTCTCTTGTGTGCTTTAGTAATTCCCTTAAGAACCCAAGGTGGTATCAAGTGAGAGTGTCCCTACAAAGATGAAATAGGTCCAAATTTCATTGAAACATTATACTCATTTAATTTAAAAAAATATGTCATCATATTACATGTAACACTTATTCTTATTTCAATTAGTTATGTTCATCCAAATACATTTCATCATACATTACATGTTAAAACAAGGAAACACAAATAAAATCAATTCAATTATTTTTTCCAAGGTGAAGTGATATATATAAATATATAATTTCAATTTAATACTTTAAAAATTTATTTAGTATGATGAAACATTTACCTTATCATTGGTCAATTCATGTATGATGGTTTCTAGTACTGATGAAGAATGATATGGGTCATACGAAACATTTACCTATGTAATTATTGATGATCATTATGATATTTACATGGTGATAAACTCTATAAACAATATAATTGAATCACAGAATAAAAAATGGATAAAAAGTTGAAACCAAAATACATAATCATCACATATTATATAATATAAATTTATAAAAATAAGGAATTACCATGTGATAAATTATTTCTTTGTTAATAGATCTGGAAATAGATCTATGTCCTACCATAGTTTTTTCATATGGATAAAGATAAAATACCTCAATAGATGATGTTTATGTGTTCCAAAAATCACCAAACAACGTTATAAGAATGTCTGGGTTCTAAATTGATATAACCAATAACTTGCATTGTTTTCCTTTGGTTACCTCATGAATCACATCCAATGGATTCTCTTTGATATATCTTGACTTGAAATTAGAAGGTGGAAGAAGATCTCTCTCTATTCATGGAAACATTCAATGTGAAGGGAGATATATAAGGCTTCAATAGGATTCCGTGGATTTTTTGTGCAAAAAAATCAAATGAATTGACTCTCTTGACAAATAATATAGTTGGGTTTATATACCAGTAGGGTTAGAAATTAAAATTTTCAAAAGAACCGTTTAGTATTTACATAATCCATGTGCTACCCCATGCCTATAATAATAATAATATTATTATTATTATTATTATTATTATTATTATTATTATTTCTTGATATGTACTAAAAATGTGAATTTAATTAACTATTATTTAATCCAATAATATTCAATATATATTATTTCCCTCCAGACCATTAAAATCGGTCAACCATTCCTGCAAAATATTTATTGTTCCATGAATAAAGATTATTTATTTAATAAATAAATATCACTACATTGGTAGAAAATAAATAAATAAATATTATATTCACTTAACATAAAATAATAATATATTAAATATTCCAATCAAACAATATTCTACCAACTAACTAGTGACAAAATATATGAGATCGAGAAAACATGAATAATTATTAATCCATATATGTGAATACTATTACTCAACATGGTAAATAATAAATAAATAATGTATTATTTGAATATGATTCTGGATACAGCTAGTGTGTCACCCTCTTGGCCCCTTACATTGCGGAATTAGGTGAAGAAGCCTAAATTCCATGGTTAACATCAAATAACATGCCATGGAACCCATAATGAATGAATTTAATGCCAAAATTACATAATACCTCATAAAGATTATTATTGTGTAATATATTATCTTAATCATGATATCTCTAATCAAATAGGGTCCATCTTGGTGCTATCAAACTATGTTCTTGATGGCTCATTATTTAAATTTCAAACGAACATTCCTATAGAACACCACAGACAAGGATTTATTTAGTCTCTGTCATTTTTCTAGAAGGAAATAATATATAAACTTACATTAAATAATAGAAGAGGAAAATACTTTATTTCATTATTAATTAATGAAATATTACTCTTGATGCACCCAATATAGCCTACCTTTCTGTGAACATTTTTCATTGTAGATTTCATTAATACATAATTGTAAGGGACTTATAATACTAATTAAAAACAATATCAATGTGTAATTATCAATAAACATGTCCTCATATAGGAACATAAAATGAGACATATAGATTTTTATTTCCTACTAGCGGGTCTCATTCTTATATTATCTAACATTCGATATTACTAATGGAATACAACATGAAAAGGTGGATCAATTTTCTATGAGTATCGATCCATGAAATCCTTAATCATTTATGTCCTTAAATTTTTTTAATCTAGCAATACAGTAAATATTTAAGAATAATTTCAAGGTACTTTTGGCCTCTCATCATTACATGAAACTGCTAAGCCCAATCAGTATGACATCTTATCTTAAAAATTTATCAAAGACTGTGTTATGTAGGTGAAAATCACATTGTGATAATGAGTTTAGTGATATTAAAAATAATGAATATGTGTTATCATAAAGTAAAAACAAGTTCATTATAGGGAACCAACTCCAACAGACTCCTGCTATGACTAGATTCAACTGATAACAACATTTAATTCACTACCTCTCACTAGAAAGTAATACATTTGTTAAGATACACCATTAGTCAATGGTTCTTCTATTTTTTCTTCGGTGAGGTCTCTTTTTAATATAACCTTTCCCATATGAAAAGAATTTCTCAAGAGGTGATACTTTCAGAGTATGTTCTTTTCCTATTGTTCTGATCATGTCACTTTTATAATATCCTCCAATGTATTAATATCCCAATATAATGTTATATGGTCTATAATTCTAGGTAATACATCAAGATATTAGAAATAGTTTCATATCCAAAAAAATGCTTAGCCATATCAGAATCCCCTATATACTCAGACACCACTATAGAATCAGTGACAACTACATGATTTGAACCCTTCAAAACCCGTTCTTATCTATTGATAGAAAAAAATATATCCTGAATATGACTTCATATTATTCTGATCAATTTTAAAAATACCATCTGTATAACCCCTAATGATTAGATATTCCTCACCTAAATACAACTAGAACATATCCATAGTACATCCTAGATAATTGAAGATAGTATTAATAGAAAAAATTGATCTATAGTAGATCTTCTTGATATATTCCTACCATGATCAATGAATAGGAAACATCATGTCTAGTAAATAACATAGCATTCATATTTTATCTTATCGCTGAAAAATATGGGAACATACTCACTCCTGCTTTCTATTATTTTTTTGGCAGAAAATTTTCTTTGAAATATGTATACCATGTGACTTTAGAACTAATAATATCATGGATTTTTCCATACAACATCACATTAGTCTCTGTTCAATGTATGTGCAATGATAAAATCAAATAATCTTGTTTGATGCATAAAAAATTATCATAATCCATAGAATATATTCTTCCTCTCCAATTACCTTCTAAGATAAATACATGTTTAACCAGTCCCTGACCAAATATACCAATGGTATTACATTTCAAATAAGTATTTTTTCATTAAAATATACTAATAGGGTAATGAATTATTTCCCATTAAACCAATTTTGAAAACAATTTTCACATTCATTCACAGTGAAAAAAAAATCTTTTATAGCTTAATCAAATTAAATGTTCATTGACAATGATTATTTAAACAATCTATAAATGGATATAAAAATAATATAATTAATTTTTGCATCACATAGAGTCATAGGCAATTCTGGTTGTGTCGTATATATATTTTATTGAATGTTCCGATTAAATAAAATAGTATTGAATTCCATCATTCAAATTTTATTTTCATGGTATGTGACTACAGGAAGTGGAATTATATTTTACTTAAACATGAAAATTGGTGAAAATTTACCATCATTTTAAATTCATTTATTTTGTTTAAACCCCCAATCCATTAAGAAATATTTATTGGTATGCACTTTACCATCCATTTATGATTTTCTCTTGAATACCCATTTTCAGCGTATGGGATATAAATAAACTAGGGAATGAACAAAAAACCCAAACATTGATCTAATACATGGAATAGATTTCATAACTCATGGATTCATTACATATTTTTTCTTCTTATTTCTATATTGACTTTGTGGAAGATAGGTTAATCATTTTCGACCTATATTGTGCCACCATCATTAATGATGAGAAAATCATATATTTATCATTTTCTTACATGTGTAGTGCTCCAATATAATAATTTTTTGGAAGTACTTATCCCTGAGGACAAATGGAATATTTACCAACATCAACTATTGTGTTTCTTTGGAATAAACATTATCAAATTCTATCTAGCTCCCACTATACATTTTTTGGGATGTTCTCCCTTAAAAAAAATATGTTGTGTTGAACAATAACTTTATTGTATATGGGGTTTTATTGGAAGTATTATTTTATTTTCTTAGGCTAACCTCAAAATAAAATTTTTTTCTCTAGATTATAGTGGATTTTTATGACATTCTCTTACCATACACCTCACAAATCCATACAATTGTGTGGGACCGAACATGTTTCTTTCACTACATAACTCAAATTGAATTATTTTTTCCAAATTTTATGGTACTCAATTTAATATATATGATGAATATTGTAATTAATATCCTAAAAAGGATAATGTAAGATCTTCATGACTCCCCATTGACCTTTCCATGTTTAAATTGGTACATTTTCTCTATCTACAATAACTACTCCGTTATGTCGTATAAGCTGGTGTGAGATGAGATAGAATCCCAAACAACAATAAAAATTCGATAAACTCTTGGTTATGATATTCACCACCTTGATCCAATTTATTCTTATTTTTCTTCTTTTCATGTCTTTTTCTTAATTCACTCTCAAATTCTTTGAATTTATCAAAGGAATAAAATATACAACACATCATCTTAACATAACCATATATACTGTAGTCACCAATAAATGTTATGATGTATGAATGCCCTCATCAATGTTCTGATACAAATGATCCACACACATCAGTGCATACAAATCCAAGAATCTCTATATCCCTATCACCATATCCACAAAATGGCAGTTTGGTCATTTTTCCTTATAATCCTGAATGACATAATTCAATTGGTATTGCCTTAGAAGATTATAAATAAACATACTAATAGATATCTCTAAAATTATTTTTGTTTATATTAAAAAGATGCATATTCCATAACTGGGTGTTATATGAGTTGTGTGAGCATGATTTTTTTATCTATATACAATACTTGATTTTTTTAAAGTTAGTACTTTAAGAATATTACTTAAATGCGCTATAACATAACACGCTGTATTTATAAAACAAACAACTCATATTCCCAAAATAAAATTTAAAACTAGATTTATATAGCAATGATTGTGAAATTATGTACATTTTAAAAATTTCATAAAACCATTATCATTCTCATTGGAAATGAAAGGTGTTAGTCACTAATGGTTGGAGCAGCCAGCCTCACACCATTGAAATCTCCCAAATCTACGTCTCCTCTATAAATCATCCAAAATCTATTTGGTTCTTATATTTGGATATATATGTGATAACCAAAAGGTGTATGCAATACCCAATGTGTAGATAATTAAATATTATACTCATTAAAAATACACATTCAACATCCCATTTCTTATTGGTGTAGTTATTCATCTAGTTTCCTTGATTTCAAAATGAAAAATATATTACCTCCTTATGATTTCCCTTCCCTATAACATCATCTTCTTAGAAGGATGGGGCTTGGGAGATTTATTCATATTATGAGTCATTATCCCCTTTACATGGTTATTGTTTTCATATTCCTTACATGGACCGTGGAGTTTTCATGCACCATGTCGTCATCCACTTGGTGAATCATATCAATAAGTTAAAAATTTATCATTTTTTATTATACATGTTATAATTAACAATATAACTGCATAATGTCATTGGGAGTGATAAAACACATAAAGCTATGTGAAACTCAACTTGAAATTCAGTGTCCATGTTTCCTAAGAATTTAATATATCCAATAATCATGACTACTAGAGGTCCAACTGAAAGGAAATCCCAAAAAATAGTTGTGAACAATTCATTAGAGATCTCATATATCTCTAGTCTGACCTTCTCCGAATACAGATCCTGATGGTGAGAAATCATGCTATATACATCCATTTCCTCATGTTGCTTCAAAAGATTATTGATAATTGATGTTAGCAAGAAACACTGAACCACTATAGAATTGTTCAGATGTTTCCATAGAGAGACAAATCTTCATCACTAGCCTCATTACAAGGTGTGTCAAGAATATGTTCTTTTAGAATATTTATTTTCATATCATGTATTAGGATCACCCACAAAACATGTACTCCCTTGTACACACCAAGTAACCCCATTGACTATGATTAGGGACCATCATTTCATGAGGTTTCATTAGTATCTGTTGAGTGTGTTCCCTTGGTTAAACTCCTCAAGGGTAAAATGAAACATTACATCCACAACTCGGTATTTTGATCCACTCTAGAGGGAGATTCTTATATAGAGTTTTTGATTTTCCTCTACGAGACCAGAGTGTGATCCTATATAATTAATTCTTATACCCTATGTGAGGTTTCATTGAATCAATGCGACCTCCATAATACGGGTTTTAATCCTCTCTTTAGAATTCAATTTTATTAGGTTCCATATTACCATTTTCATATGATCTCTTATATAGAGTGTGCCCTCATATTTGATATGTTGTGTTCCCCAGTAGTCCTGGGTGTGATCACCTAGCTCAGAATCAATTGATTCCATGAAATGTTAGTTTAATTGGGTGGTAACAATAATCATGACCTCTTGTATGAGTTTATCCTATGATATCATGGCTCTTGGAGTAGGTTCTATAAGATAATTTCCTAGAAACTTCGAGTGGAATCCTGTTGCTGGCAGTTTGGTAGAAATCGTTTAAAGGCATGTTGTTCTCCCAGAGTATATCTTGGTTATTCATTTCATATATATATATATATATATATAATTATATCTTTATTATGTTTTTAATATTATTGATGCTTTTTTAAATATTTTCACTTTCAATTACTTGTCATTTATATAATGACCCATGCATGGGATCTACCCGTACGTGTTTTGACTTATGAAGATGAAGATCTATTTGATGGTGTCATGGGAGGATAAGGATCTGGTGGATCACCGTTTAAGCTAAATTTAATGATATTATTTCTAGGTGGTTTCATTTGATTTTACTGACCACCTTCTTAGGAGGTTGGACTCTCTAAAGTTTTCATTTGGGATTCTATTTAGCCCCTTTATCACTTTTAGAAATTTTTTTGTCATACTATGATTGTGAGTTTATAGAGGTATGAATGAATTTTTGTCATTTTATTACATTTTAATTTTTCATAATCTTTTATTTTTTTCATTTTTATTGGGACATTGGGATAATTCATTTCATGTGTGGCATACGATTACTAAGTGCTGGTCACCAACCCCAAGCCTATTAGAGGCGGAATTGTGGTAGTCACTGCTCAGACCCTGTCATGTTGGGTAATAAAAAAGTATAATTAGAGGAGTTAGTTATAACTTATAAACAATGTTTGTGATATTTGTGTGGGTTTTATACCGACAATATTAGATATTTTTTGTTTGGATTTCAAGTTGGGGACTCTAGTGTTTGAACGACCGCAGACATATACATACAATAAGATTGAGATCACCTATATTTCAACTCAATATATTTGAAATTAGTACCGTGGAAAATATTATTACATGAAACATATTGGAATTGGTTTTGGTTTCCATATTCTTCTCAAGTCATTTCCCAAAATTTACGTTTTTTCTATGGTTCATCTTTTTTATGTTATGATGCCTCAACAAAGGTAGCGAGCATTGATTCCACTGAATTATCACATGGATTATCTATTTAGTGCTTAGGATATTCTAATAGATCTTATACCAAATATTATACCACTATTTCAACTACCAGTTAAACACAAAAATGTTGATAAATAATCATCACCATCAGTGCCAGTCGATGATGTACATAGGTTGAGTGCACTGAATGAGTTCTAGAGGCAACAACCTCCTCAATTTTTGGGTAAAAGCCAGACCCTAAGGTGTCTAAGGACTGGTTAGTGGAATCCACTAAACCTTTCCCCCATATAAAGAAACCTTTAGATCATATTACAATCCTCATATTGAGTATTATTCATTGATCCACTGGGATATGTTGTTGTTTATTGACCTAATAACACAATGATAGAGCTCTGTTTTTTCTATAAATTGAGAAAATCTTCAGATAAGAGTTTCATCCATCCATTTTGATATCATTGTGAGCCTAGGATCTTATACATATGCAATAGGATAGTGTTACCATGATGGAGCATTATTTTCAGTTTAAATATCTCTTATTGTATTCCATGGATATGGTGCATGATCAATTTTTCAGAGCAAAGGCCTTTGGGAAGGTCTTACACTGAGATATCATGGCATTAGTGATATCTCGTTTCATTCCCATATAATATTGAATGATATATTGGGTTATAGTAATTTAGAGATTTAATAAGTAGTAGACGCTGACATTGGGATCCACAAGTGGACACCCATGAGATGATACCTTCATAGTTGGTAGTCAATGACAATCACATAGATCTAGGTGTGTCAGGGACTTTAAGTGATGATCCTAGGAAATATTATTAGTACTGCAGGGCTCATATGATGGAATGTATCAACCAAGGGAGATCTCGTCTTTCTCTTATGAGTGTCAAGGAAATACTGCATGATATTTTACAACCAATCATAATGCTTAATGGGAGATTTTTGAGGGACTACATAGGCTGAGACAAAAGAATGAACATAGAGTTCCAAAGGGTGGTGGATATATAATAGGAGAAGATAGAGTAGTAAGAGGTTTTTCAATTTGTGACCTATTTCAACCACCCCAATGAGTTTTCCATGATAATATAATCGAGTTTGGGGTTAGGGCTCAGGATGTTGCAGAGTATAGAGGGATACAACCTTGAGGAACTAGGGATGATATGTGGTAAAAGAATTATATTTTTTAACAAATCTATAGTATTAATAGACACAGATTCATGTAATATAACTCATTAAACTTCTCTAGTTCAATACTTGGGAAATCCGGATGATCCTTCAACTCAAACTATGTTCTTGGAGACTCAGACATGACTCGAATCAATGATTTCAATCTTATGCTGATAGTGTGATATGACTCTAGGAGGTGAGCTAATCACATCAAAAATATGCCGAGTAGTGATGATACCTTATGACATAATATTTTTATGGACCCGATATCCATAGTTCATGACAATATTAACATCATTCATAGGAAGATGCATGGAATCTATTGTTATTGGATATGGTTTTTCATTTTTTGGAGAAAGGTAAAACCTAGAGAAGGATGACATGGTTTTATATAGGAGAGTACAAGCAATTAATCACCAATTATCTAGTAGGATTATTTTATAAATGGATGTTATGGGAAAGTATTTCCCTATAGTGGTGGCAGATAATGAGGATGTCTTCTTTGAGGATGTTTCAATATTACTTCATAATTGAGAGATAGAATTCTACATTTAATTACACACTAGGAAGGACACAATTTATACACCAATATATCTTATAGATTGTGTTAATTATTTTGATAACATTATTATGTTTTATGAATTTTATAATAATGGATTTGTGAGACCATGTGTTCCCCAATATGAAACCCTATTACTATTTTCCAATAAGGTGGATGAGATCTTGAGGTTATGTGTGGATTATTAGAGCTTAAACCAAGTGACAATTAAGAATATAAGTCAACTATGGAGAATTGGTATCCTTATCTACCCATTGAGAGGGTTCTGATCATTCCCGATGATTAACCCCAAATAGGGCTATGATGAACTATGAGAACATGATGAGGATATACTGAAGACGACATTCAGATGTTTCAATACTCATTATGAGTTCTTAGTGATTCTCCTCATCATGATGAAAACCATTATAGTTTTAATGGGAATTAATAACATGATCTTTTATATTTATTTTTATACTTTTTGGTGGTCTACAATTTCCAATAGCCTAATATACTCGACATATGAGGATGACTAGGTGGTACACCTAAGGATTGTATTGAGAAAACTATGAGAGAACTGAATTTATGTTAAGCTCTCAATGATTCAGTATTGGATTCTAGTGGTTAACATCCTAGGACATGTCTACTATGATGCATGAGTAGTAGTAGAACCAGATAAGGATGAAGCAGTTCTTTCTTGTGAGCCACCAAAATGTGTTACAAAGGTGAAGAGTTTTCTTTAGTTGGTAATTAACTATCACAGTTGTTTACCTGGTTTCTCATGCTATTTAGAACCCTTGATTTATATTACTAAAAAACAGAATCATTTCACGTGGATGAAATGTTACAATAGTGTGTTTAAGAGTTTAGGAAGAGGTTAATGAGTGCCCCTGTTTTGAGGGTTCTAGAGGAGGGTATCGACTACATAGTATTCTATGATTCCGTAGGGGTCTAGAGTGGTTGTTTGTTATAGAATTGGTAGGAAATGATTTTATACAAGTAAAAACATTTGATAAAACATCATAAGAACTATAAAACCCATGATATTGATCTAATAATTGTAGGATTCACTCTAAAGATGTAGTGTCACTACCATATGGGATAGTGGTTAATAATCTATTCTTACCACAACAGTCTGAAGTATTAATTCTCTATGATGGATCTTTATTATTGATAAAGGTGATGGCCAGAGATTGTCATGTACTATAACTTATAGTTTTTCTATATTCTGGGGAAGGGGACTACGATGGAAGATTCTCTCATCATGACATGTTTTTCCTAGTTGGTGGTTAAGGTGTTAGTGAAATTAGCCTCATTGAATTTATTTTTAGTGGACATGAATCTGGTGTAATATCTCCATTCAATGGTTATTGGAACACCATTTTTATAGATTGTAAGGGAAGATCAGCATGGAGAAGTTGAATGTGAGACCATACACATATAGAGATCCACTATAAATAATCCTCATGGATTTTTTAATCTTAGGGAGCATGTGATGTTTTTCAGAGGATAGAAGACGATACTAGTGATGTTACGAGAGGAGGTGATATGGTATTTTAATACATCTATGTTTTCATTATATATAGATGTCAAAAATATGCACAAGCTCATTCGATGTCATCTTTGGTGACCATACATGAACTTTTGTGTTGTAGAGTTGGTCTATGAAAGCCTCACTTATGAGAAAGTGAAGGTTGTGCAATGGGATCCTTTAGGTTTAGCTCACCCCCATGAGGTTCCAAAGTGAATGTGGGATGAGATATCTAAGGTGTTCATTATGGGGTCACCATGTCTTTCAAGGGGACACAATGAAAACTTGGATATTTTAGAATAAATCGGAAATTAGACCCAATTTTTAACTATTCGATAGTAGATCTTAGTAGAGAACATGAAATGATTTGATGTATTATAGATTTTCCATGTCCATGGAGTTCCCTCGATGATCATTTTAGAAAGGGAAGCCTGTTTAACCCCATGATTATCGAGCTCAAGGATTTGGATGAAGAGGTTCGTTCATATGTGATAAATTTTGCAGGTATGTGTCCTGTGGAAACACAAGAATCTTCAAAAGAAAACCTAGGATTGGGATACCAAGATGTTATCATAGTAACCTAATTTTTCTAGAATGATTATAAATTGGATAGTAAATAAATCCCCAAGGTTTGGAGAATGTAATTAACCGAAATTTTCCATGTATTACTTGAATATATTATAATGATAGTATTCTGAGCCATGCATTGAGATGGTGTGAGATTCTGAGGAATGGTTATCTTAGAATTGATATATGAAAAATATAAATAAAAATATTAATATAACACAATAGCATTTTTCAGGAAAATGTTGAATATATCTTAATTGCAATATCAGATTGGATATTAGAGACTTCCATTGAGTTCTTTTATCAGATTTACATGTGAAGTGTCATACTAATTATTGTCATAAGGCATTTTTTTAAAAGTATTCTTGGGTGTATATGTTAAAAAAATTAAATAATATTTTTATTTCATTATGAGGATGCAATGACTTATTTTACTACATTAATACATGGTTATGATGAGATCTTAGGGTTCGTATCTTAACCTGAGTGACCCAAAATATTATTGGAGGAGGGAATATTTGGAGAACAAAGTTAGATCATATTGATATTGGGGGTCATTGTGCCATAGGAGTACACCAATATCAATAATGATGTAATAATATGACCTTTATTAATCAATGATTGATCCAAATTCTATGAAGGATGGTTTAATTTCTGGATTTCATGTCATTTATTTATCCCTAACAAATATTGATCAATTCCACTAATAAGAATTGAATATTTCATTGACATTTGACTTTTATTATGGGTGATTTATTTGTTTGTGTTTGATCATTTTTTCTTAATTATTCTAATTATTAGGAATCAAATCAATGTTAAAAACAAACAAAGGATATGGTTCATTCCTTAATTTTTTTTCTTAATGTATTGATACTTGTTTCGATGTACGTTCATCATGGATGATTTATTTGGCTCACGCCTCAGTGAATACAGAGTATATGATCATTTAGAGATATTTATTTAGTGCAACAGATCAATATCATAATGTAGTCATCAATCAAGGGTAAGATCTAGGTTCAATGACAGAGGATAATCATAGGTTTATAGAATCAGACGGAGGACAAATTTGTCTTGGATGAAATTTGGTTGCAGAACGATGGGTTGATTATTAGAATATTTTAATCCCTTGTTTTGGTTATTAGTGAAAGTTGGTGGAAAATGAACTTAGTTCCCCAATTCCCAGCCAGAATCATGGTGATGGATATATATATACAATGGTGTGGATAATAAACCATGAATGATAATAAATCATGAGTTACATGGAATATAAAAAATATTTACAGGTGGTGTGGGATCCTCTGCGAGACACTAGGGTTTCAGCAGAGAATAAAATATCACATGACCTATGACACTTTTCACAAGAAGTGTGAACTATACCAGAAGCTCATTGTGTACCAAAAAGAGTATATGGGAACTAGAAGCGATGGATAAATGGAAATTGGTAGAGTACTTGGAAAGAGCCATGTACTCAGACATGATCAGGTGTATAATGGAATGACCAGGTGTACACAAGTTCGTACATGAGAAACTCCAGATGTACACTAGCATTAACAGAAGACACATTCAGGGTTTCGAAAAACCAATAAATATTATTTACACTTATATAAATGTTTTTTATTTTATGGTTTACATTCCATATGATTATGTGAAAAATAGTAATACTAGGGGTTGGAAAGAGACATCATTTAATCCCTAGTACATGTTGTGTACCACCATTGTGGGTATTTAGAGAACTTCTATTTTCACTTTAGAACTATATCATATTAGGGTGTTCCAATGGTATATACCATTGAGGGTATAATGTTACATTAAATACATATATTTTTTTTTTCGTCCCCTCTAGAGGATGATTTTTAGATATATATTTTTTTGTGTCCCTCTATGATACTGGAGTGTGAACTTCTATTATTCATTCTTATAACCTCGGTGTAGTTTTTGGAATCAGCCTAACCTACATGAAAAGGGAATTGATAATATATCTAGCAGTAAATTTTTGTAGGATTCATAGTATCATTGGAATATGATACCATACATCGTTGGTTGATCTAGATTTGGTTGGTGGTGTCCCCCAATGGTCCTGTGTGTGATACCCTATCTGAGAATCAAGGTCTTCTTAGCCCAATGAGTTTTCATTGGTGAGAACCAATGATAAAAAACAATTGTATATCTTTATTTAGTGATAAAATGGATCATTGAGTGGATTATCATAGAACAAGCATTGCCTATAACCTTAAAGAGGAATCATATGGCTGGTAGTTTGGTTGGGAAAACTAGGAAGCACAATTTCTGTCCATAGTATATGTTAGATATTCTTTTTATTGTTATATCCTTGTTATGATCTAACTATTCACAGTGATTTGTGTTTAGTGTTTTTGGGGTGTGATATTGGGAGTTTTTATAGTCACCCTTATAGTGGATGTTACTTCATGTTTCATGTATTTTTCAGATGAAGAATCTTTTGATGTTTTCCATAGATGAAAGGGATCTGGTGGAGCATATTTGGAGCTATAAATGTCAATGTATTTTTTATTTGGTTGAATTGAATAGTAGTGCCCACTTTTTGAGTTGGTTGGAATCTAAATATTTTGGATGGGATTGTTTTTGAATTCTATATTACCTTCAGTACTTTATTTTCGTACTTTTAATGTGAGATTATATATTTATATATGGACTAGTTTAAGTTGTTTTACATTTCAGAATTGTATGGGAATGGATAGGTCTAAGTGTATACATGTATATATAACTAATTCCTCTACTCTTTTCTAATATTCCTACTTGGAGATGCTATATAGCCCCTAAAAAATTGGAGGCCTACTTTGGTTAGTCAACGTTTTGGTCCCATTAGGTTTGTCCGTTACATTTTTTGTGGTCATTTTACTATTGTGTTCTCTAACCCCAAAATGTTAATAAATTTTTTTCAAATGCTTCATCATGATAATAAAGGAGGATGTGAATGAACAATGGAATATAACATGAGAGTGTCTATCTAGATGTTAATTCATAGGCCCACTCTTCATGTATTAAGTGAAAATGAGATACTATCAAATATACCCCTTTCATGGTTATTACCCCTATGTTCATCTGATCCACATCATTATCCACATTAAAGTATTCAAACATGAATTTTTTTCTAAGAAAAACCAATCAACTTTTATTTTAATAATTTTTTTTGTTCTTATCTACCAAAGATTATCACAAAGACATCTCACTATAGTAACCCAAGCCTTAAACACACATTCTTTCATCACTTTCAACACATATTTTCAATAAATAAAATATGAAGATCTAGTTCTCTAGTTATTTTATGATTATATATATAAATAAAATATAATAATCACATAAAATAATCATTATTTAAAACTCCCAATCATGATAAAAACACCCATGGATTGTTTATTAATATGTAGGACACCCTAGGGAAAATATATAATGAAAATGTTGATCTAGAAATACAAATATGGGAATAAGTATAAAAATAAGCATAAAATGAGGGTCATAAATGATAAAATTATATTGAAAATATAATGATAATGAAAATAGAAACATGAAAATAAAAAATGAAATCATAATATCTTGGAATCAATGAATATGTTGAAAAAAAAGACATGATATCACAATCATATGTACATGGATGCTACCAAGACCATTATCATAAATGGAACAAATTTCCATGGTGGAGTAGGCTCACTCTATCATACCTTACATAGTATATGATGAGATATAATGTTTATCAAATTAAAAGAAATTATATATAATTTTGGGACCACCCATAACATAACATTGTTTTATTAGAATTACATCCCATGTTTCTTACTTAGTGTAAAAGTTTAATGGGGGGTTATGTTCACTCTCTAATCCCATACATAATATCTATTGAGATATAATTGTTTACCTAATGATGTGTAGGGATATATTTTATATGGCCAAAAAAATATTGAAATAAATATATTTGTAATAATCTTAAAGAAAATAAATCTTGAATAAATCATAAGTGTGACCAAACCAAGTAGAAAGAAGTGGGTTTCATAATTACGATTCAATGCATAATAAAAGGATAAATCATAAATATTAGGTCAAGAAGAAGAAAAGAGGTTATTTTTCCCAACTACTAAAATTGATCTAAGTGGGTTCTCGATAAAATAATTAGGAATTTTGAAAACTATTCATGGTATAAAAATAATATATGGGGTGATTCATGAAATTATTAATGAAATAAGAAATTGTTATTGAATCAAATTTACATAAAATTGGGAATTTAAATTATGAATAAAAAATATATATTCTCTACTATGTAAATTACAGTTAACATGGTATATATGTACTGGAAATAGATACAATGAAATAATAGTTTTTATTAAGAAAAATATTATGTAGAGGGGATAAAAGTAATGAAAATTTGTAATGATAACGTAGTTCGGAAGATATAACAAACAGTTATCTATGGAAATCATTTTAAAATAACTTTGTTTTAAATACAAAATAGTATAAGTGAAGATGAAACATCCTTCTGAAAATAAAATAATGGATTGGATTTGATGTAAAAAATTTCAAAAATATTTTATTGTATTGTTAGTCATGGAGAAAATAAGTACACCATACAAATGTTTACTTCAATAAAATATGAATAAATCTCTCAATGATGTGTGATTGGGATGAAAACACATACCTCATCCAGATTCTCTAAAACATTCTCTTTGAATCGTGAGTAAAAACATTTTGTTTTTTAAATGAAAACATAATATGCTTATTCAACTATTTTTAATATACCATGGTCCTTTAACTATTAATTATATTAATTATATTATACTTTTCTTGATTATATCGGTCACTTGAGATTGTTCACTCAATTTCACCTAAACTCATCATGTCAGATGACCATGGTAAATAAAATTTTAAAATAGTTTCAAAATTTCATGAAAATTAATAGTGTAACAGAGATAATTTTTATATATTAAATAAATTTTTAATTACCTCTATGATTGGTGGTGATGAAAAATGAAATAATTGTTCCGGGAGGGGGTTGTCTGCATGTACACCGGATTAATTTTTCTATTTCTCAAAAAATCAGATGGAATGAAGGTAATAGTTTATTTAGATATATTAATATAATTTTTATATTATATATTTCAAATTTTTTTAGTGAAAAAATAATTTTTAGATTCAATTAATAGTATTGATTTTATATTGGAGACACCAGTTTTGGGAGGTGTTATTTCATACAACGGGCATATGATTATTCTATTTTTCTTAGTAAATAGAGGGGAATAATTAACGGTTATTATAATAATATTATAAAATATATGTAAAATCATAATAGTTTTTTCATTATATTGTTATGAATGTAATAGATTTGGAAGAGTGTTGTTGAGGAAAATGATTATGAAGAAGATAGTATTTATGTTGGTGACATGATCTTGTTTGTGAGATCTCCATGGAAGTGAAAGACATAAGATTACCACTAGAGATTAGGAGTGAATAGATGAGAAAATAAAATGTAATATATATTTTTTTGGGGAGTGGTTCAAAGTATATTCTAATGGTATGTCAAACTATGTACGGGGGGAAGTGATCAACTTTTATTAGTGAATAAAGGGGTACCACTGGGAAATCCTATTTCACTTCCATGATTTCATTACACTATTGTTCGGACATTGAATCTAAAATATATAAATAATAGTGTGTGGGGTGGTATTTTTTTAAATATATTTAACCAAGTCTTTCTGCATGTTTTTTAAATATGTTTCAAGTTTTATTACAAATGTTTATACATTTTAACATTTTTAGTTTTTCCTCTATAACGAGTTTTAATTAATAAAATCATACATCATTTTGAAAAATTTTGTAAAAATATTAAAAACTATGTATGATTTGAAAAAAATATTTTCCTTTGATATTAATTAATTTTATATATTTTTTATAATAATATTTTAGATTGAAGCATGTTATATATAGAATAAAATTTATATATATATAAATATTGAATATGACATTTTATATTTTTAATATTTCCCAAAATCAGTTACCATTTAAATGTGATAATATAATTTATATATTTTTTAAACACTATATCAGAGGAATAATTTTAAATATATTAATTTTATTTATTAGATAAAAATTTAACCATGTTATAAAATAATTGTTTGAAAATAATGGGTTTATCATTATCATTAACATTAACAATAACAATAATTAAAGGAATATTAATTTTATGATATAAATTTTACTTTAATTTACTTCATAATATGATAATTTTGATGTGAAATGTTAAATATATTTTTATATATTAAATTTCAATAATTGAAAAAATATGATTTTTAAAATTACTGAAAAAAGTTGTTTTAGGGTATAATATACTTATAAAAATCGGTTCAATAAAATAAATATATGAATTTTTAAATTATTTATTTTACCGATATATATATATATTAAATAAAATGCTTTAAAAAATGTATATCATTTTTATGTTAGGATAATTACATAAATGTGAGGGATTTAATAATGTCAATATTTTTTCTCTAATAACCAAAATATAATTTCTTTTTGGAAAAATAGAAATAATAAATCAATATATAATATTTTTATTTAACATCAAAGAATATTTTTTAAAGTATTAATTAAAATTTTTTAAACAAATTTGTTTATTTTTTAGTAAAAATAGAAAATATAATGATTTTCTAATCGAAAATAACATTTTCAAATATTAACTATTACTATCTATATTTCATTCCATTTACTGACCAAATTTGTATTAAAATAATAACTAATTTCTGAAAATTATTTATAATCATTATTAATGCATTTCCAGAAATAAAAAACAATATCACATAAAATTGTAATTTTTTGAAGAAAACACTTTTATATACAATAAATGATCTTATTATTCATTTTTTTAAACTAATAGAATTTCATTAATATGAAAAGATGAATTTACATTTGTTTTATAAATATTTAATAAATTAGTTACTCCAATTCATTCCAATTATTATAATTGAAAGGTTGAAAGTGCTATACCTAAATATTTTTATTTTATCTAATTATATACTAATTTCGATTATGTTCTGTGTTTCTATAGTGCATGATATCTAGTACCATGACATAATTATAAGAACATAAATGAAAATATTTTCTTTTTACATTCAGCCCATAAATAATTTACACCCAAAGAATTTTAATTATGATATAATACAAAAAATATATAATGGTCTCTTATAAATATATGTGAATTGACATATAATTTCTTGAGTGATATCAATAATACAAAATTCAAAAACATATCTTTTCATATAGAATTTTTTTATCCCTGATATTTCATTTTTCACAACCATTTGTGATATGATTCTATCATTATTTAGTATCAATACTAACATTGTATAATTTTATTATAACGGGTGTTTTTAATCATTCCAACATATACTATCATAAGATAATATAAAATGTGATCACATTATTCAGTTTAATGTATGTTACATAATGTAGAGTTATTATATACTTATCAACGTAGTCCCTAAATGTAAAATGAATATCATTTGTTCATAGAATCTTAAAAATAAAAAATAATGATCCAAAAAATATTCCATAGGGTTTTTTTTCCAAGTTTATAGTCTTAGGCCAACTTAGTATGCATCATAGTGATGGTGAAGTTAATTATAAATAAAATTTAGGGTTATTACCTGTAGGTGAAAATGATCATTAGCTACATCCACTTTCCTATTCCAAGATAGAAAGGTAACTTAAATATAAAACAACATACTCTATAATTCAAAAATATAATATGATGTTATCTTATTCAAAGGTGAATCCCATGGGGTTTCCCTAATGTTCTATTCATATAATGACCAAAAAACAATCCCTTCCTCAGATATCATATATAGTGACCCAAACCATAAAAAAACTTTATTTCTAAATTTATAGCAAATAATTTTATCAAATAAAACCCAAGGATCTAAATGTATAATTTCATAGGAATTAAATATATATAAATACGTCATCATAAAAATTTAATATTAATCAATAATGAAACCTCAACATAGTTCTCATAACTCCAATAGATCATCTAAAACTACATATTATACCTTTAAGAATATTCATAAGGAAAAGGGTGGGATAGAACACTTTTTAAGGTAATAATAATGAAAATAATTCATAAAAAGTGAACAATGATTCCTCAAATGATACCACAATGATAATGATCATAAACATGGAAACATTTTATAAGTAGATACATGATAAGACCATAGAGTCAATGAATATATGGAAAAAATAGAATACATTACATCATAAACAAAAGATTATGGTCACTCCTAAATCCATTCTCAAAATTTGGACAATACATGAAGACATATTATGTTCACTCCTTATTACCTTATATAGAATATCACGAAATATAATGACTTATCTGAATCATTATATTGATAAATAATTTCATGCCAACCCATCGTATAACAATATTCACTTTGGTTATAGACATCTGCATCATACATAGTATAAAAATTCAAAATATTTATTGGGTTTACTCCCTAATAACATATACAACATCCCATGATATATAATGGTTTACCATGAAAAAGTGAGCTATGTAATTCTAGGACCACACATCACATAATGAAAATCATATATATACATTCCAAATTAAGGGAAAAACAATATGTAAATAATAAAAATAACAAACTCTATCTGAGTTAAGTTGGTTATAAAATTCTGCTTCAATGCTTAATTTGAGGCTAAAACCTAATGATTATAATGATAAAAAATGAAAGAGTTTATTATTTTCAATAAAATCAATATTAAAATAAAAAAAATACCCATAAAAAATTGGGTTTAAAAATTTATTCATCATTTTAGAATCTTTTATTAGTGTGAATCTTGATATGATACATGAAATAAAAAATATACCTTAAACTAGGATTAATTAGAAGTTGTAATTCTGAATGGAAACTGAAACATATATAAACCATGAAATTAAAATGATAAAAACTTGGTATATATATAGGGTACTTATGTATAAAAAAAATAATAAGTTCATGTGAATATGGTTCAATAATATATATAAAAGTAAGAGAATGTGAAATAATATGGCCATTTATATGAGTAATCAAATTAGCATGGAAGGAAACCCATTTTAAATAAAATTATGTTGAAATAAAAAACTAGAAAAATTGAGGATGAAAATTTATTTTTAAAATATATTATGAGAATTAAAATGGTCACATGAGATAACATGTTGTTAGGTTTATAATTAAAAATGAGATAATTGGTGAGATGAGGATTAATTGGGAATGAATAGAAAACATAATTGAAGATGATGAAAATTTATCATAACACATTTTTACTTTCAGGATGGAATAAAATTCATCAATTAATAGTTTTTTAATGAGAAGTGGTTCTACCATGATAAAAATATGGTATAAAATATATAAGAATATAGAAAACCCTATGTTGGTAGTGGTGATTAAGGGTGTCATATTATGATTTTAAAACAACAAACAGTGTTTCCACGTTGGTAGAATATTTTAGAACCTCTCTGATGGAGTCATGATGTTATAAAAAATAACTTTATAGAGATAAAATAATATTTTACGTGTTCACCACAAAAGTCTAATAAAAGGATAATATGTTAATAGTGTGTTGTTCATACCAAAATATATTAAGATTCACTAGTTATTGTGGAATACTGATGTTCAAACAAAATCACTTTATTCCAAGAACACTACCATTAGATAAATTTAGGGAAAACACATTGCCTCCCTCAGAACACATCTATTGAATACCCCTATCTCACTTCTTTCAGTGAAATATGAATTTATTTAATGCATTTAATGCAACTTTAGTAGGTTATTAGTTGAGTGCTTGTCCCTGAAATGATTGATACACTTCTCGAACCATAGTCTAGAGTAGATATAGTTGAAATCATTGTTCATAAAAAATATATTTTAAATACTACTATTCATGAAGCTCCTAATATTATGAAAATATTCATTGTGTTTCTAATAAATATCATCCTTCACTAAACCACACACTTTAGAAAATCTATCATCATTGGTTAAGCTCGTATAATTTACATAGCACACTAGCTTACGAAGCTTACAACGTTTTCATAATAAATTGCCTTCACAAAGCTCAAAGCATTCACAAAACACACCACCTTCACAAATATCAATTATTTTGTGTCAAACTAACTCTTAAAAAAACCAAGGCTTTATGAAATGATCATAACTCAAAATAATTATAATCATTTAATAATTAACTTGTCATTTCATGATTATAAAGATTTTATAGAATTCCAGATCCACAAAGCTCCCAGCCATCATTAAATTAGTGTGATTTAGTATTTTATCGAATATAGTTCCTATAAAATTAAGTTGGTATGGATCCCTATTTATAGGTGCAACCATTCCAAAATAGAAAACTAACCCATCAACCATTTCACAAATCTCATCATTCAGGTTCGTAAATCTACTATTCATGAATCTGTAGACAAATTTAACATGTTGATGGAGATTCTCTTAGTCACAAGGATTTATCATAATTCTATTGTCCATTAATGATGATTATACTTGGTTCTGTAGATATTCATGATGATCAAACACCTATAAACACAGTCTACAAAAAACTCAAACCATTACCATATTTTAGAAGATTCAATTCTATATAGCCTCAGTACGTGATTCTTTCTCCTTCCTAAAAAGTTTTATCCATAAAATTTGGAAAATCACAGGGAAATGAATGTACCTTCAACATTGTATCTATATTTTACCATAAGTAATAATTCCATGAAAACTACATAATCAACTATGTGTGGATTGATATGAAAAAAAAACTAGACACCATGAAAGGCCTAAAATTTCAATAATCTGGTCATTTAGGTTTGTTATAAATTCAGAAGTTAAAGTCAATAAAAACACTATCATCCATTCAAAACATGATATAAAGGAAATAAATCATCCACAACCCTAATTCTATGTGAAAAAATCACAGTGTATAATTTTTTTGGAAATATAGAATATCATTCCGCCATATACTACCAAAAAATCCTAAAAACCAAAACACATTGAATATTACTTACCCCCCTTGAAACATGAACTAGAAGAACCTATAATGTTAATTATATTAGTAACTAAACACTCTACCTAGGAAATATCACCCACATAGAAATGAATATGTTACTCAAATATATTAGAATAGTGTACACAAATGGAGAAAGGGGATCAATCGTAACCTCCTTATACACTGGGTGGTGGATGACCACTGAGGTTCAATAGAATTTTCAAGAATATATGTGATGCCAATGACTTGGTCATAGTTTCACCAACTTAATCATCAGTTCTAAAATGATCTATTTTAATCACACTATGTTTAAATTTTTTTTATATTATATATAATATCAATACGTTTTCTATGATAAAGTTGAAAAATTTTATATGTAATATCAAATGTTCACTTGTTGACATAATGACTCACCATCTTCTATTTCACCTCATCACCAATATCTATCAGTTTTTTCATCATCTATAATAGTTTAGTGTGAGTGTATATATTAGGGATATACTATTATTCGACCACACTGAGAGAATTTATATCTTGTTTCATTCTCAATCAAGAACATTTGTTTCCAATGAAAAATGAACCACCAATAGTGGAATTTCTATCGATCGCATCTATAGCCTAGTCATACTCATAAAATGACTATAACTTACTATCTTTAATATAATTAAATAATAAAAAAAATTCGGATTACCATGAATATACCTCACAATTCTTTTAGAATCTTCCACATTCTCTTCCTTTGGATTACTAAGAAAGATATCTTCTAAGCATGTTGCATACACAATATTGGGTCATGTGACACTATATAATAATAAGCCCCAAACAATTGTCATATTCTAGTTGGGATCCACATATTTGTTATCCTCATGCTTTCTAAAATTTATCCCAATAGTAATCAGAGACAAAATTGGTTTAGATCCATGCATATTTTATTTATTTTTCATCTCTTTAATAAATTTTCTAAATAAATGAAGGTATAATCCTTCCCTTGATCCACATGTAGCCCCAGAAAGTATGTGAATTCACAAATGATAGTAATTTCAAATTAATAATTCATGTTATTAGTAAATTTTTACACTAATACCCTCATACATCCACAAAAAATATTATCATTATCATAAAAAATAACCATAAATTGATCTTTCTAAGGATTATTCACATATATGTTATGGTCAACACATCATATTTTAAATTATAGCTTCTTTATATATGAATACAATTAATAATATCACACTTTTTATTCCTATTTCAAACCGCATAGAGACTTATTTAATATAAAAACCATAGTCTCAGGAATTCAAATTAGAAATCCCACTAGTTGATCATTATTGACTTATTCTTAAATAACACCATTACCTTATGTCATTTAGATATCCATATGATAAACTTTGTACTCTATTTGAATTGACCTGGAAAGGAAAATACTGATCAACTTCATTCTAGATATTGGAGAAAACATTTATTCATCATAAATTTCTCAAATATGTGCAAATCCATTACACACCATGTATTCCTTTTTTTAATCACATTTCCATGATCATAATTTTTTTAAAATACACTTTGTTCCAATCACATTTTTATTTTTGGGTCTTGTAATAAGCTCCAGATTTCATTTCTTATCTATCTTATCTATTTAATCATTCAATTCCAAGAACCCTAATTCATCCATAACTGCTTCTTGAAATGGGGTTGGTTCTACAAATGATAGAATGTTGGAATATGATTTAGTTTGCATTATCTATATCAATGTAGGAGTGGTCTAATACCCAAATATTTTGTATTGATCTATTTTTTCTCCTGTATTTCACCTGTGAGGTTCTAATGATGTTTCCTCAGTAATGGTTTCCTCTTTATATTCTTCTTATAAATCTTCATCATTTTGGGATCCCTAAAATTTTTTCTTGCGTTCCACTATTTCTACATGTGTATTGGTCCCATGTACACTTTCCTTATCATCATCAATAATATAAATATATAAGATAATCAAGGAATTTATGGTTATATCATCAATGATTTTAACATCACTACTTTCCATAATCATTCTAGTATGATTATTGTATCATTTATAAGATTTACTCTTCATATAATAACATAGGAATATTCCCTCGTCTATGGGATCACAATACTTTCCTTGATTTCCATATTTATTTTAGATGAATCATTTACATCCAAAAAACACAAAAAATACTTCATAGAGGAGTTCAATTTATACAATATATCATATAGAGTCTTGTATTCTATGATAAAAATCCATATACAGTTTTAGGTTTATACTGCTAACCAATCAGCCTCTTTCAAGTAATGATGAAATAGAAAACACTAAATTAGTATAGTTTTATCCATATTGATAACCATTCGATCTTTTCATTATATAACCCCTTTTGGTTGAGGTGTTATCATTGCATACACCTCATTCTGTATCACATGATTTTGTCTACTTTTCAAATTCAATGGATGTGTATTCTTTTCCATTGTCTAATCATATAATCTTAATTAGTCTACTAGTTTCATTCTCATTTCCAAAATTATATCTTTCCATGCAATAAAAACCATTTGGCTTCCATTGAACAGACATCCCACAAACCATTCAACAATAATCATCAATAAAAATAATGTAGTACTTGTCTCAATTTTTGTCACTAATATTAATTGGATGACATACATCTATGTGGATAAGAAAAATCATATTTTATTCCCTTTTTTCATCTGATTATATGAACATCTGACCATTATTTTTTTCTTACATGCATCACATTTACTTTCTTGATCACGCTTTATATTTGGAATTCCAAAAAATATCTTAGTATTATATATTTTTTCCATGCTCTATTTATTATTGTGATCCACCCTCTAGTGCCACATGTTATTTTTTTATTCAAATGTTATGTAACAATTGTTCCCCTTACTATAAACCTGGTATAAATCCCCATTTATTTTAAATCCATTAATGATATAATTACATTCCCATATTTTATTAGTGATATCATTCTAAATAAATTTCACTATTTGTCCAATTTCACAATGTTGTTTCACAATTAAGAGATTGTGATACAAATAATAATGTTAGAGAAGCTCAGTTTTCATCATCTCATCATTTTCTAGTTCTTTATTTCAAATTCCATTAGTCATTAAAGTCTTATCTTTGAAGAATATCACTATTCCATCATCCCTTTTCTTAAAATTCTTCCAAAAGTATTAACTTCCTATCATGTGGGATGAGGGTCCACTATCAAGAATACAGTTTTAACTATTATTTATTTCTATTATAGTTATTTCAACAAGGTTATATTTCTCTATCTTCTTATTTTCCTTAGATAATATACTTTATTGGATGGATTCTAAAAATGGAATTCCAATATATTATCAATATGTAGGGGATCATATTATTTGTATTATTCATCATTAGGATAATACGTATTTTCAAGAGTAACCCCCCTTTATTGGTGGGTATTGTAACAGCCCAAGATTTTATAAAAAAATATTATTTTTAATTTTATTAAAGTCTTCTGTTGTACGCTACACCAAAAGGAGCTTGCACAACACGCATCCTTGACTTGCCTTGCATTACACGCAATCACGACCTTCCTCGATAGCGTGTGTAATACGCAATATCGAGTTTCACTAAACAACGATATGCTATTAAAATATTATTAAAACTAGCCGTTATGAATAGTAATAACAATTTTTTAAAACTCTGTAAATCTTATTTTTCAAAATGAACTTCATTTTTGGATTCGGAGTATCGAATTTAGCCTAAGGTGAAATTTTGGTACTTTTCGGATAACTTTCATATTCTGATGAATAGTGAAAATTACTAAATTATAATTAAAAACAACTTTTTTTAATCGAAATAATTAATAGTGATAAATTATTAATTTGAGTGGTTTTAAAGTATATTTAGAATATATTTTTATAATTTAATACAATGTTGGTCATTGGATGTAATTTCACATTTAAACCAGACATAATCAAGTGTCAATCTTTTGATAGATATTGTTTCTTAAAAACATGCTATTTGTTTTAACAGCGGGATTTAATTATAAAATTAATTAACGCAAATTCTATGATATGAATTTGGTAAAATAGACTTCATTTTTGAATTCGAAATATGAAATATAGCTTAGGATGAAATTTTGGCATTGTTCTGAAAAACATCAATTTTTGATGAATAGTGAAACTACTAAGTGGTAGTTAAAAAAATTAATTTCTTCATAAATCTTAATTTTACCGCTTCTGTGAATGGAATTTCAAAAATCCGAGAGACACGGTTGATGTCAGTAAGTAAAATGTGGTTCAATGAGATGAAAATAATTTTTGGTGAATAGTAACTTTTTACTTTTTTTTACCGTTGTTAATAGTAAATAGGGTAACTAAGGGTAAATATGATATTACTATTACCCTAACACATGTCCTAATTCTATTGGACAAGTGTAATTCGACCAAAAACAATCTTAGGAATAAAATATGACCATTTAGGCCCACTTGGATTAGATTAGGACATTTATTATTATTTAATTCAAAGAAGAGTTAAAAGAGTTAAAATCAAAGTTTATTTACTAAAACATTTTTAATATAGGGTTATACATAAGATAAATTAGATTTTAAATATTCATTAGAAAGCTAAAAAAAATTTCTACATAATGGTATTTTATTTTTAATTTTTAGACATCAAATAATTTAATTTATTTATGACACAAAAATGATGCAGTAATTATCTTATTAATGAAATATTGACATAATTGATGTTATAAACACCAAACTGAATGTAATTTGAGACTTTTTATGAATTCCACTAATTTTCTAGGTTACTATGATATATTAGTGTTGATTTAATAAACTTGGTTCGAACATATAATTCTGTTATGACTTTCACAAAAATCATATATCAAATAGTGTCAAAATTGACACAAAATAGTTTTTAAATCAAATATTATATTATTAATTGTTATTTTATTCTTAAAAATCTAAGGTTCGGCCAAATTACTTAGATAAGGATATATATATTAATAATAAACAATTTGGGGTTCTTTTGGCATGTTATAGTAAGTGTATTAACCATATAGTGTAAGAAAACAAAAAGACACGGTAAAAGTTAAATTATTTAACTTAGGGTTAAATCTAATTGATAAGGTTAAAATAATACCCTAAACTTGTCTAAATCCTGTTGGATGATATGATTTCGACCCATCCCCACTTTAGCTTCGAAATAATACCCTTTGGAACAATTATAAACCGATTTTGACTTTAATATAAAATAATATTTTGAGATATTCCTAAGGTGCCCCTCTCCTCCCTTATAAAAGGGCACCTCCTCCCCCTCCTCCTCACACCAAATTGAGCACTCAAGCTCGGCCAACCCCTGCCATTTTCTCCTCTCCACTTCCCTAGAATAATCCTAGAGGTCCTGGTCTTCTTCAAAGACCAATCTTAGTTTCCTAAGTGAAGGATTCAAAGAGGCGTTTCAAAGAAGAGGTAATAACCATTACCGATCTTTTCAATTTCTTTCTTCTTCAACTTCTTCTTCTTTAGTTGTTTCATGATAAAGTAATAACATCAGTATTAATCACATACTGATATGTTATTATAAATATGAAACAACTATAATTAACCTTCTATCCATCCTGCGGAAAAAGGAAATCACCGCGCGTGCGTACGTACGGAATACCGTCTCCACGCCGTGGTGTAATCTATTTTCTGCCACCACCTTAATTGGATGGTTATAATGGTTTAATGAGTAACTATATATGATTATTAAAAAGTGATATTGATACAGAAATAGTATAAATACACTTCAATGCAATTCCACGACCATGGGAACGATATCATCGCTCGTGCGTACGTACGGACTACCGTCTCCACGACGCGATGAGATTCATTCTCAATGATTAAGCATTAATGAATGATTATAAAGTATATATAATAAGTACTAATGAAATATATTACCTAATAATTATACTGTAATTATGTATATTTATATGTATGTCATCTACTTAATTCCATTCAATTCAATAAGGAAACAAAAACATCGTTCATGCGTACGTACGGACTACCGTCTCCATGAACGGTGTATTTCTTTCCATTTACTGATTTATTATATATGTATATTCTGAATATATATATATATATAAATCATGTTTTATATTCTGGAATTAAGTAATCATGATCTAAGTAATCATATGAATAATTACAAGTTAAAAACACAAACGACAAATGAGACAATTTTACCCAAAACGCTACTTTAACATGAATTTACAAAAGAACGGGTAATATAAAGTCATAAGTGGACCATATATGATATAATAACAATGAATATGATTCTGGAATAAGTCAATAACATGATTTAAATCATTATACAGGAGGTTCGGACACTTACGAAGCAAATCGGACCTAAGGTAAGGGAAATATCACAATCTCATTTTTATCCGAGATTGTTTATTCGTAAGTATTTACTGGGGTGTATTTTATCATCCACATCCATGTTTCATCAATATGTAATATTATTTCCACCCACCTATAATTGTTTAAATCCATTTTTACCCTTCGGTGAGTTTTTAGTAATGTCTATGAAAGGATTCATTTGTCGTACGAGGTACTTTTTGACTTTTCCGACAAAAGTACGAAGAATGTTTTTTTTAACTTATACGGCGCGAACGGATTTTTACGGTTTTATAAAGCCTTATTTTCATGAAGCTTAGTCCAAAATATTTCAGGACTATTTTCAATAAAATCTCTTTCTTTTAAAATTGCATGATGTTTTTTGAAAAGAAATTGATTTTGAAGAAGAAAGGATATTTTCCTCAAGAATTCAATTCAAGTATTTTATCAAAATTATTTTCCATCTAAGATAACAAAAAGGATCTGTTTTTATCCCTATTTTTACATGGATTTGATTATGTTGTGATGGAAACATTTTTATGAATTCCTTTATCTTATATGAATTGTTTTATGATGTCATGTTGTTTAAGAATCCCATTTTTATTACATGGGTTATGCGATGATGTATGTTTTATGATTATGTGGAACACATAAGAAAGGATTCATTATAAGATGGGTGGGACCTATATCTCCCTCCAATGCATTGGGTAAATATTTTATATCTCATGAGATAGACAGGGCTGGAACGGTAGGTTATACCGGTTCAGTGAAACAGGACTGAAACGAGGGATACTCGATTCAGAAAGGGACTTTGTCCACTAAGATAGTCTTGGCAATGAGTCTTGACTAACAAGAAATGATTCTCTATGATTATGTGTATGCCACAAAGTTTCAAGTTTTATGTTATGATTATGGGGATCTCATTCTCACTTCTATGATTTATTCCATGTTAAGATATTATGATCTATTTTGCAGGTTATGATTTTCAAAAAGATATGATATGATTTTTAGTTCCTTTATTTGCCTTGCTGAGCATTTGAGCTCACCCTTTTATGTTTTCTTTTCCCCAGGTTATAAAGAAAGGTTTTAGGTAAAAAAAAGGGAAGATCTTTATGGGAGATATTGAAGATCTTTCACCACGATTAGAAGATTACGTTCCGAGTTTCCAAAGACACTAAACTATTACGATCCTTGTGTGTGTGTTTTTGTTATGTACTAAGTATTCCACAAAAGTAATGTAATGTCCATGTACGATAAGCTTCGGGTCTCTACAGTTGGTATCAGAGGAAAGGTTTAGTCAACCTTTGGAAACTAGGATGCGAAAACGTTAGTGAGATCCCTAGAGATATTTCTAAGGTATGTCTAGGGATGTCCCTAAGGTTAAGTATACGTATAGGTTATAGTACTAGAATTATGCTAACGATCATAGAATTAAACCTAAGATGTTAGATATTGAAGGTACTTCCCCTTTATTATGTTGTTTTCCCTAGCATGATTTTTTCCTCTCACACTATTCTTTTTGGGTTTTAGACGATGGCTGGAACCCGAAGGAACCGTGTTGATCAATGCAATGGACAATGCAATGATTGTCCTCCTGAACAAACAAATGTTATGGGAGATGGAGTGCAAAATCTTATTACTATACTTACACAAGCTATGAATCATTCTGGACTTCCAAATGAGCAGAGAAGGGAACAATATTCTATTGAGTCCTTCAAGAGGCAACGTCCACCTTCTTTCAGTGGGTCTTCTGATCCACTTGTTGCTGAACAATGGATCAGTACCACTGAAAAGATATTTTCAGTTCTTCAATGTTCTGAACATGATAAAGTCATCTTAGTAGTATATCGTTTGGAAGGTGAAGCTGATCAATGGTGGAATCTTATCAAGAATACAAGGCAAAGAGATGAAATTGAGTCCATGGAATGGGACGAGTTCAAGAACTTATTTTTCAATAAGTACTTCCCTCGTATTCTTAGAACAAAGATGGAGAAGGAGTTTCTTGAACTAAAGCAAAAGGATGATGAATCTGTTGGTATATACGAAGCGAATTTTACAAGACTTGCAAGGTATGCATCTGGCATTATCATCCAACCTGAAAGTAAAGTTGATCGATTTTTCAGTGGCTTAAAACCAAGTCTTCGAAGGGCATTAGCTATAAGAGACTTAAGTAGCTATGAAGAAATTGTGCGTTGTGCTATCAAGGTAGAAATGGAAGTTGGTGTTACATATCCATCTCATGGTTTTGACAAGAAACGAAAGATGGAGTTCAAGGAGAAATCTCCGAATAATGGTGAAAAGAAGATGAATGTTTCCTTATGCACAAAGTGTGGAAAGAAGCATGGTGGAGATTGTCTTAAAGGGACTAGAAAATGTTTTAAGTGTGGAAAAGAAGGTCATCGAGCAGCTTAGTGTCGAAGTAATGGAAAAAGGGTTTCTAATGATGTGAATAAATCAAACACTACAGAGAACGCACCACCAACACTTCAATGATTCAAGTGCAAGGAAATGAGGCATTATGCTAATAAATGCCCTAATCCAATGGTTAGTGATGATCAATATGAGCAACCACTGAAGGAAAAGGACAAAGGGAAGTCACATGCGATCACTATTGGCAATGTTGAATATGACAACGATGTGGTGGAATGATTAAGTGTTTATGTAATGGGATTTCGAAATAATGTTGTATCATTGAGTATTGCAATATTTATTGATGTGGTATTCAAAGTGATTGATATATTTTGGAAATAATATGATATGCACATAATGAAGGGAAAACGAGAAAATGAAATGTTTAATAGTATTCATGAGCTCATGATTGATATAAGGACTAAGTGATATCATGGTTTGAGAATATAGAATTTTGAGGATTTTGGTATGTGGAAAGTGTTAACTTTTAACTGCATTCATGTTTTCACTAAGGTTCAATGGGTATTCAAAAGAATACATGATTAAGGACTTTGAATGTTTGGAATGTGACCAACAAAACATATCTTATGATATATGGGGATCAACGATGGTATTAAATCTCTGGTAATCGTTTTCATTATGAGAGTGGACTACAATATTATGGATAAGCCTAAAGATTGAAATGGATTATGTTGGACATAAGTGAGTATTGTTTAAGGATAAAAGTTTTTTTTTGATATTATTGATGGGATGTTATAGTAATGTAGTTTTAGAAAAAGGACAACCTGCAGGACGGGCGACAGCCCATCGCTTCGGACAAGGCTGTGGGAATCGAACCCACAACCGAAGTGCGACTGGCCTTTATCGCCTACCACTGGCCTATAGGAAGTCCCTGTTTAGTAGAAACTAGTTTTATTATATTAAGCAGTATGATATATGAAGTATAAGTCCATTTTAGGAACCATATATGATTAATCTCACTATAGATCGACTTATGCATATACTTTTTGCTAACCTTTTGTTTGAGACAGATGGAATGACCTGTCATTCTATCACATGATCTGCTAACACTTCCTGAATAACAAATTCAACTTCATTTATTTAAGAGATGAAGTGGAAATTGTTCAAGGCATGAACAACAGTGAGATTGTACCAAAATAAAGTAAGTATTTATTCTAATTCAAATTTTCAACTTTAGGGAAATGATTTTGAAAACCAAAAATGTTGTCCTATTGATCTTATACCTGATGAATCAGATGGTACCTTATATCATCACAAATCTATGGATTTGTGATTACTGGCTTTTCCATAGCCATGTTCTCTACCACTCTCCATCAGAACATGATGGTTAGATTTCTCTTCCATATCCATATTTTCACCTATGTGGAAACCCAATGATTAGTTTATTTGGGTAACCGTTACATTTCATACTTTTGTTTTTAAAGATTGGTTTTGATATTCCTTTTTACGATGTGGGTTTCTATTAAATAAACTTTCGAATAGTAAACCATTTATAACCCCGACGAATTTCGAGGGCGAAATTCATTTTAAGGGGGGTAGAATGTAACAGCCCAAAATTTTATAAAAAAATATTCTTTTTAATTTTATTAAAGTCTTGTGTTGTACGCTACACCAAAAGGAGCTTGCACAACACACATCCTTGACTTGCCTTGCATTACACGCAATCGCGACCTTCCTCGATAGCGTGTGTAATACGCAATACCGAGTTTCACTAAACAACGATATGCTATTAAAATATTATTAAAAGTAGCCGTTATGAATAGTAATAACCATTTTTTAAAACTCTGTAAATCTTATTTTTCAAAATGAACTTCATTTTTGGATTCGGAGTATCGAATTTAGCCTAAGGTGAAATTTTGGTACTTTTCGGATAACTTTCATATTCTGATGAATAGTGAAAATTACTAAATTATAATTAAAAACAACTTTTTTTAATCGAAATAATTAATAGTGATAAATTATTAATTTGATTGGTTTTAATTTATATTTAGAATATATTTTTATAATTTAATAAAATGTTGGTCATTGGATGTAATTTCACATTTAAACCATACATAATCAAGTGTCAATCTTTTGATAGATATTGTTTCTTAAAAACACGCTATTTGTTTTAACAGCGGGATTTAATTATAAAATTAATTAATGCAAATTCTATGATATGAATTTGGTAAAATAGACTTCATTTTTGAATTCGAAATATGAAATATAGCTTAGGATGAAATTTTGGCATTGTTCTGAAAAACATCAATTTTTGATGAATAGTGAAACTACTAAGTGGTAGTTAAAAAAATTAATTTCATCATAAATCTTAATTTTACCGCTTCTGTGAATGGAATTTCAAAAATCCAAGAGACACGGTTGATGTCAATAAGTAAAATGTGGTTCAATGAGATGAAAATAATTTTTGGTGAATAGTAACTTTTTACTTTTTTTTACCGCTGTTAATAGTAAATAGGGTAACTAAGGGTAAATATGATATTACAATTACCCTAACACATGTCCTAATTCTATTGGACAAGTGTAATTCGACCAAAAACAAGCTTAGGAATAAAATATGACCATTTAGGCCCACTTGGATTAGATTAGGACATTTATTATTATTTAATTCAAAGAAGAGTTAAAAGAGTTAAAATCAAAGTTTATTTACTAAAACATTTTTAATATAGGGTTATACATAAGATAAATTATATTGTAAATATTAATTAGAAAGCTAAAAAAATTTCCTACATAATGGTATTTTATTTGTAATTTTTAGACATCACATAATTTAATTTATGTATGACACAAAAATGATGCAATAATTATCTTATTAATGAAATATTGATATAATTGATGTTATAAACACCAAACTGAATGTAATTTGAGACTTTTTATGAATTACACTAATTTTCTAGGTTAATATGATATATTAGTGTTGATTTAATAAACTTGGTTCGAACATATAATTCTGTTATGACTTTCACAAAAATCATATATCAAATAGTGTCAAAATTGACACAAAATAGTTTTTAAATCAAATATTATATTATTAATTGTTATTTTATTCCTAAAAATCTAAGGTTCGGCCAAATGACTTAGATAAGGATATATATATTAATAATAAACAATTTGGGGTTCGTTTGGCATGTTATAGTAAGTGTATTAACCATATATTGTAAGAAAACAAAAAGACACGGTAAAAGTTAAATTATTTAACTTAGGGTTAAATCTAATTGATAAGGTTAAAATAATACCCTAAACTTGTCTAAATCCTATTGGATGATAGGATTTAGACCCATACCCACTTTAGCTTCTAAATAAGACCCTTTGGAACCATTATAAACCGATTTTGACTTTAATATAAAATAATATTTTGAGATATTCTAAGGTGCCCCTCTCCTCCCTTATAAAAGGGCACCTCCTCCCCCTCCTCCTCACACCAAATTGAGCACTCAAGCTCGGCCAACCCCTGCCATTTTCTCCTTTCCACTTCCCTAGAATAATCCTAGAGGTCCTGGTATTCTTCAAAGACCAATCTTAGTTGCCTAAGTGAAGGATTCAAAGAGGCGTTTCAAAGAAGAGGTAATAACCATTACCGATCTTTTCAATTTCTTTCTTCTTCAACTTCTTTTTCTTTAGTTGTTTCATGATAAAGTAATAACATCAGTATTACTTACATACTGATATGTTATTATAAATATGAAACAACTCTAATTAACCTTCTATCCATCCTGCGGAAAAAGGAAATCACCGCGCGTGCGTACGTACGGAATACCGTCTCCACGCCGTGGTGTAATCTATTTTCTGACACCACCTTAATTGGATGGGTATAATGGTTTAATGAGTAACTATATATGATTATTAAAAATTGATATTGATACTGAAATATTATAAATACACTTCAACGCAATTCCACGACCATGGGAACGATATCATCGCTCGTGCGTACGTACGGACTACCGTCTCCACGACGCGATGAGATTCATTCTCAATGATTAAGCATTAATGAATGATTATAAAGTATATATAATAAGTACTAATGAAATATATTACCTAATAATTATACTGTAATTATGTATATTTATATGTATGTCATCTACTTAATTCCATTCAATTCAATAAGGAAACAAAAACAGCGTTCATACGTACGTACGGACTACCGTCTCCATGAACGGTGTATTTCTTTCCATTTACTGATTTATTATATATGTATATTCTGAATATATATATATAAATCATGTTTTATATTCTGGAATTAAGTAATCATGATCTAAGTAATCATATGAATAATTAGAAGTTAAAAACACGAACGACAAATGAGACGATTTTACCCAAAACGCTACTTTAACATGAATTTACAAAAGAACGGGAAATATAAAGTCATAAGTGGACCATATATGATATAATAACAATGAATATGATTCTGGAATAATTCAATAACATGATTTAAATCATTATACAGGAGGTTCAGACACTTACGAAGCAAATCGGACCTAAGGTAAGGGAAATATCACAATCTCATTTTTATCCGAGATTGTTTATTCGTAAGTATTTACTGGGGTATATTTTATCATCCACATCCATGTTTCATCAATATGTAATATTATTTCCACCCACCTAAAATTGTTTAAATCCATTTTTACCCTTCGGTGAGTTTTTAGTAATGTCTATGAAAGGAATCTTTTGTCGTACGAGGTACTTTTTGACTTTTCCGAAAAAAGTACGAAGAATGTTTTTTTTAACTTATACGTCACGAACGGATTTTTACGGTTTTATAAAGCCTTATTTTCATGAAGCTTCCTCCAAAATATTTCAGGACTATTTTCAATAAAATCTCTTTCTTTTAAAATTGCATGATGTTTTTTGAAAAGAAATTGATTTTGAAGAAGAAAGGATATTTTCCTCAAGAATTCAATTCAAGTATTTTATCAAAATTATTTTCCATCTAAGATAACAAAAAGGTTCTGTTTTTATCCCTATTGTTACATGGATTTGATTATGTTGTGATGGAAACATTTTTATGAATTCCTTTATCTTATATGAATTGTTTTATGATGTCATGTTGTTTAAGAATCCCATTTTTATTACATGGGTTATGCGATGATGTATGTTTTATGATTATGTGGCACACATAAGAAAGGATTAGTTATAAGATGGGAGGGACCTATATCTCCCTCCAATGCATTGGGTAAAGATTTTATATCTCATGAGATAGACAGGGCTGGAACGGTAGGTTATACCGGTTCAGTGAAACAGGACTGAAACAAGGGTTACTCGATTCAGAAAGGGACTTTGTCCACTAAGATAGTCTTGGCAATGAGTCTTGACTAACAAGAAATGATTCTCTATGATTATGTGTATGCCACAAAGTTTCAAGTTTTATGTTATGATTATGGGGATCTCATTCTCACTTCTATGATTTATTCCATGTTAAGATATTATGATCTCTTTTGCAGGTTATGATTTTCAAAAAGATATGATATGATTTTTAGTTCCTTTATTTGCCTTGCTGAGCATTTGAGCTCACCCTTTTATGTTTTCTTTTCCCCAGGATATAAAGAAAGGTTTTAGGTAAAAAAAAGGGAAGATCTTTATGGGAGATATTGAAGATCTTTCACCACGATTAGAAGATTACGTTCCGAGTTTCCAAAGACACTAAACTATTACGATCCTTGTGTGTGTGTTTTTGTTATGTACTAAGTATTCCACAAAAGTAATGTAATGTCCATGTATGATAAGCTTCGGGTCTCTACAGGTATTGACCAGTCTCTAAGTTCTATAGGTATTGTTCCCTCCTCTCCATTATCAAAATGATTTGGTTTATGGCCAAAGTTAGAATAGTGAAAAAATATACGTTGAAAATATTTCATTTATATGATGACGTATATTGTCTCATTCTCAATTTTTGACTTCTATGTGTTATTTATTCAAATACCACCCTGAATCTTGGTTGTATGAAATTTTATGGCCTTAAAAGCCTCAAAATTCACATTTCATTAGAAGGAATTTCTTCTCAAGTACATTTCTTCTCAGGAAACCTTATTTTTTAATATAAATTTACTAGTGATCCTATATGGAAATGTAATTATAATTTTAATCTCTCTTTCATATATAAATTGATGATTTATTTATTAGGACAATAGGTTCCTTTGTGATATGTCCAACTTTGTGCTTCCTTTTTTGGATCTTCCAATTGACATCCTCTTATATTCCACATCAAATCAAATTCCATTCTTTCTTATAATTTGGGATTTATTATTATTCAATTCCTTATCTACCTCTTCATAAACAAATTTTTCTCCTTAATGTATCTCGACATCTAAGAATATTCCAAAATATAATATATTCCTTTTTTACCTTATTTAGACTCAGTTTTCACTTTATTCCTCTGAGTAAAAATTTCTATTACATATACCTAATCTATAATTTCCATTTACTCTAGTCTCAATTGAATTAGGTTGGTTACTTTTTAATTCACTTAAATATTGAGATTATATTGTGGAACCTCATCAGAGATTTCTATAGTTGTTATGTGTTCTTCTAAATATCCTTTCAGTGAATCAAGTTATGCTTCAAGGTGATAAACATTATCTGATGACACTTCCAACACATATCTCTTTTTCTTTTTCTATTTTTTTATTGTGATTCTCATCAAGTGAACCCAAAAGCTACACTTTGATGTAAAAATAACCAAAAATCATATTATCATAAACTTTTTTTGGTTCATCCTCTTCAACTGTACTCATCATGGATGACTTGGGATCAAATTTAAAATCTAATTATATATCATTCAAAAATTCATTATCATACTATTCTTCATTGAAGATGAACCATTTTTATTTAAAATCTACTACATGATTTGTCATTCCCTTTGTTAGATAACCACTTCTAATACGCCTTAATAATTGATTCTTCACTTTCTATATCATCAAAATTTCTTGGCCATCGAGAGGTGATGTGCCCTACTTTACCACACCAAAAATAAATCAAATAGATTATTTACATCGAATAATCCTTTACTTTTTTTTATTATCATGTATAAATTGTAAAGAAGTTAATTTTACGCATTATAACATACTAAGTAAACCCCTTGTTTTTACATGGATTTGATTTCCATTTAATTTTGAACTTGAGTGGAAGAACATTGTGTTTAGACACTAAATTAATAAGACACCATACTTCTTTAATAGATCATCAAGAGAGATATTATAAAAATTTCTTTCATCAAGAGACAAATTATTTTGATTATATAGTTATAGGATCCTTGATATGATTTTATTCCAAATTTAAATATCATTTATATCTTCTCCAATTCCACTAGTAGACCCCACAAAATAAGTTATCTGATTAATGAAGGTATCTGCATTTTATTTGGAAACATTTTCATATCAATGAAATGATTATGAAAGACTAAAAAATTTGAATATTTTACATTTTTATCAACATCAAATATATATTCTTACTTCTACCAAAGATGAAAATCATAACCATCAATTATATTTTATCATAATGTGATATAGTAATAGAATTTTCAGATTTGGTATCTCTATAAATCATTTTCTTTTTCATTTACAATCATAGATAGTCTTGTCCCATTAGTGACCTGAATCCTTAGATTAGTGAAAAATTAGAACATGAATCCTATGGTATATCTTTTTATATCTCATAATATTCTTCCAAACATGGAAGTCTCTTCCATCAAATAGTGTTACTCAACTGACATTCACTAAATTATCCATGAAAACAATAGAGAGTATATTTAACTACAATAAAATGTACCCTATGATAACACGTATATGACAATGGAACACCCTTAGAGGGTGGGGATAATCAGGGTGTAATAAATTCAATTTAAAACAAACGATATTGTTCCCATGATTTTTGGAACATTTAATAACATTCTGATAGAAACATATAATAATTAACCAATCACATAAAGAGAGACGACACTTTAGTTTTACATTGTTCATCAAAAGGGATAGGAAAAAGAGAATATGATGATAGTTTGTCACTCATACGAAAATATAATAAGCTCTAGTAGTTATTATGGAATAAATATGTTTATACATACTCACTTTGTTCCAGTAAAAATGAAATTACCTAATTTTAGAGACATCTAAATTTCTCCCTCAGAACACTTACATGGACTCCCCCTAGCTCAAAACTTTGGGGGAAGTATGACTTAGTTTAAAAACATGATGGACACTTCACTATATTGGGATTTGAGTCTTTCTCGCTAACTGGAATAGGAATCTACATTCCCTGTTTTCCTGAGTTGATGCACCTAAATGTTTTTTTTAACTATAACATGATGTTCCAAACTACTATTTGTGAATCTCCTATCTATTTTGAATCACCCTATCTGATTCAAATAAATACCATCCTTCTCCAACCCACAATCATTCATGAGGCTCCAAAAACTCATAAATCATATAACCTTTATGGATCACACTATCATCATGTTTATATCAACATTTAAATAACAAAATAATTTTTTTGATGTTTACTCCATACTCATAATAAATAGCATTTGTGATGTTCACTTCTCTAATATAACACTCATTGTTCGGGAAACTCCTAGTCTTATCAAAACTCCCATATCCCAAAATAATTGGAATCAATTCAGACATAACATATCAATTCATGATTCTCAAGCTCACATATTCTTCCAGGTTCAAAAATCTCCAATAATTCTTGAAATCAAAGTTATTCATACTTTTCCCCAATTCCATTCATGTCAAATAAAGTCGGTGTGGCTTCCTATTTATAGGGACACTACTTTATAAAGATAGAAATATCCAAAAGGCTATTTTCAACCCTCTTGATTCATTATAATGAATATCTTTTATTTGTGAAGATCCATCCAAATTTATCCAATTTTCAATGATTCTTATGGTTGAAAAGATTTAGAGTCTTTCCATCGAATGTTCATGATGACTGGTCATGATTCTCCACATATTCATAAAGATAAATGACCATGTAAACATTCCCCTTTAAAGTCCTTAATTTAAAATATTTTTGAAGATTAAATGCTTGTAAATTACCTTTCTTGAATCTTTTTTCATGCTCTAAGTTTTGAGCCCAAAAATTTGGAAAACAGTTGGAAATAATTCCACCTATATCACAGTAACAATATTTCACATTAATAAATATTTCCATTCAAAATACCTAATCAATAAAATGAGTTTTTAAAATAATAAAAAAACTATTATTTTTTAAAATCCTTCATTTCAACATCATATGAAACCAAATAAAAAACTCATGGAGAAATAATATATCTTATAAAAGATGTTTGAGTGATGAAATACCCTTATCTTTTAGGGAAAACATCAATTCTATCTTGATGAAATGAATAACATGATGTTTCCATTAAAATAAATAACCTATGAAATTATATTTCAAGGGAGAAGTATTTAAAATGTCAAATTTATTTTTGGTACATAAAATCAATGAATTCCTCAATGATGTGTGATAGAGATGAAAATACTTTCCTCATACCTGATTTTCACTACACATGTGATTAGCTTAATGAATATCAAAATTAAAATATTATGAACTTACATACGAAAATTATTTAACTAATATAAAATTATAATGTTCATTTACAATTGTTTTATATTTAATTATAGTAGAATTTTATTTCTTATGTCGGTAACTTCTGGTTGTTCAATCAATTTTTATATCATGCCTTATCTATACTCACCATAGTCAAGAACATTGTCAAAATGATTAATAATAATCAAATATTTTTAAAATTTTTGATATAATTATTTTCTGTTTAATGTATTTATAAATCCATCCACGATGGATGGTAACATTAAATGATACATATTTCTCATGGAGGTGGTAGTCCACACATATGCATGATTATTGTTTCCATTTCTTAACAAATGAAATGAATATAAGAAAATTTTTAATTTTTAATTTTCATAATAATATTATTAATATATATATCTTATTTTTTACATCAATTACATCCTTTTATCTAGATAATAATGGTAGTGATAAAAAACTAGAGATGTTGATTTTTTGAGGAAGTAGTCCCCCCACCACTAAAATGACACTTATGTTTTCATTGTGGTTGGAGAGGAATAAATAATGGTTACTATATTAATATAATGATACATATTTCATTTAAAAAAACTTATTTTATTAAATTTTATTAGATATAAGTTATTTGGAATAGTTATATTAAGGAAATAAGATTATGAAAGAGGTTATGCTTACATTGGAGATCATATATACTATTAGAGAGATTGTTGGATGTAAATGTTATAAGACGAACTCATGAGATCAAGGGATTAAGGATGAGAATATTAATTGTAAGAGATTTATATTTTAAAAAGACTCATGAAAAAATTTATCATTAAGTGTTTCAATAGAGATATTTAATTGATCTCCTTTTATAAGTGATGAAAATTTCACATTCTAGAATACCCTTTACACTTACATGGTGTCATCACACAATTACTTGTTTCATGAATCCAAATTCACATAGTAATTAAATGTGGAGTGAGATTGTTTGGATAAGGCCTCAACTAGGACATTTAAAATATGTTTTAAATATATTAAATTATTTTACTATAGGTTTTAATATTTTAAATTTTTATATTTTACTTTGGTAATTAGAATTTAATTTGTAATTTTTATTTTATTTTAAAATATTAGCAAACACCTCATAATTTTTTTTTATTAGAATAAAATTAATCATAATTTTCTATTATTAAATGTATAAATATGAGAAGTTATTATTTTAAATTAAAACATCTTATATATAGAAAACAAATTTTTTATATAAAAATGGGGTTTTAACCACAATGTGTTCTTAATATAATTTATAATTTGTAAAAAATTATTATGTGTTAATATAATTTAATTTTTTTAAAAAATTAAAATTATATTTATAATTTAAAACATATAAGTTTAATTGAATAAATAAAATATACATAATATTAAAAAAATATTTGAAAATGAAATTTTTATTATTATCAATATCATTGTTTATAATCATAGTAATTATAATTGTTTGAAATAATATAAATTGAAATTACAAAATTATATGATATTGTTTTGTAAAATATAAAATAAATTATAGACTATATTAATGTAATTTATTAAAAGATAATTTTAATATAATTGAATAAAATTTGGAATATAGTAAAATATAAAATAAGTCTCCAAATTGTCAGAAAATGGTTTTAATAACTTAAAAATTGAATTTTCAAATGAATATTTTTATTATTAATATATATCATTTATAGGAAATGTTTTCGAACTGATTTATGTCACAATTATTTATGATAAATTCATAAAAGCGTCGGTTTTAAGAAAAATAAATTTTTTTACTATTAACTAAAATAAAAATTATTTTAGAATAAATAATTTTTTTATAAATATGATATCTTTTTCCAAATAAAAATTTTCTGTCAATTTATAAAACTTTTTATATTAAAATTTTTAATTTCCATTCCTGAATAAGATAAAAAAATATAATAAATAACTATTTTTATTAGAAAGTGAAATTTTCAAATCTTTACTTATATTATTCACATTTTGTACCATACAACAATATTTTTTTTAAAAAAATTATTAAAATAAATCCTAATTAATAATCATTAGTCATGAAAATCATGAAATATAAAAACACATAAAAAAGTGATTTTTAGGAAAAAATTACTAAACATAAACCGATCTGATTAGTAATTTTAGTTAAAATAATTGAATTTATTTGATATTGGATGAAAAATATATTTTGATTATTTAAAATTTTAGTAAAGTGGTTCATTCAATTTAGTCATATAAATTCATTGACTAGTACTTATTAGTCATACATAAATATTTATTTTCTATCAAAATATATTTGGGTTTTGTTTATGTTTAGTGTTGCGTCTGGATAAAGTTATCAAATAATATAAAATAATAGAGGAAAAAATATATTATAATTAATGTTAATTATATTCAATAGTGTTTTAAAAAATTATATCTCATCCTAACCCCCAAAAAAACTAGAACATAACATGATTCCAACTATAGAGTTTTAATTTAGAAATAAAAATTATTTCATGATTCAAAACATACTTTTATAACCAGTAGAAGACAACGATCGAGAGATATTGTGAATTTTTTTGATTATACAAAAACAATACCATAAACCTAAAACCATAATATTTTTCTATATATCCACAATGTGATCCTAATTCATATATATCTTCTAAAACAACAAATGGTAACCTGTGTAAAATACAAAGTGAAAAGGTTGAGCTAGAAATCCCAATAAGGGGACAATCATAGTAAAATATAACAATAGATTCCACAGGAATATAATGATATCATAAAAAATTATCTTATGAATGGGAAAATTATATACGGAAAAGAAATAATATCATCATAGAACTATGTAATATATAGAAACAACATGGGACATAATATTGCAAACCTATGTCAATGGTCACTCCCAAGACCGTAATCATAAAGTGAAAATATTTATGTAATGGATTAGGTTCAATTATAAATAAATTATATATCATTTAATGAGGTATAATTAAGTACCCAAGGAATTATAGGGATATATAATTTTGGTCCCACCATTTACAAAACATAGCGTGCTTCAGAAAACCACATGTGCTCTAATTATTTTTGAAAAAGTCCAATAGTGGATTAGGTTCACTCAATAATACTATACATAAAATCTAATTGGATAAGTACAATAAAAAAATTCATTGGAGTAAAATATAATTTTTGACCACACACCGTATTATGAACATCAAACTTATTCATTCCATATAAAGAAAAAACCATATAAAACCCACAAGAAAGACCAAAATCATGAGAATGATGTTAGTTTCATAATTATGATTCATTGAATAACCGATTACTAAATCATAAGGACCAAAAATAGATGAAGTATTTAAATTTACTAAAAAATTCATAATTAAAATTTACTTTAATCCTTAACATATAATTTCCATGTAATAAATTAATTAGAATCATTTAGAGATGAAATAATAGAAATTAACTATATGGGTGATGCTTCGATAAATATTTAAATGATAATTCTAAAGAATGAAAGAGAACATTAATATATATAGAACTATAATTAATAATAAAGTGTAATTTATAAAATATTTAGAGTTTTTATATTCCATTTATTGTTTAGAAACATATTTTAGGTTGATAATTGACATGAGACCATAAATTTGAATGCTCTCACAAATACGTTTTACTTAAAAATTCTATTTTATAGGAGAAATTTTTTTTATAACCAAAAAAAAAAGAATAATTTTCAAAAATTTATATATTAATGAGAAATACATAAAATAATTTTTTTTCTTAATTTATGATGATTTCATTAAAAGTGGTAAAATGAAATAGAACATGCAACTCAAATGTAAAGAGGGTGGTACAAAAGTTCCCTGACCTCTTGTCTAAGTTGAATAAACAAATTCATTTATCTTCTAGAAGATCAAAATAAATTTTATTCAATACCTTCTAAAGAAAATTATTCAATTATATTTCATTTTTAGGGTCCTTTAATTATTATATGAAATATTTTTGTAGAATAGTTTTCTAATATATGCCGGTTACTTGAGTATTTTTTGTAACTTTTTCAATAACAGATCATTTATGTTGAATATGGTTAAAACCTTTGAAAAATGTTTTGTAATATCAATAATATTGATATTTTAATATATATATATAGTGTTTATATATTAACTATTTTATTTATTTATATTCGTAATGGATTGTGATGGAAAATGATACAAATTTTTCATGGAAGTAGTGGACCAAACACATACACACTTACAGTATCCATATATAAATTATTGAGGTGTAATGATTTTAAATTATACTTAATACATTTCAGAATTATATTTATATTATATATATTTTATTTATTCAGTATTACACCCTTTTTACCACCCTTGAATAGCTGTGATAACAAATGAGAGATGTCTCTTTGTAGATATGGTATTCTGTGCAATGTACCAAACACCCTATTATTTTTATTATCACATATAGAGGAATAAATATTTTTTATTACATTAATATAATAAAATATAATTGATATATTTATAACAATGTAATTATTTTTTTATTTATATGATATATTTTCAACTGGTTTATTAAAGAAAAAAATTTACAGAGACAGTAATCCATTTATTGGAGACCTCATTTTCTATTTGAGATCTCCATAGAAGTGTTTTTGTTAAGATAACATCAATTAATAAGTTATTTAAGTGTAAGAAAAGAAATATATGGGAGGAGTTTTCGAAATATTTTTAAGAGAAATTATAATGGGCTATGTAACTGAAGAGCAGTAGATGTGATCCACTTTTATAAATGAATATAAGTGAATTTTGTGAATACCCTTTACACTTACATGATTCTTTAATATATTACTATGTAAATGAATCCAAAATTAAATAATTAAAATACTTTGTGTGTTATTAGGTATATCAATTGTCAACCAAGACATTGAAAAACTGTTTAAAATAAGTTGGTCATCTTTTACCATAGGTCTTTTACACTTTAAGATATTTATTTTGATAGATCTCGATTATCATATGGGTATATAGTTTTTTATATTATGTATTGAATCCATTATAATTTTGTTAATTAATTTTTATCTAGTTCTTTTAGGAATCTCTAGGCTGTTACCGGTGATCAGGATGTGAAAGGAAAGAAAACTAAACTAATCTATAAATGGCACATGACTATGTAAACCATGCCGCCTCTACAAAAAAACATAAAACATTGGACAAAGTAATTAATCATGGTTGTAACATGGGTTTTTAAACCATGTGGAATTCCTATGTACATGTGTGACTTAGAACCCTCTTGGAAAGATGTAGTCTCACAGTTGGAACAATGTTTTCTAAACTGTGTGGCTCAATAAAATTGTTATTTTCTAGTTTTTCCTGCAATATAATTTTAGGAGTTCAACTGATTTCGTCAAAAATTTCCTCCCTTAAAACCCTATTTATGATCCATTTTTTGAAAAAACGTCTCATGTGTGGTTCTCGTATGTTTATTTTCTGTTTGTAAAACCTTTGGTTGTAGAACGAAACTCCAGGAAAGTCTAATTCTCCTCTAGCTTTTAATTTTCGAATTAGGGCTTGTAGTTTATTGGTCTTCTTCTGAAACCCTAAAAAACATTTTTATAGTGCAATATATGTTGAGGATTCATGGGGTGATTTAATCCAGATCTAATTATATTATTAATATTTCACTCAATATCGAATTCGTGGTAGGTGGTCTATAAGTTGTATCTCAAAGTTTTGTTGTGGAATTGTATATGTGTGTTGAGTTTTATGGTTCCATATTATTGTGATTTTATTATTTTAGTAATATTTTGTGAAATGGGAGTCTAATGGTTGAATGAAAACCCTAATGACCCCCTTCAGATGCATGTATAGTGTTTATAGTGATTTAGTGTCACCCATGGGTTGTGCAAGATTTCTTGGCCGTAAAAATTGTTAATGTCATGTGTATTGTTGATGTGTGATAACATAGATCCCATGATTAAAATTTTTATATGTTTGGTTGTGATTAAAATTGGAACATTGATTGTGTTCCTAGGTTTTTCCAATGGATTAAGGAGTTGTTTTACAATGTCTTGTAAAGAGTTCAATTGGGATAGTTGAGATTTTTTCAAATGGTTTATGAATCATGTTAGAAACGCCTATGAGGTTTAGTGTATATTAAATGGTGAAATATTTAATTGGGTAACATCTTGGGAAATGTGAAATATGATAAATTATATTTCATAATAGTATTAATGAATAAGTTAAATGGGATGAAATAAATGGAGTTGTTGAATATGCATAATGGTATGGGGAGTGAAAATTGGAATTAGAAAAAATGGTCTATGTAATGTAAATGGTAAATGTGTTATTAGGGTATGAAATTATATTGATTCTCATGTTTATTATTATAGATTTTTGTTATTATGTGTATTGTTTTTATTTATGTATTTTTATATGGTATATTAAAATTGATTGGATAAATAATCTTCTAAACATGCCTTGGTAGTTTTGGGGTATTGACTTGAGGATATATGCTCTCAGTTCATGTTAAACCTAGCCTCTAAACTCCACCCCATAAGGAACATGATTGAAAATGGGACTTAGCTCTATTCCTGTAATATTTCAATTGGATGAGACCACCTAGATCGATGCTTCATTGCGAGTGTTATGCATCTCTTATGGTGTGTTTTCCCCTAGAAAAATAGGGACCTGACTGAATACATTATTCCTAGTTTTTATTGGATTAAAACTTGTTCCAAGTGAAACAAATTCATAACCCGTGGACCACGTGATTAAAATGGATTTTGTGATGAAGAATAGTATACATGACGAGAATGGTAATAAATATAGGAATGGTTAAAATAAATATTTATAATGAATTGTACAATAATTTTCCTTTTTGTATCATTATTTATTTATTACTAACATACACAATCTATTTAGGATAAATATTTTTTAGACACCATAGGTGGTGTTCTATATACTTTTACTCACACCCTAATCAGGTGTTTTTGGGTACCTGAGATGATTTATTTGTTTTTGGCCATGAAAAAGAAAAAAAGACCAAGATGTAGGAGTTTATTCGGGCTTGGGATGTGCAAGGATGAGGTTTTGGACATGGAGTCAGGAAAATTTTATTGAGTCAACTATTTATCATTATCTTTGGATAACATAAACATTGGGCATTGTTAGAATGACATGGAATAGTTAATGTTAATTTATGGTTTGTACCCAGTTTTGGGAGCATCATGGTTATAAATGTTTATTATTTATTATATATCATTTCAAATATTTTTTTTTCTACTAGTTTTGGATTTCTTGGGTAAATATGGTATAGTATCACCACATGAATTTTTAGACCCTCCATGTTAGTCAACATCCTTCGGCATAATTGGAGGCATGGTTGAGGTCATGTGCAGACTCGGCTCAGGAAATTGGTTAGGGTCTAGTGAGTTAGGGAAGTTACAAAGTGGTATTAGAGGAGTTCTTTTGGTGACTTACTAGTTGGGAATGGTATACATGAGATTAAGAAAGTTTTTATCCTTGGTATTGAGGTAGTTCTTGTGAGCAGCAAACCTATGTAAGAGGGAAAACACAAGTACCGTGTGTATGAATTATTGTTTTTTTATGTGTGTATTTTCTATTGATGATTTTTCTCCACTGATTGATGCACATGTTGTACTATGTAACTATCTTATTATATTTTTCTTGTGGCCGGAACGACATGAGATTACACATTTTTTCATCATTATAAGAACATATAGGTATGGGTGGAATTTATCAAGGTAAGAACACATGGGATGGCTGTGTAGGACATGTATAGTAGGATTCATATTACATTAATATTTTTTTTATTAAAATGGAGTATAATAAAAATGATTCAAATGGTTAAAACAAAAATATTGTTAAATAATGGTTAACAAATGTGGTTTAATAAAGGGTTTTAAATAAGTTAAAATGATTCTTGTGACATGTTTGGTAATGGGAAATGTTTCTATAATAGGAAATGATAGAGGGTGGTGTTTTATTTGAGAAAAAATCCATTGTGATTGTGTATGTCAAATGGGTTGGTTATGGCCAGTGGAGGGCCTTATTTATTGTAAAATATGGATGATTATGTTCTCTACTTAAGACTCAGGTTTTGAATTGTAAAGAAGTTATACTGTGATGATGTTTTTTGGTTGGGTAAGAAGGGGATTTCACTAAGAATGCTCCACTAGTATCAGTGTAGGAAAACATGTTGGTTCAAGATAACATAGGAGAGGATCAGTTCCATGTGGACTTTACATAATTAAGAAAATAATTGAACTTACAGATGGAAGGTTGCCCAGTGTATGTTTGACCTGAATAGATAGTTTGGTTATAATAATCTCAAAAGATTTCTAGAGAATGTGGAAATAAAATTAGAGCATGTGGTTGGTTGGAACGTGAAGGGACACGAGTAAGGTGTATCCCTAATTTTTGAACAGATTCTGATTATAGATGTGTTGATCAGTGAGATAATGCCTTATTTTTGGGACCATGGAAAGATTGACGTATTTGACAGAGGGGTGTCCCTTGACATTCCTTTTGTTAGGTTGTGTCCTTAAGATTGAGGGGTATTGTCTGATAACATGGATAAGGTAACCCTTACGGGTAGTGATCGATCAGGTTTCATTAGGTTTGTAATGGATATCTTGGCCCATGATGTCAGGCGTGGTGGTTGGGTTGTTATGATGCAGAACCTAGTATAAATGGTCACTGGGTGCACTAGGCGTCATGTGTATCGTAACAGGGATAATACTACAATTGCAACAAAAACATTATTTGTGACTTGATATTTTTGGATCAAAGAGAGGACCAGTGGATTTATCATTTCATAACTCTAGTTTATAGAGTCAGTATCGTTCAAACTTTGAGGTGACCGATGAGATGATAAATGAGGTTATGGGTTATTTTTAATGTGTATCGAATAGGAGGATATTTTGGACATTGGAAGTGGAAAATGAGGAGTATTGCATAGTGTAGTTTTGGCCTAGAGAGGTATGTGGGAAGGTTGATGGTTTGGGTGATGTGACCCAAGCTATGTGTTGAAATTATTGGTGAAATTAATGGTATAATTAAGAGAGTTTTTCCCAATTTTAATGGTGATTTTGGATCTCAAGCATGTGTGGTTTCATCAAGGGTGGAATCAAAGCATATAGAGTGTCATCGAGATTTGGTAAATGTTTGTGGTCATGCCCTAGTTTATTTCATATATTGGAACCTATTTAATGATAGGGGTTGTGTGGTTGGTTTCAATGGTATGATTTTTTCAAGTGTCAGCCCCATTTGTTTTTTATAATAATTAATGGGTCCTCGATGTTGGTTATGAAAAGAAAAAACAAGGTTTGATGGTGCACAAATAGATTCTTTTGTAATTAAGGTTACACCCAAGATGAGGGTGGTCACATGGTTAGGATTGATCGTACTAATGGATTGAATTTTGGGTGAGATGTTGAGAAATACTTGAGGCTGATGGGGCCGATACACCAGAAGGCATGGTAAGATGAGTGAGCAGGAATTGGGTTAGACTTTGTTGATGTTTGGATCATATTATATATTTTTTTCATAGTATATAGTCACATCAAGTGTAATACCTTGAGGGATATAATGAGGTCTAGAAGTGGGAACATGCTAGAGAGGTACAAGTCCATTCATAATGTAGAAACTGGTTGCTCGTGGAAAAATACAGTGGTTCTATATGAATCCAATGAAGAAATAATGGTTATATACGAGCTACTGGTTTGGATCGGTGAGGTAAATAGTTGTATTTTGGTCATTTACATCCTTGGTTTGGATGGAAGAACATGAGTGGCTTGGTAGAATTAGTACCAAAGTAGGTGTTGGTTCATGACTGTTTGGAAGATGTTCATTGATCGATGATAAGTGTTAGTTGGAAATCACACCTGAGCAGTGGTGGTTAAGTGTTGATAAGATGAATGTGGGTAGGGAAGCCTGATATTTTCAATACGTGAAGATGTCCCATATTAATACATGAAATTGATTATGGATTATTTTTATCTTTTTTCATCGAAGACCTATTAGAATAATTTTCACTAGTGACGATCATGCCTAAAATCTTGACATCTTCTGAGGTACACTAAAAATTACCCTGTATTATTCTTGGTCATATAAATAAATTTTGGTCAGATGTGGGATATTTGAGGGTTATGTTCATGGAGTTGTGTATGTGTATCTAAATAGTGGGATGTAGACCATAGATCATCCCTGGATGAGGTCATAATAATGGAAATGTTGTTGATGAATTCAACGGTTTCCATTCATTGTAGTTAGTAATAGGTATCAAGTGATGTTTTTTTTATTTTTGGAAATCTATGATGTTGACATCCATGTTTTGGGGTTCAGTTTATTATTGTTGAGTTAGTGGAGGTTGTGGAAATTTCTTATGGAAGGCATAGATAACGACAAACCAAATGTGGGGAGTCATGATTCAACATATGATGTGTGCAGAAGAGTGTAGAGTTGATGTTTTGGAAATAAGATGCGAAGGGGAAACATTTGAGTCCACAATGAGTTCCCCAAAAAAGTCTAAGTGGAACATTGATGTAGTAGTGGAATGATCCATGAATTGGATTAGGCTTAGATTAGTTCTAATGGAAATTCATGATGATTGTGTTAGAGTATTTAAAGGTCATGGTAAGACCTGACAATGGTTTGTGGATAGGAGTTTGGGTTCTAGAATCTCATTGAACATTGAGCATGTACATTGGGGGGTGTGATTGGGTGACCATGGAAATTCCTTAGGAGTGGAGGAATCATGGTCAAGTATGGTAGTAGCATGATAATGGTGAAAATGAGTGTTTCTAGGATGATCCACCCAGGGGAGAACTCGACATGGCTAGGAATAGTTGAGGAAAGTGGTGAGTTGAAAAAAAAACATTTGGTGATTGTTTTTGGAGTGTAATGTATGATTAGATGATTGGAAATGGGTTTTGATTAGTAAACTGGTCATATTTAGTTAGTGTATGGATGGTGGAAGTACTTATGTTAGTAATGCTGATGGGTGTGGAGAATCATAATGTATTTTGGAAGGTAGTGGATGCCTTGATGGTACGGTTTACTGAATGTCGGGGAAAGGCCCTGGTAAGTGTTTTAGATAACTGTATTATGACCTAACTAATAAGGTTATAGAGGAAGGTGATGGGGTAACATGTTAATATTGAAGGATGGGTGTTTTGGGACAATCTAGTTGGCATGGTGCAACATGATTTGTTTAAAGGAATAGATGTGACAAGTGAGGAAATGCCTCTGGTTTTATGTTCATATTGAATAGTATATTTTGAAGATGAAAGTGATCTTGAAGGAGGTAATGTTGTTCTTAGTCCATGAACAGATGGGGTAGGGGTGTCCTTCTAGGAGGTTTCAATATTAAGGCTGGATTACAATACATTGTTAAGTACTTCTAAATGTTTAGGGTTAGTGAGTCATGGATGCATCATGTATATTGTGAAGTTGAGTTGTGGTGATTTTGATCCTTTTCAATAGTGGGGGTACCAATCACCAAAAGATGGTAGGGGTGAGTTAAAGTATATAGTGGAGAGAAAAATGGTTGTAAAGTGTTTCATTAATGATTTGACTGGCATTTCGGGTTAATGGGGCTTGAGTAAGTACCATTTTTCTGTTTTGGCCATGATAATGAGAATTGACATGGGTTTAACAGGTTGATTGCCTTGAGTGTTTTGGTTGAGTTCGGATGATCAAGTATAGAATGGGAATTTTTGGGATCGTTTATAGATCGATGAGGGTTGGGAAATGTGGTTTAGATGTATCATGTGTTTCTTTGGGAATTTGTTGAGTTTGGGTCACCGTTTAATTTTTAAAGATAGGTTGTAATGGCGATAAGTGTTTTGGACCATGAGTTACAAAGAGGATTAGGTTAGTGGGGTGATGATTGACTCATCCAATATGGTAGAAAATTAGGGTGTTAAATTTTGTTTTGCGTGATTTGGTTTGTGTTTTATAGGCCAACCTATTGTGTTTTGGTTTTTTATGTATGGTTTGAGGTTGATGTGTCTTCTGAGGAGCATCTAATTCGTTTTGTGGATCATTGTAAGAAGTATGGTGGGGAAATACTATGTCATTGGTCAAGTTTTTTTTGCATCATGGAAATGTTGAAGAGGAGAACTAGAAAGGGATATTGATTTGTAGGAATAGTGGAATAACCTCTTTACCTTGGATGTTTAGTGATTCATGGGAGTACACTAAGAGGACAAGCCATTATAAGGTTGGAGAGGTTGTAAGATACCTGTTTTCATGGATGTATGTAATTGTTTCCAATTTGGTATTAATGCCGTATAATTTTTTTTCAATTTAATGTACAATGGGTGTATGAGGAATAATTAGGGTGTTCTAAGATATGTGACCCCGATGGAAGGATAACATGGTCAACCTGGGCAAGGATCACAATTTTCTAATTGTTAAGTAAACCATGAAAAATCCCCCATAAAATCATGAATCCATGAACATAGGAATTCTAATGATTTGGAACATGGTTTTTAAACCATGCAGCATCCCTAGGTAACCATGTGACAAGGAACCCTCTTTGAAAGAGGCACGATCATGATTGGTGTAGGGTCTGGAAAACTATGCAGCGAAACCATGCCACTCATTAAATGTGTTATTTTCTGGTTTCCCCCAACATGATTTTATGAAGTTCACCTAATTTATTCCTCCATTTCCCCAATTGAAACTGCAGTGATGAACCATTTCATCCCAAACATCCCCAGGATGGTTCCCCTTCGATTCATGGCTGTTTCACGAGCCTTTGGATGCATATCATAACTATAGATAAGTTTAACACTCCACATATATACCTTTTCCATATTTGTGTTCTTGTAGTTTCTCCAATCTTATCGTGAAACCCTAAAACTGTATTTTTCTCTGGAATATTGGTTTGGGAGACATGTGATGCAGTAATTTAGATCAAAGAAAACAATTAAGAGTGATCTCAATTTCAGATTCAAGTTAGTTGATTTACAAGTTATATCTCATAGATTTGATGTGGATTTGTGCATGAGTGTTTTTGTTAATGGTCTAATGAAGTTGTTCATTCGATTAATTAAGTGATATTTTGTAAAATTGGTGTATGAAGGATGAATTAAAATCATTATGATTCCTGTGTGATTAATTAGAATGATTTTGGGCCACCCATGTGGATCGCCATCTTTCGGAACCCTAGAAAGTTGTAATGTGATGTGTAGTTTTGACTTTTGATAATTTAGAAACCATGATGATCATGTAGATTTGTTTAGTTTAGTTGAAAAGTGTTATATTGATATAATTCCTACGTTTTCATAGTGATGTAATGGGTTATTTGACAAGGCACACAAACGGGTTATCTGGGTTAATTGAGATTATTCAAAATGGATGATGAGTTATTTTATAAATAACTATGAGGGTTAGTGAATATGAAATGGATAACTAGTTAAATGGGAAATGACATGGAAATTGAGGAATATGATAAATGGTATTTCATAAGGAAATAATGAACATTTTAAATGGATTGATATAATAATAATTATTGAACATCCCTAATGGGTTGGGGATGAGAATATGAATTGGGCTAAATATGATATGTAATGTAAATGGTAAATGTGTTATTGGGTTATGGAATAATATTGATTCCCATTTTGATTGATATATATTTTTATTGTTATGTGTATTTTTTATGTACGGTTTGTAATATGGTTTATGTGTGTTTATTGGATAAATAAGAATGTGCACATTTATTATTAGTTGTGGGGTATTGAGTTGTGGTTCTATAACCATGATTCGAGTTAGACTGAGGACCTAAACTCCACCTCATAATATATGGGTTAGAAAAGAGGAAAAAGCTATATTCCGTTTACAATTTCATTTCGTGAGACTAACTGGATTGAGGATTTAAGGTGACTACGATGTATTTGTTATGATGTGTTTTCCCCAAGTGGGATAGGTACATGCCTTATTTCATTAGGAAAAGTTTTTCTGGTTTAAATCATTTGGTAAATGAAGTAAAGGACTAATCAATGGAGTACGTGAAGAAAATGGATTATTTAAAAAACAATGGTATACATAATTAAAATGGTAATAATGATAGAAATGGTTAATGTAAAACTTATTAACTAATGGCTTCTGAGTTGGGTTTTGTTTACTAGTTATTAATTTAGTAATCCCATGAAATATCTATTTTGACTAAATATTTTGTAGACACCATTAGTGTTGGCCTACTAATTTATACTCACACCCTGCTTAGGCGTGATTCCGTACCAAAGAATATTTCATAGTTGGCGGCCAAGACAAGGGAAGAGGCCCTATGTTCATGAGTTAATTTGGGATTGGTATGTATGGGAATGAGGCTACATACATGGAGTGAGAAAAATTTTATGGAATTGATTATTTATCTTTATATTGTGTTTCCTTGCACTTTTGGATTTGTTAGCATGACATGGCATAGTTAATGTTGGTTTTTGGTTTGTACCATGTTTTTTTAGAATCATAGTTATTAATATTTATGAGTTATTACATATTTTTTATTCTATTTATGTTGTCACCTTCTATGCATTAATCTAGTAAATAGGGTATAGTCTCCCTATATGATATATTAGACCCTCTCTTCTAGTCAGTATCCTTTGGTACCTAGGGAGGCACTCCGGAGGTCATGCAGTGACTCATCCTAGGGAACTAGTTTGTGGTTCCCAGGTTGGGGACATTATAGATTTGTGTCTTGGTAAAAATGTTTTAACTATGTAAATTAAATTTTATATAAAATTTATATGGTAACACCAATTACTTGATATTTATGTTTTTAAAAGAAATATAATATCATCTTATTCAGATAAAATTTCTAACAACGATAAAATTAACATTTAAATTAATATATATAATATAAAAAATATAGGATTATTGAAAAACTCCATTTATACACAATGTGATCTTAGTATTATTTAGTGTTTATTTTGAATTGAAACATAATTAACATAATTATATATTGTTTTAAAAAAAATATTAGAGTCTTAAATTAAATTATACGAATTTAATTTAGTTTTTAAAAATTACAGAATATTAATAAAAAAATTAAAAACCATGTTTCACCCTTATCACGATAATTATCATTAATCTTATTAATAATTAATTAACTCAACAAATTTAAATATAAATTATCAACTAATATTGAAATATTTTATTTAAATAGTTTATAATAAAAAGTATATTTAATTTATAAAAATGATAATGTAAAAGTTTAATATAAGTGTGTAAAAACAGTATTCAGATTGAAATAATGGATGAATTCAAAAAATGATAAGCATCTGTTTTATAAATTCAACTTAGTATATTAAAATTAATTATATCACTTGTTAAATATATATATATATTATATTAAATGTGTTTCTTAAACATTTATGTTATTATTTTATTATAAATGTCATTGCTTTTAGCAAACTCATTATTTCTATTTTTGACCAAAAAATAAATTAATTTAGAAAACACCCAAAACAACATATTAGCCAAATTTCAATTTTTTAAATTAAAAAATTATTTTCATTTTAAAAAATTAATTTTATAAATGTTATATACAATCATTTTTTATTGAGACTCAAAATCTAGTAAATACTATTTATTTTCACTTGTTTAGTGGCTATAAAAGTCATCTTTAATAATATAACTTTATTAAATTTCAAAAGATTCATTTAATTCCAATATTTAATCTATAAAAGGATAATAAAAATAATATTAATCAATTTAATATAATCTATAACTTCTCAGGTAATTAAAATATAGTATTTCTTAATCTTTCAGGACATAAAACATTATAACAACGTTCATGAGGATGTTAAAACCGACCAAAATTGGAACGTGTTATAAAGATTAAATAAGTAAGAATATGATTTTTTATAATGTTAATATCATGTTTAAATAATCATAATAATTTAATAAACATCATTTATAATCATTAATTCCATTCTTATTATCATCCCTAATAGGGGTTTTTGAAAAATGAATGTAATCATTCATGGAGATAGTAGTCGATATGTATGTATGATTAACAATATAATTATACAAATTGGAGTGAATGATGCTATATGAAAAATTATCATATTTTAATTTTGTTGTTTCATTAATTGTTCATTTATTCATCAAATTAATCCATTTTACTATCCATTATTAGAAAATATGAAAACTCAATGGCATCACTTTGCAACTGTAGTAGTTCGCATGTACGAATGATTAATGATTATATTTCTCAATAAACTATACATATTTTAGGTAAATTAGAACTATAATTTAATAATTATATATTTTTCATATAAAAAACCTTTAATCATGAAACCTATAACTTGTGGTATCCATTTGAGGAGGTGTTGAAAAGGAATCACATCACTTCAGAGAGGCGGTATTCCACACATACATACAACAAATGTTCTTTTTGTTTATTTTTTATGATGGAAAATAACAAATAATGGTTGATAAATTAATGTAATACAATTTAAATATATTTATTATATTGATTTGATTTTTTTAATTTGATTGGAATGGGTTGGGAAGAGGGAGAATAAGAAAAAAGTATTAAGGGGTAGCCAATAATCGCTTTTATAACATCAGTTTTCTTTAAGAAATATCTTTTGTAATGGAGTCCTTAGTGTATCTAATTATTTCATGAGGATAATGGAATTAGAAAATGGATATATGGGTAGAATGGAGGATTATTTTTAGTAAAATATTTAGTGGAATTGGCTTCTCATGATTTAGTGGATGAAATACCAATTTGTAAGTGATTATAATAGAAAATTTTGAAGTACCTATTATATTTCAAAAATACTATGAAACTATTAAAGGATAAAGCACTATAAAAGTTGAAAAATAATTAAGGGGGATATGTTTTGGTTTATATAAATCTAAAAAATTCATTTTTGTACATTTTTTAACATTTTTTATATATTTTTATCATTATAAAACTATTTTTACAATTTTTAACTTTTAACTAGGTTTTTTTGTCTTAAACAAAGTAAATAATTATCTCTAAGAAACTCAAAATTTACATTACTATTTTTTTAATGTTTTTATTTCAAATATGAATTTTTAATGAAATATAATTTTAAATTGTGTTCAAATTTAATATAAAAATGCCACATAACACAATTTTTTTTGTAATGTTTTTTTAAGAAAAAATTTATTTATACAAACAAATTACAATGGTTAATTATTTTGTTGAAATAAATTGATTAATTATAGAAAAAATAAAATGATTTTCACATTCTAAGAAATCCAACACTAAAATTATATATTAAAAAAATAACTATAATATAGAGACCCTGTCCTTTAACATATATCATTACATGATTTTATGAATTATTATACATTAGAGTACATCCCAAGGATTATAAATTTTAATGTCTTGTAAAACATGGTATATAAAACTAAAAACATGGAACTAAAAAAATAACATCTTTATTTAATTTTAATAAGGATATCTTAACTTCCTTTGAGCCCTTATATCTGCATAGGGTACCATGGGGTTCACACAGACAATGGGAGGAGCTAAATTCCAAGAAAGAGAATAAACATAAGAAAAATGCTTTAGCACAAGGGTTAGACATTATGACATAATGGTATAAAATGGTATTAAAATCGTATATTATAAACATGGGATCATATAAAAATTAATTCATAGTAATGTGGATTGAAAATAAATAATGAATTTATCATGAGTCAAGGATCATTGCACATAGATGAGGAAAAGTCAGGGTTAACCACCATGACCTTTGCACAAAGTTTCACCTATCAAGGCTAACCGCCAAGACCATTGTACATTATGTCTCATGAGACTAAAAATTACCCATGAATTGGAGCACAATATTGGAAAACCAATCATTAAAATTTCTTTAATAATATTTCCTCATAAATAATCATACATAATCAATCATACATAAACATAAGGGTTCCCATGGAGAAAAATGGGTATCACAATCATGTCATAAAGAATAACGAATGAGCGTATGATAAAAGTGTCCATGAGAGAAATGAATTAAAAAATACTTGGAAATTAATAAGTTTAAATAAGAATATATTATAGTAATGGATTTCAATCACAAGTGATAACATTTAAGAATATTATTTCTGCAATTTATAGCAATAAAACATTTTAGTGCTGTTTTATGGGAAATACTAAATAGAAATTAAACTTGATAAGGTAATAATAATTTCTATAAAACCAGATGTGAAACAAGAAGGGTTTAATTATAAAAAGTCTGATTTTTTTTTTTTTAATGATGGCTTAAAACAAATGGTAGTGTGCACTTGAAACTGGGTAAAAAATTGGACAGTTCCCATAAAAGTAGTTTACTTATTGGGAAGTATCAAGGAGGGAATCACAAAAAAACATGTATATCCCAAAAAATTGAGGGATGGATCTCGAATAATTATTTTGGATCATATAATCAGTAGTTATAAGTTTTATATAAAAAAAGTACAACTTCATTTGGGTAACAATAAAGATAGAGCAACCAAATGGAATAAAGGCAGTTCGAGTAGAATACCTTACAAAATATCTGTATGGTATCGGTTGTATTTATGAGGTATTAATGAGATATAAATGGATTAGTAATATTTTACAAATCATGAGGGATTTATGGGGAAGGTGAAAAATTCAACCCCATCATTAGGGATTATACGTAAAATGGAATAAAATAGAGGGAATTCTTGAATAAATGTTAGAAAGTGAGGATCCCTTACCTTAAGTCTGATGGTGTTCTACACAAGATATTAATCACCAGAATAATCAAATTTGGGTTATTATCTAATAATTAAAGAAAATATATTACATTTAAATGACTTATTGTAATGTTTTTGAGTACATTCATAACCTTTTTATTGCTTATGATGTTCAATTTCATTGTTTGGGTTCATTTGTTTCCTTGGTTTTAATGATTGATTAACATATATAAATTTTTGGATACACATGTATGATGAGATTGGTAGTATAGAATTGAAGTTATATGAAATTAGTGATCATCCACAAGGTTACATGTTTAAAAATTCATTGGGTTAGTTGGAGTGAAAGTGAAACATTATATAAAACATCAGTGTTAAATGCTTGGATTAACATGGCAATTTTGTTAATAATTTATTTTTATTGTATTATTATTTTGCATCATGTGTGAAAAAGGATTCTAGAAAAATACATAATAAAAAGTAGATATTTAATTTTATAGTTCATCCATAAAAATGGCTTCATGACCGGAATATAATATGGTAATATAAATGTGATAAACTGTCGTTCATGAATGTGAAAAATTAACACATCTCGGACCATGTTTCCTTTACTTTTGTATACAATAATGGGGAAGGGGAGATGATAATGAATTATCATACAAGAATAATTTTATTACAGTACATGTATGTTACTGAAGTTACCATAACATTTGGGTTAAGGGAGGTGAGGAAATAAAAAAAGAAAAAAAAGAACATGAAAAAAATAAACGAATCGAAAAGAAAAATTAACCTCTTGAGTTTATCTTCTTTATGAACTTATTATAGGGAGAGGGTTTGGTATTTTGAGGAGACTGAGAGATTATGGATGTGAGAGAGGAGCTAGGGGATATATTTGGGCAGAATTTAGTGAAGTCACAAGGCTTGTGAGGAGTGAAGAGAGGAGGGGTTGTGGGTGGTTTTTATTGTGGAGGGGAGGACAGTTTTCTTAATATTTTAGTCATTTGTTTATTATTTTTCCATGAGAAAAAACAGTAATGATTCTTGTGAAAGAAAATAGAAATATGTGCCTGTGAGTTCTGACAAAAGTCCATTTAAATCATACATTACTCAAGCATGATGCAAAAATTCATGTTTTAGCATTTATTGTCCAATATGGTATTTTACTATTCATAAAAAATTTACATATTTTAGAAAAATCCCAAAAACTCACGCTAAACATTTTTCGACATGTAGAATCCAAATATTAACTCAATTTTTCAAAAATATTTTTCTAATTATGTTTAATTAAATTTTTAATTAAAATAATAACTTACATTAAAAACACTGATTTTAAAACTATAATTGATTTTATAATGAATTTGAAAATTACATAAGATCTTATAAAATTATCTAAATACCATAAGAAATATAATTGTTAATTTTTGAACACCTTTTAGGAAAATATATTTACTTTTAAATTAATTAATATATTGTAACTAATTATTTATGACCTTCAAAAATACCAATAATTTTATTATTTAACACTTATAATATGCCTAAATTAAATATATAAATTCATGGATTAGGTTACTATTCGTTCAAGAGGATTTACTATTCATAAGTGTCATATTAATATTCATAAGGGTATGTTATTATCCATATGTTTAGGTTAATATTAACAAAAAATTATGTTTGTTCCATTAGACTCTGAACATCTTATCGATCACAACTGTGTATGTAATATTTTTGAAATTTAAAACACAAATGTGTGTAATTTATGTTTTAAATGACACATAGTACTTAGTAGTTCATTATTTTTTGATTTCATGTAATTATATGATGTAATTATAAGAATAAAATTTCCTTTTATAACTCACTGGGTTGTTACATTATTCCCCTTTATTAACATTCGCCCTCGAAATTTTGTTCTGCATTCTATGCCATAAACCGTTGTGAGTACTTTTCCTTCACTACCTCCTCCAGTTCCCCTGTTTCCTCTTCATACTTATAGTTCCACCATAGTACATCGACTAGGAGAGTAGTCTTGTTACGTAGAACATTATCTTTATGATCCAAGATCATCATTGGATGCTACTCGTAAAAATGATCATTGTCCAACTGTACCACCTCTAACGAGTGTACATGTGAAGGATCTTGTTTGTACTTATTTAATAGTTGTACATGGAATAGATCGTGTACTTTTTCCATGGTAGGTGGAAGTTCAAGACTATAGGCCACAACTCTAGGATTCTCATGAATCTTGAAGGGGTCAATATTCTTGTGACATAGGTTTCATTTCGTCCCAAACCTCATGGCCTTCTTCCATAGAGGTATGCATAGAAATACCAAGTCTCCAAATTTGTACTCAAAGTCTCATCAACGATTGTTTGCATAACTCTTCAGTCAGATTTGGACTGCCTTGTAGTGCTGGAGAATGGTTTTCAAGTTCTCCAACATTTCCTCCACCATTTCAGGTCCTAGCATCTTATTCTCATCGAATTCATCCCATCACGTCAGTGTTCTGCACCATTTTTCATAAAGGGCTTCGTATGGTTCCATTCAGATGCTTGAGTGGAAACTGTTTCGGTAGGAATATGCAACTAGTGGAAAATGCAGGTTCTAAAATCCATTGAAGTCCATAGAATATTCTCTCAACATATCTTCTAGTGTCTGAATAGATTATATAGATTGGAGTTTAGTTTGAAGATGATAAGCAGTATTGATGTTTAGTTCAGTGCATAGATCACATTGGATAATTTTCCAGAACGTCAAGGTGAATGTCATATCTCTATCAGATACTATAGATAGTGGTAATCTATATAGCCTTACCACTTATTTCATATATATCTGTGCAAGTTTATCCAATTTGAAGTCCTCTATAATCAAGATAATGGGAAATGTCTTTGTAAGACGATCCACAATGACCCGCATAACATTGGTTCCTCAAGATGTGCATGGAAGCCTCATGAAAAAGTCCATGTTAATGTTCTCCCACATCCATGTTTGTATGGTTAGTGGTTTAATCATCCCCTTAGACTTATTCCTTTCATCCTTTTCCTGTTGACATACCAGGCACATTGATGTATACTCAGTAATATCTTTTTTTCATATTTTCCCACAGAATGTTCTCTTAGAGTTCTCGATACATCATTGTGCTCCTTGGGTGGATAGAGTAGGTTGTGCTCTGTACATCATTCAAAAGATCCTTCTTTATCTCCGGATTTTATTTATACACATAATAGTGGCCCAAATCTTATAACTCCTTCCCCGTCAAACATGAACTCAAAGGATTTCTTATTATTAATGGATTCCACCATTTTCTAAATTTTTACATCTTTTCTTGAATCATCGTTTATCTTCACTATGAGGGATGGTTGAGTGATTAGTTGATAAAGGATTGATGATGTTTCTCCCTTAATGATCCCCATGTCCATCCTTTAAAAATATAATAGAATCAGATACTTTTCAATTCTCATCGTTGATAATGATGCAGGATCCATCCTACTTAAACCATCTTCCACATTGTTTGAATTACCAGGATGGTAGTGGATTGAGCTATCATAATCCATGATGAGGATTATCCATCTTCACTAGTGCATATTATGATGTTTTTGTGTGAATATATATTTGATACTCTTATGATCAGTATATATGTCAAACTTTTCCCCATAAAGATAATACCGCTAGATTTTTAACGCAAATATCACAACATCCGACTCTAGATCATGAATAGGATCGTTTTTCTTAGGGATTTTCAGCTTCCTTGAGGCGTAGGCTATCAGATTATCATATTGAATCAAAATTCAGCCTATGTCCTTCTTTGAAGAATCACTATACACCACAAATAGTTCTCCACTTATTGGGAGTATGAGTATTGGTGCAGTAATTAGCCTCTTTTTCAACTCCTTAAAACAATATTCACATTCCTATGTCCTGATAAACATTATTCCCTTCCATTTCATCTTGTTCATTGGGTTTGAAAATCATGAAATGTTCTTCAAATTTTTTTGATAATACCCTAGTAGACCTAGAAAGATGCAAATATTTGTAATAGATGTTGGTATGTGCCACTATTTAATTCTCTTTCTCTTGGAATGGTCTACAAATATCCCATTACTAGTGATAACATGCCCCAAGAATGATACATCCTCCATCTAGAACTCACATTTACTATACTTTTTTGATCTATTCTCCCTTCACAAATTCTTTATCATATTATTCAAATAATCCTCATGGTCCTCCTTTCTCATGGATTATATCAGAATATCATGAATTTAGACTACAAAAAAATTTGTCTAGGTAATCTATAAAGACTATATTCATTAATCCCATGAATATTTCTGGAGCATTAGTGAGTCCAAAGGGAAACACTATGAACTCATAGTGTCCATACCTCGTTTGAAAGGAAATATTATGAATATATTCCTTCACTACGGGAAAAATGAGCAATTGCGACGGGTTATTTGCGACGGGAATAAATCCCGTCGCAAATAGTCATGTGAAAAACTTATTTGCGACGGGGGTATTTCCCCGTCGCAAATAAGGAGGCTTTTGCGACGGGATTGCTTTCCCCGTCGCAAATAGTTTTCCCGCGATGCGCGCCAAATCGCGGGAAACTTATTTGCGACGGGGGAATATTCCCGTCGCAAATAATCGGCGGCGGTAAAAGGTATTTGCGACGGGAATATTCCCCCGTCGCAAATACTATGTCGGCAGGGGTTATTTGCGACGGGACCCGTCGCAAATAACTATTTACCGGTTGACCGTAATAAATGTTGGCTAAGGTATTTGCGACGGGTACCGTCGCAAATAGTATTATTTGCGACGGGAATCCCGTCGCAAATGGGCCCGTCGCAAATAATCTAACCTATAAATACCCCCATCCGTTTTTTTTCATTTCATTCTCATTCCTTATCTTCTCCTTCTCTCAAAATTATATTTCTAGAGTTGAGTTTTTCTCCAGTTTAATTTTTTTCTCCGGAGCTGATATTAAAGTTTTGAAGACGATCAGAACAGATCAATTTTCAAGGTATTTATCTTCATTTTAATTTTTTATTTATTTTTAATTTTTTATTTATTATCAATTTTTTATTAGTTTCAATTATTATTAATTAGTTGTAATTTAATTATGTTTACATTGTTTTCTTACTTAATAAATTTAAATTATTAGTATTGTTTATAGTTAATGGTAATTAGGAATAATTAGTAATAATTTTTAATAATTAAGAATAAATATTAATAATTAGTAATAAATACCAATAATTAGGAATAAGAACATTATTACATTATTAGTTTATTTTATTATTAATATTAAAATAATATAATTTTTTATATATATACAATTCTTTTTTGATCTGTGTGTTTGCTGTCTTCACATGTATTATTTGTATGTGGAGATAGAAAACGCACAGATCAAAAAAGAATTGTATATAAATTAGAAAATTATATTATTTTAATATTAATAATAAAATATATTAATAATGTTATTATTTGTAATTATTGGTAATTATTTCTAATTATTGATAATTATTCATTTAATTACTAATAATTAGGAACAATTATCAATAATTATCAATAATTAAGAATAATTAGTAATAATTAGTAATAATTACCAATAATTAGTATTAATTACCTATAATTAGTATTAATTCCCAATAATTAGTATTAATTACCAATAATTAGTAATAATTAGGAATAATTAACAATAATTAGTAATAATTAACAATAATTAACAATAATTAGTAATAATTACCTATAATTAGTATTAATTACCAATAATTAGTATTAATTAACAATTATTAGTAATAATTAGTAATAATTAGGAATAATTAGTATTAATTAGGAATAATTAGTAATAATTACCAATAATTAGTAATAATTACAAATAATTAGTAATAATTACCAATAATTAGTATTAATTACCAATAATTAGTATTAATTACCAATAATTAGTATTAATTATTAATAATTACCAATAATTATCACTATTTAGTAATAATTAACAATAATTGCCAATAATTACCAATAATTAGTAATAATTATCATTATTTAGTAATAATTAACAATAATTGCCAATAATTACCAATAATTAGTAATAATTATCAATAATTATTAATAATTACTAATAATTATCAATAATTAATAATAATTAGCAATAATTAGTAATAATTAGTAATAATTAGCAATAATTAGTAATAATTAGCAATAATTAGTAATAATTAGCAATAATTAGTAATAAATAGCAATAATTAGTAATAATTAGTAATAATTAGTAATAATTAGTAATAATTAGCAATAATTAGTAATAATTAGCAATAATTAGTAATAATTAGCAATAATTAGTAATAATTAGTAATAATTAGTAATAATTAGTAATAATTAACAATAATTAGTAATAATTACCAATAATTAGTAATAATTAGAAATAATTAGTAATAATTAACAATAATTAGTAATAATTAACAGTAATTAGTATTAATTACCAATAATTAGTATTAATTACCAATAATTAGTAATAATTACCAATACTTAGTAATAATTAGGAATAATTAGTAATAATTAGGAATAATTAGGAATAATTAGAATTAATTAGGAATAATTAGGATTAATTAGGAATAATTAGTATTAATTAGGAATAATTAGTAATAATTACCAATAATTAGTAATAATGATTATTAATTACCAATAATTAGTATTAATTACCAATAATTAGTATTAATTACCAATAATTAGTATTAATTACCAATAATTAGTATTAATTACCAATGTTTAGTAATAATTAACAATAATTAACAATAATTAACAATAATTAGTAATAATTAACAATAATTAGTAATAATTACCAATAATTATCAATAATTACTAATAATTATCAATATTTAATAATAATTAGCTATAATTAATAATAATTAGCAATAATTAATAATAATTAGCAATAATTACTAATAATTAGCAATAATTACTAATAATTAGCAATAATTAGTAATAATTAGAAACAATTAGTAATAATTAGAAATAATTGGTAATAATTAGAAATAATTAGTAATAATTAGCAATAATTAGTAATAATTAGCAATAATTAGTAATAATTAGGAATAATTAGGAATAATTAGTATTAATTAGGAATAATTAGTATTAATTAGGAATAATTAGTAATAATTACCAATAATTAGTAATAATTAGAAATAATTAGTAATAATTAGCAATAATTAGTAATAATTAGCAATAATTAGTAATAATTAGCAATAATTAGTAATAATTAGCAATAATTAGTAATAATTAGGAATAATTAGGAATAATTAGTATTAATTAGGAATAATTAGTATTAATTAGGAATAATTAGTAATAATTACCAATAATTAGTAATAATGATTATTAATTACCAATAATTAGTATTAATTACCAATAATTAGTATTAATTACCAATAATTAGTATTAATTATCAATAATTAGTATTAATTATCAATATTTAGTATTAATTACCAATATTTAGTAATAATTACCAATATTTAGTAATAATTAACAATAATTGCCAATAATTAGCAATAATTGCCAATAATTAGCAATAATTAGTAATAATTACCAATAATTATCAATAATTACTAATAATTAGCAATAATTATTAATAATTACCAATAATTAGTAATAATGAGTATTAATTACCAATAATTAGTATTAATTACCAATAATTAGTATTAATTACCAATAATTAGTATTAATTACCAATATTTAGTAATAATTACCAATATTTAGTAATAATTAACAATAATTGCCAATAATTAACAATAATTAGTAATAATTACCAATAATTATCAATAATTAATAATAATTATCAATAATTAATAATAATTAGCAATAATTAGTAATAATTAGCAATAATTACTAATAATTAGCAATAATTAGTAATAATTAGAAATAATTAGTAATAATTAGAAATAATTAGTAATAATTAGTAATAATTAGTAATAATTAGTAATAATTAACAATAATTAGTAATAATTAGGAATAATTAGGAATAATTTGTATTAATTAGGAATAATTAGTAATAATTACCAATAATTAGTAATAATGATTATTAATTACCAATAATTAGTATTAATTACCAATAATTAGTATTAATTACCAATAATTAGTATTAATTACCAATAATCAGTATTAATTACCAATAATCACCAATAATTACCAATAATCACCAATGATTACCAATAATCACCAATAATTACCAATAATCACCAATAATTACGAATAATCACCAATAATTACTAATAATGACCAATATTTTCCAATATTTTCCAATAATTACCAATAATTACCAATATTTTCTAATAATTACCAATATTTACCAATAATTACCAATATTTACCAATAATTAGGAATAACTACCAAAAATTAAGAATAACTACCAATAATTTGGAATAATTACCAATAATTTGGAATAATTACCAATAATTTGGAATAATTGCCAATAATTTGGAATAATTACCAATAATTTGAAATACTTACCAATAATTTGAAATACTTACCAATAATTTGGAATAATTACCTTATTACATTATTTGTATATTTAATTATTAATATTAAAATAATATAATTTTCTATATTATATACAATTCTCTTTCCATCTGTGTGTTTTCTGTCTCCACATGTAATATTCGCATTCTTTTTCAAAATTATCAACCTACTCGCCAATGGAGAGGTGAAAGTGAATGCGAATATTACATGTGGAGACAGAATGTTAAACACACAGATGAAAGGAGAATTGTATATAATATAAAAAATTATGTTATTTTAATATTAATAATAAAATATACTAATAATATAATAATGTTATTATTATATAATTAATGTTTATGAAAAAATTATGTTAGAATTATTAAAATAATAAAAAATCAATATAATATTAAAATTATCAATATTTGTAACATGTTTTGCTTTATTCTCAATATATTCAATCTTTACTTGAGTGTTTTTTCTAACAAATTATTCAAAACCAGTAATGCTTTTATATTTTATAGAGAAATATGGAACAACAAGGTCGTCAACAATCATTATTAGGTGACCGCATATGGATAAATCAACGTAGAAATCCAAACGGTTCTGGTTTAAATCCAGTATATGTTGAGGGTGTGGAGACTTTTTTTATCATTTGCGGAATCAAATTAAGAATTTGTTTCAGAAGGAAAAATAAAATGCCCTTGCAGAAAATATGCATTGTGAACGTTTGACATGTTTGACAAAGTGGGGGAACATCTCTTGCGTTTTGGTTTTCAAGCAGATTATGTATTTTGGTATCAACACGGTGAACGCAGTTCCAGAGCAGGTGATACCAACTTGATTCCGGATCCATCCCAGTTTCAAGATTTAGTACATGATGTTGCAGGTTCATCTGTTCAGCATACAGAAACTCCGGCTGATATAGCTTCAAATCCTGAGTTGGGACCGTCTGAATTTTATGAGTTGTTGAAGTCTGCTGAGGATGCATTATATCATGGCTGCAAGATGAGCAAATTAGAAGCAATTGCAAAATTTATGGCTATCAAATCAGATAACGGAATGTCAAACACCTGTTTTGACCAGATATTTTCTTTGCTGAAAACACTGTTACCCGAAGGAAATGTTTTACCTGCAAATTACTATGAAAGTAAGAGGTTGGTTCGAAATTTGGGACTTACTTGTCAGAAGATTCATGCATGTTCAAATGAATGCATTTTATATTCAGGGGAAAATGAGTTGTTGGATAGTTGTCCCACATGTGGGCAACTGAGATATAAAGAAGGACAACACGGGAAGTCTGGTTTGATTCCTGTAAAACAGTTGAGATATTTTCCGCTTACATCCAGACTTCAGCGTTTATTCATGTCTAAGAATACAGTGACAATGATGTCATGGCATAAAGAGAATAGTTCAACCGATAAAAGCTTGAATCATCCAGCCGATGGTGATTCATGGAAACATTTTGATAGAGTGCATCCATCATTTGCTTTAGAAGCTAGAAATGTTCGACTGGGCCTTTCCACTGATTGTTTCTGCCCGTTTGGATCTTATGGTAGTCAATATTCATGTTGGCCTGTTTTTTTAACTCCGTATAATTTACCTCCAGGGATGTTGATGAAGGAGCCATATATCTTTTTGACTTTACTAATTCCAGGACATCCGAAGAAAAATATTGATGTTTATTTGAAGACATTGATTGATGAATTAAATTTATTGTGGAGTACTGGTGTCAGTACACATGATGTTGCAACAAAACAGAATTTCATACTGAGAGCAGCATTGATGTGGACAATAAGTGACTTCCCGGCTTATGGGATGTTATCTGGCTGGAGTACACATGGTCAGAAATCATGTCCTTACTGTATGGGAGAGAACAAAGCATTTATGCTCATTCATGGAAAGAAACCGTGTTATTTTGACTGTCATCGCAGATTTCTTCCAGCTGATCATCCTTTTCGCAGAAACAGATCTCATTTCAGAAAAGGAACAGCTGAAAGGGATGGACCTCCAAAAATGCTATCAGGTTCGGAGTTAAAATCGGTTGTATTTTCATTACCTCCCATCACTTTTGGTCCCACAATAAACCAACAGAAAATTTCTGGTTTTGGGAAAGAACACAATTGGATTAAACGTAGCATATTTTGGGATTTTCCATATTGGTCTGATTTGTTGGTCCGACACATGTTAGATGTCATGCATATTGAGAAGAACTATTTTGATAATTTGTTTCATACAGTTTTGGATACGCCAGGAAAGAGAAAAGACAATGTAAATGCACGTTTAGATCTTGCCCAAATTTACAGGCGTCCAGAATTGGAACTATTTGAGAATGTCAGAATAGAAAGGTTACTGAAACCAAAAGCAGCTTATACACTGTCTAAAGAAAACTGTTTATTATTTTGTCAGTGGATTGCATATTTGAGACTTCCAGATGGCTGTGCTTCCAATTTGGGTAGATGTGTAAAGAATGGTCATATTACTGGATTAAAAAGTCATGATTGTCATGTTATAATGGAGAGACTTCTACCCATTGGATTAAGAGGTCTGTTGAATTCTGTGATTTGGGATTCCATAACAGACATGTCTCATTTTTTTCGGGAAATTTGTGCGGCTACGGCAGATTATGATGCTCTAGGCAAACTTGAAAAAGATGTTGTTGTAATTATATGTAAACTTGAAAAAATATTTCCGCCGTCTTTCTTCGACTCAATGGAACATTTGATGTTACATTTGCCATATGAAGCCAAATGTGGAGGTCCGGTACAGTTTCGATGGATGTACCCATTTGAAAGATGCATGCAAAAATTGAAAAGAAAAGTACGCAACAAAGCATCTGTTGAAGGATCTATTGCAGAAGCTTATTTGCAAGAGGAAATATCTTTTTTCTGCTCCCATTATTTTGAATCTGAGTATCCTTCAAAACACAACCGAATGGGATGGAATGAGAGGAATATTGATGAAATTGACAATCAATTATCTGTTTTCAACCAGTCAGAGCTTGGTTTTGGTGGAGTTTCTGAACGCTGGCTTTCAGATGATGAACATCATAGAGCTCATACGTATGTTCTGCTCAACTGTGAAGAGATGACATCAGTTGTACTGTAAGTGTTTATATCACTTATTCTATCATTTATGTTACAGTAAATAACTTTGGTTTTTATAGGTTGTATGATAATCATATCAAGAAACAAATTCCACAAATTACAACAGCTGCTCTCGAAGAACGTCGAATGAAAAATTTCTCTCAGTGGTTTCAAAAACTGGTAACATAAATTCTTTATCTTTTAGCAACTCATTCAATGTATAGTTTACTATATTGATAATTATTTCACAAATCTTCTGGTGTCTCGACATGCTGATAAAATTGACAAACGGATGTGTGTATTGAGTAACCCACCTTCCAAACTTGTTAAAACTTATAATGCATATGTGGTGAATGGATTTCGATTCCACACACATGCATATGGGGAATCGAAAAAAACAATGAAAAGTGGAGTTAGCTTGAGAGGATCTCATCATTGAGAAAATGAAGTTGACTTTTATGGCATACTTGATGAAATCATTGAACTCTGTTATCTTGGACAACATTACATAACCATGTTCAAATGTCAGTGGTTGGATACAGAGAGAGGCGTGCGTGTTCATCCGACTCATGGAATCATTGATATTAAATGTAAAAGTGTTCTCGCAGTAAATGAACCATTCTTATTGGCTCAACAGGCATATCAAGTTTATTATGCAAAGTACTGTGCAACATCAAGAGACTTGACTGATTGGTGGAGTGTAATAAAAATCAAAATTCGAGACAATCAGTTTAGTCAAAGTGAAAGTGCTTCCACTAATGTGCAAAGAATTGAAGTTTTTCAAGAGAGTACTCAAAATCAATCTTTTTTACAAAGAGACATGAGTATCGATGACGACACCCCACATTTAGGAGTCGGTGATGACGATGATGTTAATGATGTCACACATGAATTTGAAATGGTAAGCGATGAAGCAACTGCAACTCGAATGGATATCGATGATGTTGAGGAGGAATATGAAGATGACATTGACATATATGAAGATGATGATGAAGATGAACACTTATAGAATTCCATGGTATTTATATACAATCATAATATGTATATATGTATATATAATAGTAATTATCAATTATTTGCTAACATTAACATTTTCTGTTTCAGATGGACGAGGCCACATTTCGTGAGTTGGCGGAGGCTGACCTACCTTTCGATGCGGATGAGTTGCTGGCAGATGACCCTCAGCCTGCAGGCACTCCAGGGAGTACGCGGAGGGGGCGCGGTCTTGCACGATTGATGATTCCTGACCCCGTCCCCGAGCGACGTCCACGTCTTGGGTTTGATCCGCGCACCCGGAGGTGTGATAACCTGTGTGATAACCTGTGGATTTGACTAAGATTTCATTAATCTATTCACATAATAAATGTTTATTATTTTTTTCAGTTTTCCGCATATAGCAGTCGGACAGGGCAGCGCTATTTTGCGCAACTATTTCTCTCAGCCGTGGACCACATGGGAGCAGATTCCCATTGATGTGCAGCAGGCCATGTTCGGCCATTGGTTGGTACGTACGTAAATAAATAATTTTTATTTTGAAAATTATTTCATTTCTAACTTGATATTTTGATTTATTTGTAGGGTTTATGGTATCCGATCGAGGATAACATGCGTGACGCCATCCACGAGGCATGGGAGGTGGCCATGCGTGATCGTCTTCGTCAGTTTTTGCACAATTTAAGAAAAGCTGCGATGAAGAAAGCAGGAGTGTCAGATTTTGAGGAGTCATGTAGAGCACACCGACCAGAGTATATTTCATCCCATGTATGGGATGGATTATGTGCGCACTGGTTGAGTGGTGCCTTTCAGAGGAGATCATCGGTGGGGAGGCAGAATCGGGGGAGACAGGAGGTGACTCATCGAGCTGGGAGTCGTTCTTTCAGTACTCATAGACAGCATCTGGTACGTACATTATTTATAAATATTTTATATAACTATAAATATTAACAGTTTATTTTTTATTCTTATAGGCTGTCGAGCACCCCGATATTACAGAGTACGACGTATATCGGAGGATGTACAGTGATCCTGCTACTGGGGAGCTCAGAGGTGATCGTCAGCATCACATCGTGGTCAGTATTATTTGTTTTCAAGTTTAAAAATTAACTGCATATAATATATTCACAATTTTAATTTTAAATTGCAACTATAGGAGTCATATGAGGCCGCAGCGGCACAGGCCCGACCTGAGAGTCAGGCCGAGTCATCAGATCAGACCACTGCCCGTCAGTTTGATGAGGCGGCATGGATGCAGGCCACCCAGTATGCCTTCGAGAAGGGCCGGGTAGTTGGTATCGGCTCTCGACTGACTCCCGGAGATTATTATGGCAGTGCTGCGATGTCGGCGTCCAGCTCGAGAGGAGCTCGTGCATCTTCTTCTACACAGTATGAGGATCAGTTGCGATCTCAGACTGCACAGATAGAGAGTCTCCGACAGGAGCAGGAGCAGATGCGTCAGCAGCATGAGGAGGAGCGTCGACGCCAGCAGCAGCTGTACGAGGAGCAGACGAGTCGGTGGCAGCAGCAGCATCAGGAGCAGATGGAGTACATGCGCCAACTCACTCATGCTTTAGGGATGGAGTTTCCTCCTCCACCATCTGCAGATCCCCCACCTCCCCCCCTCCCCCCTCCTTCAGATTAGAGTTTGTATTTCTGTTATAAAATTTGTGAAATCAAAATATTTTTTTTTTCTATTCGTAGTTTCTGTCTCATTATAAAATATTAATAATATTATATTTTTAAATAACAATATTAATATGAATAATAATATTATTTATATTTTATAATATTAAATTTTATATATATATTAAAATTATATATATATATTAAAATTTTATATATATATTAAAATTTTATATATATATTAAAATTATATATATATATTAAAATTTTATAATATTATAATTTAATTATTTTTTTTGTAATACTTGAATTATTTTAATATTTGAATGTAAAATAATTCTATTATTTTTATATTAGTTAAAATAACTTATTAATATTTTTTTTATTTATGAATTATAATTGTAATATTATTATATTAATTAAATTATTTATTAATATTCTATTATTTTTATTTTTGAATTATAATTCTACTATTATTATAGTAATTAAAATAATTTATTATTTTCATTTGTAAATTATAATTCTATTATTATATTAATTAAAATAATTTATTAATAATTTATTTTTTTTATTTTTTTATAGTATTTGCGACGGGATACTATGCCCGTCGCAAATACTAGTATTATTAATAGTTTTTTATTTTTATTTTAACAAGTATTTGCGACGAGTCCCGACTCCCGTCGCAAATACTAGTATTATTATTTTTTTTATTTTTTTTAAAAAGAGTTTTTGCGATGGGACCGTCGCAAAAGCCATTTGCAACGGGACCGTCGCAAAAGGTATTTGCGACGGGTCCCGTCGCAAAAACTGTTTTAAAAGTTTTTTACAAAAATACGGAATACTATTTGCGACGGAGAGAATGCCCGTCGCAAAAAAAGTCTTTAGCGACGGGCTCGTCGCAAATAAGTGTAGTTGCGACGGTGTTTTCAGCAACAGGCTATTTGTGACGGGATCCCGTCGCAAATAGCCCGTCACAAATACCTGTTTTTCTAGTAGTGCTTCTTCACCTTTAATTGGTGACATCCCGACCAAAGGTCCACGTTAGAGAAATAACTAGCCCCAGGAAGCTGATCGAACAGGTAATATATCCACGGTAGGGGATACTTGTTCTTTATCATGATTTTATTAAGATCACGATAATCAATACAAAGTTTCATTGACCATCCTTCTTATGGATGAATAGGAATGTCACTCTCCATGTTAAAGAACTCAGGAATATGAAACCCATCTCAATATTCTCTTGTAACTACTTATTTAGCTCTTCCAGCTCTACGGTGGCCATTCTATAAGGTGTCCTTGAATAGGAAGAGATACCGACATAAGTTCAACTGAGAACCCAACTTCTCAGTTAAGAGGAATACCATACAAATATTTATGAAATACATTAGTGTAATCTCTAATAATGGGCATGTCTTCATGCATGATTCTCTCCTTTGTCTCAATCATTTGAGCTAGACATGCTTTCTCATATGGAATTCATATCCACATATGAGAAAATGATTCTAAAAGAGATTCATCTTCCTCTAGACACATGTAAATAATAGGAGGATTCTTATGGGTGTGAAGAGAGATCTTCCATTCCTAATAGTTGATGTTGGATTTTTATAAAGATAGCCAATCCATGCCCAAGATAGCGTTGAACTCCACTAAAGGAAGTATGACATGATATTATGGGAGGTTCATTCTAAAAACATTCAATGGTGTGTATTTATAAAACTTGGATGAAATAATTTCCCCATTCTCTATCCTCAAAGATAAAGTATCCTCCAAATTTTGAGTTGGTGTTTGAATAGTACTACTAAACATTCCAAATATGAAAGAATGAGTAGAACTAGAATAAAATACTATGTTATCAATTCCTAAATGATAAAATAGCATACCTGTCACCCAATCGTTGTCCGTATCCCCCACAATTGTAGTGATAACATAAACCCTTCCTTGTTTCCTCGAAGGTAGTTGTTGATTTCCTCCAAAAACCCTTGACTTAGGAAAATGTTCACATAATCCCCATGCTTCATGTAGTTGTAAAACTGTAGTACATGAAGAGTGTTAATCTGGACTATCCTTTCTCCTTCTACATTAGTGGGGTTCTTCATATCCTATAAGTTGTTTTTAGCCAGTTGTCACAACCTTCCACATTAAAATTAATTCTTAGTTTTCTTCAGACAGTTCCCAAAATGAATCTTCCCACAATTTTTACACATGGGATGATCAAGCTTCATTCCATCATGGATTTATTTGTGGGACCACTCACATTAGATTCCATTTTCCACTTTTTGTCCCTGAGACCATGATACCACAATGACTCTACGATGTCCATTTCTACCATAAGAGAACAATAAATGATAACCTCATAACTTTTAATGTCTTGAATCACCTGTACATTTCGAAGACTCGGCTTTAGTCCACTAAAGATGTGATTAAACTTACATTCGTTATTCTTGACAATGCCAGGTGCATACCTTGCATGACTTTTTCTGTTTTCTTCACACACCCCAATTAAATCATCTTCCTTCTACTTGATTCTGAGGAACTCTCATTCCTTCTTAAGACGGAGGGTTCAAAGAAAATATTTATTGAAAAACATTCTCTTGAATTCCTATATGTCTATAGAATCAAATTGCCCTTGGGTATTTGTATTATTGATCAGTTTCTACCACTGATCATATTCCCCATCAAAATAGTAATCCTACGGTATGACTCTCTCTTCTTCTATGCACTAGAGTATAGATAATATATTTTTAATGGATTTAATTCACTATTCCGTGAGGATGGGAATAGAAATTCACAATATAAGGGATTATTTTACACATAAATGATTCAATGGAAATGTTCTATTTCTATGGATGATGAGGGGTTTCCATATGATTCATGTTATTATTCATAAGTTGTTCTATCTAAGCCAGTACTGCCATGGCGTTTTCAGCACCCATTCCCATAATATCAGGAATATCATTTGGGAAATCATCACATTCCCTATAATATTGACTTTTGGAATGTGTTCTTCTATTTCCTTCCATTAGCTAAGAAAAATAACAAAAAATTAGAGGGCTTTAATACTTAGATATTAAGCATAAAAAGGAAACTTTGTTCAGAAGAGGATAAAATTGTAATCGAGAAGTATATCCCACCTTGTGATTCCCTATGATTAAATATAGTTTATCCTTGATCTATTTCTTATATTAAATTATTATGGGATTTTTTTTCATTCACTTAGAATGGTTTGTATGAATATCATGAATGTATCAAAGCATATCCACCGGAAGTGTCAACCAAAGAGTAAAAAAAGGCCTATTGTTGTGCACTAGTTCCCATTCGAGTCTAGATCAACATGGTGTCTTGAAGTATTACCCCTATATACATAGGTTTCAGAGCCAACTCTACCTATTTTATTCTATAAAAGGATTTATTATCTTGTTAAACAACATACTCTATAATTACTAATATTTAGGGGTGTTTACTTATACTTAGTCTCATCCGTAAGGTTCTTACTAAAGACTGATATTCCTAATCTCAAAAATAACTAGACCATCATCTAATACCAACAATAGAGACCATAGACTTGACATTAACATTATATGACATTAAGCATAATTATACATATAATTACAACCTAAAGATCATATAGTATAGTGTCTTGGAGTACTAGGTACATAAAATTAAAAACACTAAACAAAAAACCACTACTTTATTTATTATTTATAAAGAGCTCCTAACTTATTTTGATCCCTTAAAACTACATAGGTTACCCTAGGTATCACATGAACAATGGGTGTAGCTAAATTCCTAGTAATGGATTAAACATAAGAATAAGGATTTTGCACAGGGGTTAGAGATCATGACATAATGATATAAAATGGATTATTGAATCATAAAATATAATCATGGGATCATATAAACATGAATTAATAGTAATTTGTAAGAAACATAAATCCTGACTTTATCACTAGTCAAGGATCGTTTCACAAATAGGATCACAATTCACGGTGAACTACCAAGACCGTTGCACGTAGTATCATGAGTAAATGCTAACCAACAAGATCATTTCACATAACAACTCATGAAACTAAACATTACCCAATGTTTTGGAGTGATATTTAGGTGAACCCATCTTGATATGTTCATGAATACTCTTTCCACATAAATAATCGTACATAATCAATCATACATAAACATCAGGGAACCCATTGAGAGAAATTGGTATCACATTCATGTCCTAAAGAAAATCAAATGGGCATATCATAAATGTGTCCATGAGAGAAAGGAATTAATAAATACATGGAAATTAATAAGGTAAAATAGGAATCTATCTAGGTAAGTTATTTCAAATATAAGTGAAAACATTTAAGAAATGTAATTAGGAAATTATTAGAATTAAAATGTTTTAGTACAGTTTTAAGTAAAATACTAAAGGGCATTCAAAATGGATAAGGATATAGTATTTTATATTAAACTAGAAATGAAAAAAATACGATTTTATTAATAAAAATACGGATTTTATAAAAACAATGGTGGTGTAAAAAATGGTAGAGTACACTAGAAAATAGGTAAAAGTTTGGGAAGTTCCCTTAAAACGAGTTTGCTTATTGGGAATTTACGAAGAGGGAATCACATAAAAGCATGTATATCCCCAAAAGAGAATGAAAGATGGATCTTAAAACATGAGTTTGAAGAATATACATAGTATTTAGAATTTTTACATAAAAATAAAATACAAATTCATTTGAGAAAAATGAATGATAGATAAACACAATAGAATAAAGGCACTTGAGGTAGAATCCCTTACGAAATATTAGTATGGTATCCAGTGTACTTAAGAAGTCTTAATGAGAGAAAAAGGGATTCAAAATATTTTATAAATAATGAGGGATGTATGGGGAAGGTGATAAATCATACCTATTTATTAGTAATTATACAAAAAAAGGGAATACCATAGAGGACAATTTTGAATAAATGTGAGAAAGAGAGGTTCCCTTATCATGAGTTTGATATAGTTATCCACTTGATATTAATGACCTGAATAATAAAATTAGGTTCATTAATTAATAATTACAGAACCTCTTTTACATATAATTGATTTATTATATCATTTTTGAATTCATTCATAACCTTTTTGATTGGTTATGAGGTTCAATTTCATTGTTCAGGTTAATTGGGTTCCGGGGTTTTAATGATCGGTACACTTATATTCATGTTTGCATAGTTGTGCATAATTGTTGTTATATAACATTAGTGATCATAAAGAAGACTAAATTGTTAAAAAAATAAATTTTTTATTTGAAGTGATGGTGAATCAATATTTTAAAAATTTATGTTAAACGCTTGGATTAACATGGAAATTTTGATCATAATTAACTTGTTTTGTATTATTATATTACATAAAGTATGAAAAAGGATTCCAGACCGACACATAATATAAAATAAATATTTAATAGTATGGTTTAACCATGAAAATTATTCATGGGTAGAATATAATATGGTAATAGAAATTGATAAACTGTCCCCCTTGAATGTGATAAATTAACACCTCTCGGATAGTGTTTTCGTTTCATTCGTATTCAAGAAGGGGAATGAAGTGATGATAATAGATAATACTATTATAAAAAAATTATGGTACATGAATTTTACTGGATTTTTCATACAATTTGGGAGGTGGTTAGGAATTAAATAAAAGAAAAGAAATGGTCTTTAATGAAAATAAATGAATAAAAAATTTGTATTTAACTCTTGAGTTTATCTCTTTTGAGAACCTCTAAAGGATGATGATTTTGTTATTTAATGATACGAAGGGATTATGTACATGTTAGAGGTGCTTGGGGATAGATTTGGGTAGAATTTATTGAAGGAACAAGGCTTGAGAGCAGTGAAGAGTAGTGGATAGTGTTTGTGTTTTTTATAGTGGCGGGGAGGAGGGTTTTCAAAATATTTTAACCATTATTTTTTTATTTTTCTATAAGACATGAAATAGTAATTGTTACTATTTAAAAAAATTAATTTGTGAATGTGAGTCTAAACCAAAAGGCATTTTTATAATCCATTACTTAGGAATTATGTAGAAATTTAGGTTTTAGCATTTATTGTGAATTATCGAATTTAACTATTCATAAAAATTCAAGTATTTTAGAAAAATACAAAAAATTCACCTAAACCATTTATTGACATGTAGAATCTAAAAATGAACTCCATTTTTTAAAATAATTTTATAAATATTATTAATGTAATTTTTAATTAAAATCACAATTTACTGGAAAATACCGATTTTAATACTAGAAATGATTTAATAATTCATTCAAAAATCAAGTAAGGTCTTATAAAATTTTCTTAAAACCAGAAGACATAATATTTTTAATTAATGAAAAAAATTTAGAAAAATAAATTTTCTTTTAAATTTATTAATTATTTATAATAAATTATTTATGACATACAAAAATACCAATACTTTTACTATTTAACAATTATTAGATGCTTAATTTTAATTTATACATTCATGGGTGAGTTTAATAGTCTTTTGGATGATTTAATATTTACAATGGTAATGTTACAATTCATAAGGATAGGTTACAATTAATAAGGGTAGGTTACTATTGGCCAAAATTTACATTTTTTCCATTACACATCAAACATCTTACTCCTCACAACCATGTATGTCAGGTTTTCAAAATACAAAACAAAAAAGTGTCAAAATTATGATTCAAGGTTACTTTGTGTTTATTAGTTCATTTTTTTTAATTTTATATGATTATACGACATAATTAGAAGAATAAAATTTCCATTGATAAAACATTAGGTCGTTATAAGAATATGTAAACAAAATAATATTCATAATTGGAATAATATATTATATTATTTTAAAAATCTAAACCCATGGTTTATAATTTTAGAATAACATTTAGGAATGAATAAAATTTTTCTATTTAACATTGTGAGATTATATAATATGTTTATTGTTATTTAAATAAATTGTATGTTTTTGATAATTTTCCTTACTCGCTACCCTGAGTTTATATGAATCATGACATAGTAAAAACATGTAATATATCTATAAAATTGGTTGGTATGAATAGAAAAAACCACATATGGATTAATATTTATAATACTTTTAATACTAAAATTTTAAAATAAAAAATAAATATTATATTTTATGTAGTCATTTTATCCTTCAAAAATATTTTTTAAAAAAATGGGTTTTATTAGATATTATATTAGAATCATCATTATACTTTATATTGTTTTACATTTATTTATTTTGATAAAACAATTTCTAAATATTATGTCAATGCATAAAATATGTAATTAAATAAATAAATTAAACTAACCTATTTTATATTTTTTAATAAAAAAATACATATTATATATTAAATAAAATATTTTTACATTAATTTGATGGGTTCGACAAGGAATGGAACAAAAGTAAATTGTTTTTTATACATAAGAAATCATTTTGCTAAAATGAGTTTCTATTCATGTTTTCCCACTTATTTATAATTATATCATCAAAATATAGAAATTGTATCATGTATAATAGATTCCATTATTGGAATCATCAAAATTAATATAATTTAATTGGTTAAACATAATTTATAGTTAGGATGAATACTAAAAACATAAATTTTCTTACTACGGTCAAGGATGAAAATTCATAGTAGGGGGGTCAAACCAATTGATATGGTTATTATTTCGACCATAATTAAATATTTGTTATTTTTTTAGATATTTACACCTTATATTATAATACCTTTGATTTACTATCCATTTGGAGCTAAATTTCCCTCAATGTGAGGGTATATAAATATATATTATATCAAATTCCATATGTGTCACTCCACTCACCTGTAAAAAGGAGAATATCCTCTTATGTATCTCTAACTATTTGAGACTTCAATCTGAACCATGTCCTACTCAACAGATTTACATGAATCCTTTTATTCATCCTAGAGGCTCGGGTCTTCTTTAAACATAATTTTCTAATTTATTAGAAAGATAAAAAATATGTGTATAATAAATATATTTGATATTTATATAATTATTAAAATTTTATTAATATGGAGATCCATGAATAATTTTTAAGGAACCTATCCACTAACATAGAACAGATATGTAAAATGATGTAGTTGACACCTAAAATGTTGAATATAATTTATTATAAATTATAAACATGTGTTAAAATGATATATGTGGATCATATGTAAAATAAAATGTATTAAAATGGTTCTGGTATTGATTTATAATGAATATAATTTTATAATAAATGATTTCAGAGTGCTTATGAACCAAGACAAACCTGATGTAAGGTTTTTAAAATGATTTCTCGTCATTAAGAGAAGTTCTTTTTATGAAAAAATATCTCGTTTATATTTTAATATAATTTCCATAAAATTATATTAAAATTTAATATGGTTTAATTAAATTTATTTATATAAAATTTTTATTTCCAATTATTCTAATGACTTCCGATGAAAAAAATTCTAAATTCCTAAGGGTTGTTCATATCAATTTTTTCATTGATACAAGATTGATTGTACGCACCTTTTTACTTTTTATTTGTTATTAATACACATAAAGTGAAATATTTTCATATTTATCCATATTAAATCTCATAATATGAAGTTAAAATTGAAATTATTTCATTTAATGGGTTTTGAATTGAATGATACTAAAGTTGTTAGGGTTTATCATCTTAAATAATCTTCTTTATGACATATGTTAGGATGTAGAATTTAATAATTTAATGATATGTATCTACATACCTTTTGATATATTTTATCATGAATATCCTTATGTTCTTGGTGATTTATGTTTCATTGGTTTCTATTTCATTCATTAAGGTAATAAATCAAAATTTTCCATATTTTTAATGGTTTTATTTAATAATATCACCATTAAATGTGATTTTTTATGGATAATTTATGATAATTAAAATATTTTATAAATATCTAAAAAATTATTTGAAATTAATTTGTTAATATTTATTTCATTATATAAATTTTCATCGTTTAAATTTCATCAATTTAAATGAAATGAAATTAATTTCATTCATTAATTGTTAATCATTTCATCAATGTCCTTATTTTCTTTACAAATGTTTTCTAGAATGTTTTTAATATTGTATAATGTTTTATGATATTAATTTTTATCAGTTTTTATTATTATAAATTTTATAAACTAACTCTTTATATCTTTTTGTTAATGAGGTAATTTTTACATTTCATCCATAATATACGAAATTCGTTTTTAAATATAACCCACCATAATGATATTTCTCGACATCATTAAAATGATATAATTGTTAGTTTATTAAAGATGTTTTCTTATTTATTTTCAATGAAATTTTTTTCCTAAATGTTCTATCTGTTTTCAAATTAAAACTGTTATATTTCAAAATGAATAGTGTGTCTTCATAAATAATTGTTCTAGTGATTTATAAAATTATTTTTCATCCACTAGAACATATTTTGATGTTTATTACGAATTTATGAATATAATTACTTATGTTTCCATTCTTATTTATTCTCAAGATGGTTTATGTCTATGATAATAAAATTTTTATTAATCTAATTTTCATTCTATGAATTTATTTTAGATTTATTGATAAATGTTTTCATGATATTGTTGCATATGTATCAATTTATTATGTCTTTGTGATAAGTAGTTTTGTTATAAAATAAATAAGGTTCTTTACTTGATATTAAATGGAATGCTTGGTCCTTTATAGCCCTCTAATTCATTTTATAACAATGAAAAAATTAATAAACTATTAATACATGACCAATTTAAAATATTCTATCAATATGATAGTATTAATTGGAAGGAAGTTACTCCAATGTGAATCTTGGAAATTACTCATTAGGCATTTCCATTCTTAGAATACATACATAATGATAGTTGTGGGAGTGATTGTTGAATATGGAAGGGAATTTCAATTATTATGTGAATGCAAAAAAAGTATGCCTTATTATTATTAAATTCTCTAATATACCATGTTTAATTATTAATAATTATAGATTCGTATGAAATTTGTATTTTCTGTATCAAAACCTTATGCCTAGATTCGTGATTAATGAACTTTGAAAGATTGAGTATAATTATTTTTTATTTTATACCATGTTTATATATCATTTTTTTTATATTCTCACATATGACCATTGATTGATATTTTTTATGTTTACCCATAATGTGATTATGTGATAACCCTATACAATAGTTTTTTTCATAGGTTTTGATTTTTTATTTTAGGTATGATATAACAAGGATCGGTGCTGGTTCTGAAGAACCTATTAGGAACGAATATTGATATGTTATATAAATGTTATTTTATGACAAAATATTTTAAATAAAATAATATATTATCATTTTGGAAAGGATTGTATTTATATGTAATGAATAATAAACTAACAAGATGCATTTTTTATATTAATGATTTTGGATTTCTAGAGTTGGTATTCCAGAATGATTTAATTTCTTCGGAAACAAGTATGTGAAAAATATTATGAAAACTAGAGGAAAATCATATGTATAGGAAAACATCAAAATTTGTAATAAAAAATTGTGTGTGGGATTCCTATTAAAATACATCCGTATACGGATACAACTTTTAGACATGGTTTTGGTGTAGAATAATGTAGGGGTAATTACCCCAAAACGAGTTTCCTGAGTATATCCTCACATTCATTTTTCTATATGTTGAATAAGACATTAATGTGAACCTGGATTGACACTCATTTGGGTATGTATACCATAACTGATATATTAATTATGAACCATTATAGAAAACTTGGATAGATAATGTTCATGGATGACTGAGGATAAACCTATTTTCTCATATATTGAATTGAATGCGTTGATGTTTAAAAATCCTATAACAACCCAAAATTTTATTAATGATAATTTCTCTAGATATAATTAAATGTCTTATTATGTAAAATGGTTATATAACATATTATGTAACCGGGATTTATGTTTTTAGATTTTAAAACTCCGTTATGAATTTTTACCGTTGCTAGTATAGCTATTAAAGAGTGACCACAAGATTGTTATAAATATAAGGATTTAACAATTCCAATTTACTTAGATAAAGGAAGTGATGCCCTCTTATAGTAGAATTTCTCCGTAAGAAGACCATTTGTTAGAACTTAGAACATAGGTGGTGTCATTCGGATTCAATTTTTACCAATCCTAAGATAAACTTAAATATGTTAAGATCAAACAAAATTTACTAAGGGAGAAGTGGAAGTTAATAGAGATTACCACCCGAGCGATGTTATCTATGCACCCCCAGTATACTTTCACTATGACACACCGTACCCTGAGGTCTTATTCGGGTGTTATAATGGATTATGTAACAACACCCTAGCACTCTAATTATGTGCATTAGTTTTTTATAGAATAAAAAATATACATTAATTTTATTATTGATACTTTGTAAATAGTTTTTAAAACACAAATATTATTTTTAGTCAATAATATATTAATAAATCTGTTTTTTGGAATTAATGGATTTTTTAATTAAATAATATTTTATTAAAATATCATTATGAAATTACTTTTTCTAAAATATAAATTATCTTATAATTTTTATGAATACAATTATAATTTTTATTAACGTTTGAAAACTATTTTTGTCAAAACCCATGAATTTTCAATAAATGTCAGTTTGTATTTTAAAAGTAAAAATTAACATGATTATAAATTTATATAGATAAAATCAATATTATTTGTTGAATCAAGATGTTGAAGTTATACAATGGTGAAATTTTCATAATATTCCGAGACAATCAAAATTTTGGGTAAAAAATAAATACCATTTCAATATATAATTCGTTTTATGACATCATAATGACTCAATAATGTTGTTATAAAATACTATAAATGAATTTTTTAAACAATATATGTTTTAAATTTAATATAATGTGATTTTTTATTTGTTTTATTTGATTTATTTATTTTACAATGCCTTCGTGGACCCTCAAGGACTTATAAAACATGTTAAAATTTTAAAATAATTTCCTTGAGAGTGTGACTCATATCCACATAATAAATCTTGATATTTTAATAATTTCATCCATTTTAATTATAAAATATTTATTTTCTACTCCCATTTGGAAAAAAGGATGGGAAAAATCCATGGTATGGTTTTGGGTTTTGATTAGTTTTATTTGTAGTATCCAAAACCTAAATAATAAACAATTCCCGCTCATTTTCTATATAAACCCACTCAATCTCCATTTTATCTACACTCAAACAATTTTGATCTCAACCAACCCCTTCCTTCCTCTCTCTGAAATACCACCAAGGCTCCCCAAGATCCCAATAAGCCTCTCTCAGGCCATTTGATCTCACTTCCATGTAAGGGATTTCTTTATTTATAATTTTCATAGAAGTATCATTATGTTGTTATACCCATATATTTTCAATTAAAAATGTTGGTATATTATTTAGAAACTCCCCATACTTTCCTACATATGTTTGAATGATGAGATAACTATTTCTCTCTCATAAATTCCACCCATGTACACCTGTTACCATGCTAAAATTCCGTAAGGGATTTCTTCCATTCGATTTTTTGTCCAAATTTAATCATGTCTTAATACCCTTTTTATTTCAATTAAAAATGATGGGGTATGGTTTTAAAACTCCCCCATACATCCCTCCTTATGTTTTAATGATTATAGACATCATTCGCTCTCATTAATGCCACCCATGTACACCCATTTCTATGCAGAAATTCCATAAGGAATTCCTCTCTTCTCATTTACATTCAAGAAATTATTTTATATTATCAATATAAATTCCATTAAATATTTTGGAATATTATGTTAAATTACCCCCTTATTGTCCATTTCATGTATAAATTATAAGATACAACTTTCTCTCTCACAAACCCATTTTATGATTTATATTTGATGCCGTTATGCTGCCGAAGTTACACAAACATTTCTATGCCAAAATCATCATGTAAGTGAATACCATACCCATTTCCCTATCATGGGTATTAACCTTTATGAACATGTATTTGTTTACTAAGTACTTTCAGTTTTTTATTAAACATATATTATCTGTGGAACAAATTGTGATGTTCAATGAATTCATATTGTATGATCTATGTGGCACACTGATGAAATAAATGAACTGATTTTGAAGGGTGTTCCCTGATAGCGCTCTAATTCATTGGGGAAGATTAGTATCATGACACATCAAGTTAAATGAGTATTGAATCATGATAATTCATGGTCAATGAGGGTTTAATAATCCTCCATGTGCAATGAGCCTTGCCTAATGCTAATATCATGTTAAATGTTGTTTCAACAATTCCATGTTACGATAATCATGCTATAACATGCCTTTATGTTATTATTTCTCTTGTGAAACATTGATATGAATATTTTCTAGAATGTACTATATTTTTCTTGTTATACGTTGTTTATTACTTTACTTGGATTTATTGATCACCCTTTTCTTATGCATGTCCTAAAGTTATCAAATGTGATGCTAAGTATGAAAGAATGTTATGATCATGTAAAATAAGTTTTCAATACATTTGTTGTGTTTTATACTCTATGTTGATATGTAATTCTCCTAATTTCCCAATCCACTAGACCTCTCGATCCTCAATATTGTCTTAAGTGCAATTTTATGCAGTGAATCATGTTTAATTCTGTAATAAAGTGAATAATTGTTATAGATGTTATCAAAGGATAGGTTTAGTTATATTTTGTATTCGGATTAGAAAACCCTAGTGAACACCTTAAGGATAAGGATAATCATAATAAAAAATATCTAAATATTTGTGAGTATTGATTTAGTGGTTTATCAAGAAAATACATCTCTATATGGATATGAGTATGTAGAGGTGGCTCTGGCACAGATGTATCTAGGGGAAAAACTCGAAAACACCACAATAAGATAGACTTGAATGGGAACCGGTACATGAGAATTGACCTTTATACACTCTTGTTTATGACACTCCTAGGGTATATGATTTGGTAAATTTATAATGTTAGTATGAAAAATTATTAAGTGAATAAGAAAAATGCCCCTAAAAAAATATATTAGGAAGTAGATCATGGATAACATTGATTGAAGCCTATAAATTCACATGTTAGGGAAATAAATGTAATATATTTTTTATCCCTTTTTGTGTTTGGATTCCCATTTATGTGTTACCCCTAACTTTCCCTTTATTCGAGCCAACAGATGGTAATAGGATATCTCAGGCTAACCATCGATGTGAAGATCAATGTGATGATTGTTTTAATGAAATGCCCAATATTATGGGAGATAGAATCGCAATCTTGGCCACAATACTCACTCAGTTAACACATGTTTTGAATAGAAAAATGTTTCAAGAGGAATTTTCAACCCCCATAAAAAAAAAACAAGCTGCAATCAAGAGATTCATGAGACAAATCCCTCCCACATATAATGGATCACCTGATCCATTAATTGGCAAAAAATTGATCGAATCCATTGAAAAGATCTTCTCCAACATTAAATGTTATAAACTAGAGAATGTTATTTTGATGATTATCATATGGGTGTTGAAGATTATAAATGGAGGACATTGATCAAAAATACAAAGCCTGAGGAAGTGATTGAGGTTTTCGAATTAACGTATTTCCAGAAAAGTTTTGTCAACAAATATTTTTCCTGCACCCTCTGACATAATATGAAAATGGACTTCCTTTCCCTCATGAAAAATGATGATGAATCAATTCGAGCATACAATGCAAACTACCTAAGGCATTCATTATACTCAAGATTTTTTGTTACCCCCAAATTCAAGTATGTCCACTTTTTTGGGGGGCTAAAACCTAGCCTTCAGAAATCCCTAGTGATCTGTGACTTCTAGAGTTGTGAATAAATTTTTTCCAATATTCCCTTAATGTTGAAATGGAGATTGGATAATCTTAGGGGTATAATGGGGATAATAAGTGTCAGGTAGACATTAATTATGACTTTATGATGGATTAATACAATGGTGCAACGATATTCTATCACCCCACTTTCCAAAGGTGTGGAAAGAAGTACCATGGAAATTTCTCAATGGGAATGAGGAAATGATTTAGGTGTGGAAGATAATGGCACCTGACAATTAACTTCTGACCAGAAAAACCCGATGATGTGACAGAGGAGAGGAATGCTCAATTCAAACATCAACACATTTTTCATTGCTTTAGCTATAAATAACTAAGGAACTTTTCCAAACAATTCCCTAATCCAAGGGATTTAGGAGGCCAACAACAACCTCCAAGGAAGAAGGTGTGATTTTTTTCCATCACTACTACTGAAGTAAACCCCGACAATGAAGTCCTGATAGATACACTAGTTATTCATTCAAGAATAATGAACGTACTTTTTCATTCTGGTTCTATGAATTCTATTATAAATTGAATGTTTAGTAGAACAATCCCAGCATCACCATAAATCAGGGATATAGAGATGTCAGTGAGAACAGAAAATGGGGAAATCATTACAACCCATGAATATAACTCCACCCCTATCGCAATTTATGGATTAAACTTCTTGGTGATCCTTTTCATACTCCATATAGTTTAATTTAATGCAATTCAAGCCATGTAATGAATTTAATTGTATTGATCCAATATAAATTCCCGTGAGAGGGAAGTCACTCTCTATATGGAGAATCGACCCCCAAATCTGTACAAGTGCAAGGGGGAGGATGAATCTTCTTTAGAACCATCATCTCATGTGTGGATATTACTCCCTTATGAGAATGCATATCTTTCTTAGATGATTTATCCTCTGGAAGAAACCATCCTTGAATACATTACTATTTTGAGGGAATTTGCTGATGTGTTTCCCAAGAAATTGCATGGTCTTCCTCCTAGAAGAGATGTTGAATTCTATATTGATCTCATACCTCGGGAGTTCCCAATATCTAAGTATTTTTTATAGAATGGCTATTGTGGAGCTTGATGAGATGAAGAAATAACAATAAGAGAATCAAAATAAAAGTTTTATAAGCCCATGTCATTCACCATGGGGTGAACCATTCAACTTAATCAAGAAAAAGGACCAGTCAAAGCACCTTTGCATTGATTATTTTGAGCTATAAAAATCACGATAATGAACAAGTATCATCTGTCCTAAATTGATGACGTTTTCAAATAGCTACTCGGATCTCAATACTTCTCCAAGGTGGATTTTTGGTTGGGATATTACCAAGTAAGGGTGAAGAAGGAGGATATCCCCAAGAATGGTTTTCGTACAAGGTATGGGCACTACGAATTCATATGAATTCCTTTTCTACTCACTTATTCTCCAAAAATATTCTTGGACTTGATGAATAGATACATTAGAGGATTCATCGACAAATTTTTTGTAGTCTTTATAGATGATATTAAAATATACTCCAAAAATAAGGAGGGTCATGAGGAGAATATAAGCACTCTACTAGATACATTGAGAAAGAATATTCTCTTTGAAATGTATAGAATGTTTGATTTATGGTTAAAGGAAGTATAATTATTTGGTCATATCATCAAAATTAATTGAATATATGGGCATCCTTCCAAGATAGATGCAATTGAGGGATGAATGAATCCAATATCGGAGACTGATATTCGTAGCTTCATGCGGTTTGGTGGATATTATCCATGATTTGTGAAAAATTTCTCATGATTGTAAAGCCTTATTACCAAGGTAAATCCTAAGGGAGTCAAGTTTTTGTGGTGTGATGAATTTGATGAAATCTTCAAGGATTTGAGAAGGAGGATTATCACTATTCTTATGATCAAAATCCCTACAAGTGGATATATTTTTGAGGTATTTATTATTGCATCGAAGAAGGGCCTGAGCTGTGTGTTGATGGAAAATGACAAATTCAGTGCCCATTCTTCGTGGCGATTGAAAGTTCAGGAGAAAAACTATCCAATACATGATTCAAAGATGGATTCTGAAATCTTTGATTTAAAATTTTGGCGACATTAGATCTTTGGGGAGATGTATGAAATATATATGGACCACAAAAGACTAAAGTATATATTCACATAAAGTAGTTGAATATGAGCCAATGAAGATGGATAGAGCTGATCAAAGACTATGACTGCTCAATCCATTAACACCCTAGGAAAGTTAACAAGGTGGTGAATTGTCTAAGTAGTAAAGACACAATTATTCTATTATTGATGATATTTGAAAAGGATCCAATCTTCTTAGATTTGATGAAGAGGGATATGGTTATCATAAATAAGGGAACTTCATAAATCCTTTTACAAATTATTGCATAACTGTATCATTTTCAATTGCTAAAGGATTCTCAAAAGGATGATGTGGGAATTTAGAAGAATGTGGATGCTATCAAGAAAATGTAAATCCATGGAGTTCAATGTTAATGAAGAAAGAATTGTGAGATTTGGAACAAGACAATGTGTTCCATCAAATCTGGAGTAAAAGAATGAACTTTTGGATGATTAATTTTTTTTAAATTTATACATTCAATCTGGAAACACAATGATGTATCGAGATCTCTGTGAGAATTATTGGTGGGATAACATGAAGAAGGAGATCACTGAGTATACATCAAAGTGCAAGGTATGTCAGGAAGTGTAGGAGGGGAGGCATAAGTATAGGGGGATGATGCAACCATTACCCATTCCAAAATGGAAATGGGAGAACATCACCATGACCTTTGCCACTGGTCATCTGAAGACATCCATAGGAAACAATGCTATCTTGGTTATTATAGATCCTCTTACTAAAACTACACACTTCATTGAAATTTGAGAGGATTTCTCAATGGATCAACTTGCACAGATATATATTAGAGAATTGTTAAGGCAACATGGAGTACCACTTTCTATTGTATCCAATCGAGATCCAAGTTCACCTCTATGTTCTGGAAGAGTCTTCAACACACTTTTAATATTGAGATGAACTTCAGTACGGCTTATCATCCTCAAAATGATGGCCAATCTGAGCGGACTCTCCAGACACTTGAGGAAATGTTGAGAGAATGCTCAATGAACATCAATGGAGGATGGGATCAATATCTTTCTCTAGATGAGTTATCCTATAATAATAGTTTCCACTCAAGAATCCCAATGGCTCCTTATGAATCCCTGTGTGGGAAGTGGTGTAGAACACCAACATGTTGGAATGAAGTTGGGGAGCGAAAATTCCTAGGTCCAGAAATGGTTGATGATACGGTGGAGATGGTTAAGACCATCCTGTAGCACATTAAAGTTTCATAGAGTCTACAAAAGTGCTATACTGATAATCATCTAAGAGACCTAGAGTTTGATATTAGGGACATGGTATACCTTTGAATATCACCGTGGAGGAGAGTTATGATATTTTGGGAGAAAGGAAATCTTAGTCCATGGTACATCGACCCTTTTGAGATCCTCTATCACATTATTGTAGTGTCCTATCGACTATCACTCCCCCCAAACATATCTAAAGTACATGATGTATTCCATGAATCACTTTTAAGGACGTACATACCTGAACCATCAAATGTATTCAATCTAGAGGTGGTATTATTAGAGAATGACCTCTTATATGAAGATAATTTGGTGAATATCTTATATCATTGGGAAAACGTTCTATAAAATAATACAATTCCCCTCATCAAGGTGCTGTGGAAAAAAAAGTTTGAAGAAGCATCATGGGAACTAGAGGAAGTGATTAGAAATGGTTACTAACATTTTTTAGTGTTGGAAAATTAAATTTCAAGGGAGATATTTTATAAGTGGGGAAGATTGTAACGACCCAAACTTTTATTCATGAAAATTCCTCTTGATCTAATTAAACATCTTATTATGTAAAATGGTAATATAACATATGATTTTACATGGTTATAGGTTTTTGGATTTTGAAACACTATTATTAATTTTTATCATTGCTAATATAGCTGTTGAATAGTGACCACAACATTATTATAAATATAGTGCTTTACAAAAATTCAATTTACTCAAAAAAAGAAGCGATGACCTCAGCCAGTATAATTTCTCTATACGAAGCCCATTTTTTGGAGCTCAGAAAAGAAGGTGGAATCACTAGGGTTCTATATTGACCAATTACAATCCGAGCTTTAACACCTTATGCTTGGATGGAACCACCTACGAAGGAAGTGGAAGATAATATATATTACCACCCGAGTGAAGTAATTTGAGCCTCCCCAAGAGTCGGTCACCATCACACACCATACCCTTAGGTCTTACGTTGGTGTTATAAGGGTTTATGTAACAATACCCTAGCACTATTATTAAGTGCATTGTTTTTGTATGGAATAAAGAATATACATTCATTATATTTTTGTTACATTATTAACAGTTTTTAAAAGCACAAATATTTTTTATTTAATATTCAATTAAGAAAATTATTTTAATGAATTAATGGATTTTTGAAATAATCAAAATTTTAATATAATATTATTAATAAATTAATTTTTATTAAATATAAATGATCGTATAATTTTTTTGTATACAATTATAATTTTTATTATGGTTTGAAAGCTTTTTTTGATAAAACTCATGAATTTTCAAAAATTGTCAGTTTTTTATTTTAAAAGTAAAAATTCACATAATGATCAAATAAATTAGTTAAAATGAATATTTTTTTTGGAATCAGGATGTCAAAATTATTCAATGGTGAATTTTTCATAAGTTTCTGAGACAATCAATTTTTTGGGTTAAAATTAAATACAGTTTAAATATATAATGCATTTTATGACATCATAATGACCAAATAGTTATATAAAAAATACAAAAAATTGGTTGTTCCAAAAATATATATTTTACCTTTATTATAATGTGATTTTATATTTGTTTGATCTATTTTACAATGCCTTAGTTGACCCTCCAAAACATATAAATTATTTTAACATTTGAAAATGATATCCTTGAGAGTGTGACTCACCTACAAATAAGAAAGCCTAATATTTTAATATGTTCGTCCATTGGCCATATATTATAATGTTTTCCCCTCCCTTTTTGGGAGAAACCATGGTGAAAACCCATGGGATGGTTTGTGGTTTTGATTAGTTTAATGAGTAGTTTACAAACCCCATATAATAAACAATTCCCTCTCCTTTCTTATATAAACCCACTCACTATCCTTTTCATATTCACTCATACCATTTGGATCTCGACCAAAACCAGCCCCCTATCTCTAGAATCCTCCCAAGGAGCCCTATTCTCTCATGAAGCCTCTCTCAATCCTCTCCCAAGCCTTTCGATAACACTTCCATGTAAGGGATTTCTTCTTTTCTCATTTTTCAATGTTTCTTTATGTTGTTATACCCATTTATTTTAAATTACAAAATTTGGGGTATGATTTTGCACCTTCTCCATACTACCATAATTTTGTTTGAATGATGATAGAACAATTTCATTCTCATTAATTCCTCCCATGTACACCTCTTACAATTCTGGAATTTTGTAATGGATATTTTCCTTCATCATTTTTTTCCAAACATCATTATGTCGTTATACCCTTTTATTTTAAAATAAAAATGTGGTGGTATGATTTCCCACCTAACCAATATTTTCCTCGATATGTTTGAAGGATTATATACTTCTTTCTATCTCATTAATTCCTCCCATGTACACCAATTACAATGTCGAATCTATGTAAGGAATTCTTCTCTTCTCATTTACATTAAATGAATTATTTTATGTTATGCATCTAAATTCCATTACATATGTTTTGATATTTTGTTCATTGACATCCCTTGACGTCCATTTAATTTATATAAGATGAGAGACCCAATTCTCTCACGTCATCCCATTTTATGATTTCTATTTGACATCGTTATGCTGCCAAAGAACTATCAAAATTTCCTTTCCTAAATCATCATGTAAGTAAATACCATACCCATTTCTCTATCAAGGGTATTCACCTTTATGCACATGTAATTGATGATTGAGGACTTAAATTTATGTATTCCACGTATCTTATTCTTGTAATAAATTTTGATGTTTAATGAATTTATGTTATATGATCTGTGTGGAACACTTAGGCATGCAATGAAATGATTTAAAAGGGTGCGCCCTAATAGTTCTCTTATACATTGGGTATATATTAGTATCATGATACATAAAATAAAATGTGGGTTTACTAATTATAATTCAAGTTTAATGAGGGTCTTACTCCTGGTTCATGTGCAATGATCCTTAGCTTACTCTAATATCATGTTAAATGTTGTTTCCACATTTCCATGTGATGATAATCTTTCTATAACATGCCTTTATATTCATGTTTATCTTTTTCTCCATTGATATTCATAATTCCAAGAATGTAATATATTATTAATTTTATTATTTTTTACTCACTTAATGGTATTTATAGATCACCATTTTTATATTCATGTCCTCAGGTTATCCTATGCAATGGTAAATACGAAGGAATGTTTTGATAGTGTATAAGAAGTTTTCAAAAATGATGTTGTGTTTTACATTATATGTTATTATGTAATGTTCCTAATTTCCCAATACACTGGACCTCTTGATCCTCAGAGTTGCCTTAAGTTAAATTTTATGTAATTAATCATGTTTAAGTGTTTAATAAAGAGCATGTTTGTTATACATCATATGAGTTATTTTTCAGGATTGGAAGATTACTCATTACTGTTGTTCATTTTTCTTCTTTTATATATGGGTTGGAACCAAAAATAATCATGTTAACATGGAATTTGACATATGATGTGTTGATATTACTCTTGTGAAACCAATTGATATTGGAGGAATAACATAAAATCATGTGATTTGACTAACAATCTATCAGACTATATGATTGATAACATAAATATTGGTCTATGTTTTCTAAACAAAAAGAATGAAAAATTTTGTTCCATAATTACCATTGAGGAAAGAATATTATTCTACTAACATGTCAATAATGGGGGAAGAATCACCCACGGAAATTTCCTAATGGAATGAAAAAATTCTTTTATTTGGAAAAGAATAAAATAGATAATGTGAAAGTAAAGGAAAAATGAAGAGTTAAATGGAATGAAATGAATTAACTCAAAAGTTACCATTTATACATCAATCTATATTGTGTGGGGAACATTGGAATTATCAATGAAAATTCATTAATCAAAGGAGTAACCCCTAGAATGAGGAAATACCAATGATTTGATAATTATTTATATGGAATGACTCAAGTGTTTATGAATTTGGAATAGATAATTATGTTATAGAAGTGTTTTATTGATGAAATTATTGTTATAATAATCCTTAAACATATAATTATTGTTATATAATAATTTTCAATTATCTATTGTATAGTATATTTTTAATTTCATTGATAACTCGAGAATAAGATTTCATGGTAAGTTGAAATTATTTCAAAACACATGATTAAGCGATAAATAACTATTAATATGTGTTTGAGTTTTTGTCAATAATTTTTATAATGGTAAAATAGTTTATAGAAAATGATAATTTTTATAGTATTTTTGATAATGAGATTGGTTTTTGATTTAATGAAAATGTAATTTATTTTTTCTTTGAATGTGTTTATTTGGATTTCTTGAATACATTGGATAATATATGATTTTACTTAAACAATAAGGTTAACGTTAGTTTTTTTGGAATTATATATACTTTCGTTGAGGATTTATAGTGATTAAAGTTATTAATATATTTAATGAAAATAAATCATCAATGTACTTCCATGATTGGAATATGACATTAAGAGTTATATTATGATGTTTCGAGATAAATGTTAATGTTGATAATAATAAAATGAAATCCATCCTATTTTTTTGCGGTTGATATGGTCCTAACATATTTTAGAGACGTTTTTAATAAATTATTTCACGAATTGTTTAAATTTAATAGAATATATAATTATTGCCGTTATAATGATTAATATATTCTTTTATTTTATTTGTATTAATCAATTTTGGCTATATTTATTTAACCATTATGTTTTTGGTAAATATATATTAATATAAGGATTGAATTACTATTATTTTTTGGATTTTATGATCCATTAAACATTAATTTTAACACTTCAGGAATGGAAAAAAATCATCTTGACTATTCATTTCCTAGTGTATTAGATGTGACAGAAGAGTAAAATTTTCAAAATATATATTAAGTATGAAATTTTTCTTATGAAATGGTGAGTAACAAAATATGTATGTCATCTAATGTTCACAATTTTTATTATAAAATAATATCTCAAATCTATGAATAAAATCTCGAAAATAAAAATTCTTCCTTATTATATCCATTCTTATGAATTTATTTTTTCAACCAAAAGAGAATTATGCTTTTTTGGTCATTAAAATTTTCATTTCATTGTTCTCCACCAAACTATACTATTATTTGGATATTATCTTTCCACTCCATGATAATATTTTCACTTCTTTGTTATTTTTCTCCTTATGCAAGAACATGATTAAGTGTTTTATAGTATCCTTTATGTTTTCAACTACTATTTTCAATGTAAGTTTCATAATCCCACTATGTGATGCATGTTTTTTAAAAAAAGTTTTCAAATAATGACACACTGATTAAAAAACCTAGGAGGACACAATTATTTTGGGGGAGGAGAATTTAAAAAAAAATATTTTAGAATATATTTTCATAAAAAGAAATAATTAGTGTTTGATAAATTACCTTACACATAACCTCAATTATATATAAAAAACTATATAATAATACATTTTAAGGTAGCCATTAAATTAGAAATTATTTTGAGTAATTTAATCATTTTCAAAAGTGTGAATTAATTTTTTAAATAATTTAAATTTAATCATAATAAATAAGAACTGAATTCGTAGTAAATTAATTTTATCTTTCAAATATATATTTTCTACAAAATGGGTGTTATGGTATTTTATGTTAATATAAATTATAATTAGTTCATAATTTTTTTAAAAATTTTATTATAAATAATGAATAAAATTTTTGAATTATATATTTAATATGATCTTATGTTGTTTTTTAGGATTTTTTGATGAATATATATTATTATTATTAAATAATGAAAAATACATATTTGTTCTGAAAATAAAATTTATTTTCAAGTAAAAGTATTATTTTGATATGAAATTCATATTAATGTAACATATTTGTTCCTTAATTATAGATAATAATGAATTTCATATTAATGTAAAAGTATTATTTTCATATTTGTTCCTTAATTATAGATAATAAAATTAATTATAGACTATTCATTATTATAACTGATTTTTGTACACATTTAGGTTTTGGAATAAAATAACATTGTTTATAAAAACAATATTTATGGTTGCATTGTGTTTTTATGTGTGCATTGTGTTATTAACTTGTGTCATTGTAGATCATTTCAGTTTATATTCTTAATAAATTATTCCTATTTATATTTACATATCTCTTCTTGATTCATTTTTTTCTAAATTATACATTCATTCCCCATTATCTCTCTTTAAATTTCTTATTAGGGATCTTTTGTCTATAATCTATATCTTATATCACTACCTTTGATATCCTATCGTGATCTATGCTTTACAATTTTTATTTGTTCCAATTTTAAGACCATCAATCACTATTTATTCCATTGACATCAATATCCAATAGTCCGAACCCAACTTATTCATTAATTTTTTTCTATCATTATAATAAATATGAATATGTACTATCCCTTACATATATCTATTCCCATATAGTAATTTATCGATATCATTGATCATTGTTTATAATATTCAACCATATTCTCATATTTAATACGTGTTTTTCATATTTAATTTTTATATCAATTTCCATTCATTGATCTTTATCACTATAAAGTTTTTTAACATCAATATTTATTTTCACCGTTATTTTTAGTCATTTTGTTCATCTCTGTCTTTATTTTTCACATTTTCTCTAATATACAGTCACCAAAAGTAAAAAATTATGCTTCATGATTTCATTATTTGGTCAATTTTATATCCTTGATCACCATCTATAACTCCTTATTCATATATTATATTTGATCTCTTTTATGGGACTACTGGCCTTGATTGATAGTAATTTTATCAATTTTTGGACATCAATGTTTATTTATGTCTATGTTTGTCTCTATATTTAGTGACTTGTTCCACAACAGAACCGTAACACACACTTTTATCCTTCTCCAAATCCATCCAATTTCTCCATTTATAGTCTCTTGTTTCATGTGGATAGCCATCGATATTTAGAATATAGTATATAATTATTTCCATTGAGAATTAAATATTTATGAAATATTATATCTATAATTACATCTTTGAATAGTATTTCTTCTATTTTCTTTTAGTAGACATTTATTCCAAGTCTATAGCACAATGTATTTGATTCATTAATTATCATTTATCAATTTTAGGATTTTATATGAAATAATTATAATGTTAAAATCATATAGTCATCTAATATGAATGAGAGACTTCTTGGTTAAAATATCTTTCGATACTTTTGTTTCATTCAATGTGTGTTGAAACATTTCATGAAATTATATAATGTAAATGTCGGTCATTTTAGAGTTTTTATTCAACTCTTTATCTTTATTTTGATTTCTGATATCTATGTATGGGATTAATTTTTCAATATTTTATCCATATCTAGTTCAATATCCAATTTCAATCTATAACATTTTATCCATTTCCAATTTCCATGTTTGTATGAAATTAGATATAAACCCTTGGTGTTTTTCCTTCTTATAGTTAGACCCTTGTTTTTTAATTGATATTCATTTTTAAATCTCTAGATTACATATCCTTTCATTTTTATACAGTTTATAGTAAATATCAACAACTCCTTAATTTATAAATAATATAACTCATTTCATATAACTATATGTAACCACTCAAGACTTATATATTTTTTTATTTTTCTTTAGACTATTATCCTCTCATTATCCATATATGGGTTCTCTTATCATTTATCCATTTCCATCCTTAGTTATCATCTCTAATCGATCAGATCTTAACATTTTTTTGTAACACTTCCCAACTATCATACTTAATATTAGGCCTTTGAGATATACTCAATAAATAACTATTGATCTTACCAAATTTAGAATAACAAGTTAACTTATATAATTTTCTTGTCCTATGATCCAAAATTATTCATAATAAATCAGATATATGATTCTTTTAACCTAGATTCATCAGTTTGATACGAGGAATCATATGAATTGAATGATCTCATAATCACAATTATAATTATTATATAATTTCCTTATACTGAATCTTATGTATTATAATCATTTATATGAGATCATTAGTTAAACATGAGGAATCAGTAGAATTAGTGGATAGGACGAGTAAAACAAGATATATGATTTTTGATTTCTAGTTTGGGTGGTCTCTATTAAGTATTAAATTCACAAATAATATATAAATGTAGATATATAAATATGAGTTAACTTAAAATTATTCCAAGAAAAATATATAACATGTTTTATCATAATTAAAACTCCCTCATTGCTATAGATCAATGTATCTTTATGATATACCATTAGTAAATACTTCATATTGAAAATGAAATTTATAAATTCTATATTACCCCTTGTTATTGACATCACTCTATCCTATTTCTAGAATCATGACTAATAGACATTACCTAGTACTTTAAGGAAAAATAATTACAAAAAAATTGAACAAATAACACATGAGAAAATGTTACATTAAAATTCCTTGAAAAAGCTTATGGATCCTATTTTATACGTTATAATAAACAATAAAAAATGAAAAAAAAATTATCCATCTATATTAGATGTGTAACATCTTTTGGGAAACATATTTTGACATGATTTTTCTTATGATGGGTGTTAAATAATTCAATTCAAGTATAAAATATAACTATCTAATTTTAGAAATTTTAATTCAACTCATTATCTCTGTCCATAACTTTTATATCCATCTAATATATTAGTTTTTAAGGATGGTAATCCTACCTAGTTTGATATTAAATCTTTATCTCTATCTATGTATCCATATTCAATCATAATATTCATCTGTAGTTTAATATCTAAGTTCATAATTTTTTATTTACCAGTTTATGTCATGTTTTTTCATCGATATTTGATTGTTATTTTGTAGCCTACATCTCAATAAATTGGTCTCTAGTGACTAATAACTATCCCAATCATCTTTAATATTCCCACACATTGTCTTCCATTTCATATCTCCATAAGTTTCCTCACACCTCTCGTATTTTGTTTTATTGTTTTTACCTTTATAATCAACTATCTATTATTTTTCTCTCATTTTAGTCTCAAATCTATTACTAACATACCTGGTTGACATCTCTATTCATTTATCTTTGATATTAGTGATCTTGTATCCCATTAGAAAATACCCATATTTGATATTTTTTTATAGATTTATATTCCACCAATTATTATTGATCATAATTTTATTTGAAAGACAAGTCAACATATCATACTATCTAATCCTATAATCCCATCTCCCTCATCCTGAAATTGTTATATGATTTTATTCTAGTGATAATCATCTATTTTGTCTGATAAAAAATTAAATTATTATAGTAGATATACTAAAAAAATATGATATCATTTTATGGCATGTATTCCCCCTATCAAGTCCAAATAGCCTAAAAGTTTAGGTTTATTGTAATATATTTAGGTTGAAACATTGTAACATTATGGAAAATCCAATAAATTATTTATCTCATAAATAAAACTCCATAATTATTTTTTATCACTAATTCTATACGAATTTTTATGATATTTACTCTTAGTTAAAATTAAAATTGAATATTTTTATCACGATCTATATTATTATATGAACTCAATCATGGATCCTGAATCTTGATTGATCAACATTTCCTAATACTTTAACGAATGTGAATTATAATAAATCATTGAATGAAGAACACATTTCATTTGATATAGTATAAAGGATAATATTTAATTTATAATGGAGGATTTTAGGGTCCCCAATTTATTTTTATTTTCTTTAATACTTGATAAACTTTTTTAGATTTTGCATGATATAATTTTATATTTTTACATCTTCAATATTATTGTAGTCCCTATTTAGGTTTTTTTTTGTATTTAATGGATTATAATAAATTTAACTCAGAAAATCAAATATTTATGTTATTATATTATATTATTTTTTCTCAAATATGTAATATCTTGGTATATTAAATTAAAAACAATACTATCAATAACATATAAGATACACAATAATTTTTTTAAATTAACTAGGTTATATTATTATTTCAATATGATCATTATACACGATCTGTTGTACATGAATATATGAATAGGGTAAAATAATTAAAATTTATTTATATTTAATAAAAAAATAAATGTAAATTGATTTATTAACACTTTATAAAACATATCAATTATTTTAGTACAATAATTTTTACATCAAAAATAATTTTCTCCAAAAATGTGTTATATTTCATTTCTTGAGAAAATATGATAATTCATTTATATAAGTTTTTGAAAATAATTTTTTTTATATGAAATTAAAAATATAAATATTCATATCAAGTTAATCTAACATGAATTTTTTATAATTTCCTAAAAAGTATGATTTTTCAATAAAGAGTGAAAATACTTGTATTTATTGATGTTTTTGAAAAATTATTATTTAGAAAGTAAAATTTTTATTTTTTATTAAATTTAAATTTAAATTAATTCATTTTAGAAAAAAAAATCCATTTATGTATTTTAAATAATTTTCATACTTGAATTTAGAATAAAATCATTGTTTACAAATACAGAAATGTTCCTGGAAAATTGTTTTCCATCATGCTCTATTAGTTTAATTTAATATTATATTCTTCGACATTTTTGTTTTTAGTATTTAAAAACTGATTCTATATTTACAATTAGGTGGTACATATTTAATAAATATGTCACTTTTATTTTTTGTTCTCATACTGTATTAATTGTTGTTATCATAATAAGTGGTAAATAAGGTAAATAATGTTAAAACATGTATGGTAATGACAATAAAATGAAACTAACACCTTAAATAATTTTATTAGATGAGTCATTTTCTCCTATAATCATCTTATATTTACCTATATGTCATTTTTTCAATTTTTAATTACTATGACATTTATAATATTTTATGCAATGAAAAGTAAGATTTGTCACACTCTTGTTTTTTTGATAAATATAATACTTTTGAAATGGGGATTAATAGAGAATATACTTAGTAATAAATATTAATAGGAAATATAATTGATTTATGTTTATAATAGTATTTTTTGTTTTATTTTTAGGTAATATATATTTACCTTAAAATATTATACAACATCGATGGAATATATTTACAATTAATGGAAAAAATAAAATAAATGATGTTAAAAATATTTGTTATATCATTTGAAATAATTAATTTAATCCAAAAATGTAATAGAAAAAAATTAAATTTTAGGGATTTAGTGAAATATTTTATTTTACTTTAAATTTTTTAATGATTTTAAAAATTAAATTATAAATTAATAGTTAAAAAAGATGAAATTATAGCTATTTTTTAAATTTATATTTTATAAAATGACATAAAAAGAATTAAAAACATATAAAAGGATATACGATTATTATATGGTTGATAATACCATCCATTTTCTATTTATTGTTTCTTTCCATTAATTGTAACTATCATTTCCATCCACATGTAAAAAACCCATGTGGTTATTGTTAGTGTAAAAAGGTTAACTGTTGGTTAAATAATAGTCAAAATATTTCCCAATTTAATTTTAGGAAATTATTATAATATTATATTATTATCATATAATAGTATAAATTTTTATTAATTTAATAATATAACAAATTCTATGAGTTCCCATCCAATCTAATTTAAAAGAGAGCCTATTCTTTTCATGTCCTCACAAATCATAACCCATTTGAATATAATAATACCTGAAAAAATATTTTCCAAAATTCCCACCCTGTAATATAGAGCTCTTAATTTTTTCACAATAAAAGGCACTAAGATCATAAGATAAAATAAAAGGAGTTTGTCTGAAGAAGATGTATAGTTCTTAACCAAGAATTTTCATTCAATTCTTTCTTCCCCTGAAAAATATTCTCAAAATTTTACGAGAGAATATTAATATTATTTGAAATATAGTGATATGATATTATGTTAATGTAATAAACTATATCAATATCTTATCTCCTTCAACTGAAAAAGGAATCCATTATTCATTTGTACGGAAAACAATGACAATATGGATCAATATAATGCCTTTCCCATCAGCACCTCTAACAGATGGTTTTAATGATACAAGTAATGTTTATATTTGACACTATTAACATATTAATGTTTATTAAATGGTAATATAGGACTTATGTTCTTAAATTTCATTTTACTGAAGATTGATAATGTCATTCATGCATACCTGTGGACTACCACATTAATGAAGTGATGTGATTTGTATATCATCACCACATCATATAAATGATATAGATAAATATTTTTTCATAAAAATATTTTATTGTTGATATTAAAGTTTAATTTATCTATAAAAAATATAATTATTTCATAATTATTCATCTATAGATGATGGAATAATGACCTCCTTGACCATATTTAACTTACCAAATCAATTTCAGACATTTGAAACGAATATCATCAAAATATTCAACATGAATTTAATTTATTATGTAATTAAATATGAAATGGTAAGAGATAAAATAAAAGAAATAACAAAACTTGAATAAATTTATTAATAATGTAAAAAATTATACTACATTTTTTAATATAGAATATAAAGAATTTATGTCACAATTTAGACTCAGGGTAAGATGTATTCTTTTAAAAATCTTCATTTAATGTTTCCATTCATATTACTTTTCATCCATGACCTTATTTTAAAAATTATTTTATAGATTTGTTTATATGTACCTAAAGGAATTAGAAAAGGTTATTTAATGTCTCCATGAAACTCATTCAATGAATTTTTAAAGAATATATTTTCACTATTTATAAGGAATAGTTTGAGTATCTTACAAAGGACAAAACGAATGATCTATTTTAACAGATTCAATGATAGTAACTTTTTATACCGTGAGAACCAACAATTATATTCCAATAAATGATATCATGATTTCTTTAAATAAAACCCCAATTTTCCTTTTCTAGTGTATTTTTTAAGGAAAATTCTGCTTTAAATGAAAAGGGTATTTGGATATCAGTATGTGTTTGGCATATGGGTTAAAATAGATTTTCAATTGTTTATGATAATAAGGTAAAAGAGTTAAAATTTTTAATAATGATATGGTTATTAATCATTACATATGAGAAATGGATGATCCTGATATAAGTTATACGAATGGATGAACACCATTATATATCTCCTTTGAGATTGATATATCTTATATGAAGTGTAAGCCCCATTTTATATATCCAATTCAAGGTGAAACATTTAAAAGTTCATAGTGTGTGTTCTAACATGTGTAAATTCTATGGTATATACATTTATTGTAGAGACCCGAAGCCTGACGTACATTGACATTACATTACATTTGCGGAATACTTAGTACATTACAAAAACACACACACAAGGACCGTAATAGTTTAGTGTCTTTGGAAACTCGGACTATAATCATCTAATCGTGGTGAAAGATCTTCAAAATCTCCCATAAAGATCTTCCTCCTTTTTTTTTACCTAAAACCTTTCTTTATATCCTGGGGAAAAGAAAACATAAAAGGGTGAGCTCAAATGCTCAGTAAGGGTAAACAAAATAAATATCAATCACATCATATTCATAAGAACATAGCATTTTGGAAATCATAACCTGCAAAAGAGAGCATAGTTTCATAATCAAGGGATAAATCATGGCAGTGAAAAATTAATCCCAATAATCATAACATAAAACATGAAACTTTGTGGCATACACACATAATCATAGAGAATCATTTCTTGTTAGTCAAGACTAATTGCCAAGACTATCTTAGTGGACAAAGTCCCTTTCTGAATCAAGTAACCCTCGTTTCAGTCCTGTTTCACTGAACCGGTATAACCTACCGTTCCAGCCCTGTCTATCTCATGAGATATAAAATCTTTACCCAATGCATTGGAGGGAGATATAGGTCCCACCCATCTTATAATGAATCCTTTCTTATGTGTGCCACATAATCATAAAACATACATCATCGCCTAACACATGTAACAAAAATTGGATTCTTGAAACATCATGACATCATAAATCAATTCATATAAGATAAAGGAATTCATAAAAATAATTCCATCACAACATGAACAAATCAATTTAATAATAGGGATAAAAACAGAACCCTTTATTATCTTAGATGGAAAATAATTTTGATAAAACACTTGAACTCCATTCTTAAGGAAAATATCCTTTCTTCTTCAAAAACATTTTTTCCTTTCATAACATGTCATACAACTTTAAAATAAAAGAAGTTTATTAAAAATAAACTTGAAAACTTGTAAATTAAGCTTCTTGGAAACAATGTTTTAAAAATCCATTCATGCCATATAAGTTAAAAAAACATTCTTCGTACTTTTGTCGGAAAAGTCAAAAAGTACCTCATACGAAAAACGACAAAAGATTCCTTTCATACGTATTACTAAAAACTCACCGAAGGGTAAAAATGGATTTAAACAATTTTAGGTGGATGGAAATAATATTACATATTGAGTAAACATGGATGTGGATGATAAAATACACCCCAGTAAATACTTACGAATAAACAATCTCGGATGAAAATGAGATTGTGATATTTCCTTACCTTATGTCCGACTTGCTTTGTAAGTGTCCGAACCTCCTGTATAATGATTTAAATCATGTTATTGACTTATTACAGAATCATATTCATTGTTATGATATCATATATGGTTCACTTATGACATTATATTACCCGTTCTTTTGTAAATTCCATGTTAAAGAAGCGTTTTGGGTAAAATCGTTTCATTTATCGTAGGTGTTTTGACTTGTTGTTATTGACATTATTATTACTTATATCATGATTTACTTACTTCCAGAATATAAAATATGATTTATATATCATATATATTCAGTATATATATATATATAATAGATAGATAAATGAAATGAAAAACACCGTTCATGGAGACGGTAGTCCGTACGTACGCATGAACGCTGTTTTCCTTTCCCTATTGTCTTGAATGGAAGTAAGTAGATGACATATATATATATATATATACATAAATCCAGTAGCTTTATAATGTCATATATTTCATTATTATTTCTTATATATACTTTATAATCATTCTTAAATGGTTAACATAAAGAATGAATCTCATCGCGTCGTGGAGACGGTAGTCCGTACGTACGCACGAGCGATGATATCATTTCCATAAATATTGAATTGAATTGGAGTAGATTATACAATATATCAGAATCAATATGATGTTTTAATAACTATTTATAGTTATTCTTTACACCATTATACCCATCCATGTAAGGTGGTGGTGGAAAATAGATTACACCACGGCGTGGAGACGGTATTCCGTACGTACGCACGCGCGGTGATTTCTTTTTCCATAGGATAGATAGATGGTGAAATAGGGTTGTTTCATACTTATAATAACATATCAGTATATGAATGATACTGATGTTATTACTTCATAATGAAAAAACCTAAGAAGAAGAAGTGGAAGAAGAAATAAAGATGAAAGAATTGGTAACGGTAATTACCTCTTCTTTGAAGCGCCTTTTGGAGACCTCCTCTTAGGGAACTAAAATTGGTCTTTGAGGAAGACCAGAACCTCTAGGATGTTGCTAGGGAAGTGGAGAAGAGATTTTGGCAGGGGTTGGCCGAGCTTGAGTGCTCAAATTGGTGTGAGGAGGAGGGGGAGGAGGTGCCCTTTTATAAGGGAGGAGAGGGGCACCTTAGGAATATCTCAAAATATTATTTTATATTAAAGTAAAAATCGGTTTATAATGGTTCCAAAGGGTCTTATTTAGAAGCTAAAGTGGGGATGGGTCGAAATACTATCAACCAATAGGATTTAGACAAGTTTAGGTTCTTATTTTAACCTTATCAATTAGATTTAACTCTAAGTTAAATAATTTAACTTTTACCGTTTCTTTTTGTTTTCTTTCACTATATGGTTAATACACTTACTATAACATGCAAAACGAACCCCAAATTGTTTATTATTAATATAAATATCCTTATCTAAGTCATTTTTCCGAACCTTAGATTTTTAGGAATAAAATAACAATTAATAATATAATATTTTATTTAAAAACTATTTTGTGTCAATTTTGACACTATTTGATATATGATTTTTGTGAAAGTCATAACAGAATTATATGTTCGAACCAAGTTGATTAAATCGACACTAATATATCATATTAACCTATAAAATTAGTTGAATTCATAAAAAGTCTCAAATTACATTCATTTGAGTATTTATAACATCAATTATGTTAATATTTCCTTAAAAGGGTAATTACTGCATCATCGTTGTGTCATAAATAAATTAATTTATTTAAAGTCTAAAAATTATAAATAAAATATCATTATGTAGGAAATCTTTTTAGCTTTCTAATGAATATTTATAGTCGAATTTATCTTATGTATAACCCCATATTAAAAATGTTTTAGTGAATAAACTTTGATTTTAACTCTTTTAACTCTTCTTTGAATTAAATAATAATAAATGTCCTAATCTAATCCAAGTGGGCCTAAATGATAATATTTTACACTTAAGGTTGTTTTTGGTCGAGATACACTTGTACAATAGAATTAGGACATGTGTTAGGGTAATATTAATATCATTCTTACCCTTAATTACCCTATTTACTTTTAACCGTGGTAAATAAAAGTAAAAAGTTACTATTCACCAAAAATTATTTTCATCTCATTGAACCACATTTTACTTACTGACATCAACCGTGTCTCTCGGATTTTTGAAATTCCATTCACAGAAGCGGTAAAATTAAGTTTTATGAAAAATTCAGTTTTTTAACTACCACTTAGTAGTTTCACTATTCATCAAAAAATGAAGGTTTTCAGAAAAATGCCAAAATTTCATCCTAAGCTATATTTCATATTCCGAATTCAAAAATGAAGTCTATTTTATCAAATTCATAACATAGAAGTTGCATTAATTAATTTTATAATTAAATCCCGCTGTTAAAACAAATAGTGTGTTTTTAAGAAACAATATCTATCAAAAGATTGACACTTGTTTATGTCTGGTTTAAATGTGCAATTACATCCAATGACCAACATTGTATTAAATTGTAAAAATATATTCTAAATATACTTTAAAACTACTCCAATTAATAATTTATCACTATTAATTATTTTGATTAAAAAAGTTGTTTTTTAATTATAATTTAGTAATTTTCACTTTTCATCAGAATATGAAAGTTATCCGAAATGTACCAAAATTTCACCTTAGGCTAAATTCGATACTACGAATCCAAAAATGAAGTTCATTTTGAAAAATAAGATTTACAGAATTTTAAAAAGTGGTTATTACTATTCATAACGGCTAGTTTTAATAACATTTTAATAGCATATCGCTGTTTAGTGAAACTCGTTATTGCGTACTACACACGCTATCGAGGAAGGTCGCGATTGCGTGTAATGCAAGGCAAGTCAAGGATGCGTGTTGTGCAAGCTCCTTTTGGTGTAGCGTACAACACAAGACATTAATAAAATTAAAAAGAATATTTTTTATAAAATCTTGGGCTGTTACATTCTACCCCCCTTAAAATGAATTTCACCCTCGAAATTCGTCGGGGTTATAAATGGTTTACTATTTGAAAGTTTCTTTAATAGAAACCCACATCGTAAAAAGGAATATCAAAACCATTCTTTAAAAACAAAAGTATGAAACGTAACGGTTACCCAAATAAACTAATCATTGGGTTTCCACATAGGTGAAAATATGGATATGGAAGAGAATTCTAACCATCATGTTCTGATGGAGTGTGGTAGAGAACATGGCTATGGAAAAGCCAATAATCACAAATCCATAAATTTGTGATGATCTAAGGTACCATCTGATTCATCAGGTATAAGATCACTAGGACAACATTTTTTGGTTTTCAAGATCATTTCCCTAAAGTTGAAAATTTGAATTGGAATAAATACTTTCTTTATTTTGGTACAATCTCACTATTGTTCGTGCCTAGAACAATTTCCACTTCATCTCTTAAATGAAGTTGAATTTTTTATTCGTGAAGTGTTAGCAGATCATGTGATAGAATGACGGGTCATTCCATCTGTCTCAAACAAAAGGTTAGCAAAATTATATACATAAGTCGATCTATAGTGAGATTAATCATATATAGTTCCTAAAATGGACTTATACTTCATATATCATACTGCTTAATATAATAAAACTAGTTTCTACTAAACAGGGACTTCCTGTAGGCCAGTGGTAGGCGATAAAGGCCAGTCGCACTTCGGTTGTGGGTTCGATTCCCACAGCCTTGTCCGAAGCGATGGGCTGTCGCCCGTCCTGCAGGTTGTCCTTTTTCTAAAACTATATTACTATAACATCCCATAAATAATATCGAAAAAAATTCTATCCTTAAACAATACTAACTTATGTCCAACATAATCCATTCCAATCTTTAGTCCTATCCATAATACTGCAGTCCATTCTCATAACATAGTGAAAACGATTACCAGAGATTTAATACCATCGTTGATCCCCATATATCATAAGATATATCTTGTTGGACACATTCCAAACATTCAAAGGCCTTAATCTTGTACTCTCTTGAATACCCATTGAACCTTAGTGAAAACTTGAATGCAGTTAAAAGTTAACACTTTCCACATACCAAAATCCTCAAAATTCTATATACTCAAACCATGATATCACTTAGTCCTTATATCAATCATGAGCTCATGAATACTGTTAAACATTTCATTTTCTCGTTTTCCCTTCATTATGCGCATAATATCTCAATCACTTTGAATACCACATTAGACCAATAAATAAATATTCCAATATTCCATGATACAACATTATTTTGGAATCCCATTACATAAAAACTTAATCATTCCACCACATCGTTGTCATATTCAACATTGCCAATAGTGATCGCATGTGACTTCCCTTTGTCCTTTGCCTTAAGCGGTTGCTCATGTCGATCATCACTAACCCTTGGATTAGGGCATTTATTGGCATAATGTCCCATCTCCTTGCACTTGAAGCATTGAAGTGTTGGTTGTGCGTTCTCTGCAGTGTTTGCTTTATTCACTTCATTAGAATCCCTTTTTCCATTACTTCGACACTCAGCTGCTCGATGACCTTCTTTTCCACACTTAAAACATTTTCTAGTCCCTTTAAGACAATCTCCACCATGCTTCTTTCCACACTTTGTGCATAAGGAAACATTCATCTTCTTTTCACCATTATTCTGAGATTTCTCCTTGAACTCCATCTTTCGTTTCTTGTCAAAACCATGAGATGGATATGTAACACCAACTTCCATTTCTACCTTGATAGCACAACGCACAATTTCTTCATAGCTACTGAAGTCTCTTATAGCTAATGCCCTTCGAAGACATGGTTTTAAGCCACTGAAAAATCGATCAACTTTACTTTCAGGTTGGATGATAATGCCAGATGCATACCTTGCAAGTCTTGTAAAATTCGCTTCGTATATACCAACAGATTCATCATCCTTTTGCTTTAGTTCAAGAAACTCCTTCTCCATCTTCGTTCGAAGAATACGAGGGAAGTACTTACTGAAAAAACAAGTTCTTGAACTCGTCCCATTCCATGGAATCAATTTCATCTCTTTGCCTCGTATTCTTGATAATATTCCACCATTGATCAGCTTCACCTTCCAAACGATATAATGCTAAGATGACTTTATCATGTTCAGAACATTGAAGAACGGAAAATATCTTTTCAGTAGTACTAATCCATTGTTCAGCAACAAATGGATCAGTAGACCCACTGAAAGAAGGCGGACGCTGCCTCATGAAGGATTCAACAGAATGTTGCTCCTTCCTTTGCTCGTTTGGAAGTCCTGCATGATTCATAGCTTGAGAAAGTTGTGTGAGCTTGGCTACAAGATTTTGCATTCCAGCTCCAATATCGTTTGGTTGCTCAGGGGGACAATCATTGCATTGTCCATTGCATTGATCAACACGGTTCCTTCGGGTTCCAGCCATCATCTAAAATCCCAAAAGAATAGTGTGAGAGGCAAAAATCATGCTATGGAAAACAACATAATAAAGGGGTAGTACCCTCAATATCTAACATCTTAGGTTAAATTCTAAGATCGTTAGAGCAATTCTAGGACTATAACCTATACGTATACTTAACCTTAGAGACATCCCTAGACATACCTTAGAAATATCTCTAGGGATCTCACTAACGTTTTCGCATCCTAGTTTCCAAAGGTTGACTAAACCTTTCCTCTGATACCAACTGTAGAGACCCGAAGCCTGACGGAAATTGACATTACATTACATTTGAGGAATACTTAGTACATTACAAAAACACACACACAAGGACCGTAATAGTTTAGTGTCTTTGGAAACTCGGACTATAATCTTCTAATCGTGGTGAAAGATCTTCAAAATCTCCCATAAAGATCTTCCTCCTTTTTTTTATACCTAAAACCTTTCTTTATATCCTGGGGAAAAGAAAACATAAAAGGGTGAGCTCAAATGCTCAGTAAGGGTAAACAAAATAAATATCAATCACATCATATTCATAAGAACATAGCATTTTGGAAATCATAACCTGCAAAAGAGAGCATAATTTCATAATCATGGGATAAATCATGGCAGTGAAAAAGTAATCCCAATAATCATAACTTAAAACATGAAACTTTGTGGCATACACACATAATCATATAGAATCATTTCTTGTTAGTCAAGACTAATTGCCAAGACTGTCTTAGTGGACAAAGTCCCTTTCTGAATCGAGTAACCCTCGTTTCAGTCCTGTTTCACTGAACCGGTATAACCTACCGTTCCAGACCTGTCTATCTCATGAGATATAAAATCATTACCCAATGCATTAGAGGGAGATATAGGTCCCACCCATCTTATAATGAATCCTTTCTTATGTGTGCCACATAATCATAAAACATACATCATCGCATAACACATGTAACAAAAATGGGATTCTTGAAACATCATGACATCATAAATCAATTCATATAAGATAAAGGAATTCATAAAAATAATTTCCATCACAACATGAACAAATCAATTTAATAATAGGGATAAAAACAGAACCCTTTATTATCTTAGATGGAAAATAATTTTGATAAAACACTTGAACTCCATTCTTGAGGAAAATATCCTTTCTTCTTCAAAAACATTTTTTCCTTTCATAACATGTCATACAACTTTAAAATAAAAGAAGTTGATTAAAAATAAACTTGAAAACTTGTAAAGGAAGCTTCCTGGAAACAATGTTTTAAAAATCCATTCATGTCGTATAAGATAAAAAAAACATTCTTCGTACTTTTGTCGGAAAAGTCAAAAAGTACCTCGTACGAAAAACGACAAAAGATTCCTTTCATACGTATTACTAAAAACTCACCAAAGGGTAAAAATGGATTTAAACAATTTTATGTGGATGGAAATAATATTACATATTGAGTAAACATGGATGTGGATGATAAAATACATCCCAGTAAATACTTACGAATAAACAATCTCGGATAAAAATGAGATTGTGATATTTCCTTACCTTATGTTCGACTTGCTTTGTAAGTGTCCAAACCTCCTGTATAATGATTTAAATCATGTTATTGACTTATTATAGAATCATATTCATTGTTATGATATCATATATGGTTCACTTATGACATTATATTACCCTTTCTTTTGTAAATTCCATGTTAAAGAAGCGTTTTGGGTAAAATCGTTTCATTTATCGTAGGTGTTTTGACTTGTTGTTATTGACATTATTATTACGTATATCATGATTTACTTACTTCCAGAATATAAAATATGATTTATATATCATATATATTCAGTATATATATATATATATATAATAGATAGATAAATGAAATGAAAAACACCGTTCATGGAGACGGTAGTCCGTACGTACGCATGAACGCTGTTTTCCTTTCCCTATTGTCTTGAATGGAAGTAAGTAGATGACATACATATATATATACATAAATCCAGTAGCTTTATAATTTCATATATTTCATTATTATTTCTTATATTTACTTTATAATCATTCTTAAATGGTTAACATGGAGAATGAATCTCATCGCGTCGTGGAGACGGTAGTCCGTACGTACGCACGAGCGATGATATCATTTCCATAAATATTGAATTGAATTGGAGTGGATTATACAATATATCAGAATCAATATGATGTTTTAATAACTATTTATAGTTATTCTTTACACCATTATACCCATCCATGTAAGGTGGTGGTGGAAAATAGATTACACCACGGCGTGGAGATGGTATTCCGTACGTACGCACGCGCGGTGATTTCTTTTTCTGTAGGATAGATAGATGGTGAAATAGGGTTGTTTCATACTTATAATAACATATCAGTATATTAGTGATACTGATGTTATTACTTCATAATGAAAAAACCTAAGAAGAAGAAGTGGAAGAAGAAATAAAGATGAAAGAATTGGTAACGGTAATTACCTCTTCTTTGAAGCGCCTTTTGGAGACCTCCTCTTAGGGAACTAAAATTGGTCTTTGAGGAAGACCAGAACCTCTAGGATGTTGCTAGGGAAGTGGATAAGAGATTTTGTCTGGGGTTGGCCGAGCTTGAGTGCTCAAATTGGTGTGAGGAGGAGGGGGAGGAGGTGGCCTTTTATAAGGGAGGAGAGGGACACCTTAGGAATATCTCAAAATATTATTTTATATTAAAGTAAAAATCGGTTTATAATGGTTCCAAAGGGTCTTATTTAGAAGCTAAAGTGGGTATGGGTCGAAATCCTATCAACCAATAGGATTTAGACAAGTTTAGGTTCTTATTTTAACCTTATCAATTAGATTTAACTCTAAGTTAAATAATTTAACTTTTACCGTGTCTTTTTTTTTCTTTCACTATATGGTTAATACACTTACTATAACATGCCAAACGAACCCCAAATTGTTTATTATTAATATACATATCCTTATCTAAGTCATTTGGCCGATCCTTAGATTTTTAGGAATAAAATAACAATTAATAATATAATATTTGATTTAAAAACTATTTTGTGTCAATTTTGACACTATTTGATATATGATTTTTTTTAAAGTCATAACAGAATTATATGTTCGAAACAAGTTGATTAAATCAACACTAATATATCATAGTAACCTAGAAAATTAGTGGAATTCATAAAAAGTCTCAAATTACATTCATTTGAGTATTTATAACATCAATTATGTTAATATTTCCTTAAAAGGGTAATTACTGCATCATCGTTGTGTCATAAATAAATTAATTTATTTAAAGTCTAAAAATTATAAATAAAATATCATTATGTAGGAAATCGTTTTATCTTTCTAATGAATATTTATAGTCTAATTTATCTTATGTATAACCTCATATTAAAAAGGTTTTAGTGAATAAACTTTGATTTTAACTCTTTTAACTCTTCTTTGAATTAAATAATAATAAATGTCCTAATCTAATACAAGTGGGCCTAAATGATAATATTTTACACTTAATGTTGTTTTTGGTCGAGATACACTTGTCCAATAGAATTAGGACATGTGTTAGGGTAATATTAATATCATTCTTACCCTTAATTACCCTATTTACTTTTAACCGTGGTAAATAAAAGTAAAAAGTTACTATTCACCAAAAATTATTTTCATCTCATTGAACCACATTTTACTTACTGATATCAACCGTGTCTCTCAGATTTTTGAAATTCCATTCACAGAAGCGGTAAAATTAAGTTTTATGAAAAATTCAGTTTTTTAACTACCACTTAGTAGTTTCACTATTCATCAAAAAATGAAGGTTTTCAGAAAAATGCCAAAATTTCATCCTAAGCTATATTTCATATTCCGAATTCAAAAATGAAGTCTATTTTACCAAATTAATAACATAGAAGTTGCATTAATAAATTTTATAATTAAATCCCGCTGTTAAAACAAATAGCGTGTTTTTAAGAAACAATATCTATCAAAAGATTGACACTTGTTTATGTCTGGTTTAAATGTGCAATTACATCCAATGACCAACATTGTATTAAATTGTAAAAATATATTATAAATATACTTTAAAACTAATCCAATTAATAATTTATCACTATTAATTATTTCGATTAAAAAAGTTGTTTTTTAATTATAATTTAGTAATTTTTACTTTTCATCAGAATATGAAAGTTATCCAAAATGTACCAAAATTTCACCTTAGGCTAAATTCGATACTACGAATCCAAAAATGAAGTTCGTTTTGAAAAATAAGATTTACAGAATTTTAAAAAGTGGTTATTACTATTCATAACGGCTAGTTTTAATAACATTTTAATAGCATATCGCTGTTTAGTGAAACTCGTTATTGCGTACTACACACGCTATCGAGGAAGGTCGTGATTGCGTGTAATGCAAGGCAATTCAAGGATGCGTGTTGTTCAAGCTCCTTTTGGTGTAGCGTACAACCCAAGACATTAATAAAATTAAAAAGAATATTTTTTATAAAATCTTGGGCTGTTACATTTATAACCATAATGTTTATTTAATATATAATTTTTATGGTAAATAAATGTATAAAAATGAAAGTTATTCGATGTGTAACTATGATTGTTACTCAATTTATAATTGTGATGTTTATTTCGTGTGTAATTGTAATGGTTACTAGGTTTATAAAATTGATGGTTATTCCATTTGTAAGGGTTATATGTAAATGATACCCCAAGTTAAATACATGATTTATATATGCTTCATATGTGATTTGTGGTAATATCCTGATTTCACATTTAGGATAATGATCTTATATTTAAAAGAATGTATTTGGTACTTCTTAATGGTGATAGGTATAACACAGTTAAATGTTTTTTTAATGTTTTAAATGATTTCCCAGAAACATATATGTGTTTAAATTTTCCTTTAAAATTTCATATGAAAGGATTTATTGATAAACATTTCTATAGAAGATTCCTTTAGGGGTTTGAATATTATTATTTTAAACCTAATATTTTTTATATGAAAATATTTTAAAATTATTTATGGATTTATAGTTTCTATCTAATTATTTATATCCCTTAATGAGTTATCTATTTCTATCACATGTTTCTAAAATGTTTTCACTATGTTTTAAGGGTGATTTGGGATGTTTATGAGGATATACTGAATATTGTGAATTTTTTCATGAAAATAAATCTTATTATATCTTAAATGTTTTGTTTTTTTGAAAAAAATATATTACAAGTGGACGATTCAATAGTGAGATGTAATTCTATTTGTATACAATTTAGGATCTAATTCTGCAAAACTAAAAACCAAAATGAACCAAAAGAGTGAAATAAAGATAATTCTAGTATAAAGGCATTATAATATATAATTTTTATGTCTGGGTCCATATAAATGGGTTTAGATGAATGGTTCAAAAAAAATTATAGGATATGATATTATATAAGAATAGTTTAAAAGTCCCATAGAAAAAAAATTATTAGTTTATTAGGAAGAATTATAAATATTTTTGATAAATTGAAAGAATTTGAGATAAGATAAATAATGTTAAATTATTGTTTACAATCCCCATAATTTGGTTTATTACTATATACTCATAGTAAAAGTTTCAGTTTTAGTAAATGACTAGATTAATATGGAACCAAATAGAAAATGGATGTTATAGAAACTACAATGGTTGTATGAATATGAAACCAAATGGATTGGGAGTTGTAGTGAAATTTCATGTGGTTATTCTAAACCTACTACCATAAATCATGATTAAAACCCTATACTTATGTGAATTTTCTTGTAAGGAGAAGTCTATAAGCATAACATATTATATTGTATTTGAATAGGATTTCACTTTACAATCCCAAATATATTTTTTTTGGGGGGGGGTTTAATTTTTTTTTAAAAACACATACATAGAAAACCCATACATTACAAGTAGACCCTTATGCTCAATATCCATTATTTCTACCAAAAACACTTTTTAAATAAATAATTTTAAATTTTCAAGACAAATCATCACAATTTTCATATTTTCCTCACCCTTTCCCATATCTTCCTTAAAACCTTTGATTTTTTTAAAAACATGGGATCATAAATAAAATTTACTAAGGTATGAAAAATAATAATATTTTTATTATATTGGAAAACATGAAACCCCATTAAAAACCATATCATAAGTACATAATTTTTTATCCAAAAAGAGATTTATTTTTCCTTAAAAAATCATCAATATCTTACATTTTCCACTAAAATGATATTGATGAAAACTAATTGGAAAGCATACAAAGGTATTATAGTCACCTTAGTACATAATAACCATAGAAACCTTATCGAATAATTACAATAAAAGATAAAAATTGGATTAACCAGATATCCAACATCCAATATAATTCTATTACAAACTAAATAATCACCCAATTAATTGGAGGGAAATGAAGGAACAAGCATCCTATAAACATTAATGGGATCACCCAGGAGAAATAAAAAAACATTTATGAAATATCTTTAAGGATAAAATCATCAATAATTACATTATTGTTTTATAAAAAGCATATAAAATATTTGGATATCAAAATAACATTTTCCAAAAAAATCACTTCCAAAATCTATAAACTACACACATAATAATTAAAAAATTTATATTTTTAAATTGACCATGTAAAATTATGAGTGAAACAAAAAATCATTGATGTATCATGATGGTGATAAAATAAAATAAATATATATAATTTTCGAAACATTCCTTTAGCATTTTTCAGAAAGAGATGAAAGGGGATCTTTAAAAGATGGGTTTTAAAAGAAAGTATGTTACATTGAGTAAAAATATTAATTTACATTTTTAATCTTCCAAAAAAATAATTTTATATTAATTTATAATTTTTTATGATCCATTATTCATATATATTATTCATTTATTGAATTTTATAACCTTTTATATAAAAATTATCAACTAATTAATTCCACCTAAAATATTTGGATGATATTTAGTTCATTAATTCTAAAACGACATAGGTTTGTGGAATATGTTAAAAGTGGTAAATAATACATAATATATAAAATAATAATCATGATATAATTATATATATTTATTTATTTAAATTTTATGTTTAATACCCTCCATTAACATTTTCCATGAAAAATTAACTATATTACCAATATGGAGACGAAAGGCTATACAAATGCCTGAGTAACATTTTGATTTTTCAGTGATCATAATGGAAAGAGATAATGTATTATTATAAATTTCTAGATTGATCATAATATCATTAATATCATATTATTCATTTAAATATACTTATAAATATCATCCATGTGATGTGGTGATAATAAACGAATCACATCTATTCATAGTGGTGATTATTCACACATACACATGAACAATGGTATCATTTTTCATTTCTCGTAATGGGAAGAACATAAATTATATATTATATTTTTTTAATTATAAATATTATATGAATATAAAATATATAAATCTTAATTACATCAATGATAGTATTCTTAAATGATGGTTATGGAACACGAATTACATCGGTTCATGAGGCGCTAGGTCGCTATACACAGGAATGATGAATTATTTTCCAAAATTATTGAAATTGAGAGAGATATAAATTATTGAAATAAAATAATAAAATATTATTATACATAGGATTATAGAGTTATTAATTTATCATGGTTGAATATGTTTTGATGTATATTTAATATTATACAAAACAAAAACTCTTGATAAATTTGATAACTCTTATTATGATAATCTTATTATAATAACACCATAAGACCATTATGGTTGGATTTTTGCCTAAAAAACTCAAGATTGATGGAATAGATTCTAGGAATCTATTTGGGTAGAAACTAGCTAATCTTAATGGGTTTTTGTGTGTGAAGAAATGGTAATATGATGTTCTTTTTTATAAGAGAGTGGGGGGGACCACTTTTGGAATTTCTGAAAAACATAAATAAATAACAAGACTCTTTTATAGATAAATTATACGAAATCGACTATAAATTCACAAGAGATGATATTTTTTACAATATTTTAACCTATTATTAATTATCTAAAATTATTATGATTTTTTAATAATTTAATAAAATATTAATCTTGTAAAATAACATTATTTTCAAGTTTCATACAATTTATTATGTTAACTTTAAAAAGATAACAAAAAAAATAAAATTAATATCTGATATTTAATTATACCCTAATAATGTAATTATAATATATATAATTCATGTTTTAACTAAAATATCTTAAATTTTATTTATTTCAATATTTTCAATATTATTGTTTTCATTAATTTATAACTTTCTGCATCAGCATTGTGTAATAATTTAATATAATGAATTATTGACAGAAAATAAAAAATAATATAATATGAATAAGATAAATCCGTAATATTTAAAAATAATTTGTACACATGATAATCTCTTCCAGATAACATAATATTAAAAATATTATACTTATAAGAAAACAAGACTATGACATTTTTGACTTTTCATTAAATAAAATATTTTAAAGGTAAAAATCTAATCCCAGTGAACCAAAAAAGATATATATTCCAGCATTTGATGATTATTTTAAATATGTAATCATATATTATTATTTATGTAAGTGTTTTGGGTCATTTAATCATTCTTATATTTTCATTTTAAACATAAATTACCGAATTTATGCTAAACAATGATAACCAAAATTTCCAAGGTTTCTATTCATAAAAAACAAAACTAAAAAAAAACATTTAAACAAATTGAAACTAATAATTAAAAATATTAAATCAATTTTTTAATATTAAAACATAGAATTTGATTGTAACACATTGAGATTTTATAGATTATTTTTTTCCAATAAATTAAAATTTTCATTTATATCTTGAAATGTACTAAGTCAAACATTCCTTTCACACTGAACCAACTTGTCCTATGTTACATGCAACACCGGGATGGCGTACGATATGCACAACAATGAGTATAGATTTTTTTAAATGTATAAAGGAACTATATTTGGATAAGGTTATACGCAACACCAAAGGAAACTTTCACTAAACACAATACTGATTTGGCTTGCGTTACATTCAAGATCAACCTTCTTTGATAGCTTGTATTGTACGCAATACCGTGTTCTTCACTAAACAAGGATATATTATTAAAATATTATTATTTAATGGGATATAAACCATACCTTAAGAGTATAATTAACCAAATTTTTTATTTTATAAATCATTTAAATTTATCTTATTTATTTTCTAGGATATGATATAAGAACAAATTCAATTTTCGGATTAATGAATTATTTTTCAAAAAAATTTACATTTTGTCGCCTTTTGATGGCACACCAATTTTAAATCTTGTTTTTAGCACTTTTATATATTTTATTTGAGAAAATAAATTACTTCTTTGCTTGTAGGACATAAAAATTTATCTTGGTTTAATGTTTGTTATTCTTCAGATTAAATTCATATTTTGATGAATAGTGAGAAATACATCATTTTAATTCAAAACTGCATTTTCGTCTAATTTATTTATATAATTATATTATATTTTTAATTTTTTTTAAAGTTTAATTGGATTATATTATTATCATTTAATACAATTGTGGTCATTGGATGTAATTTCACATTTAAATTGGACATAAATACTTAAAAAAAATTTGATATGTTTTTACTTATTAAAAACCCGCTTTCTAGTTTTTGACAATTGGAAATAATTTTAGATTAAATTCTAAAAATTGGGCATTTTGAATTATCAAATATGGATTCCGTATTTGGAATACTTCGGTAAAAATTATTTCAATTTTTTACTATTTTTTTAAATTATGAATAGTAACAACAATAATTTGTATTTTCCATTTTTAAGGTAACCCGGTTAAATTAGGGTAACTATAAATATGATAAAGATAATGAAATTAATCTAACACCTCCAAAAATTATTTTGGATGAGTTAAAGTCCACCAATATCCCATATGGTTTATAATTGATTCATTTAAGGGACTTTTTCCATGAAGGGGATGTAATTATAATTAAAACAAAAGAAGGCGACAACATGTCACTCTTATATATTTTACTAGTATAATATTTTTATATTGTGATATACATGATAAAACATAAAAAATAAAGTTTCCCCCGAAATATCATTATATTGTATATATCATGTGAATTTATTTATAATATTTAGATATGAAATAATTACCATTAATGATTACATAATGCTGATCTAGAAATTATTTTATTGATATAAATATCAAATAAATTATTTTCAAAATATTAAAATTAATATCATATGAAATAATTCATATACTCCACAAATTTTCTAAGTTACTATTACATGTTATGAGTGTATTAAATATTTTTCCTCGAATTTATCATCTATGTGGATTTTATTTAATGTCAAATAAATATATAGTGTCTAAATTGACAATATTGATATTTTATAAAATTATCATATTATTAAATTATTTAAACATAACTAAAATAATTAAAAATTAAAAAGTGAAAATTATATGTTCTAAAATATCATAATGTATCCAATTGTGGTTAATTTATCAGACACAGGTAAATATTTATAACCACTTAATATTTAGAATATTATTAGCACACATAAAATTAAAAAGATTAAATAAGGATAAATAAAAATGATAAGGTTTAAAATGAATTAAAAACATGTTTAAATCTTTTTGGTTGAGAAAAGTATTACCAATAATCATCTTATATTTCAAATAAATATGTTTGGGAGATTTATAAACTGAAAATGAACTTATAATAAATTAATATTTTAGGAGTTTCCATTGGAGTCCCTCCGCTCTCTTATAAATGGGAACCTATCCATCTCTTTCAATCATATCTAAAAATCTTTTTGACTCGGCCATACCTTGAAAAAATATTCTATCAAAATCTCTAACATCCTCATAAATTCCACCATTTAGGATTAAATCAATCACAATGAGGCCATTAGTGTATACGAAAAAGGGATATCTGAAAAGTGGTAATTGTTTTATCACCTCTTTCAATTTATTTCCTCTTATACTTCCTCTAATTATGTTGTTTCCATAATAAAGAAATAAATAAAGTATCTAATACAGGATGATATGTTTTTATAATCATGGGAAAACCATACGCCTTCTTTATACATCCTCAAAATAATAATATCACCATACATGCATATGTTCGGATTACCGTCTCCTTGTTGTGGTGTAATTGTTATTCAACAATACATAATTTTGATGCGTATATTGATGAAAATAATGGATTTAAATAATATATATAACATATTAATTATTTTTTACAATTTATATACAATCCAATTCCATACTATTTAACTATCAAGGGAATGATATATTCGATTGTGCGTACGTACAGCTTACCGTCTCCATGACATGATGAGATTCATTCCCCACGTTAATCATTCAAAAATGATTATAATATATCTAAATTAAATAATCTTATAATATATGAAAAAAATAATTCTACTAGATTTATATATATATATATATATATCATTTAGTAACTTCTATTTAATTCAATAAGGAATAAAAAAGAGCATTCATGTGTACGTACGACTTACCGTCTCCATGAACGGTGTATTGAATTTCATTTAACTATCTATTATATATAGATATATACTAAATATATATGACATATAAATCATGTTTTACATTCTTTATATATTTAAATCAATATCTAAGTCATAATATCAAGAACAGAAATTCAAAACACATACGATAAATTTAACGATTATTACCCAAAACATTAATTTAACTTTGAAATGATAAATGAAAGGGTAATATAAAGCCATAATTGAATCATATAAGATGTCATAAATATTAGTATATTTCTATTACAAGTTAATAATATGTCAAAACCCAATATACAAGAGTTTCAGACACATACATGAAGAAATTGTACCTAAGGTAAGAGATAACATTGCAAATTACGTTTTTATCCGAAATTATTTATTCATAAGTATTTACTGGGGTATATTTATCATCCACATCCATGACTAATAAATATGTATTTCAAAATATTATTTATATCCTTATATAATTTTTAAACTAAATTTTACCAATTGGTTCTATTTTGCTAAATTGTATGAATGGAATATTTTTTCATTTTCGTTACGATGTACCTTTTAAAATTTTTGGAAAAAGTTCGAGAAGATTTTTTTGTAACTTATAAGTCAGGAATGTATTTTTTACGGTTTCTTGACACCTTATTTCTATGAATCATATTCAATATGATTTCAATATTAATTTCAACTTAATTCATTTAATTTAAAATCACATAGCATTTTGAGAAAAGAAAACGATTTTAAAAATGAAAGGATATTTTTGTCTGGAAAGGGTTCTATCAAAATTATTTTCCATCCAAGATGATATAGGGTTACGTATATATCCCTATTATCACTATGATTTGATTGTGTTAATTATAGAAACATTTTTTAAATGGATTATGTTAGGATGTAATGATATTTAAGAAACCCTTTTTGTTTATAGGGTTAAGCTATTATTAATGATTTATATTCTTGTGGAACATATAAGAATGACTTCATTATGAGATGGGTGGGACCTATATGTCCCTCCAATGCATTGGGTAAAGATTTATATCTCATGATACAGACATGACTAGAATGGTATGTAAATCTAATACAATTACATAGGGTTGGAATGACATGCAAATCTTGTTCAGTAATGCATGGCTAGAACAGAATGTAATTCTAGTTCAATAATGGACTTTATCCACTATTATGGTATTGGTAGCAACAAATTGTCTAATATGGATATCATATTATGTGATTTTCTATTTTCCACAATTACATATTTTACTCCAATGCTATTTTATCATGGTTAATTTCTTATTATGATCTATTCTTTAAGTACTCCTAAGATTTATTTCATGAATCATGATTTTGAGATTCAAAATTTATGTTCATATTTCCACATTATTATGTTAATGTTTTGTTTGATGTTATTAATGTATTAACTTAATGATAATTTGAGATCACCCTTTTTATGTTTTCTTTTCCCATGATATAAAGAAAGGTGGTTGTTTGGAAAACTAAAAGGGGATATATTTATGGGATATTTTGAAGATATTTAATCATGTTAGAAGATTATGTTACATGTTACCAATGGCACTATAAAATTATGGTATTTGGCCATATATTTGATTAATGTATTCAGTATTATGTAGAAGAAATTTAATGTCCATGTACATCAATCTTTGGTCGTTACATTTGGTATAAGAGTGAAGGTTTCATTAACCATGTGAAACTAGGATGTGAAAACTTTAGTGAGATCCCTAGAGATATTTATAAGGTATGTATAGGGATGCACCAAAGGGTAAGTATAAATATAGGTCAATGTACTAGAATTATGGTAACAATCACGAATAAAATAGGAATAAATATATGATTTTAGTTAAATAATGTAATCCACATTGATTATATTACTTACCTAATATTATTTTTTCCTCACACAAAATTGATTATGGGTTTTAGAAAATTGCACAAAAAAGAGGATTCATGTAAATGAATAATATGATAGAAAATGGAATGATATTCTTCATGAGAAAATAAATGAAATGGGAGTTGTAAGTAACACCATTTTTATTTTTCCTGATCATCAATATCATGATATGATTAATAATATAAACATTGGTGAGTTTCCTAACCTAGCTAATAAGAAAAAGATAGAGTTTCATGGTGATCATAGAGGAAATAAATTTCATTTTTCCTCATGTAAATCATGTGGGATGAGGCATCATGGATAATGTTTGAAAGATAATTGAAGATTTCTTGGATGTCTAATAAATGGAAACAAATCCATCAATTGCAAAGTAAATGGTCTAGTTATCACAATAGACAAGGATAATGGTATTTCTATGACATCAATGATGGTTAAATGTTTTAAATGTTGAATGTATGGGAATTATGCCAATATATTCTCGAATGTGAAATCTCATCAAAAGAATTATCATGGTCAGATGGGTAGTATTTATTTTTTTGATGATGAGAATACTACAAAAGATATATGAGATGAAAGTTGGGTTAAAGAATATAAAATGAATCTCGGTCAATAGTTTAAGAAAATAGTGGAATGATTACATTTTTATCAAGAATAATGTTGTATAAGTAATTTTATGGTACAATGGACTAATGAAAAATCTAAGGTTTGTTACACTATTTTTTCCTTATGTATTTGAATGTATATGTTGAATGGTACCAATAAATATGAAAAATAATTCCGATATTTTTAGAAAACACAAGATATGTGAATAATGATGGGATATGAAGATAATTAGTTATTTGAAAGTATTGATGACCTTAGGACTCATATTTAGACAAATTTATATCCTGGATTGTGTATATAAGATTTTTGGTATTTTTGGTGTTTGGGAAGAGTTAAATTTTACAGAATGCATGTTTTAACTAAGGTTATATTTTAATTCATATCATTAAAATGTTTCAATAGAATACATGATTAAGGTATTCAAATGTTTGGAATTATAAAACCAAGAACTATCTAATGTTATATGGGGGATAAATGTTATGTGGATTTATATCACCTATTTCTAATGTTTTATATTTTTAGTTTTTGAAAGGATTGTAATGTTATCCATTTATTGATAGTATAAGTTATTTTCTTGTTGAAGTATGTTATCTTTATGTATTATATCACAATAGTTGAACTTTTTCATATTTGACTATATGTTCCATACATTCATTGAGATAAATATAATGGCCTATCATTATATCAAATTATCTACTAACATTTCTTGAAGAACAAATTCAACTTCATTTCATTGAATCAGAGACAATGTAGAAATTGTTCAAGGAACAAGAAAATAATGATTTTCTAGTGAGATCAAGTAATTATTTCTCCTCATGTTATTCAACTACAGATAATGGATCTTAAAAAATGCTATCTTTGTTCCTTTTTATCTGATGAAGAAGTTTTTTTATTAAATCATTACAGATTTATGGATTTCTGGTTGTTAACTATCTGTAACTTTATTCTATATCACTATCCATCATAACATGATGGTTATATATCTATTTCATATCCATGTTTCAACATCCCACCTATGTTATCCTATCTGGAAATCCATTGATGAGTTAAGTTGGGTAACCATTGTGTTTATCTTTCCATTTTAAAATGAATTTTTAGTATTTCTTTTTACGATGTGGGTTTCCCTTAAAGAAACTTTGAAGTAGAAATCCTTTTATAACCCCGATGAATTTCAAGGGTGTAATTAATTTTATATGGTGTATAATGTAACACCCAAAATTTTTATGAACCCTTTTTTATATTAAATTAAAATTATCATTTAAATCTTGATATGCACCAAGTTAAAAATTCCTTTCACAAAAAACCGACTTGTCGAATGTTACAAACAACATCGAGTTGGCGTATGATACACACCACAACGAGTATAAATTTTGTTCAATGAATAAAATAAAGGTTTATTGTATTATTTTATAGTCAACATCAATGTAATATTTCACTACATGCAACACTGACATGGCCTACGTTATACGCAAGAGTAACCATCCTCAATACATAACGTTGTACGCAATACCATGTTTTACTTATGAACAATATATTTTTAAATTATTATTATTTAATGGGATATAAACTTTACATTATTAATAGTATTAACCAAATTTTTTATTTTATATAATATTGAAATTCATCTTATATATTTTCCAAAACATGATATAAGAACAAAATAATTTTTTCGGATAAAAGGATTTTTTTTCAAAAAATGCATTTTTGCCGCCATTGGATGGAACCCAAATATTAAATATTTTTTATCACTTTTATATATTATATTTGGAAAAATAAATTTCTTAATTTGGATTTGGACATAAAAATTTAAATTGATTGAAATTTCGTTATTTTTTTGATGAAATTTATATTTTGATGAATAGTGAAAAATGCTCCATTTTAATTGAAAACATCATTTTCATATAAATTATTTATATTGTTAGATTTTATTTTTAATTGTTTATAAGTTTAATTGGATTATGTTTTTATTATTTAATCATATTTTGTTCATCTGATGTAATTTTAAATTTAAATTGGTCATAAATATGTGACAATATTTAGATAAGTTTATACCTCTTAAGAACCCACTTTTTGGTTTTTTGACAAAAAAATATAAATTAATTTCTTCCAATTATGTATTTTGAATTTAGAAAAATGGATTCCATATTTTTAATCAGTGTTTCCAAATTATGTTGATAGGTCACTTTTATTTTTTTTGGATATTACGAATAACAACTATGATAATTTTTATTTACCACAATTAAAGGTAAATAGTGTAAATTTGGGTAACTAATATTGTGATAAATATAATAAAATTCAAATCAAATCATTCAAAATAATATTAGATGAATTAATGTTGGGAAATTTTCCATATGGGTCAGAATGGTTTCATTTTATGGACTTATTCCCTAAAAGTGACGTAATTATAATTAAAATGAAAAAAGCTGAGAACATGTCACTATCATATATCATATAAGTATAATAATTTAAATATAGTGGTAAACATAATAAGAATTCATAAATAAATAGTCTCAAGAAAAATAATGAAATCATATACATCATGAAATTTTTTTATAATTTTTATGGGATATAAAATTACCATTAATGATGACACAATAGTAATGTATAAATTATTTTATTGATTGAAATATCAAATAAATGGTTTTAAAAATATTAAAATAAATATCATATGAACTAATTAATGTTCCCACAAAATTTTAAAGGTGATTATAAAATAGTAGGAGTGTAATACATATTTTTTTTCTATTTATTCGTCTCTATTTATTTTATATAAATTCAAATAGGTGAATAGTTTCAAAATTTAAAATATTGATATTTTATAAAAACAACATATTTATTAATAAGTTAAAATATTAAAAAATAATTAAAAATTTAAAAGTGAATATTATATAGTCTAAAATTTCATAATGTATCTAATTATGTAAAATTTAAAATGCATAAGTAAATATTAATAATGATTTAATATTTAGAGTATTATTACAACAAGTAAAATTAAATAGATTCAATACGGATAAATCAAAATGAGAAGGTTTAAAATAAAATCCAAAAAAGTATAAATTTTATTGGTTGATAGGATTTAATCCCATTATCATCTTAGCTTCGAAATAAATGAGTTTTTTATTTTTATAATCAAAAAAATAATTTATAATAAATTAATATCTCATGACCTTCCAAAGGTGCCCCTCCCCTCTATTAAAAAAGGAAACATCTCCTTATCTTTTAATCACACCTCCAAATCCATTTTTATCAGCCAAAACCTACAAAAGTATCCTTAAAACATCCCTCCCTTCCTCTTATATTCTACCATTTTGGTATAATGCCATATTTTGGAGTCCTTATATGTATACTAAAAGGAAATACCCGAAAAAGAGGTAACTGTTTTGTCAACTCTTTCAAAATTATTTTCTTCTTCTACATCCTATTATTATATTGATACTATAATAATGTAATAACTAAAGTATATTATACATTTTGATAATTTATTGTAATTATATGACAACATTATACCTCCTTTTATCAGTCCTAAAAATAACAATATCACCATGTGTGTGTACGTACGACTTACTATCTCCCTGCCATGTTGCAATTGTTACTCAACAATAATTAATTTGGATAGTATATTAATGAGTTTAATGAATTTAAATAATAAATAAAACAGAATAATTATTATTTATAATTAATATACCATCTAATTAAATAATATTTTACAATCAAGGGAATGATATCATCACTTGTGCATACATACAGCTTACCGTCTCCACGACATGATGAGATTCATTCCCCACATTAAGCATTCACGAATTATTATAAAGTTTTTATAATAATTAAGCATGAAATATATGACATAATAATTCTACTAGATTTAGGTATATATATATATATTTCATTTACTTTAATCCATTCAATTCAATAAGTATACAAAAACAACATTTATGTGTTTGTAAGGCCTACCGTCTCCATGAAGGGTGTATTCCATTTAATTTATCTATCTATTATATATATTTTTATAATGAATTTATATGTTATATAAATCATGTTTTACATTTGGGAAGTAATTAAATAACGTTCTAATTAATAATATCAATAATAACAAGTCAAAACATGTAGGATAATTAATAATATTATTACCCAGAATGTTGTCTTAAAATATAACAGATAAATAAATGAGTAATATGAAGTCAAAAGTGATTAATATATATTTAAACCCACTATACAAAAGTTTCAGACACATATGATAGAAATTAGACCTAATGTAAGAGATATCATTTAAAATCTTGTTTTTATCAATGATTTTTTCATTGAATGTATTGACTATGGTATATTTATCATCCACATCCATGTTTTCTAAATATTTCTATCAAAATATTCTTTATATCCTTATAGAATTGTTTAAATTAATTTTATACCTATTGGTGAATTTTTATTAAATTTTGTGAAAGGAATATTTTTTCCAATACGGTTTGAGGTACTTTTTGACATTTTCGGAAAAAGTACAAGAAGAATTTTTATTTTATTAATATGGAATGAATGGATTTTTTATGGTTTTATGACCTATCATTTCATTGAATATTCCTATAAAATATTTTAAATATTATTTTTAACTAAATTATATACTTTTAAAATTTCATGGCATTTGGAGAAAAGAAATATTTTTTAAAAAATAATGAATATTTTTTCCTCAAAAATTTATTTCAAGTGTTTTATCAAAATTATTTTCCATCTAAGATGTCATAGGTTTATGTTAATATCCCTATTATTACAATGAATTAATTTTATTAATAATGGAATGGTATTTTATTTGGACTATGTTACAATGTAATGATGTTTAAAAAACCCATTTTATTTATTTAGTTATGCTATGATGAATGATTTATATTTTTGTGTCACATATAAGAATGATTTAATTATGAGATTGGTGGGACCTATGTATCTCTCCAATTAATTGGGTAAAGACTTATATCCCATGATATAGACATGAGTGGCTCGACATGTAAATTTGGTTCAATATTATAGGGCTAGAACAACAAGTAAATCTTGTTTATTAATTCATGGCTAGGATGACAAGTAATCCCATTTTAGTAAAGGACATTCCTACTATGATGGCCTTGGAAGCAATTCCATGACAATTATGGAAATACTATTATGTGCTTATTTGTTTTCCCACAATTCCATATTTTATACCCATGCTATTTTATCATTGTTCATGTTCCTTTTTGATCTATGCCTTACGTACTCCCTTGATTTATTTCGTGACTCACACATTAGGTATTTAAAATTTATGTTCATGTTTTAACATTATTATATTTATGTTTTGTTTGATGATATTCATTTTTACACTTACTAGTCATTTTAGCTCACCTTTTCATGGTTTCTTTTCCACTGGATATAAAAAAAGGTTTTTGGTAGGGAAATTAAAATAGCTGATCAGTTGAGTAGATGTTGAGGATCTTTCACTGAGTTAGAAGATTATTTTCCATGTTTCCAAAGGAACTAAACTAATAAATTCTTTTGGCATATATTTGTGTAATGTAATAATTAATACTTAAAAGAAATGTAATGTCCATGTAGCCCAATCTTTTGTCATTCCATTGATGAATTTAATTTATAACTAAATTAACAAAACTCAATGAAAAATAGTTTCTCATAAAAATACACTTTTAAATATCATTTTTTATATTAAATTTATTCATAAGATAAATTTAAAAAACTTTAAAATTATTTTTGAAGTAAAAAAGAACCAATTGAAATTTAAAATTTATCCCAAAAAAATCAACCATTTTAAAAACATTAATATATAATATAGTTTTCAATAAAAAGAAAATATTTTTCATTATTCTTTGAAAAATAAATATATTAATAAAAAATCGTCATAAATTTTTTTTTAATTATTAATTTTAAAATTGAATTAATTTTTTTAAAAAAATTATAAAATATCCAAAAAATAATTCTAAAAATATCCCACAAAAAGTTATAAAAATCATTTTTGAAAAATTAATATTTTTTTAGGAATAAAATTACATTACTTGAAACCAAGTAATTATTAAAAAAATAATGAATTAATTCAATAAAGAGTTTATGATAATTATATATTTATAAATGTGGATAATAATATCCATTCCTTCCAACATAATTGGTACTTTATAATTGTCACATAAAAATAATTTTATTTCCTTGTTTGTTTCAGTGTGGTGTTGTGTATCTTGTACGCTATAAAATATAATATTTATTTATTAAAATATTTGTATGTTAAAATCTCTCCACTTTAAGAAATTTCATCATCTCAATTTGACCTTGGGATCAAAAAATATGGGTTTGAATTTTCAAAATACATTTTTTGAAATCCTACTGTGTAAAATGGATTAAAAAAACATCCACCTGAAAATATAAAAAATAGACGTATAAAGGTCGACTAAGTTGACACATACTTCATTTCCAAGTAGGAGAACATAAGTGTGAAGTGAATACATTGAAAGTTATAAAAAACTATCTCCCAAATTCTGATATTGGGTGATAAAGAAGATTCGCATGAGAGTGTTAACCAACACAATACTTTAAATATATGGTGGGATAAATGGATATAGAGTTCCCAATATGAAACATAAATATGTAATTTTATTTATTTCAAAATCCATTTCCTAGAGATAAGGAATTATTTAAATATTTAGATTAAAAACATAATAAAATATACTAACTTGAAATGTGTACTTTCATCTGTAAATAAATTTTAATCACTCACTCATATTTTTCTCCAAATTCTGAGACGTCAAGATGAATTCTATTGTATGAAACACTAAAATTAACATATATAATAAAAAAAATCAACAAAATAATAACTTTTTTATTCCTTGTGTATTTATTTTTTAATGCACTACAAAATTATTATAATATATGATAATTCTCACCATAGAATAAACCATTATATTACAAGAAACTACATTAACCTCCAATGTTCAATTGTAATACCAAAATATCATAAAAAATAATCAAACAAAAAACTATCATTAAATTCAAAAAAGATACTATGCACCAAAATGAAGAATAAAATAATATGAATGATACAAATATATAGTCTTTCATTATAAATCATAACATTTATCTCCATATAAAATCAATCACTCTTAATGTAACATACTTAAAATGTAACTTCCAATATAACATATTATAAAATATATGAAAACCATTTAAATAAATAACATTAATCACAATTAATCCAGAATAAAATCATATATTCCTAAAAAAATATATTTCAAAATTCATTTCTCAAATAAAATTGCATATTATTATGTTTACCATATTCATATAAGATTTATAAAATATTTTACCACTTTACCAATAAATCTAATCACATAGTTACCAAATCATTTCACAATCCCAAAGTTAACAATTTGATAAAACATATGTTCCAAAAATGAACATAAAAATTATCCATCATATAGTTTCAATAAAGAAAAAAATTCACACTAAAGAGGATATCTGGTAGGCTAGTGGTAGGAATTTAGTCATATCTTCATAGGGTTATGGGTTAAAACTTCACATCTTTATTAGATACAATGGGTTTTCAATCATTTTGTGGGTTTTCCTTTATCGAAAATAAATTAATATAATCCTTAGAAAAATCCATAATAGGGAGAATCTTTCTAAAAACTAATTTTAGTATATCAAACCTCAAATAAATTTTTTAACCTCATAGGTTATCTTATATATTTTAGTTTTCATCCCAAAAGGTAATAACCAATAATTACCTAAAAATCAATGTATCCCAAAATATTGTTAGTCAACATGTAATTTCATTACCTAAGTACTCAAAAGGGGTATCTAATACATTGAATATATGATAAAAAATAAAATTATAAAACCATGATGGTTTCTAAATCACTTAAGATAACCTCACCTGAAAGAATCCTAATATGAAATGTTATCTAAACCCTCCTTTGATACCAATTATAAGGACCCTAGAATAAGAATTACATATTCTAGTGTGTTTCAATATATTTTACTTTATTAAAATATAGAAGGTATTTTTGTTTTAAAGGTTTGTAGAATTATGTGATGCTCTTACATAGAAAAATCATATATTACAAGTGGATACATATACTAAGAATCTGTTTTACCCCCCAAAAAATTAAATTAATCAGGTTTTCTTTTCATGATATCTCTTCAAAATTTTGAACATAGCCTCCTCATTGTCCCTTATAATCCTTAAACTCTATGAGAAAAATTAAAAATGAAAGATGAGAAAAAAAATATGAGTAATAGAAATAAAATAAAGAAAACTTTAGTCCAACGAAATGATTAAAAAACCTTGAAACCATATTCATTAGAAAATACATTTTCATCCCAAAAATTATGTCATTTTTTATTATAATAATGATTATATTTCCTTTTTAATTCAAATTAATTCATTGAAAACTCATTATACATTATAGAAACTAAATATATTTATATTAAGAAACCATCATCTAGAAATAATATAAAACCCTTATAAGATCTCTAAAAATTTGGAAAAAATACGTCTGACATCCTATATAATTATCTGGAGAACAAAATCATTAACCAATGCCTTGGTGTACTCAATAGAATAAACCATCATATATGATATAATAGGATATCCGATGATCTATAAAGGGTCTCAACACATTGTAAAATATTTCCTTGGACCATATCATGAATAATTTACATGAAAATATATATTAAACCCATTTAAAAAACACTTTCAGTTATCAAAATACAATTTTTACTTTAACATCCCTTTTAAAACCCATAAAATAAAGACACATAATGAATAAAAAAATTATTACAAAAAACCATGGAAATTTATAAATTAAAACAAAAATAATTGAGGATTCATGATGGTAATAAAATCCAATCCCGTTGTATAAGTTAAAAACATTAATTAAAAATTTTGTAAAAATAGATGAAAGTGGAACTGTAAAATTATGTTTCTAAATGAATGTATCCAAACTTGAATCTGACATGTCTTGTACATTTTTTATCATCATGAACAATAAAAATAGAATAAAATATAATTTTTAATAATTAAGTTTAAATAATTCAATAAAATATTTATCTGATACAAATTATTTATTTTCAATTTTGATAATATTCATTAATATGAATTTAAGATCCTAAAAACAAAAAGTAATCTATTAGATAACTATTTTATTATAAGATAAATATTTATTAATAAAATATGAAATTCATAGACCATCTTAACTATCTAAATTAATATTTATTTCATTATTTTTAATATTCTTTATTTGATTTTTACATTAATTGAATAATTTCCACATCACCATTTTTAAGTATTTAAGGAAATTAAATCTTCAATAAAATTAAAAAAACACCATAATTAATATAAATCATTTATATTTCAAAATAATATCTATAGTCTTACATTTATTCTATATAACACCACATAAATAATATAACACATATTAAAAACATGTGTGTGCCATGCTTGAATTTTCATTTAAAAAATAAAATAATGGTTATAATGCCATTGATATGGCCCCAAAATATCATAAATAGACTCGTTTATGATTATGGTCTACTTATAGTAAGAAAAAAATATTTAGGTAAGTTTTTGAGACATTTTAATGTTACTATCATTTCATTTTTAACCTAAATTACAAAATTTTCCCTTCAACATGGGAACCAAAATCACTAAAGTTAGTATTCATACATACCAAAACTAAAATGGTCCTATTTAAATAATTTTTATCTTATAATTAAAAATATTTCATCCTTTTCAAAAAATTCAAAAAATAGGATTTTTTTGAATTTAATTTTAAAATAAACCTGAAAAATGCAACAAAAAACAAATTTTCAATAAAATACCCCTTTAATACATTAAAATATTTTTATATTAAATTGATTTATAAAATTCATGTAATAAAATTAATTTAAATGAAAATGAACCAATTGAAATTTAATGATAATTTAAGACACACTTTGTAATCGCTTTAAATAAAAATCCAATTTTAATAAAAATTAGTATTGTTCCTTATTCCTTAAAAACTAAATAGTTTTCAAAAAAATTTCAAAAATTGATGATAAGAAAATTATATTGTTCTAATTTTAAAAAATAATTTTTTCGTATAAAATTTTCAATGTTTATTGAAATTAGTTATAATAATCACACATATAAGTATATAATTTTTGTTCAATAAAACAAATTTTTTGGATAATAAAATTACTTAAAATGTGTCACGAACCGAATCTGGTCACCGCCAAAACTGACACCGAACCCAGCTCATGATAAGGCCCGAAGGGCGTTCCCGATCCCCATGGGCTAGCACAAGTGCCCGGGAATCATATCATGATAATTGGGAACGATTTACTCGATTTCATAAACGTTAAACAAAAAACAAACTCAATAAAACAAATCTGGATTTTTCAACAAAAACCTTCTTTTACAAAATTTCAGAACTGAATTACATAAGTAAAAACTATGTTTAAATACCAATAAAAAGGTAAAAAAAAATAAGTACATCCCAAGAACCCTAATGGCAAGGGGTACCGCCCTTAAGCCATCTCCACGAGACTTCACCACCAAGGACCTGCCAGAAACCTGAACCACTGGAACTAAAAACTGTACCCAACCTGCGACAAAAAAAAAACCAATTCTACTTACACCCAAGGGTGTAAGTAGGGTTTGAGCCAAAGCCCAATAGGATACCACCAATAATAGATTCCATGTGATAAACATTTAATGACGAAAACTATGCATGTTTTCAAAAACATGAGATGCTAGTTAAAATTTCTAAAAGGTGCAAAATTAAATAAAAACAGTTTTCGGGTGAGCTAATTTAAAGAATAAAAACATTTAAAATAAATACCATAGCTACTGAATTTTCCAGCCTCTCATACCGTATGCCGACGGTAAGAAAAAAATATCTAGTGAGCACAAGCAATGGGAAATAACCCCTAGGCACTAGCTAGCTGGGGGTCCCAGGTACCTCGTATCTCAGTGAGAGTAACCATCACAAATATCTGTTCTCATGCATGAGCCACGAGTAGGGAACATACCCATAACCTAGTGGTCCCCAATAATCATCATCATATTTTAGTTATAGTTGTAAGCGTCAATCTTTCTTAGTGAAACTGAGGCCAATCCCCACGGATTCACTAGCATACTAGTACACGTCCACCCACCTAGATACCCGGGTTTTCCCTTTGTGCTCAAACAAGTTCAACATGTCAAGATATATACTTTGGACATTAAAATATCATTTCCATATCAAAAATTAACCAAAAAGCCCGCATTTATACCACACACGTCACAAATGTACACTTTTCATTCAAATTGATTTTGAAATCTGACTCATACAAAATTATCCCACAGCACTCTTCACATTACATTGACACTTCCACAAATCCTTTACAAATTTTTTATAAACCATTCCAAGACATTCTAACTCACATAAAATCCCACTAAAATGACATATAATACCACTTTCAATAACAAAATTCAATTTTCACAACACACTCACACAAAACAGCCCACAACCATGTTTTGTAGCTCTCTTCCCATTTTCTAAAACATTTCCGCACTTTATAAAACATTCTAAAAAAATATTTGACATCTTAAATAACCACCATACCTTTCAAAAACCCATATTAGGTGACGAAACCCCCCAAACAGTACATATACACTCTTTTATCCACTATTTTTAACCAAACAAAACACTCACAATTTTCCTAAAACAACTCAAGGGGTGTAACAATGTCTTGCACACAAAACCCATTTCAAAACCCCCATTTAAGACCAAAACCATACCAATTCGTATCAAAAATAGAATTGGAATCCCTAGATTCATTTATAAAAACACATTCAAGTGTTATAAAATAACCTTGAATAATACCACAAAAGATACAAATGAAAACACACATTTTCCTAAAATGACCTCTAGAAGTATAACAATGTTTTACACATCAAACCTATTAAAAAATCTTCTTTTTAGGACCACATGACACTAGTAAATTACCAAACCATAATTTTCAGGCCAAACAAGATTTAATAAACCAATTTCATATGTTATAAACCACACCCAAATAAAACCCCATGAGTAACACATGAAAACACCCAATTTCATGTTAAAAGGCGACTATAAAATTTAACACATAACCAAATCAATCATAAACAGTTTTTGCATCACACCCAACATATGAGGAATATGAAAAATGTTTAAATAGATCAATCTAACCCATCAAAAATTGTTTACACATGGAACCACCTACCTTTTGAGTCAAAACCCTTGAATCTTGGTGCGAAACCTCAACTGCACCTCCACCGCCCCACAAAGATGTGAAACCAAACCCTAAACCATAATATTTCACCAAAAATACCCCAAATCAAACACTAGGAATGAACCCTAACTTATTTACACTCTATAAATTTATGAATGTGGGAGGAAACCCTAAAGAGAAGGAATGAATTGAAAAGAGAAACACATACCCAAAATAATCTTGAAGAAAACGACCCAACATCCACCAGCATCTGAATTTGAAAACATCCAACCATTCATGGGAGGTTAGAACAAATATTAGGAGATATTTTAGGAACTGTAATGGGGAAAAATAGTAAAAATAGAAGATGTTATTAAAGGATCAATTTACCTCTCCAAATCTGGACGATTACTGAAATCTAGTGAAGTTTCGACCAGTTTCGCGATTCTATCAAGCTCCAAATTGTGGGAGGAGGGAATGGAGTCACGCCTTAGGTAAGTGGGCTCGGTTGAGAGTTGGAATCTCCGAATAAACGAAAATAGTGAAGGAGATATTAAAGAATTAATATTTCTTTTTAATGCAAAAAATGGGCTTTTTGGCAGGCACAATCTCTTACATAAAAACTCATATCCACCATGATTATGGATATCTAAATGGTCAAAATTAATATGGTGGTGTTAATAGGTCAGGGGATGACAATTAGGAATTTGAATGGATGAAAAATGTTGAAAAATGAAGATGTTATAAAGGAATCAAATTTTATTTTTAAATCTTGAATTGGGCTCACGGTTTGGCCCAATTCATAAATACTCCCACATTCCTCCATAAATTATTGGGAAACCCTCAAAACAAAGGATGAATGGAAATTAAATGGAATTTAACTTTAAAATAAGTCATATATGTGACAATTATCCCCACCATGAAAACTTTCCGCCCCGTAAAGTCACATCAAGGGCAAAGAAACAACCAAACCCAACTGAGAAACCAAGAGGTACTCCCTTGCCAGGTTTCACCCCCACAGGCCAAAACACCTCCAGTGATCAATTAAATATTACTCTCACAACCAAAACATACACCAATTTCTTGAAATGATCAATCACATTCATAGTTTATCCTAAAATAAAACTCCTCAAACACCATCCGAACAAGACTCAAACAATTCACCCAAACGAACAACAACATCGAACAAGGTTACACTAACCTTTAATTAAACCATTGGGCACTCTCCAATCCAAATGTTAACTCAAGGAATGTGTTGGTAGCTAGATAGTTCCAAATAAGGATACCTACTACCAATCCATGACCATGGATAAATCTGAGTTATTGGTACGGGGTGGACACAAATAGGCTCCCTTCCAAAAGAGAAACCTATATATTTCTGAGAAAGAATCATGACACTAACAGGGGAGGCCTGAATAGACTCCTTAGTACAAAGGGTAGAATTTCATTCAATGTTTGTGATGAAATGTACATTAGAATCATTGTGTGTTTCCCCACCATAATAACTAACCATCTTAACTGACCAGCATGGGCAGATACAGATAGGCCCAATTTTTTTTAAAGATTTCGGAAGGGCATAGGGTTAGTCTGCACGATTTGGGAAACTGTGCACTAGCTATGCAGATCATTCTTTCGATATGGATTCCTGGAACACGGTCACTACTAATCGTGCACAAACTGTGTCCTCAGTATTTCTATCCAAATTTCCAACCATTCTTTAATGACTCCATGGATACCAATGTGGGAGGGAATGACATTACGTGAAGTCATGTGTACAGGGCCCCCACCTATTTCCACCGAATGGGAAAAAAAGAGAAAAGATGATGAAACCAGAGGTTTAAAATCTCCATATCTTTAATTATGAGGATAAGACATTATACAAGGGTTTAAATGACCCTGGGATTTCCACTGAATACGAGATGGCTTCTCTCTGAGACCTATGCTTGGAGCTCAAATGATTGAAGCATCTTCGGCCTCACAGTTGGGCTTTGGAAACCCATTGGATGATAATTATTCTTTCGATGCAACCAAAAACTACACTGCAATCCCCGTTATGTTTTCCATGACATAACACATTCCAAACTCACATTACCCTAACCTGATATTTCACTGAAACAAGGACTTAGAATATGCACAGACAACAATCCTTGATTGTTCGGGTGAGAAACAATATAACTAAAGAACACCTAAACTCACCTTCCTCTAAAATGGAATATTTTGATGTTTTTTCAAGGGAGACATTCTCCCAAAATAATAGGGACTCTCGGAGGATTTCAAAACATTCACCTATACGGTCAATCGAGCACATGACATCATAAGGCATCACTAAAAATGAACATTGCGACTAAGATAAACAATTCATGGAGAGGGACCTTTTATGACATCCCCAAACAACACACAATTCTAGAAAGTGGCTACAATATCCTATCGTGACAATATTTCCCACACCGGTGGTTTAACATGAACTCATGCTTCATAGAAACTTTGAAGAACCCAAAGGCCCTCTTAGACACTATCGAGACACTCATCCACACTAATAACCCTAGACCACATCTACCTTCAATGAATCAGGAAACTTAAGAAACTAAGGTCTCTTTCAACATTCCACGAGCACTCTCCTGTTACAAGAGGATATAAAAATCAATTAAAGGAATGGGTGTAGACTCAATCTACAGATATCAAGAAAATAAAATATTCCTTATATTTATCAACTGGAGGATTTTTGAATGGAAAAACAATCTGGGTTGCACTTTAGTTATGCATTAACCCTTATTGGGGGCATACCTTATCCAATAAGAGAACCTAAAGACCCAACCATGCTGATCCATTGGTCAAAAAGTGCTACAGACCAGATCCAAACACATGAATGGATCCACCATAAAGGTGTCCTAAAACATATCTCATAGGAGAATACTAACCGGTCCTCCTACCCAGCTTAGCGACCAAACACAAACTCAAAACACAGTTCGAACAGGAGGGGTTCTTGGACTCAAAACATCCCACAACATCAAAATTTTCCAAAAACACATAATTTAAACCATATCAAACAATTCATCAAGACATAATTTTCCTCTTTAAAACCCATTATTTAAAAAAAAGGTTCAGCGGTTAGCGCATCCACCAATGGTACCCCATGGGCCTTACACATGCATGTTTCTATGCCACACCGGGCACCCTCTTCATATCTATCCCAAAACTCATCCAGTCATGTCATCAACCATCTATCTTCCCATATAACCCCATGTATGTGGTTTCTCATGAAAATACCAATGGTTAAAACAAAAATTCTTTCCACTTTTCAAAACCAAAATGGTCAACCAACACAACCTGTTTCTCAAAACTGCTAACCACGAGATTAAAATCCCAACTCACATCTTACAAAACAATTTAGAAAGACACAACCCTTTAGAAAATATATCACTTTCATGATATTCACATCAATTTCAAAACATCTCATCCCATTAAAACACCATTTGATTGTTTAGAAAACTATATTGGAAACACTTTTCAAAACCAACTTCAATATAGTTCCTGCTTTCAAAAGTGGTGTTAGCCCACCATTTTACATTTCAAAACAATTCTAAAAATTCAGTTCCACCATTTCATAAATCAAACAATTCCTTATTTATTTTAAAATCATTTCACAACAACTTTACACTTCTTAAAACCAAAGTGCCGAGATTTCAAAACCTAAGAACAAAACAATGTGAGAGTAAACTGGATTCAGTGGGTGATTTGGGCATATGGTTAGCATCCATAATCCAATAACTTCACTGTCACAGAGAGTGTTCTAGGGAATATCCTAGGCTCTACATGGCTTTCCAGGCCCTGTGAGCTCACTAGGACCATTAACCCAACTCTCTTTTCATTTCCCCTAATAATCATCGAACCAAGAAAACCAAAGGACTTAGATAAATCCCAACTTCTCCTAGAAACTTGAATCCCATTATGAGGTGTGCTGATCAGGAACACTACCAATAACAAGAATTCCATGTCTCAACAAACCTAACTCCATACTATCCTGACTCTTCCCCAAATAACATGAGTCAATGAGTTAACCTGAACCTCCTCTGATACCATTTTGTCACGAACCGAATCTGGTCGCCGCCAAAACCGACACCAAAACCAGTTTGTGACAAGGCCCGAAGGGCGTTACCAATCCCCAAGTGCCCAGGTATCATATATTGATAATTGGGAACAATTTACCCGATTTTATAAACATTAAACAACAAACACACTCAATAAAACAAATCAGTATTTTTTAACTAAAACCATCTTTTACAAAATTTCAGAACTAAATTACATAAGTTAAAACTATGTTTAAAGAACATTAAAAAGTTAAAAAAAAAATAAGGACAGCCCAAGAACCCTAATGGCAAGGGGAACCACCCTTAATCCATCTCCACGAGACTTCACCACCAAGGACCTGCCAGAAACCTGAACCACTGGAACTAAAAACTGTACCCACCCTGCGACAAAAAATAATAACCAAGTATACATACACCCAAGGGTGTAAGTAGGGTGTGATAAAAATCCCAATAGAATACCACCACTAATATATTCCATGTGATAAACATTTAATGCTGAAAATCATGCAAATTTTCAAAAACATGATATACTAGTTAAAATTTCTAAAAGATGCAACATTAAATAAAAACAGTTTTCAGGTGGGATAATTTAAAGAATAAAAACATTTAAAATAAATACCATAGCTACTGAATTTTCCAGCCTCTCATACCGTATTCCGACGGTAAGAACAAAATATCCATTTAGCACATGCAATGAGAAATAACCCCTATGCACTAGCTAGATATGGGTCCCAGGTACCTTGTATCTCGGTGAGAGTTACCATCACAAATATTCGTTCTCGTGCGCGAGCCACTAGTAGAGAACATACCCATAACCTAGTGGTCCCAAATAATCATCACCATAGTTTAGTTAGAGTTTTAAGCGTCAATATTGCTAAGTGAAACTGAGGACAATCCCCACAGATTCACTAGCATACTAGTACACATCCACCCACCTAGATACACGTGTTTTCCCTTTATGCTCAATCAAGTTCAACAAGTCAAGATATATACTTTGCACATGAAAATATCATTTCTATATCAAAAATTCACCAAACAATCCACATGTATACCACACAAGTCACAGAAGTAGACTTTTCATTCAAATTGATTTTGAAATCTGACTCGTACAAAAATAGCCCACAACACTCTTCACAATACATTGACACTTCCACAAATCCTTTAAAAAAAATTTATAAACCATTCCAAGACATTATAACTCACATAACATCCCACTCAAATAACATATAATACCACTTTCAATAACAAAATTAAATTTTCACAACACACTCACACAAAACAACCCACAACCATGTTTTGCAGCTCTCTTTCCACTTTCAAAAACATTTCATCACTTTATAAAACATTCTAAAAAAAATAATTGAAATCTTAAATAACCACCATACCTTTTAACAACTCATATTAGGTGAATACACACCCCCCAATAGTACATATTCACCCTTTTATCCACTTTGTTTAACCAAACAAAACTTTCACAATATTCATAAAACAACTCAAGGGGTGTAACTATGTCTTGCACACAAAACCCATTTCAAAACCCCCATTTAAGACCAAAACCATACCAATTCCTATAAAAAATAGAATTGGAATCCCTAGATACATTTATAAAAACACATCAAAGTGTTATAAAATAACCTTGAATAATACCACAAAAGATACAAATGAAAACAAACATTTTCCAAAAATGACCTCAAAGAAGTATAACAATGTTTTAGACATCAAACCTATTCAAAAACCTTCTTTTTAGGACCACATGAAACTAGTAAATTACCAAAAAAGAATTTTAAGGCCAAACAAGATTTAATAAAACAATTTCATAAGTTATAAACCACACCCAAATAAAACCCCATGAGTTACACATGAAAACGCCCAATTTCATGTTAAAAAGCGACTATAAAATTTAACACATAACCAAATCAATAATAAACAGTTTTCGCACCACACCCAGCATATGAGGAATAAGAAAAATGGTTAAATACATCAATTTAACTCATCAATAACTGTTTACACATGGAACCACCTACCTTTTGAGTCAAAACCCATGAATCTTGGTGCGAAACCTCAACCGCACCTCTGTCGCACCACAAGGATGTGAAAAAAACCCTAAACCGTAATATTTCCCCAAAAATAACCCAAATAAAACCCTAGGTATAAACCCTAACTTCTGTACAATCTATGAATTTATGAAAGTGGGAGGAAACCCTAAAGAGAAGGAAGGAATTGAAGAGAGAAACACATACCCAAAATAATCTTGAAAAAAACGACCCAAAATACACCAGCATCTGAATTTGAAAACATCCAAAAATTCATGGGAGGTTAGAAAAATGATTAGGAGGACTTTTAGGAACTAGAATGTGGAAAAATATTAGAAATAGAAGAAGTTATTAAAGGATCAATTTACCTCTCCAAATCTGGACAATTTCTGAAATCCAGTGAAGTTTCGACCCGTTTCGTGATTCTATCAAGCTCCAAATTGTGGGAGGAGGGAATGGCGTCGTGCCTTAGGTAAGTGGGATCTGGTGACAGTTGAAATCACAGAAAAAACACAAATAGTGAAGCATATATTAAATAATTAAAATTTATTTTTAATGTATAAAATGGGCTTTCCGGCAGGCCCAATCCCTTACATAAAAACCCATATCCACCATGATTATGGATTTATAAATAGTCCAAATTAATATGGAGTTGTTAATAGGTCAGGGGATGAAAATTAGGAATTTGAATGGCTGAAAAATGTTCAAAAATGAAAGAGTTATAATGGAATAAAAATTTATTTTTAAATCTGGAATTGGGCTCACGGTTTGGCCCAATTCATAAAAACTCCCCCATTCCTCCATAAATTATTGGGAAACCCTCAAAACAAAGCATGAATGGAAATTAAATGGAATTTAACTTTAAAATATGTCATGTATGTAAAAATTATCCCCACCATGAAAACTTTCCACCCTAGAAAGTCACATCAAGAACAAAGCAACAACCAAACCCAACTAAGAAACCAAGAGGTACTCCCTTTCCAGGTTTCACCCCCAAAGGCCAAAACACCTCTAGTGATCAATTAAAGATTACTCTCAAAACCAAAACATACACCACATTCTTGAAATTATCAATCACATTCATACTTTATCCTAAAATAAAACTCCTCAAACACTATCCGAACAAGACTCAAGCAATTCACCCAAACGAACAAAAACATCGAACAGGGTTACACTTACCTTTAACTAAACCATTGGGCACTCTCCAATCCCAAAGTAAACTCAAGGAATATGTTGGTAGGTAGATAGTTACGAAAAAGAATACCTACTGCCAATCCAATAACATGGATAAATCTGAGTTATTGGTACGGGGTGGACACAAATAGGCTCCCCAGCAAAAGAGACAACCTATATTGTTTTGAGATAGAATCAGGACACTAACAGGGGAGGCCTAAATGGACTCCTTAGTACAAAGGGTAGAATTCCATTCAATGTTTGTGAAGGAATGTACATGAGAATCATAGTGTGTCTCCCCACAATAAGAACTAACCATCTTAACTGACCAGCATGGGCCGACACAGATAGACCCAATTTTGTTTAGAGATTTGGGAAGGGCATAGGGTTAGTCTGCACGATTTGGGAAACTGTGCACTAGCTGTGCAGATCATTCTTTCCGCATGGATTCCTGGAACAAGATCACTACTAATCGTGTACAAACTGTGTCCTCAGTATTTCTATCCAAATTTCTAACCATTCTCTAATGACTCCATGGAAACCACTGTGGTAGGGAATGAAATTACGTGAAGTTATGTGTACAAGGCCTGCACCTATCTCCACTGAATGAGAACAAAAGAGAAAAGATGATGACACCAGAGCTTTAAAATATTCATATCTTTAATGATGAGGATAGGACATTGTACAAGGGTTTAAATGACCATGATATTTCCCCTGACTACAAGCCAGCTTCTCTCCGAGACCTATGGCTTGAGCTCAAATGATTGAAGCATCTTCGGCCTCGCAGTTGGGATTTGAAAACCCATTGGATGATAATTATTCTTTCGATGCGACCAACAACTACACTGCAATCCCCGATATGTTTTCCATGACATAACACATTCCAAACTCACATTACCCAAACTCAATGTTTCACTGAAACAAGGACTTATAAAATGCACACACAATAATCCTTGTTTGTTCGGGTGAGAAACAATAGAAGTAAAGAACACATAATCTCACCTTCCTCTAAAATGGAATATTTTGAAGTTTTTCCAAGGGAGACATTCTCTCAACATAACAGGGACTCTTGGAGGATTTCACGACTTTCACCGATACGGTCAATTGAGAAAATGACATCATAAGGCATCACTGAACATGACCATTGTGACCGATATAAACAATTCATGGAGAGGGACCTTATACGACATCCCCAAACAACACACAGTTCTAGATAGTGGATACAATATCCTATCGTGACAATATTTCCCACACCGGTGGTTTAACATGAACTCATGCTTCATAGAAACTTTGAAGAACCCAAAGGCCCTCTTAGACACCATCGAGACACTCATCCATGCTAACAACCCTAGACCACATCCACTTTCAACGAATCAAGAAACTTAAGAAACTAAGGTCTCTTTCAAACTTACACGTGCACTCTCTCATTACAAGATGATCTAAAAATCAAAGAAAGGAATGGGTGTAGACTCAATCTATAGATCTCAAGAAAAAAATTCCATATATTGATCAACTGGAGGATTTCGAATGGAAAAACAATCTGGGTTGCACTTCAGTTATGCATTAACCCTTAATGGGGGCATACCATATCCAATAAGAGAACCTAAAGACCCAACCAAGATGGTCCATTGGTCAAAAATTCCCACAAACCAGATCTAAACACATGAAGGGATCCACCATAAAGGTGTTCTGAAACATATCTCAGAAGAGACTACTAACCAGTCCTCCTACCCAGCTTACCGACCAAACACAAACTCAAAACACAGTTCGAACAGGAGGGGTTCTTGGACTCAAAACATCACGCAACATCAACATTTTCCAAAAACACATAATATAAACCATCTCAAACAATTTATCAAGAAATAATGTTTCTCGTTAAAAACCTTTCTTTGAAAAAAATGGTTTAGCGGTTAGCGCATCCACCAATGGTACCCCATGGGCCTTACACATGCATGTTTCTTTGCCACACCGGGCGCCCTCCTCATATCTATCCCGACACTCATCCAATCATGTCTTAAACCAACCATATTCCCATATAACCCCATGCATGTGGTTTCTCATGAAAATACTAAAGGTTAAAAAAAATTCTTTCCACTTTTCAAAACCAAAATGGTCAACCAACACATCCGTTTTCTCAAAACCGCTAACCACGAGATCAAAATCCCAACTCACATATTAAAAAAACATTTCATAATGACAAAACCATTTAGAAAATAAATCACTTTCAAGATATTCACATCAATTTCAAAACATCTCATTTCATTAAAACACCCTTTGATTGTTTAGAAAACTCTATTGGAAACACTTTTCAAAACCAACTTCAATATAGTTCCTTCTTTCAAAAGAGGTGTTAGCTCACCATTTTCCATTTCAAAACAATTCTAACAATTCAGTTCCACCATTTCATAAATCAAACCATTCCCTCATTATTTGAAAATCATTTCACAATAACTTTACACTTCTTAAAACCAAAGTGACAAGATTTCAAAACCTGAGAGCAAAACAATGTGAGAGGAAACTAGTTTCAGTGGGTGATTTGGGCATATGGTTGGCATCCATACTCCAATCACTTCACTATCATAGAGAGTGTTCTAGGGAATATCCTTGGCTCCACATGGCTTTCCAGGCCCTGCGAGCTCACTAGGACCATTAACCCAACTCTCTATTCATTTCCACTAATCATCATCGAACCAAGAAAACCAAAGGACGTAGATAAATACCAACTTCTCCTGGAAACTTGAATCCCATTATGAGGTGTGGTGATCAGGAACACAACCAATAACAGTAATTCCATGTCCCAACAAACCTAACTCCAGACTATCCTGGCTCTTCCCCAAATAACATGACTCAAAGAGATAACCCGATCCACCTCTCATACCATTTTGTCACGAACCGAATCTGGTCTCCGCCAAAACCGACACCAAACCCAGCTCGTGACAAGGCCCGAAGGGCGTTCCCGATCCCCATGGGCTGGAACAAGTTCCTGGGTATCATATAATGATAATTGGGAATGATTTAACTGATTTTATAAAAATTAAACAATAAACAAACTCAATAAAACAAATCTGGATTTTTCAACTAAAATCATCTATTAAAAAATTTCAGAACTGAATTACATAAGTTAAAAACATGTTTAAAGACCATTAAAAAGGTAAAAAAAAAATTAAGACATCCCAAGAACCCTAATGGAAAGGGGCACTTCCCTTAAGCCATCTCCACGAGACTTCACCACCAAGGACCTGCCAGAAACCCGAACCACTGGAACAAAAAACTATACCCAACCTGCGACAACAAAAATAACCAATTCTACTTACATCCAATGGTTTAAGTAGGGTGTGAGCCAAATCCCAATATTATACCACCACTAATAGATTCCATGTGATAAACATTTAATGATGAAAAGCATGCATGTTTTCAAAAACATGAGATGCTAGTTAAAATTTCTAAAAGATGCAACATTAAATAAAAATAGTTTTCAGGTGGGCTAATTTAAAGAATAAAAACATTTAAAATAAATACCATAGCTACTGAATTTTCCAGACTCTCATACCGTATGTCGATGGTAAGAAAAAAATATCCAGTGAACACAAGCAATGGGAAATAACCCCTAGGCACTAGCTAGTTGTGGGTCCCAGGTACATCGTATCTCGGTGAGAGTAACCATCACACATATCTGTTCTCATGCACGAGCCACTAGTAGGGAACATACCCATAACCTAGTGGTCCCCAATAATCATCATCATAGTTTAGTTAGAGTTGTAAGATTCAATCTTTCTAAGTGAAACTGAGGCCAATCCCCACGGATTTACTAGCATACTAGTACACGTCCACCCACCTAGATACCCGGGTTTTCCCTTTGTGCTCAAACAGGTTCAACAAGTCAAGATATATAATTTGCACATGAAAATATCATTTCCATATCAAAAATACACCAAACATCCCACATGTATACCACAAAAGTCACAAAAGTACAATTTTCATTCAAATTGATTTTGAAATCCAACTCATACAAAAATAGCCCACAACACTCATCACATTACATTGAAACTTCCACAAATCCTTTAAAAAAAAGATTATAAACCATTCCAAGACATTCTAACTCACATAACAGCCAACTAAAAAAACATAAAATACCACTTTCAATAACAAAATTCAATTTTAACAACACACTCTCACAAAACATCCCACAACCATTTTTTACAGCTCTCTTTTCATTTTCTATAACATTTCAGCACTTTATAAAACATTCTAAAAAAATATTTGAAATATTAAATAACCACCATACCTTTCAAAAATAAATATTAGGTGAAGACACCCCCCAAACAGTACATATACACCCTTTTATCCACTTTGTTTAACCAAACAAAACATTAAAAATTTTCATAAAACAACGCAAGGGGTGTAACTATGTCTTGCACACAAAACCCATTTCAAAACCCCCATTTAAGACCAAAACCATACCAATTCATATAAAAAATAGAATTGGAAGCCCTAGATACATTTATAAAAACACATTCAAGTGTTATAAAATAACCTTGAATAATACCCCAAAAGATACAAATGAAAACACACATTTTCTTAAAAAGACCCCAAGATGTATAACAATGTTTTACACATAAAAATTATTCAAAAACCTTCTTTTTAGGACCACATGACAGTAGTAAATTACCAAACCATAATTGGCAAGCCAAACAATATTTAATAAACCAATTTTATACGTTATAAACCACACCCAAATAAAACCCCACGAGTTAAACATGAAAGCACCCAATTTCATGTTAAAAAGCGACTATAAAATTTAACACATAACCAAATAAATCATAAATAGTTTTTTCACCACACCCAACGTATGAGGAATATGAAAAATGGTTAAATACAGCAATCTAACTCATCAATAATTTTTTACACATGGAACCACCTACATTTTGAGTCAAAACCCTTGAATCATGGTATGAAACCTCAACCGCACCTCTGCCGCACCACAAGGATGTAAAAAAAAACCCTAAACCATAATATTTCACCAAAAATACCCCAAATAAAACCATAAGTATGAAAACCTAACTTCTTTACACTCGATAAATTTATGAAAGTGGGAGGAAACCCTAAAGAGAAGGAAAGAATTGAAGAGAGAAACACATACCCAAAATAATCTTGAAGAAAACGACCCAAAATCCACCAGCATCTGAATTTGAAAACATCCAACCATTCATGGGAGGTTCGAAAAATGATTAGGAGATCTTTTAGGAACTGGAATGGGGGAAAATAGTAAAAATAGAAGAAGTTATTAAAGGAATAATTTACCTCTCCAAATCTGGACGATTTCTGAAATCCAGTGAAGTTTCGACCTGTTTTTTATACTATCTAGCTCCAAATTGTTGGAGGAGGGAATGGAGTCGCGACTTAGGTAAGTGGGCTCGGGTGAGACTTGAAATCACTGAAAAAACGCAAATAGTGAAGGATATATTAAAGATTTGAAATTTATTTTTAATGTAGAAAATGAGCTTTTCGGCAGGCCCAATCCCTTACATAAAAGCTCATATCCACCATCATTTTGGATTTCTAAATAGTCCAAATTAATATGGTGGTGTTAATAGGTCAGTGGATGAAAATTAGGAATTGTAATGGATGAAAAATGTTGAAAAATGAAGATGTTATAAAGGAATAAAAAATTATTTTTAAATCTGGAATTGGGATCACGGGTTGGCCAAATTCATAAAAACTCCCTCATTCCTCCATAAATGATTGGGAAACCCTCAAAACAAAGCCTGAAAGGAAATTAAATGGAATTTAACTTTAAAATAAGTCATGTATGTAACAACATGAAAACATGAACTTATTTAAAAACAAATGTCAAATACATTAGAAATTTTTAGGACCATTATATATTTCATAATATGGCTAGTACCATTCATTCCTTCTAATTTATTTTCAAGGTTATAACAGTCTTTTTTAAATAAATCATTTCATTGTTTTTTAATCGTGGTGTTTCCTATTTTGTATTCTATCAAACATTGTCTTTATATTTTTAAAATATAAAGATATTAAAATTCTAATGCATAAAATAATAGATAAATTAATATTCATGGAATTTAAAGTGATAAATATTATAAAGGAAGATTGATTAAATGAATTATATATTATAGATGCGGGAACATGTACATAAGAAAATATCATATAATAATTGGATGTTGATTTTTATTAGATAATTGATAGAATATAGATAAATGGTATTCCTAGGAAAAATAAATAATTAAATTAAAAAAATAATTATTAATAAAATTATTTAGTTTTTGAATTTTTAAAATCATTGTACTAAGGGGAAGTCTCCAGAACAAGATCTGCTTGACCATACTTATGGATGTTAGTAATAAATAATTCCAATACTAAAAAAAAGAAACTAAAAATGAGATAGGAATGATATATATTATTACATGGATAATGTTTTTGATATATTTGAGTCTTTGGATGTGATTAATATATTGTTATAGGAAGTAAATGTTGAGGAATATGATTTAAATGAAGGGTTATTAATGAATGTTTAATAAATAAAGTGTATATATTGGGATTTTAGAGTTAAGATGTAGAGGTACATTTAAGGTCGACCATAGTTACAATGACTTAGACACCACTATATAGATTTTATTTTATTATAATACATGAAGAGACTTTTGTTATAATTTGGTAGATTTTTTCGTTATATGTAACCCATATGTATAAAATGTGAAAATGTAATTTAAGGATTAATGTTCTTTTTATTTTTTAGAAATAATATTAAATTTTTTGATAAAATTTATTCTTTTTATTATTGTTGATGATTAATGAAATTATTTATGAGGTTAATAATATTTCATGGAATGTTTTAAGAAATTTAATTATAATATTTATAGAGAAAGGGAATCCCATAAGTTAGGTGAAAACCCATCAAATCTGGAAAGGCCATGGGGCTTGAAACCATATCTGAAGGGAGATGAGGGAACAAGGCCCAAAAAAGACCTATGTGATGTCATGGTTAGTATGGTATTTTTATTCTGATTAGGATTATTTTGGTAATAGATATTCTTCCATATTTATTACCATGGGATTGTAAAGTGATTTAGTTATTAGGATATTAATATTAATTTATAATAAGTCCACTATTTTGGGATCCTTATTTTAATGAATGTAATTTGAATCCAATGTGATTTTACACGGGGAATGATAATTATATTATTATTGGAAAAACAAATAATTTTAATGTTTCTTTTTAGTGAATAAAATTTTTTATGGAAATTATTTGTTATATTATTTTATTAGTGAATATACATTTTAAGGAAAAATGGAATTATGTTTATTATAGGAAAATGTTAAATTTATTTTAGGATAATTTGTGATAAAATACATATGACTATTGGGTTTCACCCTTATTCGATAATATTTTGTTGAATTTTATGGTTATTTATCAAATGACCCATGTTGGACATTGGGTAGGTTGTAGGATTTAATATATTATTTCTTCAAACGAATATTTATTTGTTTTGGAAATTATATTACCTTGAGATATCTATTCTGGTTTTGGTTAATTTATAAACACAGAAGGAATATATTGTTATTACAATATGGATATAGTGATTCATTGGAGGTTAATTTTAGTTTTTTCTAAATAATAATTTCATCATTATTACTCAATATTTTGAGAAAAATATTAAAATTTTCATATAATTGATTAAATGATGAAATATTACATATCATGTAAGTATATTTCCATAAGTTATTAGTCCTGATGATAAAATAATTCCTAAAATATAAATAAATGGATAATGAAACAAAATGATATCTTGTAACATTCATTTATGGTGTATTGATTGTCATTTCATCCATCATAGATATATAGTTTTGTTGTCATTAAAATTCCCATGATATTATTTATTGTTATGGTTAATGATCTCAATCACTCTCCATCATCCATTTAAGAGTAATTTTTATTCTATTACCATATATTCACATCCCACTAGATTTATCCAATTTGAAATCCAAGTATGATTTATTCTATATGACCATCATACTTCACTTACCCTCTTTTCAGGATGATATTTGTAAACCTATTTATATGATGTGGGATTTTAAGAAAAATATTTTTAAATGTGATAACAATGATAACCCAGATTAAGATAAAATTTTTAGTGAATGATTTATTAATGTGATTTATAATATTTTTAAAGAATGGCTATGTTTATTAGTGTACAAGATACAAAACACCATGTATAAATGAACCCCAAAATATTATTATTTAAATGTGCCCCTTATAACCTAGCCAAATAATTGGTAGGTATGAATAAGAATATTATTTCTTGAAATATATATATAGTTCCTAATGAATAATTTTTTGATCTATTATTAGTAAATTATTAATCCTTTATATTTTGTAAAGTCAATTTTTTTATAATGAAAATACTTTCATCAAAAAAGATTTTTATTACTTTTCATGAGAAAATATTATGATTCATTCTTATAAATATTATAAATTTATTTAATAAAATTAAATTCATAAAATAAATCTTAACATTAATAATATAATAATGTTAAATTTAAAAAGTTTTTGGAAAAGTTTTATTTTTCAACAAATAGTAAAACACTATGATATTTATTGAAAATTTCATTTTATTTTTGAAGAGTTGCAATGTTAAATTTTAATTTTCAATTAGATTTAAAATTTCATTGCTTAATTTTTATTTTAAAAAATTCATCTTTTTACATAATTTTGTACTTGAATTTAGTATGAAAACCTTTTATAATTGAAATGAAAGTTTACTGAACAATTTTTTTTCATCATGTTATGCCAATTTAATTTAAAATCATATTATTCCACTTATGTATTTATAATAATTATAAATCAATTATATATTAATAATTCTAATTTTGAAATTTAGTAAATATATAAATTTTTGGAGATGAAGAATATTAACATGATTAATAATTGATTCTGTTGTAAATGGTAAATGATGTAGATAAGGTTTAAAATAATATGATAAGGTCTATTAAATGATAGTAATAGTTTAATTAATATTAGTTTATGTCTCAATTTCATATTTTATCATTTAATATTTCGTTATTTGTCCTTTTTTCAATTTTAATATGATTACGAACTTTATAATATTTTATGTAATGAAAAGTAAAAAATGTTACAATTATTTGCAATTAATATAACATTTTTTACATGGGATAAACAAATAATATTCTCAGTAATAAACAGTATTTAGAATTATAAATTATTTATCTTTATTATGGTAATTTGTTTTAATTTTTTATTATATAAATAATTACCTTAAATGCTTACAAAACGCTAATTCTATAATTAGTCAATTAATGAAAAATTCATAAAAATAATAAAAATAATATTATAAGATATATAATATAAATTTCTTAATCGAATCCATGAATTTTACAAATAAAAAATTGTAAGGATGTATTAAAATATTATATTATAATATCAATTGTTTTTTTATAATAGTATATGTAAATGGATAGTTCTAAATTGAATTATTTTTTTATAAGAATAATGTTTTTTAAAGGATATTAAATACAAAAATTCATATATTTTAGAAAAATATTACAATATGGTTTAAAATATAAACATTATTCCTGTTATGGGTCTTTTATCCATTTATAATAAATATCACATCTTCCAAGTGTAATTTTTTTTGTTATTTTAATTTGGAGATGGGTTGACTAGGGGTAAAACCCCAATGATATGTTTAAAAAATTTACCAAACTTGTCCAAACATAAATTGATGAAATTATATGGATTCATAAAAATAAATATTTTGTGATATTATGTATTCGGATCCCTATGGACAACAAAATTATTATTTTTATTAATATAATATTTTAAGAAATTCCAAGAGATCCTCTTCACTCAGTTATTAAATGCTCTTATTATTCTTATTTAATCACACATAAAAAATAATTTTTCTACATAATACAACCAAAATATATTCCAATCATCCCTAAAAAATTATAGAGCCGTTATTTTTGGAATAATATTATCCTCAAATGAAGATGCATTGTTCATAAATGAATGTTTTCATTTTATATCTTCTCCCCCTCCTTAAAATATTCTATAGACATAATGAGATAATAAAAAAATATCTTATATATTTATATGTAATTATTTTAATTTAATCAGCTATATCCATATCCAACCTCTTTAAAAAGGGAAAGGAATCTATTATTCATGTGTTTAGTGGTCTACTGCCTCACAGATTAACTTAAATCACTTTCAAGCACCATATCCTACAAATAATTATAATTGTGGAATTAATATTTAAATATGATATTAATTCTCTATTTATGGTTATAAAATTATAATTTATAATTTATTTTCAAATCATTGTATTCACTGAATAATGAAAATGTAATTCATGTGTACATGTGGACTACAAACTCAATGAAGAGATGTGGTTTGTTTTTTATCACCACGTCATATTGAAAAAAATATAAGTATATTTAACTAAATAAGATGATATTTTTGTTATTATTATCACTCTATATTTATAACATAATAATTACCTTCTTTCCATAATTATTGTTAAAAAATTCAAACATTACTCATGAGTATACATGACTTACTGTGTCTATGATGGTAATGTAGTTAATTTTTAAAACCATATTTCATGTTTCCATTTAATAGAATAATTTATTTATAAAAATTTTATAAATTTCATGATAATTATTTAATATATTATTTTATAATATCACTTTGACGATAGTCTACATTACTAATTGGGTTCAAGATTGGGAAACAAATGTCATTAAAACATTCAAAATGAATTTAATTGATTATGTAATTAAATATAGCATGGTTATAGATAAATAAAGTGAACAATAGATGGAGAAAATATTATTATGTAAGTAATTAATTAACTGAAGTTTATTATTTATGAACATAAAATAGTATTTCATGATTCATAGTCAAGGAAAATTCCTTTATTTCAAAAATAATTTTTTAATGCTTCCTTTAAGAATATTGCTCTTTCATGAAAATATTTGTAAATTTTTAATATATGTACTTATATGGACATAAATGATTATAATATTCTATTTTATTTCTCTTTGTATTTCATGAAATGTTCTTTTAATGCAATCATTTATGTACTCTATATGGAACATTTTTAGTATGTTATAAAAGGACAAAATAAATGGTCAATTATTACTTATACGGTGAGAAGAAATTTTTTTATCAGCATAAATGAATATGGAATTGGAATAAAATAATTCATTTTCCCCTAAAAACAATTCATTCTATTATTATATAAATTTATGTTTTGAAAATTTCTTTTTAGAAGAAATGAGTATTTTGATATTCGAATGCGTTTTTCATACACGGTAAAAGAGTTTATAAACTGTTTATGATATCAGAATGTAATGATAAAAAGACTTATTAATTAAATGGTTATTTAGAATTATATATGAGAAATATTGGGGATTTTTACATCTTATTCAGTAGGTTGAGAGATATTTTATCTCATTGGTGAGCCGATATAGATGATATGATGGGTGAGTACCATTACTAATCTCCAATTAATTTGGTTATGTTTGAATGACAACAATGAGAGTCCTTCTATGTCTAACTATGATGGTTAATCTGAGTATAATTTTTATTCTTATTCCATGTTTAACTTTGATGGTCACTCTAAGTATAATCATCAGGGTTATTCCATGTGTAACTGTGATGATTTATCTAATTATGACCATAATAGTTATTCCACTTGCAACAATGATGATTATTCCATTTAAAACCATGTTAGTTATTCCATATGTAAAAGTGAAATAAAAATGATAATCCAAGTTAATTAAATATTTTATCTATTACTTATATGTGTTTTTATGATAATATTAGGATATCAAAAGGTAATATAATGTTCTTATGTTTAAGGGAAAATATTTTCTTCTTTTTAAGTGGGATATTTATAACTTTTTGGAAATGTTTTCTTCTGGTTTTAATGATTTTAAAGTAACATTCATGAGTTTTAATAATCCTTTATTTTTTATTATGATATATTAATTTAATATCATTGGGAATATAAGATGACATCTTTTTATAGATTAATTATTATTTTAATAAAAAATTTATTATGAAATAAGTATTTTTTTATGTATACATGAACTTATGGTTTATTTTATTCTTTTTAATTCCATTAATATATTTTTTGTTCTCATCCCATGTCTAAATTTTTTTATTAATATCTTATTAGGGATTATTTGGGACATAGATTAGTATAAGATTAATATTGTGAATATGTGTCTGGAAAAGAAAACTTGTTACATATTAAATGTTTGGTTTTGTTAGAGAAAGTGATTCTTGGTTCAATTATCCACTTTACGATGTAATATTTTTTAGGTATAAGTTATAGACAAATTATCAAAAACTCGTAACCAAAATAATCCTTGGGAGTGAATGTTAGTAAATTCTAGTCTAAATAAACAACAATATGAAAATTTTGAAGCTAATACCTTATATTATATCTTCATTTTGAAAATAAAATCACATAAGTACTATGTTAGGATAACATAATCATTATATAATTCTATTTGTTACAGTACCACCCCACATTGGAATGGATTCTTAATTTTGATAAAATTAATCGTTGATTTTTTTCTCTAGTCCTTGACCCTCCAGGACTCATAATTTTTTATAAGCCTCAATTTATTCCTTTTAAATTGTTCATAAGTTTAAGGGTATTTGGTCACTATATCTTATATTTTATCAAATTCATACTTATATATTCAATCATTGATAACAAAACATAAATTTTACATCCTCATCCCCACCCTCTTATATGATTTTTGGTCCAAAATTATTCACTTTTTTGTATTTATCTCCATTTCACATTCTGTTAGTTGTCTATATTATCTTATATATATATATATATATATATATATATTTATCATATCTTATTAATGACCACTTTCAACACATTGTGCCTTGATTTCTATTCATAGATCACAAATATCAATAATTTTATCTTCCATCAATAAACTTTAATTTTTTAGATCCCATACATCATGTTCAAAATCATGTATTTTTTCTCATATTGATTTCATAGATTTATCATGTCTTGTTTACCTAGATGTGTCTTCCACTTTCATCACCATTCTATTTTCCCTTGTATATAATTGATTTATCATGACTTCTCTCTGACCACTTTTTTATCATTTGTTCATGATTTTTATTTATAATTCATTGAACAACAGTCTTTGATTTCCCATCAATAATCTCATATCCTCGATATTTATCCCATAGTCTTCTAAGTTAGAAATCATTTAATTGTTATCTAATATGTATTATATTATCTTAACTATATAGTCTGTAGTATATAATCTCTAATCTTCTAAAAATTGTAGAAAAAAGGAGATTGAATACTATATTCTAGAAGAATTGGAAAATTATTCATAGTTGGAATTATTTTTTAGGTATACAATCATGAGGTTTTTGATTATATAGTTTATGGTGGGGACTAGTAAGATAACAGGGAGTAGGTAAAATTTAATTCTTTGGGAAAACAACAAACTAGATTATGTAGGAGAGTATTATGGATTTTCATATATTCATTTATATATAAGTAACATTTTTTATTTATCAATTATTCTATGAAAAATTAATACAAATCATACTTCTTGAATCATCCTTTCCTTGAGTGGGGTTTATATTCATTGGTTTGTTCTACAAAATACAGGTTAACAATATCAAAAAAAAAATTCACTCCAAACTAACATTTGGATTATTTGTGAACTATTAACGGAGAAAAATAATTATTCTTATTGTAAAGGAATATATTCCTAACATTTATTTATAAATCTATTAGATTTGGAATCAACAGTTTATATCCTCAAGAAGATCCAATTGAGAATATACGTTTATATGAAAGAACACGCATAAATTCTCAAATATACCACCACACTCATCAATGGCTAGTGAATGTACCCCAATATGATGAAGGGAAACAAAGTATTATTGTATAAGTGTCAATAAATAACTCATGTTCCACTATACCCTCTATATAAATATTTACTATAGGCCGGTGAGTTGATCTACATGTTTTTACCAGATGGATCTAAGATTTGAATCCTAGATGATGAAATTTAGTTTTAACATCATCATCCTTATAAATATTGGATTTTTCTGATGATTGTAAATGTAATTATGGTGAAACCATTGATTTGTTTAATATACTAGATGGAGTGCTTCTAGATATCACTCAATAGGTATTATGATAAGAAGAAATAGATCATTTTAGTGGATTAGACATTCAAAATTACCTTGAATAACAAACATATCATTGTCATAGTGTATATATTAATGTGAATATTAAAAATTAGAAGAAATGGTCCAATTGATTCTTTGGGAACCATAGACATAAATTTTGGGATATTCGTTTATGAATGTCTTTCAAGAAGAATTCTAGAATTGGTTGTACATCATAAAAATAGAATAATTATAGTTCAATTAGAATTTATTAAAACATTTTGTTTTTATCATGAATGGTGCTGGAGATTATTTTTGAAAAGGGGGATCTTAATTTATTAGTATAATTAAGGAAGGTGATTGGGATAATCATCATAATAATATGGGTTAAATACCAAAAAAAATATACCAAGTTATTTTAGATGAGATGATGAATCTTTGGGTCATATAAATTATGAGAATCTAAAGAAATATACCATTGGGATGTGGTGTTCTTCACTTAACGACCCAAGAATAAGGAAACCTGTAAAAGTGTTGTTTCCTAGTGAAGGTTTCCTTCTAATAACATGTATAAGTGTAGTATTTATAACTCATGGAAAAAAATTATTCAACATTTATGGACCATAAATAGAAATGGAATAATACAGACCATTATTTCAAGATGATTTGTAATTGAAAATAATTGGCTCGCCAAACATGATCCATTATACTCAAACATTGGCATAAAAATTAGTGAAGTCACCAACATGGAATTAAAAAATGATCCTAAATAAAAAATAATTAAGAAACCATTTATGAGCCATTACATTCAAAAAATGATCCATTAATAACATAAAACCCATGAGTGATGAATTTCAAAGAGGGAAATTTTCACCGAGTTAGATTGAATGGATATTTTCTAAATATGAATATTGTAATAGACTAAAATTATTATGTATTTTCATTCCTAAATAATATAATTAGGAGGAAGTGAAATAATTCTATATATCACATATATTTGGATTCATGGAGAATTAGTAATTAATTTGGAGGCTTTGATAATAAATTTATTATTTAGGTATCACACATATTTCATCAAGGTAGAAATGTGTACCATCAAAAATGTATCTTCTCTCTATGATTATGTTCTTAACACTATATTCAATTTCTCTTAATGTTTAATTCAAGTTGATAAATATGGTTTAGGACCCCATATTTATAGATGGATATAAATGAAGAATAAAAACACAATTAACATTGATTCAAGTAGTGTTTCATAAATTCATGTGTCTACCCATGTTTGATAGTGGGGTCATACAATTCAGTTGGTATAGTTATAGGGTACCATGAATTTTAGACCGTATTAGTACCCACATATATAGATTAATGATATTAAAAACATTTTTATTGTAATGATATGGGATAAGTTAATTCATATCATTTCAGGTTTTTCATAACTATATTCTAGTTCCAGTAAAAAGTTGGCTTATTGAGACAATATTTAGATTACCAGTCTCCCAAAAATGTGACCATCTAAAATAAATTCTCCATCCCTATTGAGAAAGAGAAATTTGGTGGGATATAATGTGTGATATATGTTTCAATGAAGGATCAAATATCTATTTATGAATAGATTCATATACATGAAAAAGTTGTTCTGAAAGCATCGTTTTATACAAAAAAATTTAAGAATTTATTTTTTGTGTGATACGTTCTAGATTATAAAATTTCAAATTAGCCTTCCTTGAATCCATAACATATTTATTGAAACCCTAAAGTAAATTTTATATTAATTTATTATTTTTTATATTTTTGTTTATAGAAATAATAATTGAGAGTCTCATTTTATGTATTTTATAATAATGTTAAATATCTTCAGAAAAGAAAATTATTTTCTAACCAAAATAATTATTTCATCACAAAAAAAGATGTGGAACACTGGATAATGAGATTTTCCACAATTTGGGTGTAAATGGACCCCATAAATATTCAAATAGTCCATGAATGGATGATTTAACTAGCTGAAAAGAGATACATTGGATTTATTTTCCTGATAGGTTGTCACTGTATATTCATTCAGGGATATGGAATGATTTATATGACCCTCACATATTTAACATGTAAATGTAGGATACATTAGTTTTCAATAACTCAATAATAATTTAATCATCTAAATAAATAAATTCCAATAAAAAACAGTCCTGTTTCATCCATAATTTTATAGGATTTCAATGAAAAATATGGTGTCATACGTAGGGTAGTTAGGGAAGTCTTGATGTTTTAATAGTAAAACATGTCCTATATAATGTATAATGTAACTGAGAAAACACTGCTAAACTTACCCTATGATAAATATAAGATGGATTTAGTCTTAAAAACCAACATTGGATACCATACATTTGGGGATAACTATTTTCTATGTTCTAGGATTTTGGAAATCCCATGTACCTCCACATAATAAAAAACTATAGTAAGATATAATTTTTTATTTAAAATCTATTTTGATACATGTTTCATAAAACATTGAAATATGTTATAGAGTATATATCAATATATTCACAATATAAATAGAAATATTAACTAGATATATTTTGAATCAATTATAGTGTGGTGAGGGATAAGTTGAATATCATCAATGAATGAGTTTTTAATTAAACAAATTTTCTCTATGTAATACAAGAATTCAAAAAAAATATACATCCAAACTTGATCTACCACTCACACACAATTATTTGAAATTGAAGGACTATCTGATAATTTTTTTTCTTATCACTTGGTTTAAAACCCATTGAATAATTTCATACAACACCCAAGGATGGTATTTGGGTTTTTATTAAACATCCTAGTAATGTCCTAATAATCTATGATGGGATTTAATATAGAAACAAAAAATGATATATATTCATAATCATCTATTTTTCACTGTAAAAATATATAACTTTCTCACAAATGATTTTATACAACAAAAATAATTTCTAGAATTAATGTGGGATGTTATTTTCATGGGATAACCATTGGACTACTGATTTCTTGGTGTAATTATGTGATTCTGGAGTTGATTGATTAACTCTCCAAATAAGTCAATTATATTTTAACTATATATCCTTACACTGTAATAGATTTAGATAAATTAATTTAGTGGGAGATATTCCATTAATTTGGATTCCCTATAATGATTATAAGTTATAATGAACCCATCTTGGTATTTATATATTTTAGAATTATTCCATTTCCAAAATATGATATTGAAAATGAATTGTTTATAAAATTAATAACGTTATTTCAAAATTATTATAGAGAATTTATACTTTTAATCCTATTTTCCATGAATTCTATGGGATCAACTAAAATTTTAGTCATATTTTATTCCATGGGTGGATCATGATTATAATTAAAAAACTGAATCAATCCACCAAATCCATCCCATTTGATGTGGTTTATGGCTAGAATCCTCTTATTATTTCAACCCTCCTCGAATCTAAAATATGGGTGGGAGAGATTTTTTTTGAGAGTGATTGTTAAGGATTAAAAAATTTAGAACACCATCATTTTTCTGCAATCATTATATAGAATGACAATATTGAAATCAAAGTCAAGAAATTTCATTTCAAATACAAAATAGAGTGTAATAAAATTTCATGCAATTGAAAGTAGACACTCATCCAAAAAAGTAATCAAATGTTATCTCACTGATGATATTGTTCATTCATGAAACACAAATAAATTGGTATAGTCACCTATTTTTTGGATATTCCATTGACCGAACTCCACCACATGGTGTTATAAATTTTCCATATAAATAAATATATATCTTAATTGATACATTTTTTTCATCTCTAAAACTTTACAAAGGCAGTTATGGACTCTCACTAACTAGAGGTAGTCTTATACCAAATCATGAGGAACCCAGATTGAGTGAAACTCCCTCAATATCAGATAAATTAAATTAGAAAAATTTGGGGAAAAGTCCCATCACAGGATGAAATAATCCCATATAACCAATTCACTTATTTCAGAAAAGATGAAAATAACAAGTTTCATGGTTTTGGTAGTTATGTGTCTAAAAAACTAGTATATTATGTATTGTTTTAAATTTTGGATATAAATTCCCTTCATATTTGGGGGGTTGGGGTAGTTATCATGGTCTATAAAATTTGGTTTTGGATTCAATTTTAGATTTTGGAGATTGTGGGATTATGGGGTCACAAGGAATATTATTTAAATTCATTAATTGACCATTTTTGTGAAATATAGTAATTAGGACTCCTATATATTTAGTAATCTATTATTTGAATTTCCAATATAAGTTGAATTACAACTGAATACCTATAATTAAAAAATTCATCCCTTAATTTCGTGATGAGTTTGTTTTCTTCATTATTTGGTATCTATATTATCTTTTTTAATATCACATCTAAAATTTATCATATCCCATCCTTCATTTCACATATCACATCTCCCATCCTCCCTCCTCTCCCTATCCCTTGTCTCATATTTATTGTCTATAAAGAATGAAATATTATATACAATGTATCATCTCTCATATCCAATTTCCACTTTATCATCTATGGAATTTTCTATTTAATTTTTTCTATTTTATATTTAGCCTTCAATCACTCACATCCTATATTTATTCTCCATTATTAGTTCATATTCCCCATTCAAAAAATTTTAATTTGAAATATCTAATCAATATTTTTTTTAGAATATTCAAAATCATATTCCCTATTTATAATCTTTAACATAGTCTGAACTCTATTCAATAATATATATTATTTATATTGTGTATTTTATCTTTTAAATTTTATAGTATTTATGATTGTCTTCAACATAGACCTTTGCCTTCATCTACATTCTGAATTCTCAACTCTTATGTGTTCACTTCATTGTTAGTCTAATTTATTCTATAAGTGTAAATCCCTAAAAATAAAATAAAAATCATATAGAATAATTCACCATTTATGTTTTTTGGTGGATTTATTATTTTTATTATTTTCTATAGATTTATTTCATTTTTAATCTCACATATCAAATCTATCATCTTTTATCATTTTCCCCATGTATCACATCCCAAATATCACATATCCCATCCTCCATATTCCCCAAAATTTATACTTGTTCCTATCTGTGATCATTAATATCTCTTATCTAGTCCCTCATCTATCTTCTCATATCTCAACATTCTAATTTATATGATTTTGTATCAAATTTTAAATAATTTTTTTCAAAATATTTCATCTCATACATTATTTTTTATTTATCCACATTCTAAATATACCATTCAAACATTATTATGTGGTCTTAGTTTTTATTTTTACAATATTTATATCAGTTCCCCTATTCTTTATCATCGATATAGTCTCCCCTCTGATAACCAATACATGGTATTTTCTCTTTTATTTTTGATATTATATAGACACTATAATTTTTCGTGGTCATTATGTTTGGCCTTTTACTTTTCCTTTAGTCCAAATTCCCCACATTGATAATTGATATCCTTTTCCTTCATCAAATCATATTTTGAGCACTATTTTTTCTTTTTTATTAATTTTTAATCATCCAACTCAATTTATTTTGGTTTTGTCATTTTTTTCTAGCATCTCTCATCATGTTCTAGCCATTATCTCTATATTCCATATTTAATCTCTAGTACCTAACCTCTATAATACAATATTTTAACTCTGGTATTTTTGTCTCTTCAACCATTATATCTAGTTTCTAATCATTAATTTCTATATATAACAAAATTCATATCATTTCCCAATATTGTCTTGTTTTTCTCTGTCTATATACCCTTTATTTAATCTCTGATATCTATATTAGTCTTTTTATATATTAATTTTCTTAGATATCTTATCTATGTTCATTGTATCTATTCTATATTTTAACTCCAATATTCAATATCCATATATATTTGTTTTCTATTCTTTATCCATATCTTTTATCTTTATTCTCTATTACCATGTCTTTGTACTCTGATCCTCAATATGAGATATTTTAATTTAACTTCAATCGTTATATTTAAATTTTGATATTTTATTTAAATAATTATCTATTTCATTGGATTATTTTATCAATATTTGATCATTAGCCTCTATATCTGACACTAATATTAAATATTCTATCATTATAATATTGGTCATGTATAAGGTATTTTCCTATGGCATCATTCATAACCATTATAATATTCTTCTTTAGTTGGTTGTTTAATAATCAAACTCCTTCAAATATAACCATCACAAAAATATCCCAAATCATCTTCCAAACATTAAAAGTCTTAAAATTTAAATCTTTCCTGATCTCCGTAAGTCCTCCTTAGATGATTAACTATCCACATAATTAACTCATTACATATGATTAATGTTTTCTATATCTATGGAAATGTAATAGAACAATGTAAAGATGAAGTCAGAAACATTTATATTTAGAACATATGATATGTGAATAATAAATGTATCAGTATGTTGTCTACTATCCCAATCCATAAGACCACATTGTATCATTCTCTCAGGATTTCGATCACTAAATTACTAATTAGAAACCACTAAAAAATATTTAATATGAATATTAGTAAATTCATTAATTATCTTAAAAAAATACTACATCATTTGAATCATGTAATGAAGTGATTTTGAAAGTGAGACTACTGCTAATTTGTGAAATGAAATCTCATTCATATCAAGGGATAAAAAGATGAAATCATTAGTTATTTAATAATTATTTATAAAATCCAATATGACAACTTTCACAATCCCCTTATATACTACATTCAAACCGTTTCACTATTGATTATCAACAGAAATAATGACCATGTTAGAACCAAAATTAGATTTCTCACATTTCCTAAAGACACCGAAATTGTAAATCTCATAATCCTAATCTTTTATTTGTAAACAAGAAAATTTTTGGAATCTTATTATTCCAGTATCATTCTAAATTTTGAATTAATATCTTGAAAACAAAAACTCAAATTATATAACATTATATAAAATTATACATATAAACCATATATTTTTAAAGTGTAACTCACCATAATTTGTACATTTAAATCTATTTTATCCTTCAATAAAGTTCTCCTTATGAACTAGCTATGTCAATTCTAGATGGACATCTACAAACATAGTAATTAAATTAAATTTCACACCCTTGATACTTATTTTCACATGTTGTACAATTAATGCATACGGTTACTAATGAATTAAGTTGTAAAATTATATGACAATGATATATATCATGGGATCACATCTGATGTATACATGTAGATTTTTGGTCAGGAGGAGATGGAGAACTCCTAGAGTATATTTTTGATCAGAAGATGAGTATTTGGTTGCACTATTAATCATCCAAATAAAATGTTCATAATATCATTTGTAATATCATAGAATATATTAACCCAGATATGGTGTGTACATTTATTATTATTTTTAAATATGGAAAGGATTTATTGATAATGGATCAATCAATTTACTATTCTTATAAAAAATATCGATACACATCATACCACGTTACATTGGATAAAAATAGCACTAAACAATTCTAGTCTCCTTATAAAATTATTCAAGGAATCCTACATCATATAATAGGATAATTAAAACAAAATAATAGGTGAGATTATATTTTATGTAAATAAATGTGAGAATGATAATAAGTCATTAGTATATAGGGAATTGAAAATATATAAATGTTAATAATAATTACACATTAGATTTAATCAATAACATTATATTCTAAATCAATACATAGAAAATATAAACATTATATTCAGAAGATTAAAAAATACTAAAATATTAATAAAGGAAAATAAAAATTTTGATTTCATGATATTACATTCAAGGCATCATGGTATGATGTAATAAAACATACAGTCAAGGCCATCTTCCATTACAGTTTTTTGAATGGGCAGGTATACACCAAATAGATTCCTAATGTGGCCAAAAATTTGTTTCTTGAGACATTTTAACGTATCATGGGGATATCTATAACTAGTTACCACCTGTTATATTCTTGTAAACTTCATTCCTCGTATATTTAATGGTTAATCCATTATAAAAAATAATTATAAATTTTCTATTTTTAATAAAGAATACAGAAAAATAATATTTTAAAATTAAATAAAATTCATATTATTACATCAATTATAATAATATATTTAAATTTTATATAGTTAAATAAATTCATAATATATAATTGATAATCGAAAAATTTACATAAAGAAGAAAAATATTTTCCAATTAATAATAGAGAGTGGTAAAAACATGATCACATGAAATTGATTGACAAAATAATAATATAAAATTCTATAAATCAATAAAGGATGATATGATGATATTAATAATGTATTTCAATAAATTAATATCATTTTATTGTTAAAAATAAAAACTAGAATGACATTTTTAAATATTTTTGTAGATATTTTCTTTCATTTCTGTAAAAATAATGTTATAAATTATTTTAGAAAATATTCACAATCCTTTCAGAAAGTAATAAATATTTCCTTTTAGGTAAATATTTATCAAACTTGATTTTAATTTAAAATACATAGTGACACGTAGTATATGATAAATATTAAATAAAATTCATAGTGGATGAAAAATTCATTCACATCATATATGTTAAAAATAACATTACCTTCAAAATATTGTCAACAGTTAAATAAAAATTATTTAAAAAATCTTAAAGAATTGTTCATTTTAAAAATTGAAAATAATTTCAAATGTTAATTATAATTATATTAACTAATTATTATCTTATAAATGTATATTCTTGAAATCATTTATTAAAAAAGGGAATTTAATAAAAAGGTCATAATCCAAGGAAGAAGTAAGGTTGAATTTTTGTAATTTTTTTTCTTGAATGTATTAGGTAACAATGATCCTAAAAATAGAAATCAAGTCCAAAAATAAACTAAATAACAACAAGATTAAATAATATATTGTTTTTAAAATAAAAACACTTATAATTTCCTTAATCCAAATTTAAACACAAATAATCCCACAGAAGAATGGGTTTGTAAAATAATATTTAAATACATAAATAACTTTTGAATCAAACACATTAAGAGATAAAAAATAATTGAAACATAAAATAGAATTAATATTGATGGATTAAAAATATAATATTTTAAATGGGTGTTATATACATCGTAAACAATTATTATGTGTATTATATAACATAAGTCTCAAGAAAGTGAAATTGAGACAAAAAAAATCTATACATCAAGTATGAATAGCATCATATTTTGTCTCACCTCTTGTATAAAAAATATGAATTTATAAAATGACTATAATATACCCATATTCTTATTTTTTATACCATTTGTTATTTAAATGATAAATCATAGAATTTTTTTTGTTAAATTTTTTTTTAAATCATAATTTTTGGTAATAACAGTTTCATTTTTTATTATTGGTTTGGTTTGATATTTCATGTCCTTATAAATTGGTCATTTTTTTGTCATCTATATAATCTTAGTAATTAAATAATTATCATAAATATTATTTATATATTATTTCTTAATCAAGTATATAAATAGGGAATGGAAAATTAATTGTAGAACATCATGGTGATTGTAGTCCATACATATGTGTGAGTAATGTTTTAACATATTGACAGATGCACACTTCAAGCGGAGGCCAAGGCTCTCCTCATGGGGCTCAACCTGTGTAATCAGAAATCTACGGACATCTCCCATGTGGATACCGACTTGAAGATTATCCACAACTCCTTGCTGGACATAGGATCCACTCCCTATTCAGTAATGTATATCATTAGGTGATTTAAGGAACTTCTAAAGAGCAACATGCAAGTTACACATACATGGAGAGAGGGGAATAAAGTCGCGGATTATATGGCCTCCCTTTCCATCCATGGTTCTGATGTCCGCTTCCAATCCAATAACAGCTTCCTGATGCCGGAGGGGGTGAATTTAATTCACAGCGACGCCCTAGGTCTTCATTATTTTAGACCCCCTAGGCCGGTGTTGCATGGCCTCACTCTCTTGGCCTTAATCATTTGTTCTCTTGTATTCTCTCTTGAATAAATATATAACGATGATGATGAATATATTGATGGATTGGAAAAATCATTTTATAATCACAATATATTATTCTATAATTATAACCTTTTCATATATATATATATATATTGATTAAATATATCCATATAATGAATAATGTAATTTGAAAATGAAAAAAATTCATAAAATGTTGGTGGTGGTAGTCCCGAGGTACACATGATCGAAATTATTGTTTCCAACAGATAGGAGGGTAATAAGGTAGTTATGATCATATAATTAAAGGTGAATTATTATGTCAAAAATGTAATATTTAAATATTTAATCTACCATTATAAAAAAATATGAATGATAGGGTTTAAAAATTTATTACATCACTCTGTAGAGGTGGTGGTCAATACATAAACATGAGAAATACATTCAATTACCATTTTAGGGAGTAAAGGTTGAAAATCATTGTCCCATAAAGAAATTAATGTATTGTTATATTTATTATATTGGATTCATTATGTTGCTATGGATTAAATATATTTATATGAAGTAGTAGAAAAAACATTGAATGAGTCTGGTAAGATGATTACCTCTTCTTGGAGATAACTCCTTTAGGTAAAACACAATACCTTCATAGGATGGACCGAAGAGATTAATATATGCTCTAAAGTTTGAATAATAAATATAAAAAGGTATTAGGGTATGTATTTTCCAAGATTCATTACTCACACTTTGTGAATATAGGATAATGGGAGGTTCCCACTTTTAGGCTAGGGAAAAGACAATGTTGAAAATATTTAAAATGTTTGAGGATAATATATATCCTATTATTGTAATGTGGAACCACATGAAAATAATATATATGATATGAAATGATATAGAATAAATAAATTAAATCAATAATATTTAAAAATGTTTTTTTTGTTTTTAAATCTTATCTTTTTGTTTAACGCCCATGTTTAAACTTTTCAACCATAATTGTGGTACAGATTTTTAGACATTATGGGACATAAATTCATCTATAATGTTAAAAATGTCTAAAAATGGTAAATTAATGAAATTTAAGCCAACAAATATTCCACTATATATATTTTAATAATTTTAGTTATTTTTAAACATTTAATAAAATATTTTTTATCATAAAAATATCACTAGTGTAAATTTTCGGACTATTAATTTATTCGACTTCAATGATATAAATAGTGTAATGTAATTTTTTGATAAATATATTAAAAACTAATTATAAATTCCATCCACATTTTAAATTCATGGATTTAAACATCTCAGTAAAAACATATAATTGTTCTTGTTTTTAAAACCATTTAACTTTATTATTTCTACTCCTTGAACAGAAATATATAAGCGTTGTAATAGGATTTACAATAATTATATAGTCACAAAAAAATGAATAAAATTATAATCTTAAAAATAATATATTCATATTAAAAATAATTTTTCAAACCAATCAAAAACATTCTTTTAACGAAATTAAAATTTCTATGATATTTTAAATGAAATAGAGAGATATTTTTATTTATTCTTTTCTTAATATTATATATATATTATAATTAATGGAAAATGATTTAAATTTAATAATTTTATAATATTATGTTGTATTGGGGAAAAATAATCTAAAATTACAGATACATATTCGTTAAATCTTTTATGGACTTATATTGTAAAGACCCGAAAATTTCATGGAAATTGTTTTCTTAATTTGTTTGGAATTTTACGAGTATGTGGATTCTGATGGCACCTGATTCCGAGGCCCGGTGTGCCCGGAATCAATATCCGAAGTTTAGCTCGGGTACGTTCAGTGAACGAACGAGTGGATTTTTCTAACTTTTGAACCGGTTCTCGGAATTTAAATCTGAGGGCACTGATGAACTCGCAGGGCCGATATTTGCTTAAGAAGACCCTTTCGGGAGTTGCGTTTTCTCAGGAGGAGTTGTTAAAAAATGAGTGAGGAATAAAAATATAATTGTTTTACAATTTTATTTTTATTTCTTTCTAAGTGGTTTAAGTGTTGTGTCATAAAACGTTTTCCCTCTCTTATGTGGTTTATCTTTTAGGTGTGGGAGTTGGAGTGGGACTCGTTGTGTTGCTAACTTCCCTTGGGAGAGTAAACGATGGGTGGGGCCCACACGAGCCCAACCCCTCACATTCCTAACTCCACAAAACCCCCCACTTAAGTTGTATAGCTCATGAACTCCTCATTTAATGCTGTGACTTTCCCTCTCCTCTCATTTAATCAAGACAAAAAATTAATTCAATTAATGGATTTGAGTTTTTAAATTTTAAACTAATGACATGGAATAATAAAATAAGTGAAGCTTATTTTATTTTTGGGTTAGTGGGTTGTGTTAAGGATTGGAGAAGAAAGCCCTAGTTTTGAAGAACTCCATCTTCTTCCTTGAAGAACGATACGTCTCCAAAGAAGGACATCGACTTGGCGATCCCGAAATTTTCCATCCACATCCTCTTCCATGACAAGGAAGGAGACACCGACCATGGAGACCGACGCCAATAACAACATTCTTCTTCTTCTTCCGACGTCGACGGAATCGATACCGTTCTTCCACAACACCCGACTACCACGACGTTTGACTTCCACGACTCGACGACGTGCGACATCAATTTAGAGGTAGGGAGTTTTCGTATATAATGTTTACGTGAATTATACCCTTGTGCATGGGTATTTAATTGCAGGGTGTTCATATAATTTATTTTGAATAAATTATACCCTCGTCAATGATTAAAAGCATGTGTTTAAATGTTGCCATTTGATAACACCTAACGCGGAGGGAGCGTGCCGAACAAACACGGCCAGAAAACCCTATGAAACTTGTTTATTGATGTGCGGATTGGCGGCGACGATGAAACGGGCCGCAATGGTGTTTTGAGGTCTTTGTAGTAAATTACGTGACCCGAGGTGAACACCGGCACAGACAGAATTGGAAATGGACCACCGGAGCCACTCTGGTGCCCGCAGACATCACCAGCGGCATGGGTCGTCGGCACGATGGTGCTGGCAGCCGGAGTAGGCGGCGCCCCGGCGAGCCTCCAGGAGGAACCACCGCAACTGAAGTCGCGGCGGCAGGCGTCCGGATCCCGCGGCCGCGCGGGATCTGGGGGAGCAGGACGCGGCGCTCGCCGCGGGGGACCGGGTCCCCCGCTCGGCTCGCTGGCCGAGCCAGCGTGCCGCCCGGCCGGGCCGGGCCGCACCCAGGTAGGTCAGACGTGGACCAGGGTCGGGACGACCCAGTTCGGTCTGACCAGGGGGGGGGGGGGGGTTGGGCCGGGTCGGACCGGGCCTTGACCCCCCATTTTCAGATCACTTCCGGTCTTTTGCCCATATTTTGGGATAAGGACCCCTGATTTATGCACCATCAGTTGTGTAGTGATCCTTGGATCGTGATGGTCTTTTCGATATATTACACTCAAGGTTTTGGAGAACTTTGTGTATGGCTGGGTTGGTTCAAACACGAACCAACCGGGACCTCGGAGTAGAAACGCTTATAACTTGAGTTCCGGACGTTCGATTGACGTGCCGTTGACTTTCTTGGATTCCACTTGATGAGACGGAACTTTTGACATATTTCACCTAAGGTTTGGATGCAGTTAGAGTATGGCCTGGTTGGATTGTACCCAAAATCCAACTAGGACCCTAGAACGGAAAAGCCGATAACTTTCAGACCGGACGTTCGTTTGACAAACCATCAGTGGCATTGGTGATCACATTGAGAAACGGTCCCTATGAGTATACCCTATGTGAGTTCAGGGTACAGTTGAGATATAGTCGGTTTGGTTCATACACGAAACCAACCAGGCCCCTAGGACTAAAAGGCTAATAACTCACAGACCGTGTTTCCGATTTACACGTTGTCTGCTGCGTTGAGATCCCTATGACGAGGCGGTCCTTTGAGATAACTCTTTGTGGGGATTTGTGATAATTGGAGTATCGACCTGTAGCTCATGGAACGGACCCTCCAGGAGACGAGTGTATGGAGTACGAAGACCATGTAGCTGGCTGAGACCTAAAGACTGCTTTTCTGATTGGATTCGTAGTGACTTTCATAGCCCAGTGGGGAGTACTAATTTGTGAGGCAGCAGACCCATGGCAGAGGAGCACTTCTTTATGAGGTGTAAGACCCACGGTACTCGACAGGAGGAGTACCTCTGTACGCTATGAGGGGGAGCACTACTGTGTGAGGTGGCATACCCATGGCGGAGGATCACTTCTTTGTAAGGTGGCTGACCCGCGGTACTCGACAGGAAGAGTACCTCACCATTCTTAGGTTAGTGAGCATTAACGTGGAGTCGTGACAGGATCACTATACTCGTCAGAGATGGTGCTCTTCAGTAGTTATGGTTTCGATAATGAAAATCATAGTTTGAGGTGAGTCTATGACCTTTGGGTTTACCTCAGGATTGAGATGGGTCACTTGATAACTTAGGTATATGTATGGGCATATACTTAGGTAGTGGTTATCCATTGATTTCATAACCTTTGGGTTTCCTCATGATTGAGATGGGTTAGTAGATAAATTAGGAATACGTATGGGCTTATATCTATGTATGGGTTATCTGTTGAGATCCTTCTTTGTGGTTATCCTTGTTGGATTTAGGGAGAACTTGAGGGTATCAGGGTCCCTACTGAGTATCGTATACTCACCCCGGCACGGGCTATGCCCGCACCTCGTTGTGTTGGTTGCAGACGACGGGTAGCGCTGACAGAGGCCTAGTGTTCGAGGACTGGACGGTACCCGGAGGTGGACCTCACGACGAGTCAGTATCTGGAGGTGGACTTCACGACGAGACGATACTCATAGGAGGTAGATGAGCAAGAGCGTTGTGGAGGCTATCTGTACATACCCTTTAGGTAGGATCCGAGGTGGACGACCCATGAGCTGCTTCTTTTCTTCCAGCTGTAGTACTTTCATTCAGTTGTAGTTATACTTTCAGTTGGGTTCGTATTCTGGCCCACATACATTTCATAACTTTATTTTGTACATAGTGTATTACTTTCACTTGTACTCTGTGGTGTTTTATTTACTTTTATAAAGGAAATGCCTTCCCAGTTATCGAGATTTATGCCTTTGGTGCTAGTCGCCAGCCCCTGGCCTATGAAAGGTGGGCTTAGGGTAGTCACGGCATGGGCCCCGAGGACAGGTCGTGACAAATTGGTATCAAAGGAGTGAGTTCTTCCCTAGAACTTATAACTCTGATATTTTTCTTTCTGTGAAGCAATAGTGTTAAGGGTACCGAGTGTGGACTTTAGTTTAGGGAGTCTAGTGTTGGTGCGGGTAGCCGACGTATCCATACACCAGGACCCTAACTTTTGATTTCTGTCTCAGTGCACGAAAACACTAATTGCGTGTGTGTTTCCAAAGGTTTTCCCTTAAAACAGCTCAAACCAGGTCAGATCACCAGGTATAAATCATTTGACCGTGTCACGTCTGTTTCTTTCAGGATGTATTATCGCGGGCGATCAGGTAGAACCCCGAGAGATATACGTACTGAAATCCTACCGAGCGACGAGGCTTCGGTACATGGCCCTCTTATAGTTGAGGCACCAGTGGTACTACCATGCATTAGGCCACTGATGACACCAGCCCCAGCCGCAGTCAATGCACATCGCTTGAGCACGCTGTATGAGTTGCAGCGCCAGAGGCCACCCAGGTTCTGGGGAGAGACGGACCCACATGCGGCTGAGGATTGGCTGGAGGTTGTGGTGAGAGTCTTAGGATATTGGGTAAACCAGCGGACTTCATGGTGATATTTGCTGCCAGCCTCCTTCAGGCAGCAACAGGAAGATGGTGGAGCCGGATACTCTATTTTTTCAATGAGATGAGCTTCAAATGGGGAGACTTCGAGACCTTCTTCAGGGTGGAGTTCATATGAGTGGCTCTACACCCCGAGCGTGTTCAGGAGATACTGCCTTTGCCGCATGATTTTCCATCAGTAGCTGAGTAATCTGTAGGTAGTAGACAGATGATGCAGAGGTCCAAGAGGACCAGACCAGTAGATGGGCGATCTCGGGTTGTAGGATCAGTAGTGCGGGGCACCCGGGGTGGGGTCAGAGCCAGGAATTCTAGAAACGTAGATTGTTTCTCCTGCGGTAGGAAGGGTCACCTGGAATGTGACTGTCCGACCCCCCGCACAACTGATCCACAAGCATTGGAAAAGCCACCAAGACAGAAGCAGCGTCAGGTGCTTGAGCAACAACCGAGTAGTGGAAAAGGCGGTAGAGCTCTGGAAGAAGGTGAATATGAGCGGAACTAGTGGATTCCTTTTTTTACCTTGTACTTCTAGGTCCATGTTACTGTTGTATTTGTGTCTTTGTACTTTGAGCTGCAGTAATAAAAGACACTTATCTTTGTGATGTTTTTTTTCAGTCCTTTTGTTTGGTTGATAATGAGAGGTCCCAGTTAAAACTGTTGAATTGACCCTCACTTTTGAGATTTCTACTAGAGGAGACCCAGTGACCACACGCTGATGCCGACAGTGTGACTCAACCCTTGGAGGCGAGAGTGATGGTTGGATCTCTTGGTAGTAACGTCGAGGCCTTTTGACGTCATCCATTGCATGAATGAAACATTCATGTCAGGATTGACTGTATTAGGAAATGGGCATGGTTCATCCATGGGATGAGACTGAGTTTCTCTTTTCAGCAAAGGATAAATCTTAGGATCTCTTACAGATCGTAGGCAAAAAAGGTGCAGATCATCTAGGAGCGGATGAAGACTGCACAGTGCAGTAAGAAATAGGAAACTGGCACCTGTCTTAGAGACTCGGTCATGTTAAATGTTTCAAGAAGAAGAAACATTAAGGAGAGATGAGTCTGGGAAGAAGCAGACGTGGAGGCAGAGCTAGGAGAGTATAATTAGGTGGTGTACATTTCAACATGCTACAACCACCCGCCTTAGTTTTCCCCTCCAGGCTCAGGGAGACGGAGGGCAGGGGAAGAGTGCGGCTGCTTGCGGTCATGGAGAGTGACCCAATGGCTCTAAAAATGATTCAAGGGACAATCTGTGTCCACTACCAGCTTCCGTAGTAACAGACGTTGATATGACTCATTCCTTCCTTCCACAAATCGTGTCCCTGGCCTAGAGTTTCCAGTAAGACGTAGACTTGACCCTCACATCTGGAGATACATTAGGAGGAGACTCGATAATCACACTTACGCCGACAGTGTGGTCTGACCCTTGAGGCGAGCGTTCTGGTTGGAATCTCTTGGTGGCAACCTCGAGGCCTTACGATATTGGTCTCAGTATGAATTGGATTCATGGTTCATGCTCATATTGACTATATTAGGCAAAGAGGTTGTGGTCTAACTACAACATCGGGATGGGGTTTCCTTGGTCGGAGAAAAAGAAACCCCAGGTAGCATAGGATAAACTCATGCATAGGAGGGTTTGGTCGATCACTCTTGGGTCGACCAACCATACCCTCGTGGCAGCAGGAGTTTTTTGTTTCAGTTCTAATCAGGAAATAAAGGCCTCTAGAGTTTGAGGAAGCAGATCACATCCTTATATGGGTCTCACCTTGATGAGGTTTACAGAGATGTGGCTGAGGCGACAAGTTATCTTCAAGGTTCAACGGACCTTTCTAGGTCCCCAGCAGGGTAGGCGAGGTGGTTTACTATTTGACCTTTCCACCTCAGTTTCACCAGGTGCATGATGTCATCCACGTATCTCAGCTGAGGAGATACATGCATGATCCTTCACACATTATCAACCTCATGAAGTAGGACGTCGATGGCAAGGAAACATTCTTGGAGGTTCCAGTGGGGATCGAGGATTGACAGGAGCGGATCCTACGTAGACGGTCGATTCCTCAGGTGCGCTTTCACTATCAGTATGGGAACCTCCAGGTGAGCACATGGGAGCGGAAGGCTCAGATGCGTGCTCAGTACAACTTTTGTTTCCCTAGTTTGTGTTATATCTTTACGGGGACGTAAATCCCTGAGGTGGGAGTAATGTAAAGACCCGGAAATTTCAAGAAATTTTTTTTCTTAATTTATTTGGAATTTTTCTAGTATGCGGTTTCTAACGGAACCTAATTCCAAGGCTCGGGGTGCCCGAATCAATTTCTGAAGTTTAGCTTGGGTACGTTCCTTGAACAAACGAGCAGGTTTTTCTAACTTTTGAACCAGTGCTCGGAATTGATATCCAAGGGCACTGATGAACTCACAGCGCCTGTAATTTCTTAAGAAGACCCTTTCTAAAGTTGCGTTTTCTTGGGAGGAGTTGTTAAAAAAAAGAGTGAGGAATAAAAATATAATTGTTTTACAATTTTATTTTTATTTCTTGCTATGTGGTTTAAGTGTTGTATCACAACACTTTTTCCCTCTCTTATGTGCTTTAACTCCTAGGTGTGGGAGTTGGAGTGGGACCCGTTGGGTTGCTAACTTCCCTTGGGAGAATAAAGGAGAGGTGGGGCCCACGTGATCCCAACCCCTCACATTCCTAACTCCTAAAAACCCCCCACTTAAGTTGTATAACTCCTGAACTCTTCCTTTAATGTTGTGACTTTCCCCCTCCTCTCATTTAATCAAGACAACACATTAATTCAATTAATGGATTTGAGATTTTAAATTTTAAAATCATGACATGGCTTAATAAAATAAGTGGAGCTTATTTTATTTTTGGGTTAGTGGGTTGTGTTAAGGATTGGAGAAGAAAGCCCTAGTTTTGAAGAACTCCATCTCCTTCGTTGAAGAACTCTACGTCTCCGAAGAAGGACATCGACTTGGCGGTCCCGGAATTCTCCTTCCAATTCCTCTTCCGTGACAAGGAAGGAGATGCCGACCATGGAGACCGACGCCAACAACAACTTTCTTCTTCTTCTTCTGACGTCGACGGAATCGATACCGTTCTTCCGCGACACCTGACTACCGCGACGTTCGACTTCCGTGACTCAACGACGTGTGATGTCAATTTCGAGGTAAGGGGTTTTCGTATATAATGTTTATGTGAATTATACCCTCATGCGTGGGTATTTAATTGTAGGGTGTTCATATAATTTATTTGGATTAAATTATACCCTCGTCAATGATTAAAAGCATGTGTCTAAATGTTGACATTTGATAACACCTAACACAGAGGGTGTGGGCCGAACAAAAATGGCCTGACAACCCACCATAGCTTGTTTATTGATGAGCGGATTGGTGGCGATGACGAAATGGGCCGCAATGGTGTTTTGAGGTCTTCGCAGTAAATTATGGGACCCGAGATGCACACTGGCGTAGATGAAATTGAAAACGGACTACCGGAGCAACTTCGGTGGCCCGCAGACATCACCGGCGGCCGGAGGCGGCGGCGCCCCGGTGCGCCGCTAGGAGGAACCGCCACGGATGAAGCCATGGCGGAAGGCCGCCGGATCCCGTGGCCGCGCGGGATCTAGGGGAGCAGGAAGCGGTGCTCGCCGCGTCCCCGGAGCGCAAAGGCCACGGGGGACCGGGTCCACCGCTCGGCTCACGGTCCGAGCCAGCGGGCCACCCGGTTGAGCCGGGCTAGGTTGCGCAGACCGGGCCGGGCTGCGCCCCGCCGGGTCAGACCTAGACCTGGGTTGGTTCGACCCGGTTCGGGCCGACCCAGGGGGGTTGGACCGGGTCGGACCGGGCCCAAACCCCCCATTTTCGGATCACTTCCGTTCTTTTGCCCATATCATGGGCTACAGACATCCGATCGATGCACCGTCTATTGTGTAGCGATCCTTTGATCGAGATGTTCTTTTCGGTATATTACACTCAATGTTTCATAGAACTTTGAGTATGGCCGTGTTGGTTCGAACACGAAACCAACTGGTCCCTCGGAGCGGAAACAATTATAACTTGAGCTCCGGACATCCGATTGACGTGTCGTCGACTTTGTTGGATTCCTTTTGATGAGAAGGAACTTTTTCCGTACTTCACCTGAGGTTTGGATGCATTTAGAGTATGACCGAGTTGGATTGTACCCGAAATCCAACCGGGCCCCTAGAACGGAAAAGCCGATAACTTTCAGACCGGACGTCCGTTTGATGAACCGTCAGTGGAGTTGGTGATCACATTGAGAAACAGTCCCTATGAGTATACCCTATGTGAGTTCGGGGTATTGTTGAGATACGGTCGGTTTGTTTCATACACGAAATCAATCGGGCCCCTGGGATGAAAAGGCTAATAACTCACAGACCGGGAGTCCGATTGACGCGCCGTCTGCTGCATTGAGACCCCTATGACGAGGCGGTCCTTTGAGATACTTCTTCGTGGGACATTGTGATACTTGGAGTATCGACCTGTAGCTCAGGGAGCAGACCCTCCCGGAGATGAGTGTATAGAGTACGGAGACCGTGTAGTTGGATGAGACATGATGACTGCTTGTCTGATTTGATTTGGAGTGACTTGCATAGCCCAGTGGGGAGCACTACTTTGTAAGTTGGCAGACCCATGGCGGAGGAGCACTACATTGTGACGTGGCAGACCCACGGTACTCGATAGGAGGAGTACCTCTGTAGGCTATGAGGGGGAGAACTACTATGTGAGGTGGCAGACCCATGGCGGGGGAGCACTTCTTTGTGAGGTGGATGACCCGTGGTACTCGATAGGAGGAGTAGCTCAGCAGTATTAGGTTAGTGAGAAGTACCTCGGAGTCAGGACAGGATCACTATATTCGTCAGAGACGGAGCTCTAGAGCAGTTACGGTTTCGATAATGAAAATCCTGGTTTGAGCTGAGTCTATGACCTTTGTGTTTATCTCATGATTGAGATGGGTCACATGATAACTTAGGTATATGTAAGGGAATATAACTAGATAGTGGTTATACGTTAATTTCATAACCTTTGTGTTTCCTCATGATTGAGATGGGTTACTTGATAACTTAGGTATAATTATGGGCTTATACCAAAGTAGGGGTTATCTGTTGAGATTCTTATTTGTGGTTATCTTTATTGGATTTAGTGAGACCTTGAGGGTCTCGGGGTCCCTACTGAGTATCATATACTCACCCCTGCATAGGATATGACCGAACCTCGTTATGTTGGTTGTAGACGACGGGCAGCACTGACACATGCTGAGTGTTCGAGGACTGGACGGTACCCGGAGGTGGACCTCACGGCGAGTTAGTATCCAGAGGTGGACTTCATGATGAGACGATACTCAGAGGAGGTAGACGGGCGAGAGAATTGTGGAGGCTATCTGTACCTACCCTTAAGGTAGGATCCTAGGTGGACGACCCAGGAGCTGCTTCTTTTCTTCTAGCTGTTGTACTTTTGTTCAGTTGTAGCTGTACTTTTAGTTGGGTTTGTATTCTGGCCCACTTACTTTTCATCACTTTCTTTTGAACTTAGTGTATTACTTCCGCTTGTACTCTGTGGTGTTTTGTTTACTTTTATAAAGGCAGTGCCTTCCCAGTTATCAGGATTTACGCCTTTGGTGCTAGTCGCCAGCCCCTGGCCTATGGAAGGTGGGCTTGGGGTAGTCACAGCACGGGCCCCGAGGACGGGTTGTGACATATATCATAGTTTTATCTATTTTTTACATATTTTACCTTTACTATGGTGTCAAATATTTACAATGATAACAATTAATTTTAATAAAAAAGGAATAAAATATTTACCAAATTTGATCCTCATAATTACAAAAATGAAATAAATTCATACAATTAAATTTATAATAAATTTTCCAATTTGGTATAACAAGATGAAAAAAGTACAACAATTTATTAAGAAAAATAAATTCATTAAGATTAGAATTGATCTTACACCATAATAAATTATAATTTAGAATTTTATTTAATAAATTATATTTTTATAATTAAAGAAGTCTTATTTGACATTAGGTTAAAATTAAAAACATTATATTACTTCTATGTAACTTTATTTAGTGAAATGTAATGTTAGTTTTATAAATATCAATATTTTTGGCTATTCATAATAGAGTAAATCTTTTCCAAAAAAAAATTAAGAAATAATGTGAAGATAATTTTTGACATAATAATTTAAAAAATGAAAATAATTTCATAATATTTAATTAAAAAAAACTAGTATAAATTAAAAAAATTATTCAATAAAAGGTAGTGAAAACCATTTATAAAGTAAGTGGATTTTTACAGAAAAGAGTCACTTTACAAAAATAATGATTAATGATTAATTATACATTAATAATTAATTTTAAATTATATAAAACTGTTATAAATTTATTTTAAAATTGTTTAATTACTATCCATACATCTAATTTATTAGTTTTTTATAATTTTAACATTAAATGTATAATAATTTTATAGAATATCATAGTTTTTTTTGAAGATTTTCATTTTGGGATAAGAAATATATGAACCTTATTTTTAATTTATTCAAAAATATTACTGTGTTACATTCCACCCTGAATAAATTAAAATATTGGAATTTTTATCTCAATAATTTGGTTTTTTAAATTTAAATTTTTTTAAAATACACAATGTACAATGTAATAAGAAAAAAACTTTTGAAAATGGGATATCAGAAATGTAAAAGTTACATAAAATAACACACAATAAGGCTCCAAGATAGGAATCACATTTACAAGATGTTAAAAAATTGATATAGAATTAAAAAATAATCTTCCAAACTGTAAATATGGTTTTCTTTTTATAAAAACAATTTTATTGATTGTGGTATGTACCCATAATGGTCAACATAAAATGAATATTTGATGTCCTAAAAACAGAGGATAATGTGAAATCTAAAAATATATATATTTATCAATATTAAAAATATGTTTTCATCATACTTCGGTCTAACTTCTATATACTAGTGAAAATTTTTTTCCAACTAAGATTCTTCATTGAGAACACCTCTATTAATATGGAAGGAGAATAAATAATTTTTTAGAAAACAATGAATACATAAAAGAGTGTGAAGATCCAATATAAAAAAATTAATTACTAAAAATTTGTGGCTAGGATCCAAATAATTATAATATAATCATGTGGAATTTAAAATTGTTTTACTGAAATTATATAAAATTTTCTTTTCTCCTTAATTGGGTTTTGAATTATATGACCTTTACACATTGAGGATTTAATTGTCTAGTGTCCAATATATTTTTAGTTGAAACAAAAGAAAATAATACTTTCATTCTTTCTCTTATTTTCATGTTCCTGATGGAAGTTTTTCTCCCAAATGAAAAGAAATTACATTCACTTGAAGAATTTAAGAGGATATTTCCTTCAACAATTATAATTTTTTTTAGTTACATCCATCGAATATTTTAATTCTCCAAACTTATTTTTCTATGGGTCTCATCTATCTAATTTATCACTTGATTTATACAGAAAATGTATGACTTGGTGAATCATTCTCTTTAAAAATTTTGTTGATACCATATATTCATAAGATGAAAATATTTGAGGCACCATATTCTTTTTATTTCAATAAATAATCCCATAAAATAATGAATAAATATTACATTATGGATTACTAATATAGTATACAACATGTCATGAAAATATTGTAATGTGTTCCTCAAACTGAACAAAAATTTCCTCTTTCTTCCATAGTATATTGTAACAACCAAATGTTTTTTCAATGGAAATCCAATTCCTATAATTATATCATATAATCATATGAAATAACAACACAATGAACTATTATGTACTATGTGACCTTTAAATATAATATTGTAACTTCTGTGATTTGAATTTCAAAAATCTAACATACATGGTTGCGATCAGTAAGATGTTTGGAGTCTGATTAAAAAAATAATTATTCCTGAATAGTAACCTACCCTTATAAATAGTAACCTACACTTATGAATAGTAATATGACACTTATAAATAGTAAATATTCTGAAAGTATAGTATCCTCATCATTGAATGTATAAATAAAATTTAGGCATCTTATAAGTGATAATATAGCCATAGTAAAAGTACTGTTATTTTTATAAGTCATAAATATTTATATATATAATTAAATAATTAATTGAAATGAAAATTTATTTTCCTAAATGGAGTTCACAAATTAATAATTTTATTTCTTCCAGTTTTAAAGTATTTTAAAAATACCTAATGTAATGTTGAAAGCTTTATAAAATTAGTTATAGTTTTTAAATATGTATTTTTCCAGTAAATTATGATTTTAATTAAAATTTTAAATAATATTATTTAGAAAAATATTTTTTAATAGTGGATTTAATTTTTGGGTTCTACTCATTGAGTAATGTTTACAGTGATTTTTTTTATTTTTATCAAATACGTGAATTTGTGATGAATAGTAAAATATGATAATTTACAAAATAAGCTAAATAAATTAATTACGGAGTCATGGATGATGTTTTTCTAATGTATGATACTTTTTATGAACTCACATGAACATATTAATTTTTTTCATGTAATCATCAATATTTGTTTTCTTATGGATAAATGATAAGCTAATGATTAAAATACTATGAAAAACCTCCTCCCCTCCACTATAAAAACCACCCACACTCCCCTCTTCTATTAACTCTTATCAAACCATTTTCCATGCCTAAATTCTACTAAAATCACTCCCCAATATCCTCTCCCACATCCAACATCGCTTGGTCACTTCAAAATACCAAATCCTATTCCCTTAAGAGGATCTCAATGATGATTAACTCTAGAGGTAAATTCCTCTTTTTCAATTGTTTTTATTTCCTTTAAAGTTCCATTGTTATATTTTGTCTCCCTACCCATCCACATCCAAATGTTATGACTAATACAATACATTATATGTACTATTTTTTTTTTATGATAATGGAATAAGTAATTATCATCTCTCCTTTACCCTTCTTTTTTACTAGTTGTACAAACACCATCTCAAATGTGATGATTTACAATATTCAAGGACGATGAGTTTTCAATTTACATTACCATCATAAATTTTGGTCATGAAACCATTTTCATGGATTAACCATACTATACTATATGTATTACTCCTCATATCTGTTTCTGGAATCTTTTTTTACACAATTATTTGATTTATATAACATAATGTGTTCGTTGGGATCGAAAACCGCTAATTAACACCAAAGGATGCCACCATTGTCTTACATAATAATCTATCTTCACTCCAATTAACCAAATTAAATTTACAATCATGTAACATTTAATATGTTTAATAATAAAATAAAACTCAAATTCTACATAACCATCATCTTTTTACATGATTATCAGTTCATGTATATGAGTAAACTGATCATGAAACAAACGGACACGAACAAAGAAATTGATCCTCTTAACCAAAAAAGGTTATTATTGAACATAAAAGGTTATAATAAATCAATTACATGTAAAAAAGTATCTAAAATTAATCATTAATGAACGTAATTTTATTTTTCATGTCATTAATATCATATGGAGAACACCATTAGACTTATGGTAAGGGATTCTACCAGAATCTTCATTATTCCTTTGGGTTATTGTTACTCCATTTTTACCAAAATTAAATCCTATATTATGTTTATTTACATATAATAATTTCTATTTATATTTCAAAACTCACGTATCAATATGCATTAATAATTCTCATTTGGGGATATACATTCTTTTAGGTGATTCTCTCTTCAACACATCCCGATAAGCAAACCCATTTTGAGGGAACTTCCCAAATTTTTACGCCATTTCATGTGCACTCTATCATCTATTTTAAGAAACAATTGATTTTATAAGTTCAGTATTTATATTGTGAAAATATTCTTGTTTAATTCATGATTTTATATAAATGATTATTCCCTTCCTGAATTTACATTCTCTTAAGTATTTTCCGTAAAACCTTACTAAAATGTTTTAATGCAATAATTTCTTAAATATTATTTTTACATGTTATCACTTAAATTGAAATCACATACCATTATATATTCCTATATATGTTCTAATTAGTTTCTTTCATGGATACATGTATTATACTCACATTAAATTATTATTTGTGACATTATTATGATACCCATTTTTTTCCATGGGATCCACTCTCTTTATTTATGATTGATTTTTCATGATTCATTATGTGGAAAGAATATTCATGAACATGATAAAATGGTTGTTCCCAGATAGTGCTCTAATTCATTCGGTAAATTTGACTCTCAAGAGACATTATGTGAAACAATGAATGTGGTTAGCCTTGACTCCTGCAACCATGTGCAATGGCTTTGGTGGTTAACCATGAATTGTGCTCATATTTGGAAAATTAGCCTTGAATCATGCTAAATTCATGTTTTGTTTTGCTTCTACATAATTATGACTCCATGTTTATATGATTCCATGATTATATGTTATGATTTCACATGCTCCATATCTTTTTATATCATTGTGCCATGCATTATAACCCATATTCTAAAGAATTATTAATATGATTTTTTGTAGTACTAAGAATTTTAGATCATCCAATTATTCATTTTATCCCATGTCATCCTATAAAAATTTATGAGCATAATGGAAGATATGAGATCATTATGTAGATTAAATAAAAATTTGTTTTTAATGTTTTATTATGTACTTAGTCTTCTATGCCACTAATCTTCACGATCCTTGGCTTGTAATATGATGTATTATTATTATTAGAATTATATAATGATATGTGTAAAAGGATAGGGTTTCTATAGTTAGTATCAGAGGATGGTATAGTTAATTTTGCAGATTAGGAGTAGATAAATTTAGTAAAAACCTTAAGGATGAGACTAAGTATAAGAAAACTTCCTTAAATTTTTATAAGTATATAGTAAGTGTTTTATCACCAAAAATACATCCATTTCTGGATAAAAATAGGTACAGGTGGATTTGGAATAAATGTATCATAAGATAACACCTGAAAACACCTCATTAAACTAGACTTAATGGGGAACTGGTGCCTGACAACTGGCCTTGTTTCTCTCTTGGTTTGACACTCCTAGGTGATATGATTTGGTTAATTCATGAGCTTAGTATGAACCATTATTAAGGGAAAAAATATCCCATAAGAATATACATTAAGAAATATATTACAGATAATATAGATTAAAACTAGGGAGTCACAAGTAAAGTTATACATCTTCTTTAAAAGTTTATCCTTTATGTTCAAAGTTTCCATTTTATGCTTAACAGATATAAATTCAAGATCAAAAATTGTACTTTCTTTTTTTAGTTAATGGTTGGAAAATAAGAGAACAAATTTCAACAATCAGTGTGATAGGTAATGTGAATATTTCCCTAAGGATATTCCAAATATAAGTGGAGTGGGTCCTCAAAACATCATGACAAAACTTGTTCAGATGGATCAAGTTATAAATGTCAAAAATAATAATTTAGAACACCATCGTCACACAAGGAATGAAAATACTTCTACTGATCATTCACGTGGAAAAGGCCTCCCTTGTTTTGTGGATCTTTTGATCCCATCATAGAATAATAGTTGATTAACTCCAATGAATAGTTATTCCATGTTCTCTAGTGTTCAGAAGAAGAGAAAGTCATACTGGAGGTCTATGATTTTGATGTTGAAGGGGATCAGTTGCGGAAAATGAAAAAGAATAAAAATTACCAGTAGAAATAAGACTACATGTATTGGGAGGAATTCAAGAAGATGTTTTTCCATAAATATATTCCCCGAACCAACCATCTCAAGATGGAAAGAGGTTGTCTCAAACTCAAGAAGAATGATGATGAGTCTATAGGGTCCTATGAAGAAAACATCACAAGTATTGAAAGACATTCCATCATAATTGTCCAGAACAATGAATTAAAGGTTGATTTCATCTTTAGTAGAAGAATGTCGAGTCTATTAAAAGTGTTGGTGATTCGTGAATTCAACAATTATGAAGAGATTGTCTGTTGTGCCTTGAAGGATGGAATAGAGATCATAGAATCTCAGTCGTCTCATTGGACCAGTGACTAAAAATTTGAAAATATAATCTAATATGGACTGTTCAGAAAATAAATCCCATGATAGAATGATGATTGAACATCCCACGTGTAAAAATTTTGGGCAGAAGAATCTTGGGAACAGTCTAAAAGGAACCATGAATAACGTCGAATGTAAAAATATGGGAAATATAGAAAAGAACTTCTGAAGGGACTGGAATTATTCCACTTATGTTGAATAAGAACATAAGGTTTACATCAACGCTTAGCCTATAGTTCAGTGTTACAACTACATGGAGAATGTGCACTGTGAGACCAATTTCCCAAAGAGAATGTTTGTTGGAGGAAATAAACAACAACCTCTGAGGAAAGACAGAACAGATTATACTATCACTACTACTAAGGCAGATCCAAACAATGATGTTGTGACATGAACTCTAATTATTCATTAAATAATATAGAAAATATTATTTTATACTTGTTCTAAATATTCTTTCACATATCACATGTTTAGTAGAACTATTAAACCCCGCCTCAATATTTGGATGATATATTATCTGTGTGAAAAAAATGGGGAAATTATTTCATCCATTATTTATAACTCTTCCTTAGTAAATGTGTTTTGACTAAACCTCCCATAAAATCATGTAATACATCCATTAGTGGATATTAATGTCATATTTGGAATGAATTTTATATCTTTATACAAACCCAACATCAACTATTGGGAATGGTATATCACTCATCATATCCTGAATAATCCTCGAATTCATTACAAGTTTATGTAGGATGATGAATGACTTTCAGAATCATTGTCTATAGTGTGGATATTACTCCCTTATAAGAAATAATATCTATCTCAAATAATTGAGTAAATGTAGATGATACTTCTTGAATATATGGCCATCATGAGGTATTACACTCATGTATTATCGGATGAGTAACCTAGACATTCATTTGGTCGAGAGGTTGAGTTTTTAATTGATCATATTCCTGGTCCCTACCTATATGATAGACACATAATATAATGTCCACCGTAGAACTGGAATAGATGAAGAATGAGTTACAAGGGAATATGGATAAAGGTTTTATACACCTGAGGGCTTCACTTGGGGGTGCACCAGTCCCTTTCATCAAAAATAAAGATGGATTAATGGACCTCTGCATTGATTATTGTGAGACCAATAAAATCACAATAATGAACATGTATACCCTTCCTCGAATAGATGATTTGTTCGAACAGCTTTGTGGGAACATTTTTTTCTCAAAAGAGGACATTTGGTCAGGATATCACCAATTAATGTTGAGGAATGAATATTTCCAAAAAATACCTTTCAAACATGCTATGGAAACTATGAATTCATTTTGGTTCCCTTCATACTTTCTAATTTTCTAGAAATTATCAGGTATTCAATGAATAGAATATTTAGAGATTACATCACCATATTTGTGGTAGTCATTATAGACTTTATTCTGATATACTCTACGAGTAAGGAAGAAAATGAGGAGTATTTGAATACTATGTTAAAGAAATTGTGAAGGGAAAAACTATATGACAAGTATATTAAATGTGAGTTCTAGATGGAGGAAGTATCATTCATTGGGAATGTTATCACTAGCAAAGGGATATCTATATACCCTTCCAAGATAAATTCAATTGAAGAGTAGGCCAAGCCAATATCTGTAATTGTGATCCACAAAATTATGTGTCTAGGAGGGTATTATCGATGATTTCGGAATAACGTATCACAATTATCAATCCCAATGACTAATCTTAAATAGAAGGGAGTGAAGTTCATCTAGACTCAAGAATGCGATGTATGCTTTAAGGAGGTGAAAATGTGGCTTATCACTACACCAATTCTCACACTCCCAATGAGTGGACAAATCTTTGTGGAGTATAGTGATACTTAAAAGAAAGTATTAGGATATGTACTGAATAAAAATGATAATGTTATAGAATACTCCTCAAGAAATTTTAAAATAAATGAGAAAAATGACAACACGTATGATCAGATGTTAGCATTTCTGATATTTATTTTAAAAATATAGCAATGTTAACTCCATGGGGAGTAGTGTGAGAGATATACTGATCACAGAAGTCTCAAATATATATTCACTAAAAAAGAGATTAATATGTTCCTATGAATATGATTAGATCATATCAAGGATTATGATTTCTCAATCCACTACTATCCCAGTAAGGAAAACAAGGTGGAGGATGCTCCAAGTTGAAAGGACCATGCATCTTTATCTATGATTTAATTGAAAAGGTTCCGATAATATTAGATTTTAAAAGGATAGGCATGTGAATTATTAAGGGAGGATCATAATCAATCATTTATCAAATGATTTCTCAACCATCACTCATGGAGAAACTAAAATATTCTTAAAGAAAATAAATGGAAATTTAGAAATGTGTGGAAGCCATTAGAAATGGAAAATCCTCTCAGGTCATGATTGATGAGGAAGGAGTTTTAGGATTTCAATCATGATTATTTAAACCATCTAATCTAGAGACAAGGAAGGAGAATTTTTAGGAAGCACATCACTCAACATTCCCTATTAACTCAGAAAGCACAATGATGAATCAAAATCTCTGAGAGAACTTTTGTTGGGAAAATATGAAGAGGGAGATTGCTGAGTATACATCAAAGTTCTTGGAATGTCAGAAAGTGAAGGATGAAAGGAAAATTACTACATGGATGATGCAGCCACTACCCATACCATCATGGATGTTGGAGAACATCACAATGGACATTTTCCTGGACATATAAGGACATCCATTGAAAATAATGCTATGTGGGTCACTGTAGATGGTCTTACAAAGACAACTCACTTTATCAAAATTCAAGTGGAATTCTAATGGGATCAACACTCATGAATATATATGAAATATGTGTAAAGGGTGCTTTGAGTAAAACTATCTATTGAATTCGATAGATATCTGAGAATCCCCTTGGTTTTTTTTGAGAAGTCTCCAACATGATCTAAGAACTGAACTGAACACCAGTATGGCCAATCATCCTCAAAATGATGGCTAATCTTAGAAAATTATTCATACACTTGATGATATGCTAACAACATGTTTTTTGGACTTCAAAATATGATGGTACCCATATCTTCTTATTGGTACAACTCACTCACAATAATAGTTACTACTCAAGCAACCCAATGAAACCATAAAAAACCATTTATTGGAAAAGGTGAAGAACACCAGTGTGTTGGGATGATTTCAGTGAGTTTACACTTCTAGGACCTATTTTTTTGATGAAATGATAGAGAAGGTGAAAAACATTCAGTATCACATTATTATAGCCTAATTTTAACAAAATATTTATGCATACAATCTTCTATGATACCTTGAGATCAAAGTTGGATACATCGCATTCCTCAGCATATCTCCATGGAAGTAGGTCAAGCAGATTGGGTACAAAGGAAAGCTAGTTTTGAGGTATATTTTCCCCTTCAAGATTTCTGATCATGTTGGGTCTATAGCCTATCGACTAAAACATCCACCTACCATGTTCAAAGTACATGATGTCTTCGATGTATCCCTCTTAAGGAAGTACATACCAAATCCTTCACATGTACTCTCTTCATAGGTGCTATAGTTGGAAAATTATCTTTCTTACAAGAAAAATCCATTCATGATCTTGGATAATAGAGATAATGTTCTACATAACAAGACTAATCACCTATTCAAAGTAATATGGTGGAACCAGACGTACGAAGATGCAACATGGGAATTGGAAGAGGCAATGAAGCAAGAGTACCCACACATTTTTATGGCATAGAATGTAAAATGAAATCTCTTTGGTGAAATTTCATAATGGTGAAGAATGTAACAACTAAATGTTTTATCGAATAGAAATTATATTTTTATAATAATGTTATATAATTAGATAAAATCCCAACTCAATGAACAACTATGTACTATATTAATAATAAAATTATATTGCCACTTTTATGATTTGAATTCTGAGAATCTCACATACATGGTTGCGATCAGTAAGATGTTTATAGTCTGATAGATCAAACTTAATTATTGGTGAATAGTAAATAGTAACCTACCCTTATGAATAGTAATACAGCCCTTATAAATAGTAAACCATAAAAAAATAGAAACCTCACCCTGGAATTTATAAATAAATTTTTAGTATCTTATATGTGATAATATGACCATAACGAAAGTATTGATATTTTTGTAAGTCATAAATAAGTAATTAAAATTAATTATTTATTTTAAAAGAATCCATATTTTCCTAAACAATGATTTTAAAAGAAAAATTTTATTTATTTTGGTTTAATATAATCTTATAAGTCCTTATGTAATATTTTAAGGCATTATAAAAACAGTTATAGTTTTAAAATTAGTATTTTTCATGTAAAATATGATTATAATTAAAAATTGAATTAATCATATTTATAATAATATTTTTAGAAACATGGATTCTATTACTGTATTATACTAATTGAAAAATGGTTAGGGTGAGTTTTTTTGGTTTTTTATGAAATACATGAATGTTTTATTAATAGTGAAATATGATAATTTGAAAAATAATCTAAATATATTAATTACTGGGTCCAGGGTACTATTCTGCTTATGAGAGCACCATCGGTTCATAGTCATATAAACACATTACTATTTTTTGGTCCTGAAATAATCACTATTTCCGGTCTTACGGATTAATAATAAACTACTTATTAAAATGTTAATAAATCCCTCCTTCTCTCCACTAAAAAAACCACCCACACTTCCCTATTATATTCAATCCTCCCAAGCCTTGTGACTTGTTAAAATCCTTATCAAATCTCTCCCCACGATCGTACCCCATGTCTAGAAGCATTGGGTCTCCTCAAAAGTCCAAATACTATCTTCCTAAGAGTCTCTCACAAAATATTAACTCAAGAGGTAAATTTCTCTTTTCAGTTATTTTACTTTCCTTTCAAGTTCCATTGATTTCTTTTCAATCCTTACCTCTCCTCATAAAAATTGTATGTAACAACTAGTAAAATATATGTATAATATTTTTTATATGATAAAGGAATATGTTATTATCATCTATCCTTTATACATCATTTATACTAGTAGTAGTAACAACATTTGAGATGTGTTCATTTACTACGTTCAAGGATAATGGGTTTTTAATTTCTATTTACATCATAAATTCATGTCATGAAACAATATTCATGGTTGAAAGAGAATATAATATCAATATTATTTCTCATATATGGTTCTATAATCAATTTTTACACAAGGTTTTGGTTTATAAATAATATGAGTTCATTGTAATAAAAAACCGCCTATTAACCCAAAATATTGTCACTAATGTTTTACATGACGATTTTCTTCACTCCAATATATCAAATGAAATTTACATAAATGTAACCTTATGGATATTAAATAATAAAATATAACTCCAATTATATAAAAGTATTCTAATTTTATATGATTATCTGTTCATGTATATATGTAAACTGATTATGAAATAAACAATCCCGAAAAATGATATTGAACCTCATAACCAGTGAAAAAGGTTGCGAATGAACACAAAAAATATATAATAAATCAATTAAATTTAAAATAGGATCTATAATTATTAATTAATGAACCAAAATTTTATTATTCATGTAATTAATACCAAGTGGAGAACACTATCAGACTTAAGGTAAAGGATTCTACCCAAACCATCATTATTTTGTTGAGTTATTCTTACTCTCCTTGTACCAAAATGGAATCTTATATTCTATTTATATACAAATTATAATTGAATTTTATATTTAAAAACACATGTATTAACATTCATTAATAATACTATTTTCGGGATATACATGCTTTTATGTGATCCACCCCCCTCAATACTTCCCAATAAGAATTCTCGTTTTAAGGGAACATCTTAAAAATTAACCCAATTTCATTTGCACTCTACCATCTATTTTAAAACATGAATCATTTTATAAAATCTTTCAATATATAATGAAAATATTATTGTTTCACATTTGGTTTTATATAAAATTTTATTTTTTGTAATATTTTAAAATTTATTTAGTATTTTCAATAAAACCACTCTAAAATGTTTTAATGATAAAATTTATAAAATACTCATAACATATTTAATCAATTTTTTAACATCACATACCATGATATATGACTAATTATTTTCTAATTCCTTTACATAATAGATACGTGCATTATACTACCATTAATTTATGCTTTATTACATGATTATGATACATATTTCATTCCATGGGTTCCATTATGTTAATATATGATTTATTATGTATGATTCAATACGTGGAAAGAATATTCCTGAACATGTTAATATGGGTGCCCCCAGATTGTGGTCCAATTCATTGGGTAAAGTTGTGTCTAAAGAGACATCATGTGCAAGGGATTTCGCAGTTAGCCTCGACTCTTGCTACCATGTGAAGCAATCTTGGTGTTTATCCTTCATTTGTGCTCATCTATTTGAAACAAGCCATTCATCATGCTAAGGTCATGTTTTATGTTGTTTACACATTATTATGCCTAAATTTTTATATAATACCATGTTTATATGTAATTATTTCACATGTTCTATTCCTTTTTATATCATTATTCCATTCCTATGTTTTCTCCCTTACTAGGATTTTACCTCATCACTTTGTTCATGTTATCTCGAGGTTATCCTCTGGAGATATATGAGCACAAAGAAATATAGGAACTCATTGTAGAGATTAAATAAAAAGTTTGTGTTATAATGTTTGATTGTGTACCTAGTCTTCCATGAAACAAGACTTCACAATACTTGGCTTGTAATATAATGTATTATTATTCATAAAAAATGTAATGATATGTGTAAAAGGATAGGGTCGCTATATATATGGAAGAATTTAGTTATCATATGAGCTAATTTAACATGAAGAATGTATTAATATAATGATAAAGTTGTTAAAAATCAACAATTCATTTCTCTATTATTCATTCTCTAATTTCATATTTAATTATTGGGCACCATTTATCAACATCTTCTTATAAAAAATAAAAATAAAAAATAACCTTTTCCAATTCATTACCTTAACAAGCCCGGTGTATAATTTCATGGGACATGATCAATTTCAAAAATACCAATGGATTAATAGATCAATTAAAATTAGGATGATTCTATTATATGAAGTGGTCAAAAATCATTGAATCAAGAACATATCAATAGTTTTTTAGTAAATGAAATGTTGTTTTTTTAGAACTAGATTAATGTTTACTAATATATGCATAATCTCTAAATCCCTAACACCCATTTTGATGATCCTTTCATGAGGGAACCCCAAAATTGATAATGGGTCTTGAATCATTTCTCGTTATTTCTATCAGAATCCAATTATATGTAATATAATACACTATATAATCAAAAAACATTATGAATAATTTTTTATAAGTCATAATTTTGTGAAATAATAAATTCAAATTTGAAAAATTATTCATGCTGGGAAAATATCCATCTATGTAACATTGTAGTGTTTTTGGGTTGATTGAGTTTTTTAATAATTCATGTTTCCAAGGTCAGTTTTTGAGTACTGAAAGAAAGTTTCATGAAGGTGTGGATCATAGTTAATGAGCATCATGAATGCACAAAGGGTGTAATGTAATCTATCCGACTACGAGAAGTGGTGAATCACAAATGTGAGTGGGTTGATGGTAATCTCCATGATGACGAGAAGCATCATGAAGGGGAAATATCTTTGTTTCTTCACAAAATTTGGGATAATTTTGGATAATAATAATGTGATTCTTGAATAGGTGATGATGGGTATATATTCTTTTAGAGTGGGAGGAAATTCCTATAAATTGGCCTCTACCACCATCAGAAGTGTAATCCATATTTTATGATGATTTTAAGGTTCCAAATTTGAGATGGTGAATCAGGAATAGTTTTCTTATGAAAAATTACATGAATAATATAAGTTTATTAAGGATATGAAATATGACTAAAGGTAGTAATCATAATGAAAGTGTTGATTTTAACAATGGTTTTAAAAATAACACCAAGAGTATTGAATTTCGTGATGGCTAAGTGAGCTTCAAAATTTTTTTGATCATTGTGAGAGAAGGTTTTTTAGTGATGTATGGGTGAAATTATTAACTAAGGTTAGATTCATGAAATTTTTGGGGTTCATGAATGATTTAACTTCTAATAATGAATTGGGTTGTTTCACGAAGGCTGTGTGAGCTTTGTGAAGTTAGTGAACATAAATAAATTGTTTAGAAGGGATTTCATAGTGAATCATTGGTAAAATGGAATTCATAAAGTGGATTAAATTGAAAAATAATGGACCATCTACCTATAGTCAGGGATTCATTTATTATTTATATTTAAGAGACATAGAACTCCAAAAACTGTGTCCTTTCCAGAATAGTGAACAAAGGAATTGAAAAAAGGTGATCTTTTCCACTAATAGTGATTCATAGAAGGAAGATTGACAGAGTGACCATTGGGATGTTGTGGTCCAGGTATTTTATTTGATCTATAATGAACCCTGATATGGTAGTGATCATTAGTAAATTTGGTACATCAAAACATTGATGTTGTATGATCCTTGGATGTAGCCTAGTAGTGGTGAACCATGTAAAATTTCTGTTTATCATGAATGATTTTATTTTTGTTCATAAATTTTTAAAGTAACGTGAGAGAATAATTTTTTTTTAAAAAAAAGAAACATGATATGAATGGGTGGTTATTTTAATCATTTATACCCAGATTTATCCCCTCTCATGCTATTAAACCTAGCTGGGATAACAATTAGCATCAGAGACAAAGGTAAAATTATATTTTTCTCTCTAAGGGGTTTCAAATAGAGTATGGGTATCATAAATGAATTATGATCTTATATGGATTTAATATTCAATTATGGAAGAATCAAATGAATGAATTCCTAATATTATTAGTAATGGAGGGATTTATAGTTGTAATTCATGGTATTTCGGCCACTATGGACATTGGTGCTTTATATGAAGATGGATGAATGGAAATGGATGTTGACACAAAAGGAAGGAATTATCCAGGGGGATACAATCCCCTTAAATATATATGAAGGTGATGTATTCTAAGAAATAAAATTATTTGTTGGTACTATTGGTATATATTTATGAGGGTGACTCAAAAGTTAGAGAAGAAAAACTGTATGTTTTACTGAACAAGTATAAGGATCTTAGTATGCACACTAAAAAATAATTTTATATAATGATGTATAGATCAAGGCCATTAGAAACATCACTAGTAATATGGATATGATGATTAAAATATATATGAATTCATGTAATTACTTTCATCAAATTTAAAAAGAGTAAAATTAAAGATCAAAGGGAAACTACCAGTTGGACAATTTTTCTCTGGAATAATGGAAATAGTGTAGAAAGGTGCCCCAAAAAGTGTTAAAATGATTTTGAGGATTAATTTTAAATTCCCATGAGTAAATATTCATCCTATGTGAAATTTATGAAAATTTATAAAATAAATTTCTTCAATAGTAAGAATATCCTTTGATAAAAAAATGATAGTTCATAAGAATAAGATGTTGAAGAGTGTGATAAATGAAAATATCATGGATAAAATCCAATGGTTTCTATTATTGGTCTCTCCTAGAAAAGGGAAGAATGATACAATGATGAAGAAGAAATAAAAGGATGTTTTGATATGCAGACTGAATTAGAGGACGCTCTTGAGGAGATAAATGTTTTGAGAGCCATAATGAAGAAATCCAAAAAAATATTCTTTATGAAAAACATTACCTGTATAAATAGGGAGAATATAAGTGTGATTTTAATGATGAGATAGAAAAAATGATGTCTTGAGAGCCAGAGTGTTCAAAAAGGGTATTAAAGAAATGTGAAAAATAAATGACCAAAAAATAAAACATGATATTTTAACTAACATTGAAAAATATAAAATCAAATGTATCAATGAACTTGGAGATGAATTAATTTTCCTGTTATAAAGTATGAAGTTTAGAGAAAAACTATTGAATATATATATAACATCATGATAGTATATCATTTACAAAACAATAAATATGCAAGTGGATCATAGAGGAGAAACAGAATAGAATTAAAAGGGAAATCCAAATGATATGGATGGTAGGGGATTGTTAGAAAACAAAAAGAAATAATGGTTTAAATATGACCAGAGGCACCTTCTAAGAGATATAAGAATGATTTTGTTTTGAATCATAACAAGGATATTTAGATAACCCAAGGGAAAACGAGTAGTTCAGTATTGACACATAAGAATGCACCACGCAAGATATGTTATTATTGTGAGAAGATGAGATACATAGAAAATGTATGCTTAATAGGTATGAGATAGAAAATATAAATATACAAATAACAAAATCCATATGGAGCTCAGTATTCTTGTACATAAATAGGTGTTCATTGTTTCTTGTTGGAAAGATTCTGCCACATGGAAATATATTTCCCATCTGTAATGTAGAGAAATGTGCCGAAGCTGACTGAATGTTTTCATTTCTAACAGTTCAATGTATCATCGAATAAATCAAAAATGAAAAATAAATTTTTATCTTTTTATAATGAATTCATACCACAATACTCCATGGAGAAATATATATTATTAATCGATGTAAAGTATATTGTTAAAAACATGAATAAAAAAGAAAAGTGATGACTAGGTAGTGGTTGTGAATATTTATTATAATGTTTCATATCATTCTGTTGTACATATCCTTGATAGTTAATGTAAATCCCGTATGATATATAGTAATAATCTTTTCTTAGGAATAAAATATAACCAGGAAGTTTGTGTCAAATTTAGAAATGAAGAAGTCTGGAATATAATTGTCTCAAGAAAATCAAAATTGGGGTTTGATGAAATGAGACCTATTGATGTCTTAGTTATTTATGGACTCATTCTAAACATTAATAGTTTTAGTTAACTATGTTTCTTGGGAAATTCTATAATATTTACTAATAACATTTGTATAATTAATTTAAGACATGGTTAATATTTTCTATGGTTAAAAAGAACAATGTTGAATATCTACCATGTATGTGGAGAAGAAGATATTTGCTTTTTATATAGAGTGGAAGAAAATAGGTAGTTGTATAAATGACTGGGCCATACATGCCAACCATCCCAGGAGAATCATGTAAAATGTGATGATACTATATATATAACTAATATATCATGTGATCGTACTCATATATATGATTCTTTTAAACAAGGGAATATCTTCAGAGAGACGTACAAGTTAAAAGACAAAAAATTCAACATGATTAATTTAATTAGTGCATAAAGGGGTATGTAGAAATATATCACCATGATAAATTGATGGTAAGAGGTATTATATTATTTTATTTGATTATTTTAGTAGGACTCAATAAGAAAGATTCATTTTCTTATCAGTATGATGTGTTTAGTTTCATAAAACAATACCAGAGGGAATGTAAATGGATGATTTGACATAAGATTTTCACGTTTCATACTAATAATGGTATAGAATTCAAAAATAGAAAAGTGGAATATTATCTTATATTTCATGGTATTAGGAATAATATTTCTGTATTTCGAACTCCACTACAGTATAGAGTGGTTGATAAGAGACATCAGATTATCAAAATCATGGATAGAACTTTTATTATTTGTAAATATCATATGAGATAAATTCTAGAAGGAAGCAATCCTTATATTAGTCTAAATTACTATTAGGGAACCATTATTTCTACAGGAATAGAATACGTAATACGAGATGTGGTATTAAAAGACTCCAAAAACTGAAATAAATTCGAATATTTAGAATTAATTGTTTTATTCTCAATAGGTAAAAACATGATAAATTAGAATCATGTGGAGATGAGGGGATATTTCTAGGATATCATGCAATTATAAAAGTATTAAATGTTTTAATAAGAGGTTTAGAAGTGTATTTGAGAAAAATTATGTGACTAATGTTGGGAATGCATAGAATCTTCCCCAAATGAATAATAATTTCAGATGGATAGTTGTAACATCATGAGATTTTTTGAAATATTATTTTTCAATTTAAAATAATCTTTTGATTTTTTTTCATTTTTTATAAACAACTGAATATATGTTTTTATTTAAAAGAAATATGTTTGGATTTTCATTATACATGAAACCATGTTATTATTACAATAAAATCAACACGTTTATACTCTTATGGTATACACAACACTATATATGTATTATATTTCACACAATACTAAATCACTTCGATAGCTTGTGTTACATGAAATGCCTAATTTTTACCGAACTAAAATATTCAAAAAATATAATTATTTAAATATTGATATATCTACCACCTAGATTTTGGATTTTATGTTATGAATAATATTAAATAAATTATGAAAATATTATTTACACATGAATATAAAATAAATCTTTTGGTTATCAATTAGTATAAGTGAATGAACTAACTATTTGAAAATAACGATAATACATTTCTTAGAAAATTATTTTTCCCATGATGAAAATATCTTATATCAGTAAATTTAAAAATACTTTTTTGGTTAATTATTAAAATAAAATTTATATATTATATATTAAATAAATATTTCAATACTTATATAATATATTTATAGGTACAATATAATAATAAATCCAATTCTATGAATATAAATATCTATTTTTTTAAAGAAGAAAATTTAACCACCATTTAATGAAGAACCCATTGGAAATATGATTTTGAAACATTAATAATTTTTTTTGAGAACAAAATATTTATTTCTTATATATTAATATCAATGTTTACTTTGGGTGAATTTTTGGTTTTTTCTAAGAAGATTTATTACTTGATGAATAGTGAAAACAGAAAATTTTAATTAAAAACTACATTATCATTTAATTTATTTATATAGATAAATTATTTATTAATTTATTTTGAAATTATAATTATATAAATCATGCATTACTTAATCTAATTTATGTCATTGAAACCAATTTGACAAATATTTTCATAATAAAACATTTTGATTTTATTGGGCTTATCAATTTAAAAAGCCGCATTGGCATCTTATCTCTATGATTAATTTTAAATTAATTTCTACCAAATATGTTATTAGACATTGGAAGAAATGAATTCCATAATTAGAATCATAAAATTTTATATTTTCAAATATGTTCAACTAATTTTTTACATAAAACATTATTAAATGTGATTAAAAGTAATTTTAGCATTTAAGAGAAAAAATTAGATTAACAAATGAATAAGCCTTAAGCATTAAGTCCAAATTGACCTATAAACTAGTACACAATCCATTAATTGTACATATTTTTACTATATAATCCTTATTTCTAATTATAACAATTATTGGAGCTATATTACATGGTAAAATCATGGTTGGAATTCCCTTTTCAAAAAACCAATATGAATTCCATTCCTCCTCCACTAAAAAGAAACCAACCCATCATAATTATCCACATATAGAAATATATTTTTAAAGAAACAAATATTATAAAAAACTAAAAATCCCTCACATAATCATATAATTCTTACTTTGGTTATAAATCCAACCATGGAAGCCCTTTTGTGAAAGCCAAGTGGAGTTACCCAATGAAGAGGTAGCACCCTTCCTTTAGCTCTAATTTTCTATTTTCAATCACTATACATACACTATTATTATTCCATGATTATATTATGAGCTAAATATAATGAAAATACAAATATTGTTTAAATCTAGGGGTTTCACATACACTTACACAAACTTTCATTTAATGGCTAATGAACATACTGTTCATGTGTATGATGAACAATCGCCTCATGAAACAATACTGTTCTTTTTTACATTACTACATATAATGGATTTGAATTATGATAGAAACTATGTTTTATAAGATATATATGATATTTTGGATTTATTTATGATTCTATTTTTATTATATATCACATATGTTCATGCAATGCAGTTTCTGTGAAAATGATAAATTAATTTGGGGATGTATGGACTACAACATCCTTAAAGTGATGTCATTCATTCAAACATTTCATGGAATGTATTAAGGATGAGTTTTTTGAATTTATATGATATATATGACATAATAATTATTATATTATGATATTATATAAATATATAAGTCCTTTATTTTATTTAAATACAATAATAAAATAGAAACAATGTTCATGGAAACGTATGACCTACCATCTCAATGATCGATGTATTCTATATCATATTTATATATTTTATAGACTATTATAAATACATATATAGTGAATATAGATTATATTATTATCATGGTTTAAATTTTTTAAATAATTAAATCATTATCTATGTAAGCATACCAAGATTAACAAGACAAACCATATATGAAAAACAATGAGAATATTACCTGAAACGTAATATTAACTTGGAGTTGTTAATAAATAGACAACAAAAGTCATAAAATATAATACATGGTATTAGATAATAATAATATTATTGTATATAAGATTTATAATAAAAATATATTTTGTTCTTGGGAGGATTGAATGTGTATGAAGAATGTCGAGACTTAAGGTAGGGGTTTTCCCATCTCAGGTTTAATTAACCGTGATATACATTCAATGCTCACCACTTCATTATTTTGAGAGGTTTATATACAACCCATGAATGTATTATATTATAAATATTTTTAAATTTATTGTTATTAACATATCCATTTTTTCATCTCCATTTCATGGGGTTTTTGTTTCAAATGTTACGAAATCAGTAAAGTAGTTTTGTGTTAATTTTCCTTCATTGAGACACATGTCATGTTATGCACCTATATTTTTTATGAGGTTTATATAATTAAATTGAAATTAAAATTTAATAATTATATTATATTCATGATATTATAAGCTTAATTTAATATTATTCACTTTTGGGGATCATTATTTAATGTTACCAATGTGGTAACAATTTACTACTACAATGTCATTGTTTATCGATATTGTTTATGATTTCGCTTCCATTGATGAAATATATAGATCCATCACTCTAAAACCCAAATTGAGTTTCTTATCCTTTGTTTATTAATGATATCTTCATTTATTGGTACCATTTTTATAATATATAGTACTTAATATAATTGATAAATTGTTTTTAGTAAAATTTGAACTTATCTTTTCCTTTATTAAACAATATATTATTATTCAAAACCCCATTTTATAAAAATATTTTTACTTTTTTAAGTTTACAATGTTTTTATAATGTTTTCATGCTTTCTATATAAGTTTTATATGTACTTTTGGAGAATAATATTTTCAAAATTCATTATGTTTTAAAGATCAATTTTCAAAGCTGAAAATATATTTTCATCATCCAATGTTTTAAATGACTTTTTACAATTCTTTTATAATTTTTAAATTTTTTCAAACAAAATGATTTTCAAAATTTTGTATGATATAAAATTTGTTATTCCTAGTGAATTTTAAAAATTATTTTCCATCTAATAGTAAATCGTTTGTTATATTTTATTCTTTATAATGAATCTCATTCACAGACACCATTCATACTATTTTTCAGAATGGTTTATGGTTTATATGTTTTATATTTATGAAACATGTTTCTCTTCAACAGGTTTTACCATGACAAATTCAAATGAAACGTACTTCCTTGCATGGTTTATTCTAGTATTAAATTATAACAAAACTTATTTATTTTCCATAGGTTTTGATATGATAAATATTTATCATACCCATTTAATTTCATGGGATATGATATGATGTTTATAAATCTCAACACATTTTATGGGTTATGATAGGAAGGTTATTTTTTGGAACATATATATATGATATCATTATGAGAAGGGTGGGACCAATATCTACCTCTACTAAATTGGGTAAGTATTTATATATTATGAGATAGAAATGGATTTAATGAGGAGTGAACTAAGTTATGAAATACAAGTCTAGAACAAGGAGTGATCTCAGATTAGTAATACAAGGCTGGAACGGAAAGTGAACCCAGTTTGGTAATATAGGTATGAAATAGGATGTAAACCTGTTTCAGTAATACATATATGGAACTAGAAGTGAACCCTATTTAGTAATACATGTACGGAAAAAGGAGTGTACTCAATTCATTAATATTGGAATTGAATTAAAATTTAACTTGGTTCAATAATATAGAACAATAATGATGAGTGAACTTTGTTTAGTAATACAAATATGGAACATGAAGTGAACCTGATTCAATAATTCATGGACGAAATGGGAAGGGAACCTAGTTTAGTAAAGTAGATCACCATGTAAGATGATCTAGGGAGTGACCCATGACTACTAACTTGGTTTGGGGTGTAAACATATTCCACTAAAATTTCCTTGGAATTAAGAATTAATTTTCATGGAAACAATAATTGTATATTTACGTGTCTACCACAAATTATATGTAACATTCCAATGTTTTTATCTCATAGATAATTCTCTTCATTCATGAATATATCATGTACAATGAACTGGAATCCTTTATTCCAAGATTGATGATTTTTTTCTTTGATATTCAAGGTATTATTTTTTCAATGTTATAGAGATGTTATAATACCCACATGCTTATGTTATGATTAATTATCCCCTTTTTAACCCTTATAGAACATCTGAGTGCACCCTTTTATAATATTCCATTTACACAAGTTATGGAGAATGTTTTTATGTTGTAAAACTAAAGGGAAAGATATTAATGGTAGATGTTGACTATGTTTCACCAAGATAAAAAATTATTTTATCATGTTTCAGAATAAAAAAAATTATCATTCTCGGGCATTTATTTTTTTACAGTGATGAATGTTCATTTAAAAATGATTCAATATAATTTTATGTTAGTATTAGGTCATTTTATTTCGTATCAAATGAATTCTTTAGTCAACCATTGTAAATTGGTATGAGATACCCATACAAGGATTCCCAGTGATTTTTATATAGATATATCTAGGGATGTATCTTTGGACAATCCTATGGTGTCATAGGTAGGTGTAATAATTTTGTTATCCTCTAAATGCATTTTAATGAATATCTGATTGTCTATAATGAAAATTGATCCTCACAATATTAATTATTGTTAATTTCAACTACAGAAACTAGAAATAACTTGGTTAATAATGAATGAAATGGGGAATTTTCTGATGAGAAGTCAAGCGGGATAAGAACTCAAAATAAGGATGTTGTGATAATGCCTAATCAGTTTTCACAGAACATGATTAATTTTGTGTACATTAAAAAAATATTAGAATCACTATAAAATAGTAGGAAGTAGTTTAATGAGATTTTTTGTATTGAAGTCCATGGAGGAAAGAATATTTTGTTTTTTTTCTGTCTCCAAAATAATGAAATAATCCCCTATGCATTTCATATTTGAATAAAAAGATGCTTTTTTATGGAAAAGAAGGACACATATCAAGTATCTAGAAATGAAAAATGAAGAGTTTGGTTAAAAAAATAGAGGGGAATATTAGCCTCCTTAAGCCATCATAAAAGGATAAATACTCTAAAAATATAACTAATGGACATTGTGAAATTCTATGTCCCAAGGTATCCTCATGAAGGGAATTATCATAGTTGTATAAGTAATGATTCATTCACTAGTGATGATGATTCTATAGGTAAAATATGAAAGGAATGTGGCTTTAAGTAATATGATGAGGACACCTTGTTAACAGATTAAGGATGGAGTACAATAGTAGATGTCTTTATGTATTTTGATTCATGAATTATGTTATATGAATGGTGAAATATATAAGTATGGTTCAATTTAATGTTTTTATAAAGGATTTATAAGAATATGTTGAATCGTTCTAATAGACCATAAAATTTATTTCATTGCAAGGCGATGTTCATGTGAGACACATGATTAAGGGAATGAAAACCATTAATATGTCCCTTATATTAATATAATGATGTCTATATAAGGATATGATTGATATGAGTAAGTAAATTTGACGGTACTAATTACCTAGGAACAAAATAATAATTAGTTAAAAAGTCATTTGTGGTGTCATTGATGAAGTTTTCAACATTTTTGAATTTAATTAATATATATAATAAACATTGGAATGAGGAAACATTCTGGTTTTAAATAATTATTTGAGATAATTTAGGTCATTACCATGTTTAAAGATAATAAACGATAAAGGTTTTCACTTGTATGGTATGTGAAAACAAGATCTTCTTTACGATATAATGGGGATTAATGAAATGTTTTATGAGAAATTTAGGGAACCTATTTCTATTGTTTTTGAATTCCATATTTTGTATTGGTTATAAGGATAACCATTTATGGACTTGATTATATTAAACTTCAAAAGATGTTTTATTGATTAAATTATTACAAAAAAATATTATGATTTATGAATATTGGATAACATATGATAACCATTTTGTTTTGAGGCTAACTAGAGAAATATGTTTTTACATACCATTTTATTTATGGATATCCAGATATGTTAATGATTCATTAACGGAAATGTCCCCTTCATTTCATTAAATAAGAGAAAAAGTATAATTTGATCACGTCCCAATAAATGGTAATGTTATCTTCAAATCATGTAATTATATCATATAGGAAAATTAATCTCTTTTGGAAATTTTGTGTTGAATTAATTTTTGTTTAGATATAATTATTTTTATGATATTGATATCCCTACTAAATCCTCATTGGGTAGTGGATTTTGTTTTTTTAACATTCTCCTAACTATGATCACTATCACTCTCCATCAAATAGTAATGGTTGGATTTATCTTCCACGTCCATGTTTTTACTTTTCATATATTTTTTATTAAATGGAAACCTAGTTATGATTTATTTTGTGTAGCCTTCATGTCTCTAAAACCCCCTTTTTAATGTATGTTTAAGTATTCATTTTTATAATCTGGGTTTCTAGAATTGAATCTATTTTGTAGTACACTATTAATAGCCCAAATGAATTTTGGGGGATAAATTCCATTTATGGGAGGTAGAATGTTACACCTCAATATTTTGTGAAATATATTTTCTGAATTAATTTAATCATTTTTATATTTTCAATTCACATAATAATAAATATGTATTTCTATATAAAAGCACTATGTTTGGATTGCATTTAATGCAACAATTAGTTTATCTTGCCCTAAAAACAACTGTAATATTATCATGTGATACACATAAAACATTGTTTTTGTAGTGTCAGATATAATAATGAGTCCCTTCATCATTTTTCATTACATATATGACCGGGTTTTTACCGAAATACTATTAATATGATTATTAAAATATTATTATAGCTATTACCTAGCCATTAGAATAGATGTAATAAATAATATTAGCTAAATTGTGAAAATATTATTTGAACCTGTATATAAAATTAATACATTGGTAATTAATTATTATAATTAAATGAATGAAATCTTTGAGAATAATGAAATTACATTTCTAAGAAGACTATTTATCTACATAAAAATAATAGTTTACATCAGTAAATTAAACAAAATATATTTTTCTAATGTTTAAATATAATTTATATATAATATAATAATTAATTATTTTTTATACTCATCCAATATATTTCATAGGTAAAACATAACAATAAAAAAAATGATGTATACAAAGATGTATTTTTATAAAATTTAATTTTACCACCTTTTGATGGAGAATCCAGTTTAAATATGTTATTTGGAACATTTATAATTTCTATTTGAAAAGTTAAAATTCATTTTTTCATTATTAATATCAAAATTTACACTTGTGGAATTTTGGATATTTTTTTCAGAAGTTTCATTTTTTGAGGAATATTGAAAACCACTAGATTTTAATTCAAAAATAATTTTTTCTAATTTATTTATATACATATATTATGTTATAACTTGGATTTAAATTATAAATATATAAATTATACATCACTTAATACATATTATATCATTTTAATCAATTTCTCACTGAAATTAGATATAAAAACATATAAGACACTTGGACCATTTATCTTTTAAAAACCTGCATTATAGTCTCACATACAGGTTTAATTTTAAATTAAATTCTTGCCATTATTTTGATGAAATTTGGAAAAATTAAATTCCAAATTTTGGATAATAATAATTTACAATGTCTAATATAGTTAAAATAATTTTCTACCTAAAATATTAGTGACTGTGATTAAAATAAATTACAACAATTATGAGAAAAATTATATTAAAAAACAACTAAACATTAAACCTATGTTCCAAAATAACCTTGAAAATATTCCAAAAATCATTTTATATTCATATATCTACCATATAATCCAATGGATATAATTTATACCACTATTGTTTTCACTTTACTTGAGAAAAATGCGGTTGGAAATACCTTTTAAAAAATTTAGCAGAATTCCACTCCACTATAAAAAAGAAGTCAACCCACCAAATTATTCAAACCACTCAAGCCCTTTGTCACACAAAAAAACTGATCAAATAATCTAAAAAATCAATCCCCTCATACTAGAATCTGAATTTTTTGATGATCTTCAACCATGTAATCCCATTGATGTAAACCAAGGGGAATTACCCAAAGAAGAGGTAACAAACATTCTCAAGCTTAATTGTCTTATTTTCATTTCATCCCCCTAAAATATCCTTTTTCATGATTATTTAACATTAATATTATCCTAAATATATTATATTTTTTATTATACATTTTAGACATAAAATTAAACACACATCCAAATAATGTGTAAAAACCCTAATGTTCTTGTGTACGAAACACCATCACCTCCTGAAATAATGTTGTTCATTTTTCCTTTACGAGCTATCATGATTGGTTATTATGATGGATAATATAATTTTATTTAAAATATATTATATTTATGATGTATTTATGCTTCTTTAATTATTATATAATGCATTCCATTAGGATTACAATTTTTCTAAATACGATGACATTGTTTGTGGACGTGTGGACTACCACCTCCTCAATGTGATATGATTCTTTCACACAATGTATGGAATGTATTAGGGACAAGATTTGTGAACATATATGATTTATATGAAATAATAATTCCAAAATAATTATATAATATATATATATATATATATTTCATTTTCTTACTTTCATTCAATTTGAAAACAAAACATAAATATCATTCTGTAGTACATATGACATGCCTTCTCCATGAACGTTTTATTCCATTTCAAATTTATATATTGTATTTATTTTTATATAAATTGTATAAATAATATATATGTTATTTCTATCATTTTTTACATTATGTAAATAAGTAAATAATTATCCTATTAAAATAATCATGAATAATAATCCAAAATATATACGAAAAATAAAGATGATATTACCTACAACATAACATTAACATGGAGTTGATAATAAATGGTTAATATAATGTCATAAACAAATAATATATGGTATTATATATTATAATATATTTATGATTACTTTTTATAATAAACATATATTTACTATACATTATGATTTAACATGTACAAATAATTTGAAGATTGATGGTACGAGCTTTCTCATGTCACTTTTTATTATCAGTGAGATACATGTTAAGTTCACCCCTCATTTATTTTGTATGTTGTATGCACATACAATGATTATATTATAATATATATAGAAATAAATTTTTTGTTATTTACATATCCATTTTATTATCTGTCTTTCATGGGGTATATGATTCAAAATTTAATAATTCAATAAAGTTTCTCTATCTCAAATTTGCAATCTTTGTGACATAGGTCATGTTATGCACCTATATTTTTATATGATGTGTATGTTATTAAATTGAAATGGTATATGATGAATTTATATTTTTCTCATGTTACTATAAGATTCATTTAATGTTATTGTACGATAGGGATCATGATTTAATGGTACCAAATTGTTAAATATTTACTTCTATAATCTCATAATTTATCATGATTCATTATGATTAGGATTACATTGATGAAATACTATGATTCATATCTCATGAAATACACTGAATTATCTTCTACTCTAGTTATTCATGGAACATTCTTGTATTAGAACCATTTTTCACACTTTGGTAATTAATATAATTAAAAATGTGTTTTTAGGAAAATATTCCATTATCTCTTTCATCATTCAGAAATAAGTATTATTTCAAAACCATGTTTTATAAAAATATTTTCAATATAATATATATTTATAATGGTTTGAAATGTTTTATAAATATCTTTTTATGTTATCAAATTATTTTCAATGATAAGGGTTTCAATGTGCATTATTTTTTAAAGAATGTTTTTTAAATCCAAAAATATACATTCCCCAAGAAATGATTTAAATTATTTTTTCATGATTAATTTACATGTTTTCATGTGGATTCAATGAAAAGGATTTTGAAAACAATATATTTTTTAAAAATTAATCTTTTAAGTGATATTTTAGAATCCTTCTCCATCAATGATGAAATCCTTGGTTATATTCTATGCTTTACTAGGGATATGATTCAAAGACACCATTTATATAATTTATCTAAATGGTTTATTTTTTGATGAATTGATGTTTAAGAAACCCATCTCTCTTAAATGGGTTATACCATGATAAATTATTATGAAACCCGATTCCTTTAATAGGTTATTTTAATATGAAAGTATTATGAATCCTATCTATATTTCATAGGGTATGATGTGATTAATTTTTATGATACACATTTCATTTTATGGGTTATGATGTGATGTTTATAAAATATGTATCCTTTTATGGGTCATGATAATATGAATTTGGGAAAACACATGTAAAATCTATGAAATATTTTATGGTTATTTTTCATTTAATTTACAATATTTCTTTGTTTTGGGGGTTTTCCATTCATTTTGGTGCAAATGGTGGGTTTTCAAAATTTTGGCCAAACTGTAAGCCGATATCCATATTTAAAAATAAATTTTGTTTATTTTATTATTACTTCATTTTTCAAAATTTTATACCCATTCCACTTTCTAATTCACATCCCCTGGTTTATTAAAACCACCATATCAATTTGGACCCCATAATAATCCATAATAATGATGGATTTTGGTTTTCTGTGAAGGTCTTGGGCCAGCCCGATAGCCAATTTACTGCATTAATTTATTGAATATTTAATATATGGTTGAATTTTTAAGGTTTTTAGGTGATTACAACTCTCACCCAAGACCCCATTCCCAAGGATAGCTCCCATGCTCTCCTCCACCTCTTTAGAGCTCATCTCCCCCGTAGAGTAGGGTGATCTTTCTTAATTATTTTTAAATCACCCAGATTTGAATAGGTAAAATGTTTCTTTCATAACTCCTTAAATTTTCAATATTTTCTCTCCAAATTTAGTTTCTAATTGATGTTATTTGACTCCTACGAGCCTCCCAACTAGTTTTGGTTACTTCATGATTGAACTATTGGTTGATTTGGGCCTATTTCCTCAAGATTTCTTTGAGTATGTGTTTCTATCTTATTTTCCTTCATTCTCCTTAGGTTTTCCACCCTCTTTCATGAAAATATAAAATTTACATAATTTAGGGTTCGAACCTAGGGTTTGATTTGGTGTCTTTCTGGACAAATATTTGGGTTTTAGGATGGATTTCACATCTTTTTAGTGCAACAATGGTGCGGCTGATGTTTACACCATTATTTGGGGGTTTTGATTCAAAAGGTAGGTGATTACATTTGTAATCAATTTGTTATGAATTATCATGATTGATTTAATTATTTTGAATGTTTCTCATATGTTGTGCATTGTGAGAAAACCATTTTTGATGGATTTTTTTATGCGGTTAATTTTATAGTTTCACTTTGTTTCAAATTTGTTGTTTTCCAATTGTAAACAATGTGGTAATATTTGGGTTGATGTTATAAATAATGAAAGTGGATTCCTAAAAATTTTTTGGTCTTCCAATTCTGTTGTGGTAGGGTATTTGTATTCTTTTGGGTTTGAAATAGGGTTTTTTAATAGGTTTTATGTGTAAAACCTTGTTTCACTCCTTGAACATGTTTTATGAAATTTTGTGTTTTTCTTGTGTATTTTTCTGGTATAATTTGAGGTGATATTATAGTACTTTATAATGGATTAATACATGCTTAAAGGTCTTAAAATACTAATTTGGAAGGGACATGGGGAGATCTTGGCTTTGGAATGGGGTTTTTGAAATGGGTTTTTTGTGTAAGACATTGTTATAGAATATGGATTGTTTTTTAAAAATTGAAAATGTTTTATTTGGTTAAAAAAGTGGGAAAAGGGTGTATATGTATTGTTTGTGTGAGTGTGTTCATCTAATATGGCTTTTTAAAGGTAACATGTTTATTTAAGATGCCAAATATTTTCAGATTGTTTTATAAATTTCTGAAATGTTTTATCAAATGGAAAGAGAGTGGTTAAACATGTTAGTGGGATGTTTTTTGTGAGTGTGATGTGACAAATGAATTTTTTGATGAAAGAAGTATTATGTGATGTGTTTTGGGATGTTATGAGAGGTGGACTATCTTTTAAATGTATTATAATTTTTTAATGGATTTGTGAAGTGTTAATGAAATGTGAACAGTGTTGGGGGCTATTTGTGTGTGATTATGATTTCAAAATGCATATGAATGAAAAAGTGGATTATGTGACTTGCGTGATATACATGTTGGATGTTTGGGGAATGTGTGATGTGGATTTGGTATTTTCATTTGAAAATTATATTTCTTGACTTTTTGAACTTTCTTGTTCACAAAAGGGAAACCTAGGTGTCTATGTTGGTGTATGTGTTCAAGTATGGTAGTGATCCCATGGGGTTTGGTCTTTTTTTCATGTAGAAAGTTTGATTGTTACAACACTAACTAAACTACTATGATGATGATGATTATGATGATGGGGGACCACTAGTTTATGGTCGTGCTCCCTACTAATGGCTTGGGTTCATGATAATTAATATTGTAACGGTTACTCTCACCGAGATGCGAGGTACCAAGGACCCATATCGAGTTAGTGACTATGGGTTAATTTCACATTGATTATGCCCATTAGTTAAATTTTTATTACTATTGGAATACAATATGGTTGGATGGTTAAATCAATAGCATTAAAATTATTTTTAAAAGTGATTATTCTTTAAAATATCCCACTTCAAAACTGCCTTCATTTTTCTTGCATCTTTTAGAAATTGTCACTAGAATTTCATGTCTTGAAAACATTTAAGCTTTTCATCATTGAATGTTTATCACATGGAATCACTTAGTGGTGGTATCCTACTCAGATTTAGCTCATACCCTACTTACCGCTTTGGGTGTATGTAGACTTGTTTATTTTTTCCACAGGTTTGGGTAAAACTTTTGTTCCAATGGTTCGGGGTTTTAGTGGTCCATCGTGATGCAGTGTTGTAGAGATGGCTTGAGGGAAGTTCCAATCACCATGTGTAGGTTCTTGGGATGTCCTTTATTATTTTATCCATTTGTTATAGTATTTTATAGTTTTTTAAAACCTTGTAATTCAAATATTAAATTTTTTAAAAGATGGTTTGGTTAGAGAAATCCAGATTGGTTTTATTGGACTTGTTTGTCATTGTATATTTTTAAACACGGGTAAATCATTCCCAATTTTCATTTTATGATCCACAAGCACTTATTTAACCCCATTGGGATCAGGAATTCCCTTTGGGCCTTGTCACAAGCTATGTTTAAGGCCATTTTATATGGTGACTAGATTCCGTTCATGAAAAAATGGTATCAAAGGAGGTTTTCCCTTTTGAGTCGTGACATTTGGGGAAAAGTCTGGATAGTCTGGATTTAGGACTATCAGGACTTAAAATTCCAGTTATGGGTAGTGTTCCTGGCTAGCACACACCATGATAGGATTCACGTTGCTAAGGGATGTCGGGATTTGTCTGAGTCCTTTGGTTTTCTTTGATTGATGATGATAGGGGGAAATGAAAAGAGAGTTGGGTTAATAGTCTCAGTGAGCTCGCAAGGGTTGAAAATCTATGTGGAGGCAGGGATATTTCCCAAGAGCACTATCCATGACATTGAATTTATTTGTGTATGGATTCCAACCATATGTCCAAGTCACCCACTGAAACTAGTTTCCTATCATATTGTCTTGTGTTCTTTAGTTTTGAAAATTAGAAATTTGGTTTTAAAGAAAAAATAACTTCTTTTATGATGAATAAATTTTTAGCAAAAAGATTTTCTAATACAGAGGAAATTTATTGATTTATGAAATAGTGGAACTAAATTTTCATATCTTTTTTGAAATGGAAAATGGTGTGTCTACACCTCTTTTTAATGAAAGAAATTATGTTAAAGTTGGTTTTGAAAAAGTTTTCCTAATAAGGTTTTATAAACTATAGGAAAGTGTATTAATGTGATGAGATGTTTTTAAATTTATGTATATGAATTGAAACTGAGTATTCATTTTAATTATTAGGATTCTGATTCCATGGTTAGCATTCTTGAGTGAAAGGAAATATTTGTTGATTGTTTTTGTATTGAAAAGTGGACGGAATTTTTGTTTTAACCTTTGGTATTTTCGTGAGACACCACATGCATGGAGTTATATGAAATAATGGATGGATAATCATATGTATAGATGTGTTCCAGGATGGATATGTGGAGGGTGCCCAGTGTGGTACAGAAACATGCATGTGTGCGGCCCATGGGCTACCATGGGTGGATACGCTAACTGCTGAAACGTTTGTTTTCAAAGAAATGTTTTTAAATGGAAACTTTATGTCTTGATGAATGGTTTGGTATGGTGTGTATTATGTGTTTTTGAAAATGTAGATGTTTTGGAATGTTTTCAGTCCAAGAATTCCTTTTTTTTGAACCCCGTTTTGGGTTTCTATTTGGTCGGTAAGTTGGGTTGAAGGACTTGTTAGTGGTCTCTTTGGAGAAATACTTCAGGATGAATTTATGGTGATTCCATTCATGTGTTTGGATATAGTTTGTGGCAAGTCGTGACCAATGGAATAGCTTGGTTTGATCCTTGGGTTTTCTCATTGGATAAGGTAAACCCCATTATGGGTTTGTGCACTACTAAAGTTCAACCCAGATTGTTTCTCCATTGGAAAATCCTCCAGTTGATCAATATAATTAATATTTTCTCAAGATTTGTAGAAATAGTATACACACTTTCCTTTTTAGTTTTTCATATCCTTTTATAGTGGGAGAGTACTAGTGGAAGGTTGAAAGAGACCTTAGTTTCTTAAGTTACTTGATTTGTCAAGGTGGAAGTAGTCTGGGGTTGTTCGTGGGGATGAGTATCGGGATAGTGTCTAAGAGGGCCTATGAGTCCTTTGTAGTCTCTTTGAAGTATGGGTTTATGTTAAACCATCAATGTAAGAAATATGGACATGATAGGATATTAGGGCCATTTTATAGAATTATGTGATTTTTGGGGATGTTGCATAAGCCCCCCTCAATTTCTTATGTCTATTAGTTGCATTGGTCTTGTTTGGTGACGCATTTGTGATATCACATGCTCGTTCGTCTGTAAAGGTGATGTTGTAATATCTTATGTGTGTCTTTGTTTTTTCATAAGTGTGTATCCTTTTGGTAAATTCTGACATCATTTTTTAAGATGAATCTGTTTCTATATATCATTTCCTCCTTACATTTCTCATCTGAAGAAACTAGGGGTGATGTGTGTGCATCTTCTCTGCCAATGTTTTATTGAAATGTAGGGTGAAGGAAAGATGTGTATGGAGTGTGTTATGTCTTGGAAGACTTGTCTGGGAATGTGGTGTAGTTTTTTGTGGCCTAGATATAAGAAATTACATACATGTATTTCCTAATCCTAAATTTGAAGGCCGAAGATGCTTTGATCTTTTTTGATCCAACCATAGGCCCCAGAGTGAAGTTGGCGCATAGTAAGGGGAAGTCCTAGGGTCATTAAAAACCTAGTACAATGTCTTATAGTTAGTATTAATGTCAATAATAGTTTAAACCTCGAGTTTCATTGCCTTTATTGTGTTGTTCCCATTCATTGGAAAGAGGCATAGGGCCTTAGGCCCATGTTATCACCCAATGCCATTCATTTCCCCTTTGGTTTCGATTGATTTTTTTGAGTATGGTTGGAAATTTGTCTATAAATGTTGGGCACATGGTTTGTGCATTTTTAGTAGTAACCATTCCCTAGAAAACCACACATGTAGAAGGATCCACATGGTTAGTGCATGGTTTCTCTAACATTACGGATTAACCGTGCAACCATCCCAACTCTTTAAATTGGGGTTCTTTCTATGTCGGCCCATAGTGGTTGGTTAAGATGGTTGATTATTTATGGTGGGGAGACCCACTATTATTCTCATATATGTTCCTTTGTAAATTTTAAATGGAGTTATACCCCTTGTACTGGTGAGTCCATTCAGGCCTCCTCCTATTAGTTCCTAGATCCTTTCTCAGAAAAAATTTAGTTGTCTCCTTTGGTGGGCAGCTCATTCGTGTCTCCTCATACTAGTAACTCAGATTGGTCCTTGGACTTGTCTTGGAAATAGTTAGTCTTGTTTAGAGCTATGTAACTACCTGTATTTTACATGGGTAATATTGGGAGTAGGGAACAACCAACAATCTGGTTAAGGAAAGATAAGTGTATCCATGTTCGTTGTTGTTGTTCGTTTTGGTAAATTGCAGGAATCTTGTTCGGATAGTGTCTGATGAGTTTTATTTTAGGATAAAATATAAATATACTTGACCATTGTAATAAGTGTTGTATGTTTTGGTTTGTGAGAGTATTCCTTCTTTTATTGATCAATTAGAGGTGTTTTTGCCTTTTTGGGGCAGGCGAAACATATGAAAGGAGTCCATTTTGGCCTTTCGGTTGGGTTTGTATTGTGCCTTTGGCCTTGCTATGGAATTAGGAATACAGAATGTTTTATGGTGGGGAGAATTTTCACATTAATTAAATATTTAAAAGGTATTTTTAATTTAATTTCCATTCTTTCTTTCCTTTGGGGGTTTCTGATTCATTTTGCTAGAAATTATGGTTTTTCAAAATTTGGGACAAACCATTTTGTCCATTTCCATATTTAAAAATACATTTTGTTTTTGTTATAACTCCTTAAATTTTCAACATTTTACACCCATTACACTTCCCAATTGGCATACACTATTATATTAAAACCACAATATCAATTTAGACCACATATGAATATATAATAATGATGGATTTGGGTTATATATAAAGGCGTTGGGTCAGCCCGAAAGCCCATTTCCTACTTTAAATTTTTTTTAATACTTAAATATCTCATTCAGTTTTTATGGGTTTTCAGTGATTCCAACTCTAACCCGAGCCCACATACCCAAGATGCGCTCTCATTCTTTCCTCTCCCTCTTTAGAGCTCATCTCCCATGCAGATTAGGGAGAATTCTCTTTATCATTATGAAATCTCCCAGATTTGAAGATGTAAAATGTTTCTTTTATAAATCCTTCATGTTTTACTCTTTTTACCAAAATTCAGTCCCCACATTAACTTCTATGACTCCTTCAATCCTCCCTTCCCGTTTTGGTTACTTCAAGATTCCACTTATTGGTGTATTTTGGCCAATTCTTCATGATTTATTCTAGTAAGTGTTTATCTCTTCATTTCCTTCATCCCACATAGAGTTTCCTCCCTCTTTAATGATGTTCTAAAATTTCTAGAAGTTAGGTTTCGAACCTAGGTTTTGATTTGGTGTCTTTTAGGTTAAATATTTGGGTTTTTGGTTGTATTTCACTTCCTTGAGATAAGGTGGTGGTGCAGTTGATGTTTCACACAAAGCATTGGGGGTTTTGATTCAAAAGGTAGGTGATTCCATTTTTAATCATTTTTTTGAGTTATCATGATTTATTTAATTATTTTGAATTTTCCTCATAGGCTGTGCATTATGAAAAAACCATTTTATTGTATTTTCTATTGTAGTAAATTTTATAGTTTCAATTTGGTTCAAATTGGGTGTTTTCCATGTGTAAACCTTGCGGTAATTTTTGGGATGATGTTATAATATATGAAAGTGGTTGTTTAATATTGTTTGTGATAAAAATTATGCTTTGGTAGGAAATTGGTGTGCTTTTGGGTTTAAAAGTGGGGTTTGAATAGATTTTATTTGTAAAATCTTATCTCACTCATTGAAAGTGTTTTATGAAAATGTGTGTTTTTCATGTGTATACTTTGTGGAATAATTTGTGGTGATTTTATATTACTTTGGAATGGTTTATTAGATGTTGAAATGGGATTCAAATCCTACTTTTTTAGGGTCTTGGTGTGATTTTATTTTTGAAAGGGGGTTTTGAAATGGGTTTTGTGTGCAAGGCATAGTTATACCCTTTGGGATTGTTTTGTGAAAATTGTAAATGTTTTATTTGATTAAAAAAAGTGGTAAAAGGGTTTATATGTACTATTTAGGTGAGTGTGTTTACCTAATATGGGTTTTTTATGGTAAATTGGTGATTTGAGATGTCAAACATTTTCTGAATGTTTTATAAATTGCTCAAATGTTTTATCAAATGGAAAGAGAGGGGCAAAACACGTAAGTGGGATGTTTTGTGTGAGTGTGATGAGAGACAAAATTTTTGTTGATTAATGAAGTATTATATGATGTGTGTGGGGGATTTTATGTCAGTTGAAATATAATGGAAAGGTTTAAAAAAAATTTAAAATATTTGTGGTAGTGTTGAAGAAATGTGAAAAGTTTTGTGTGCTATTTTGGTGTCAGTGTGATTTCAAAATGCATTTGAATGAAAAACTAGACTATATAACTTGTGTGATATACATGTGGGATTTTTGGTGAATGTGTGATGTGTATGTGGAATGTTCATGTTAAAATTATATTTCTTTACCTGTTGAAATTGTTTGAGCATAAGAGGGAAACCGAGGTATCTTTGTGGGTGGACGTGTATTAGTATGCTAGTGATCCCGTGGGGTTTGGCCTCAGTTTTTCTTATAATGTTTTATTCTTAAAACACTAATGAAAATGTGATAATGATGATGATGTGGCACTACTAGGTTATGGGTATTATCCTTACTAGTTTCTAGTGTGCATGAGAACGTATATTTTAATGGTTACTCTCACCGAGATTGAAGGTACCTGGGACGCACATCGTTCTAGTGTCTAGGGGTTACATTCCCATTTCTTGTGATCATTAATTAATTTATACTTACCATCGGCATATGGCATGGATTACTTGAAATTTTAGTACCATTGAAATTATTTTTAAATGTGTTTATTTTTTAAAATAACCCATTTAAAACTTCTTTTATTTAAGTTGCATGTTTTAGAAATTGTCACTAGCCTTTCATGTCTTGAAAACATGCATGCTTATTTCCTTTTAATTCTTTTCACATGGAATATCATAGTGGTGGTATCCTACTGGACTTTGGCTAACATCATACCTACACATTTTGATGTATGCAAAATTGGTTATTTTTTCAGCAGCTTCAGGTACAACTTTTGTACCAACGGTTTGGGTTTTTAGCGGTCCATTGTGATGTAGTGTTGTGGAGATGGATTGAGGGTGGTGCCTCTCACCATGTGGAGGTTCTTGGGATTTCTTTTTTGGTTTTATTAAATTTTTTGAGTCTTTGAGAGTTGTTCAAAACCATGTAATTTAGTTCTGAAATTTTACAAAAGAAAGTTTAGTTGAAAAATTGTAGATTGGATTTATTGGACATCTTTGTCATTGTATGTTTATAAAATAAGGTAAATCATTCCCAATTACTATTTTACAATACCTGCAGACTTGTTACACCCCGTGTGGATTGGGAACTCCCTTCGGGCCTTTTCATGGGATGGGTTCAGTGTCAATTGTGATGGCGACTAGATTCGGTCCGTGAGAACATATGAATGATTTCATTATGAGATGGGTGGGACCTATATCTACCTATAATATATTGGTTAATGATGTATATATCATTATAGAGAAATTTATAGAATAAAGAGTAAGCTTGGTTTTGAATTTTAGGGCTATAATGATGATTATTTTCAGTTTAGTAATATAGGGTTGGAGCCGGATGTGAACCCGGTTCAATAACTAAGGGCAAGAATAGGAAGTGGACCTAGATTAAAAATACATCGGTTGAGAAGGATGTGAACCCAGTTTATAAATATAGGATTGGAATGGGAAGTGAAACCATTTTCATAATACATGATTGGAATTATGATTGAACCCAATTATGTTATATCGGGCTGAAATGGGATGTGAACCCAACTCAATAATATATGGCTAGAATGAGTGAACTCAATTAATTATTGCAAGGATGGAATGGGATGTGAACTCAGTTCAGTAATACTATGATGGAATGAGGAGTTAACTCAGTTCAATAAAGGACCTTTTCCAATAAGATGGTCTTTGGAGTGAACCATTATTTCTACGACAGATTGGGGTGTGAACCCATTCAACTAATATCACCTTCTAATTAATCCTTTAAGACCCTATGAATCATTGTTATATGCTTATGTGTCTTCCAATAATTCTATGTATTAATCACATGTTATCACCTAATAATAATTCTCTTGATTCCCTTATGGTTCATGTCTTATGAAATTCTATTATTTATTCCATGATTCATGTTTATGTAATTTGATATATGAGGTATGATTTTTTCAATGATATACACATGTTCTCATACAATTATGCTTATTTTATTCTTATGTATATTTTTTTACTATATTTTAGAATCTAAACTCAACACATTCATATGTTTCCATTCCCCAAGTTATTAAGAATGCTTTTATTAGGGAGTATTAAAGGGGAAGATAATTCTTTGAGATTGTGAAGATCATTCACCAAGACAGATGATTATGCTTCCATATTTCCAAATAAACTGATCTTTTGTGGTCCCCAGGCATGTGTTTTTGTAATGTGATAAATATTCATAAAAAATGATGTCATATCCATGTATGTTATGCATGTGTAGCTATAACAAGGATAATGAGGTAAGAACGTCAGGAGGAGTTAAAGATGACAATTCTTATTCAAATGACGAGACTAATGATGAGATTGAGGAATTGAAATCTAAATCAATATAAAAACCGAGGAGTCGAGCTGAAATTTAAATATTGAACTTCATTAGTGATCTAGAATCACCAATTCAAACACAATTAATAATATAATTATAGTAGGAATACATTGATTATTAGGTATATCATAATTTTTTGATAAATTAGTTGGAGATGATAATTGGGTTCATGATTTGGATGATGAGCTGGACCAAATTAAGATGAATCATACAAGGGAGATTATTTCATGTCCAACAAATAATAATTTCATCGAGTCTAAATGGGTATCTCATAACAATATGATTGAGGATGGAACAATGATTCCAAAAAAGCCATGACTAGTATGCAATGGTTAGTCCATGATAGAACGTAATAATGTGGATGAAACATTCTCACCTATTATGTGGATAGTGACAATCAGATTATTCTTGGCCCCAATTTTGGGATGAAGGTTCAATGTCTCCAATATGTACATCAAGTAAATTTTTCTAGATGTGTATATAGAAGAAGATGTTTATATTGTGAAAATAAATTTTTTTTTCATGCATGATAGTGATAAAAATATTTTTCAGCATAAGAGGGTGTTATTTGGGTTAAATCTAGAACCATGATCTTGATATTCAAGACTACATCAGTTTTTTAAGATGATTAATTTTTTTCATTAGAGTAGTTGATTACACTCTATATATAAATAATGATAATAATCAATGGAAGTTGGTGGTAGAGTACATTGATGACATAATTATTGGTGGAATATATAAGGATCAATTCCAAAAGAAGGAATAATTCATAATAATTTGGTTTGAAATGTTATGGATTGGTGAACTAGTGTTTTTCATTGGCTTACAGGTGACATGAGGAAATAATGGGACATTAATTTATAAATCTAAATCTTAAAAAAGGTTTTATGATTATTTTTAATAGATAATTCAATGGATATGATGCCTCTTGTTTCCACCTGGATGAAATTTTTTATAGGATGAAAAAGTAAATATATTTAATATCAAGATTATAGGAAAAAGATTAGAAGTTTATAGTACTTTATTATAAAAATAAGTGATATTGGTTTATCTACACACAAGAAAAATAATATCAAAAAATCCCAAGTAAAATGACTTTCTAGAAATTAAATGAATAATTCGGCATATCAAGGGAATAATATAATTTGTTTTTATATACTATGAAAAAATGTCATCAAGATGTATTGTGCTATATATATGCCGAATGGGAAGGATTCGAAGATTATATAAAATAAACATCAAGTTGTAAATTCTTTCTCGGAAGACTGTTTATTTATTGGATAATCATGAAATAATATTTTCTTTTGTAGAGAATAGTTTAATCAGAATATATTGTGTCTACTTAATCAGGAATATTCATATTGTAGATAAAGCACAAGATTGATGAAATGGGAGTTGATATGAAGTCTTCAATTGGAATACATTGTTGTAATTCAAGTTCTATAAATCATTTCAAAAATATATTCCATCATTGAAGAAAAATAATCTTTGAAATCAATTATCATTTTATCAAGGAGAAGGTAGAGAAGGGGATTATGAAGGTAGATTATGTGACTATAGAATAATATGCTGAAAACATTCTGATAAAGGCCTTACCTAAATAGGTATTTGAACAACATCGACTTAAAATTTGAGTTTGGCCGACACCTAGTTCGTAAAAAATTTATGATGTTGGACTCCCTCTCCTTGTGGTATGTTGTTCTTTTCCCTAATTTGGTTATATTTTTTATTAACCGTGTTTCAATCCACAATGATGTGACCTATGGGTTAATTGAAAAATGGAGAGAAATCTTTGAGGGGGGGATTTCTTATTCTTGATAGGGGAGAAGCTGTTAGGGGAATCATCAATGAATGGGGATTTTTAAATATGACAATTCTAAATATTATCGATCAAAGTATATGTATATATAGATAAGCATAAGATTTATGATGAAAGTAGTAAAATGATTTTTTAATGAAGTAATTCGATGATGAAATTTATATACTACTCCTGTTTCTCACAAAAATCATAAATCATGTTAGATTAGAGTGTGTGTTGGGAAGAAAATTAATTTCTAACTAAAACAAAAGAAGATAATTTTAGACGAACATGGAATAAATCTTTTCATTGAATCAAAACCTGTTTATTTTTCAAAAAACCCAATGGTTGATATTGTTGGGACAAAAATTTCCCTAGATAACATTGTCGTGTTATTGAGTTGACTATGTTTAATGATAAATAATTTTTTCAAGGTCAGCTATAGGTTTCCCAATATAATTTTCTCATGGAATATTTTCAATTATTGTCAAATAAAAATATGTTAAAATCACGAGTTTTTCAAAGTCATGGTTTCATTTAGAGAGTTCTGCGAAGGTGTGGGTCATCACAAATGAGTATCTCAAATATGGGAAGTGTTGATTGTAATCTCTACTACTACATGAATTGGATTATTGAGAATGTGAAAAGGGTTTAAGATGATATCCTAAACTATGAGAACGTTGATGAATGATAAATTTTCATATTTCATTGAAAAATTAGAGATATTCGTGGTGAATATTGGATAGCTTTGTGAAAATGAGATGATAATGACAAATAATTCTAGAATGGGAGGAAATTCCTATAAATAGGCCTCCACCCCCATAGAAAAGTAGAGAAGGATTTAACAAAGATTAAAAGGATCCATATTCGAAATGGTTATACATACAAAAAGGTCATGATTAAAGAATGTTTCTATAGGATATGAGTGCTCAGTGAATATTGTATGCATTGAAAAAGGGTTTATGTTTGAAAAGGATAAAAAAGTCCACCTAAAAGTTGTGTGCATCACGAAGGGTCAATGAGTTTCTAAAAAGGGTTTGAAATTTTCATAATATTATTTCTTCAAGAATGGTGGTTGAGATTGGTAAAATATGTGAGAATCAAAAAAAATTTATGGATCCTAAAGGCTGTATATTCGTGGGAAGTATTTGTCAGTTTAGTGAAGGTTGTGTGAGCTTTAGGTAGGTAGTGAGAAAGTAAAAGGTGTTCAGAAGGTATTTCCAAATGAATTTTTGGTAATGTGGTATTCATCAGGTGGCTGAAATTTTGAAATCAACAAAGAATATACCTATAGATGATGATTATTCATTATCTTTAAGAAGATACCTACATTTCCATAAATGTTGACCTTTCTAGAGTATTCAGAAATGTAAAAGGAAGAAGGTGATCCTTTCTAGAGATAGGGATTCAGATAAAGAATATTGATAGGGTGACCCTTGGAAATTATTTTGAAACCCCTAAATGTAATAAATGCAGTGATACTAGGCATAAAAGTGATGTATCCCAAACCAAGATTTTCCATTGATCCTTAGTAAATTGGGAACATCAAAACATTTTCATTGTACTCTCCTTGTATGTATCCTGGTGAGGGTGATTTATGAAAAATCTATTTGTCTATTTAATGATATAATTTTTTAAACATTAATATTGGAAATAGAGAGATGATTTTTTTTAAATTATGAAACAATATTTGAAGGGTATTTTGTTTTAATATTTCATGTTTGGATTCACCCCCCCCCCCCTCGGGGTATTTAACCATGTTTGGATAACAATTACCTAGTAATATTAGAATCCAAATATGAGTATCATTGGAAATATATTAATAAAATAAAATATTCTCAAATATTTTACAATGGTTTGTATTGAAAGTTTGAATAAACAAGAGAACTTCTCACTAAACTTTCTATCAAGTTGTGTATTATTAAGAAGACTCATTATGAAATCAGTGAATATTGAGTCTTTACTCAACAAAAATAGTTCAATATTTAACCTCCTTGGTATATATATTTCATATATATATTAACTTTCTTATCTCCAAATAGAGAACATTTTTATAGTAAACCACATAATCAATTATTTTAAAAAAAAATATTCAGATGTTGCCCAATACATAGAATTATACCTAGATTAATTCATAGGGTTATTTTTTATAATCTATGTTTTGTTAAATATTAGTCCAAAGGGTCACAATATATGTAATCTAATAAATATTAAAAACCCATGAATTTTTAAATAAAAAGTATATTTATAATTATATTTTAATGGTATAAGATACATGTGATCCTACCATTAATGGTTGATCAATACAGAAGAATCAAAGAACTATAATCATATATGAAATCATATTAACTTGAAAAATAAAATATAACGTACAAAACCATTTTCATCCACGAAAAATCAATTAATGACTCTAACAACTTATCCTAGGGAAGGTAAAACATAATAAAGGGTGAGCATAGATGATTAGTTATTAAATGTATATACTTGAATCAGTAATGAGATGATATGTAATTACAAATATGTAAAATTAAATAATCAGTATATAAATCATTTGATCAATAAAAATAGATTAAAAATTAATTAATGTGATATATAAATATTAAAATCAAATAAATATTAATAAATGAAATATTATTAAATAAAATGAAAAAATTTAGATGGTGGTATCTTACCATTAAGGACTTGAGAAAATACATTATGAAACATACCTTCACGGCCTTCTTCCAAGGCAGTTCAAAAAATTTGTAGCTATACAAAAAATATAAAAATAGTTTGGATATGTTTTTGTATCATGATACCTATTAAAGAATACAGGGGATGCCTAAAAATTGTAACACCCATCACCTGCACATCCAATTGATTCATCATATATTAAATGGTAAATAAACTTATAAAATTCCATACTCATTATTTTTATTGAATTAAAAATGATGTATATCAATATGTCATAAATAAATGAAATACAAAAGATTCCTTTAATTAACCACATATATTGAAATTTTATATTGTTAAGATAATACTAATTATAGTAATGAAACTAATTTTTTTAAATGATTCAGAAAAATTGTATCCAATGAATATTGATGAAAAAATGAGAACATGGTCCTAAGAAAGGGAATTAACACGAAATAAGGTATATAATTAAATTAGTGAAGAATGATATAAAAAAATCCATAATGGATTGTAATAATGGTATTTCTTTTAACTAATAGATACGAAAAAAAAATTAATCATTAAAAACAAACCCAAAATGTATTGTAACATTGTTTTGAATATGAAGTTATAAATTTTATTCAAATTTTATTTCAATAATTTTAGTAAATTATCCATTTTTCATTTAAAATTAAAAAATAATATGAAAATGTTTAAATTTAATAACCATATAATATATAAGGTAAGATAAATAGGTAATAAGAGTTATATATGTATTAAAATTCATTAAATATGTATACATTCGAATGATCATTCCATTCACAATTTTTTAAAAACACAAATAAAAAATATTTCAAAAAAAAATAATTTATTTTAAAACATTGAAAGGAATTTTAAATATTTTTTGAAAATTATATTATGTAATTCCTTTATCAAATAAATGTACCCTTTTGATAACTTTTAACGAAACATAGACATAGAATAAAAAATTCATCGACTAAATATTATATAATGTTACTTTTTTTAAAAGCACCCAAGTATATTAAATACCAATGGAAGTATGAAATGAAACTAATTTTTAAAAACCCAAAAATTAAGCTATGTAGATGTATGAAGATATTTTTTCTGATATAAATATCTTATATTTAATAAAATAGAGACTTAATCATCAATAATCCCAAATAAGTATGAACTTTTGAAATAAACATATATGACTTTCATAACATTTGAATAATACAATTTAATGTAGAAAAATCAATTAAAACATATAATAACTTCAAAAATCATAGAATAATTATATAATTTTTTAATGAGTCAGTTCAAAAAACATATAATTAAAATTATATTCATGTTATAATAGAATTCTGAATGAAGTAAAATTGAGAAAAAAAAACAATTAACCTCATATATGGCTTAAATTGTTATTAATCTACCCTCCATTATAATAATTTTTTATTTTTTATAATTCCATTATATAAAAATATTTATCCTTATCAAACAATATATTTTTTAATTAAATCATAATATCTCATGTTATGTAATAATATTTTAATTAATATCACTATTTTTGGTGACAATTGTTTCTTCTTTTTCACATTCCAGTTGGGTAGTTCTAGTCTTTGTGCACTCATAGCAGGTCCATTATATCCGTAATATTAAAAATGAAATAAATATCATATTTATTAATTATATACAATTTTATCATAATTTATATAAAGAAGTTAGGAAAAATTAATTACATCACTTCATGAATACGGTTGTTCGTACATTTTCATGCATAATGTTTTAAATTTTGAAGGTATGAAACAAAAAAAAACATGAAAATAATTTAACATTATAAAATAATAATTTTTTATAATTATGATATATTTCATTAAATCCATTTTGTTACAAATAAAATAAATTTAAATTGAAAAACAAATCAAATCTCTTAGTGGAAGTGGTAGTCATCATGTACACATGAGTGTCATTTTTGTTTTCCAAACAGATTAATTGATTATAAGGTAGATATAATATTACAATACATAAGAATAATTTTGTCATAAATGTAATCCTTAATCATTAAATTAAAAAAAATAATCAACCAAGAATTATGGTGGAGGAAATTTAATCCCCTCACTACGTGGATGTGGTAATCCATATTGACCTACAAGTGATACTTCCATTTATAATTTGATGGAATAGAGGGGGAAACTAGTTTTTCAATAATCAAAATGAAATCTATGTGTATGGATGATACATTAGTCATATTTGATATTGGATAAAATAAATTTAATTGGAATAAAAGAGGTAAACATAAAGATATTCAGGAAGTATGGTTGGCTCTTTATTATGTGACCAAATTTTATTTTCAAATTAATCCTTAACAAGATAGTCATAAAATAATATGAAAATCTCTAGAATAAAAGGAATGAATCAGTATTGTATCAGGTTAGGTTCTAGAATATATAAAGTTTTAAATATTTTTTTATAAAATAGAAGAGTAGATGTCCTTTTACAGGTGAGTAATGGAACTCCGGAAATTACAAAAAGAATTTAAATATAATATATATCCTAATCAAGTCTTGTGGAATAAGAAACGCATAATTTATTTGTTAGGATATGAAATTGACAGAATATATCCAACAAATAAAATTTATAGGAGTTCATTTTAAATTTTAAACCTTATGTTTTTTAATACAGTAGTAATCACTTTTTAACCTTAACCTTGATAATACATTGTTTGGCCATTAAAGATCATAAATTTACATATAAAATGAAAATTTAAATAAAAAGTGCCAAAAATGAAAATTTTGACTATTTAGCAACCACGTTTTCCTATTTCATTATTAAATTTTTCAATAATTTTAATTTTTTTATCATTAGGAATAATTAGTCATTTTGGTAATATTCTTTTACTTCAACTACAAAGACATCAACAAAACAATGGATAAATAAAAGAAAAATATAAAAAACTTATTATAAATTTTAATTAACAGTTAAATTTATGTTATAAGTAAATTAAACAAAAATTTAGTATTTATAATATTTTTAGAATCAATGTCCTCAATTTTTCTACAGTTTTCAGAAGAATTATATCGACATTCCGTAAGAATTTTTCATAATTATTTCATCACAAAAAATTATAAATTAATTACTATTAAAAAATGACCTATGAATATTACAATTAATATTTTATACCAAAACCTTATTTCATATTATATTAATTAAAAAATAGTAAATATATCAAAAAAATATTTTAACACATTGTATATATTTTATACTTAAAATAATATAAATGTTAAAATCAAATGACTGTGGAAATAAATTTCAAAATTTAATAATACACAAATGGTCTAGTTAAAAATATCACATTTAATAAAATATATACATTCATTAGAGAGATTTGTTAGCCCTATCCCTTGGTTTTAATGTTTTTTTATATATTTCACTCTTATAGATGTGATATCTGTTTACCACATTTACAAATTATAATGACCAAAAATAAAATAAAATTATTTAAAAAATTTATACAAAAAAAGTTTATAATTATGATTTATTTTTTATGATTATTTTTATAAATTTGGTTTTAATATTATTTAATATAAATTCAAAAAATTCAATGAAGTTATTTTTTATAAAAACATATTTCTATGTCCAAAAAAGAATATACCAAAAAATAAATAATAATTATATTTAAAATATATTTAATTATATTATTTATATTTAATTTATACTTTTTTTGAATAAATAAGTTATTAAATACATAATGAGCCTTTTAAGCTACTATATTTAATAAAAACTAATATAATTTTTACCAAAAAAGGCAATTTTCACTATTCCCTTTAGAATAAAACCATTCAGAAAAATCTCAAAAATTCATCATAAGATAATAATTTCAAGATTATTTCAAGAAATATATTATTTTAAAAAATTAAATTTTACAAAAAAATTGTATAAAATATTTCATGTTTTTGCATACGAAATTCAATAATTTTTTCAGAAGACATATTTTGGAAGCATGAAATTACTTTATTAAAAATTGATTACATATTTATTATGAACTAATAATTACATAATAATTATGTAAAACCACTATAAAATTTTATCATAATGTGATTATTATTATCAATACCAATAAAATAAATGGCGTGGTTATAATGGTAACATTTAAATAATAATATTTTTTATAGAATATCATAGTTCACATAAATCCTTGACTTGTGTTCCAAAATATTTATCAAGCGTATAATAATTTTAAATTAATTTGTAATGGTTAAAATATATGGGGGATTCTATATCAATGGTGGTGAAATAAATGGACAACTATCAAGAATAAATTTCTAGAAATTGTTTTGAGTATTATTTTTATCTTCAATGATGAAGGTGGTGAAGTGGTAAGGGATATTTTCCTTCCAGTATAGTGTATAAGATTGATATATATTGGAAATATGCTTAATTAAATTCTGTGTTTTTATACAAACAGCTTTCTAGGTGTGGAGTCTCCCGTGTGACACCGAAATGAGGCACTATGTGAATCAATTAAGTATGTAGTCACCCCACATACATTTTTGATGTAAATGGATGTCCAAAAAAGGAGAATGTGATAGTGTAGATGAATTACCATAGTTGATTTCCTAAAGAGGTATTTTATTAGTTTTTCATTATAATTATAGTTTCCTGAGGGTTGTCACGATAATCAAGGTAGTCTACATTTCTATAGGTGAAAGGATAACCACATTAGTATACTTCAACATTTTTGATTGCCAGTAGTTCTTAAGAATCCTCCAGTATCCAAAAAATTTTGTATCATACTGATGGAAAAAATTATAAACAAAAATTTAATGGTTTAATTAAAAAAGAATGTATTTTTTATTTTATATTATTTAAAATATTGGTTTTTTTCTTTTCTTGATGTGTTGATATTCTTATACATATCATTGAATTTAGTTATATACATGGATAATATAATAACTTTTTTTATTTCATACATCTTGTGTTGAATCCCAATATGTGGTATATAGTTTAGTACTATAATTCATTATTTTATATCCACCATTATTTTTTTATTATTAGTGGTTGCATGTATTTTTGGATAACTGACTATAATGATATCAATATATTGAAAAACATTTATTTTCATAAGATGTGAATCATTATTTCAAGTTTTATCATCTCCACCTCTCTATATAATATTATAACAAAATATGTGTTTTATGTTTTCCATGTTTCTATATAAGAGAACATAATTTTTCATCTACATAGTATATGTGTCCTAAATCCCTCGAATCTTTTTGTGACATTGATTCATACTATTTATGTTATTAAGTTAATGTGAAATCATCCTATTGTATTATTATGAATAGACACTTTCAATATGGTTTTATATTGTATTGTAAGTGGATGAAATATTCTGTTTCTGGTGATATCTCAGAGATTATTGGAGGATATGAGGTTCAATGGTTCTACATTTATTCCTATTGCACAAGGTTTCAATCCCCTACTACTATTAATCTATTGTAGTAGATATTTTATTGGAGATAATGAAATCTAAGATATGAGTGGTGGTCGTACATATCCAAGAGATTATACTGTCTATACGTTGTAAATTACAATAGTGTTTGAGGTCAGAAATCAATCTATATAGGTGATTTTAAATGAATTAATTTTGTTTAATTTATTATCCACCCCATTGTGTGTGTGAGTGAATCCATACCTGATTTTATGAGGTTAAGTCATAGTAAAAGATTTTATCACTTCCCTTGGGTCCTGTAGGTCATCCTCTTTATATAGATTCCCTTGTTTGTCAATGGGTTGTGAGCCTTATATCTATTTATTTTTGCCTTTTAGTAATAATTTCATCCAAGGGTAGTGTTCTTATAATACACATAAGATCACCAAAATCTAAGAAAAATTGAATCTTAATGTTCATTATTACATTACTATTCAACTTTCTAAATGAATTATATTATCATTATTAGTAACAATTTATTAAAAATAAATAGTATATTATAATAATTTTCTATTCAATAAACATAAATTTTTTGATTTTGGCTACTCATTATGGTATAAATATCATCACATCCCTTCATAATATATATAATATCCAAACTGATTAATTTATGATATTTTTTTGATATTATAAATAAACATGTTTTACAGTGGAAATTATTTCATTATATAGATAATTAAGATGAATATTATTTTGGATCAAAAAGAATTTCTTGATTATCTCAACAGTATAAATATTACGATTATAACCCTTTCATATAATGAACAAATATTTTTTACATATGTTTATATATCTGATGATGATGTTAACGTGGAATAATTCCTTATTTTGTGTATTTATGACATAATGTTTTTAGGGATTTGAATATTAAGTCTTCAACTACAATAATTTTTACAGTGTATAATGCTCTCATCATTACTTGGTCATTATTTGAACGATTATACATGCAATTTAGGTTTCATACCTTAATGATGCACCCTTTAATTATACAATGAACCCATATTGCTGATTTTAAAATAATATTAAAAACCCATTATAGAATTGACATTGAATTGGATGATGTTTACCAGGATATAACTTCTTTTACCTCTTTGTATGAGTCTTATAACAATATTAAAGACTATCTAATATATGTTAATGATTATATAACTCCTGAGGAGGTTATGAATATTTTTTATCCAAAATAATTGAAATAAAGAAATTTTCTGTGTGTGGTAGAGGACATATATGTTAGAGCATGGTTTCAATGTGCGGTTATATGGGGAGAGAGTATAATGTAATAGAATCTCATTATTCATACTAGTTTTAATAAAACACTCCTTGACTTTTGAAACAAAATTTATTATACATGTTTAATTGTTTAATTTTCATTTCATTTTATAGAATAAGACATTATAATTTAATATAATGGAAAATAAGTAAATGGTAGAAATTGAGGTGTATTATAGACATGACATTTCGACATGAAGTCTAGCAACATGAATCTAAAATATTTACGAATTTTTGAAGAAATGAAATAGGTTAGAGAAGTTCAGGACCTGAAACTCATATTCAAGGAATGATTAGATAAGTTATGATGAAAATAAAAACTGGGTGGTGACTTGAAAAATCATGCCATAAAACCACTTTTCATTCTATGAACATCTGAAAATTATAAATTTTATATCTAATTTTTTAAAATCATAATTAGAAATTAATTTGGATAGACTGATGAATCACATGATTTATTTGGAATAATTATGTGGATAATTTTTATGGAATTGAATCTATCCCATGGGAATTTAATTCCTTTACATACATGGGATGAAAAATTATTTGAGTGATAGAAAATATGATTCAAATCCAAAACTGGAGGGTAAATTGTTTTATTAAGATTCCACTACTACTAGGTTGTTTTTTTATTTATTTTCAGATCCCCTCATTAATTGTATTATGTAGTAATTTTCTTATGAGTTTATATATGTAATAACTTTGGATTAAATTACTAATATTTTAATTTTATTATATATTTATTTTTTAAAAATGGTTTTTATGTCTACATTGCTTTCCTTTATGTTAACTCATGACCATTGAAACATAATCCAAAAATTTAGTTCATGTGCATGTTTATTTTTATAATCTTATTTCCTGCCCATTTCATGATTTAGTGTGACTGATATTAAAAAAGGAATCAAAACCCAAAATTTACTAATAATCATTAATAACTAACCATATAATTGGGAGAGATTTTAGGATAGAAGTGATGTTAAAATTTGTTTCCATAGCCCTGGTTTAGATAAAAATATGTCCTACTAAATTATTGGTTCATTACAATAACACATGAAACCATAATTACAATGCTTCACATTCCTTCCTCATTGAATTCAAAAATTTATCTTCATTCTAAATCATATACTTATTATATATTTTTCTTAAAATCAATATAAAATGTCTCTTGGGGTTGAACTCAAACTCACCACATTGTAAATATTGTTATTTAGTAGTAATATTTTTAGTTTAATTATAACAATTAGAATTTAAATTTCTATGTGTGAAGTATCATGGACCTTTGAGTGAATTAAATTCTCATTCTACTATTTGGGATGGTTTTTGAGTATTTTTTTAATTTCACTTTTCGTTATATTTTATAGAATTCATGATTGTTTTTTTCATCCATGGATTTCATGTTTAATCCTTTATTCATAATAATTTCACCCTGGAAAAAGGATAAATAATACATGAAGTCTACACAAAATTTTAGAATATTTTAGGAATAATAAGAAATAGTATGTGGTGATCGTTTTAACTATTTAAAATCATAACCTAGTGGCTAGATGATTAAATGTTTGAGATCCAAGGATGAAAAACCTCATAGAATATTAAAGTCCATAAAACATAAAATTACATCAACGAATTCCTTTACTACAATTATAAATTATAGAGATCAAAATAAAACAAATGATTACATAAAATATATTGAATTCATATCAATTTTTTGGGCAATAGCTCGAGGATCTGAAGTCACATTTAATGGGTTTTATAAACCATTATAAAACATTTAAATTCCTAAAAATATCTTTTAATATAGTTAGATAATTAATTTTTAGATTTGGTTTAATGTAAATTGCTTCAAAATGGATTCTCTTTCTTAATAATAATAATATTTCTTGACGGTATAATTTGGAAAGAAACTTCTTTACATGTTTACCCTCCCATGAAATCAATCGATATTAATGTAAATATTTTAAATATTAACAAATATGAAAAAAATCAAATTAAAATGTACATTGATATTTCTAGTAATTAATGATAAAATTATTGAATAATGTAATTTCATTTTGGATTTAAATTCATTCATTTTAAAATGGTTTATCTTATAGAAAATTATCAATTATGGATGATGCAGTGGGAAGATCACTAAAAAAGATGCCTTTGAAGAAATATATCCCATACAAGAGGAGATATAATGTAGAAAGTTTTAGTGAAAATATACAAGAGGATAAAATGGTTATATATATTATGAATCTGTTAAAAATTATATGAATTTAATTTCAAGTAAAACATGAATTATATGGAATATTTCATTACATACAACCTAGAGGCTATATGAATCAGGATATAGTAAACCCTTATATCGAAACCATTAAATTAGATATTATTAAAATTTAAAATACATTACAAATAAATATGTATAATGTTTCTTTATAATTAATTTTTTTTGATTAATTCACAATAATTATTTAATAAATTTTGAGTAAAGATATTTAAGAATCTAAAACATTTTTTCCTAAAAAATGGTTGTTTTTTATGCTTTCTTAGATAGTAAATATAATAAGATAATCAAAATTTTAGATGTTATATAGGAAATTAATATCTATTTTTAAATTATAATTTCAATATTTTCTTTAGCGTTAATGTTTCATATTTATTTAAAAATAATTATTTTTCATTGAATAGTAATAAATATCATTTTTTGGATAAAATTATCTTTTAATATCAAGTAAATGTCCCATTTTCTGAATTTTATATGAAATAAAAATTATTATATATTAACTAGATAAAATAAAATAAATAAAATTTGAAGTATCAATTTACCAAATACTAGTATAAGTTATTTTTAAGGTCAAAACACATATGTCTACAAAAACATTTTTTTTCGTATAATGTGTGTATATGGTAATAAATTAATTTAATATAATTAAATAATGGTTTTAATGAAATGAATAGATTATATATTCAAGATAATATTTTATCATTCATTTGATGGATTTTACAAGGCATTGAATGGACGTAAATTATGTTATATTCTTAATACATCAATTTCAAAAAATGTAATTTCACTACTGTTTATGATCATAATAAAAGATAAATATTTAAAAACATAGAAATTAAATCTTTAAATATGTATTAAATAAGTTTAATCATTATAATTAATACATTTTAATTGTATAAACATTATTTTTGGTCATTGTAATCTATAAAAACAAAATAAAATTACAAGAGTTAATGTAAAAACATTTTTATTGGAAGGGGGGTTAAACCATGTGATAATAGTAGAATTTACATCCCAAAATCTAAATTATTTTTTAATGATGATATTTAATCTTTTTATTATCAAAAAACTAATCCCATTTCCATTTAGATCCACTTTCCATTGTTTGTAATCGAAAATCATCGAAATATTTTAGGAAATTTTAGATGCGTCATTCCTGCCACATATAAAAGGGTAACTATTCTTCTATATATTTCTAAAAAATTAATCCTTATATATCAAAATATTAACACTCAAAAAACTCCCTAAAAACATTCCATTTACCCAAGAACTTATGGTATTATTCTAGGCTAATCATTCCAGGGAGAATTGGTAAGCCAAATGAGGTCTCTCAAGGAAGAGGAATACATCTTAAGAAAGAAAATTTAATTTTTTTCTCCCTATAATTCACATAAATATGTTTTACCCATAAAAACATGATGAATAAAGTTTCACAAATATAACAATATGTTATTATGTTGATGACATAATCAATTAAAACCAATTCTCTGAATCATTCCTGGTCGATTTCCACTGAAACCATTGCCCCGAGATGGGTGTCCAAAACACCACATGCACACCTCCTCATGTACCATAGGCTTCCGAACAGTAGCATTGGTCTAAAGAAAATCATTGGGAGGAAATACTCACTTATTAAATTAAAGAAAAAATAGAAGTAATGTTGGAAAATTCAGTTACCACTAAGAATAATAAATTATAAGATCTTGAAAGAACCTATAAGTAACCAAGTAACAAATTATATAAAAATATAATTAATAAAGATCATATTAGGTATCCATAAAAATTTAATCCAAAATATATAAACCCTAAAAAAAATTCACGTGGTCTTCATTCCAAATCCAGTCCTGACATCCCATGTTCCGACCAATCCTCCCAAGAATAATCCAATTCTTGGTAAATATCTTGAACCTCTAAATGAAAATCATTATACTTTACTCAGGTAACATAGTTCAATGGATGATCGAGTATGGTGTGAGAATAAATCATTAGTATATATTCAATGTTTTCTAAATAAATATCAAGACTGTAAGACAGTGTATACATGAAATCAAATTTGCATTAAATAGGTAAATAGCAAGGGGAATCATGTTTTTCATTTACTTTTTTTAATTATCCATTACCAATTTATGTTCCACCATAACATCACTATTGGAATATACTATTTTTTTCTCATGAACATTAATTTATACATTATATCAATCTATTGTACTATAGAGCATCATTTTAGGTACCCCTACCATTTTCCATAGTAGTCATAGGATTGAAATCAAGGAGCCTAAGTGACAAATTAAAATTGGAATGAAGTATATCATGTATAGCCCTCTCAACAACATGGTAAAAGATTGGAAAACATAGAGTATCAGTACATCAATCCAACTGGGATTCAATACATCATGTATGAATATCCCAAACCATTCCCTTATGACACATTTCTATCATTGTCACTTCTTTTATCAAAATTCAATATCAAATAAAATTAACCATTTACCGTATCCCCAAAAAGTATTTTAAACAATACATGTGAACATATGACACATCATGTTTTATTAATTTAATAATAACCACTTAAAACATTTTTGGTTCCTAAAAAAATAACACATACCCTTTAAAAATTTTAAAAATATGATTTTACAAGGGTCTTTCACATTGATTCACAAAAAAAAGAATTACTCACACAATTCATTTCATTATTTAAAATATAATAAGGAACCCATTTTTCAAATTGTGTTGAGGTCAAAAAATCCATAGAAAAATTATACCCACTTTCAAAACTCAATTTCTCATTATTGAAAACCATCTCTGTATAAATATCAAAAACACATGATTTCGTCCATTTCAAAATCATCTTTTTCATTTCAAAAAAATAAAAAATCAATATTTCAATTATGCCATTAACTAAACCAACATCCAAATCACAATTCTTAACCCATTACCTTTCATAATTACCATATCTCAATGATTACCAAGGTATTCCACTATTTACCATCATTTAACATACACCATGGTTACTACTAGGTGAAATGTTAATTCATTAATGGACCCAACTAGGTTTGTAAACATCAATACTATTGAAAAATCATAAAGGCCACCAACCTCATTATCCTGGACAAGTGCCCATCCAACCATGACCCCCTATTATAAGACCAAAAAACCATTAATATCCAAACATAGAACGATCCAGAAAAATAATTTTCTAGGATTCAGAAGGAAACCAAACACCATAAAAACACTATTCAAGAAAATGGATGGAAATTGTTCCAAATATAGATGTTGGGATTTTATTCTCAACCAAAAGAACAATAAACACCTAATAATTAAAGGAGAAACATCCATAGAGGAGAGAGAAGATACTGGATTTCAACCCTTGTTGATGGGTGGTGAATATGAGAGATATTTATAGAAGATTCATTTGTTTTTGGGAAGGAAAATGTTAACAAATCACACTTTAAATGAGGTTCACTATATGGATGAACAATTTTCCAAACTGTATAGCTACCATGAGGTTTCCTATGTCTATGAGGAAACTGTGTGGCACATTTTCCTGACCACTTTCATGGTTTGAAGAACCTTGTCATTACTATGTGTTCACTAATTTCTTATCGAATTTTCAGCTGCATAGTCTTATTGGGCACCCTTCTATGTTTCCTTACCTGTGCACTCCATATCTATAGGTTTCACAATTATGGTTCACTGATGCTAAAAACCATTAGAAAAGAGAGATCTCAATGTATATTGGCATATTTTTTATAGTTATCATGACCTGGATCCCAAGAACAACCTTGAGTCCTACCGTGAATCCATATAATCATTCTTTATAACAGAAAATTCAATCTAGGATGTACCTTATCTCAGAGTTGGGATATTACCACCTCCATACACTATAACAAAACATTCAAAATTTTCTTTTAACAATATAAAAAATCCTCCATGAAAACAATATAGACCATTGGTCCCCCTTATGAACACTCATCTGAAATGTATCCTCCTAAACATGGACATGTTCTCACAATCCTTGAAACATAAGACAATACTACCAAAATTAATTCCCCATTTTTTCCCACATATCAAACATGATTATCCTAAAAGGATACATTGACCTCATCTCAACATTAAAATGTCAACAAAAAGTAAAAATTATAGGTATGACAACTAAAACCACAATTAAAAATTACATCTATGTAGGTAATACCTCACTAGGAGATCTAATTGGTACCCCTCCAGTATTATTCTCAACACTCGGCCAAACAAATTGTTATATATGATTTACATTCAGTCCAACATTCCAAAAGTGGCATTTATCCAATCATTGATTCTAGCAATGAAACATCCAATTTTCCAACCAAATTCTCCCACATATGTAATTCTATAGCTAATGGTTTATTGAACTCATTCCATATATAAACATCAAAAACTCAACAAAATCACAACACTCACCTCAAGCATTTAACCCATTATAACTCAAGCATACAACAATTTCCAAACATGTCAACTCAAACATACACAACATACCTAATGTGTTTCCCAAATAACCATGACAAAAAACACATGAGAACACATCCAAAATTGAAATCTATACCTGACATAGATTACACCTATAATAGATGCATCTCTACTGTCCAAGCATGAAAAAACCACAACATAGCCTCCATAGAAGTTTTCATTCATTTACAAAACACAAATTCCTATCCAAAAAACATCAATTAGAGTTGTATTAAAACTATCCACATCAGTTTCTAATACCAAAAATGTCAAACCATAAATGACTGACTCATTCTAGAAATGCCCAACTCCCACTATTGGAATGTTATAACCTGCCTATCCTTGATTCCTTATCACTAAAGGAATACCACCAATATATGATGCACCTATAGAAAATATCCCTAGTATATAGAAAATTTCTTCCATTAGAGGATCCAAATTGTCACTAATCCATCATAGTTCTCTATAAAACAAGCTGAAACCTATTTAAATCAACATCCTGAATTGCTTTGAGGACCACCATGATCCCAAATCCAACAATCATCATGACAAACCATCATTTCCAAATCCCACATATCATTCCCTGATGTAACCATATCATTACCTGTTATGTTTATCATTTCCATTCTAATGTATCTGCATCCAACTCAAAACCTTCCACACACACCTGTAATCCACCTAATAGGATAATCATTTTCCAATTACTAACACTCCATTCTCTACCTTAAGAGTATCATTACCACAATTTTCCCCAAATAACTCCATACAAGATGGATCAGACCTCTATCACTATAGATCCCAAGTAGTGTATATGTAAATATCACCCAAACATTATAAAATAAAATAATCATTAAACACTTCATGTTGTCACATTCTAATTAATACACCTTTTGGATTCTCTCACATGATAACCAAAAAAGGATAGTCATATGGATATGATCAATGGTGCACCTTCCACCCCATAACTCTAATTACACTATTCCATAAGTGAAACCTCTATAAGGTTCCTTAATTAACCAAAGGAGAAAACTTTATGTTGATAGGAATATTGAAAATGATCTCTCAGTTTACCCCAAACAATGTTAGAATATTTGGAATGATCATCTCATGTTTTTAAGTATACCATGAAGTCCCTAATGAGTACCAACACTACTAATACATCCCCAAGGTCACTGATTGGAAATTACTTCTAAGAAACCTGTTTGAATATCTAAAATTATATTGTGCATCTCTAAAAAATTCCCAAAACCCAAAAATAATATTATCCCATGAGTTACAACACATTATTGTGTTAATTCAATGAACTCAGGTAAAGATCCCACTAGACATACCTCACTGAAGCTGAGCCAATGAACCCACTAACAAAACTAACTATGACTAGATGTCCTTATGTTTCATCTAACTCAATCCACTCTCAATTTTCCATAGCAACACACAAACATTTAGAAGATAATACAAAAAACGTGGTCACCTCTCACCCTAGGTTTCACTTCCATACTAATTAATTTGTCCATGAATTTGCTACCCATTTTATACCATCCCAAAAGAAACATCGAGTCCTTCATTAATCATCATCAAAACTAATTGGTCAGATTCCCAAACGATTCAACCTATATAGAAACTAACATAACAACAAACCACAATCAATCAACTGATTCCTTGAGAATGATACCAATACATAACCGTACATCCTACCAAAAGGTGATGGAAACCACCATGCATCGATTCCACATATGAATCAACCACCCTTCCTTCACATTCCATGGCACCAAATTCATTGGACAATATACCCATGAGGTTAATGTTGATTTTTATAAAGTACAATAATAGTCTCAAAACTCTTGTTGCCTCTCTAAAACCATAAACATTCATAGTTTTCATACACAACCAAACCTGTAGTAGACAGTTCTCCCCATCCTCCATAATCGAAATCCAAAATACCAAATTGTTCTATATGCACCCAAAAATCAATATAAACCTTGATAAATGCTCTCAAATTATACCCTCAAAGTTCTACTAACACTATCTCTTTAAACAAGAGTGACTCATATTAAGGGTCAATATATATCCCCTTAATTTATAAAAAATCTCAAAAAATAACCACACCCTATCAAAAATCCTACCTCCATTATAAAATAAAATATATGAAACACTGCAAAAAGTCATTCACTATAGGTCACACACAAAATAAATTGACACAAAAACATCTACACTATGAGATAAACACCAACTCTAGGGTTTAAAACCCCAATCTCAAGGTCACATCCCATAATATCCACCACATAAAAATTACCAGACATCATCTCACAATCCCAAGGTCACACCCCTACTGATGGTACAACAAGAGTGACCCTTTAACCACCAATAAATGCACATGAAAAATACATAAATAACATGTCACGAACCGTCATCGGGGCCCGTGTCGTGACTACCCCAAGCCCGCCTTCCATAGGCCAGGGGCTGGCGACTAGCACCAAGGCGTAAATCCCAGTAAAAAGGGAAGGCATTGCCTTTGAAAAGTAAACAGGCACCACAGAGTAAGAAAGCGGAAAAGTAAACACTAAGAAAAAATTGTAACAAGCTGTGCTGAAAGTAAAAGGGGCCGGAAATAGAAGCCCAACTGTAATGTACAACTGAAGGGAAAAACAGCAACTGAAAAGAAAAGCCGCAGCGTCTAGCCATCCTATGGAAGTCCCACCTGAAGGGTGGGTACAGAGAGTCTCCACTGCTCCTCGGGTCCACCTAACCGCTCTGAGTACGTCCCACCCAGTGGTCCACCTCCAGGTACTGTCCTGCTCCGCACGCCTCCACCATGATCAGCGTTGTCCGTCGTTTGCAAACAACACAACGAAGTGCGGGCATAGCCCGTGCAGGGGTGAGTATATGCTACTCAGTAGGGACCCCCGAGACCCCCTGAAGGTCTCCCAAAATCCACAAAGGATAAACCAAAACAGAAAGATACAATCACAAAATAACAACTGACACTACTTAGGTATATGCCCATACATATACCTAAGTCATCAATCCCCGTTCGGCTCCAACGTCCGAGCCCAAGCACAACCCAGTCCACATAGGAAAGCAAACGTATACCCACATAGGATAGCTCAACACAATCCACAAAGGAGAGTAAACAGTAAATCCACACAGGATAGTTCAACGCAATCCACAAAGGAGAGTAAACAGTAAATCCACACAGGATAGTTCAACACAATCCACAAAGGAGAGTAACACAGGATTCAGCTCACACAGGTATACATCATCGAAAAGGTGAAAGAGATGATCAGACATAGATACTGAATCATCTAAGCTGGGACCCACATAGGATACAAGACCAGCCGTCTTCATTGATTCATCTATACTGGGACCCACATTGGATACAGGACCAGTATTGAATCATCTAAGCTGGGACCCACATAGGATACAAGACCAGCACAGCTAGGACCCACATAGGATACAAGACCAGCTGTCTTAATTGATTCATCTATACTGGGACCCACATAGGATACAAGACCAGTATTGAATCATCTAAGCTGGGACCCGCATAGGATATTAGACCAGCACATCTAGGACCCACATAGGATTCAAGGCCAGATGTCTTCATTGATTCATTTATACTGGGACCCACATAGGATACAAGACCAGTATTGAATCATCTAAGCTGGGACCCACATAGGATACAAGACAAGCACATCTAGGACCCACATAGGATACAAGACCAGCTGTCTTCATTGATTCATCTATACTGGGACCCACATAGGATACAATACCAGTATTGAATCATCTTTGCTGGGACCCACATAGGATACAAGACCAGCACAGCTAGGACCCGCATAGGAAACAAGACCAGTTGTCTTCATTGATTCATCTATAATGGAACCCATATAGGATACAAGACCAGTATTGAATCATCTAAGCTGGGACCCACATAGGATACAAGACCAGCACAGCTAGGACCCACATAGGATACAATAACAGCTCTCTTCATTGCCGTAGTCCACTGAGGATCTCTGCACAATCGTCGTCGTCGAAGTCGCAGCCAGCACTAGGGTTCCCGCACACAGTAAGCTCGTTCGGGAGGGTCCGCTCCACGAGCCGAGATGCTGATACATCAACTGACACAAAGTCCAAAGTTGATGTATCCAAAAGTTTCTTGTCGTCAACAGGAACTCAACATCGCAAACGGCGCGTCAATCGGACGCCCCATCTGAGAGTTATTGGCTTTTTCGTCCTAGGGGCCCCGTTGGTTTTTAAGGAAAAACCAACCCGACCATACTCCACCTGTGTCCAAACCTCGGACGGAGTGAGCCAAATGATCTGTCTCACTTAGAGGAATTCAAAGAATTCGACGGCATGTCAATCGGACGTTCGTAGCTCAAGATATGAGCGTTTCCGCTCCGAAGGCCCGGTTGGTTTCGTGTACGAACCAACCCGGCCGAACCAATGTTTTCCGAAACCTTGAGTGCGATATACCGAAATGACCGTCTCGATCCAAGGATCGCATTGCCGCTGACAGCGCGTCGTCCGGTGGCCCGTAGCTCAAGTTACAGGAAAAAGTTCGAAAATGGTCCGAAGACGGGGGGTATGGGCCCGGGCCGACCCGGCCCGACCCCCCCCCCCCTCTGGGTCGGCTGAACCGGGTCGACCCGACCCGGTCCAACCCGGCCGGACCCGGTCTGGCCTGGCCAGGGCACGGCCCGGCCTGGCTCGGCTCGGCCGAGCGGCCGAGCAGCTGGATGCCGCGGGGCACCGCCCCTGCGGTTTGGAGGAAGTCGAGGCCCTCGAAGGGGCCGCGCTGGACAAACGGACGCGGCTTCAGCCGCATCCCGTGTGGGCGAGTTGGACCCGCGTGGCCGCGGGTCCGCTTGCCACCGCCGCCGCAGCTTCAGAAGAGGCGGCTCTGCCGGCAGCGCGGGTTGCCGGCGACCGGAGGTGGCGGTGCGCCGCCGAACAGGGTCGTCGCGGCTGAAGCCGCGGAGGCGGTGGCCAACGGACCCGCGGCCGCGCGGGTCCAGCTCGCCCGCATGGGACACGGCTGAAGCCGCGTCTGTTTGTCCAGTGCGGTATCTTCGAGGGTCACGGCTTCCTCCAAACCGCGGGGGCGGCGCCCCGAGGCGTCCAGCTGCTCGGCCGCTCGGCCGAGCCGAGCCAAGCCGGTCCGACCGGCCGGGCCGTGCCCTAGCCTGGCCGGACCGGGTCCGGCCGGGTTGGATCGGGTCGGGTCCACCCGGTTCGGCCGACCCAGGGGGGGTCGGGCTGGGTCGGCCCGGGCCCGGACCCCCCATCTTCGGACCACTTTTGGTCTTTTACCTATAACTTAAGCTACGGGCCTCCGAACGATGCACAGTCAGCGGAAATGCGATCCTTGGATCGAGACGGGCGTTTCGGTATATCGCACTCAAGGCTTCGGAAAAAATTGGGTTCGGCCGGGTTGGTTCGTACACGAAACCAACTGGGCCTTCAGAGCGGAAACGCTCATATCTTGAGCTACGAACGTCCAATTGACATGCCGTCGACATTACTGAATTTCTCTAAGTGAGACAGATCTTTTGGCTCACTCCGCCCGAGGATTGGACGTAGGTGGAGTACGGTGGGGTTGGTTTTGCCTTAAAAACCAACCGGGCCTCTGGGACGAAAAAACCAATAACTCTCAGACCGGGCATCCAATTGACGCGCCATCTGCGACGTTGAGTTCCTGTTGACGACACGGAACATTTGGATACATCAAATTCTGACATTGTGTCAGTTGATGTATCAGCCTCTCGGCGCGTGGAGCGGACCCTCCCGAACGAGCTTGCTGTGTGAGGGAACCCTAGTGCTGGCTGCGACTTCGACGACGACGATTGTGCAGAGATCCTCAGTGGACTACGACAATGAAGAGAGCTTCTCTTGTATCCTATGTGGGTCCTATCTGTGTTGGTCTTGTATCCTATGTGGGTCCCAGCATAGATGATTCAATACTGGTCTTATATCCTATGTGGGTCCCAATATAGATGAATCAATGAAGACAGCTGGTCTTGTATCCTATGTGGGTCCTAGCTGTGCTGGTATTGTATCCTATGTGGGTCCCAGATTAAATGATTCAATACTAGTCTTGTATCCTATGTGGGTCCCGGTATAGATGAATCAATGAAGACAGCTGGTCTTGTATCTTATGTGGGTCCTAGCTGTGCTGGTCTTGTATCCTATGTGGGTCCCAGTATAGATGAATCAATGAAGACAGCTGGCCTTGTATCCTATGTGGGTCCTAGCTGTGCTGGTCTTGTATCCTATGTGGTTCCCAGCTTAGATGATTCAATACTGGTCTTGTATCCTATGTGGGTCCCAATATAGATGAATCAATGAAGACAGATGGTCTTGTATCCAATGTGGGTCCTAACTGTGCTGGTCTTGTATCCTATGTGGGTCCCAGCTTAGATGATTCAATACTGGTCTTGTATCCTATATGGGTCCCAATATAGATGAATCAATGAAGACGGCTGGTCTTGTATCCTATGTGGGTCCCAGCATAGATGATTCAGTATCTATGTCTAATCATCTCTTTCACCTTTTCGATGATGTATACCTGTGTGAGCTGAATCCTGTGTTACTCTCCTTTATGGATTGTGTTGAACTATCCTATGTGGATTTACAGTTTACTCTCCTTTGTGAATTGTGTTGAACTATCTTGTGTGGATTTACTGTTTACTCTTATTTGTGGATTGTGTTGAGCTATCCTTTGTGGGTATATGTTTTCTTTCCTATGTGGAATGGGTTGTGCTTGGGCTCAGACGTTGGAGCCGAATGGGGATTGATGACTTAGGTATATGTATGGGAATATACCTAAGTAGTGTCAGTTGTTATTTCGTAATTGTATCTTTCCGTTGTGGTTTATCCTTTGTGGATTTCGGGAGACCTTCGGGGGGTCTCGGGGGTCCCTACTGAGTAGCTTATACTCACCCCTACACGAGCTATGCCCGCACTTCGTTGTGTTTGTTGCAGACGACGGACAACGCTGATCGTGGTGGAGGCGTGGGGAGCAGGACGGTACCTGGAGGTGGACCACTGGGTGGGACGTACTCGGAGCGGTCAGGTGGACCCGAGGAGCAGTGGAGGCTATCTGTACCCACCCTTCAGGTGGGACTTCCAGAGGACGGCTCGACGCTGCGGCTTTTCTTTTCAGTTGTTGTTTTTCCCTTCAGTTGTACTTTACAGTTGGGATTGTATTTCCGGCCCCTTTTACTTTCAGCACATCCTGTTACAGTTTTTACTTAGTGTTTACTTTTCCACTTTCTTACTCTGGGTGCTTGTTTACTTTTCAAAGGCAATGCCTTCCCTTTTTACTAGGATTTACGCCTTGGTGCTAGTCGCCAGCCCCTAGCCTATGGAAGGCGGGCTTGGGGTAGTCACGGAACGGGCCCCGAGGACGGGTCATGACAAATTGGTATCAGAGGTGGTCGGTTCTACCGTAGACTATGATCTTTCTTCTATGTGAGGTAATAGTGTTCAGCGTATTGGGTGTGGTTATCAGTCCAGGGAGTCCAGTGTTGGTGCGGCGGCCGAGGTATCCGTACACCAGGACCCTGACTTCTGATTTCCGACTTAATTCATGAAAACACTGATTGCATGTATGTTCAAGTTTTCTTTGGGATTACTTGTGTCAGCTCACCAGGTATACAGTTCTGACCGTGGCACACCTGCTTCTTTTTCGGATGGCCCCACGATGGCAGCCAGCTAGGGTTCTGAGAGTGGAGCGTGATGACATCCCACCGAACGACGAGGCTTCGGTGCAGGGCTCCTTGTCAGTAGAGGCACCGGCGGTACCTTTACCCGCCAAGCCACCGATGCTTCCAGCCCTAGCCACTGACGATGCACGTTGCCTTAGCTCGCTGCATGAGTTTCAGCGTCAGCGACCACCCAGGTTCCATGGGGAGACAGACCCCCAGGCAGCCGAGGACTGGCTGGAGGTAGTGGTGCGAGTTTTCAGGCTAGTGAGGACACCAGCAGACCTCATGGTGATCCTCGCGGCGAGCCTACTGCACGCAGCAACGGGCAAATGGTGTAGCTTGATGCTCTAGGTGCACGACGAGACATCTCTTCTCTGGACGGACTTTGAGAGCACCTTCCGCTCCGAGTTCGTCCCAGCCACCCTCTGTGCGGTGCGCATTCATGAGCTTCTTCAGCTGCGGCAGGGCAGCTTGACAGTGGCCCAGTACTCGGTGAGATTTACTGATCTCTCGCGCTACTCCACAGATATGGTACGAGACCCGTTCTTCCGGGCCCGGACCTTCGAGCAGGGACTGAGGCATGAGATCAGGGCTTCGATGATCTCCCTCAACATTCCGACTCAGGCAGAGGTGTTGGAGAGAGCCCTTCTAGTGGAGAGTTTTCTCGCCGAGCAGGCTCCAGTGACAGGGCCCCCCGCAGGACGGCCCGTAGCAAGGTCTTCTGCAGCTGGCAGTAGATAGGTGACACAGAGGTCCAAGCGGGCCAGACCATCAGATGGGCAGTCTCAGGATGAATATTTGGTTGTGCAGGGCACCCGAAGGAGAGCCAACTACATGAGGGGAAAGCATTGCTACGCATGCAGCGGGCGAGGTCACATGGCTCGAGACTGCCCGACTCATCTTACAGATGAGCAGCAGGTGGTAGAGGGACCTCCCAGACAGAGGTTCGGCCATGGTGGTCCGCAGGGTGCAGGCGGACGAGGCAGAGGAGCTGGCCGAGTAGCCGATGGTGGGAGACACTTCGAGGTGTTGCCACCACCACCCCCAGGAGGTCCACCCCGACCGCAGGGAGTTGGTGGACATGGGAGAGCTCAGCTTCAGGCAGCTGAGTCCCTCGATCATGGAGCTCTGGGAGAAAATGGACAGGAGAGGAACTAGTCTATACGTCCTTTGTACTTCTAGTTCCTTGTTGCTATTGTGTAGCGTCTTTGTATTATGAGATGCAATAATAAAAGACGCATACCCTTGTGATGTTTTCATTCCTGTCCTCTTTTCTGTTGTTACTAAGAGGTTCCAGTTTTGACTGTTGACTTGACCCTCACTTGTGAGACATCTACTGGAGGAGACCCAGTTACCACACACTGATGCCGACAGTGTGACTCAACCCTTGGAGGCGAGAGTAACGGTTGGATCTCTTGGTAGTAGCGTCGAGGCCTTACGACTTCATCCTTGGTATGGATTAGTATCATCCATGTCGGGATTGACGGTATTAGGCAAAGAACATGGTTCATCCAGGGGATGAGACCGGATTTCTCTTATCGGCGAGGAAGAAATCTCAGCAGCTCTTGTAGGACCAGGAAGGTCCAAGTCATCCATGAGCGGATGGGGACAGCTCAGGGCCGGCAGAAGTCTTTTGCTGACAGGAGGCGGAGGCCACTTGAGTTCAAGGATGGCGACCACATCTTCTAGCGTGACTCACCTCGACGAAGATTACAGAGATTTGGCCAAGGCGGCAAGTCGTCTCCACGCTTCATCGGACCATTCCAGATCCTCGATAGGATTGGCAAGGTGGCTTATCTCCTGGCTCTACCACCTCAGTTGCACCGGGTGAACGACGTCTTCCACGTATCTCAGCTGAGGAGATACGTGCACGACCCGACGCAAATCTATGACCATGGAGAGCTGGTCTTTGATGATGGGACGACTTTTACAGAGGTCCCAGTGGAGATCGAGGATCGACAGGAGCGGGTCCTACGTGGATGATCGATTCCTCTAGTGTGCTTCAGATAGCAGCACGGGAACCTCCAGGAGGGCACTTTGGAGTGGGAGGCTCAGTTGCATGCTCAGTATTGCCTTTGTATCCCTAAGTTTGTGGTGAAGCTTTACGGGGACGTAAAGCCCTGTGGTGGGAGTAATGTAAAGACCCATAAATTTCAAGGAAATTTTTTTCTTAATTTTCTTTGGAATTTTACAAGAACGCAGTTTCTAATGGCACCTGATTCCGAGGCGCGGTGTGCCGGGAATCGTTTTCCGAAGTTTGGCTCGGGTACATTCAGTGAACGGATGAGAGGGTTTTTCTATCATTTGAACTGGTGCCCGGAATTGAATTCTGAGGGCACTGATGAAATCACAGCGCCGGTATTTTCTTCGAAACGCCTCTTCCGGAGTTGCGTTTTCTCGGGTGTGGTTTTTATGTTTTGAGCTTAAAGTTAAGAAATAAAATAAATTGTTTGACAAACTTTATTTTATTTCACTTAAGCCACTTGAAAGCCACTTAAACTGAGTTGAAACGGATAGGGTACTATCCAAAAATATTCTACCCTCTTGGTAGGATATTTTTGGATAGTACCCTATCCTTTTCAACTCAGTTTAAGTGGCTTTCAAGTGGCTTAAAATGTCTTAAGTGAAATAAAATAAAGTTTGTCGAACAATTTATTTTATTTCATAACTTTAAGCCCAAAAATTAAAAACCACACCCGAGAAAATGCAACTCCAGAAGAGGCGTTTCTAAGAAAATACCGGCACTGCGATTTCATCGGTGCCCTCAGAATTTGATTCCGGGCACCGGTTCAAAAGTTAGAAAAACACGCTTGTCTGTTCACTGAACGTACCCGAGCCAAACTTTGGAAAATGATTTCGGGCACACTGGGCCTTGGAATCAGGTGCCGTCAGAAACTGTGTTCTTGTAAAATTCCAAAGAAAATTAAAAAAAAAAATTCCTTGAAATTTACGGGTCTTTACATCACAAAATATGTCTCAAAATATGACACTATCACATCCCAAAATACCCATAAATAGGTTCTGATCATAAAATTAGTGACACATGCACTCATTTTCCTAAAAGTCCCAACATTACCAATTCCTTTTTAATTTAAATCATGCCTTTTAAAACATAAAAATAAAAATTTCATAACAATCCAATTTCCAAACCCAAGTATTTACACTTTTTAAAAAAACGTCTCCCAACATTTAAATGAAATTACCATATTTATTTAAATTATTATGTAATTTTTTTCATCATCAACAGTTTCCAAAATTTCTATATTTAATTTAGTTTCACAATAAAAGCACACACAACATATGGATGACCTATCAGTACTAAATTTCTATAATTATGCATCAACCTAAAGTACTGATCAATTTATACTAGGACATTAGATAAATGGCTGTAAAATAGTAAAATCATAAACAAGTGTTCCAATCATGGTTGAAATAACAATCAACTATAAAAATTCAAAACAAAACTTCGATCGCGGCCCATAGAAACACAGGTTGTCACTCATACAAGGAGATGTATGATCTTATGCCAAAAATCATTAAAAAGAACAAAAAACACCAAAATCCTATCTACTATCCCTAATTAGTAAGAAAAAAGTCACTAGATATGATACAATGTTGGAATGACTTATCCTGGTTTTTTATGAAACTAGTGCCCAAAGACGCATCACCACCTGACTTCAGTCATGCCTCTCTATACGCTAGAGTGTTGTGACTTGTAGCTAAGGTCTAAATCCAATCATGGGTAAAATATTCCATATTATAACATTATTTCTATATTATAATTAATAATTACAGTTTTAATAACTGGTAGGAAAAATAAATGACATCATTGGAGCAGACCGCAAAAATAACCAAGTAACACAAGCTAAACAATGTGATGAATACACTATGTGTCATGAAATCATCAAATTGAATCGAAAAAAACCAATACAATATAACATCTCTTATAGGGTATAATTTCCCAACCCTTTCCCGAAATACCATTTTTTGACCCATCCAACCCAACATAATTTTATTTTATGTCCCTCTCATGAACCTGTGAAAAAAAACAAGTAGATTTTTCATGGGTATCCATGTGACATGGCGGTCTGAGTAAGTTGTGAGTACAACTCAGTAGGCCACCAAGACGGTGTATAATTCTATATCATATCTACAAAACTTTGTATATAGGGAATCAAAGGTGAATTAAGTAAATAAAAAGTAGGGTAGAAGATTTTTTTCATTTACAATTAATTAATTAGCTATTACAAATTCTATCTTAACCACGTCATAACCATGGGAATCCACAATTTTATTTTATGATAGAATTCATTTTTAAAATAATTTGATATAATGTACCATAAAATATTTGTGCGGTTACCCTTAACATATATCATAGGGGATAATGGTTTGAAATAACGAAGCCTCAGTGCTGAAAACCGACTCTGATGTGGTACGTATTTTTCAGAAATCCCAACCACTAGGTCATAAGTTGGAAAACACCGAGCTTTAGTTTGTGAATATAATCAGGATTCATATTTAATTTTCCAACAATACATTATTTTAGGTTATATTCTGAAATACATATATCACTATTCCATGAATCAATCTTTGATACAATATGTTCGGTCCGCCCATCCCAACAACTAGGTCACATGTCTGAAAATATTGAGCATTAGTCCATGAATCCAACAGAGACATGGAAATATATGTCTAACCATCATGGCCTTTACGAAAAAAGTCATAAAACATGAATTATCAGTACATGAGTCCAAATGGGGCATGTAATTCCATGGATGACCATCCAAATATTGATATGGAACACCTTGTAAATACCCTTGGGATTAGTAGCATCAGTGATTTATCCAAAAAAGGATGGTTCACCAAGGAGTGGAGTTTCAGTCCAAAATAAAAAATCATTATTTTAATGTTATATAACATATTGCATCTATCCATGAATCCAACCAAGACTCATCAAATAATGTATGACCATCCCACACTATTCCACTGGGATTCATTTCCATCATTAGGAAATAATTTAACAAAATTATATTTTAGTAATTATTCTTTACTACCATTGATCAGTGGTCCTCTAATATCAAGCACATCCCAATATAACCAAAACCCTTTTCATGATTTCATAAACATCACATAAATAATTTAGTTCCATAACAAAACAACTCACATCAATAAAAAATTGAAAACTACCAATCAAAATTAATTTTTCCATTTGATTCCCAAATCAATAACATTACACACACAATTCAGATAATTATTTGAATTATAATAAGGAACCTCATTTTAAAATCACATTGAGTTCAAAACCTCCTTTAAAAATGCTACCCAATTTCAAAACACAATTTTCAATTATTTTAAAACATGGAAAAAAATCGAAAACATATAACATAAACCTTTTCAAAAACAATTCTTGAATTTCATAGAAGATAAAAAATAAACATTTCAGTTAACCCATTAATCATGAACAGAACCAAATCCCAATTCAAACCCAATTTTCTTTATAATTTCCAGATCTCAATGATTACTATGTTATTTTTCCATTTAAAAGGTTTGGACATACCACATGGTTAGACCAATTTCTGGTGTGAAATCATCAATGGTCCCAAGGGTGTTTTTGAAGTGTCGCAAACCTCACATTATAACCCCAATAACATTCCTTTTCCTATGACATAAAAACAAAATATTTAAGAAACTGGAAAAAAATTAAATTCAAGTATATAAAAACCAACACTGTGGGAAAATTAATATAGACCACCTACACCATTCTCAGGTTCAACCATTCATAATATCGTTGCCATTGATCCAAGACCAAACAAACATCAACATCTAATACAATAATCTTCTTGAAATATAGGTTATTTTTTATTTAGAAATAATGAAAACAAAAAACTAAGACACTTCTTGAAAGTGGAATTAAAAAAAGGAAGATGACATACTTGAACCATTAATTCACACCTAGGGATAAACCAAAATAATAATAATAAAAATATAAAGCCTCATAAAAGAGGTAGGTGATTCTTGTTTATCTCACTAGCTATTGAGGATAGAATGGGTAAGAAATTTAGGGTAGATGCATTTATGTTCAGGAGGGAAAAAAATTAAATCCCAAACATTTAATGAAGTGTGTGATTTTTTCACATGTTTCTCTAAACCATATTCAAAAAATGTGGTACTATTTATCCAATAGGAAACTAATCTGTACGGTCATCCTAACCACCTGCATGGTTTGAAAAAAAAGGTGGTGATTTTGTGTTCACCACTATCCAAGGGGAGTTCAAGACACATGGTCTCCATGGAATCCCTTCGTGTTTTCCATAACAATCCACACCCTTCATATTGGATGCATGGTTTTGGAACATGGTTACTACTAACCATGCTCCATCCATTCTCTCATTATATATGGGAATATTTTCTATATTTTTTCTTGTCCTCATCCCCTAAAACACCCCAAATACATAGCATAATAACCATGATCATTCTACAAACCAATAAATTCAATCAGGGATATACCTTATCATAGGTTTTGGATCCAACAATATGATTCAATTTGAGGCGAATGTATCAGTCATGCGTACATGTGGACTACAACCTCCATATAGTGATACGACTCATTTTATACCACCGTTATTAATGGATTGTTATTATTTAATAATTAATTAATATATATTTTAATTATTTATTAATAATTATTCTATAATGTTGAATTAATATGTATCATTCATTAACTCTCTTCATCAAATAATGGATACATCACAAGTGTATAGGTATGGACTATTGTCTCCATGTATTAATGTAATACAGTATTCATCACTTATTTATATAAATGGTTGTAATGATATATATAATGAATATATTTGATATTTATATCATTATTAATATTATACATGTTAATTAACCTATATATATTATTAAAGGACTATAACAGCCAAACCAAAACATACATGAAGTATGAAGGAGTTGGAACTAGAAATTATGATGATATAAAATGAATGTTAATGAACACGTATAAATATGTTATATGTAAAACATTTATTTTATAATAATTATTATTATAGTTATTTTATAAAAGTATAATTAATTTAATTTTTTTTATATGAGGTTAGAGTTCTTGTGAGAAACGAAGACTTGAGGTCAGAATTTTATTTTACAATCAAATTTTTATTGGGGCTATTAAATCATAAATTTTTTGATGCTGAAAAATCATGATGTATCTTTCTCAAAAAATATATATTTTTTATAATATGGATATTTAAATGTACTATTATTGTTTTCATTCATTTTTTGTTATTTAAGAATTCAATATAATGATTTTATATCTAAAACCAATATAGATTTTTCGTTCTGTATAGAATATTTTCTTATATTTGCATATTTTGTTTAAATTATTATCTTATATGTTTTTTCTGTTATAAAAATAATTTTAAATCATTTTTAACACTATTTTTCCCTTATCATGGATTTAAAATTTAATTCTTATCATTTTTTATAAGAAATTTTTTTTACTCTTTACCAATAACGGGAAAACATTTTTTGTTTTATCATATACTATATGAATGGGATTCATCACCATCATGAATACTACATTCATTAAATATAAATTTATAAATTTATATTGTTATTTTAAAATAAATTTTTTGACTCAATATTTTTATAAATTTATAGTTTCAAATATTATTTTTAAATGTTAAATATATTTTCCCCCAGAAATATTCTAGTCACAATTTAATGGTATTTTAATATATAATAAAATCCTTTATTGTTTCTTGAGATTTAATTTTTATATGATATAATTTTACAATGATTCTTATTTCTATATATAGTATTTCATTATTGTTTCAAAATACCTATGAATCCCATGTCCTTTCTACATGTTGGTAGATAATAATATTATAGATTTTTTGGGTCTTGTGGGATACATAGGTATATTTTTAGTTATGTGTTGATTCAATCTATAATTAACCAAGGATGGATTTTTACATTATAAGATATTGATAGGTGGTTCTATTATAGAACAACAACAAAAATTAAATAAAGATATCTTATGAGATAATAAATACATGAATTGGTATTAAACATTGTTCAATTATATAATTTTCTTAGATAATTTCATTGGGAGTGGAAATTATCTATATTGATGATTGAAAAGGGAGTGAAACCATTCAACTATGTTAGTCTTGGTTTTGAACATTGATTAAGTAATTGACATTTTATAATTATACACAAGGTAGAAACTTATGTTTTAGGCTTATTAAAAGATTACATAGATAATGATTGATCATTTATGATTCTAAACACTATTTCTTTATCTGAAAATTGATTAAACTATATTAAATTTCCCAAGATTGTTATATATGAATTTATGTTTACAATTTTTTAATTTTTATCTCATGATCTCATACCCTTGATCTTATTTTATGTTCTCTTGTGATGATTTACTGATAACTCTTATTATAACCCTTTCTACAAATCTGAGGTCATAAATTATTTTTAGGATGCACCCTAAGGGTACCTTCCTCGCTCGGTTCTCCCCTGTCATTATCTATCTTCCTGTCAGGGGACAACAGATACTTCATTCACAGTTCCTCTACGGGATCCTATGTGGTGTATCGATCCCTGTTCTTGGAGGTGTATTGTGGGTTCGTTCCCTGGCGATTCGTTGTTGGCCTATTCTTTTTCCCTACTCGTCAATATAGCTCGGGTTTATTTAAGCAGCGGAGTAGTCCAGTTCATGTCGCCTTCTTCTACGGTCTTAGGGATAGTGCCTCATTTCAGTGTTTCTATTTGGCACGGTGTAAGCTTTTTAGCGATCTCCGTATGCATGTAGATCTAAAGGTGGTGACAGGATGGTGGCTGGCAGTGTGATCTTCATCAGGTGTGGTCTGAGGACGGTGATGTTGTGTGTTTTTTGCTCGATTTTACTTCTGTAATTGGTTTTTATGTATTTGGTTTCTAGATTCTAGATTAGGTTTTTCGGGTTTTGAATTTACTATTTGGTTGGGGCTGCTCTAATCAATTGAGCTGGAATGTGATATACTATCAGATTTGCTTCTGATGACCAATGATGGATTTTTAGTGAATGAGATCCTAGTTCAGGGTGATGGGAAAAGAGCTATGATATATTCACTATCGTTGGCCAAACTGATTGTGGTGTGGGTTTTTATTGGTGGGTTTTTAGTATTTTTGATGGTTTTTTGAAATCGCGGATGGTTTTCTATCAGTTTAATTTTTGAATCTATGGAATGGTTGGTCTATTTTATTTGTGACGCTTTACATCACGATCTATGGGTTAATGAATCCAGTTCTCATTAGGGATGAATCTAGAAGAGGTTTATATCAAGGATATTTCACCTATTATGTATATCTTGATGTGGAAGATTAATATCGTATGGCGTTTGACATCGGTACCATGCATGTGCATTTGTGCACAAGACTACTAGACTAATTGCGATGTGAGGGGGAATACACATCATAATGATTTTGATCCTAGGGAGGGGACATTCTTTGCATATTTGAATCGGATTGTTTTTTATCTTTGGACATTGGACTAGGGGCTTGAATGTAATTTATGTCTTTGCAGTCATTTGGGATCCCCCTTTTCCCATAAAATGAGACCCATATTAATAATAAAAAATTAATTTTCAATCAGTGAGTTAATCATTTATTATATCTCCCATTCTCTACTTATGGAGAATATTTTTTTATATGTCATGTATAATAAGGGTTCCGGTTGTAATGAACTAAAAGATAAATGATGTTCATATATTATATAATAATTTGTACTTATCTATGTTTCTAAATAATATAATCCTCTATGGTCTTGTGACATTTATTAGTGTGTATTTTATTTATTATGAATTGAAATGATAAAATAATTATGTATGAAAAGTATTGTTTTCTATAGTAAGTATCATAGAAATGGTTTAGTAACTTTTAGAAACTATAATGGGGAATGATTAAACAGATAACATAGGATAAGTGTAAGTATAAGAGAACTACTTGTTTTATTGTAAATGATGGACTGTGATTTCCATAAGAAAATATATCACTTATTAGATACTACTTGTGGACATTGTTTTGTAACATATGTGTTTAGTGGTGATAACATCAAAAATTGTTATTTGATTATATCTAATCCATCATTATAGATCATGGTTAACGGGACCCTATTTCATACATTTTTTACACTATAATTGGATAAGAATACGTTAATTTTCATTTTCCATAATAGACATTATGAAGGAATAAAAAGATAATTACCTTTCATTAAATATATTAAACATTATTATTTAAATATTGAAAACAATGTTTCATTATTTAGATATACAATGAATGGATTTTCTGGATTAATCACGCTTGGATTAATCACGCTGAATAACGATTCGTGATGGTTATTCTATCCATTTTTATGTTATTAATATATTAATGATTGATCAATATAGTTGAGGTGGTTTTAGGTATGCTCAAATATTGAAGTACCCAATTTGAGAATATTTATATAAATTCATGTATATTAGAAAATATAGCATGGAATATTAACTCATACCATTAACGACTAGATGATGAAATTGATGATGAAAATCCAAGAAGTATGATGACCACATATCAATTCTATGATTTTGATGAAAATTATTTTTATGTGAATGTGCTTCCTAAAAACCATTTTATTCTTCTTCTAGTTAATTTTTATGGGATTTAAGTAATGTTTTGGTACTATTTATATAAATCACTTATTAGTATCAAAGTAATGCATGTTATTTTTTATATTCTAAAAAACCAATGATTTTATATCAATGTGGTTAAAAATCTTAGATTTTGAGGGAAATTATATCCATTTCATGTGAATTTATTCCTATTAAATGTGGGTACTCATCTCAGATGGTTGGTGAGAGAGTCAGCATTGATGATATGCCAATTATATATAATTTTTGATGTATTACTAGAATAGATTCTTATTCTTCATTTTGAATTATAATTTCAAATTTTCTATAGAACTCATATTAATTTTCATATATATTTTAAAGACATCAAATAGAATATACCCAACATAGATGTTGAAATTAAATAAGGAACTTGAAAATAATCATGGTATGTAATTTATTTGGCCATGGGTGTCACCAAGGGGGGAACATATATTTTTTTCCAAAATAATGATGGATGAATGATAATATTCACGATTATCCAGAACTTAAAATGATCACAAATAAGTTTATATATTATATACCCTATATTAATTATTTAATTGGACAATTATATGGAGATCATTTATCTTCCAATATTGATATTCGATCTAGATACTACAATTAATGGTCAAAAGTGAAGTTATAAACAATAAAAACATCCTATTGAGGTATATATAATACGAATTTAGAGTTATCCCAATTGGGATTATAAATTCCCTAACTCTAATCCTGGATTTTTTGAATAAAGTCTATAATGATTAACATGGTTGGCTTGTGGTAGTCTTTATAGATGATATTATCTTATATTCTAATAGAAATGAAGAGTATGAAGATTTCATGAGGATTATATTGATGACACAAAGGAATGATAATTTTTTAGAAAAAAATTACAATGTATGAGTTTTGGATACCTAAGGATTAATTATTGGGTCAGATATTCTCAATATAGAGAACACTGATGGATGAATCAATGATTTATGTTATTGAACATTGGCCTAGAAAAACCACTATTACTGAAATCCCCAACATTAATGGATTTTATAGATATTATCAATGTCTTATGAATGATTGCTCATAGAAATGTAATCCACTCCCTATGATTACTTTAATTGTGATTAGTTCCCTTGTATTGATGAGTGTGAATAGAATTTCAAGGACCTTTAGACATATTTGGCCAGTTTATGGTTGCTCACACTACTTTATAATATAAATGGGTTTGTATTTAATAGTGATGTATTAGAGAAATAGATTTTATGTGTTATCATCTAGAATGAAATAGGGATAGATTTTTTACTCAGAGTAATTGAATGTGTGTGTTCAAATATTAACCTACCATTGATTAGGATTTAGTAGTGATAATATTTTAAATAATGCTATGATGATGCTTTCTTTATTGAAAATATTGTGACATATATACTTATCATAAAATATTAATGTACATATTCCCCTATAAAGAGTTCAATATGCCCAAATATGATGGTAGGAGTTGATTAATTAATATGATTTATCAATATAGTACCACCATGGGAAATTGATCAAGGTGGATAAGATATTAAGTCAAAGGACCATAAAATATTATCCAGCAATAATCTCACAAAAATACATAGTATTTATGGATTACATAGTATCAACATCGATATTATGATGTAAGTGGATAAATAATATCTTTATCAAATTATTGTTCGACATTCTATCCATATAAAAATCAAAGATGTGTAAATGGTAGATTTGGAGATGCAAAATAAGGTAGAAAATTTTTTTGAGTATAAAATTGATTCTAATGGAATGATAATGTTTAAGAATGGAGTATGTTTTTAGTCAATAAAAAACCTAATCACCAAACAATTTTATGAAGATTATAGCTCATCATTTTATATTCATCCTAGATGTATGAAGATGTATAGAGATCTGAATGTGTATTTATAGTGGGAAGATATGAATAAGGTTACTTAGGATTGTTAATCATAATTCTTGGTATGCATGGAAGGAATGTATGAGATAAATAATTATTAGGGGATTTTATCACCCTTACCTTGATAGAATAGAAATGGGAAAATCCTCTAGTATTTCATTTTTAAAATCCCCAAAATAGAAATAAGAGATAATAATATTTGGGTTTCATTTATTCACTTTATAATTCCATTATAATATATTACCATCATAGTATATTTCACTCTTGATCATATTTACATGATATATATATTAAGTACAAGGTAATGTTAATTGTGGTACCATTTTCAATTTTAACTGATTATGATCCGTAGTTTAACATGACTTTTTGGAGATGTATTTCATATAATCTAGATAAAATGATGGCTTCACTATTTCTTATCATCCTTAGAGAGAGGTTAAATCTAAGAGGACCATTTAAATCCAATATTTTATAATGGGATATTTTCTCTAGATTTGAAATTATATTGGGATCTATAACTTCCTCTACTATATTTAACATTAAATTGTACATTTCCCTATAGAATTCATATAGATCCATATGAATACCACTATAGATATAAGTATAAAACGATGATATACATGGATCAATTTAGATAAAGAATGTTATCAAGACATGGGGTAACTAAAGAAATTACATTTAATGTTAAATCATTCATCAATATACAAAGGAATCTTATAGTTGAGGAAATATTTGTGTGGAAAATCATTGGTGTGATATGGAATTTGAAGTTGGTGGAAATGATTTCTTTTGAATTCATCCATGGAAAGAAGTTTATGATATTAAAAAAGAAGGTAAATTTGAGACTGTGGTATATTATTACCTTTGTAATTATTAACCAACTTTGGACTCTATATTATATATTTTCACTCCCACCTAACGTCTCTCATATTTACATGGTGTTTCATGTTTCTCTCATGGGGATGTGCATACCTTATGTTATGAAAAAATCCCTCAAGGTACATTACTGTTTTTTTGTTCATTTTTTGTTGAAATATATGGTTGAAACAATTATTTGTGGACTTACTACATGATTATTGACTAGATATGTTTGAAAAGATTCATGATATTGGCATGTATTCTCTAGATGTGGTGAAAAACATTATGTGCAATATATGAAATAAATTCCCTTTTTCTACGTATTTTGGACTGAAAAGTTTATTTTTTATGAAGCAAGATGGAATAAAACATATAAAATGTGTGTAAAAAATGACACATAAACAATTTCATGAAAAATGGGATACATATAAATTTTTCATTGTGAATAGTGTATGTATTTTACGAAAATTGAATGAAATGTTGATATTTCTACATAGTAGTTGCTCTAGGTGAACAACAAGGTATGTGTGTCATTTGTAGTTGAAGAAGATGTATTAATGGCCACAAAAAATTGAAGAATTTATGTTCAAAGGTGGATATTTAATGGGGAACACATATAATGAATTTATCATATAATGTTTCACTATGTGACTCATAATGGAATTATTATTTCTGAATGAAGACTATGATTTAAAGGGATCCACAAAGGGTGTTTTCATTTGTGTAGACAACCATAAATGAATAATGTGTTATATGAATTTCATATTGAGTGTAGTATATGGTGATGGAAAATCCTTAATGGTGTTTTTGGAAATTGTGTTCTATAGGTTTTCTAGATTCATTTTCCTATCTAACAGCCCCAAACCACATCATAAATAGAGACAAATATTTTTAATGAAGATTATCATTGGAATAATTTTTATTCGTTCGAAAGTGGGTTTTGAAGGATGTATAGAAAATTATGTTCATTAATGAAGGATTATTCTGTGAAAAAAGACCAGATAAATAAAGGTTTCTGTAGGTAAATGTTTCCTATGAAAGATAAGGGGCTCAAAAATCACTGATGATAAGAAAATCGATGGTTTTTGTGGAGGTTTTTAATTTTCTCATGGATGTAAAAAAATATTAATGAGAGACCTACCTTCCATGAAATTACCACATATTAAAGTGTAATTCGTCTACATGATGAAAACATGACTTTATGGGCACAATCATAAATGTGTGATAAAATTCTAATGTGATTCAGAACAACTATATATTCAATTGAAGAAGATGTTATCACACATGATTGGAGAGAGTAGTGAGCTTCAAAATTGTGATTGGTCATACATAAAAGGGTTTAATGAGTCCACTTCAAACCATGTATCATTAGTAATATTTATTGGATTGGGTAGGTCGGTAGATTAAAATTGTATGCTCTATTGATATACCCTAGTGTTGGTGAACCAAGCGAAAATATTTGTGTCATTGTGACTAGTTTCATTACAATCTATGAATAAACATTAGATAAAATATAAATGAATAATTTAAATACAAACACTAAAGAGTAAAATTAGTTCCCCTCATAATGAATAATTCATGATCCAATATGGGAGGATGAATTTAAGAAGGAATATTCATACCAAGATCCCCCAACTCTTTGTATATAATACAATTTTTTTGCTAAAAACCATATCCTCCACATGTAATAAACTAAGAGGTTATACCACTATATAATGATATTTTCTATGATTAAAACTAGTATAAGTATTGGATTGCGGAAATAATTCTCTTTGACAAAAGATTACTTACATGGTTAACGTTTTTCGGAGGAATCAAAATTTTTTGGAAGCTACATGAAGACTTAAGGATTTGATGAATTGAAGATATCCTAATTTTTGAACTATAGTGATATAATTTCATGGCTGAAATATACTTTATGTGGTGTTGGAATAATGAAATAACCCAATCTTTTATATTTGTATACTATTAAATAAAACATGATGTATTAAATTTCTTTCCTTATACAAAACCCTGAATATATATGAACAATAAAATAGTGATCCATTATAACTGATCTGTTAAATTGTATTGTTTTAAATGTAATTAAAGATTTATGAAAAATATATAAAATTTTATTTAGTAAAAAAAATTTATAGAATAATGAATAAAAAATTAGTACTAAAATATTAGTAAAGTGATTTTATGCTTAAAATATGTTTTCACCATAAATAGGTTTTGTTGAATTCATTAACATGAACCTTATAATTATTTTCTACAAATTTAAAAAATAAATTATTTACGTAAATGAATTACATTTTTGAAATGACCATGTAAATATTATCAATTTATACTTTTTAATGATTTTTCCAAATAGTTTTATTTTTTAATGAATATTAAAAGAATATCGATTTTTATAAATAACATCATTTAATTATTGGTAAATTACCAATTACATTTTAAAGTTTATTTAAATTTTTTTATAATAATTATATAATTATAAATATTAAAATTAATTTCACATTAATCATTATCATACATTGGTTTGGTATATGTTAATTTTTTGGCTAGAACATCATTTTTGTAAAAAAAATTATGCACTCAATATGTATTTATTTTAATAAATTAATTTTACCTTTAATGATTTATAATTTTAACTGTGTTTACAAATTATATATTAAATATAATATTTTCAAAATTATTTTATCACCTTTTCATGCAAACAAAAGAAATTTAATTTGTAGTATAAATAAATTAATTTTCAAAATTGATTTTTCATTACGGTTTGGAAGAAAAAATTAGACTAAATAATATAATTTATGTAAAAATTATCACGAAAAATGGATTCAATAATCGGATTAAATATTAAAAATATAATTTTATGGGATCAACATTATATAAAGTGAATAGTAAAAGTAGTAAAATTATGTTATGAAGTTCATGATTAAATAAAGTCTACTTGTGGGGGAAAACAATGAGATAAGGGTCAAATTTACCCTCAGATCATTTAAAATTTTAAAAATAGAATTCATTTAAATATTAAAAAAAATAATTTTAAAACATGTAAATCTCAGTGATTTTCCCATGAAAATATCCTTAAATCATTTAAATCTTGTATGAAATTCCATATATGTCCCTCCCTTCACTAATGAATGGTAACCATTAATCCTTCCTTATTCACACCATTTGGTCCTTATATATCTGAAATTACCTACTCTAAATCCATACTATAATCCTACATCAATATTATATCTTCTAGTATTCTTATAAGAAAATTCATTCATCGGTTAAGAGGTATGCTAAAGGTAGTCTTTCAAAAAAGTGGTGTAAATCAAAATCAAGCTCTTTCAATTTTATTTACTCTTATTATACATGTACAAATATTTTATCCATAAAAACATGATGAATAATGTATCATAATGAAACATAAATTTTTATATTTATGATTTGAAATCCATTATCCCCATTTTATCTATCTAATGAGAGATAACTTTTTCTGTCATTCACACATGTGGACTAGAAGCTCCACATAGCGACACAACTAATTTTCTAACACTATCATTCTAGGATGGTTACATTGAAAGATATAGTGTTATTATATTAAATTTATTTTATAATAATTATTATGTAAATGAAAATTAATATTTACCTTTCTTTATATTTATCCATCAAAAAATCAAAATAGCCCTCGTGCACACATACATACCGCTATATCTTTATAGTGATGATATTCATTGTTTATCACCTCTTTATATGAATGGTTATTAATATATATATATATATATGATATTTATATCATTATTTAAATAAGTGAGGTTAAGAAACCATTTTCAATGTTCAAGGATGACAACGTATGAAAAAAAATAGTTAAGAAAATTTAAAATTTAACAACAAAAATGATTATAATAATGAATGATTGCATATAAAAAAGTGATAAAAGTTTGATAATTAAACCATTTGTGGTATTATATGTTTTAATATTCAATTTTTATACATTTAAGATAAATTTCATGTTAACATATAAGAGGATATAGAATTTACAATTCAATACATACTTGAGGTAGGGGTTTTATTTTACAATATCAATTATATTGGTATTGTTTATGATTAATGTCATTGATAATGAAATTGTAGTATATATTTTTCCAAAATGTTATATATTTTTAAATATTCTTTATATTTATTGAGATTTGATTTATTCCACTAATTTTCACTATTTAAGTAATCAAGATGCTGAAATAATGTTATTAGGGAAACCGAACTCATTTTTTCTTTCAGTTGGGAAATGATTCTCCCATGAATATATATTCATTAAAATGTTTAAAATAATATTTCCAATATTAATGGAATATTTTATAATGTATTTTTTATTATATTTGAATTTCCATACCATGTATTGAAATAAACCCTTTAATCATTTTCTATACATTATACTTTTGACTTTTTACAGAAAATAAGAAATGAATTTTAAATACAAAAAAAAGATCTATACGGATATAAATTTACTAGAATATATTATATTTGTTGCTAAAAACATGCATTTCCAACAGATATTATGTTTTTTGGTCTTAATTATACATACCAACTATTATTTTTACCGACATATATATCCATTGGCATTATCCATTTAATACCAACAATTATTTACCAACAATTAAATATGTTGTTTTATCATATTGATATCAACATACATTTCACCCAAAAAAATTCTATTTTTATTATTTATTATCACAAATAAATATTTTACCATTAAAAAATTATGTTTGAATAAATTATTCAATAATAATAATATTTCAATAAAAACTTCATTATATATTTATTAACTTTTTAGAACAAACACATCACTCATCATATACACTTATGCACTAAATTATAGTATAGATAACATTAAGTATTTCTTTAAATGTATATAAATATAAATATATAAATATATGATTTTTGATAAGTGATTTGAGTATGTGAATATTATATTTTTAAAATTATCCATCGTAAAAAAGACATTTTGAATGAATTTTAAACTTGTTTTAATTATTTGTGGTGAATAAAAAATCCATCAAATTTATTAATGAAAATATAGAATCTATCAAAAAGTAAAAGGAATTTTAAAATCTATAAAAAATAACTAAAAAATATTATAGAATCATAAAATTCATATAAAATAATAACTATTTAAAATCAATAGAAACTATACAATAAATTAAAAAAACAGATTATTATCCTAAATACGGAACACACCCATACATTGGCCCCCCATCTAGATGCATACGCCATACTTCTTGTCGATATCCTCCTCGAAACCCTCTTCCCTCCTCAAGTTCATAATTTGACTCCACCTGCCGGAAGCCAGAAGTGAACATCATCGTTGCAGCGCCGGTCCTGAGCAATATCATCCAGGCGATGGACCAACCCCTGGCACCGAGGTCAATGAAAAAAAGGATGAGGAAAATGTCATGGTATCTGAAACTATGTGTTTTATTCTTCTCCATTCTCTCTCGATTATATACATTCTCCATTTTCATTTCATGAAATTTTTCGCATGAGTAGGTTTTCTAAGATTCTAGAAATGAGAATTGATAGTGTTTCTGGATTGGGCGGGTTCATCTATGAATATCACGTTCTCTGGTTATGATTTTTTTTTCTAGAAACGTGTTTGATTCCTTACTCCTACAGTTTGGTTTAGGATTTTATTCTATTCATATGTTGATAGATTTACATTTGGGTTTCATATTTTTCACAAAATAGATATATCTTTAAAAATGGTGAAGTTGGTAAAAATATTTTTCCATTAGAATGCAAATCATAGCACTTCTGAATATCTTTGAAGTTGAAATATCATTTCCATTTTTTTTGTGACACAAAATTGAATTTCTAAATTCATTAAAATATAAGTAATTTAATTGAATTTCAATTGATTAGATGTTCCTTCTATTCTAAGATAAATTATTTTATAAATTATTTTTGGGTTTGTTTTTGTGTATTCAATTGTTGGGTTATTGTAAAAAAATCACAACAACCACCCTCTTATTTCTGTTCTGGCCTCTTTTGGTTTTTAAATATATTTTTTCCAACCTTTAGTTAGTGATAGAATTGGAAATACCCTAAGGCTTTTAGTTTGGGATATCATGAATAACATAACGGTGGGTCCTTATTTTACTTAATCCAATTGCATGTAAAATGATTGAGATATGTTTTCGAAATTCATTTCAAATGAAAACAAAATGGTTTTGGATAATTATAATAAAAACAAAAAATTAATTACTATTTCCTCAAAAAAACTTTCAGTAGTGTAATAATTAATTGTATCTAATAAAGATAAATTATATAATACTTGTTACATGAAAGTGGTATTTAGACACATACATTTGTATTGGAGGATAGGTTTAACTGAGAAATCCATTTTCCTTCAGGAATATGTAAGGATAGTTTAATTAGAATTAGATAGGGTATGATTTCTATCTTTAGTTTTAGTTCTTTGATGGGTTTGGGTTTGGAATAACATGATATGTTAACTCAGGAATGGGTATCTTTTACAGTATAGTTCTTTGAGCATGTGTTGGATAGACCCATAAATAAACCATTAAATATATTTTAATATATAATTTGGTTTAGAAGAATTTGTATGTTTGATATCTCTGTTCTGGTCACCATCTGGATGGTCCAAGCTAGAGTTATACATATATCAGGTAAATGATACCTATCCTTAGATATCCATATCCATCCATTTATTATATTTAGACCGTAGTTTCAGGATATCAACCACTTTGTTTTCCAAGGTGAATTTATCCTATCATTTTCTCTATTCTCCCCTTTTTTTTCTTTTTTTTATATTGGATGATGCTTGAGTGATGTTTCTTCATTGTCCAACACATCAACAGTGATGATTTGGCTGAGATAGCAGATTCAAGATGTATTATTTTATTAAATTGAAATTATGGAACTATTATTCATTAATTTTTTTGGTGGATAGAATGAATTAACATAAGAAAGATAATAAACAGTCTAATGAAATTGAATGGGGTGAAGGTGGATCACATGATATTTTGTTAATTCCTATTATTATCATTTGTTAATTAATCTTGATTGATGTGGAAGTAGCATGGAGACCTTGTATTTTTTCTAAATGACATGATTGAATCACCTCTTGAAAAAGAATAACCAGATAGAGTTTGTGAAGCAATGATTTCAGGGAAATATGGAACTTTGGTAAAAATGTTCATGTTATTAACAATTAATTAATTGAAATTAAAGATATATTTTTCGATGTAATTCACTAATGGTTTTGTTGTTCTCTTTTATTGTTGTTTTTTTCACCCTTGTCATGGTTAGGGTGGTCTTGGATGGGGATTTTTTGGCTGGTTATTGTTGTTTGTTAGAATGATGAGGTGTTGTGGTTGATTCAGTAGTGGTGTAGGGTCTATTATATGGTCTGGAAATAGTGTCATGGCTTTTTATGTGGAATGGAAGCTATTTCTTGATGGTAGTGTTGGTTATTGGTTTTTGTTTATGAAACATTTTGGGTGGCCATGAGAGGGGGGTGATAGAGGTTTTGTTATAGTTTCCCAGTTCCATGGAAAATAGTTGGTTTTAATGAATATGATAATATTTAGTGGGATAAAGATGAAATATTAATGGTAAAAATGAATGGGTAATGATTAGAATAAACAGGTTTATTGGATAACGAGTGAATGAATGGATTAACATTAAATATGGATGAATGAATGACATAAGAAATGCAATGTGGATGGTAAAACAGTAAATATGGAAATGTATAAATGAAATTATTAAATGGGAAGTTGAAGTTGTGTTGTGTGGTTGGTCATATGGGGCATCAATTGATGGTGTTTGGGATGTTTAAATGGATGGCCATGATATCATGTGACAGTATTATTGTCTCTATTAATGGTGTTTGGGATGTTGTATGCTAAGAATAAACTTTTGATTTTCGTCACAGGATGTTGGTGGAAGCTACAGAAACACAAACTAGTAATGTTCATTTGATATTTTATCCTTTGGGGCATGTATTATATAGGTGAAATACTGTTTTCTATCCTAAATTACAGGAGGCTATCTATTAAAAGGTGCTTCGAGATATCAACACTTGTATTTTGATTTACATGATATCTCCAGTGAAGGAAGTCCCTCATTTTTTATAGCCAAAGAAAAAGAGGAAGGGGGTCATCGAAGACGTGTTCCACAAAAAAAATCTGAATCATCTTTTAATTTTCAGAAAGAGTATTGGAATCTAGATGTGGTAGAGGAAAAATTCTAACAATGATCTTCCATGCTTTCAGAATCGTCTGTATTTTCGGACTATCAATGCCTTTCAATAATTTTTTCTACATTTGTAATTTTTCTTCTTTTGAGTTTCTGTTTACAACTTGTATTATGTTGTTTTTTTTCTGGATTATGTTAAAAAACTATATCCTTGGGACTAATATTCTATAGTAGTGGAACACACTTTTAGGTATTTGAGTTTCCATCACACACTCAGATTGATTAGTGGTTGCTTCCATTACATCACACACACTATGCCACAATATGTTGGCTTTTATTACACACACTGATGTCTTTTTATATCCACGGGACTGCACTTCTATAGTGGTGGAAAATTCATTGGTGTTTGAGTTTCTTTTAGACACAGAATAACAAGTGATTTCTGCTATTACATCACACACACACAAACATACTTGTAATTGCAGTAGTTAACAGAGTTCCACACAGGCTGACACATAGAATTAACCCCCACTTAACCTTTTAATATGATATTTATATATCAATCTTACTCATAACACTTCTTCCCAGTACCTTGTAATAGAGTTCTATCAATATCTCTTATGATAGTCTGACCAACCCATGAATACTCATACCTTTAAGAACAACATATTATTCCTTTGAGATAATAGGGAGATGAAGATAAAATATCTTATCAATATGCTGTTTAATAATGATTTTATATGAGACGTTACATATATTATTATAATGATAAACTCTAACAAGAAATAGTTGGGTAGTATTGGGAACAAAGACAAGAGATGTTACTTTTATAAATATGGGTATATGCACACCACTAAAGAAATTGAGCATTGATTTAATCAGTTACTTTTATATTGTTTCCCATTCTTCTACATTAAAAGATCATATAAAACCATTTGGGACCTATGAAATTAATCACCATTAGTCATAAAACCAAAAAATAATGAGGTAAAATTATGGGGGGAAAATGAAATTGCGGTGAAATTAATCACCCTTAGTCAACAGGCCCCGTGGCAGTTATCAAGGTGGGACTAATCCTTGGTAAAGTGTTCTTGATCCGTTATTAATTCCGCTTCATCAGTGCTTGAGTTTCGTACCTGCTTTATTTTCTTGACATGTGTTATGTGTAATGAATGAGTTCATCCTAATTGCTCATATGCACTTTCCCATCAGTATTGGGTTTATTGTGGGCTCCTTGTTCTGCGAGATCGTGTCCTATGGGTACTTTGTGTGGCTTTGTTATGATTGTATTTTTCATTCACACTACTAGATTTTTTCTTCTTGCACTATAAAGCATGTGATGATCCTACCATGTGCACATAGGAAAATTTTCCAAAGAATGTAAATCCTCTTGTCTATTTACTGCTTTCTATGTTTTGTTTACTTTGACTTGAATATCACTTAATGTTTTGTGTCTAGTTATGTTTTGATTTCCTTTGGTTTTATGAAAACTGTTTTCTATTTCTAACCATGTTGAATATATCAATTTATTTTTTATTCTAAAACCCATTTTATATTTACTATTATAAATAAATTCTATTATGATTCATTTAATCCTTGCTTGCTGATGCCCTCATTTGTTAATTATTATAGATGATTCGTGTCAAAAACATGCTTATTGGTTCTGGAAATGACATGTGTAAATATTTTGTGTTAATTCCAATGTTTTAGAATTTTATTCTCATGATTTTTATCCTAGATCTAGATAAATAAATCTATAAAGATTCTTATTTCTAATTATATGAGAATTATGCAAGCATTTGTTACATGTATTTTCCAATGTTTTGTGATCTATTCACTAGTGTCATTATAATCATTTGGAATTCCTAGAATTTAGGAATCTATTTCCAAATTAGTTCACATTTATTGTTTTATATTTCTTATGATCTTGGTAAATTCCTATGTTTAGTAATTGTATTCTCATGTTTTTACCCTGGTTTTGGGTAAATCAGTGCAAATTATTGTTTATGTTTCTATGAGAATTATGCAAGCATTCCTTGAATTTTTCACTGGTTTGTGATTTGGTCACTTTTGTTATAGTCATTTGGAATTCTTAGAATTTAGTTTTCCATTTTGAAATTAGTTTATGTTTATTTGTTTAGAGTCATAGAATCTTTATTTCTTCCAATATTACCACTTCATCAAAAATATTAACCATACATGGATTATAATGTTCAGGAGCACCCATCCCACTCTTCAAAGGTGCATGGACGTTAAACCTTTTTACCCTATACAACTGGTGTTCAAAGAGAAAACTATAAGTTTGGCCATCACCTTCACCTCTCTAGAGTTGAGCTGAAAGGTCATTATTGAAGGCTTCCAAGAGATAGATATTATGAGCAGAGGATGCATTCAATTATTGAAAAAAGCTGCATTTTTGTGCTTTAATCTTAGTTGTTATTAGGTTCCATTTGTTTGGTTTCTTGTTTCATTGAATTCCATGCACTGGATCTACCAAATTCACTATTTTAGTACTAATTTGTGGAAGTTCCATCTTTTTCTCAAATTCTTGAGATGTCGACATGAATGATGAAAAATGCTCACCATGCAGTTTTTTTATATTTGTATTTATTTGTATTTTGGTTTCAATTCAGGCTGATATTTTGCACTGATTTGTGGGTATGATTTTTGGTTGTTTGTGATGTATATATTGGAGTTGAAGGGCGTGACATCGTAGTGACATGATGTTTCTCACTGGTACCGGATTTGGCTTGATTTGTTTCTTGTTGGTACTGGAGATGTATTGTTTTTTGTATACTCTTTGTTTGTGTGTGGTGGATATCTTGGAGATAAAGGCTATGGTATAACAACTACTAGATGTTTTTCACTAGTGTTGGAGCTGCCTTGCTAGTCTTGGGGCATGGATGGGTTGCTGGTGCTGATGCGACAAAAGATGTGGTATAACTGGAGTTGGTTCATTTGTCCCGAGGCATGGATGGGTCGTTGGTGCTGGAGCCGGCTCACACAAGATCATGTATGGTTTACTGGTACTTGGGGTGGGGTGATGGATTTTTTTGGGGGGTGAATCTTTCATTATTGAATTGATTCATTTTGTATTAAATTTCATTATTAATTTTTTTAAATTTTTTAACATTCGTGTAAATCATCTTCGATTTAATAATTAAAATAGATGAATTATATATGATAAATTAATATATCTAATATGTAATTTTATTAGTGATAACAATTTATAATTTATACACAAATGTAATTTATAAATAAAATTTATATTCTGGTAATATTATTATTAATAGAAAAATTTGTCATAAGAATTTGTTGCTAAACACTTTAACCAACATAAATATTATCTGTTGGTATTAATATAACTGTAACATAACTATTTTATCTGTCGCAAAAATATTTAGCAATAGAGATTTTACCGACAGTTTAATGTTAGAGACATATGTGTTTGTAAAATGTTTTACCAACAGAAAATGTACTTTTACCAACAGATATGCTCCTGTTGGAAAAAGATAAATATTTTATAGTGTTTTCTAAACTTACATATCTTGAACAAATTAACCCATCATAATGAATTATATTTTCATTGAAGAATAATAATACTTTAGTATATTAAATTAACATTATTTATTAAATTTTGTTTGAAAATATTTGGATTGTAAATATTTCATTTCAAATGATGTGAGTGTTTTATTCTATTAGATATTCAGTGATCTTTTAGATTTATTTTTATCTTTGACAACATCCGTTGATGATTTTTATGATTTACTAGATACATGATCCCATTTTACGGTATGTATTATTTCTCTAGATGGTTTATTATTTTTAATGTTATTTTTTGGGAAACTCTCATCCCTCTCTGAGTTATAACATATTGATCTAAATTTTTTAATGGTCTTATTATAATCATATGTATGGTTTTTATTATGTAATGGATGGTTCTATAAAAAAAACAAATGTGTAGTTATGTTATACACCATGGTCTTGTTCATCCATTATTGACCTTGAATTATATTTGTATAGAATGGTGTCTCATGAGATAATATGGACTATAAATAAAAGTGAATCCAGTTCAGTAAGGGATGTTATCTAATAATATTATCTTGTGAGTAAAATTTGACTATGAAAATTATAGAATGTGTATTTAACTCTATACACTACGATAGACATTCTAGTGATCCTTGGTAAGTTAAATGATTTTATATTATTAAGCACATTCCAAAAAACTTTTGAATTTTTATTATGATAAGTTTTCATGGATCCAAATTGAATAATGATAATTCCAAACTCTAAAGTATTAGGTTTAATAAATGATAATTTTTTTCAATATTCCATGACTATGATATATGAATTGATGTGAATGATTTTATAATTTTTATCTAACTCTCTCACACCATTATGCTTATATAATTCTCACTTATTAATTTTTTATATATTATATGTTTATCCTTATTAAAAATATGAGCAGACCCTTTCATTGGATTCACTTCCCTAGGTTATTGATAATGGTTTTATATATGTTATGTCTAAGAAGGTTTATAGATGTTGTAAACTATGTTATAAATTATATAGATATTTTATGAAAATGTTTATTACGTATCCTTTCTTTAAATCATAGTAGAACTATAGTTTCTTGAAGAAATGTTTTGGTCAAATTTATCACATATTCATCTGAAATGATGTAATATTTATAAATGAAAATAATGGGGGATTATATACATGTTTAAAAACAATGTTTGGATAGTGGCCTATATAGATATCTATAAAAAAATTATGAATACCATGATTACACAAAAAACCAAAATCTATATACAAAAAAGGGGTTTATTAATATTATAATAATACTCAAAATATATTTCAGTGTTTTTTACACAAAAAAATATGTTCAAGGTTATCTAAAAATAGCATTATGATTTCAAGAACCATAAGTCCAATCATTTTAATTCTAGATCAACACCCTATAGGATATATATGCAATATTCTTAGAGACCACCATTGGTTCCATTATTGAATTGATATTTTAAAAAAAACAACAAGTTGATATTATCAAAGAGATGAAATATTAAGAAAGGGATAAAAATAATTCATTAAGAAAAATGAAAACCATTTTCCTATATTTATAATAAGCATATAAGGATTCCAATAGTATTTTTTCTAGGTTATATAGAGGTCCATCCAAGATGATATAGGAATTATATCACCTTGATTACCTAAAATACCATTATGTACAAGCCTTAACAAATTATAATACGAAAATAATAACAGAATAAAAAGAAGAACAAGATCTGGAAATGAAGAGGGATATCAAGAATTCCAATGAATAAGACGAAGGAGAATTTCAACAAGGTTGAATAAATAAAATATTACCTATTCCTATGAGGTTAAATAAATGGAATTTAAATAAAAAATAAGTATGTATCAAGGAATTATTAAAAAATTTCATATGAGGATTTATATTAATGGAAAACATGTTTTTATGATGATGTAAAAATTATAGAAATAGTTATTTCAAATAAAAATAACTTTGAGGTGATTTTTACCATCCCACCCATTATTGAATTATCTTTAGTGGTATTAATATTTTTTACATGGAATAATTAAGACCAAATTAGATTTTAAATTCATGTATATATTTTGCCTAATTTTTTTTGGAATACACTATTTAACAATGGTGAAATGGTAAATATATTTTCATAAAACATGTTCAAAATACATGTATTAGAAAATGGGATGAAAATGAAAATTTCACACTAGATATCATTTATGTAGTGAAGTACTGAAGATGTATGAATGAATATATTCTAGTCAAAGAGGAAATATTTATCTTCCTTCTGGATTTTTTAATGTTAGATGTGGAATATGTAAAGAAACCACTCATCTGGAGAATGAAATTCTTAGAAACAAGATGATCATACACTTATATACAATGTGTGGTGTTATACATGAGAGTCAACAATGAGAAATTTTGTTTCTACATTCTCTATGTAATGTATAATTATGATGTGAATGATGATTCTCTTGAAGATGACTGCAAGCTTTATACTGATCATATTACTATTATTAAATTAATAGCAGTGTTTGAAAATATCCATAACTATAAAAAGTTTACAAAATAGGTGAAAAGGAATAATGGAATATGAGACAAGATTATCGATAATGGAGGATCCAATTTTACAAACAATTTTTAAGAATCATAATGTCATGAGTCACGATTTTGATATATTTTACGAAGAGTATGGTTTAACAACATAATTATCAAATTCTCATAAACTTATGTTCACATTATGCTTATTTATTTTCATTATTTACCCTTATTGAGAATCTATGATCTAAATCAATAATGTTTCTTTTCCTAAGGTTATAATGAAAGGTGTTACTTGTGATGAGTCTACGAAGTGTGACTATTATGATGAAATATGTAGTAGATGATGTAGAACTCTTATAAACTAGTTTCTTATGATTTAATTTTTATAAAGTTACAATTAATTTAAGATCCGTATGTTTTAATTTGTTAAATGTAATGACTATTCTCCTAATTTTTTTAATATCCCTATATGATAATTTTTAGTTGATATAGTTGGTATTAGAGGATATAATTAGTTATCCTTTGGAAACCAGGACAAGAAAATGATTGTGATATCACTAGGGATAATTCTATAGTTATGTGTAGGAATATCATTATACATAATCCTATGTTTATATAAATGTATATGAAAATATCCAAGAATATTGGTAAAGAATATAGATAGTGGTTTTAAATAAACGACATCCCAATATGGATATTACATGTTCATGTGTATTTTAGAAAAGATATACTTAAGGTTTATAACACTAAAAAAGATGCATTGATCTAGAATTGATTGATACCAAGTATATGAAAATAGTAAAATCTAAACAAAATGTTTTCCAATATTCGGGGTTATATTTTGAAAATTCTGAAAATCATTAATAACCATCAGGAAATAATTAAATTTATTATGACTATGAATGACCTTGGAGTAACCTATGGTTTTGTTTTTTAAATATATGGCTACCTAATTTAGACGTTAAATAAGTTATTTTTCATGATTTTATGATTTCCTATTATAAATATTGTTACCCAAATAATGAATTTAGGTTTTAGAAAATGGTCGTAATGAGAACGGTCGACATTAAAATTTAGTCAGATAAATAATGTGTTGATTTGAATTCCAATGGGATGATTCTATAAGAAACGTATACTGTAATTATTTTGAATCTTTTATCATTATAAATTTTTAATAAATTTCACCATAACCAACTATTAGACTCTTGAACAATGATGAGTATTATGTTTTTAGAAATTTTAAATGGTGAATACCATAGATGAAATAATATTAATTTTCTATATGGAAAAAAAGTGAAAATAAACACTCATGATAATGCCTCAATGGGATGATAATTTGTTTTATATGTAGATAATAAAGGTAAAAAGGATGTAATTTTAGAGGAAAATTGAAAATTTCAGTTAGTGTAAAGGATGAGAATAATGGAATCCCTAGGAAATAATCAATGGCTAAATGTTTGAAATGTGGAATGTATATTCATTTTGATAACAGATGTCCTGAAGGGAAAAATGGAGAGAATTATAGAGGCTGTATGAGTAATGGTTATATTTCTAATTATGAAGATACTACAAATGAAATATTAAAGGATGTGTCAATGAATAAGATAAAAAACCCGGTTAATCTTTTAAGAATGAAATATAATTATTATTGTTTTTATATGGTTTAATTTAATGATTATTTTATTTGAATCATGAAATTTTTAATTGTTGTTTGGTATAAGTATTTCATTATGTATTTTCAAGAATATTTTAAAAATCACTAATAAAATAGAAGATTTATTAAATATTAACGTGTTTAGTTATGAAAAAACTCATGGTTATAGGATGATAACCCTTAATATGCGCCTCCTGTTAAAAAATTGATTTTTTGATAAAGATATGAAGGATGTGAACAACATAAATTAGATTGTTTTTATGAACTTTGAACTCATTAATGAGTTTGAAAAAGGTATTTTATATTGTAATTGATTAATTTTAAAATATTTATGGATTTATGGGATATATTAAATAATATATGGTTTTATTCAAGGAACAAACAATTATGTATGTTTTTATTAATGTTTTATTGTAGTCCTGGGAATTACAGTGATTTCTGAAAAGTATGTCTATCGTATTTACATATTTTTAATTTGAAAACTGAGAGATACTTTATGATACTTCATTGATTAATATTAACATGACCTTATATATTAATATATTATTTTGGATGGTTCATAAGGATTTATGTTTCTATAATTGTTTATGTTCATTTTTCATGAGGTTTTAGTGGCCAATTTATTATTTCACCATATAAATATTTATTCATATTAGATACCCTATGATAACGAATATTCATATTAACTAGAGAAATATTTAATTAATTTAAATTATATTTTGGATATTATTATAATTTAGTATTTTAGAGAATGAAAATTTATCTCTTTGAGTAGGTGGTGAAGTGTAAATCGATCAAGGAACAACCAAAGGATGAGATCATTATTATATAATTAAATTAAATTGTGTAATTATATCTTCTCTTGAAAATTATTTAACATTAAGAAATGGATAATATGTTAAAATTTAATACATTAATCTTTACATCTAATGATATAATGGTATTTTTACCAATCATAGATTTATGAATTAATAACCATTATCTTTCTCTTGACCAAGTTCTCAACAAATCTCCATAAATATTTGGGTGTTGTTTTTATCTTCCATGTTAATGTTTTAACTTCCCATTGATGTTCTCTAATTTAGAAAAACAATATGTGTTATTCTAGATGATCTATTCAAATAAATTTCACTATTTTCAGAAGAATATTCTTTAACACTTTTTATGATATCGGCTTCCCACAAACTAATTTTAAAATGTTAAACCCTAGATTATCAAGAACAATTTCATATTACAAATATAAAAGATTATTTGGGTATAGGGGTATAATGTAACACCTATTTATTTTGTAACATATTAAATTAATGTAAATTTTATTTTTTAATATTTTTAAATACATGAATCATTACTTTTATCTTTTACTAAATTAAACTCTTAGTTTTTCATTTATCACATGACATACATATTTTTTTTTCCTTACATGAAACATCGCATTTAAATGAAGCATGACATACTATTAAAATATTATTTCATAATATTATAGTTATAATCTAGAAATTTAATTTTTGGTTATGAATTGGATTAACTAAATTAATAAATTATATGTATTGCACATTTATATTTAATTATTATTGGGTGGAAAATTAATTATAAAAAATAATAACCATTTGAAAATAGAGGAATCCTTTTCGGAAAAGATATTTTTATGTGCGTGAATGTTTTTAAATCCAAAAACTAAATAAAATGAATCTTGATGAATTATAATAATTAATTTATTGTAGTATAAATTCAATAAATTGTTTCACATTTGTCTTATCAGTTTTCTAGACAAGATATATTAATCAATCAAATATTTCACTTAAAAACTATAGTTTTATAAATTGTGGGTTTTGAAACTTTTGAACAGTTATTTTATAATTAATTATTATCTCTTTTGAATATTTAATTTTAAAATTGAACTTGATTTTTGAAATAATAATTTCAATAATACCTTGGATTAAATTCGGGTAATTCCATGAGAAGATAAATTATTTGATGAAAAATAAAAAATACTTGTTTTTATTCAGAATTGGTATTTCGTTTAATGATTTTGAAAAAAAAATTATTTATTGTGGATTTAAAGTTAAAATTCATGAAATTATATATCTATTAATAAAATTTATATAATTTTAATAAATTTCATATTGTTTTTTGGGAAAGAAAATATTTATTACTTTTGTACATTTTCTTTATGGAAAAAAATTTATCGTCACGTTTGTTAGATTAATTTTAAAGTTAGTTTTAGTTACGTACATTAATTGAATTTTGATAAATAAATCACATGGTTATAATCATAATAATATATATTATATAATAAGTAAAACTCATTTTTTAATTGGAAATCATAAAAACAATAATAACTATTTATTGTTGGTACGAAAAAAATGGTTTTACAAGAGCATTAAAAACACAGTGTTTAAAAACAGCCTAAAACATGTAAAATCCTATTTTATGGCCGTATGTGTAACTTTTTTCTTCTAATATCAATAATTAACCATTTTGAGTCTTTTTTATTGTAAAAAACGTGGGTACAAATTTTTCTTTAAAAAAATATTAAGTGTGCCACTCTACTCTCTAATAGAAGGCCACCCATATCCTATCCTATTAAAAGTTCTAAAACCATTTGTTTCAACCCATTACAAACAAGATATATTACTAAAATAAAATTTACTATCATAGAAACCAAATTTTGTTCATAAATACCACCTATGAAGGATATTTGTGAAAACATAAAGAGGTTACCTGAAGAAGACAAAACGTTCATCAATAAGATTTTTTATTTTATTTCATCCTCAAAATATATAAATTTTTATTAAAAATGAGATGATATAATAACCATATTGTATTAAATATAATGAGTTGTTTTAATTTGAATTTCATGACCTACAATTATCTTTAATTTCATTATATGAGATACAAAATCATCATTCATGTCTATGGCATACTACCTCCTCATCAATCGATGTTATTCATTTCCCTTCATGAACACTAAAGGATGGATATAAATATGGATTTAATGGTTTTATAACATATTTATTATATTATTATACATATTTAATTATAATACAACATATTTATTCTTACCATCCAACCATTTAGAAAATGATTCTGTCCCTCAAGTGTACTGCAGATTACCGCCTCTTTAACTAATGTGATAGAATTTTTGTCTCTAGTTTTCATTGATGGGTATAAGGTCATATTTAATTGATATATATATATATATATATATTATTTCTAAAATAATTTTTTTGGAATATTTTTATCTCTTGTAAAATTTATATTACAATCTATGGGTGATATGATATCGTCATTCGTCTTTATAATGGATTACTGCCTCACGAAGTCATATGATTCATTTTTTAGTAACACTTTTCTTGAAAGATAATAATGGTAAAATTAATTAAGATATGTTATAAATAGAAATAAAATAAATTATGGATGGATAATTTATTTTCTACCTTCCATTAATTTCATCTTTATATAAATTGTTAACATAAGTCACGTGTATGTACGACCTAACGTCTATAAGAATGGTGTATTTCAATTTTTATCACTATTTTTTCGTTACAGTAAATATAAATATATTTAAGATATATGATATTTATAACATTTTTTTAATTATTTAAATAATACATCACTGTTCAATGAAGGATGAAAAAAAAATAAAAAATCAAAACAAACACACAAAACAATGTAGTTTGTTGACCAAAACATGGATTAAATATGGAATTTTTAATAATCAGACATTAAAAAGTCATATGTAAATCATTTATTTTAATATATAAATAATTATGGTCCTATAATAGTGTTCATATAATAATTTATTTGATATATTGGTGGTTTAGATGTGCATAAAGGAAGTCAAGACCTATAGTAAGGGATTTCTATCTCACTTTTTACTTCTATGAGAAGCATGAAATATTCCCCAACAATTAAATTTATGTGATGTATATATTTCCCATTTATTTATGTTATTATTCTTAAAATAAATATTATTTGGATCTATGTAACAATTTTTTAATCTCTCTTTCATGGGGTATATGGTTCAAATGTTACAAAAGTGATAAGGGATTTCTTTCTATCCTTTTTACTTCTGTTAGGAATAAGCTTGATTCAATAACTTTTTATTATGTGGTGTTTGTACTTAGAATTAATGTATTTTTTTTATTTTTCACCTAAATATTTTTTATTTCCAAATCCATTTTATGATATCTCTTTAATGGGGTCTATATTTAAATAGTTACCAAAATGGTAAGGCATTTTTGTCTCAATTTACCCTTTTTAATACATAAGTTATGTTATGCACCTATCTTATTTTAAAATTTTAAAAAACCCTATGAAAAATAATATCATAAATTATTTATAATAATTATATTTTGTGATTTATTTATTATTAATTTTTCATTAGGGATTATAATTAATTTTTACTAATGTGGTAAGAGTTTTATAATACAATCTCATTGTTAGACATGAATGTTTTTTTATCAATCAAATTAAGAAATATTACAAACTTTATCTTGAGAATATCATGAATTTCACAATTTATTCCATATATATTACAAATAAATGTTTTTAATACACTTTAATATCTTTACGTACTCAATTATTTCAAATAATTTTACTAATAAAATTAATTATTATCTGTCTTTTTGGATGAAAATTTCTTTTTCATAGAAAACAATGTTTTCAAAAAATGTTTTGAAAACTATTTTCATAATTCAGAAAATTATTTATCACATAAATTTTTACCCATGAAGGAATTTAAAAAAATATTTGAAAGGAATCTTAATATTGTTTTTCATACAATTCATGTTTTAATCTTACTAAAAATGTAAATGCAATCAATGTTTTCATGTGTACGGAATGAATAGAATTTTGTACCATCATGAATATTATTTTCATTGGATATTCCTTTATATGATTTCAATTTTATCTTAAAATAATTGGATTTTAAAAATATATTATTTTTGAAAAATATCTTTTAAACGTGAACATATTATTTTTTATATGAAATGTTATAAATTATTCTTAATTATTCATTTATAGGTTTCGACGATTCATTTCAAAAAAATGTGGTTTAAAAATGTTATATGCTCTAAAAAGTTCCATTAAAATTAGAAAATATATTTTCCCAAAGAAATTATATATATTATTTTTAATAAATATTTTTTAATTATAAATATTATTTTCATAGGAAATGATTTTCAAATGGTTTTATGAATTTTCAGATTTAAAAATTTATATTCCAAGAAAATATATTTTCCTTGAGAAATGTTCCTAGTGACCTTTAAAAGGAATATTCTATATATGATGAAATATATTTATCTTACCTATGAATTACTAGGGATATGATTCGAGGATAAAATTCATATTATTTCTCTAAATATATTATGATTATTCTGAAATCATTTCCATGAAATCATTTTCTCTTCTATGGGTTATACCATGAGTAAATTCTAATAGAGCACATTTCTTTTCAAAATTTATTATATGATTAAATGATGACATGATTAAGAAAAATACATCTTTTATAATGGTTATAATATATTGAAATATTTAAGAAAAACATTTCATTTTATGGGTCATAATATTATTATTGTTTTATGATCTTATGTCACACAGTTGTATGATTTTCATTGTGTAACAGGATATACCTATATCTCCCCTAAAGGAATCAGATTAACATTTATATTCTATGAAATTGATATGAGTAAAATGAAGATTAAATGTATTTTAGTAACGTAACTCTGTTCTCAAGTATGGTATTTCGAGTGAAATGTTACTACAATGATGGTTTGGTCTTTGAAACCATTCCACTATGATAATTTTGTAATTGATCATTCCCTTCTTATGAAATTATTTTATATGATTATGTGTATTGAAAAATTTAATTTCTTATTTCAATGTCATGATATCAATGATTTTTTTTAATTTTTTAAATCTTTCATGCCATATGAAATACTAATATTTATGGAAAGACTAATGATTTTGATCTTTGATATAAAAGTTGTGGTTATCAAATATTATGACCTTGTTATAATAACCCTTTGATCACATTTTTTTACATATTTACCTTTTTACCCTTAATAAGATTTTCTGCCCTCCATTTTCTATGTACATTTTCCCTTGTTAGTGATTATAGTTAATTTGTTTGATTTTTCACGGAATCGTTCTAGTAATGAGGAACTATGTTAGAGATGATGTACATCTTTTATGAACCAGTTGTTTATGTTTCAATGTTTTAAAAGGCACTATACCACTTTGAGTCCCTAGTGTATATTTGTTATATGTAATAACTATTCCTAAAAAAGCTATAATTTTTATATATGAAAATTTCGGGTTACTTTATGCCTTATTTTAAATTTAATTTTTGATATGACTCGAAACATGTAAAAAATTACAAATTGTGATTTAATTATTTCAGATAAACAAGTGAAAAGGATATGGAAATTTATAAATTAAAGTGTTATGAAAATTTTTTAAATAAATTTTTTATATGAAATTACATGCCTTGGATATTGGGAATTTTTTTATTGGCATGCTATTAGTATGTATTTAATGATTTATAGAATCTATTAATATGTTCTAATTAATTAGATAATTTAAACCTAATATTTCATATATTTTGTTTCCATATATCTTAAGAGAAATGAGAATTCCTTATTTTAGAATTTTATTTGAATCTTATCAAATATAATATTATAAAAATTCACCTCCAATTTTATAAAAGATTATTTTTAATAATAAATTTTTATATTTACCTAAAATGATATTTTTATTTATTTTGGCTTGTACAATTTGTATATATATTTTTATTAAGAAGATTTGTATCATAATAAAATTTTATGAGTTGCTATAATATTCATTTATTTTTTAAATATATATATTTATTTATTTGTATAGAGATGATTATATATGGTAGAAGGGACAAAAATATTATATATAATATTGTGGGTGAACACATTGGATGTTAGTGGAAAGGATTATGATTTCCCCCTAATTTTATTCTATTTTTACCCATATTGAAAAGAAAAAAATTAGGTCATGTCATTTTAATGTAAAAAATCATAATCACTAGACCATTAATTGGGAAACTTTTAGGTTATTTTGTTGATATTAAACTGATTCAACAATGAATTTTTTATTTAAAATATATAAGAGGGAGAAGAGAACATTATACATCATTTCTTTGTGATCCTATATAGATTTTGGGTGGAAAGGTTGATATCACATTGATGAGAGTATCTATATGAAAATACTCATAAATTATAATGAAAATTTAATTATAAATGACCACCTTTTCGAGTATTAATTGTTTTTATATCATTAAATACCTAAAATAAATCCTTAGTAATATTTAATCCTTGTGGGGATAACCTCCTGGTTTTGATGTGATTTTTTTCTCAATGATGTATAGATTCACGAAGTAGTGAATTGTAATTTTAAGGATCCGAGCATATGATATAATAAAAAACATCATCTACATTTATACATTGCGATATGAGTAAAAATAAATCAAAAGGATAAAATTATTATTGAAAGTAACATTTATATCATATAGATAAATATGAATAGAGTAAATAAAAATACATGTCACATTGAAAGAGAAATGGTAAAATAAGTTATTGAATTTATTTTTTAGGAAGTTAGGAGTTGATGAAATTATCACATTTAATGGTTTATCATTCAATTTAAAATTTAAAATGAATTAATTTATTTATTTTTAATGTAAAATTCTAGTAATGTGAGAGTCTATTGTGATAAATTTTGAAGTTTCATTCTTGAGGACTTCATTGAGTATAATTGTACATGTGTTTGATTGAAACATTTCATGGATATCATTTTTAATATAATTAATTTATTTTATAAATAAAACTAATTAATATTTACAATGTATTTAATTTTTTATTCATTTTATTCTAGGGTATAATTTAATTTAATAAGTAGTAATGTAAAAAATATGAGATTAAATTGATGATCTATAGATTTTTCACACTATAACTTAAAGTAGATTTGTCTGAAACCCAAATAATGAATCAAGGATGAAGTAATGGTAATGGGTAAATAAATTCACATTATGAAACTCATATTTAGGGTGCATTTAGAGATGTATGTAAATAAAAAAGATCATAGTGTATACGAAAATTAAAGGTGTGACTCTAATTACCATACCATGAAATGAGTTCAGTATTCAATTAAATTTATATTTTCAAAAATGATTTAGCAATTTCTATTTTTTGGACTGTTGACTCTCCAAATTACCTTAGGTGATTTCATTATTAATATTTTTTTTGGTAATTTTAGCCACCCATTATTAAATATTTTCTTTTAAAAAAATGAGTTTCCCTTTTCCTTAATGAATAAAAAATGAATATTATAAACCTGTACAAGAGGGAATTTCTTTATTGTTGATACTACAATTTTCCTACTATGTTTTTTCGTTCATTTTCATATCCCCTTATGATTATAAAGAGGTTGTAATTTTATCTTTTTTCATGTGATTTAGGGAAGGGGGAATACATAAGTGAGGTTTTATATAGGTTTTATGATCCATATTGGGGTTTATATTCATAATAAAATCTACATATCTTTACGCTTTCATGTATAATTACAATTATACCTAAATATAAAAAATCATTTAAGTACTTGATTATGTTAATTGATTTGAGTAATGAAAATTAAATAAACTAGGGTGAATTTGTTTACTAAAGGTATCGGGACAAACAGTTTACTAAAAAGCATGATTAATTGACCATACGAAAGGTTGAGTTTTTTGGTTCAAAGGGATATTTCAATTACAATGGATTATATAGTACTATCTCTGAAAATAATATGTCTATTTAAAATTTCACTACATTCTAGTAAAAAATGATCATATAGTGTGAAATATTATCTCATCTTCTTCCACTGATTTCAAACATCCATTTTCATTCTCAATCACAGTCATTTCACATAATATTCATAAAATATTCCTAAATTTTTTTATGGATTATAACTACAAATAAACACATTATATACTTTTTAATAATAAATTCTATATTATTATATACTTTCAAATTTCATTATCCATAGTGGAGCATAGAAGACAAATATTGGAGGTCAATTAGTCATGAAGCATAAATTATATTCCAAAATTAGTGTGATTAATTTTTCTAATTTAATGAACCTCAGAATATTATGATAAAGTATATAACCAAAATAAAGTATTATGTGGAAAATAGCATTGACCATATAATGCTAGATAAATTTTATCCCAACACCACTAATATATGGATTTTTTTTATTATTTCATATATGAGATTTAGAACAAGAATTTAGGTTAATCCTTTTACATGTGTCTATGTATTGATTACCTAACCCAATCAATAGAGTGAATCAGTTGATGTATCTATAAAAAATGATTGGAGTTCTCACATCATGGGAATAAATTATTTATTTATAGAATAACATGATGGGGATGTTTATTGTTTCCCATTTTATTGGGTTAGATAATACAACATATCGGATACATGGGAACATGTGTCTTAAAAAACATGATGAACATATAATGCATGTATTATTGAATGATGAAAACAAAAATTGTATTTATTAACATAAAGATTATGTTTACGATTATTCTTGATGAGTACGTATCAATATGTCATCATAAAATGCTCAATACCAACTCAAGTCAGTTCAATCATATGTGTGGTGTCCCTCTAGTTCAAACTCTTATACTGTAAGGAAATTTTTTCATTTATTTATGATTTCTTTAAGATGATATAGATTATAATATTAAAACAAAATTATGAAACATTTAAAAATTTCAAGGATTTCAAGACATGGTTGGTGAATTCATATAGTTGGAAGTCTACTCTTAGGGAAACAATTACTTGAAATATCTGACTATTGAATTTTTTGAAATCAATATCTCTATTATAATACCTAGAAACTATAAATTGATGGATTCCCAAAAACATAATGGATTCTCTAGAATTTTGAATAAGATTGTACTATAAAGAGTGAGATAAATTCTATCAAAATTTAGTTTACCATTGTCCTTAAAGGATGAGGCTACATCTATGGTAGTTTATGTTATAAATGGTTTATCATCACCTGCTAATTCCATATAAACTGAAATAACACTTCATTGAAAAATAACATAGTTTTTCACACAATTTAATTTTTTTATCCACTGTTAGTATGAACACTATAAATGATAATCACAATCATAGGTTTTTCAATTTTATCATAATTAGTTATCTAAAGGGTGTAATGGTTACATGTTATAAATCGATAAACATATATATTAGAAACATTTCATTATTCGTGATGTTTTATATCTTTTCACACTATTTAATGTAAATACTATTTAGTCTAGGGACTCTTGAACATCCAATTCATTAGGTCTTAAGGATATATTTGATAATTTTTACCTATCTATACTTATGGTTGTTTCCAATGACTATTCCCTGAATATATATAGTGAGGCATGAGGAAGACTCTACATCGAGATTTGAAGATTAATTATATTATAATCATGAATATAATCAAATTACTAGTGGTAGAAAAATTAGTATTATCGAACCACCTAGTTGGTTTACCTATGATTAAATTGATACATGTGTGTTTATTGTTTCATAAGATACATATAATTATGAACCAGAATCCTTCATGAATAGATTGAAATGTATGTATTATTTATAGTGGATAGATAACATGAATTCAGAAACAGATTCCCATATTATGAATAAGACTTATATTAGTATGAACAAATTAACAGGTGTAAAATTTATTTTCTATTAATTTATATTTAATAAAAAATGAAATCACAATGGAGTTAACAATCATAAATAACATTATGTTATTTCCAATGGAATTATACTAACACAAAGTGATTTATTTATGTGATATTTTTTCATATTATTAATCAATAGTTGACTTTTATTTTTCATATTTTTTATGTAATGAATGATTTCTATATCATAAAGCATGATATTAATTTTTTTTCATAGTAAAGTGTCGAAAATTATTATATGATACCTCTAAAAGAATTTTAATTTTTTTTAAATTGAATAAAGTCAACATTTTTTCAAATTTTTTTTTTGTATTTACAAATTTTCCTGAAAATTGAATATATTTTTTGAGTCATTTTTGGTTGAAAATGGTTTTTATCTAGTTCTAATTTGATGAAAGTTTTTTACATAAATAATTTTTAGAGTAATATGATTAAATTTATTTTATACATTGATTATATTCCAATAATATATAAAAACAAGAGGATGATAATGCAAATAAAATTATATCTAAGTTTCATTTTTGAGTTGAATGACTAAGATTATAGAATAAAACATATTGAAATAGTGGTTATTACACATAAAGAAGGTAAAATATAGTATCGATCACAATATAATTTTGAAGAGAATGTTTTGAAATAGTATTTGTTTGTGCACATGAAATGTGTAATCGTACTTTTGGGGGACCACTTTATGATAACCATAAATTAGTACACATTTAGTGAAGATGAGGTAAATTTAATGAGTAAGATTATGTATGGTAGTATATTATAATTTCAAATGTATGAAATGGTTTGTTCATGAATAAATTTTTTACAAGTGTACTCTAAGTTGGTTGATAGGAAATAATCAGAAAACAATTGACATGTTTTGAAATGAATACTCATATATGATTTAATATATACTAATTTATGTATTTGATATGAAAAAATCATACTTATAGTGATGAAATTGATGGCACTATTGTTTCGTCCTATTATTTCAATATATAAACTCATAAATTAACAACGAATTTATAATTCCATTTTTTAATGGAATTAATTTTCTTTGAAAGGAAGTATATAGTCAACTAATACATTATCCACCAATGAAGATGAATGAACTTCTTTAACCAAATCCCATAAAGATGGTATTTAGTTAAATGGTATAGTTAAATTGTTATCTTGATATTTTAATAGAATATATTTACATAGTGAATTCCAATCTTACATATATTTGGAAAAAACATTGTTTCTAGGGTAGGTCATATAATATAGAATTTAGACAACATTTTTTATCGAAGTTATTGAATATTGGAAAATATGTGTAACAGATATACACATAAGGGGAAACCTAGTTGATAGTTTAAATAATGTCACATTTTTTTTAATTTTATATGTTGAAATAGTATTATGGACAAGGAATGAGTTCAGTAGTTTAGGTAAAACCAAAACAATCAAGAAATAATTTTAAATATAAAGAGTATATTTGTAGATTATATATTCATTATTGTTACATTTAAATTGGTTGTGTATGATTATTTTTATCTCTTATTATTATGTTGGTTTTATTGTACTACCCATTACATTTTTTCATTTTCATGGACACTATTTTCTATTACCTGAATCAAGAATTTCTACTATATATATAATATTTTGTTTAATTATCTATTCAATTACTTTTTATTCCAAAATAATTTTTATTATTTGAAAATTAATTTATTTTGGGATAAAAAGGATTGTGGATATTGATTAATCAAACACCCCATATTTTATAATAGCGTGTTTATTTAGTGTTTTGTTTGATCCTTATAATTCCCTTATATACTGTTAACAACTTCTTTGCATTATTCCACTTACCTGATGAATGTAAAAGTTAATAGACTATGTTTTCTAGGATATTAATGTGTATTGAATTCCAATTATCGACACATGCTACTAGACACTCACCATACCATAATTATCGAAATGTTTCTCTATCTTATAATATTCTGGTAGTTATCCTATTTAAATCCGATTAATTAAGGAAAAATAATTCAATGAACCGACGTAAGTTTCACTCAAAACCGACACCCAACCTATTCGGTCACATACCTGAAGGGAGTTCCCTATCCCCTTGGGCTGGAAACAATAACCAACACATCAAACACCACAACACAGGGAACAAATTCTGCCAGCCTCATCAAACTCATAGAATATAAGTATATATAGAAAAAAATATAGTGGTGGACTAAAGGAAGATATATTCCATAAATGTCAGAAGATATCTGAAATCATCAACTGTATGCTTAGTCAAAGATCCAAAAACACGCCCAACTAAAATGACTAAAATCACAAAACTACTCCATGTAATAGAGTGGACAAACACAACCATATTCCCAGCATCTACCCAAAACTAGCTGGCATGAACCTTACCACATCACTATGGAACATTTCCATTTCTTATAATGGATGAAATAAAACAGTCTACACACCGTCGAGGAGGTGTATAAGGTGTAAGCTAATATGACCAGTTGGATAACACCCAGGTCTTCCATAATAGGTCGTTGTATAACCATTCTTGTATTCTTATTTTAAATAAAACATGGAATGATAAGTAGTAATACCAATATAGAATACACGGTAATCATTTCCATTTTTCACATTTCTGAACAAAATTATGTACAAAATGAATTTATAGGATAAATCTGAAATATAATAAATAAAAAATAGAAATAGCAACACAATAATAAGTATAAAAGAACGCTATAGGCCAGACTATAAGACAATTCATATCATAATAAATCTAGTGTAAAATCTAGTTCTTAGAAGATAGACCTAGGAAAAATAGAAATACCCCATTAGTAAACCCCATGATAATGTCAATATGTTTTCTTTTGAACAATAGGCATATGAGATAGTGGAAATACCCATTGTAAACCATCATAATAATAAAAAAACATGGACTATGGACTCAAGCTAATCCTTCCACCTAAGTATATAAGCTAACAAATGTGCTCATATTTCACAAATCTATTTCACATATTCAAATGTAACCATATCATTATCATCTATAAAAATCCAAGGAAGACCCATTTCTCTTCAAAAACACTTTTTCCTAAAAAAATATTCATGAAAATTTAATAAATTAATTTATAAAGCAAGAGAAATCAGGTTAATTATCATAGGCTATAGATATGACCACCCACCTTGATATTCTGGCCTCACATTCCCACAATAGGATCCACCAAAAATGAAATCCAAAAACACTAGAAGACACCATAGAACCAAATCCAAACACCATAGGATTGATTTAATTTGAAACAAAAAGGATTAACGAAGAAGAGGAATCCACATACCTCAAGAACAATAGCCCACCAGACCAAGACCAACATTGAACAACCTCTAGAACAAGATTAGACAATGCATCATAGAATATGACAAGATGATACACCAACATAGGTCAACAGATCTGATAATGCATCCTAAAGGAACTACTATGATCTATAGCGATGAAGAATCATAAACGTTACACACCCAGAGAGATTCACTGAAATTGAAATGGAAATCAAGGGCTGATTAAATCAATGTAGAAGGAGTTGGGTCTCTCAAAAACACCTAATAATATATCTAGGTTGAGATTCAAGGGCCTGGAGAAATGAAATGAAGCCAAAATAGTTTCTTGAAAATTTTAAAAACTATTCTAGGGCCTTTTTCAATGTGTAATACAGTTACACACTGCAAAATCCCTAGTCTTCAATTAATTTTAATAATTCATCACCGAGAATTAAAAATATGTTGTTTAAATAACTCATAATGTGAAACCACCCATCAAAATATGTAAAATATCATAGCATGAATCCCCTTTCATGGCCTGTAGCCTGCAAATTGTTTTTTGCATGTAACCCATATAGACAATGTTAAATCCTTATGTATCTTGTAGAAATAGATTTCTAATGTTTAAATTCAATCAATTATATGAACTCACTATTTTAGGTATCTTATTAATCTAAAATGAGGGGAATACCATGATGACATTATGGGAATACCTGATAAAACGGTAATGGGATTTTACAAAATCCCCACCATAATGATATTTTATCCCTGGGAAGTCATGTTGAAGATGTAATTCCTAGAAAGTGATGTGGCCACTACTCCCTAATTGATAACTCGCATTCCCAAGTCTCATGAGATTACAATAGTTTTTTCCACAGAACCCTAAACAAAAAAATTGATGTCCCATATAGTACATTCACATGTGGGTCAACAATCTAAAGTCATTTCACAATAACAGAAATATATGGATCTAAATAAACTCATTCACAATTCTGAATGTGAGTGAGAATTGGGTGGTATTTCCCGAGCTGATACATGTCAAAAACATCATGAATACCCTTCAATTGAACCATCAATGCTAACCGATAATCAACTAGTCTGAGAAGATCAGTGACCTCAAATAGCCCAACATATCTGGGAGGAAACATTCCCTGATCTCCAAGGCAACAATGACCCAACTGAGTAGAAACAATTATGAAATCCAAGTCACCTATTTAAAAATCCAAAGGTCAATTTCACTTATCTCTATAGGATTCCTATTTCCTCTGGGCTATTATCCTAAGTCAATGTACATCATGAATCTTTACAAACATCTCCTGAACAAAACATGGCCCAAATAAAGATTAACCTCACACCTCAGCCCAATAAAGAGGTGATCCACATAGGGGACTATACAATGCCTGAAAGGGAGCCATTATGATTTAATAATGATAACTATTGTTATAAAAATACTCAAGTAGTCCCATATGGTTTTACCATGACCCTTCAGAATCCAAGACCTTGGTGCAGAGCATATACTCAAGGGTCTGAATGACATGCTCTGTCTGAATGTCTTCTTTTTGATGGTATGTTTTTTCAACATTAAATGTGTTCCCATTGCCACTTGAATACTCCTAAAATAACTTCATGGTAATGATAGGGTCCTTATATTAACAAAACATCACAAGGGATCCCATGTAGCCTCACAATCTTTTTCACATACATCATTCCAAGATAATCATATTTAGTGGTGTGTTTTATCAAAATATAATGAGTAGATGTCATAAATTGATAAAAAACCGCCCAGATAGAATTCCTTTTTGGTAATAAAATTAAACATATCCACGGATAACTTGTCCCATTTCCATATCAGTACTAGAAGAGGCTGAAGTAAACATGAAGGTTTCAAGTGCTCTGCCTTTATCCATTGGGAGGTGTAACAAAGATACACAAACTCTATGATGTAATGCCTCTTACCCAATAAAAATAATTGTCACCTTAGGTCGTAATACATATTCATATTGGATGGATGAATGTCCGAATATGTTCTAGGAAAATAAAATAAGATTAAATTTCATATAGATTCCGAAACGACTACTTGCTTCATGAAGTACAGATTACCATATAAAGAAAGAGTCAATCTAGAAACTGTCTCCCCACCATAGAGGATTTCTCAAGACTTCTGAGACTCATCATCCTACTGTTGAATCCTCAAAATAATCTCTATAAGAGATGATGATAACTAATCACTCATCATATCCACTTTGGAAACATCCTCCTAAGAATCCAAGTGAAACTGACCAAAAAGAAACCTAAGGTTCCACTCCTCCTTCGATTCTAGATCAGTCTATGACGGTACATTCCTAACATGTGTATATGTAACAACATTTCCACTTTTGGGGTATAAAAAGTATAGATGTGTAACATATTAAGTTATTATACCCATCAACTATTTTTGATATTGATGCGTTATAAGAAAATATATAACTCGGAATATTATGATCATAAATGACCATGAATCAATCCCCAAAACATTAGTTCTACCAACATTTGAGTTTTTGCATGATTATGTCATGTTCTAAATAGTGAGTGGTGTAATTATTCTTCTTTAGATGAAACTTACGGGATTTATAATCTCCAAAATTCTCATCTATCATAATCATGAATCCCACACGAGCAACAGAAGCATCATAAAAAACCACATACCCCTTATAGGGTTTAGGTAAGATTAGAATATGAGCTATTGTTTGATGTCCTTTAGGCACATTGAAATATTTCTATAACTTTTTATCCCATGAGAATGTATCCTATTTCACGTTAAGATCAATTAAAGGTGATGCTAGCATATATAATCCATTGAAAACATATTGGTATTATCTAAAAAATCTAAAGAAGCTATGTATATCAAAGACATTTTGTGGTTCCTTCGATGAAATAATCGTCTTTAGCTTATTTAGATCAACTGAAAAACCATGGTTATAAGTGTTATGCCCTAATATAATTAGTTGTTTAATATAGACTCTAAACTTCATTATCATTCCATACAAATGGTGATCACTCAAAGGTTTGGAACCAAAATCTGATGGTGTTCGTGCTCACGCTTGGGTTACGAATCCAAAAAAATCTCATCCATGAACACTACTACAAAAGTGTCAAGATATTAATGGAATAACCAATACATCATCGAAAATAAAAGTAAAGGAGAATTATTTAGGCTAAAATGAATCATAATATTTTCATAATGTTCATACCTACTATTAAAAGCGATCTTTGATATATCGAAATCTTGAACATTGAGCTGATGATAACCTGAGTGATGATCAATATTTGAAAAATGATTTACTCCATTTAACAAATCTAAAAAATCATATTAACAAGGAAAATGATATTTTTCTTAACTATTACCTTATTTGATATCATATATTCCACACACAACAGAAGTGAATCGTCATTTTTCTTATCAAAGATCATCATGGCTTCCCAAGGGTAAATGATAGGTGGAATGAAACCTTTTATAATATGTCTTCCAATTGAATATGAAAAACATCCTACTCTACTGGTGTTGTACGAAAAGAAGCTATCGATATTATATGCATACATGAAACCAATACAACAGTAAACTATACCACTCTCTTACTATAGAGGAAGACCAGGGAAATTGTCTAAAATACGTCTGGAAATTCTAAAACAACAATAGCGAGATCAGACACATAAAATAAATCATTAGGTTCAAACCAAAAGCAACCAATAAAATTATGATCCTTGCTCAGGATGGTCCTTTATGACTAGACATTGGGTCCCACTATCCCAGAATCACATTAGAGCTCCCATCAAGATCATTTAATGAGACATGCCAATAATAACACTCAACCTTAGCTCAATAAGCGATAAGATCATCCATACTGATGATGACGTCGAACATATCATGATCAAGAACAAGATAATCCTAGATCAACTATATATTAGATATTGTTAATGAAAAAGGATGAAACCAAAACCCATGCTATCACCTTAATCCAACAGGTGTTTGTAACTCTATTATAAAGAACATAACTTCAGTTGGAGATTTAAGATCATCGACTAAACATGTAGAAACAAAAGATTCATAGGTACCATTTTCAAATATTGAAATTTGTAATAATCATTCAATAAGGATATTACTCGTCACTATTGATGGACATGAATCCTCTTATAAGGTACACACATCTACTGCATGAAAATGCTTTACTCCTGAGGCATATAGATGGATACCTATAGTTCTTGATGCTTCTGACTACACCGCGGTAGATTTTGGAGTTGACAAAACTTGACTATAATGAGGCATAGTCAAAGCTTGATAGAAGCGTTGAATGTTACCAAGGAATCCACAATTGTTATAGGAATTCATGGCCATTGGAAAATAACTCCTTTTCTATCCTACCTTGCTAATATGATAGAATGTTATAGGCACATTTCTATCTATAATTGATGGTGCAATGGAGGCTCTCTATTGAGACCCACCTCCACTACTTCTACTATGATCCTACCACTTAATTGTCTTCCCATTTATGCCACTGATGATATCACTATATGGAAGATAAGAGGTGGTAAATTTGACTTAGTCTACCATATTCATCTCTTCCATCATATCTCAATCCACCATCCCTGTATATATATAGAGGTTCTACATGAACTCCTAAAATTTAATATCCAGATGTAAACACTAAAGGTACTTATATAACGAATGATGGCCATTCTTCACCATGTCCGGAGAAAAAATGGACAAGCTCATCAAATTGGTTGGTGTATGCCAACACCGAACACTATAATTATTTTAATGATAGGAACTCCATAGGATATTCTAGTATGAAGGACTCTAGAAAAAATATTCTAAAATAACAGGGCTAAGACACTGTTCTAATGAAATCCCATGTGTATGTCTGCAAGGTGAATTGAATCCCACCATTTCTTACTAGAAACCTCAAGCCTAAACGGTTCACATTTAACCCTGATATTCTCATCTATTTCATGTAATTCACTAATCTAATCAATCGTGTCAAACCATTCCTTTACGTCTTGAGGATCAATTGTTCATTTAATGGACAGTGGATTCCCAGGAATGATTAATCTGATCAATATATATCTCCTCATGTTCCTAGTTATACCCCAACAAAAACATTCTGAACTCATGGTACATCCTGATTGATATCATAGGATTCTCATATGATAGTATGAAAGATATTATGATTTATAGGAGGATTCCCTTGAGGATAATCTGGTGCACCCTCCTGGTGACCTCATGAAAGACATCTCAGAGGCATAAATATTCAAAAAAAATACATGATAATGATCAAAAAACAAAACCAATATCAATTCAATATATAAAAACCCAAAAGTAAAAACAGAGACTTAAAACAAAACCCCACAATAGATATAGGCATCCCAACATCCTATGGAAGCATTATTCTCATTAATATTAGAGTAGTCCTGGAACATATCACCAAATACCACACAATTCCCAACAATAATATATCAAGTATAACAGATGTCTAGAGAAAATGAATCTTGAGGATATATTTCCTCTGATATCAAATTGTGATGAACTAACTTGGGATTCCCTCGAACCTGGCACACGACGTGTTCCATCACATAGACGAAGGGCATTCCCGATCGCAACGGGATAGAGACAAGCATTTCGGCATCGAATAATACAAGAGAGGGAATTATTTCTCCTAACTAGATCAAAAAAATGAAATATATGTATTAACTTAATGAAAAAGATAGAGGAAGACTAAAGGAATATATATATCATAAAAGTAAAAAGAAAGTAGAAACAAACAACTCCAAGAGTAGTCAATGATCAAAAAACAAGTCCGACTACATTGAACAGAACCACACAACTACACAATGTGATGTTGTAGATGAACTCTAACCATCTCACCACTGGGTACCCCAAACCAGTTGACATGAACCTCACCGCCTCATAGTTTTGACTTACCTTTCCATGCATTTGAAGACATGAAATGGTCTACACACAACCAATAAGGTTCATATGGTGTTAGTTGAAAAGCTCAGTAGGATCCCACCCTGGTGTTTAATAAAAAGTATATGTAAAACTACTTATGTATTATTATTTTAAATAAAACATGGTATGATAAGTAGTAAAGAGTTAATTGAAAAGATGGTAATCATTTTCCTCATTTACATCTCTAAAAAATATATTTTACATTACATATCTAGGATAACTCAAACATCCAATAAGTACCAAATAAAAATAGAAGCACATGAATCATTCCAAGGAATACTACAGGTTAGACCAGAAGACTACTCATACCACAATAAATCGTTTGTACAAATAAGTTCCTAGTACACATGCCTCAGAAGTAGAGAAATAACCCACTAGTAAACCCCTAACAATGTCATTGTCTATTCCGTGGAAAAATAACCCTAGGAAACAGAGGATAACCCATGAATAAAATCTTATGATAATCACAAATCGTTGTTGGTGGCTTCATAATAAACCTTTTACCTAAGTCCCCAAGGTAACCCATGTGCTAACTGGTCATTAATAAATTTCAGCTTATCAAAAGTATCCATTTCTTTATCATTTATCGATAAATAGGGAAAAATAATATCTATTCAAAAGCCATTTTCGATAAATAAAAATAGCCATTCCAATTTGATAAATAAATTTATAGGGAAAGATAAATTAGGCTAATTGAAAATGGATAGAGACTGAACCACCCAAAAAATAATTCAATCCACACATTCCTGCATTGGGATAAAATAAATTAATCCCATAACACTAGAGGAGACCCTAGAACCCAATCTAGACACCTTAAGATTCATTTTATTGGAAAAGTGAAGGGTCAGTGGAGAATGGGAAACCACATACCTGATGAATGAATGTCCACTAAACCATGACCTATAGGGAACAATTGATGGAATGATACCATACAATGAATATTATAAGAATAATAGAAGAAACACTAAATTATATCAATGGATCTGATAATTAAATCACTGGTAACTTCCATGATCTATAATAATGAAGAAGCAGAAAGGTTTCTCACCCAAAAAGACACGCATCAATTGAAACAGAGATAATGTGCAGATATGATTGATCTAAAAGGAGTGAAGTATCTCAAATATTCTTGGGAATAGCACATGTTTAGGAGGTAAGGGTGTGAAGAATATAACTGATTCCAAAACAGCTACTTTCCTATTTTAAAAATTATAGGGAGTCTATTTCATGACGTGTAATATTGTAACATGTTCTGAAATCCATGGTGTTCAAGTACCCATAAAAAATTTTCACCAGAAATAAAAAATAGGATATCTAAATAAATCATGATGTGGAACCACACTTCATGATGTGTATTGATTAGCTATGTAAATCCTATTTCATGGCATGTACCTAGAACTAATTACATGTCGTGTAACCTAGTTACACGACATACAATCAATATGCATCATACAAGTAAAGCTAGTTAATGTTGAATGTCCATAAAATAACTAAATTCTCCATTATAGGTATCCTCTCAATCTAAAATTCGGGGAAAACCATGATGATCTTAATGGAGTACTTAATAAAATGTTAGTAGGATGTTACAAATGATATAAGGAATCACAACAATTATATTAATATCACAAGCACAAATTATGAAATTTATTTTTTTGGTCAATGAATAGATATATGAACCTAATCATACAAATACCATGTGTATTTTTTTCTATTATAGTGGATACTTGATGGAGACGAATATTTCAAGGTGGTGTATGGTGATCATTCATGGAATGTAGTATTCAACTTTTTCAATCTTTCAATAGTAACTAGATTTTACTAATGATAATCATTTTCTGTAAAAGATTACAATTATCTTTTAATATCAATTTTCTTATACACTCTAAAATGTGCAATAAATATCTCACACATTATAGAGAAATGCTATTTCACATTGGTAGTGTTTATGAAAACTATTAAGATTATGAAGTTGGCTTCTTAGGATACTCTCAAAAAAAATTATTATCTTATCGACTAGTTTTTCCATCATATAAAAAGGTCTTCCTAGTGTGGTGTTATCGACATGTACATATAATCAAAATGATATTAAACCCATTAAATTTTGGTTTTATATACTAATTCCCTTTTCTTAATTTCAATATATTATTCATCGTTACATAATTTTTAAAAATTTCTCAATTAAATAAAAATTTTAATTATTTATTAATCTATTAAATTTTTTTGTGAATCATGGATAACTTATAAGGATAAAAACAACTTATTCCCATTCCATGAAAATATTTTAGCCTAGGGTTATTTATGTAGCTTGGAGAACCACTTTTTTATTTAATTTATGGTTTTTAGGATTATGACTATATGAGAACAGATAGATCTGGTATAGGATAACACCAGGATATCCCCCGTCATCATGGAACCATACTAGAGTGTTTCCATATAGTTCATCAATAGTGTGGTTGAAGAGTTAGTCGAGGATATGTGAATTTTTTAGAGATATTTGTTCTAGAAAGTCTAATGCTTTTTTGATGTATGATTGTCATAATATTAATAAATTTTTGTACCTTATTATATTCTTGAGAATCCCACTAATACATTTTATCCACCTTTGTATGCGAACATAGAAAAGATATAGAGATATTTCCAATTATCTTATTGTTATTTATGGTAGTAATATGTTAAACTATATTGTTTTGTGTATGTTAGTGAAGTATATTAATCATGTGGAAATATCATACATTTGATTATTTCTTCTTAGAAAAGATACAACCATATGATGTAATTATTGGAATGTATTAGATTTAATTTATGAATTAATGTTTTTATTTCTTCAAGAGTAGTGTTTTTATTTCTGATCTCAAAGGATAATATATAGTGTACATTATTTAGGGGGATTATATAATGGTGGATATTAATGTGGAGGCCTAACTTTAATAATGAACAGATATATTATGGGAATGAATGGAATCTCATATAGGGGAAATTCTAAGAGAAGTTGATATGTTTCTATATTTATTCCTAGATTATGTTTTAATGTTACCCCCTTAATGAGATGTATAATTTGGAATATTTTAATATGTTTTCACTTGTACAATTACGGTGCATCCTTATTGGATGACAATTTCAAGACCTGACCTTAAAAATTATATAATTTTTAGTTTTTAGTAGAAAATTCATTTTTTACATACCAAATGATATATTTAGTTCACAGTATTATTGAATTAAGGCATAAATCATAGACAAAAAATCCATGTTTTCTAAAATGGACACATCATATCACTATCCATTTTTCGATAATAATATACTTTAAAAAAGAATCAATTTTTCAATTCATGAAAAATATTAATCATATTCAATTTGATATATTTTTTTATTACGCATCCTTAAACCCCGTTGAAATGTTTTTATGAAGTGGTATTAACATAAAAATATCAGTAAGAGACATAAAATGAATAAGGAAACCCTTTAGTCTATTTTGAAACCATGTGACCAGAAAAAAGTTTTTCCAATTTAATGGAAATCATCTTTCTACTAAAATAATATTTTATGTACTCATGAAATTAGTTCAAAACACAAATGGATTTTTTAAAACTATTTGTAATAAAAAAATTAAGGAAAATAATAATCATTAGTATTTCGTAGAATACATGAGAACACAAGAAAAGTATATTCTTAAAACAAACCTTTTTACTATATTGATAACTAATTTTTTTTTTAAAATGATAATTAGCTTAACTTTTTCAATCAATGGATTTTTTTTGAAAACATATTTCTAAGAATTAAAAATAATAGAGGTGTCTTGGGACACCACTCTGATTGAACCCTTACAAGAACCATTATGATTAGAATAATTATATTATAGATATATATATAATTCTATAGAACCAAATTAAATACCCAATGAATTTGATATCTCTTTTGGGGATCTCCATTCATATATGTTGTATTGGGATCACCTATTCAAGATGATCTATAATTGGGCTCAATGCATTGTATATATTGTATTAATATCAGTTATTTTTAATGATATTTTGTCAACCTTAACCCATCATATAAGTTTAATAAATCTCAAATACTATCATAAATAATTTATAAGGACTAAATAATGAATAAGGAATTTTTATTTTCCCACATTTTTAACAAAAACACTTGAAATGATCTGTTTTACATATATATAAGACAAATTTGTATATGGAAATAATTTTTCATTTAAATAAGAAAATTCAAAACTAAAATAAAAAAAATATAGGAAATAGGGTTTTATTTGATGAAAATATAAATTATTTTAATGAAGAAGAAGTTGGATAATTGTTATGGTATTGGTAAAATTCATTGGCATTGCATAAATTAATATAAAACATTGATTGTTTCATTTATAATGAACGTAAAAACAATCGATGAAAATATTCCTTTTGAAAACATTTTGAAGAAATTAAAAAAGACACATTAAATAATTATTATAAATAATTTATTCATATATATGCTAATCAATTAAAAATTATTATAAATATGGAAATGGAAAAAAAAATATTTTTGATGGGAAACAATAAAATGTTAGTTTTTTTAAAAAAAATTCACAAACTTTTTATCTGAAATGTTTTGTATATTCTTTATCACCATGAAAAAAAATTCATGTAATTTATTAACATAAATAAGAATATTTTTTTATGTAGATTATTATTATATTTTATTTTATACAATGTCATATATAATTATATAATCAATTATTTATGCATTATAATCATTGATAATATTCAACTCACGTGACCAAAATTACTTCATTTGGTTGATTATGGTCACTAAGTTCATTAAAAATCATTATATTAAAAAAATAATGAAATAATTATTATATTTCTATATAAATTTTAATTTTCACCTTAATAATGAAATATTTTTATGAAAAATTATCTACGTTACAACAATTAAGATGGTATGTCGTACGTATGTATGAGTAATGTTTCCATTTTTTGATGATCATTTTGGAAAAAAGGCAAGTAAAATTTCTATTTTAAAAATAGAAATTATATAATAAAGATTTTTTTATTTCAATAAATATTCACATATATATATATATCATCCATGTGATGTGGTAATGATAAATAGATACATCACTTTGAAGAGGTTGTAGTCTACACATACAAAGGAACGATGTTTGAAATTTTTCATAAATGGAAAGTTAAGAAAGAAACTGATATATTACCTTTTAATAATGATAGATATTTCATAAATATCACTTATATAAATTAAATCTATGATTTAAAATATCTGTGTGAGGTGGTGAGGGAATATGAATATCATTGATTCGTGAGGTGGTACTCCACTGTATAGATGAACGATGGTTTCGTTTCCCATTTGATAAAGAGGAGACTGAAATAGGTCATTCTCATAAAATTATAAAATCTAAATATAAGGTAGATAATGGTGTTAATATTTCATTATGTTTTATAAAGATTCTATGATAATATAAAATTAATCATAATGAAAATTCATGGTTAAGAAATATACCTCCTCTTCGAAAAACCACTTAAAATTTACACCAAAATAATTCCTAGGAGGGATTTATGGTCCAAACAATGCCTCTAGGGTGTGGGGATGCATTTATGTAATGGGAATAGGTAGGTATTTTATAAACTAAATTTATTTTCAAACATGAAAAATGAGGAGATGAGGTGGTCTTTTATTTGTGAGGGGAGGGGAATTTCAGAATTACATAAAATATTAAAAAAATATAAATTAATGTTAATGTTCTAAAGGATATAAAATTATATAATTCAAATATAAGATTATAATGGGGATAAATAATACTATAAAATTAAGTTTTAATAAGTTTATGTCATTTGTTTAACAATTTATTTTCTAAACCCTTAGCAACCCTTTGACGATAAATGGGAAAACAATGTTTTTTACAATTTAGGGGTTAATATAGTTAAAATGAAAGGAATAATTTCTAATAAATGGATAAATGTAGATGTCCTAAACCATATCACATTCAATTCTTTGAGTAGAAAATTAAAAATAATTTAACATCACTTATTAAATCATTATTTATTATAAAATAATATCCTTGTCAATTTTTGAACAATTTATTAAAATTTTGACTAAAAAATTCAATAAAATAGTTGAATTATAATATAATTCATTAAAAATGTATAATATTTTCTTTTTATCAAATAAATATGGATTTTTATAATTGTATCAATTGTTATTAATTTTTAAATTTTACAAATCATATATTTTATTAACGTATTAAAATAAAACAATTATTTATAATCTATATATGCCTTAAATGTAGTTATTACATCGTTAAAAATAATAAATAAATTACATTGATAAAATAATAATTTACATTCAAAATTTATATTTATAAATAAATAAACTATATGATTATCCCAACATCATAAATTTAGAGGTTATAAAACAAAGAGAATGATATTTTTTAATTTTCTTTATGATAAATAATATGAAGGTCAAAATCAAAGTCAAATAGAAATAAAAGTTATATATTTGAATTTTGGATGATTATGGATGAAATGTTATAATATAATATAATCATTTTATATTTTAGGATCATTTTTAGTTCTTATATTATTATTTTTAAATATAATTATCCAATTTCCCATATAACATGGCAACAAATAAAATAATACGATTACTCTACATATTGGCTAAAAAATGAAATGTTTAATGAATTTTAATCTCCAAATTCCAAATATTGAATAAATTTTTAAATATTATTTTATTTTTAAAATTTTATTAAAAATTAAACCATTACAACATGACGAAATATAGTTTTTCCCATAAAATGTATTTTAATATTAAAAAAATATTTTATACCAAATGAAAAGTTTTAAAATATTATAAGGAAAATAATTATACTATTTTTAACAAAAAAAATTTAAAAAATTTGAAAACTAATCCAAAATTTTAGTTTATGTTTTATATACATTAAAAAAAAATATTTTTCCATAAAAATCAATATTTTTCACTATTCACAAAAAATAAATTTTTGAAAGAGCTCTCATAATTACAACATTACATAATTTTGATATTTATGGTTTTAAAAATGGGGTTCAATTTATTAAATAATATTTATAAATTTTTTAAGAATTTTTATAAAACTTCTTAAAAAAATAAAATTAAATCCTTGATGAAATTTTTTTTCTTGAAGCATATAAAGACTTAAAAAAACTGATTTCTTATTTATTATGAATATATAAATAAATTTATATTTATTTTTACCTTTATGCTTGTTTCATAAAGTAGAAACTATAATTTATACATAATAATTTATAGTCTAGGATATAATTTTCATATAATAATATTTCATAGATCATTTATGCTCGATGTTGTGTTTCTTATACACTTTAAAAACCATACTTTTAAAATATCATGATATTATAAAACAAAAAACATTAATGAATTTAATAATAGAAATTTTAATAATATATAGGTAATAAATAGTTTTACATTTGAATTTTTATTTTCAGAGACCCAAATTGTAAAAATGGTTAACATAAATAATCTTAATAATATAGATGTGGAAGTTTGAAGGTCATCTTAAATAACCCACACCTAGGTTTCTAAATATGAGAAATTAGTGGGAAGTGAAAATATTTTCTTTTAAGGAATAACTAACACCAAGGGACTTGTCTAGAGTGATATAGAACAAGGTACTGATAATTTTATTTACAAAAAAACATAAATATATGTGGGGTGAAGTGACCATCGATTCATTATATATGATGGTAATTGATAACATTATTGTTTCATAATTCATTTCCCTATATTTTAGTAATTTTTTTCCTTACAAAATATGTGATCAAGGAATTATAATTAATTTATAAGAATAATTTCATAATTGATTCAATTTACACCATAATTTCTCCTTTTTCTATAAATGACAAGTATTCAAGATTATTGTTTAATTCTTGATTCTATAATATAAAAATCCATAACATTATATACTTACAGAAAAGAAAAAAATATATTTTTACTATCATTAAAAATTAACCAAAACCAATATTGCTATAAAAAGGTAAGATAATTAAAAAATGAATAAATATTTGTTGTAATAAATAATACATTAATTTCCAAAAATCATTAGTAATACCCAATATTCAAAATAAACCAATATACATATAAATATCTTATGAATTATTTATAATATTCATGGATTAGTTTGAAATCGAAATATTAGAATGATTTTATCAAATATTATAATATGATAAATTAACTATTATCTCTAAATAACAATAATCACTCGTAATGTCTCACACCACAAATTTATATGGAATAGTTATACAATTTTAAATATATGTTAATTATTTCTATAAATGACTCATATCACTATAATGCCACCATAAAATCGCTTATGCATCCAAAATATAATTCAAAAATTACTCCTCAAAATAAACCTTAATAACTTCAACAGTAACTAATGTTTTTACAATAAATATTATCTTATAACCTTTTTCCTACGTCCCAAAATTGTAACAACATTTTACATAAATAATCCTTCATATTAAAATTTATGTTATGATATACCTCAACCAATTAAAATCCCTCAAAAAATATCAATAATTATCATAAAATTCAATCAACTAAATGCTTTAAAAGGGTGTATGAGACATTTATGATATGATCAAAATTAAACACTTAATTAAAATATGGAATCTATAATTCTTAATTCAACCACTGATGAATACATCATAACCATCAATGTCACCAAAACCCACCTATGATACAAACAACAAGGAGCTTCCCTTAAAAATTACATAATGTTGAGCCTTTATTCAAAAATTCACTTTCTTTCGTACCAAATGATTTTTATTATTTTGTGTCATTGAAAATTATTTCATAACCCAAAAATAAAAAATAATTTTTTAAGAAGCGGAAAAATATTATAATAATCCATTTTTCCACAATATTAAACTTTTGAAAAGAGATACATTTTATATTTATGAAAAATATTCATTTAATTAAACCTGAAATTTTTAAATTCTTATTAATCCTTGAAACATATAATAATGATCATTAAATTTCCGATGACCAAAAAATAATTTAAGTTTACAAAAAAAGAATAATGAAAATGGTTAATATGTTTTAAAATAGTTAGATAATAAAAAGTGTCTTTTGTTAGTTTATTCAAACATTGATTTTAAATAATCATTTACTTACTCATTGAATAATATTTATTGACCAATTACTTTATAGAAAAAATTTATAATAAAGAATAAAAATAAATTCATAATCATAAGGGCTTTAAGGAAAACAAGGGAACCAATCAAAATAATTTTAAAAAACAATAAACATTAGCAAAAAAAGGAATAAACATTCCATAAATAAGATCATTATATTATATTTTGAAATCAAATGATTTTCCTGAAAACTCATTGTTATATAATGAAATTAATTTAGGATAATTTAGGATTACTTTTCATCAAAAAAATACAAGAACATTTATTATTGAAATAACCATGTGATTGACTGCTAATAAAATTCACCATAGAAGAAAAACATTTCCCAAGTCATTATTACATATTGAGTTGTACTAGAGATCAACCAATCATATAAGTTATATTGGAATCAACCATTATAATAAATAAATTTAAAGGCTTATATCATGAATAAAACCATTTATGTTTTTACCTATTTATAATAAATCCTTTGGAAAACTCTTTCCATCCTATTTTAAATACACTTTTAGATGTTGAAATACCCTTTCATTTCAAAACCCATGTACAAATCTAAAACTACTATAAAGAAGGGGAATATGTATTATCAGTAAAAAATATAAAAATAAAAAAACCCATAAAAATTTAAATAATGGATATGGATATGGAAATGGTAATTAAAACTATATATTTTTAAAATAGAACATTCTTTTTTTTTCTTTTTTTAAGAGAGTAAAAATATTTCATAAAAAGGTTGTATTTAATACCCATTTAAATAATAAAAAAATATATAAAATTTCACTATAAATAATTTCTAATTATATAAATAAAACCATAAAATATTTTCAAAAAACATATACATGGAAGAAAATGAGTTGGAATAGAATCTTTTAGATAGTTATTTTTGTGAAAAGTCACATACCTTTAGTCTGACTCATCTTGTACATTTTTTATCATCCTTCATGAAAACATTAGGTTAGTTATTTAATTTTTTATGAATAATTGTAATTTTCATTACTATTTTATTTTATATAATTACATTTTATAAACGTTTAGAAAATCAATTATATTATCATGGAATATTTTGATGATATTCAGCTCATCTGTTAAAAATGAATTTGGTAGGTTGATAATGGTGAAATAGGTTATTATTCCATATTTTAAAGAAATAAAATCAAGGAATTATTTTTATTTTTATACATACAATATTATTTTAAAACCAATAATGAAATATGGTTTTGAAAACTAAACAAAATTAAAAAGAAGTAGATGGTAGGTCATTCATATGAAAAAGTAATGTTTCGATTTTTCAATGATCATTATAGAAATAAGCCACGTATTATTTTATATTTCAAATAATTATTATTAAATAATAAATACCATTTTATATCATTAAATGTAATTATACAAAAATAATTAATTTGATTTACTATAGAAAAATGAGTCATATCGCTTTGTGGTTGTGAAAGTCAACATGTACGCATGAATGGCGATATCATTTTTTAGTGAATGGAAATGAATTAAATGAATTGATATATTTTATTATAATAGTTATAAACATTTCATTAAAATCATATATATATATATATATTAAATTCATCTTTACAACCAGTCTTAAGTGGAGGTGATGGATATATAATTACAACGATTCATGAGGTGGTAGTTCGCCTTTCATGCAAATGACGGTTTCATTTTCCCTTTAAAGGAACATGAGTTTCATATAGGTCATGAATATAACATGAGAAATATAAGTATATAGTATATAATTTTTTAATTATTTCCTCAAGAATTAATATGATTTTATGTAGTTACAATATTAAAACAAAACAAAAACATTTGGTGAAGAACTATTTCTATTTGTTTGAAAATCTCATAATGTTTACTCCGAATACGGTTCTAGGATACTTTTATAATCAATCCAAAAAAAATTAGGATTAGGGTAGGAATTATTGAAAGGAATTTTGGTAGATATTTTCTCAAAATTCATATAATGTGTGATGAAATTTTTATAAAATGTCCCGTTTTATTAGTGACGCAAGTGTAACTCATAGAATTACGTAAAATATTTAATTAATATAAATTAATTATCAAGTAAAAATATATTAAAATAGAAATTATTATAATATATAATTATTATGTATACAAATATAATCATCTAATTGAATTTTTATTGGTGTAGGTGATGATTATAACCTTTTCGTTTTCTTTTAACCACTCATTGATGCTTTCAATGATTACCTAGATAAAAATGTGTTATACACTTTGATGTCAAAATAGTTACTATAAAAGTACAAAAATATATTCTATGAAACTTGGTTGAATTCATAAAAAGTATCTTAGTAATTTGGATTTAGATAATATTTTTAAAAGTTTTCTATAATTCAATAAAACATTTCTTGTAATAAAATAACATTAATGTGATTTTTTGGAAAAATTAATTTAATTTAACATCCAAAACCACAATAAAAAATTGGAATTCAAATATCATGAATTAAAACCTATAAAATATATCATGTTTATCTTTAAAATCATGGAACATAATAATTATAAAAAAGAATATTACTTTTAAAATTTACAAATTCATTTATTTTATTTTTCTATTAGTTAAATAAATATCATACCAGTGTTTTCTATCCATTTAAAAAAAATATTTCATCACTAAAATATAGAATTAAATTTCTAAGATAAAATAATTTATCCTTGAAATGTATATTTATAATAGAATACATCTTATATGTACCCCTATGTAAAAAATGTAGAGATAATAATATAGAGAATGTAATTTTTTATGATTCTTTATATAAAGAAATATAAATTCCAAAAGCTTGGACAAATGGAAAATTTGTTATATATTATATTTTTTTATTAATATATATAATTAAATAAATTAAATGTAATTAAATAAATTTTACGGTAATTTTTAGTATTTAATAATGTTATTTTTAATTATTGTTACTTCATATCCCTTTACTGTGGTAACAAAAATAACAATGTTTACTATTCACAATCACAAAAAATAAAAGGGTTTTATTTATAAATTTGTGTATATTAATTCCAAATAATGAATTTATTTTTCATGTTTTTTATAATATAATGTTCATAATTTAATATAAAATAAACCCATAAAACATGATGAAATGTGTTATTTTATGTTGAAAAAAGTCATTTGAAAGTTAAATGATCTTTTTATACCAAATATCATGTTTTATAATCATTGAAAGGAATATAATTAGAATATGTTTAATGAAAATTAACTATTCTTTTAAATATTCCAAAATATAGTTTTACTTTGTTTTCAAAATAAAATAAAATCTAATTTTACATAAAAATAAATTTTTGTCACAATTCCCTAAAAAAATATTTTCCTAAAATTCATAAATTTTCACAAGAATATATAATTGAAAAATATGATTTAAAAAATTAATTTAATTCTAAAAAATAAATTTTTAAATGTTTTAGTAAATTAATTATAATATTCCATTAAAAAAACAAGGACAGTAATTTTTGAAGAATAAAATGACTAATAAAAATTGAGTTCTCATTTCCTATAATTAAATATGTTCATTTCAATTTTTTTAATATTTATACTTAGTTCATATTGTATTCAATTCTATTTATACCTATATATTTATCGTCTAGTTAAAAACATTCATATAATAATAGTTTATTATTCTATTAAACTCAGTGTCACATATCTTGTATAGTATTAAGCATAATCATTATTTTAAATTATGAATACATTATATAAAAAATAAGTGATATAAGAGTTAGGGATAAATATATATTATTTGATAAAAAAAAATTTTCCAACCTAGTTTGTTGTTTTGGGGTACTGTAATGATGTATTTTAAAAATTCATATTAAAGTATTAGGGTTGGTATAAACTATTGGATGTTTTGTTAGTTAATAATCAATAATTGTTAGCATATTATAGGTCATGATGATCACTTTGAATAGTTCAGAGGATCTATTTTTTATGATTTATATTTTGTTTATATTTCATATTACATGTGTGAATGAGTATGATACCCTTTGGGAATCATTATTATGAATGAATTTTTACATTGACTGCATGGATATTACATTCAGTTTCATGAAAATAGTAGTTGTGTTCATGGGGCATATAAAATATATGTTAAATGTGGTCTTAGAAAAATTTCTAGTCATTTTCAATGACTAAATCCTTGTTCACATGATGTATTAATGGGATAATGTTTATCATCAAAGGGATCTTTTATAGACCCTATGAAACCGCTATATTTATTAGAAATTTCCTAAGAGTTTATATGATATGTGGGAGGTTCATTTACTAGGGAATGTCTCATCATATTAGGGAGTACCTAAGAATAAATAAATAATATATATTTCAGTTTTTTTGGTTAAACCCCTTTTAACACCACAATGTTTTAGATGAAAAAATAATAACATCGATATCTTACATAACAAATAACAATGTGCTTTATGTAAATTGTGAAAATATTTACACAACATTTCCATATAATTTGAATGTTTTAATATGAGTAAAACCATAATGAAATAAATGTATAATTATTTAACACAATTCTATTTTTAAATTCTAATGAGATAAGAACAAAATTTTCATTAATGTAATTTTATGCATGAAAGTGAATTTTCATCAAAAATATGGTTTCTGCCTTTTGTGTGTATAAATTATACTTAATTTCTGAAACATTATAAAATTTAATACTATAAAATTCATTATATTTTATACTATATCAAGAAATATTTATCTTACGATGGTCTTTTCATAATTTTCTGAAGTGGTTGATTTTTTAATTAATAGTAAAATCTAGTAATTTTTTAAACCAATATTTTTATTTCAAGAATTTACAAAGTTATGTATTATTTTAAAACAATTTAAAAGTAATATTTAACCTCTATAATTTTATGTAATCTATTCATGTTCACGGGAATCAGTTTTATGTCTTAACTTGGTATACAAACAAGCTTGTACTTGAGAATTTATTTTTCTAAAAGACTATTTTCTATTTCACCTTTCATCTTTATCATAAATTATTTTTTACCACTACAAGAAATTAAATCATGAAAAATGGACTCTTTATTTGGAATAATTATGCCTAGATTTTTTTAAACAATGCTATTTTATATTTTGGTCATTATGAATAGAAACTTTAAAAAAAATTGACATCTTGGTAAGGGAAAATGGATAAAATAATGTTTAAAAATGAGATGAGGTGACAAAATCAACCCCATACATGCCTTTATCGTATTATGTGAGTGTATTTTGGAAAAAATCACCCAATGAATAATATATGGCCACAAAGATCCATTTTTCATAGATATTTATATTTATAATACTATATGAAAAGAATAAATAATAAACAATCACAACATTGACTTAATATATATAATATTTCCCGATAAGGATAAAAATTGGTTTGGTTTGTATCTAAATGCTAATATTAAATATGAATTATTTTTTTGACATTTATTTTTTAACAAAATTATGGCAAACTAAATATCTTACAATATTAAGAAATACCTACAAAGTATTTATTAAATTAATATAAAATTAAAATAAATTATTTCAAATATATAAAAAGTAATTTTTTGGATGAATCATTAAAATAATTTAATTTCTTAGAATTATATGAAATATTAGGGATATTTAAAATTATTATATTTGAGTTCAATTTTTTTCCCTTTGAAGAAAAATGAATTAAATAGTTCCAAATAATAAATTTTTCATATTTTATGAAAATAGTGTTTTGTTAAATTATTTAAAAATCATAAAAATATTAAAAGATGAGAATGTGGATATTATATAGCGTAAAATTTTATCCCCTGAAATTTAACAAACCGGTTTTCCACCTTATATATATAATTATAACCCTTTTATATTTAAAAATTAATTACCACAATAATTGAAAATAATTGGATAACTAAGCGGTTACTAAATAAGATAATACTTAAAAAACATATTAATCATATAATAATATTATTAGATGATGGGATTTCCAAAAAATTACATAATTTTCTTCCAATATATTTTTATTTGGAAGAATTTTTTATAGAATGAATTTATTATATTTTTATCATCTAAGAAATTCTAGAGTTTCCATCCCCTCAATTATAAAAGGGGGACCCCTATTTTATCTTTTTTAATCCACTTTGAGGCATATGTGTCAACAAAAAGTTATATAAAATCTTCTCAGATTCCATATACACCAATTATAATTTTTTCATCTTAAAATTACATTTTAGTGGTCCTTAACATTGTATCTAAAAGTGTCTTTCTAAAGAAGAATAAATTATCTTACCTGACCCCTTTAAATTTTTTATTCTTTTAATTATTCAATGTATTTTATAATAATAATAAAATAATAACATTAAATATAATAAATATAAAAATATTGTATTATTATTAGTAAACCACCATTATTAACTTTCATTTCCATCAAATGTGAAGTGAAATTATCACTTGAGTTTTTATACGACTTACCATCTCTATATTGCAATAAAATTAATTTTACATCCGTAATTTTTTGGGTGGTTATTTTGGTGGGTAAATGATTATATTTGATATTTATGAAAATAAATTTATTATATTATTATAATATCATATCAATGTTCTTACCTTCTAACCCATTGTAAAACCATAATTCCACTAGTGTGTCTATGTGGACAACCACATCCACAAAGCGATGTGATTCATTTTTTGAATCCATTTTTCATCGATGACAATATGTATATAATAAACGAATATATTTTATTTATATTATATAATAATAATAATTTAATTATTTTTTTAATTTTTTGTTTACTATTTTTCATCCATCGGAAAATGGAGACAACATTCATGGATACATACGACACATTGTCTCCATTAACAATGTTATTTATTTTAAAATCATCACAATTTGTAGAAAAATATAATTATTTATGTAATGAATATATATGAAATTAAAATAATGGTTACCATTATGGATATTAATTTTCCATCATCATATTATAAATAATTGGTATGAAGAACTAGATCATTAATGAAAAATGTTGCACTTGTGGCCCGAAACAACAATTTTAAAAAGAACTATCAATAAACTGGAGATAAAATGTTCTAAGAAAATAATACATGGTATTATATTTATGAATATAATTATTTAATACATTTAATATGTATATTTATTTTTTTACATTGGGTTTGAATACGTTCTAAGAAATAAAAGACCTTACATAAGTGATTTTGGTCTCACATTTACCTATGTGAGACACAATCCATATTTATAACTTGAATCTTTTTGTGGTTTATATTCATCCCATGAATATATGTTAAGATTATTTTTTCTAATTTTATTGTTATATTCGTATTCATATAATTTTAACTCTTTAATGTGGATTTGATTCAAATGTTACCAATGTGTTATTATTTTTTCATCAAAATTATTTTCTTTGAGACAAATGGTATATTATGAATCAATCTTATTTTATGTGGTGTCAGTATAATAATTTGAAATTTGACATAATTTATTTATTTATATTCATCATTTTTAATGTTTCACATGATATTATTTGTTTATGGGGATTAGGATTTAAATTGTTTCATTTTGGTTAGGCAATTATGCTACAATATCATTGTTTATGCATGTCTTTTATAATCAAGTTTAAGATGGAAAAATATTTTCTTCTATATCTATGAAATTAAATAAATTTTTCTCCATTTTTTAGTTATCATATTATATGTTTCCCATAAATTTTAATATTTTCAATGACTCAATATACCAAAGGAATGTCTTTATCAAAATACAACAATATTTCTCTATTCAGTCAAAAATATTTTTACTTACAGATCCATGTTATTTAATATTATTTTAAATAATTAATTTTTTGTTATAATATGATTGTTTTAAGACAATTTTTACTCAGGATTTAATTATTTACAAAAGGTATCAAAATTAATGTTATTTTTTTCATATATGTTATGCCATAATTTTTATTGAAAACATTAATGGAATAATTTTTTTTTAATTTAAAAAATATAAATGGATGTTCCCTCTAACATAACATATCAATTTTATATTGTGTCATTGAAAAAATTCAATGATACATTTTGTCAAAAAATTATTCCCTAATACTGAAATGTCTTATTTATTTTAAAGAAATGTTTTTAGAATGGAATTGAACCTATGCTCAAAAAACGTTCAAAATTTATTTTAATGGAATTTTTATCTAAAGATAAAATCCTTTGATGATATATAATAATTTATAAGGATATGATAAAAATATTCCATCCATAATAATTATATGTATTTATTTTTAATATCATGGATTGATATTTATTAAACCCATTTCTTTTCAATGGTTTACTCTATGAGGCTATGATGAAATTTTTATATAAACCGTATTCATTCCATGGGTTATGAAATATGATGATTGATTTATGATATTACGTCACACATATAAGTGGATTATGATTATGTGACTTGTATGCATTGAAATATATATCCCATTAATGAGTTGGGAAAATACGGATAACTTATTATAAAAATATGTTGTTTATTAACCAGATTCTGTGTTCATAATTTTATGCTTCGACTTGGTGTTCCGGTCCATAAAATTACGCAAACACACATATTTCATGTCCATAATATTAATTTTGAACATATTTTTAGGTATATATTCTTTTACATTGATTAGTTTTCAAGTCCATATGTTTATACATGGGATTAATATTAGTTTTGTATCTTAATGTGTGATCATTTTTATAGTTATATATGTTCATAATTCTATAATATTATATTTATATTAAAATTCTATGCCTATGTTATGGTTTCATGGATCATTATATTTGATTACATTATGAATTATTTTTAATAAATTGCCATGATTTATTCTGTAAGACAATATTAGGATAAATGAAATTTTGGGTATATATGTAAAATTTTAATCTTCTATTATCCTACCTTTCCCCTAGGGTTTTACTAATGTAATTATTGATACCAAATTTCATTAGATTTACAAATCATCTAATGACACATTTTATTTTTTTTATTTTAATAGGTTATAAGAAATGGGTTTCTGTATGGTATACATAATAATCTTACTACGTGTAATGAATATTCTGTAAGATGGGGAATATCCTTTAAGAAATAATTGAATTATGTGTTTAGTGTGAAAATAGACTAATGATATGGTTCTAGAATGTATGTTATAGTTATTTATTTGTTATAAATTTATTAGAATTTAATTGTTATGAAAAAATATGTGTCTTTATATTTGGTATGAGATAAGGGTTTAATCAAAATATATATATTATTCTTAATGAAATTTATAGATATCCTAGGGATACACCTATGTATATGTGTAACATCTGAATTTTTTTTAAACTCCAGATTGTGTGGTTTTCCAAAAAATACATCACTCCGAGATACTATAAATATACATGGTTTGGCATTGATACATCTTAATGTAATTACCATGAAACATTTTGGTCAAGAATATCTTATACATGATTATAGTGCATAGTGAATGTTCCATTTCTGTGCATCTACTTTGACACCCAAGAGGAATATGATTCGATTAATTCATATCTAATTATAATCTATTATGAAGGATTTTAAAAGATAATAACAATGGATGACCAATATTAAACATAGAGCACTATATATTGGAATGAATTAATCATGACTTAGAAATTGTTTAAATTATTTCTTGTGATATATCATTATGATTATTATTTCTCACACTATTGTTTTTTGTTTTTTTGTAAGGGATTAAACATGGGGGATCCATGATGAGTGTGAATATGATGTAAAATTGAATTATTGTACTAATGACAAAATAAATTAAATTGGAAGTAGAAGGTGAATCCTTATGAGTACACATATTCATCTATCCTAATATATGATTAAAAAATAAACTATTATGAGTTTTTTAAACCTCCATATAATAGGAAGGTATAATTTCCTGAATGTTCACAAGGTAATAATCATAATTTAATGAATGTTAAATTTTATTCATGCCAAAAAATTTAGAAGGACACCCAAAATAATGACTCAGTTTCATCAAAATATGTTTTAAATGTGAAAAATAAGGGTGTGGACATAATTTCCAATAAAAAATGAATAATTTGATAGTGGTATTTGAACTTCATCCTTAAATTATATTTATAGTAAAATGTATAAAGAGTAGTGAATATGTCACTTTTTCTATGTGATGTACCTAAACTAAAGGTAACCTCCAATAATAAAAAAGGACATATACTATGAATTTTTTTTGAAAATTACTTAAGGGGTTTATGTTTCATGTAGTGACCTCGACCCCTTTATCCCAAATCTACTATCTAACATTATTACAACAGCACAGATACACAGGATCTAAATATAAGGGATTTAATTATCTAGTGATTTTGGAGAAGCACACATATCAATGATACCCATATAACATTGGGAGTGGAAAATAAAACATAATTCTTAACATAAGTAAATTAATGGAATCCTTGATTACTCATTCAATGATCCCTTCATCATATCATGGAGAAATGAAAAAATAACAACGATCTCAAATGATCAGTAAGGGTTAATTATAAAACAAGATATTCTTAATCAACAAACAATAATAAATATGTAATGGTGAATTAATAAATAGAAATTAAATATAAATAACTTGATTTCATGAATATATATGGAATAATCAATATAGAATTGTAAATAACTAAAAGCACATGTCATTTAATCAATAAAATGAATAAGAAATACTTCCAGAGAAACTATTACAGGGAAAATATATTGGAAAACAATATATTAATTTTTAACAAAAGAAACTATTAATTATTAGATTCCATTATAATAGTAATCATGATACCTATACGTTCAATACCTTTCACAATATTTCCAAAATACTTCTGGTAGAAACATGTTGAATTTTTCCATCTTAACTTATATCAAGAGTCTACTAATGTATCTAGTGGATATATTATACTTGGTCACACCTATGACGTTAGGTTAAAATCATTCATCACATTTATAATTATTGATTTAATTCCTCAGTAAATATAACATATCTGGAAATATTTATATTGATTGAAGGATACAATTTTATGAAAATTTGTCTAGTTTGTTAAATAACAATGAAACTAAACACCATATGTTAAAATGGTATATAGTTTATGAAATAATCATATCTATCCTGAAATATAATGTATATAAAAAAATTTTAATTTCCAGTGAATAAAGATTTCAAGATAGTTAATTTTCCATGAGAATAGTAATAATCCCAAAAGAAATATTGTAAAAGAACATATATCACATCATATTATTAATTTCTCATCCACTTGGATGAAATGATTCATATTAAAACATTATCATTCTAGTATTTATGAATTAATCATTTTATTATGTGTCCAAGGGGTAGTATATACACTACATAGAATAATATAGGTTTATACCATTATAATATTCCACAACGAAGATATATTGAGATGAAGTCCCTTAACTCACCATTCCGTAAAGTGGAATGTTATTTAACCTATAGTAACATGGTTTTAAACATGTTATTAAATTAGTATGTGACTATATTATTATTTAAAATACCACATATGATTTTTTTCATTAAGGATGGTTCTAATAAATGAAAAAATTTATGATCAAAGAGATAGTAGGTTGTATGTACACATGAGTAACACATCCATTTCTCAAAGATCATAATAGAAAGGATTTATGTACTATTATAAATTTATATAAATATATTAATATCATAAATTTCATATTACTTCTTTAAATATACTTATATATCACCTATTTGGGGTGGTGATGGAAAGATATTCACATCGTTTCATGAAGTTAATAATCCACATGTACATGAACGACGTTATCATCCTTCATTTATTGAAAAGGTAAGATGAAGAATGAAATATATTACCTTTTAAGAATTATTAATATTATATTAATATCATAAATATATAATTTACACCACATATAATTATACACATTATCGTTATCATCATCCATGTAAATCGTTAGTGAATGAAAAATCTCATCACTTATCGAGGCGGTAGTCCATTGTACACAAGGGTGACATTATCACATCCCCTACAAAATGAATCATAAAAACAAATATGGGATATAATTGTTAAATATGTATAGATATGTTATGTATATCATTTATGTACCATATATCCATCATTTTACCCATCTATGAGAGGTGGAAATATAAAAAAATGGCATCGGTTCACGAGGCAGCAATCCAAAAAACACATGAATGAGGATTTCATAACCCATTCGATATATGTAGAAATGTTTGTAAGTAATTAGCTTCATATTAAAATATATATGTACATTGAAGATAATAAATTTATAATATCATTATTTTTAAATAAGAACTGAATGATGTTGGGGAAAAATTTAAATAAAAACACATGTTAATGAACATTACATCTTCTTCGGGTATCCTCCTAAGGTTTTTGAAAAAAACATCATAGATTGGATTTATTCCCTATATAAAACATTTAAGACTATTGGATATAATTTTTAAGTGATTTGGTAAGGCCTTAGCTGTTGGAAAATGGTTCTATAGTGGGAATAATATAAGAGAGTGGGTGGCCTTTTATAAGTGAGATGAGTCATAAACATAATGTTTTTTTTAAGAACAAATCACACCAATTTTTTATTCTTATTAAAAGATTCCAATAATAGAAATTTCTTCATAATATAAGTTATAAAGAATAAAAGTTTTGATATAATATAGTTTATACATGTTTCAAGTCATTTTAACATTTATATTTTTAGTTTATCCTATAATAAATTCATATTTGCCTTAACTGGGAAAAATAAATATTACAGTATTTTCAATTCTGTATGGTAAAAAATTATGTTTACATGTCACGACCTCTCCCATGGGGCCCGTGTCGTGACTACCCCATGCCTGCCTTCCATAGGCCAGGGGCTGGAGACTATCACTTAAAGGTATATTCCCTAAAATAGAGAAGGCATTGCCTTTATAACCTGTAAACACATGAAACCAAGAACTCAGCAAGATACGAATGCAAGTCAACTGTATAGAAAATAGTGTGGTGAAAGTAAAAAGGGGTCGGGATACAAGCACAACTGTAAAGATACAAGTACAACTGAAATAAAATACAACTGAAGAATGAGAAAATTAGTTATTGGGTCGTCTTCCGAGGTTCCTACCAGAAGGGTAGGTATAGATCATCTCCTTAGCACTCCAGGTCCACCCGTCTCTTCTGTGTACTGACACGCCCTATAGTCCACCTTCGGGGACCATCTAGTCCTGGTATTCTCAACCTCAGTAAGCATTGTCTGTCGTCTGCATACAACACAAAAATGTGCGGGCATAGCCCGTGCAGGGGTGAGTATAACGATACTCAATAGGGACCCTAGTACTCTCAAAGTCTCACAAAATTCACCGAGGATAAACCAAAATGAATGAAAACAACAGATAACCTTACTTAGGTATATAACCATACATACACCTAACTTATCAAGTAATCCATCTCAATCATGGAAAAACACAAAGGATCTGACTTAGCTCACACCAGGTAAAACATAGGTATGGTAGAAGAGATGATTTTTTATAACTACTGAATCATATTTATCCATTATGAGGCTCTACTGTTGACCCGTATAGGATCACTAGGAGCAGACCGACACATGATCGCTAGGATCACTCTTCTAGTCACATCCAGCTACTGGGTTTCTGCACTAGGCTTGCTCGTCTTTGTGAGAGTCTTCTCCCCATTCCATTGGCCAATTCTACAAATTCCATTTTTTCCTAGGAAGCAGTACCCCAAAGGACTACCATGACAAAGGGGTAACATCGCAACAGACGGCGCATCAATCAGATGCCCGGTCTGCATGTTATTAGCCTTTTAGTCAAGAAGGCTCGGTTGAATTCGTAGTTGATCCGACCAGACCATTTATAGACATTATCAAAATTTCCAGTGGGGTATACTCAAAGGGACTGTTATGCTCCAAGATTTCCAGCACCGCTGACAGTTCGTCAAATAGACGCTCGGTGCTAAAGATGTGGCCGAAAGAGCGTATAGGAGTCGAATCTGGTTCAGGTTTGGTCTGACCCGATTGGCCTGGCCCGTTGGGCATCCTGGCCCACTAGGATGCCCGGACCGCTGGGTCTATCCCAGCTCGTGAGGGGTGGCATGGCCCGCTGGACGGTCTTGCAGGTCGCGAGGGGTCACGGAAGTTTTCATGGGGTGCCGTGATGGCGGCTTGGCCCAAGGGTGCCATGAGGGTGGCTCGACTAAGGGGTGTTGCGATGGCGCAGGGCAGCTCGGCCGAGAGGGTGGAGGCTGTGGGGTGGATCATTTAGGGCGGCTCGACCAGAAGGGCAGAGGTCGTGGGGTGGCACGACGAGGCCGCAGGGCGGTGCCGCGGTGCCGCGGACGGCAGCGATGGCTTGGGTGGTGAGGCTACGGGTGGTGGAGAGGCGGGACGGCGAGGTGCCATGCCTTTGCTGGTGGCCGGTTTATCCAGCCTCCCTCTTTCTTCATTGTTGTGGTGTATTCAAATTTCTTCCATCGTGAAGAACACAATAACGAAGAATGAAAAAGGGGTTGGGCATGATATGTTTGGCCCGCACCCTCCACGTTAGAGCGGTAACAAGCGGATCAACAAAAATTAAGAGTCAAGTAAGACAAACTCTTCAATTGAATATGAATCGTGGATCAACTCGTTTTGTTTGATCCACATTCTCCATGATTTCTAAGAATAATGATATTAATCAAGAGAATTCAAGAATTTAAAAATGACCACCTACCTCAATCAGTTCATCAGTGGAGATCACGAGGGAGAAGACGACTTCATTGGGGTGGGGAAACGAAATTTGATTGAAGACGTCCCATGTCGGAGGATGTCTAGAGGAAGAATGTTGATGTCGAGGTTGGCGTTCTTTATTGGAGATATTTCTCTCAAGTTCTCCAATGCCCTCTCCTTTTCCATGCATTTTCCCCAATTCCTCCAAAATTAAAAGGTAGTCCAAGATAATAGATTATGATATCTATTATTTAGTTTGTTGGATCAAATTCAAAATAGCCTAATTAATTAAATTGATTTGGCATAATAAATGTTGGAGGAGTTGTAGAGGCGCTCCCACATTTAATAGCAAGTTTGAGGGTTTCTCTATTAAAGGGGAGTTCAAGGGGGTGTATACCTTGGGTGGTCCCCACTACCATAACCTATCATGGGAGGTTAGTTCGGGTGGTCCCTACCATCATAACCTCTCATTAGTGGTTTAGGTCTTCTGTTCCCCACTTTTCAACATCCACATGGAGATTAAATAAAACAAAAATAAAAGCTGCACAAATTTATTTTTATTTTATTCTTCCACGAAAAAACCAAATTCTATCATTCACTCTCGACCCACTACGTTCGAGGTGAAGGTATCATTAAGTTAATACTGGTGTTGTGAGTTCAATAGTTTCCTTAGATTTAAATTCCATGAAACAGTTCAAAAGTTAGAAAAATCCGCTCTCACATTTACTGAACTTACCCGAACAAAATTTTAGAAACGCATTCTGGGAATTCCGGGCCTCAGAATCACGTGCCATCAAATTTCACAGACTCATAAAATTACCATATATTAAAATAAATTACATGGAAATTTTGGGTCTTTACATTGTCCCCATCTCAGGGATTTACATCCCCATAATCCACAACTCAAACTAGATAAACAAGTGGGGGTACTGAGAGAGCATCTGAGCCTCTCGCCCCCATGTGCTCTCCTAGAGGTTCATGTGCTGCCAGCGAATGCGCACCAGAGGTATTGAGCTTCCACGAAGGACCCGCTCTAGTCAATCCTCAATCTCTAATGGAACATCCAATAAATTTTACCCATCGTCGACGTCTAGCACTCCATGGTCAGTGATATGAAAAGGGTCGTGCATGTATCTCCTCAGTCAGGATACATGGAAGATGTCATGCACATGGTTCAACTGAGGTGGAATAGGTAAGCATTAAGCCACCTCGCAAACTCTAATGAGGAACTAAAAAGGACCAATGAACCTTGGAGATAACTTGATTCCATGGACAAATATCCCCAAAACTCATCGAGGTGAGACTCATAGAAAGACGTGGTCACCATCCTTGAACTCTGTAGGTCTTCGTCTCCTATCCACATAAGACTTTTTCCTACTCTATGTAGTCATCATTTGCTCTAGGATGATCTCCACTTTCTCTGTGGTATCCCTTACCATCTCCAATCCCACTAGTGCTGACTCCCATGGGTTAGCCTAGCACAAAGGTGATCTCCAAGGTCGCCCGTACAACGCCTCGAAAGGTGCCACCCCAATGGTGGAGTGATAGCTATTGTTGTATGCAAACTCCACCAAATGAATGTGATCCTACCAACTGCAACCAAAGTCAAGTACACAAGCAGGCAGCATGTTCTCAAGGGTCGATCGATGGGTTCCACGAGGGTGTGGGGTGGCTCGGCAATGCCGCGGGCAGCAGCGGCTTGAGTGGCAAGGCCGCGGGCAGCGACGGCTCGGGTAGCATGGCCGAGGGAGGCAACTCATCTGTGGACAGCGACAACAGCTCAGGTGGAGAGGCCACGAGCAGCGGAGACACCGGATGGTGGGGCGCCATGCCTTCGTCGACGGCTGGTTTAGTCGGACCCTTTCTTCATTCGTCATCTTGGTGTAAGCCACTTTCTTCCATCATGAAGAACAGAATAAGGAAGAATAGCATACGGGTTGGGCCATGTTTTTTTGGCCCACACCATTCATGTTACAGTGGTTACAAGGTCTCAACAAAAATTAGGAGTCAAGAATGAAAAACTTATCAATTTAATATGAATTGTGGATCAACTCATTTTGGTTGATCCACATTTTCCATGCTTTCCATGAACGAGGAAATTAATTGAGTGAATTCAATAATTTAATAATAACCCCTACCTCATTTGGTTCATCAATAGAGATCATGAGGGGGAAGATGATGTCGTTGGAGAGGGGAATATGATCATCAATTGAAGACGTCCCATGTTTAATGATGTCCTGAGGAAAATGTTGAAATCGAGGTCGGTGCTCATCATTGGCATGCTTCGTTGGAGATATTTCTACCATGTTTTCCAACGCACTCTCCTTTGCCAAGCCTTTTCCACAATTCCACCAAATTGAAAAGGTAGTCCAAGATAATAGATTATGTAATCTATTATTTAGTTTGTTGGCACAAATTCATAATATCCTAATTAATTAAATTTATTTGGCATAATAAATGGTGGAGGATTTATAGAGGCTTTCCCAAATTTAATAGGAAGTTTGAGGGTTTCTCCATTAATGGGGTGCCCAATGGGGTTTATACCTCGGGTGGTCCCACTACCATAACCTCTAATGGGAGTTTAGTTCGGGTGGTCTCCACCATCATAACCTATCATGGGAGGTTTAGGTATGGTGGTCCCCTCTTCTCAACATCCACATGGAGATAAAATAAGAAAATAAAAATAAAAGCTACAGAACATTACTTTTATTTTATTCTTCCACAAATAACTCAAAATATATCTTTCACTCTCGACTCACTATGGTTAAGGTGAAGGTCTCCTCAAGAGAATATTGGAACTATGAGTTCAACATTGTTCTTGGATTTCAATTCCGAGCACTAGTTCAAAAGATAGAAAAACCCGCTCGGACGTTTACTGGACGTACCCAAACAAAAGTTTAGAAATTTATTCTGGTTATTCCAGGCCTTGGAATCACGTACCATAAATTTATGCGGACTCGTAAAATTCATATTTATTTATCTTTAAAAAAAATTACATTGAAATTGTGGGTCTTTACATTCCCCCATCTCAGGGCTTTACGTCCCCATAAGCCACAACTCAGACTAGGTAAAAATTTTGGGGTACTGAGCACGAATCTGAGCCTCTTGTTCCCATGTGCTCTCCTGGAGCTATCTGTGCTACCATCGAATGTGCACCAGAGGTATCGAGCTTCCATGAAGGACCCGCTCTTCTCGATGCTCAATCTATACTAGAACCTCCGTAAAAGTCGTCCCATCGTCGACGTCCATCTCACCATGGTTGATGATGTGAGAAGGGTTGTACATGTATCTCCTCAGCTGGGATACATGTAATAAATCTTGCACGCTGTGAAATTGTGGTGGAAGATCTAAGCGGTAAGCCACCTCTCCAACACTGCTGAGGACCTGAAAATTTCTAATGAACATCGGAGATAACATACCGCCTCAGCCACATCTATGCAAACCTCGTTGTGGTGAGACCCTAGAAAGTTGTGGTCACTATCCTCGAACTCTAGAGGTCCCTATATCTTGTCAGAATATGAATTTTTTCGACTCTTTTTAGTCTACATCCACTCCTGGATGATCTAATCTTCTCTCTGTGGTAGCCTGTACCATCTCTAGTCCCACTAGTGCTGACTCCCCTAGGTCAATCCAGGACAAAGGTGATCTGCAATGTCTCTCGTACAATGCCTTGAAATGTGCCATCCCAATGGTGGATTGATATCTATTGTTGTATGAAAACTCCACCAAATGCAAGTGATCCTCCTAGCTGCGACCTAAGTCAAAGACACAACCACATAAAATTTCCTTGAGGGTCGGTCGAGGGGTGCCTTGAGGGCACAGGGTGGCTCAGCGAGGCCACAGGCGGTGACTTGGTTGCAGATGCCAGCAGCGGCTCGGGTGGTGTGGCCACCAATGGAGACTCGTCTATAGACGGAGGTGAAGGCTCTAATGGTGAGGCCACGAGTGGAAGAGAGTCGGGATGGCGGGGCACTCTGACTTTGCTAACGGATGGTTTATCCGGCCCTTCTCTTCATTTGTTGTCGTGTTGTAAGAAACTTTCTTACATTGTGAAGAACATAGTAAGGAAGAATGGCGGAGGGCTCGGGCCATGTTTGATTGGCCTGCACCCTTAACGTTAGAGTGGTTGCAAGCAGCTCAACAAAAATTACATTTTAAGAATGAAAAACTCTTCAATTTAATACGAATCGTGGATAAACTCATTTTTGTTAGTCCACGTTCTCCATGCTTTTCAAGAATGAGGAAATTAATCGAGATAATTGAAGAATTTAATAATAACCACCTACCGCATTTTCTTCGTCAATGAAGATCTCGAGGGATAAGATGATGTCATTGGAGAGGGGAAGATGACTTTGATTAAAGATGTCCCACATTGAAGGATTTCCCAAGGAAGAATGTCGAAGTCGAGGTCGGCGGTCTTCGTTGGCGTTATTCGTTGGAGAGCTTTCTCCCAAGTTCTCAAATGCTCTCTCCTTTGCCAAGAATTTTCCCCAATTCCACCAAAATGAAAAGGTAGTACAAGATAATAGATTATTATATCTATTATTTAGTTTTTTGGCACAAATTCATAATAGCGTAATTAATTAAATTTAGTTGTCATAATAAATGGTGGACGATTTATAGAGGATCTCCCACATTTATTAGGAAGTTTGAGTGTTTCTCCACTAAAGTGGAGTTCAAGGGGGTTCATACCTCGGTTGGTCACACTAAAATAACCTATCATGGGAGGTTAGTTCGGGTGGTCCCCACCATCATAACCACTCATGGGACATTTAGGTATGGTGGTCCTAACTTATCAACATCCACATGGAGAATAAATAAGAAAATAAAAATAAAAGTAACACAACATTATTGTTATTTTATGCTTCCACAAAAATCCCAAAATCTATCTTTCACTCTCGACTCCTTGCAGTCGAGGTTCTGGTCTCCTCAAGCGAATACCAGAAATGTGAGTTCAATAGTGTTCTCGGATTTCAATTTCGTGCACCTGTTCAAATGTTAGAAAATCCCGCTCGGACTTTTACTAGACGTACCCAAATATAAGTTTTGCTATTAATTCTGAGTATTCTTGGCCTTGGAATCACGTTCCGTCAATTTTGTTAGACTCGTAAAATTCAGTTATATTTTTTAAATAAAAATTTACATGCAAATTTCACATCTTTACATTCTCCCCACCTCAGGACTTTATGTCCCCATAAACCACAACTCAAATTATGTAATGAATTTGGGGTACTGAGCACGCATCTGAGCCTCTCTTTCCCATGTGCCCTCCTAGAGGATTCCATGCTGCCATCGAATGCGCACTAGAGGTATTGAGCTTCAATGAAGGACACACTCCTGCCGATCCCCAATCTCTACTGGAATGTCCATAAAAGTGTCCCCATCGTCGACGTCAAGCTCGCCATGGCCGATGATGTGAGAAGGGTCATGCATATATCTCCTCAGCTAGGATTCATTTAAGTCATCATGAATTCAGTGCAACTTAGGTGGAAGATCTAAGCGGTATGCCACCTCTACAACACTACTGAGGACCTTAAAAGGTCCAATTAACCTTGTAGATAACTTGCCACCTCGGCCACGTCACCACAAACCTCGTTGAGATGAGACCCATAGAAAGTCCTAGTCACCATCCTCGAACTCTAGAGGTCTCTGTCACCTATCGGAATAAGACTTTTGCTTACTATTTGTAGTCTTCATCCACTCTTGGATGATTTGCACATTCTCTATGGTAGCTCGTACCATCTCTGGTCCCACTAGTGCTGACTCCACTGGGTTAGTCCATCCCAAATGTGATCTACAAGGTCTCCCGTAAAATGCCTCAAAAGGTGACATCCTAATGGTGGAGTGATAGCTATTGTTGTAAACAAACACCACCAAAGGAAAGTGATCCTCCCAGTTGTGATTGAATTCAAGGACACAAGAATGCATAATGTCCTTGAGGGTTGGCCGAGGGGTGCCGTGAGGGCGCGGGGCAGCTCGGCCTGGCCCGGGGTGGCTCGGTCGCGAGGGTGGAGGCCACGGGATAGCTCGGCTGCAAGGGCAGAGGACGTATGGCATCTCGGCAAGGTTGCAAGTGGCTCGGTGTGGCCGTGGATGACGGCGATGGCTCAGGTGCGAAGGCATCAGGAGGTTGCTCGGTTACAGACGGCGACGGAAGCTCAGGTGGCATGGCCACGGGTGACAGCTCGTCTGCGGACGGTGGCGACAACTCGAGTGGCGAGGCTGTGAGTGGCAGAGTGGCGAGATGGCATACCATCATGCCTTCATCGGCGGCTGGTTTAGCTGATATCTCTCTTTGTGCGTTGTCTTAGTGTAAGAAACTTTCTTCCATCGTGAAGAAAACAATAAGGAAGAATGACGGAGGGGTCATTCCATGTTTGTTTGGCCCGCACCCTCCACATTAGAGAGGTAGTAAGAGGATCAGTGAAAGACAAGAGTCAATAATGACAAACTCTTCAATTTAAAATGTATCGTGGATGAACTTGTTTTGGTTCATCCATGTTCGCCATGATTTCCAAGAACAGGGAAATTAATCAATAGAATTCATGAATTTAAAAATAACCACTACCTCATTTGGTTCGTCGACAGATATCGTGAGGGAGAAGACGATGTCATTGGGGAGGGTAAGACGATCGTCGATTGAAGACATCCCATGTTGGAGGATGTCCCCAAGAAATAAAGTCGATGACGAGGTCGGAGTTCTTTATTGTCGTTCTTCGTTGGTGATCTTTCTCCCAAGTTCTCCAATGCTCTCTCCTTTGCCAAGCCTTTTCCCCAATTCCACTAAAAAGAAAAGGTTTTCCAAGATAATATATTATTATATCTATTATTTATTTTATTGGCACAAATTAAATATATCCTAATTAATTAAATTGAGTTGTCATAATACATGTTGGAGGAGTTTTAGAGGCTCTCCCACATTTAATAAGAAGTTTGAGGGTTTCTCTATTAAAGGGGAGTTCACGGGGGTTTATATGTCGGGTGGTCCCCTCTACCATAATCTCTCATGGGAGGTTAGTTTGGGTGGTCCCCCCCCATCATAACCACTCATGGGAGGTTTAGGTCTATACGTCCCCACTTCTGAACATCCACATGGTGATTAAAAAAAATAAAAATAAAATCTACACAAGTTTATTTTTATTTAATTCTTCCATGAAAAACCCAAAATATATCTTTCACTCTAGACCCACTCCGGTCGAGTTTAATGTATTCTTAAGTGAATACCGGTGCTGCGAGTTCAACGGTGTTCTCGAATTTCAATTCCAAGCACTGGTTCAAAAGTGAGAAAAATCCTCTCACACGATTACTGAATGTACCATAAAAAAGTTCAGAAATTCATTCCATGCACTCCTGGCCTCGAAATCACATGCCATCAATTTTTGCGGACTCGTAAAATTACTATTTATTTTAAAAAAATTACATGGAAATTCCTGGTCTTTACAAGAAGCTCAACAAAATTCAAAATACAAGAACAAAAAACTCTTCAAATAAATATAAATCGTTGATCAACTCATTTTGGTAGATCCACGTTCATCATGCATTCCACAAACTAGGAAATTATTCGAGAGAATTTAATAATTTAATAATAACCCCTTACCTCGTTTGTTTCATCGACAGAGATCATGAAGGAGAAGACGACGTCGTTGTGGAGGGGGAGACGATCGTCGATTGAAGACGTCCCGTGTTGGACGATGTCCTAGGTAAGAAAGTCGAAGTTGAGGTCGGGGTTCTTCATTGGAATTCTTTATTGGAGAGCATCCTCCCATGTTCTCCAATTCTATCTACTATGCCACACCTTTCCCCCAATTCCACCAAAATTAAAAGGTAGCCCAAGATAATATATTATGATATCTATTATTTAGTTTGTTGGAAAAAAATTCAAAATAGCCGTATTAACTAAATTGAGATGGCATAATAAATGATGGAGGAGTTATAGAGGCTCTCCGACATTTAATAGGAAGTTTGAGCGAATCTACATTAAAGAAGAGATCTAGGGGGTTTATACCTCGTGTGGTCCCCACTACCGTAACCTCTCATAGGAGGTTAGTTCAGGTGGTCCCCCCATCATAACCTCTCATGGGAGGTTTAGGTCTAGTGGTCCCCACTTCTAAACATCCACATAGAGATTAAAAAATAAATAAAAATAAAATCTACACAACTGTATTTTTATTCTATTCTTCCACAAAAACCCCAAAATCTATCTTTCACTCTCGACCCACTGCGATTGAGGTGAAGGTCTACATTAGCAAATACCGGTGTTGCGAGTTCAACGATGTTCTTGGATTTCAATTCTGAGCATCGCTTCAAAAGTTAGAAATACCTGCTTGCACGTTTAATGAAGGTAGATGAACAAAAGTTCATAAATTCATTCTAGGCATTCCGGTCCTCAGAATCATGTGCCGTTAATTTTCATGGACTCGTAAAATTCCCATTTATTTAAAAAATTACATGGAAAATCATGTTATTTACATAAAATTATCTTATACTATAAATAACACTAATTAGGAATATTTAATACATTTATTGAAATTCCATTAACATATGTGGTAAATTTTAATTTAAAATTAATCCTCAAGATATGATGAAAAAGATATTTTGTCAAAGAGAAAATGTTCAAAAGAATACAGTTGTTTTTAAATTTAAATATAAAAATTCTTAAATTGAAAAAAATTTATTTATAGTAATATTATTGAAATAATTTTAATAAAAATCAATTCATAATATAATTTAACATTTTTAATAATATAATCAAAAATAAAATTTTCATTTACATTTCAGTTTTTTCAACTATTAATAAAACAAATGATAATTTTCTAAAAAATACCATTAATTAACCCCAATATAATTTTATATGATGATTAGAAAACATTATATTTTTAAATGAAATCAAAAAAAATTGTGAAAAAATAATTTTAAAATTTGTTGGAAAATATTGAATAAACTGTCCTTTTATAAACTAAATGTTTTCAAAAAACAATTATTTTTATTTTAATTGATTCGTAATTTATTTATAGTAAACAGGTTAGCATTATTATAATAATGTATTAATATTAATCCCTATAAACATAAATACTAGGGTATAATGGTCACACATTAATTATATTTTAATATACTATTTTAATTTTAACCCTAGTGTTGCATGCATCACAATACATTAAATAAATTAACATTGTTCTAAAAGAAATATATTATAATGTCTTAGGGTGTTGCATCATTGCATAAAAAAATCATATATTAAATTATGTGAATATTATAATCTAAAAATATTTGTGTACTTCTTCTTTATAATATCCTTTGGTTCAAATGTTTCTTCTTCTATTATATGATTTCTCCAAAGTACGTATACCAATCAAGTCATCCAAATAACCAATACATTATATCAAGTATCATAAATCTGTATGGGATTATTATATTAAGATAGATTAGGTTCCAATTATATTTCATCATAGGTTATCACATGGATTGGGTCTGTTATATAATTTCATATCAGTGATATGGGGAATACATTATGTAAATTTGAAAGACTTGATAACATTTCCAAATGATAAGGTAAATCTATAATTCAATCAATTAATTTAATTTTTTAATGTACCATTGGATTAGTTTTCCTTTCATTTAGAACCTTATAACACCATTCAATGGAGATACACTCATGAAAAAAGGTTCTCCGACATAGAATTCAAGTTTATTCCTAGGATTATATACATATCTCTTTTAGAAAAATTGAGATACTTTAGTGTGATCCTGAATAGACATTACCTTTGTTTTTATCTAATCAACTACTTCTGGGCCTATGAGTTTCCCATCACTAACTTCATCCCATCATGTAATAGTTTGATATCAATTTCAATATAATTATTGACACAGTTCAAATTAAATACAAGAATGAAAACTATTAATATTAGAAAAATATATCAAATGTAAATATTGATCAAAAAAGAATGTAAAGTGAGTATTACCTCATCCTATCATACATTGTTTGAATCATCACTGTGAACTATGCATCTGTATAAGGATGGTTGGTAGTGCTCAAATAAAGCTCAGCATAACGATCCTTCTGATTACTATTCCATTATTTATATATATAATGGAGACTATGAAAAATAATAATTGAAAGTGGTGTGCCATGATTTCATACATGTTAATTAGCATAAAGTGTTACATAGTTCTCCAAAGAAAAATATTATCTTATAGGAAGAGAATGTGTAGATATGCTAATGATATCAATGATTTACTATATTGCATCACATGTTCTAGTATTATATTATAGCACAATTATAATTCTATAGTATTTTCATCACATTTAATGACGAAGTCAATAAAATAGTGGAATATTCTATAGTGATGCTGTCTAACAGCTTCCACATTTTTGGAAAATTGAACATTTGGACACATAATCAATGATTTATCTATTTATGTTTTCCCACCATAACTGCTCCCAAAATTCTTTTTCATCTTTTTACAAAAAGGGTGTATAGGGAAATTAGAGCTATGAGTTTCATACAAAAAATCCATTTTTCAGATCAGCTATAATTAAACCCATAATCTATTTCAAAATTTAAAAATACCATATTCACAAATGATTTTTTCTACATTCCCATATATCTAATGATTAATTTTCATTTGAATTTACTTATCACATATTGATAGTTTTTAATCTAATGTAATAGTTATGATATTTCAATAATTTGAAAAGTGAGTGACGTACCCCTTCATAAATAATTCCCATATCAATAATTAATAGAATCGTTATCATAACATCACTCTCTATCATCATTTAGGTCATAAAGAAATTATTTTTTTTACATAATTCATATACCACATTATTTTATATCATTGGGAGGTAGTTTATTGAGAAATTTTAATCATTAAGTATCTTGAGCCATAGAATTTTTCTCATATTGATCACCTTTTGTGAAAAAAAATTATTTTAGAATTTAATGATTCATGTATATCTCCGAGCATTCACCAAATAGGTAATCTCAATATCTTAAAAGAAATGATTATAGGTGTCTACTTAATATCAGGGGTGGGTATTTCTATACATGAGCCTTTAATTTTTCCTAATGCATATGTAATAAATTTTTCTTTTTTCATTAGGACACAACCATGTATCTATATTGATGCATCACTCTATATCAAAAACACATGATTTTTAGATGGTTCAGTCGAAATTGGAACATTCACCAATAAACAAATTATTTCATAAAAATATTATTCACACCCCTTTATCTAAAAAAATACACCCAATTTATATTTAAGATCTCTTATCATGTTAGCCAATTAAGAAAAATTATGAACTATTCACACATATCAACCATCCAAACCAATGAATCTATTTATCTCACTTATTTTCATTGGTATAATCTATTTTTCGATATACTTCATCATTAAATAATATGTTGATATTGTATACATGGAAATAATATTTCCATTAAAGTAAACATCGTTAATCCATATATTAAACATACAAAATTTTCCACATAACACTTTTCTTTCTAATGGTCACTAGAATATTCTTCAAGTGAATTCTATGGTCCTACTTACATTTATAGTAAAAAAATAAATAAAAACTGAAAAAATAATAATGATATGCAGTCAATATTAATATCACTATATCCATAAAAATAATGGTTCAATTGTTAATCCAAATTGAATTACTATAATATCATAATGTATATACCTTATTCAAACTGATATCTTGGAAATTTCATCCTTATTTAATATTGACTGATGATACCGATAAAGAAAGAAAGTCATTAAAAATATGTGTCTTTTTAATGTTGAATGAATAAATTATCAATTCATGGTAGGGTGTAATTTTTCTTTATCATAATTTCATTGATTCCTCTATAATTAATTCACAACTTCATGAAACCATCTTTCTGATTAAAAAATAGAACAATATATCCCCATGGGGAAACTATAGGGAGAATAAATCTCTTATCACCCAACTAATTTATTTGTTTCATTAACTCCATTAATAGAACATTGGCCATTCTGTAGGGAGTATTTGATATTTTTTTCATTATTTATTTAATCAATGAAAAACTCAACTTCAAACTTACAGAGATGTTCAAGTAATTCCTCAATAAATACATCAAAGTATTCCAGTAAAATTGGATTAACCTCCTTTTAAATATTAGCTTCTTTACCATGAGATTAGGTTTTCTATTCTCTCACAATAATCTCATTAAATATACCTACTTTTGGTGGATCTATATATGATGTAGGTGTTGAATTCTAAAATATACATATAAGGTATTCTACATCATCCCCAAAAATATAATTTCAAACTTTTGGAACAACATTTTTGCATCATATTTTGAAATATATTCCATAAAGAGGAGTATATCGAATTCCACCATATTTAAGATAATGAGGTCATAAATTAAATCATGTTTTTGTTTGATAATAGATACTTCATAAAACATCTATATTATAGTATGACATCCCCTAGGAGTTTTAAATGAAAAATACATTATTAATTTATCTAGGAAATTTCAAATTTTATTATAAAATTTGGAATATACAAAATAGTGTGAGGATCAAAAATCAAATAATGAATTATCTAAATTTAGAATTTTATTAATGTACAAACCACCACATCATTGGGTTCTTCCACCTAAGTGGTATTTATCACATAATATTAGCATTATCTGACTATCCTATTCTATGGGGGATTACTTTGATGAATGAGACATTTATAGGAATAGTGAACCATTTCTTTACAGATTAAACACAAATTTTTTTAATTCATTTCTTCATGAAATCAAGAGCCAGTTTTACCCTACTGGCACCCTTGAAACACACTAACATGCCATTCATTCACTTCCCAAGATGTTTGGTTCCTAAATTTATACATGATGAAAATTGATCTATACACCTCTTCCTATTTGATTCATTCCCTTTATTTTTATGTTTTTTATGACTTACTTATCTCTTGATTTACCTTGAATATGTAATATATAGATAATTACTACTATATTTTTTGGAACATAAAACTATTTTATAATATGACTAAAATATTTTAGAGACCAAAACATTTCAGTGGTATGGATTGATAGCTTTATTTAATTGGACAATAATTTAATTTTTGTTCCATTTGTAATCCATAGAATACCTGTAGATCCTCGAAAAGTAAGACTCATACTCATAAATTAATTTATTATTAAATTACCATTAAACTAATAAAACATCTGTTGATTCCATTTTTATTCTCCTGAGGTAAATGTTTATATAATAATTCTTCCTTAAATATTTCGATTCCAACAGTTCTATTTCCTCTTCTTCCATAGTATCATGGATCAAAAAACACTTTTTAATAATACCTCCATTGAAAAAATACAATGATTTTTTATCCAATTCCTTTTCACCTCATACCAAGTCCATAAATATGTTCTTAATATATGTAATCTATTGCTTAAATTCCCAAATATTAGTAGTCCCCTGAGATGTTTAGGGGTTCTATCACATAATGTCATCCAACATAGAAGATTCTTACTATTTAATATGTTTCTTCGTATATGCAAGGTTATTTTTCATAACCTGATTATGAATCTCTAATATAGATACATTTTTTCCAATTCCAATATTATATATTTTGAAATAATCTTTTAGTAAATACCATTATTATCAATATGTATTGATACCATTCTTTATTCTGAGCTCCATTTTTGAAAAGTGTCTTATACTGGATTTTCTCATAATATTATGAACTTTAAATCATAATCTATAATTATAAATATGAAGTAACACTTAACACAAAATTAAATTTATGAATTTTCAATATAATAATTATAATCATTGACACTTCATGAATATATTTATTTTCAAAATCTCTATAAAATTTTAAAATGAAAATGTGAATTATTCTGATCATACACTCTATAGAGTATCTATGAGGTGTAGTGTAAGGCCTATTTTCAAGCTCTAGGTGATGATCAGGTCTTTCCCAGTACTCCCTTTTTGGAATTATAACCCCTATTTACCTATATACAAGACCCACATGTACTTGTTTTATATAGAAAGGGATTTATTTCTTGGAAACCCCCAATTATCTCTTCCTTAAAAAATAAGAATTTTTTATTGTATATATAATCAAAGCATGTCGTATTATTTGATTCAATAATATAAGTTTTCTATAATCTAGTTCAATGGTATCATATAAAATGAAACTCAAATCAACTACAGTGACCCTGACACTAGTTTCACAGGGCATGTGTTATACATTATTATATTTTCATAGATACAAGTGGTCAAATCTCAAAGGTAAGATCATTTTTACAATTTTGGAGAACTATAAATATAAATTAAACCCATTTTAAATTTGTAATAGAAAATAAAACATAATATAAATAAAATTAAATAAACTCCATCCATTAAAACTCATTACAATATCTCATCTTCATATCCTAAGGAAAGGAAACAAAATCTGTATTATCTCTGATTCCAATGTGGGATTAAGTACAATGATAGATATCATGAATGAATAATTAAAAATCAATATATAAATAGAAATATAGGAACACACATTCAATTTATATAACAAATATACATGAAAAGGTAAGGTATAATCAATGTATAAAGGTAAATAACTGAAAACACATGCCATTTAATCAATAAAAAAGAATGGAATGAATATAGAGATAATACCATTGTAAAAATATCATGGACAATAATATATATATTATTAATTAATAAAATTCATAATTTTTAGAAACCATGAACTCATGATTCATGATACCTCTACTATTAAAACATTTCATAAGGAAGTTTAAATAATATAGGTAAAACTCATTTAATATAGAAAATAAAATTTGAATCATGTGACATATTGATGTGTTGAGGGGATATATTATATGGTACATCACCCATAAATAGATTTCAAAATAATTCATCACATGTCGATTGATTGATTTAATTCATGAATCAAAATTCCTTATCAAAAAATTTATACATTGAGAAAATGATCCAAATTTATCATCATTTCGCCATTTTTTCAGACAATATTCAATGTAGACACCATATGTATAAACGGTACGAGTATTAATGAATTATAAAATAAATCATAAAAATATAAATATATTTTAAATAAATGTAATTTCCATTGATAAATAATTACACGAAGGTTATTTTTTTCAAGAGAATGTTAATATTAATAAAATAAACTAAGCTTATATAATAATATATACTACTTGGTTATTTTCTATTAAAATTCCATTTGATGAAATAATTAAAAGATAAACATAAAATACACATAAGAATTAAGGAATCCTGATGATATGAATAAAATGTGAATTAAATACATAGCATAAAAAAAATAGGTGCATCACGTTACAATATTCTTCATTGATGTAAAATTGAGATGAATTCGCTGGCCCCTCACATCCTTTAGATAGAAAATAATGTAACCTTATGAATATGCAACAGAGAATGTAATGATATTATACTATAACAATATTAATATTAATAATATCATATATTATACTTTCTTAACATATATACACCATTCATTATTGTACAATCATTATTTTCATTATTTCGGGTGCCAATTTACATATTATCCCATTCAATATTTGTATGGAGTATTCTGGTTCATGTACATATTATATTTTATCATCACCTATTAAATATTAATCATGAAATAATTTTCATATTCTCAAAAAATTATAATTTAAATAACATTCATAAAATATATTTTTTGAGAAATAAAGTATGATACAATCATAGTGATTCTGGGTCATAAGTATGCATGGGTTACATTTCTATTTTTAAATGATAATTATGGAAAGGAGGTAGGTAATATTTTATCATTAAAAAATTACCTTAATATTATAACTACCAAATAACTTATTCAAAAATATATACATACATACATATATATCTTCCATGTGTTTTGGTGATCAAAAACAGAGCTACATCATTTCATTAAGGCGGTAGTCCACAAGTACACAAACAACATTATCATATTTCATTTAGTGAAAAGTAAATAATGAAAATGTAATATATTATAATTTTTTGAATTATAATTATATCATTCATATAATAATTATTTATGAAATATCCCATATAATAATTAACATTATCTTTAACATATTCCAAGTAAAGCACCTGAAAGACGAATTAGATCATTTCTTGAGGTTGTAGTCCTCTGAAACACATGTCATGTTATCACATTCCCTATAGAATGGAACATGAAATATGATATGTGATATAATTAATTCATATGTATAAATATTTTATACATATTTTATACATACTTTATATATGTCATCATACTTAATCCTGAGTGCTGGAATAGAAAAAATAATATCATTGGTTCATGAAACTATAATACGCAGTACACATGAATAATGATTTCATAACCCAATTAATAGATGTGGGGTTGGTTGTAGGTCAATATAGTACGATAAAAACATATAGATATATTTATTATTATAATTCTATAATTATCAAAGTTTAATAATAATTTAATTAAGACTATTATGAAATGAAATAGGAAATCATCTTGAAGAACCACACCTCTTATATGGGTATCCTTCTTAGGTTCGAAGAAAACAATTATAAGGTGGGAATTATTCCCATTATATGGGTAAAAAAATAAGATAAAGGAATTTGGGATGTATTTTTGGAATGTCTTGTCAATCCAAAATATTTTTAATGTTGTTAATATTAAAAGACATGGGGTGGCATTTTATATGTGATGCCTGTGAAACACTTGTCATTTTTTAAAATAATGAACTCAATCACCTATTTTAATGAAAAAAGAGATCCAATTTTTGAAAATTGTATATAATATATTGTATCATTACTAAATAAGGACATACAATATATTTTATGTATGTTTTATTTCATTTTTACCCTTATCATTTCAGTTTAACAACACAATTAATAAATGTTAATATTTACCGCTAGATTTTCTTTACAATTAAATATGGTGGAAAATTAAGATGAAATATTTATAAAATATTTATTTTTCAATTTAAAAGGATTGAATCTATTTTTTCAAATATAATTAATATAAGTGCACATTTTTAATTTAAAAGTATTCCATTTTATGTGATGGTAAATAGGGGTTGAATAGAAAATGTTCAAAAGTATACAATGTTTTTATATCAAACATTAATATGTTAATCATTTGTATGAACTAAATTTGAATAATTAATATATAATTTTACTAATTTTACTTTTAAAATAATTCAAATTATAATTTAACATTATAATTTATTAAAATTAGAAGGAAAATTTTAATTAAAATTCAGTATTTTTCACTATTTGTCAAAAAATAAAATATTTCCAAAATATAAAAAATTCACAGTAATATAATTAGGATATTATGATTTCAAAAATTAAGTTTATTTATTGAAAAAAAAAATTTCTGTGTTAAAAATTTATTTTAAATTAAATGCACAAAGCGTGACTAAACCTTCAATTATAAAAATACATTTTTTTAGAAAACATTTACTTTCCTTTTAAAAGTTACTTATTTTAAATATAATGATTATGTAAACATAAATTTTAGAATTTATTTAGAACTATTAATAAAATCCAACTTAATTTCTAAGATATGATGGTCATCTTTAAATAATATTATAATAAAATATTTTCATTTATGCTTGGTGATGGATGTATCACTAGAAATTAATGAAAATAAATTTGTTCAAAAAAATATAATGTACAGTAATGGGCTGTTAAATATTTGGGGTCAATAATTAAATCATAATATATATATATATTTATTTATTATATTCATGAATCATTTTAAAGTGTTTTGAAAATTTTTATATTAATTGTTTTGATAGAATATGTTGAGTGGAACTAATAAAAAATAATAATTTAATATAAAAGTGATATTTTATTGAAAAATAGGTGATTAAGGGAATGGTAGTCATAAATATAAACTTTATAATGATATGACAATGTTTTTTTGATATAAATATATGAATTATTTTAATGAAGTAAATGAGATTAGATTGTTGACTTTGGAACTAATAAGTAATTTGATGAAAAAATATTTTATTTTATATTTGATGAAGTTTGTAAAATTTTATGATTTATAGAATATAATATATAATAGTTTATTTAATTTAGTAAATAAGTAGCGAGGTAATTTTCTGAAAAAATATTTTATTTAGTGTGGGTTTATGGTAATTTTTGTTGTTATGATGTTTCTGTAGAATATGTGATCAGGGTATTCAACTATTTGATATGTGACATTAATTGATAATTTATGTAATTAGATGGATTAATTTTTTGATTATTTTTCTATATTGGTTAAATAATTTCTATAAATTTGGATTTCGAATTTTCTTCAAACATATTTTTCATGGGTTTTAATGTGAACAAATCATTTAATGATTTTTGTTGAACTCCGGATATTTTTTTCGAAGTTAAAGTATTGTTTATCATATAGGATAGCCTCTATAAGTAGATTTTCATTCGAAAAATTTATAGGGATGTAAATAATGAGTTTTCATTATTTTAATTATTTCATGATCCATTAAAATTTAATTTATTAACTTTGTCAATGAAAAACAATCGCATTGAATACACATTTCATGTATTAAAAGATGCAGTAGAAATTGATTGAAGGATAGGTAAATGATGAAATTGTGCATATGATATGGAATGGAATCAAGGAATATTAGTTTACCATGTTATATATATTGATATTAAATGAATAAATCCACTATATAATGGATATTTATATAAAATGATATAAATTTACCATAATTTCAAATGAATCAAAGGCATTTTCAATGATCAAAGATTTATGGTTTTGTGGTTGTTCTGTTTATTGAATAACAATGTTCTCAATCACTCAATATTAGTACATGTTCATTTTCTTCTCCTACATGTATTTTTTTAAAACCATCTTATTTTCACCATATCTAGTAACAAAATAATGTTTTATTTCATATTACATATATCTTTTCCACCTCCCCTATTAAAATGATTTTTTATTATCCATATGTAGGATTCTTGTTTTCAATAAATTTTTTTCAAATATTTAACCATTGAATACCAAGAAATTATTTCAAGGAAAAAAATTATTTAATATGGGTGAGATAGAATGTAACACTTTGTAAATTTAGATAAAATAGTATCAAGCCTCACAACATGCATAACAAGAAACACTAAGAATTATGAAAAATTATAGAAATAATGTTATAACCTAGCTATAACGACCCATACCTTACATACATTGTTATTACGTCGGAATTGAAGCACACTTATTACAACATATAACAAAACCAAGAAAGGACCGTATAGGTATAGTGTCTTTAGAAACTGGGAAATATAAACAAATGGTTCATAAAGCATCTACTTTGCCTCCCATTTATTTCATCATATCTAGAGTCCCTTTTTGGCATATTCTACTTGATAACCTTCTTCCTAACCTAGGGAAATAAAACATACAAAAGGGTGAGCTCAAATGCTTAGTAATGGAAAACAAAAGAAATATCAATCATATCATATATATAAGAACATAACTTTTGGAAATCTTATCCTGCAAAAGAGATCATAATATCATAACATGGGATAAATCATAGAAGTGAAATGTAATCCCAATAATCATAACTTAAAACCTGAAACTTTGTGGCATACACACATAATCATAGAGAATCATTTCTTATTAGTCAAGACTCATTGCCAAGACTATCTTAGTGAACAAAGTCCATTTCTGAACCGATTCACCCTCGTTTCAGTCCTGTTTCACTAAACCGGTATAACCTACCATTCCAGCCATGTCTATCTCATGAGATATAAAATCTTTACCCAATGCATTTGAGGGAGATATAGATCCCACCCATCTCATAACGATACCATTCTCATGTGTGACAAAAAAATCATAAATCATACATCATTGCATAACCCATGTAATAAAAATGGGATTCTTAAACATCATGACATCATAAAAAAATTCATATAAGAAGAAGGAATTCATAAAAAATATTTCCATCACACCATAATCAAATCAATGTAATAATAGGAATAAAAACAGAACCCTTTATTATCTTAGATGGAAAATAATTTTGATAAAACACTTGAACTCCATTCTTGAGGAAAATATCCTTTCTACTTCAAAAACAATTTTTCCTTTCTTAACATGTCATACAACTTTAAACTAAAAGAAGTTGATTAAAAATAAACTTGAAAACTTGTAAAGGAATCTTTTTGGAAAATTTTTTTTAAAATCCATTCATTCCATATATGTTAAAAAAACATTCTTCTCGTACTTTTGTCGGAAAAGTCAAAAAGTACCTCGTACGAAAAACGACAAAAGATTCCTTTCATATCTTTTAATAAAAACTCACCAAAGGGTAAAATTGGATTTAAACAATTGTAGGTGGATGGAAATAATATTACATATTGAGGAAACATGGACGTGGATGATAAAATACACCCCTGTAAATACCAAAGTATAAACAATCTCGGATAAAAAATGAGATTGTGATATTTCTCATACCTTTGGTCCGACTTGCTTGGTAAGTGTCAGAACCTCCTGTATAATGATTTAAATAATTTTATTGACTTATTCCAGAATCATAATTATTTTTATGATATCATATATGGTCATATTCTTAGCTTCTTAGTAGTAATATTCCATTGCTACTTGTTATTCGGGTGTTTATAACTTTTTGTTCTTATGCGTGTTTTGTCGAATAAATTATTATTCTTCTCTTTAGGTTATAGATACCTCATTTCCAGAATTTTATTAGTGTAATATATATCATATTCATTCATTCAATTCATTTTTATAATCATTATGAAATGAAGATCATGTAGAACGAGTCGCATCACATCGTGGAGACGGTATTCCGTACGTACGTAGGAGTGATGATATCGTTCCTATGATCGTGGAATTGTATTGAAGTGTATGTATATTATTTCAGAATCAATATCACTTTATAATAGTCATATATAGTCATTATTTACACTATTATATCCATCAAATTAAGGTGGTGGTGGAAAATAGATTACACCACGGTGTGGAGACGGTATTCCGTACGTACGCACGCACGGTGATTTTTTTTCCGTAGGATGGATAGATGGTGAAATAGGGTTGTTTCATACTTATAATAACATATCAGTATATTAGTGATACTGATGTGATTACTTCATAATGAAACAACTAAACAAGAAGAAGTGGAAGAAGAAATAAATATGAAAGATTCGGTAACGAACATTACCTCTTCTTTGAAGTGCTTCTTTGAGACCTTCTTTTAGGGTACTAAAATTGGTCGTTGAAGAATACCAGGACCTATAGAATGTCTCTAGGGAAGTGTAGAGGAGAAAATGGAAGGGTTTTTCCGAGCTTGAAGGCTCAAAGTGGTGTGAGGAAGAGAGGGAGGAGGTTCCCTTTTATAAGGGAGGAGAGGGGCACCTTTGGAATAACTAAAAATATTATTTTATTATAAAGTCAAGATCGGTTTTAAATAGATAAAAATTGATTTATTTAGAGGATAAGGTGGGTATGGGTCGAAATACTCTCATCCAATAGAATTTAGACAAGTTTAGGTTCCTATTTTAACCTTATCATTTAGATTTAACATTAAGTTAAATAAGTTTACTTTTACTGTGTCTTCTTGTGTTCTAATACTATAAGGTTAATAAACATACTATAAGCAGCCAAACGAACCCCAAGTTGTTTATTATTAATATATATAACCATATCTAAGTCATTTCTCTGAACCTTAGATTTTTAGGAATAAAATAACAATTACTAATATAATATTTGTTTTAAAAACTTTTTTATGTCAATTTTGACACTATTTAGTAATTGATTTTTGTGAAAATCATAACAGAATTATTAGTTCGAACCAAGTTAATTAAATAAATACTAACATGTCATATTAACCTATAAAATTAGTTTAATTCATAAAAAGTCTCAAATTACATTTATTTTGGTGTTTATAACATCAATTATGTCAATATTTCATTAATAAGATAATTACTGCATCATCATTGTGTCATAAATATATTAAATTATTTAATGTCTAAAAATTACAAATAAAATATCATTATGTAGGAAATATTTTTAGATTTCTAATGAATATTTATAGTCGAATTTATCTTATGTATAACCTTATATTAAAAATTATTTACTTATTAAACTTTGATTTTAACTATTTTAACCCTTCTTTAAATAAATTAATAATAAATGTCCTAATCTAATCCAAGTGGGCCTAAATGGTCATATTTTATTCCTAAGTTTGTTTTTGGTCGAATTACACTTATCCAATAGAATTATTACATGTGTTAAGGTAATAATAATATCATATTTACCCTTAATTACCCTATTTACTTTTAACCGTGGTAAAAAAAAGTAAAAAGTTACTATTCACCAAAAAAAATTATTTTCATCTCATTGAACCACATTTTACTTACTGAAATCAACCGTGTCTCTCGGATTTTCAAAATTCCACTCACAGAAGCGGTAAAATTATGTTTTATGAAAAATCCAGTATTTTAACTACCACTTAGTGGTTTCACTATTCATCAAAAATTGAAAGTTTTCAGAAAAATACCAAAATTTCACCCTAGGCTAATTTTGAGATTCTGAATCCAAAAATGAAGTCCATTTAGAAAAATAAAATTTATAAAATTTCAAAATGTGGTTATTACTATTCATAAAGGCTAGTTTTAATAATATTTTAATAGCATATCGTTGTTTAGTGAAACTCGGTATTGCGTACGATGCAAGCTATCGAGGAAGGTTGTGATTTCGTGTAAAGCAAGCCAAGCAAGTGTAGTGTAGAAAAAGATTCCTTTGATGATTTATATAACATAAAAGTCTCGGGTGTTACATTCTACCCCCCTTAAAATGAATTTTTCCCTTAAAATTCGTCACTTTGTAACAAACAGATGAGGATACCTCTCCTTCATCATATCCTCAAGCTCCCATGTAGCTTCTTCTAATTGGTGGTTCCTCCATAAAACTTTCACCAATCGAGTGGTCTTGTTTCGTAGAACTTTTTTGCTACGATCCAGAATCTCTATCGGTTGTTGTTCGTAAGAAAGATCCTGCTCCAGCGGTACAACATCTGAGCTGAGTACATGTGAAGGATCAGGTTTGTACTTTATCATGAGAGATACATGGAACACATCGTGAACTTGAGAGAGATTCGGTGGAAGCGCCAATCGGTAAGCTACCTTCCCAACACAATCCAGTATTTCAAAAGGACCGATATATTTAGGTCTCAACTTCCCCTTCTTTCAATATCTCATGACCCTCTTCCAGGGAGATATTCGTAAGAACACTTTATCACCCACTTCAAACTCTAGGTCTTTCCTTCGGTTGTTGGCATAACTTTTCTGTCGACTCTGAGCTTCTCTTATGTGTTGTTGAATAGATCTGACCTTTTCTGCCATTTCATCAACGAGATCGGGTCCTAATAGCTTTCTTTCCCCAACTTCATCCCAACAAGTTGGAGTCCTGCATTTCTTTCCATAGAGAGCTTCATAAGGATCCATCTGAATACTGGAGTGAAAGCTATAATTATAAGAAAATTCCACCAAAGGTAGGTGTTGATCCCAACCACCTTTGAAATCCATAGGGCAATCTCTCAACATATCTTCTAGAGATTGAATTGTTTTCTCAGACTGACCGTCTATCTGAGGATGATAAGCAGTGCTGAAACTCAACTCTGTATCCAGAGTATGTTGAAGACTTCGCCAGAACTTTGAGGTAAATCTCAGATCCTGATCAGATATAATAGAAAGTGGTACTCCATGAAATCTTACCACTTCCTTTACATATATCCTGGCAAGCTGATCCAGAGAGAAATCCTCTCTAATAGCAATGAAGTGTGAAGACTTTGAAAGACGATCAACTATGACCCAGATAGCATTATTACCTTTGGATGTTTTAGGAAGTTCTGTGACGAAGTCCATAGTGATGTTTTCCCATTTCCATTCGGGTATGGATAATGGTTGTAACATCCCCTTAGACTTCTATCTCTCAGCTTTAACTTGTTGACAAACCAAGCATCGAGAGACATATTCAGCAACATCTCTTTTCATGCCATCCCACTAGAAGTACTCTTTCAGGTCCCTATACATCGTCGTGCTTCCAGGATGAATAGAGAATGAAGAACTATGAGCCTCATCCAGCAGCTCCTTCTTTAATTCAGAGATGGGAGGAACACAAACCCGATTCCTGAACTTTATTATCCCATCACAATCAAGGTTGAATTCAGGAACATTTCTCACCTTCTTTTGTAACTCGACATCTTCTTTCGGTGCCTCTTTAATCTTCACATGTATAGATGGTTTAACATTAATTTGATAAAGATAAGATTTTTCCCCTTCCATTATAATTCCAAGATCCATCCTTTGTAAATCCATAAATATTGGATCTTTTTTTATCCTCATCATGGATAAACTGGCATGGTCTTGTCGACTTAATGCATCTGCCACCTTGTTTGCTTTCCCAGGGTGGTAATGGATTGAGTAGTCGTAATCCTTAATCATCTCCAACCATCTCCTTTGGCGCATATTCATCTCCTTTTGTGTGAAAATATACTTTAAACTTTTATGATCAGTATAAATATCACACCTTTCACCATAAAGATAATGCCTCCAAATCTTTAATGCAATGATTACCGCAGCTAACTCCAAATCACGTGTTGGGTAATTTTGCTCATGGATTTTCAACTGTCGTGAGGCATAATCTATCACCATATAATTTTTCATAAGAACACACCCCAATCCCTTCTTGGATGCATCACTATAGATCACAAACCTTTCTCTACTACAAGGCAGTGTGAGCACAGGTGCACTGGATAACCTTCTTTTCAACTCCTTGAAATTCACTTCACATTCTTCCGTCCAGACAAACTTAACTCCTTTCCGAGTCAACTTGGTGAGTGGATTAGATAATCGTGAAAAATATTTCACAAAACGTCGATAATATCCAGCCAATCCAAGAAAACTTCGGATCTCAGTTACTGTTGTTGGTCTCGACCATCTTTCGATAAACTCCGTTTTTTCTGGATCCACAGATATCCCCTCTTTTGAGATTATGTGACCCAAAAATGCAACTTTTTGAAGCCAAAATTCACACTTGGTAAATTTGGCATAAAGCTTCTCCTTTCTCAGGGTCTTCAATATAATTCTCAAGTGATCTTCATGTTCTTCCTTGCTCTTTGAATAGACAAGAATATCGTCTATAAAGACTACCACAAATTGATCAAGATAGTCTCTAAAGACTCTATTCATTAGATCCATGAAGATAGCAGGGGCATTAGTAAGACCAAATGGAATCACTATAAATTCATAGTGTCCATACCTTGCACAGAATGCTGTCTTCGGTATATCCTCCCTTTTGACCCTTAATTGATGATACCCTGAATGAAGATCAATCTTGGAAAAGTATTGTGCTCTGCGTAGTTGGACAAATAAGTCATCAATGCGTGGGAGAGGATATTTTTGCTTGATAGTGATCTTGTTAAGTTCTCGATAATCAATGCAGAGTCTCATTGATCCATCTTTCTTCTTAACAAATAGAACAGGTGCTCCCCAAGGTGACGCACTAGGGCATATGAACCCCTTATCAAGATTCTCTTAGAGTTTCTTCTTCAATTCCTGCAACTCAATTGGGGCCATTCTATAAGGTGTCTTTGAAATAGGCAAAGCACCCGGTACGAGTTCTATTGAAAACTCAACTTCACGTTTCGGTGGAAGACCAGGTAATTCCTCCGGAAATACATCATCAAACTCTCGTACAATGGTATTATTCTTAATCGTGAGTTTCTCACCAACCATTTGAGATAAATAACCTTCATTTAGTGGAATAAATACCCATAAAATGGAACAAATTTCCACTGGAAGGTTATGTTCATCCTTGCATTGATAGACGATCATAGATTGATCTGTAATATGAAATGTGACTTCCCTTATTTGGAAATTGACATGAGCTCCATATAAAGAAAGCCAATCCATACCAAGAATCACATCAAATTCCACTATAGGAAGGATCACAAGATTTTCAGGAAACACTTTCCCACAAACTTCGATCGGAGAAGAATTATAAACTTTTGATGCGACTGTTGTGGCATTAGGGGTTGTCACAGCTAACTCAACATCTAACTGTTGAGGTAATAAGGTGATATCCTTAGAAAATTCTTTAAAAATAAAGGAGTGGGTGGATCCAGAATCAAATAAAACATTTGCTACTTTAGAGTGGATGGTAAGTGTACCTTTCACCACATCGTTATCGTACTCCACATCGCTGATAGAAATTGCATGTGACTTTCCTTTGTCTTTAGACTTAAGAATTTGTTGACGTCGACCATCATCATCAACCCTTGGATTAGGGCATTTATTGGCATAATGTCCCATCTCCTTGCACTTAAAACATTGAAGTGTAGTAGGTTCATTCTGTGTATCCTTTCCTTTGTTTGCATCATTAGACATCTTCTTCCCATCATCGCGGCATTCAAATGCCCGATGACCTTACTTTCCACATTTGAAACATTTACTTGTCCCTTTAAGACAACTCCCTCCATGTTTCTTTCCACACATTGAGCATAAGGGAAAGCTTATCTTCTTTTCAGTGTGCTCTTTAGATTTTCCTTTGAATTCCATTTTCCTCTTCTTATCAAACCTATATGACTGATGGGTTACTCCAATCTCCATCTCGACTTTGAGAGCACATCGAATGATTTCCTCATAGCTATTGAAGTCCCTTATGGATAACGCCCTTCGAATACTTGGTTTTAAGCCACTAAAGAATTTATCGATCTTACTCTCAGGTTGGATAATAATACCAGAAGCGTACCTTGCAAGTCTTGTAAAATTTTCTACATAGGTACCAAAAGATTATTCATCCTTTTGATTCAGTTCAAGAAACTCTTTCTTCATCATTGTTCGGAGAATACGAGGGAAGTACTTATTGAAAAATAAGTTATTGAACTCGTCCCATTCCATGGACTCAATTTCATCCCTTTGCCTCGTATTCTTAATAAGATTCCACCATTGATCAGCATCACCTTCCAAATGATACACTGCTAAGATGACTTTATCATGCTCAGAACATTGAGGAGCTGAAAATATCTTTTCAGTAGTACTAATCCATTGTTCAGCAACTAATGGATCATTAGACCCGCTGAATGAAGGATGATGTTGTCTCATGAAGGATTCAACAGAATGTTGCTCCTTCCTTTGCTCATTTGGAAGTCCTACATGATTCATATCTTGAGAATGTTGTGTGAGCATGACTACAAGATTTTTCATTCCAGCTCCCATAACGTTTGGTTGCTCAGGGGGACAATCATTGCATTGCCCGTCGCATTCCGCATTAACACGATTCCTTCGGGTTCCAGCCATTGACAAAAACCAAGAAGAATAGTGTGAGAAACACTAATTATAATATTAAAACCACATAATCAAGAATGAAATTTCACACTTAAGGTCTTATCCTAGGTTATTCATGGCCATTTCTAAAACACTAAGATTGTGTTCTATGCTTATACTTATCCTTAGGGTTCTTACTAAGGCTTTCGCATCCTAGTTTCCAAAGGTTGACTATAACCTCCCTCTGATACCAACTATAACGACCCATACTTTACATACATTGTTATTACTTCAGAATTGAAGCACACTTAATACAAAATATAACAAAACCAAGAAAGGACCGTATATGTATAGTGACTTTAGAAACTTGGAAACATAAACAACTGGTTCATAAAGCATCTACTTTGCCTCCCATTTATTTCATCATATCTAGAGTCCCTTTTTGGCATATTCTACTTAATAGCCTTCTTCCTGGCCTGGGGAAATAAAACATACAAAAGGGTGAGCTAAAATTCTCAGTAAGGGTAAACAAAAGAAATATCAATCACATCATATACATAAGAACATAACTTTTGGAAATCTTAACCTGCAAAAGAGATCATAATATCATAACATTGGATAAATCATAGAAGTGAAATGTAATCCCAATAATCCTAACATAAAACCTGAAACATTGTGGCATACACACATAATCATAGAGAATCATTTCTTATTAGTCAAGAATCATTTCCAATACTATCTTAGTGGAAAAATTCCTTTTCTGAACCGAGTCACCCTCGTTTCAGTCCTGTTTCACTGAACCGGTATAACCTACCGTTCCAGCCATGTCTATCACATGAGATATAAAATCTTTACCCAATGAATTGGAGAGAGATATAGGTCCCACCCATCTTATAATGATACCATTATTATGTGTGCCACAAAATCATAAATCATACATCATTGCATAACCCTTGTAATAAAAATGGGATTCTTAAACATCCTGACATCATAAAACAATTCATATAAGATAAAGGAATTCATAAAAAATATTTCCATCACAACATAATCAAATCAATTTAATAATAGGGATAAAAACATAACCCTTTATTATCTTATATGGAAAATAATTTTGATAAAACACTTGAACTCCATTCTTGAGGAAAATATCCTTTCTACATCAAAAACATTTTTTCCTTTCTTAACATTTCATACAACTTTAAACTAAAAGAAGTTGATTAAAAATAAACTTGAAAACTTGTACATGAATCTTTTTGGAAATAATGTTTTAAAATCAATTCATGTTGTATAAGTTAAAAAACATTCTTCTCGTACTTTTGTCGGAAAAGTCAAAAAGTACCTCGTACGAAAAACGACAAAAGATTCCTTTCATTGCTTTTACTAAAAACTCACCGAAGGGTAAAATTGGATTTAAAAAATTGTAGGTGGATGGAAATAATAATACATATTGTGGAAACATGGATTTGGATGATAAAATACACCCTAGTAAATACCAAAGTATAAACAATCTCGGATAAAAAATGAGATTGTGATATTTCCCTTACCTTAGGTCCGACTTGCTTGGTATGTGTCTGAAACTCCTGTATAGTGATTTAAATAATGTTATTGACTTATTAAAGAATCATACTTATTTTTATGATATCATATATGGTCATATTCATAGCTTTTTAGTAGTAATATTTCATTTCTACTTGTTATTCGGGGGTTTATAACTTTTTGTTCTTATGCGTGTTTTGTCAAATAAATCATTATTCTTCTCTTTAGGTTATATATACCTCATTTACATAATGGTATTAGTGTAATATATATCATATTCATTCAGTCAATTCATTTATATAATCATTATGAAATGAAGATCATGTAGAACGAGTCACATCACATCGTGGAGACGGTATTCCGTACGTACGCACGAGTGATGATATCATTCCTATGATCGTGGAATTGTATTGGAGTGTATGTATACTATTTCAGAATCAATATCACTTTATAATAGTCATATATAGTCATTATTTACACCATTATACCCATCCAAGTAAGGTGGTGGTGGAAAATAGATTACACCATGGCGTGGAGACGGTATTCCGTACGTACGCACGCGCAGTGATTTCTTTTTCCGTAGGATGGATATATGGTGAAATAGGGTTGTTTAATACTTATAATAACATATAAGTATATTATTGATACTGATGTTATTAATTAATAATGAAACAACTAAACAAGAATAAGTGGAAGAAGAAATAAAGATGAAAGAATCGGTAACGGACATTACCTCTTCTTTGAAGTACTTCTTTGAGACCTTCTTTTAGGGCACTAAAATTGGTCTTTGAAGAAGACCAGGACCTCTAGGATGTCTCTAGGGAAGTGGAGAGGAGAAAATGGCAGGTTTTTGTCGAGCTTGAAGGCTCAAAGTGATGTGAGGAAGAGAGGGAGGAGGTGCCCTTTTATAAGGGAGGAGAGGGGCACCTTTGGAATAACTAAAAATATTATTTTATTATAAAGTCAAGTTCGGTTTTAAATAGCTCCAAATTAATTTATTTTGAGGATAAGATGGGTATGGGTTTAAATCCACTCATCCAATAGAATTTAGACAAGTTTAGGTTCCTATTTTAACCTTATCATTTATATTTAACATTAAGTTAAATAAGTTTACTTTTACCGTGTCTTCTTGTGTTCTTATACTATAAGGTTAATAAACTTACAATAAGCAGCCAAAAGAACCCCAAGTTTTTTATTATTAATATATATAACCTTATCTAAGTCATTTGGATGAACCTTAGATTTTTAGGAATAAAATAACAATTACTAATATAATATTTGTTTTAAAAACTATTTTATGTAAATTTTGACACTATTTAGTAATTGATTTTTGTGAAAATCATAACAGAATTATTAGTTCGAACCAAGTTAATTAAATCAAAAATAACATGTCATATTAACCTATAAAATTAGTGGAATTAATAAAAAGTCTCAAATTACATATATTTTGGTGTTTATAACATCAATTATGTCAATATTTCATTAATAAGATAATTACTACATCATCATTGTGTCATAAATAAATTAAACTATTTAATGTCTAAAAATTACAAATAAAATACCATTATGTAGGAAATCTTTTTATATTTCTAATTAATATTTATAGTAGAATTTATCTTATGTATATCCTTATAATAAAAATTATTTACTTATTAAACTTTGATTTTAACTATTTTAACCCTTCTTTAAATAAATTAATAATAAATGTCCTAATCTAATCCAAGTGGGCCTAAATGGTCATATTTTATTCCTAAGTTTGTTTTTAGTCGAATTAAACTTATATAATAGAATTAGTACATGTGTTATGGTAATAATAATATCATCTTTACCCTTAATTACCCTATTTACTTTTAACTGTGGTAAAAAAAAGTAAAAAGTTACTATTCACCAAAAAAATTATTTTCATCTCATTGAACCACATTTTACTTACTGACATAAACCGTGCCTCTAGGATTTTAGAAATTCCACTCACATAAGTGGTAAAATTAATTTTTATGAAAAATTCAGTTTTTTAACTACCACTTAGTGGTTTCACTATTCATCAAAAATTCAAAGTTTTCAGAAAAATACCAAAATTTCACCCAAGGCTAATTTCGATATTATGAATCCAAAAATGAAGTCCATTTTGAAAAATAAAATTTATAAAATTTCAAAAAGTGGTTATTACTATTCATAATGGCTAGCTTTAGTAATATTTTAATAGCATATCGTTGTTTAGTAAAACTTGGTATTGCGTACGATGCAAGCTATCGAGGAAGGTTGCGATTTCGTGTAAAGCAAGCCAAACAAGTGTTGTGTAGAAAAGGATTCCTTTGATGATTTATATAACATAAAAGTCTCGGGTGTTACACTAGCTATTGAATTAGAAGGTATGGAAATGAGTAAAAAATAATTAAATAAATATATAATGGATTTACATAATAACAATTTATTTATAATCATTTAGTAAATAAAAACAAGATTTTTATTGAAGTCATAATATGATAGAAATTTTATTTTCTTTATAAATGGTAAAATTTCATTTTTTGTGGAAATTATAATTATTTTTATAATAAATTTATAAATTAATCTTATTAAAAATAAACTATTAATTTTAAATGTTAAAATTATCCTATGATGTTTTTTTAATTTTTTTAAATGATTAATTTTTCTTGAATAATGACAAATAATTTTTTCTTTCTAAAACAGTATGTTTGATTCAAGCATTTAAAAATATAGTTGCTTTTTATAAATGGTTAAAAAGTAAATTTATTTCACTTACATTGTGATTAATCCAATTATGTTCATTGGAATAAATTTTTTTTTGAATTTTTTATAACCATATCCTACCTTATATTGCCTTTTTTGGCCAATTGGAAGCATTTTTATTGAGAATGAATTTACTATGTTTTTAATATTTTACGATATTCCAAATGTTCCCCTTTGATCACTTATAAATAGAAAACCATCCTTTCACTTCATTACACCAAATTAATATTTATCTCTCAATCATACCACTACTTAAACCTCTAATATACATGAAAATTCATTATTTGTAGTATCTTTTATTCGTAAAAGCCAATTTTGAGGTTCTCTAAGATGGGATTTTTAAAAGGCAAATCTAAAAAGAGTTAATCATTCTACCAGACCTATTTCAATTTGTGTCTTCATCTACTCCCTTTAAATATATTATATTAAAAATAAAATAATAACTAATATTTCACAAATGTACTTATACTTCATTATCATTATTAATGAACTTTTATTCACCATAGTTGATATCATAGAGGAAGTGGAATTATTTCTCTTATGTAAGTATATATAACTATCATCTTGTAGAGATACAATTCATTTTACATAACTTTATTTCATGAATGGTTATTATATTGGGTTTAGGGATTACATTATATATTTAGGAAATAATTATTCTTTTGTAATTATAATAACATTTAAACATTGTTAACTTCTAATCCATTGGAAATCGATAACATTGCCCGTGTGTACATCTGGACAACCACCGCTAGGAAGAAATGCCACTAATTTTTCAAATTAGTTTTACATGGATGCTAATGAGGATTTATTAATAGAATATAAATGATATATATGATATTATAATTATTCTATCGTGGCTATTTAGTATTATACATTCTTTTGTCCCATCAATTGAAAAATTAAAAAAGTGTTCATATACATGTACAATCTGCCATCAATAGTAATAGTGTAAGTAAATTACAATATCTAACTTTTATGGATGAATAAAAATATATATATAATGAATATATATGATATTATATTTATTTATTAAATTTATGAGATTATTGAACCATGATATTATTATAAATACTAGATTGTCAAACCAAAACATTCATGAAAATTGAAACAGTTATCATTCAAAAATGATTTAAAATAATAGTTGCTATGATGTTATAATAAAATCATATATATTACGATATATATGATTATATTTCTATATCACATTTATATTAAATATATATTTATTGTAATATATTTTCAAACACATACAAAACAATACGATACTTGAGGTAAGATATTTTCATCTCACATTTACTTCTATGATACACATACCATATTTACAAAATGTATTTTCATATGATGTATAAAATACCCATAAATAAATTTTATGTTACTTCTGTTTAAAATTATACTGATATTCATATCTGTATAATGTTTTATGTTTCTTGAGATTAATATTTTATTGCTACAAAGTGGTAAGGGTTTATCATCTGAAAATATTTTCTCTCATAAATATGTCATGTTATGTACGTATCTTATATTTTGGGGATTATGTACTTACCTATGAAATTTTATATAATTAATTTATTTATAATCATAATATTTAATTATTAATTTTATTTTATATTTTTATGGAGGATTACGATTCAAAATATACCAAAGTAGTAAGGAATATATTCTATAACTCACAATTTATCAACAAAATTTTTTATCAAGGTTAAAATGAAGTATTTTTATGGCCTATATCTCAATAATTTCATTAATTTTCTTTATATAAGGATATTTCTAGATATTACATGTTTATTTATATTTTCAAATTTTTATGGGCTCAGTATATAGAAAAAATGGTTCTAATGAAAACCAATATTGTTTCAATTTTAATTGAAATTCATTTTTCATCCATACCAATTTTGTTCGTAAAATGTTTTCAATATTTTTTTAATACTATTATATAATTCATTAAATTTTATTTACCCCATGATAGAAATATTACCGAAAAAATTAAAATTAATTTTTGATCCTAACCTCATGAAAATGTACACCATAAATTAAATTTTGGATAAAATATCGTTTAAATATTTAATAGAGTGTTTCACGAGAGTAACACAAGTCTTAGGGGTTGAAATGGGGATCACGACATGAAATAGAGTAAAAGAGGAAAATCTATGAAAGTTTCACAGTAGTCACATGGTTAGATTAATCATGTTCCCTGACTATGTTGGATATTTTTTAGACACAGCTAAGGATATGGACTATGGCATCCCGCCATTTTATAACAAAAACTTTCATTACATTACACAAATCTGAGGATCGTTAAGGTTTAGTGTCTTGGAAACAAGGATCATAAGACATAAAAAAAACATAAAACATTCTTCTTAAACACTTGCAAGGCGTCTCCTTATGTTAATTCTAGGTTCATTACTGCATCTCATAACCTGGGGACATACATCAAAAGAAAGGGTGAGCAGAAGGCCCAGTAAGGGAAACAAGAGGAACATTTTACATGTGAACATGAGATACTTCAATAAGGACATGAAAAGAACTTTAAGGCATGAGGAAGAAATCATGAGGCATTTCATAATAAAAATAACATTTTTCATAACTTGAAGATGTGGCTACATCATTTAACATAGACAATCATGAACATATCACCAAGGTCCATCCCCAAGGTGTCATTTGAAAATTACCAAGGTTATTCACCAAGGTATCGTGAAAATTGTAATCTCTAGTGGTTACATCATTACCCAATGCATTGGAGCGCTATCAGGGAGCACCCTTAAATTTTCCTTTATTATCATGTGAGCCACATATATCATCATCAAACATTTCATAAATAACCCACATAGCATAAAATAAATGGGTTTCATTTCATAATCATAACGTTTTAAAAACTGCTTTAAAGACATGATCTTTACGTCACTTTAAACCCACGAAAAGGGAAAGCGGGTCTCATGTATGTAAATCCCAGAATTTAAAATGGAACATTTTGATATATATGTGAATACCTTTGTAGAAATAAGAGCTTTGAGTATTCACTTTATAACATAAAATAATTTTTTAGAAAAGAGAGAGGCATTTTGAGGGGAAAAATTCTGCAGCATAACGGCTAAGTTTCGAGGTTTTAGAAAACGTTGAAATGAGAGGGGACATGGGTCACCCACTCATAAATGATCCATAAAACAGTAGGGTGAAAGAATAAGAAGGACATATGGACATGGTAACGAAATTTTAGGGACATACCATTTGAAATGAAAAACATGGAAGGAAAAAGATTAGATTTCTCTTATGAAAATTCGGCAGCCTTACGGCGTCACTTAACTTCAAAAGAAAATGATTTGACAAGATCAAAAAGGGTCCCTCATCATATGATCATAAGAGATCAGTATGATTGATATAGAGATCATACCCCAACATAATAAAAAGGAACTTGAAAGACTTGACATGAAAATTGAACTTGAAAAATGAGAAGGGTGAAAGAATCCCTTAAAAATTCGGCAGCCTAACGGCGTCACTTAAACTTTCATAAAATGAAATGATGAGAGTAAGAGGGGATCTCTCATCATATGAACATGAAAGGGCAGTAAGAGGAATATAAAAGAACATCCTCTCACATAAAAACATGGAGCATAATAGGGATGACATAAAAGAGATTTCATGAAAAGAAAGAGAGGGGTCGGATCCCTTACCTTAAAACGTGACTCTTGAAACTCAAAGGATTGGACCTTGAGGGCTTGGGGGCACCTTGGGAGGACTCTTTGGAAGGTAAGAAGACCAGAACTTCGTTGGGGAAGAGTTGGGAGTGAAAAACTAAGGGAGGAAAGGGTGGGTATTTATATGGAATGTGAGGGGACAAAGCATTAATGGCCAAAGGACACCTCACATGTGCTTTTCTCAAACCCATGGGCTCTCCCTTGGCATTTATCATGGAGTTAGGCCACATGGGGCCCCCAAAACAATAATTCATCACCCTTGGCCGGCCAACCCTCAAAAGATCTCATGACATCATCATGACATCATTATGATGTCATTAAACATACCGAAACCCTAAAACGGTATTTTTACTATTCACTGAAAATTCAACTTTCTCAGAATAATCCAAAAATTTCACCTTAACCAAATATCAATGCTCTGATTTCAAAAATGAAATCCATTTTATAAAAATATTTTTCTAAATATTTTTAATTTAATTTTTAAATAAAAACACTATTCATCGAAAATTCATTTTTTTCAGAAAAATCCCCAAAAATTACCTTAACATAATATCGATGCTCTGAGTTCAAAAATAAAGTCATTTTTATAAAAATAATTTTCTAATTATTTTTAATTAAATTTTTAATTAAAAAACACTATTCATCCGAAAAAACTAATACTTGATTAATAATTTATGAAACCGTTATTTACCCATTTTATTGAATCACATTACTTAACCAAGGTGTCTAAATTATACTAAAACTTTCTTTAAGTGAAAATTACTAATCCATTTGGTCACATTACTAATCCTAAGCGTAAAATCACTATTCATAACTTACTATTCATCAAAAATTAAGTTGATCTTATTAGACTCCAAATTCCTTAATGAACACTTTTGTAGAAGACCATTTTTTGAAAATCATTACACATCATTAGTTATTTAGGGTTTACATAAATATTTCAAAATATCCCTTTTTCAAAATTCATCAATAAAATACATTCTAAAATTATCTAGGCATTTGAAATTTCACAAACATCACTAAAGGAAGAAATCTCAATTTATTCACCCGAGAGGATTACACAAGGAAACTAGGGTCTCATCACATAGCCCCTTATAACACTGGCATAAGACCTAAGTGTAAGGTGTGATATGGTGAGAGAATCTGAGGGAGGCTCAGATAACATTGCCCTAGTAGCAATCTCCACTAACTTGAACTTCTCCTGCAAGCGTTTTCGTTCAAGCTTGACACGCTGGAGCTCGGCTTGGGCTTGGTCCAAAGCGAAGCCCACAGATGCTACCTCCTTCCCAAGCTCTGATAAGTGGGCTTTGTAAGGGTTGAGTCTACTGGATGAAGCCATCGACTCCTCTTTCTGCATTAACCATTAACATCTTATTAAATCAATAAGAGTAAGTTAATATACTACTCAAAAAGATTGGGTCGTTACATTCTTCCCCCCTTAAGAAATTTCGTCCCCGAAATTTACACTTGAGGCCTAGTCGAAAAGGTGAGGGTACTTTTGCTTCATTGTTTCCTCAGGCTCCCAAGTCGCCTCTTCATATTTATGATTCCTCCACAACACTTTCACAAGGTGGGTAGTCTTGTTTCGTAGAACCTTGTCTCTACGGTCCAAGATCTCCACTGGCTGCTCCTCATAAGAGAGGTCATGTTCAAGTTGTACCACCTCTGGGTTCAGTACATGCGAAGGGTCGGGTATGTACTTCCTCAAGAGAGATACATGGAAGACATCATGAACTTGAGCTAGGTTCGGTGGAAGTGCTAGACGATAGGCCACTGCTTCTATGCGATCAAGGATTTCATAGGGGCCGATGTACCTAGGGCTGAGCTTCCCTTTCTTCCCAAACCGCATGACTCTCTTCCATGGAGAAATTTGAAGGAAGACTTTGTCACCAACACCAAACTCCAAGTCCCTTCGACGATTGTCAGCATAGCTCTTCTGCCGACTCTGAGCAGCCTTTATGTGTTGTTGGATGGCATGAACCTGTTCTGTCATCTCTTGCACGAGATCAGGCCCAAGAAGCTTCCTCTCACCAGTTTCATCCCAACAAGTAGGAGTTCTACACCGCTTTCCATACAGAGCTTCATAGGGTGCCATCTGAATACTCGCATGGAAGCTGTTGTTATAGGAGAACTCCACTAATGGGAGGTGTTGATCCCATCCACCTTTAAATTCCATTGAGCATAATCTCAACATGTCTTCGAGTGTCTGAATAGTCCTTTCAGATTGGCCATCAGTTTGATGATGATAGGCCGTACTAAAATTCAATTCAGTATTCAGAGCATGCTGAAGACTTCTCCAGAATTTTGATGTGAATCTTGGGTCACGATCAGATACGATGGATAGTGGTACCCCATGCAGCCTTACCACTTCCTTCACGTATATCTTGGCAAGCTGATCTAGAGAGAAATCTTCCCGAATAGAGATAAAATGGGCTGTCTTGGTGAGACGGTCCACAATAACCCATATCGCATTGTTTCCTTTGGATGTTTTTGGGAGACCAGTTACAAAGTCCATGGTGATATTATCCCACTTCCATACTGGTATGGGTAGCGGTTGTAATACACCCTTAGGAAGTTGTCTTTCTGCCTTTACTTGCTGACACACCAGGCACCTTGTAGTGTAATCGGCAATCTCCCTCTTCATGTTATCCCACCAATAATGATCACGAAGGTCTCTATACATCTTAGTGCTTCCCGGATGTATAGAGAAAGTAGAGCTATGAGCTTCATCCATCAGTTCATTCTTTATCTCCGGAATAGATGGAACACATAGTCTTGTACGAAATTTCAATACACCTTCTTGATCAATATTGAAATCAGGGAACTTCCCATCCTTTACAGCCTCGAGCTTCTCCTGCAGCAAAGGATCTTCTTTTTGAGCCTTCTTGATCTTCTCTAGTAATGAAGGTTGAGAAATCATTTGGGATAGGGTTGATGATGTCCCTTTCCTTATAATTCCCATGTCCAGTTTTACTAGATCTTTAATCAAGGGATCTCCCAGGATCCTCATTGTTGCCAGAACAACAGGATCTTTCCTGCTTAACGCATCCGCGACTTTGTTTGCTCTACCAGAGTGATAATGAATTGAACAATCATAGTCTTTAATAAGCTCCAACCATCTCCTTTGTCTCATGTTCAATTCTTTCTATGTGAAAATATACTTTAGACTTTGGTGGTCAGTGTATATATCACATTTCTCCCCATAAAGATAGTGCCTCCATATCTTTAGAGCAAAAACAACTGCCGCCAGCTCTAGATCATGCGTAGGATAATTCTGCTCATGAATCTTCAACTGTCGAGATGCATAAGCAATTACTTTGTCATTTTGCATGAGGACGCACCCAAGCCCTTTCAGAGATGCATCGCTAAAAATAACGAATCCTTCTCCGATAGAGGGTAGTGTTAACACCGGTGCAGTAACCAATCTCTTCTTCAGCTCTTGGAAACTTTCCTCGCATTCCTTTGTCCAGATGAACTTAACCCCTCTTCGAGTCAACTTAGTTAGTGGATTAGAAAGTCGTGAAAAGTTTTTCACAAACCTCCTATAATATCCCGCTAAACCAAGGAAACTACGAATCTCAGTTACTGTTGTGGGTTGAGGCCACTCCTCCACAACCATTGTCTTTGCAGGGTCAACCGAGATACCTTCATTGGTTACGATGTGCCCCAAGAAAGCCACTTTTTGTAACCAAAACTCACACTTGCTGAACTTCCCAAAGAGCCTCTCCTTCCGTAGAGTTTTCAAAATAACCCTCAGATGATCTTCATTCTCCTCACGACTTTTTGAATATATCAAAATATCATCAATAAAAACTACCACAAAGTTATCAAGGTAGTCCTTAAAGACTCTATTCATCAAATCCATGAAAATAGCAGGAGCATTAGTCAAGCCGAAGGGCATAACAGTAAACTCATAATGCCCATATCTTGATCGGAAGGCAGTCTTTGGAATATCTTCCTTCTTCACCCTCAGTTGATGATAACCAGATCGAAGGTCAATCTTAGAGAATAATTGAGCCCCATGAAGTTGGTCAAATAAATCATCAATTCTTGGAAGAGGGTATCTGTTCTTCACTGTGATCCCGTTCAGTTCTCTATAATCAATGCATAGCCGCATTGATCCATCCTTCTTCTTCACAAAGAGAACTGGTGCTCCCCAAGGAGACACACTCGGTCGGATAAACCCCTTCTCCAACAAGTCTTGGAGTTGTTTCTTTAGCTCCTCTAGCTCCACATTTGCCATTCTATACGGAGTCTTTGATATCGGTTGAGACCCAGGTACGAGTTCAATGGAGAACTCTACCTCTCTTTCTGGGGGAGGTCCAAGTAACTCCTCAGGAAATACATCCATGTATTCCTGAACAATCGGAACATCTTCAATTTGTATGCTCCCCTTCCCTTCTTCCTCATCACTGATTAACTCCATAAAGAAAGCTATAGGAGGTGCTTCTAGATAGGGATCAGTTCGGGATATCTCTCCTCGGAAGATAACTGTAGGTCGTTCATTCAAGACTACTGAGATTTCCTTACTTATGCATTTGATCTTAGCATTATACTTTGAGAGCCAGTCCATCCCTAGTATAACGTCGAATTCCATCATGGGGATGACTACTAGATTTGCGATAAGATTTTGCTCACCAAAGTAAACACTAGAGTCTCTAAACACTGTTGATGCATGGATAATCCCACTTGGAGTCTTGACTGACAACTCTACCTCAAGCAATTCGGGGATTGATTCTATATTCTTTGCAAACTTGGAAGAAATAAAGGAATGCGTAGAACCAGAATCAAATAATGCACTTGCTAGTTTTGAGAGGACAACAAGAGTACCTGCTACCACATCGTTCGGAACTTCAACTTCAGTTGTTGTGATAGCGAAAGCACGACCTTGCTCCCTTGGCCTCTGCTGAGGTTGATGGTGATTCCCCTCCACCGCCCTCAGATTTGGACATTGATTAGCAAAGTGCCCAAGCTGTCCACACTTGAAGCATGTGACTTCGGGCAGGGCCAGAACCATCTTTCCTCTGTCGTTAGTGTTGGGAAGTTGAGGCTTCACATCACCACGACAATTTCGAGAAATATGGCCTTCTTTTCCACACCTATAGCACTTGCCACTTCCGATCAAGCAGTTCCCCGGATGCTTCTTCCCACATTTATTGCATGTGGCATGTTGCATATGCTTTCCACCTCTTTCCTGATCAAAACTTCTTCCCAGGCTTGGTTCTAGAGTTCTCTTCTTCTCATTAGATTTGTGAGACCATTGTGTCTCCCCAAACTCTAGTTCAACTTTCATAGCACTTCGAACTATTTCTTCATAGCTATCGTAGTCCCTGTTGGCTAGATTCTTCCGCAGATGTGGTCGTAGTCCGCCAAAGAATCTATCAACCTTCCCATTAGGGTCCATGACAAAGCTTGAGGTATAACGGGAAAGCCTTGTGAAGTTCATCTCATAGGTTCCAACAGATTCGTTCTCCTTCTGCTTCAGCTCGAGAAACTCTTTCTCCATTTTCGTTCTCATGGAACGAGGGAAATACTTGTTAAAGAAAATCCCCCGAAATTCTTCCCACTCCATAGCTTCCATCTCTCCTCGTGGCTTCGTGTTTTTGATCAGTGACCACCACTGATCAGCTTCTCCCTCTAGGCGGTAAACAGCAAGGGTGACTTTTTCTTGTTCCGAACAATGAAGTACAGAAAAGATCTTTTCAATGGAGCTTATCCATTGTTCCGCAACCAATGGGTCAGTAGATCCACTGAATGTTGGCGGTCGTTGACGCATGAAGGACTCAACAGAAAGTTGTTCCCTTCGTGGTGAGGTCGGCCTCTCAGCTTGATTCAAGTTATTACTCATAACTTGAGTCAGTTGGTTCATCATCCGCATGAATGTTTCCATTCCGGCTACCATCGGAGGGCCGTCAGCACATGGTGCATTGCGGTCACCATCGGCACGGTTTCTCCTATTGCCCGCCATTTTCTAAAAGAATAAAACCTTAGTGAGAAACTTATTTCATTTATGAATCTTTTAACTAAGACTTCATGCTTAGACAATTATACTTCTCTATAATTCCTTCATAATGATTCATAAAAAGCATGTGATTAACCAAACATATCCCCCGGGAGTGTCGTAACCAAGAGTGCAGCAAGGCCTGTTATCGTGCACCAGTTCCCGTTCGAGTCTAGCTCAAAGCGGTGTTTTCGGGTTTTACCCCTATGTACATCTGTGCCAGAGCCGCCTCTACCTGCTCGTATCCAGACAGGGATGTATTTGTTTGATAGACCACTTACTCAATACTTACCAAAATACCAGGAAGTTTTCCTATATTTAAACTTTTCTATAGGGTTCTTCCTAAAGTTTTTATATCCTAATTTCCACAAATAACTAAACCATCCTTTGATACCAACTATGGCATCCCTCCATTTTATAACAAAAACTTTCATTACATTACACAAATATGAGGATCGTTAAGGTTTAGTGTCTTGGAAACAAGGATCATAATACATAAAAAAAACATAAAACATTCTTCTTAAACACTTGCAAGACGTCTCCTTATGTTCATTCTAGGTTCATTACTGCATCTAATAACCTGGGGACATACATCAAAAGAAAGGGTGAGCAGAAGGCCCAGTAAGGGAAACAAGAGGAACATTTTACATGTGAACATGAGATACTTCAATAAGGACATGAAAAGAACTTTAAGGCATGAGGAAGAAATCATGAGGCATTTCATAATAAAAATAACATTTTTCATAACATGAAGATGTGGCTACATCATTTAACATAGACAATCATGAACATATCACCAAGGTCCATCCCCAAGGTGTCATTTTAAAATTACCAAGGTTATTCACCAAGGTATCGTGAAAATTGTAATCTCTAGTGGTTACATCATTACCCAATGCATTGGAGCGCTATCAGGGCGCACCCTTAAATTTGCCTTTATTATCATGTGAGCCACATATATCATCATCAAACATTTCATAAATAACCCACATCGCATAAAATAAATGGGTTTCATTTCATAATCATAACGTTTTAAAAACTGCTTTAAAGACATGATCTTTACGTCACTTTAAACCCACGGAAAGGGAAAGCGGGTCTCATGTATGTAAATCCCAGAATTTAAAATGGAACATTTTGATATATATGTGAATACCTTTGTAGAAATAAGAGCTTTGAGTATTCACTTTATAACATAAAATAATTTTTGAGAAAAGAGAGAGGCATTTTGAGGGGAAAAATTCTGCAGCATAACGGCTAAGTTTCGGGGTTTTACAAAACGTTGAAATGAGAGGGGACATGGGTCACCCACTCATAAATGATCCATAAAACAGTAGGGTGAAAGAATAAGAAGGACATATGGACATGGTAACGAAATTTTAGGGACATACCATTTGAAATGAAAAACATGGAAGGAAAAAGATTAGATTTCTCTTATGAAAATTCGGCAGCCTTACGGCGTCACTTAACTTCAAAAGAAAATGATTTGACAAGATCAAAAAGGGTCCCTCATCATATGATCATAAGAGATCAGTATGATTGATATAGAGATCATACCCCAACATAATAAAAAGGAACTTGAAAGACTTGACATGAAAATTGAACTTGAAAAATGAGAAGGGTGAAAGAATCCCTTAAAAATTCGGCAGCCTAACGGCGTCACTTAATCTTTCATAAAACGAAATGATGAGAGTAAGAGGGGATCTCTCATCATATGAACATGAAAGGTCAGTAAGAGGAATATAAAAGAACATCCTCTCACATAAAAACATGGAGCATAATAGGGATGACATAAAAGAGATTTCATGAAAAGAAAGAGAGGGGTCGGATCCCTTACCTTAAAACGTGACTCTTGAAACTCAAAGGATTGGACCTTGAGGGCTTGGGGGCACCTTGGGAGGACTCTTTGGAAGGTAAGAAGACCAGAACTTCGTTGGGGAAGAGTTGGGAGTGAAAAACTAAGGGAGGAAAGGGTGGGTATTTATAGGGAAAGTGAGGGGACAAAGCATTAATGGCCAAAGGACACCTCACATGTGCTTTTCTCAAACCCATGGGCTCTCCCTTGGCATTTATCATGGAGTTAGGCCACATGGGGCCCCCAAAACAATAATTCATCACCCTTGGCCGGCCAACCCTCAAAAGATCTCATGACATCATCATGACATCATTATGATGTCATTAAACATACCGAAACCCTAAAACGGTATTTTTACTATTCACTGAAAATTCAACTTTCTCAGAATAATCCCAAAATTTCACCTTAACCAAATATCAATGCTCTGATTTCAAAAATGAAATCCATTTTATAAAAATATTTTTCTAAATATTTTTAATTTAATTTTTAAATAAAAACACTATTCATCGAAAATTCATTTTTTTCAGAAAAATCCCCAAAAATTACCTTAACATAATATCGATGCTCTGAGTTCAAAAATAAAGTCATTTTTATAAAAATAATTTTCTAATTATTTTTAATTAAATTTTTAATTAAAAAACACTATTCATCCGAAAAAACTAATACTTGATTAATAATTTATGAAACCATTATTTACCCATTTTATTGAATCACATTACTTAACCAAGGTGTCTAAATTATACTAAAACTTTCTTTAAGTGAAAATTACTAATCCATTTGGTCACATTACTAATCCTAAGCGTAAAATCACTATTCACAATTTACTATTCATCAAAAATTAAGTTGATCTTATTAGACTCCAAATTCCTTAATGAACACTTTTGTAGAAGACCATTTTTTGAAAATCATTACACATCATTAGTTATTTAGGGTTTACATAAATATTTCAAAATATCCCTTTTTCAAAATTCATCAATAAAATACATTCTAAAATTATCTAGGCATTTGAAATTTCACAAACATCACTAAAGGAAGAAATCTCAATTTATTCACCCGAGAGGATTACACAAGGAAACTAGGGTCTCATCACATAGCCCCTTATAACACTGGCATAAGACCTAAGTGTAAGGTGTGATATGGTGAGAGAATCTGAGGGAGGCTCAGATAACATTGCCCTAGTAGCAATCTCCACTAACTTGAACTTCTCCTGCAAGCGTTTTCGTTCAAGCTTGACACGCTGGAGCTCGGCTTGGGCTTGGTCCAAAGTGAAGCCCACAGATGCTACCTCCTTCCCAAGCTCTGATAAGTGGGCTTCGTAAGGGTTGAGTCTACTGGATGAAGCCATCGACTCCTCTTTCTGCATTAACCATTAACATCTTATTAAATCAATAAGAGTAAGTTAATATACTACTCAAAAAGATTGGGTCGTTACATGGACCCCTCATTTATTGACAATAATTCTACCCATCCTCTATAGCGATAATGATGGGACCCTATAGAAATAGGAATTCACACATGATCCATATAGTTTTTCCAAACTATGTGGATGACCCAACTAGACCATTGGACCTCCCCCCTCTTTGATAAAGAAAGAAACATGATAGGCTCCCAATATGTGCAACAATGTGGCTATACCATGACCCTTTTCAAAAATTAGTAAATGATCATTCCCCTCCTCACCCTTTAAAGTTTCTCCCCTGATTTTATACCTCATTTGTCTTCTACTATACGGGTGATGAACTAGGATCTCCAAAAAAATCTATCAAGGTTTCTCCCTTGATTCATTGAAATTTTGAGTACAATTGGTTGTGAATCAAATCTATGAGTTATATTTCGACTATTTTTCCCTTCTTTTTATAGAAGTGGATTTTAATATTTTATCCCCTCATAAAAAATAGAAAAATGATTAATTTATTAGTTTTTTTATTTTTTAGTGTGTGAGGCTTATTTATCTCTAATCAAGGAATGTGTTTGAGAATGTAATCATCTAAGACCATGATTTATGTGTTCAATAAAATTCTTCACTTAGTTTTGGTGTCTGAATATGTGTATGTAAATATCATAAATATAACATTAATTTGAATTGTTTTTTTTTGACTAAGGAAGTATATTTGGGACCATAATTGAGAGGTGATACCCCTCACGAACTTTGTTGGGACCCTCGATGAATCAATATTGGATCTATGGCCACCAATTTTGAATACCAAAACCTTGAAAAGAGGGATATGAATTTGTAAACGTTGATAGAGGATTATTATAAATGTTAATGGATTGTAATTCTAAATTTCTATGCATGAATAGTAAAAGGTAATAAGTTAAATCTTATATAAAATCTTTTTCTATATTTTTAACTGTTTTTTTAGAATAATTTAATTGCATTATTATGATTTTAAACCAGTTGTGATTTTTTAAAATGTGTGTAATTCTTAAAATTAAATTTTGTTTTAAAATTATGTTCTGACTTTGAGGTGTTTTAAGTATTTGGGTATTAAATGGGATTCAAATTTAATTTAAAATGGGTGTGTGGTAACCCCATTGATGAAAAAGGATTGATAACCTCTTTATAGTTTTGGTAGAAAATGATGTCAATGACCTTTTTTGTTTTTTCTAAAAATAAACCGAATGTTTTTTAGGGAGGATTCAAAATTTAGATAACGATTCTTGGTTTTATTATTTTAATACATGTTAATGGGTTAGATAATTTTTGAGGAATGTGTAGATTTAAGGGTTCATTGGAACACAAAAAAATTCATTGTAGTTTGAGAAAGGTAGCATTTTTGGGGTATGTTTAATTTTTAAATAGTTTGAATATCCTTTAATAAGCATGTAATATAGATAAAATATAATTTATATAAATAGTGATGTTAGGTTAAATTTGTTGAGAGTAATGGATCATGTCATTGGTTAATAATGAAATAACTGGGGATGGTCAAACATGTCATTATAAATCCTAGTTTGATTCATCGAATAATGCTCTAGGTTTATAGGCCTACGAATTATTGTTTCAGGTTGTGATCATGACTATCCACTATACTTTTTGGGCTGGAAATGATGATTCTCTATGTACAAGTGTGCACTATAGTTTTTAGATAATGGAACTATTCTCCAGAATGCAAGGGGTTGGATATGGTGTTTCATAACCCATTAGGGATGGTAAGATATAATTTGAGGAATACCAATAATATTCATGGAATATTTATCCTTTTTTACCAACATTTTACCCTAATAATAAATTCTTTGGGTGCATGTATTTTAAATTCTGAATTCTTGATGAATACTTGGAATGATGTTTATCATTTTTTGACCAATAACCTCTAGATATATTTTTTAGACAACCATCATGGATTTTAATGGATTTAAAATATTGAGTAAAACATGGAAATAATAATTTGAGTGCATAATTTAAATATTTTAAAGTAGTGAAATTTCATTTATTTACTATTTCCCCTCCATTCCTATAATAATACATATACTGTTTGGGCTAGTTATTGAATTAGACACCATTTGTTTTAGATTATGGTGTCAAAATAACACCCTATTCAAGACGTCATGAATCTTTGGTACCCAAAAAGATTATACTTGATTAAGGTACATGTTATGGACAGAAACCAAGATGTGGGTTTAGGTATTTGATGGCGTGTTAGAGCATGAAATGGTTGGACTAAGTAGGTTCATGGAAATTTTTTTCAGAATCTTTTATGGTTTTGGTAATTGATATTTTATATGTATGACTTTCTGACATGGAGTGTATACATATCATTATGATGTCATGTTTCTGGTGTTTTATTATTATATATTACTATTTATTATTCCATTTTCTATTATACTCGATGTTTTATCTATTGATACCATTTTCCACCTGCTTTTACTCTAATTTGCAGGTATAGTCTCACCATTGAACCTCTATAAACATGAAAATATACTCAGAGGCCTTTGGAGTATTATGAGGGGTGTCTAAGATCATGTTACAATCTGGATTAGGGAACCAGTAATAGTGGAACCCATGTTCAGACATTAAAAATTGGTATTACAGTTGAAGACTTATCTCTTACTGTTTGTACAATGTAGAAAAGAGACTATGATATTTTTGGAGCATAGTAATGAGCTCATGCATAGGTTTCTTCAACCCCATGCATGGGTGAAAATACATATATCTAGGGGTGGTAATTAATGTTTTTCATTTATTGTTCAGTGTTATTACCACTCTAAGTGGTGTAAAAAGAGGTTATGTGAATGATTTATGTTGTTTTTTCCCTAGGATCAGATGGAAATTGAGGGAGTGTGTGTTCATAGATCTTTCTAGGAACGTACGATTGATATAACATCTGTATTTTTCCTATGATTAATAGTTTCCCAAGATTATTATGATACTAGTGTGCTTTTAAGTTCATAGTTAATGCTTGTTGATCATTCCTTAAAGTGTTTGTAAATGAAAAGGATTTGAAATATGAATTTTAAAAAATATGGTATTTCAGAAATGTTGGATAAAACAATAGTTTTGACATGTGAATCATTTGGTTTTAAAATGGAATTTTTAATAATAAAGTGGAATGCCAAATTATGGGATCATTATGGTTATTTTAAGTGAGTAATCTATGTTATAGGTTTGAATATGTGTACATGTAGTTTGGGGGTCATTTAGTGCCCTATTGTGAATCTCTGGTCATTGGTAGAATATACTTTATGGGGTTGGTTGTACTGGGTAGCTAGATCTTTTCAGTTGTTCCTTATATTAGACTATGACCATGAGATTATGGGATATGTTTTGATAACGTGGATATGATAACCCTCATGGGTTTTGATTGTATATTTTTTATAATGACCCAAATATTCATCAATAGAATTATAATTATTTCATAGAGTATAATCACATAAAAATCACATTGAAAACCCCAATAAAATCATTGTAAATTTATGATGATCAAAATAAAATGAATTTCAAGAACATAGGTAACCTATATGGATGAAATATTACCATGACAATATGAATAGTACTATAACACTTTTGAATAGTAAAATAGAGAATAGAATAGTAACCTCACCCATAACTGTATAAATAAAATTTAGGCATATTAATAATGAAAGAATTATATAATTATGTCACAGTACAAGTAAATAACTGTTTTAAAAATTGTTAATTACGTCTTGGTATTTTTATATCTCTTAAATATTTAATTACATTTTTTTCCTAATTTAATGATTTAAAATAAAATATATTTTCAAAAAATGATTTCATAAATTAATATTTCGAAATCTGATGATTATAGGATAATTTTAGGGGACCTTAGATAATTTTTCAATGTGTTATTAAATTAGTTATACATTTATTATAATTGTTTTTCAAGTAAATTAATATTTTATATAAAAACTTGACATGTAATATTCATAAATTTAATTTCATAAATTGGAGAACCTTTTTTAGTTCTACACTTTGAGAAATGGTCAGGGAGAATTTTTTAGATTTTCTGAAATACATGAATTTTTGGTGAACAGTAGAATACTGTAATTTATGGTATATATACATATAAATTTAAATTATGTATTAAATGATCCAACACATATGAAAGTAACAGAATATCTAATTTCCTTTTATTATTATAAAATATTGAGTGATAATGTTCAAACTATACATATTCTTGATAGAAAATAATAAAATGATGAATAAAATAATGATAAAAACTCATCTCCTCCCCTATAAATACCACCCTCAATACATCATCTCCTAACACCTCTCAAGAATTGGTAATTGTCCAAATTATGATCAAATATATTCACAAATCCACCCCGCAACTTGGAGCATGTTGTCCTATTGAAATACCAAAATTGTTTCCATATGGAGGGCCTCAAGAGGAAGCAATGAAGGGGTAAACCCCTACCTCTTATTCTAATTTCTTTACATGTTCCTTTCTATTATTTTTATCTCCTTTCCTCTCCTCATAAAAAATGTATGATTACTACATTTCATCAAATATATTGTACTTTATTTATTCTCATGTAACAATTCATCATCGTCCCTCTTCCCTCCACTAATTATACTAAAAATGAAAACATCGTCTGTGATGTGTTAATTTGTAGCATTTAAGGGTGACGATGTTTTCATCTTCCATTACCATATTCAATGACAGTCATGAAACCATTTTTAGTATTGATCTATATTATAATATACTTTTTATATCCTATTTAATGTTTTGATATAAATATATATTCACGATATTAAATAATTGATCAAAACTTATTCATTATGATCGAAAACCTACTAAAATTATTCTAAACAATTATCAGTAACATGTTTTCTAATGAATCTTCATCATATAAAAAATAGTCAATATAAATGAAAAGTTATTCATCTGGTTGTTCATTAATAACATATAAATTCAATTCATTATAATTATACCAATCCTACCTGAAATTCCATACACTTTTACAAATGAACTAATCATGGAAATAAATAAATCGAACACTCTTGAATGATGAGATTGAATATTATAACTCATAAAAAATTCCATGAATGATCTTAATAAAAATATTAAAAATTAATTAAATTTATAAAAAGGATATACACATATTTAATTAATTAATCTTACTTGATTGTTCATGACATTATGATAAAGTTAAGAACACCTTCGGACATAATCTAAGGGTCTCTACGAGAACCTTCATTGTTTAGTTAGGTTATTACTCCTATCTTTTTAACAAATTGAAATTATATTTTACGTTTATTTCAATATTATAAATATCGGGTATATATTATAAATTCATTATCAATATCCTTTCAACCTTATTTTTTTAGATGTACATGTTTTAAAAATGTTCCCTATAGAATTCTTCCCAATAAGCAAGCCCGACATAAGGGAAAATCTCAAATTGTTACCCAATTTCAAGTGCACTCCATAATCTATTTTAATCAACCATTAGATTTATAAAATCACATATTTTATTATGAAAATATTTCTTTGTTCATTTGTAATTTTATAAAAAATATTATTCCATTTTCTTATTTAAATTCTTTATAATATTTTACTTGAACCACAGTAAAAAAATTTAATTCTAATGTTTCTTAAATACACCATTTCCTTTTAATAGATTTGATTTGAAAACAATATACTTGATATATGACTATTTTTATTTATAAATGTACATGTGTGATCTAATTCACTTCTTTCATGTACACATTTATTATACACCCATTTTTTATTCTTTATGACATGATTATGATACTCATTTCATTCCATGTGTGACCCTTATGTTTATTTTTCATGTGGAACATGTATTCATGAAAATTTTATGATGATCGTTCAATGAGAGAGCATTAATGCATTGGGTAATGTTTAGTCTCATGAGGCATCATGTACAATGGTTTTGTTGGTTATCCATGACTCATGCTCCATGTGAAATAGCCTTGGTTGTTATCTGTGATTCATGCACTTTCATGTGCAATGATCATTGATTCACGGATAAGTCATGTTGTATATTGTTTCAATATATCTTATGATACAAGGAATACATATTTTATGATTCCATGTGTATATCCATGAATTTTATGTCATATTATTATACCTACTGTGTAACGACCTGAAATTTTGAATAAATCTTGTTTCCTAATTTTGTGGGTTATTTTATTTTATACTCAACAAAACTGTTTTATTTTATAACATGAGTATAATTAAAATGAGACTGTTGGGTTTCGACTGTTATATGTCCATTGGTCAATATGACTATTGGAGACTAAATGTTGCGATTATTAAATCTAATCACACGTGATCTTGGTTAATTCATATAGAAAGAAGATTCTATGGCCTCATCCTGTAGTCTCGGGCCAATCGAAACCCATCTAACAGAACTAGGGAAGGTGGTAGAACCACTGGGCTTTTCTCTAGAACAAACCCCTGACGAACTTAATCATGTGAAGCTAGAACAGAATCACCTTCGCAAGAAGTTCAAGATGATAGAAATAACTACTCGTGCAATGTTGGTTGAGCCGCCCTCAGATTCTCTCACCTTAGCACACCTTACACTTAGGTCCTATGCTGGGGTTATAAGGGGCTATGTAAGGAGACCATAACTGCTTTGTGTAATCCTTTAAGATAAATAAAATTTTTTTTTCTTCTTAAGGTGAATTTTGTAAATATTTAAATTTACGGATAAATGTAGGATGTATATAATTGATGAATTTGAAAAAAGGATATTTTAAAATATTTTTGTAAACCTTAAATAATTAATGATGTGTAATGATTTTCAAAATATTGTCTTCTGCAAATGTGTTCAGTACGAAATTTGGAGTCTAATAAGTTCAACTTAATATTTTTTGAATAGTAATTTACGAATAGTGTTTTTACGCTTAGGATTAGTAATGTGACCAAATAGATTAGTAATCTTACTAAATGAATGTATTAATATAATTTAGGCACCTTGATTAAGTAATGTGATTCAAAAAATGGGTAAATAACTATTTCATAAATTATTAGTCAAGTATTAGTTTTTTCATGTGAATAGTGTTTTTTATTAAAAAATTAAATTAAAAATATTTAGAAATATACTTTTATAAAATGGATTTTATTTTTTAATTCAGAGCATCAATATTATGTTAAGGTAATTTTTGGGGATTTTTCGGAAAAAAAATGAATTCTCAGTGAATAGTGTTTTTATATACAAATTAAATTAAAAATATTTTGAAAATTATTTTCATAAAATAGAGTTTATTTTTGAAATCAGAGCATCAATATTTGGTTAAGGTGAAATTTTGAGATTTTTCTGAAATAGATGAATTTTCAGTGAATAGTGACTTTTTAGTTTAGAGGTGCGGGTGTTAAAGACGTCATTAAGGATTTAATAATTATCTTATAATTATGTTCAACTTATGAATAGTAATATAAGGTACTAGGTGTCTTAATTGGCCAATACCATGGGCAAATACAATGGGAAATCCCATGGTTTTTCCAATACCACCAATGAGGTGTCCCTTGGCCATTAATGCCTTGTCCCCTCACATCCCCTATAAATACCAAGCCATTATCTCATCATTTCATTTCCATAATCACCGTAAACGAAGTTATGGTCTCCTTTTCTCCCAAGGTGTCCTCCCAAGGTGCCCTCAATCCTCCCAAGGTCCCAAACATCATGCTTTCGAAGTTACTCTTTAAGGTAAGGGATCCTACCTCTCTCTTTCTTTCCAAGTACTCTCTTTTATGTCATTTCTTTTATTCTCCATGTTATTATGTTATGGACGTTCTTTTATATTCATCCCACTTTTCTTTTCATGTTAATATGATGAGATACCCCCTCTTGCTCTTATCATTTCATTTTAAGATTGTTTAAGTGGCACTGTTAGGCTGCCGAATTTTTTAAGGGATTCTTTCACCCTTGTCATTTTCAAGTTCTATTTTCATGTCAAGTATTTCAAGTTCCTTTTTATTATGTTAAGATATGATCTATATAACTATCATACTTATATTTTATCTTCATATTATTAGAGACCCTGTTTTATCTCGTCAATTCATTTTTTTTTGAAGTTTAAGTGACGCTGTTAGCCTGCCAAATTTTTATAAGAGAAATCTTATTTTTGTCTTCCTTTCATGTTCTTCATTTCATATGGTATATATTTGAAATTTCATTACCATGTTCTTAAATCCTTTATATTCATTCCCCCTACTATTATATGGATCATTTATGAGTGGGTGACCCATTTCCCCTCTCTTTTCAATGTTTTCTTAAACCCTGTAACGTAGCCGTTATGCTACAGAATTTTCGTCCCAAAATGTCTCTCTTTTTTTCGCATATTCTTTTGTTTTATTAATTGAATACTAAAAGCCCTTTCCTCTATAGGGGTACTCAAATATATATCAAAATGTTATATTTTAATTATGGGACTTACATACATGAAACTCTCTTTCCTTTTTTCGTGTGTTTAAAGTAACGTAAAGATCATGTCTTTAAAGCAGTTTTTAAAACATTATGATTATATAATGAAACCCACTTCTTTTATGATATATGTGTTATTTAGGAAATTCTTGATGATGATATATGTGGATCACATTATAATAAAGGAAAATTTAAGGTTCCACTCTGATAGCGCTCCAATGCATTGGGTTAAGACTTAATCTCTAGAGATGACAATTTTTAACGATACCTTGGTGAATAACCTTGGTAATTTTTAATGACACCTCAGTGATGGACCTTGGTGAAACGAAAATTATTGTCTTTGTTAAATGTTGTATCCACATATTCATGTTATGGAACATGTTATTTTTATTATGATATTCCTCATGATCTCTTTCTCATGCGTTAAATTTGTTTTTCATGACTTTTGATGTATCTCAAGATAACATGTAAAATGTTTCCCTTGTTTCCCTTTATTGTGCCTTCTGCTCACCCTTTCGTTTGATGTATGCTCCCAGGTTATGATATGCTGTAATGAACATAGGATGAACAATGAAGAATCCTTTCAAGTGTTTAAAAATAATATTTTATGTCGTCATGTATTAAGTTACTGGTTTCCAAGACACTAAACCTTAAAGATCCTCAGTTTTGTAAAATGTAATGAAATGTTATATTATAAAAAGGTTGGATGCTATAGATAATATCAAAGTATAGTTTAGTTATTTGTGGAAATTAGGATATGAAAACCATAGGAATAAACCTATAGAAAAGTTTAAATATATGAAATATTCCTGGTATTTTGGCGAGTATTGAGAAATTGGTTTATCAAGGAAGTACATCCATGTCTGGATATGAGCAGGTAGAGGTGGCTCTGGAACAGATGTACATAGGGGTGAAACCCAAAAACACTGCTTTGAGCTAGACTCGAATGGGAACTGGTTGACAACAATGGGACTTGCTGCACTCTTGGTTACAACACTCCCAAGGGATATGCTTTTTTAAATTCATAATCTTTATATGAACCATTATTCAAGGAACAAAGGTAAAATAAAATAACATTTCACATAAGAATGTATGATCATGGATAACCTAGATTTGAACCTAGGAGATCACAACATAGAATATACATTTCTTCTACAAGTTTATCCTCTTATGCTTTATGTATCCTTTTTATGATTATTGGCAAAGTATTTAAGCTCCCTAATTATAATTTCTTTTCTTAGTTAGTGGAAGGAAATAGAATAACATGTCCCAACAACAAATGTGATAGGAAATGTGACGATTTCCCTATTAATATGAAAGAGATGACGAGAGATCATGTTGAACATATTTTGATTATTCCAAACCAGCTATCAAAAATCAAAATTAATATTTGGTACTGAGTTGAATGCCCAAAATCATCACGGAAGAAGAAGATCATGTCTCAAGGCTATTCATCTGATAAAGTTGATAAGGGAAAGAAGACCGAATTTCCTTTGTGCAAAAAGGGTGGAAAGAGGAACCAAGGAAAATGTCACAAAGGAATCGGGAGATATTTTATGTTTGGGGGGATAGAGCATAAAGTATCCAATTGCTTTAAAAAAATTGATAATTCTATTAATAGAGATAAGGTTCAATCTAATGTACCTTATATTATATAGTGTCGTAAATGTGGAGAAGTTGGAAATAATCCAAGGCGATGCTCTCTTGGAAGGGATCAGAAGCATGATGATCATAAACAATCTTCAAGGACAAGGGAAAAAAGCAAGTCATATGCTGAGATAGATCATGATGACTGAAGTATAGGTAACTTCTTCGCAATAATTGTCTATGTCATGTTGTATTTTAGTTCATGCTCTATGATCATATCTTTAATATTTTCTAAGAACATCTAGTCACTACCTATGATGGTTTTATATCATTAAGGAAAACATCTATTGTTATGTATCACATGTTGATCTTGTGAATCTGTTCTTCTTGAAAAAAAAGATCAGGGGATTAAAAGATGAATATTATTTTTGATGACGTTCACAAATTTGGGAACCCTATATGATCAAGGTAAATATATTACTATGGTATTTTCTTTGAGAAGTAATGGTTGACTTATATTTTGAATAATCGATGAATTTAAGGTGAACTTATGGTAATTTAGGTTACTTATGGAAATGATTAACCTATCTTGGGGAAAATGTGATTAGGTTAGTTACTTTTATTATAAGACGTTAAGAGTGGTTGATGTTTTTTGGAGATGAACGATAATGTTTATATTTGAAGACTATGTTATCAAATCCTTCTTATATTTGGGTTTCAACCTTAGTTTGGTTTATTTTAAGGAATTTTAAGGACAGTTATATATATGATGCTCTATGATGAACTTTGGGTAGTACCGTAGAATTTTAAAGATTTAAAGTAGTTTCCCTTCCTATGGGGTTATTTATTTTTTAAGAGTTTTTTTATCTTACCCTTTTTGTTATTTGGATAATGTTAAAAGATATAAGAAATAGATAGATAACATTTTTTGGATTATGTGATTCTCTAGAATATGATTCTTGTGCTTTTGATGAGACCAAGTGTTTTTGAAAGCTCCTCGTTTGGAGAAAAGATTAGTTTTGGTAGAAACTTATTAATGGATGAAACTCTACTTGAAGGTAAGTATATTTCCTTATGTTTTTATTCTATGTAGTGAATAAATTACTCAAAATTAAGAAAAGGAACATGAAAAACGTTTTTGGTTTATGTTTCCTACTGGGTAATCAAATACCATTTAGACACATCATAACTTTGTGAGTTTATTGTGGTTAACATTCTCCTAATCATGTTTTCTATCACTCTCCATCAGAACATGACCCTTTGTTTTCTCTTCCATATCCATGTTTCCCTACATGGGATCCTAGTGTGGGTTAACTTTGGTGACCTTTGTACTTCTCTTTCATTCTTTTAAAATAATAGTTTTACTGACTCATTTTCTGATGTGATACATTCAATGAAATTTCCTAGCCCAATTTTAAAAATTGGGAGTACACAATTTCTTAAGGGAGAAGAATGTAACGACCCGAAATTTTGAATAAATCTTGTATCCTAATTTTGTGTGTTATTTTATTTTATACTCAAGAAAACTATTTCGTTTGATAACATGAGTATAATTAAAGTGAGACTGTTGGGTTTTGACTGTTATATGACCATTGGTCAATATGAGCGTTGGAAACTAAATATTGAGATTATTGTCTCTAAACCCAAGTGATCTTGGTTAATTAATAAATAAAGAAGATTCGAAGGCATCTTCCAGTAGTCTTGTGCCAATCGAAGCCCATATAACAGAACTTTGGAAGGAGGTAGCACCACTGGGCTTATCTCTAGACCAAACCCAAGCCGAACATCATCGTGCGAAGCTAGAACGGAATCGCCTTCGCGAGAAGTTCAAGATGATAAAAATTACTACTCGTGCAACGTTGGCCGATCCACCCTCGGATTCTCTCACCATAGCACACCTTACACTTTGGTCCTATGCTGGGGTTATAAGGGGCTATGCAAGGAGACCATAACTGCTTTGTGTAATTATTTGAGATAAATAAAATTATGTTTTCTTCTTACGGTGAAGTTTGTAATTTTCAAATGTCCGTATAAATGTAGGATGTATATTATTGATGAATTTGAAAAAAAGGATATTTTAAAATATTTTTGTAAACCTTAAGTAATTAATTATGTGTAATGATATTCAAAATATGGTCTTCTAATTTTTGGTGAATAGTAATTTATAAAAAGTGATTTTACGCTTAGGATTAGTAATTTGACCAAATTGATTAGTAATCTCACTAAAATAAAGTATTAATATAATTTAGGCACCTTGATTAAGTAATGTGATTCAATAAAATGGGTAAATAACTGTTTCATAAGTTATTAGTCAAGTATTAGTTTTTTCAGGTGAATTGTGTTTTTTATTTAAAAATTAAATTAAAAATATTTAGAAAATAATTTTTATAAAATGGAATTTATTTTTGAATTCAGAGCATCGATATTATGTTAAGGTAATTTCTGGGGAATTTTCTGAAAAAAATGAATTTTCAGTGAATAGTGTTTTTATATAAACATTAAATTAAAAACTTATAGAAAATTATTTTCATAAAATATATTTCATTTTTGAAATCAGTGCATCGATATTTTTTTAAGGTGAAATTTTGGGATTTTTCTGAAAAAGTAGAATTTTTGTTGAATCGTAAATTTTCAGTTTAGAGTTTCGGGTGTTTTATGACGTCATTAAGGATGTAATAATTACGTAATAAATCTGGTCAAATTATGAATAGTAATATATGGTATGAGTTTTTCCAAGTGGCCAATACCATGGGAAAATACCATGGGCAAGCCCATGGTTTTTCCAATACCACCAATGAGGTGTCCCTTGGCCATTAATGCCTTGTCCCCTCACTTCCCCTATAAATACCAATCCATTCTCTCATCATTTCCATTCCAAAATCATCCTCAACGAAGTTATTCTCTCCTTACTCCCAAGTATTCCTCCCAAAGTTCCCTCAAGCCTCTCAAGGTCACAAACTTCAATATTTCGAAGTTACTCTTCAAGGTAAGGGATCCTACCTCTCTCTTTCTTTCCAAGTACTGTCTTTTATGTCATTTCTTTTATGATCCATGTTCTTATGTTGGGGATGTTCTTTTATATTCATAATACTGTCCTTTTCATGTTTGTATGATTATAGACCCCCTCTTTTTATTATCATTTCATTTTAAGAATGTTTAAGTGGCGCCGTTAGGCTGCCATATTTTTTAAGGGATTCTTTCACCCTTCTCATTTTCAAGTTCTATTTTCTTGTCAAGTCTTTCAAATTATTTTTTATTATGTTGGGGTATTATCTCTATATCTATCATAATGATATTTTATTTTCATATGATTAGAGACCCTATTTGATCTCTTCAATTCATTTTTTTGATGTTTAAGTGACGTCGTTAGGCTGCCAAATTTTCGTAAGAGAAATCATATTTGTGTCTTCCTTTCATGTTCTTCATTTCATATGGTATATCATTCAGATTTAATTACCATGATCTCAAATTCTTTTATATTATGTCCCCATACTCTTTTATGCATCATCTTTGAGTGGGTGACCCATGTCCTCTCTCTTTTCAATGTTTTCTAAAACCCCGTAACGTAGCCGTTATGCTGCAGAATTTTCGTCTCAAAATGTCTATCTTTTTTTCTCAAATTATTTTATTTTATTAAGTGAATAATCAAAGTTATTTCTTATATAAGGGTTGTCACATATATATCACAATTTTATATTTTAATTCTGGTACATACATACATGAAACCCGCTTTCATTTTTCCATGGGTTTAAATTAACATAAAGATCATGTCTTCAAATCATTTTTTAAAAAGTTGTGATTATGTAATGAAACAATTTATTTTATGATATATGGGTTATTTATGAAATGTTTGATGACGATATATGTGGATCACATGATTATAAAGGCAAATTTAAGGGTGCTCCCTAATAGCGCTCCAATGCATTGGGTAAAGACTTAATCTCTAGAGATGACCATTTTTAACAATACCTTGGTGAATTACATTGGTGCGTAACCTTAGTAATCATTAATGACACCTTGGGGATGGACATTAGTGAAACAAAAAGTATTTTCTATGTTAAATGTTGTAGCCACAACTTCAAGTTATGAAACACATTATTTTTATTATGATATGCCTCATGATCTCTTTCTAATGCCTTAATGTTATTTTTCATGACTTTTGATGTATCTCAAGTTCTCATGTAAAATGTTTCCCTTGTTTCCCTTACTAGGCCATCTTCTCACCCTTTCCTTTTATGTATTCTCCCAGGTTATGAGATGCTGTAATGAACTCATGATGAACAATGAAGAATCCCTTCATGTGTTTAAGAGGAATGTTTTATGTCGTCATTTATTAAGTTACTCGTTTCCAAGATACTAAACCTTAAAGATACTCGGTTTTGTAAAATGCAATGAATTGTTATGTTATAAAAAGGCTGGATGCTATATACTAACCCATTTATTATTCATTATTATTATTTTTATTCCCTTACTGTTCTTTTTAGACCATCCATTTTTTTCATGTTATCCCAAGGTCATCCAATAAAAATTTAAGGGAATAATGAAATTTATGAGCTCAAAATGGATTTTAAATAAAAATAACGTTTAATTTAGTCCATTTTTTTCAGTTTTATATATCTAATCAACCAAATATACTTGAATTTGTGATCCTTGGTTTGTATTTAATGGATAAGGATGCTTAAAATCATATAATAATATTTGTAAAATGTTGGGGTTGATATATTGGAAATCAAAGGAAGGTCTAGTTATTTTTAGAGGTTATGAGTAAAGAGCATTAGTAAGAACCCATGCATTAATACAAAGTATGAGAAAGCATACCTAAATTTTTGTATGTATAGTGTAAGTGGTTTGTCAAGAAAATACATCCATGTCTGCATACGACAAGTGGATGTGGTTCTATCACATATACATCTTTGAGTAAAAACATCTAGAAGTTGTTTTGGGACTAACTTATTGTAACCTAGAACATGAAAAGTTGCCTTATTATGCACAAGGTTTGACACTCCAAGGTATTTTCTTTAGAAAATTAAAAATCACTATATGAACATTATTTACTGATAAAAAAATTCAGATAAGAAAATTTGTTATGAAACCAACAATTAACAACCTAGAATGAAACAATGGGAAAAAAAGTTAGGATATAATTTTCATTTATGGTTTTAACCTTTTATGGTTATTGTTTCCATTAACATTATTATTATATAATTATTTAAGACCCCTAATTGTACCATATTATTCTCTGTTAATGGTAGGAAATAAGAGAACTCGTTCAAACAATCAATGTTATAGGAAATGATTTGATTGCCCAATGATATGCCAAATATAACAGTAATTATTTTTCTAAACATTATTAAAATACATTGTAATATATTAAATTTTATGATTAATAATGTTAATAATGTTTAAAACCTTCCTTATCAAATGAAATAACAAGTGTATGTCAAATCCTTCATGTAGAAAAGGCCTCCAATGTTTAGAGTATCTTTTGATCCCCTCCATGTTGAACAATGAATTTACTTCATTGTGATGATATTCTCTTTCCTCCAGTGATCATAAGAATAGAATTTTTTGCTCATGGTATTTCATTTTGATAGGGAAACTAATCAGTGAGAGGCACTAATCATGAACTAGAATTATATAGTGGAAATTCATTCCATGGAATGGGAAGATTTAAATAAAATATTTTTTAATAAATATTTTTACCAAACCTTTATTCTCATGATGGAAAGGGAATTCCTATAACTACACCAAAAGGATGATTATTATATCAGGTAGTACAAAAACAATTCCCAAATAATTCAAGATACACCTCTTAATTATTCATGAAAACTAAAAAAGGTGGATCGCTTCATTAGAGGACTAATGTCTAGTCTACAAAAAGAGGTCAAATTTGAGATTTTGACAACTATGAAGAGATTTTAAAATGATCTCTTATGTTTGAAATAAATATTGGAGTCTCTCAGTTTTCTCATGAGAACTATGAAAAAAAAGAATAAAATGGAATCTAATATGTGTGGATTAACAAATAAATCCCATGATGGAAAGAATATTGAATTTCCAACATGTTAAAATTGTTGGAAAAAGCATCCTAGGAACTATTAAAAGGTGACCAAGGAATGATTCAAATTTTGAAGAATGGGGAATATTCATTATAACATTCAATGTAATATAAAGAAACCCATTAATGTGGAATAATACTGAAAGGTTTAGATAAACACTCAACTGGATTTCAGAGTTTCAACTGTAAGAAATATATGTGTTTTTCTAACCATTACCTAAGCCCATGATTATTAAATGCAATAAACTGCAACAACATCCAAGGTAGTAAGGACGTGATTATTCTATCACTATTGTTGTGGTGGAGACCAACAATGACACAGTTACATGTACACTTGTTATTCATTGATGAATAGTGAACACGCTATTTGATTCTAGTTGTATTAATTCTTTCATTTTTTTAAGTAATGTAGAATGATTCAAATTCCACCTCAAAATGCAGAGGTTGAGATATCTATGAGGGAAAAAATTGGTAAATTATTCCATATAATGTTTATAACATTTCTATAGTTAATTTTTCTAGACTGACCCTCCTAGAAAATATTGTCACACTCCCTTTTGTAGTGTTGGATTCTATATTGGTCATGTACTGGATATATTTATATAAATCCAACATCAACTGTTGCGAATGGGATATAACTCTTCACATCTCAGATCATACTCTAATTTTTTACAAGTGTATGAATGAAGATGAATCTCTTTTAGAACCATCATATCATGTTTTGATATTATTTCCTTATGAGTAAGTGTATAATGGCCAAATGACTGAGACGATGGATAGAATCATGATCGAATACATGACCATTGTCAAGGACTATAGTAATGTGTTCCCTGAATATAATCATAATCTTCCTCCTAATCTTGAGGATGAGTTATAAATTAAACTTATTATTAGACATCTTTATATATCAATGAATCCCAATATAATGGCCACCGTTGAGTTGGAATAATTAAAGAATTTGTTACAGTAGAATACAGATAAGGGTTTATGTTCACTTGAGTGATACAAAATTGGGTTCCCCGGTCCTCTTCATTGAGATGAAGGATGGATCGATGTTCATTTTCGTTGATTCTCATGATATCAATAAATTCATGATAAATATTAGGTATCCCATGAAATAGATATATGACTTGTTTGATCATCTTTGGGGGCCTAGTTATTTCTATAACATGGTCCTTTGGTAATGATTTCCCCAATTAATGGAGAAGAAGCAAGGTATTCCCAAATCTACATTCAAAAAATGTATGGACACTATGGGTTCATAGTGATTCCCTTCAAACTTGCTAATTCTCTAGAAATTTTATTTTATTTAATAAATTGTGTTTTTATAGATTATATAAACAAATCTAGGGTAGTATTTTTTGATGATATTATGATAAACTCCAAAATTATTAGAGCGTGAGGAGAATTTGAATATTGTTCAGAAGAATTTGAGATAGGAGAAAAATTATGGAAAGTTTAATAAATGCATGTTTTTGATGGAAGAAGAATCATTTTTGCGGCATGTTATCACCATAAAAGGAATATATGAGGACCCTCCCATGAAAACGACAATTGAAGCATGTCACATCACAACATTTATGATGTAGATCAATAGTTTCCTTAGTCTAGATATGTATTATTACATATTTGTGAATAAATTATCATGATTATGAACCCAATAACCAAGATGACTTAAAATGGAGAAAATTTTATCTAGATAAGTAAATGTGAAGACTGCTTTAAATAGTTGAAAAAGTGGCTTCTCACTTTAAAAATTCTCACACTACCAATGGGTAGGGAACTCTTTGTGGAATAAAATGATTCTTCAATGATGTTGTTAGGCTTTTTAATGATGAAAGATGATAATGTGATAGCATACGAAACATGGTAGTTGAAAATTCATGGAAAAAACTATCACATTCATGATCTGGAGATGGCATCTATGATTTTTACCTTGGAAATCTTGTGGCGTTATATCTATGGCTAGAAGTGTTAAATATATACTAATCATGAGATCCTAAAATATGTATTCACATAGATGGAGATTAATATTATCAAGCCAAGATGGTTAGAACTCATCAAGGATTATGAATCCTCAATCCACTACCATCCTGGTAAGACAAATATGGTGGAAGATGCTTTATGTATAAAGTATCCCACATCCGTTATAATTATGGGAATTGGGAGGGTCCCAATCTTCTTATATTTGAAAATTATGGAAATAGTAATCATTAAGGGAGGAAAATAATCAATAGTTTCTCAAAATATTTCTCTACCATCCCTCATGGAGAAGTTAATGTAATCTCAATGAAATGATATGGATATTTCGAAAAGGGTGGAAGCTATCAGAAAAGTGAATTTCGTGCAGTTCTTAATGGACGAGGAACGATTTGTGAGATTTGGGTCTTGACTAGGTGTACTATAAAATCTAGAGAAAATGATTTATATTATGAAATAATCACATACCTAAACCTTCTATACTCACTCGGGGAGAAGAAGGATGTATCGATAAATCTAATAGGACTACTGGTGGGACAATATGAATAATGAGATCTCTAAATGCACATCAAAGTTCCTCGAATTTTACAAAGTAAATGATAATAGACAACAACTAATGGGGATGATGCAACCACTACCCATGAAATCATGGATGTTAGAGAACATCTTTATGGAATTTGTTAGTATAATTCCTATGGAATCTATAGGAAACAATGATATAGGGGTTATTATGGATTATCTTACAATGAAATATCTGTTTATAACAATTTGAGTGTAAAAATAACTAGATAAACATTCATGGATATACCTAAAAGATGTAGTAATGCTTAATGGAGAGCAACTATTGATAGTATATGATAAATATCTATGATTTACCTCCATGTTCAGGAATGGTCTCTAACATGATATAAGAACTGAGAAGAAATTCAGTGTGGCTAATCATCCTCAAACTGATGTCCAATATAATAGGGCTATTAAGGAACTGAAATGCATTTTGATAGCATGAAATATTGACATAAAGGGGTATGTTACCAACATATACCTCAGGTTGAGTTATCAAACAACAATCGTTTCCACTCAAGCATACAAATTCCTCAATATGAATTCCTTTATGGGAAAAGATGCAGAAAATCACAATATTGGGATGAAGGCTATGTGTGTAAGTTGATAGGACCCCAAATGGCCAATGAAATTGTAGAGAAGGTCAAAACCATCTAGTAATACCTAAAATAAACCCAATATTGACAAAAACTCTATGCATAAAATTAACAATGATACCTCGAGTTTATAGTTAGAGACCGGTTATTCTTATTCATATATCTCTGTTAGATGATCATTCGATTTGGGAAGAAAGGAATTCTATATCCTAGGTACATCAACTACTTAAATATCCTTGATCATGTAAGATCCATGGAATATTAACTTGCACTACCAGCAACCATGTCTCAAGTACATGACATATTCGACGTATTCCACTTAAGTAAGTACATACTATATCCCTCACATGTTCTGAATTTTGAGGTGGTATAGTCGGAGAATGATCTTTCTTACAGGGAACAACTAGTGAGGATCGTGGACCGTAGAGATAATGTTCAACACAAAAAGACTAATCACCTGGTTAAATTACTATGGAGGAACCTTATGTATGAAGAGGAAACATGGGAACCTAATTAAGATATGAATTCGAAGTATCCACACCTATTTTCAACTTAATGCTTAAAAAAATTGATGGAAAAACATCTTTGGGAGAGGAATGTACAACCCAAGGTTTTATCAATGGAAATTCATATCTTATTATTATTTCATATATTATAAACACATAAATTAATATTAAGAACATAATAAAACATTATAAATTAATATTTAATGAAATGAAATTTATATCTAGATGTTAAGTAACCTATAAAGATGAAATAATAACTTGAAATTAGGAATAGTAATATGAACCTAATAAATAGTTTACCAGCCAATAGAATAGTAACCCCTCTCATTAATGTATTACTAAAATTCAGGAATCTTATCAACGAATGTTTGATATAATTATATCATAGTATAAGTAAATAAGTGTTTTACAAATTATTAAATACCTGTTCATATTATTACATGTCACAAATATTTCATAAAAAATATTTTTGATTAATTTTATAATTTTAAATAAATAGATTTTTTATAAAAACTATTCATAAATATACATTTTGATATCGTAAAATTATAAGAATATTTTATGAGGCCATAACTAATTTTTCAATGTGTTATAAAATCAAGTATAATTATAAATTTTGTATTTTTGAGTAAAGTATGATATTAATGAAAAATAAAATATCTCATATTTAAAAATTATTTTAATTAATGTATACAATTTTAAAATATTACAAATTGAATGTTGTTTTGTGTGAATTGTTGTTATTTTTCTGAAATAAATGAATTTTTTGGTCAATAGTAAAATATGGAAATTAAAGGCATATATACATTATATGTTAAATATGATATTCTTTGAGTAATCCCTGAAGTAATAACAAACTTATCTAACTCCCATTCATTATTTTAATATATTTTGTTATAATTCTCAAACTATACATAGTTTTGAGAAAAAATAATCAACTAATGAATAAGAGAATGAGATAACACATGTCTCTTCCACTATAAATACCACCCCTAACCACCTCTTCTCATCACACCTCTATATCCTTGGAACAATTCCAAATTATAATCAAAAAAATACCACTAATACACTATATGTTTAGAAGAACTTGTTCTCATCATAAGACAAAACCCCTTTCCCTAAGGTGCTTCTCAGGAATAAAGAATAAAGAGGGAAACCCCTCTTCCTTTTTATTTAATTTCTTTTCAAGTTCCTTTGATTTTCTTTTCCCTACTCACCTCCCCATCATAGAAATTGTATGATAACTTCAATAACATACATATACTAGAATTTAATAATTCTATTGAAATAATTTATCATTATCCCTTGCACCCCCTCGTTTTATACTAAAAAGGAAAATAGTGATTGTGATGTGTTAATTTGTTGCCTTCATGGAAGAAAGTGTTTCATATTTAATTTACCATATTAATGGCTCGTCATGAAACCATTTTTATGGTTGAAATAGATTATAATATATTTATTATATCTTATGTATTTTTCTATAACCATTATATATACATTACATTAAATATTTTAACAAAAGTAGTTAATAGTGATCAGTAGACCTCTAATATTAATCTAGAAAATTATTATTATTAAGATGTAATGAAATAATTCATCCATATATCTAGAAAAAAATATGATATATGAGAAATAAAATATATTTTTGTTCAACAATAACATATAATTTCAATTATTTAGAATTATTCCTATTTTACAAGAACATATATAATCTTTTAAAGGGAAACAAATCTTGAAAACTATGAAAATGAACACTTATGAATGATGAAATTGAACACTATAACTAATAAAAATGAACATAAATGAACTTACTAAACTTATAATAAATCAATTTAATTTATAAAATGATCAATAAATATTAATTAATGATTCAAATTTGATTATTCTGGAAATTAAGATCATGTGAAGAACACTCCCTAACATAAGGTATGTGATTCTACTAAAACCACCATCATTCCATACAGTTATTCTTTCTCTCTTTTCACCAAAATTTAATTCAATTTTGTTTTATTTTAATCTTTTAAATTCAGGGTATATGTTCCAAAATATGGCATCTCGATGTGTTCCTACTTTTTGGGGGGATGTATATGTTTTTAAAAGGTTCCCGGCTCAATTTTTCCTGATAAGCAATCCCGATTTTGGGGAACTTCTCAAATTATTACCCATTTTCATGTGAAATACATAATATGTCTTAAGAAAGCGTTATTTTAATAAAACTAAAATTTTTATTATTAAAACATTTATGGTTATCACAAGGTTTTATTTAAATGATTCTTCCATTTTCTACTTTAAATGATCTATAATATTTTCCTTAAACCACACTAAATATATTTAATTATTATGTTTCTTAAATACTATTTTTACATGTTATCACTTATGATTTACATATAATACCATGATATATGACTATTTTCCTTTATGTATGTACATGTATGATTTCAATCCATTCTTTCAAGGACACATTCATAATACAACCATGTAGTGTGATTTATGAAATGGTTACTGATACCCATTTCTTTCCTTGGGTAACCTTTACTTTTTTTTCATGTAGAACACATGTTTATAAACAAGTTAATATGGGTTCACCCTGATATAAATCCAATTAACTGTGTATTTTTTCGTCTCATTAGACATCATGTACAATGTTCTTACTAGTTGTCCTTAAATAATGATCTATGTGAAATATACTATGAATTTCATATCATTCTATGATATATGACTATTTTTCTTTATGAATGCCCATTTATGATTTCATTCCATTATTTTAAGGACACTTTCATGATAAAACCATGTATTATTCTTTATTAAATGCTTACTGATACCCATTTCTTTCCATGGGTAACCTTTACTTATTCTTCATGTGGAACACATGTTAAAAAACAATTTAATATGGGTTCACCCTGATAGAAATCCAATTAATTGTGTGTTTTCTAGTGTCATTAAACAAAATGTTCCATGGTCTTATTATGTAGCCTAGACTAAATATCTATGTGCAATATAATTGTTGGTTATCCCTGACTATTGCTATTTCAATTTCAATGATCCCAAACACATGATTATATCTTATGGTATATTGTTTACATTTATAATATGATACCAATGTTACATATTTAATGTTACCTTATTTAAATCCATGCCTTTTACATCATATTATGATTCCTTTTAACACCACTAATGTCTTTATTTTTATATTTATTCCCTTACTAGGATTTTTAGCTCATCCTTTTGTTCATGTTTTCCCCTGTTTATTCTATGAGGATGTTAGGGAAAAAATTATGTTAGGAGATCATAATGTTTGATAAATAACTAAAAGTTTTTTTTATTCCCATGTGTTTAGTTTTATGAATCTAACCATCCAAATAAAATTGACCTTATAATCCTTGGTTTTTATTTAATTTTTATTTATGCTAAAAATATTGTAAAAATATTTTTAAAAGGCTAGGGTCACAATAGGTTTAATATTGGACCATGAAATAGGTTTCATTGATTATGGGTTCGTTTATAGTGGGTTTGTGGCTATGGGAGTAATACCTAGAGTAAGGGATTTCCATGGCACAATAGATATAGTGTGTTTCCGAATAGGGGTATGGGTGTTATCTTTGATTAGATACTTCGTTAATGTTCAATGTGTAAAACATAGACAGAGAGATAGTGTACATTAATTTATATGATACTAGTTTTGGGTGTTGTTTCCCTTTGACCTCTAATGGTGACCTATGAGAGGGGTGTATTGGGATACATTTTATTCTATCTGCATAAGGGATGGATATATGTTTTGGGGGTGTCTCATAATTTGGAGAAACATTGTATGTTTTGAGTTGAAATAAACTCACGGTAGTTGCAATAGGGATTATATAAAGGGAAATGTTCATGCCTTGGTCTCCTTTTTCTAATATAAGCACTTTTAATTCTTTTAGGTAGATTTACGATTTATTTCAAAAGGAGAAATATCATTCGAGTGTATGACCTTATTGTGATGATGTCTTTCATTATGAGAATAGATGTTCATCATGGATGGATATAACAAGGAACCCTAGGGTAAGGAAATATTACTTGAAAATAAAGTGGTTTCTAGGGTGGTGGGTGGTCATGTTCTTGGTACTGAGGTGTGCTAAGTGACGATTATTTGTAAAGAAACAACAAGGTTTAGCCATGCTCATTGTGGCTGACGGGAAAGGTGGTTTGGTTAGTATTTTATTCTATGTTTGATCATAGTTATAGAAATGTTACAGTTCATGGGGTTTTGAGTCAACGTTGGCATGTGTTTCCATGAAATCATGTTTCATTAAGGTTTTTTGAGAGGTTAGGATGGTAGACATATGATGGGATATATTATTCCATTTAGGTAGGTAAAAGGGTGGCTATAGATAAAACAATTGTATGTTTCAGTTATACCAAAGTTATGTGTGTCAGTTATGCATAGGATGATTTTATTTTGGATCAATTGTGGTTTTATTAAACAATTACATATTTGTGTACTTTTATACTTGAGACGGTCATGCCTAATATCATGAAATAAATATAGGTACACTAAAGGAGAATTGGATATATTCCCAGGTAGAAAAAGGATTTTCTTTTAGTTGGATGGACATCCTATTGGACGTTGCCTTCATGGAGTAGTGAGGGGGAAGATTCATTATGGGAGGTTTAACATTTCTATTTTTTGATTAGAGTCCACATGATGGATAGGGTTTTGGAAAATTTCATGGGTTCCTTTCATGGAGGTCTTTACTAGTGGATGTTAGATGTTTATTGTTGTTGTTCGAGTGAGGTAAGGGTAGCCACATAAAAATCTCTCTTTTCGTAGTGGTTGGTGTTGGGTTGTGGTGGATAGGAGTAAATTTAGAAGGTGGTGAAATTTATATTCCCATTGTGGGGAGTCATAAATAGGTTACAGTGGAAAACCCTCATGTGGAATGGATGACAAATGTGTGTAGTTTACCATGGGATGGAAATAGTGGAAAAATGATGCTAGTGAATAACTAGTGATGTGTGATCCAAGAATCCTTATGGTTTTTAATCAGGTGTTGAAATTTTTAGGTGTATTATCAAAGCATTGTAATAGATATTGAATTGGTTATGGGAAAATTTCAATGTTCTTATGGTAGAGGTTCTGCGGTGGGCATCATAGAGATCGATTGTGGTTTCTAGATATTGGATGTTTTGACTATGAAATCTCACAGGGATTTTGGTGTGGAATTCAGTGGGTGTGTTTGGGAATTTGAGTAAATACATGATGGGTGAAGGCATCATGATCAAGTAGGATAGAAATTAATCATCATTGGTGGCCAATCAATTACGAAAAAAGTTGTCTAGTGAAATTTTGATATGGGTTAATGTGAAGAATAGGTGTGGATTGTTGAAAATCATGACAATAATGTCATCACGAAAATTATTGTTGAATTTTTATAATTATATTTTGTTTATGATGGAAATTATAGTTTTTTTATAGTTTTCAATGGATAACATGTGAGCATTAATTGTAGTTAGTTTTCTTTAATGATGGTTAGTGATGAGATTGATTGTCAATCTTGTGGGGGGTTGGCCATTATTAGTTGGGAACTATGTTAGGTGAAAGTTGGATGTATGAGTTTATATTCATTTTGGTATTTTGGATATAATAAGTTAAAGAAATTGCAAATTTATTTTTACATAAAAATTGAGTTAGTTATAACCAAATTCCTAGCGAGTAACCAAAAATAAATACCTTAAACATTTGGGTATTGATGTGCTTGAAAAATCATAATCTACATGTTTTCATTTCAATAATGAGTGTTGGATATGTTTTTGGGGGTTTTGGGCATCATTTAGCTCTTGTTCTATGATTTTATTTTGGTTATCTTATTTTGGAAGATGTTGTTGGGATTTTTTATATTGACCAACATAGTTTGTTTAATGTTATCAGATAACTGTGTGTTCCTTCAGGTGAAACTGATCATGGGTATCTGTGAGAATTTTGAAAAAAGTGTATGTTGGCTTTGTGTATTTCTGACCATGACTGTGGGGAGGATAATTCTGGTAGATTATTTATAGACTCCTCTATAGATGAATTTTTCTATTTATGATTTTTTCATATGACTCAACAAAAGAAGTGTTCACTTGGCATTCTTATGGGGTAATTGTGGAAAATTTTGGGTTTGATGTTGATGCGTATGTTGAGGTGAATCGGGTTTGTGTAATACATAAATGTATAGAAACGTTTTTATGGTTGGACTATTTCTTTGGTATTATTTTTGTGACTACATATCCATACACAATTGATTTCTTGGTGTAGAAGATTTAAGGGGTGGGGCCCATATCCCATTATTTTCAAACAGTGTCTTTGTTATTATTAGGATTGCAGCTCGAGAATGAGTTTTACACTATGGGGATATTATAAGATCTCTTCCTTGGGATGTGGTACAACATGGATTAAATTATTGTTAAAATAAATTATAAATGGATAATAGTGTTTTTTCTGGATTATGATTGGTTTTAGGTGTTTTTACGGAGTTCGAAAAATGAAATAAAAGAAAATATTTCATGTTATAACTGTTTTTTAGATAGTGCATGGCTTGTTTAATCATGATCCTTAATTGGGCCGAGTGGGGTAGTCATGAACATAGATTATTATAGGAACCTCGTATTGTTTGAAACATTATACATATCCCCAAATACTCATTCTACTATTCCCCTTTGGGAAGAGGCATGCACATAGGATCCACACATTTTCTTCCAATCCATTCAAATGATCCAAAATGACATTGCGACATGGACCCATCTTTTGACTGAGGAGGATGCATAGATGTAACAGTATTTTTCCAAAAATATAACCAAAATGAGTTTCTTTTAAAAGGGAACAAATTAACCATTTCCCCACTTGGTGTTTAAGATATCTCCCCTTATTTTATACCTAATTTGACTCCTATAGTAATTTTGAAAAACTAGGAGAACCTCACACCTCCATGGATGTTACTCCATCAATTATTATGAATTTGGAGTGTTTTTGGTTGATAATTGATGATCTAGGATATCATTCAACTATATTTCCTTATTTTTGTAGAAGAGTCATTTTTGGTTCTCCCCTGTCATTTAGAATCTCTAAAACATTAATCAATAATCATGTTCTTCATCATAGTGTTTAAGTTAATTTTATTTCGAATCATGGCCTTTTTGGATTTTAATTGTCTAATAATAGAAGGTTTGTGGTTTATAATATTTTTCCCATTCTAATTAGGTTTCTATATGTTAATTTTGTTTTGAGAATGTGATCCCTTGATTTGATTTGTGTTGCGAAAAAATAAAGAAAAATGTTGTCTTTAAAATATGTTTTGATTCCTCTCATGGACCATGTTGGACTCATTAATGATTTGAGACTGGACATAGAGCTACCCATGGGGTATGCCAAACCAATGAAGATGGTGAAATGAATTTTTAATCATTGATAGAGGACATTTAATAATGTGAATGTGTTGAAATTTTAAATTGGTTAGTGGAAATTATATAAAGAAATAATTTCAATGTTATATGTTGTATATTGTTAAATTACTAAGATGTTTTTGAAAATGTTCTAAATGATGTGATTTAAAATTTGATCAATTATTGTTTTTGGTTAAATGGATGTAATTTTTTAATGTAAAATGTGTTTTAAAATAAGGTTTTTAGCTCATGGTGTTTTAAAATAAGGTGTTTTAAGGGGTTTAAAAATTGATTTGAAACGGGTGTGGGGTAACCCCATTGATGAAAATGGATTTATAATCTCTTTGGGGTTTTGATGGAAATTTAGGTCATCCACATTGTTTGGGTTTTCAATGAGTAATACACGTACTTATTAAGAGTGGATAAAAAATTTAGAGACTTATTTTTTTCAATATTATATGAAATGTGAAAGGTTATGATCTTTTTTGAGACATGTGTTGATTTATGGTTCCATTGGAAACAGTTTAAATATTTTGTTATACTATAAAAATGTATTTTTTTATATGGGTATGTTTAATTATTATATGGTTTTATGAAAATTTAAAAATGTGTATAATTTATAAATGATGATTTGTTCAAAATGTGATGATGGGATAACTTTATTGAGTGGAATGGATAGGTTTAGTGATTGAAAATGAATTAATTTGGGATGGTTGTATGTGATGAGATCAGTCTAGGTCAGATGCATTTACTGATTCTCTATGTTTATTGACCCATGAGTTATGATTTTATGATGTTGTAATGATTCTCCACTCCTAGGTTTTGGGTTGGAAAGACCAATTCTATTGACATCATAGTGAATGATAGTTTGAAAGGGATGAATTTATTCTCATAAATAAAAGGGTATGGACATTGTGTTTCATTAAATGTTAGGATGTCAAGATAAAAAATTGAAAATCATGATTGGATTCATGGATGGATGCTCTTTATTTTCTATCCTATGACAATAATACTAAATTGTCTGTGTGATCATACATGACATTCTAACACCTAATTTAATACTAGATTTGATTCCCCTTGTTCTTTGAACTATGACCTCATAATATATTGATCTGAAGGTCGGCATGGTCTAGTCTTGACTAGCGACACTGAGTAACATAATGAACTCAGAATAAATATTGATAATTAAGATGTTTACAACTGATAAAATTGAGTTTAGTTTATTTTTTTTCTACTATTCCAGTATTTCACTGTACACTTATTGTACTGGTTATTTTTAGACACCATTGGTGGTAGCCTACTGAGTTTTACTCAGACACTACTTGGGTGTCCAAGACACTTACCTAAAAATATAATACATGTTTCACGAATAAGTTAATGATAGAAAACTAATTGTGGGTTTTTGAATGGTATGTTGTGTTGGATCATAGGATGGTTACATTGGGATGGGAACCAAGACTGCATTCAATATATTTAATTGTTTTGGAAATGGAGATTTTATATATATGACTACCTTACGTGGAATGTATACATATCATGTATTTTTCAGGTATCTATTAGGTTATTATTGGAACCTATTATTTTTTATTCCGTTTTCTTTTATACTAGTTAGTTTATTTTATTATATCATTATCCAATATTGTTTACTCTAATATGTTGGTATAGTCTCCCTATGGTACTTACATAGACTTTCACTTAATGTGACCAGCCTCTAGAATACAGTGATTCTCATTGGAGTTCATATTGAAATCCAACTTTGGTACCTAGTTTTATTGGCCCGTGATGAATGTTGCATGAATATTCTTGTCCTTTTTCAAATGAGGTTCTATTAATTTTTTACAAAAAAATTAAATGCATATTTTTTTATCATACACAGAGAAACAATTCCCTACACCAAGATAACATAATGACTTGAAGCATTATTAAGAGCTCCATTAGTTATTTTTAATGAAAATGTTTTTCCTCAATATTTATAAATTTTATAAATTGTTAAGTAGTTATTTGAAAATGAAAATTTTATTTTCCCCAACATATATTTACAAGATATTATGAAATAAATTTCATATAAAAATGAAATCCCTTGATATATCATATATTGTACTGCGGATATGATCCAATGATACTATCAGTATACTTTTTTCTAGATTATTTATGAATATGATGATATGATTTTTATGAACCCCATTTATTTTCTATGGGTTATGCTATTATTAAATATTGAAATATTTTTGAAACATGTTTCATTTTCATGAGTTATGAAATTTTATGAATGATTTATGATCTTGTTGCATGCATATGAAATGACTTTGATTATGTGATGTGTGGACCGATAATTATATATCCTTCTAATGCACTATGTAAATATGGATAACTCTAGAGTGAAAAATGTTATATGTGAAAGTAATTTCATGTTCATAATATTATGTGTGGACCTAGTTTCCATACCAATAATATTTTGTGAAAATGTAGTTTTTGTTTCGATGAAATTATGAATAGACATAGTTTTTACTTTCGTACAATTATTTGTAGATCTAGTTTCATGAGAAAAATTTTATGAGAGGGACTAAATTCATGTACCTAACATAATGAGTGAACCTATTTCAAGTTATACAAGTTTACATTATTATATTATTATTTCTTTTACACATTCCTTTGTTTATGATATGGTCCCATGGATCATCTTCTTTAAATCCTTTATGATTTATTTCATATGAACTAAAAATCCTTATGACATGACTCTGGATTATGATCAATGATATATAGGGTATAGATTACAAATTTCAATCTCCTTTTATACTTCACTTATTCTCAATTTATTATAATGTGATCATTAATATCTCCCTAGAATACCCATGGTGAAAATTTGAGTTCACCTTTCAATATGTTTCCATTCCTAGGTTATGAAGATTATTTCTAAGGAGGTTATGTTATAAAGAGTATCATTTAGAATGATATGTGTGGAATATGTTGAATATTGTTCATTATATTATAGTATTTTCTATCTAGTTTTTGAAGACACTAAATAAAGGACCATAGAACACCCTGAGATAGGAGGGATGAATCATAGTGCCAAATTTTTCTTATCAAGTGACTGATCGTGTTCCCACATTGGTAGGATCCTATTAAACCAATCTGATGGTAATGATTATTAATTAAAACATTAACAATGATTAAGGAAATAGAGAATTTTTACGTGGTTTACCACTAAGGGAATGTCCAAGGAGCGTACTTTGATAGTGTTCTAGGCATACCTAAATCCACAATTCATCACTATATGTGGAACAAAAAATTTCAGGCATAGTCACTTTGTTCTAGGAAAACTGAATTTACTATATTTTATTAATGCCACACAGCATCCCACTAAAACAATCCATCGACTCCCCATAAAATCACTACCATGAGTGAAGTCTTTCTCAGTTAATCAATGGAAAGGGAACTTCAATAGATTTTCATTGAAGACATTATCTATTTATATCAAGAGACTCTTCTTGCATAGTTGTCCTAAATTGAATCAAATTAACGCACTAAAATAACATACAGAATATCCAAAAGATAAAATAATCTTAACTCGGTATTTGAGTGAAACTCCTATTCATATGTGCAGAACATGGGGTCGTCACGAAAGTTGTTGTTAATGCGGACTTTATATTTCACACAATAGCTAACTTTCACATATCTACACCATAATATTCCATTTATCACGATAGAGTTAAGGAATGAATTCTATAAAACTCCCTTATTACATGAAACTCACCACTCACATACAACTTTAGGCTTCTGCACAACTCTCTACATGACTATGACTCCCTTCACGCATGAAAATCACCACTTTTACAATTCAAATCATGGATTTTCACTAATTATTGTTCCTATTTCAAATGAATGGGGTAGTAAACTATTTATATGCATTTAAAACCCTTTGTTAAACTTCGCATATCTCTTTCCCTACATCCCAAGTAACTTCTATCCAAGCCTATTTTTATGTAAATAGATAGAAACTAATCTTTTTCAAAAAATAATATCTTATTAAAACATCATTAGATTTCATTTTTTTAATAAATTATCTAAAATCATGAATTTTACATAAGTTTTTGAAACCACCTTCAATCATGCACCCAACATCCTTTTCCAAAATAGTTTTATCCATTCTCTGATTTTTAGACACAAATTTATGTTTATCTCTGGGAGACGATGCCAAATTCAATAATGATGTCTACCTGAACTGTATGATCATTTTTAATGACAGCATTCTGATCATCAATGTGAGGATTTCCAAGAAACAAAAATTATAGTTCAATTACTTCCAAGAACAACATTGGTTTCAACACTAATACATTATGGTTTTAGTGTAAATTTTAATGTTATGTATTGAATATTCATATATTAAAATATATAAAATATATATGAATATTCTGATTTATTATAACATAATAACTGTGTTAAGATATATAGAATCATGGGTTTTACAACCTATGATCTGATGTATTAGTTTAATTTTTAACATATTATAGACCTATTTACACCTCTAAGAATAATGTAAAATGTGTTCATGTAGGATTAATAGTTTTAGAAAACCATATACTCTCTAAATTAATAGTAGATCATCACATCAATTCTATGATTACTAAATAATGGAGTGATTTTCAAGATAAGTTTTGATGTTTCCTATATTGTATTCGAATGAATCATGATGTAGTAGAGGATACTGATCTCATAAGAGAAGAGAAAGTTATATCTCCTTGGGTTTAGCTGTAAAGTCTCGGAAATTTCATGGAATTTTTTTCTCAAATACTTTGAAATTTTACAAGTCTGCGGTATCTGACGGAACTTGATTATGAGGCCCAGTGTGCCCGGAATCAAATTTTTTAGTTTTTTTTGGGTACGTTCAGTGAACGTACGTGTGGGTGTTTATATATTTTACATTGGTTCTTGGAATTGAAATCTGAGGACACAGATAAACTCACAACGCCAGTATTCGCTTTAGGGGACCTTAATGTAGTTGCGTTTTATGCGGGTTGAGAGTTAATATTTGGATATTTAGAGTAAAATAATTAAAATTTGTATTACACAATTTTATTTATGGATGGTGGTTATTTCTTCCCAAGGGGAGGTGGAGGTGGGTCCCATACCCACATAACCTCTCATGAGAGGATTTAGTGTGGTGGGTCCCACATGGGCCCTAATCCTTTCATCTTCCCTTTAACATCCCCTTTATTTAATTTTTGGCAATCCTCTTAAAACATTTGGTCTTCCACTTAAATGTGGAGCCTCACCATCTCCAATCCATTAATGTTGCCAACTCAATGCCTTAATTAATGTAATTTTCATTATGAATTAATTTGAAAATGCTTGGCAATGTCATATTATGGGAGGGCCTTATTATTATTTTGGTTGGGAAATTTTTGTGCGGAGATTTAGAAAGGGAGTGTTCTTCCACAAATAACGTGGAGAATGCTCCACGACATGAAGGACGTGAAGTAACTTATCCAACCTTCTTCTTCCTCTGTGTCAAGAGAGGAGACACCACCGCGGGAAACGTCGCCAACAATGCTGGTTATTTCCCTGACATTGACGGAGCAACATTGTATCCCGCGACTATGACGAACAAGCCTTGATCGAGGTAGGGGAAATTATGTTCAATTTTAATTGATTGAAATTTTTCTTGTTCTTTGTTGAAAATTATGGTTTGTCTTTGGCCATGTGATACCGCCTAACGCGGAGGGCGCGGGCCGAATGAACAAGGCTCGAAAACCCTCCGTTGATCCACATTTTTTATTCATGAATGAGGCGTGTTGAAAGAGGCGGCGATGAATGAAGGTGGTTGCCACGCGCCAGCCGCATGCGGAAGAACCACAACCCACAACCACGGGCCACTCGGACTTAGAATAACCGGATGACAAAAGCCAGCTGGGTCGAAGGAAGACCACAGTGCCACAAGGGGTGCTGCGATGCGGAGGACCACGGCCCGCGTTCCGTGGGCTGATCAGCAGACAAACCGGCCGGAAATCGGGCGACGAGGCTAGGAAGAGCCACGGTGCCAGGAGGGCGCCACACTGGAGGAACTATGGCCCACCCGTGCGAACCACTCGCGCCAGGCAGACCGGATGGCCTCGGCCGACCGGACAGGGGGGCGGAGCCGCTTGGCGATGCCGGTTCGGGAGACTGGTCCCCCCCTGCGGCTCTCGGCCAGCCGGTCCGCGCCGCGCCGGGCTGGGTGGGGCGCTTCACTGGGCTAGTTCAACCCTCTGTCGGGTCAGACCCGCCGAACCTGGTTGGGCCGACCCACCAGACCACTGGGCTTAACGGGTCGGGCCCACTTTCACTTGAAGGTTAATAACATAAACATCGTGCGTTTGATCGACATGTCGTTTACGGCCCTGGGACCCTTGTGACGAAGTGGTCCTTTTGCGATACTCTAAGTGAGTTTTGTACGACTTTGAAAAATGGTAGGGTTTGGAACGAGCATATTTCCAACCGGCCCCCTCGAACAGAAAAGCCAATATCTCTCATACCGGGCATCCAATTAACGTGTCGTCTGTCGCGTTTGGTTCCTTTTGACGAGGTGGAACTTCGGGATATATTAACTCTGTAATTCATGATAGTTTATGTATAAACCCCTTGGATCGAGGAGTGGACCCTCCTAGAATCTAACATGTTGTGTGCAGGAACCTTAGAGATGGATGCGACTGCGACTGCTACCGTACTGAGATCCTCTGTGGGTTCGACAAAGATGAATACTATACTTGGATCCTCCATGGTTTCAGCAGCGATGACTACTGTACTTGGATCCTCCATGGGTTCGGCCGTGATGACTACTCTACTTGAATCCTCCCTGGGTTCGGCAGTGATGATTACTATACTTGTATCCTTCGTGGGATCGGCAACGATGACTTCTGTAATAGGATCCTAAGTGGGTTTAGCAGAGGAGATGATTCAGAGGCTACATCTAATCATTTCCACCCCTCTTCATGAGTTGTATACCTATATGAGCTGAGTCTTGACTTTCAATCATTACCATCTGTATGATTGACTTCTTTCCTATGTGGACTGGGTTGTGATTGGGCTCGAGAGTTGGAGACGAACAAGAATTGATGACTTATGTATATGTGTGGGAATATACCTAAGTGGAGTTGGTTGATACTTCATGATTTTATCTTTCTTTTGTGTTTTATCCTTCATGTATTCTGGGAGACCTTCAGGGTCTTGAGGTCCCAACTGAGTATTGTTGTACTCACCCCTGCACGGGCTATGTCCGCACTACGTGGTGTTGGATGCAGACGACGAGCAACACTGATCGTGGTAGAGACTTGTGGAGCTGGACAGTACCCGGGGGTGGACCACTCGGGGGGGTGGGGGGGCGTACACAGAGCAGACAGAAGAACCCGAGGTGCTGAGGAGACCATATGTACCCACCCTTTAGGTGGAATTCCTAGAGGACGACTCAGTGGTGGCTGCTTTAATTTACTATTGATGTACTAGTCTTTCATTTGTACTATACTCACTGTTGGGATTCTATTTCCAGCCCCTTTTTTTCAGAAATTATTTTTGTATACAGTTTTACTTGTTCTTACATCAGTTTCATACTCTATTGTGTTTTTTACATCTATAAAGGAAATGCTTTCCCAGAATAGATATTTATGCCTTTGGTGCTAGTCTCCAGCCCCTGGCTTATGATAGGCGGGCTTGGGGTAGTCACGGCACGGGCCCCGAGGACGGGTCGTGAAAAATTGGTATTAGAGGAGTCGGTTCAACTACGTAACTCAGGACTCTGATTATTTCTTCAATGTGAAGCAATAGTGTTAAGAGTATTGAGTGTGTTTATCAGTCCAGGGAGTCCAGTGTTGGTGCGGCGGCCGACGTCTACATACATCAGGACCCTGACTTCTGATTTACGACTCAGTGCACGAAAACACTGATTGCATGTGTGTTTCAAAATTTTTCATTGTGATTACTTTGTTTCATCTCACCAGGTATACTGTTTGACCATGGCGCACCTGATTTTTTTTTCAGGATGGCCCCACAAAGGTAGCCAGCTAGGGTTCCGAGTTACGTGTGAGATGGTTGCCCACTGAGCGACAAGGCCTCGGTGTTGGGCCCCATCACAGTGGAGCCACCAGCAGTACCACTACCCACTGAGACACCGATACTACCAGCCTGAGAAGTAGAGGGTGCATGCCGCATGAGTGCATTGTAATAGTTTCAGTGACAGAGGCCTCCCAGGTTCCACGGAGAGATGGACCCACATGTAGCTGAGGATTGGCTGGAGGCCATCGTCAGAGTTTTCATATTAGTAGGGACAACATCTGATCTTATGGTGATCCTTGCAGTGAGTATCCTACACACAACAGCAGGTGGATGGTGGAGCTTGATGCTTCAGGTGCACGACGATGCATCTCTAATTTTGATAGACTTTGAGAGTCTCTTCCGCTCGGATTTTGTTCCTGCCACCATTCGTGTGGTGCTGATTCAGGAGTTACTTCATCTGCGGTTGGGTAACATGAAAGTAGCTCAGTACTCAGCGAGGTTTACTGACCTTTCACGCTACTCCAAGGATATAGTATGGGACATGTTATTCAGGGACCGAACCTTCGAGTAGGGACTCAGGCATGAGATCAGAGCTTCGACGATTCCTCTCCGCATCTTGACACATGCGAGGGTGCTGGAGAGAGCTCTTCTAGTGGAGTTTTTTCTCACTGAGAAAACACCAGCGGCGAGACCCACCACAGGGCGACACATAACGGAGTCTTCTGCAACCAGTAGTAGATTGATTTTGCAGAGGTCCAAGTGGACTAGGCCATCAGGTGGGTGACCTTAGGATACTGGTTCGGATGTGCGGGGAACATGAAATAGAGCCAAACATATGAGGGGAAGGCAGTGATATGCATGCGACGACCAGGTACACATGGCTCGTGAATGCCCGAACTGCCATGTAGATGAGTAGATGACAGTATGGGGACCTCCCAGGAAGAGGCAGAGGTTTGAACGTGGTGGTCCGTCGGGAGTAGGCAGACGAGGCAGAGGAGCTGGACGAGCAGTGGGTGGTGGACAACGTTTCGAGGTTCTACCACCACCACCACTAAGAGTTCCACCCCAACCACAGGGAGCTGGCAGACAGAGGCGGGCTCCAGTCCAGGCAGTCGAGGCCTATGACCACGACACACCTGATATGATTCGAGGTACTATATGTGTCTACTCCACCCTTGATGCAGTGCTTATAGACACAGGTGCGAGTCATTATTTTATTATCGCTGCCCTTGTTCAGATCTCAGAGATTCTGATGGAGCCATTGGCTTGATCTTTATAGATAAAGACTCATATGGGATCAGACTCGACGATTATGCATTGGTGCCAGTAGTGCAAGATTACTCTTGGAGGCGATAGCTTCAGCGGGGATCTTCTTGTAGCGGCATTGAGGCCTTACGACGTAATATTGGGTATGGACTTGTTATCTACAGTCAATGCTCAGATCAACTGTATTAGGTGCAAGGATTGGTGTGTCCACATGGATGGGAGAAGGTTTACCTTCACCGGTGAGAAGGTAGCCTTTGCAGCATAGGATGGACTTATGTAGAGGAGAGGGTATCCAATCACTCATCAGTTGGCTATCTCATCCTCAGAGCAGTTGATGATCGGAGTCCGAGTTTTCTTATTGTGGTGGATCAGTATGCGGACATTTTTCCGGATGACATTCCAAGACTACCTCCTCGCAGAGAGGTAGACTTCTACATTGACATGTACCCCGGGACAACACCAATATCTACTCCAGGATATCGGATGGCTCCCGCCAAGCTTCGTGAGCTCCAGGTACAGCTGGAGGACTTGCTGGGAAAGGGATACATCCGACCTAGTGTATCACCCTGGGCTTCTCCAATTTTGTTCGCCAAGAAGGCGGATGGGATTTTGCGACTGTGTGTCAAATACCGTCACCTGAATCAGGTAACCGTAATGAACAATTACCCACTTCCGAGGATTTTTGACCTCTTTGATCAGCTCAAAGGAGCACAATGGTTCTCGAAGATAGACCTCGGGTCAGGCTATCACCAGCTCAGAGTTCGTGATGCAGATGTGCAGAAGATGACCTTCAGGTGTCGGTATGGCCACTATGAGTTCTTGGTTATGCCCTTCGGTGTAACCAACCCTCTAGAAATGTTCATGAGTCTCATGAATAGGATCATCAATCCTTACCTTGATCTATATTTCGTAGTTTTCATTGACGACATACTGATTTACTCGACTACTGAGGAAGAGCACGCCTACCACTTGCGAGTTTTACTGGACACACTCCGAGAGCACTAGATTTATGGTAAGATCTCGAAGTGACAGTTCTAGATTCGAGAGGTTCACTTTCTGGGGCACTTCATCTTGGAGGTGGGAGTTGCAGTGGGCCCAAAAAAGATCGAGGTAGTGCTGGCTTGAGAGCCACCCAGGAGCGTGATGGAGGTGCAGAGTTTCCTGGGTCTGACTGGATACTATCGAAGATTTGTGCCATACTTCTCTAGAGTTGTAGCACCGCTTTCATTCTTGAAAAATAATGGGAAACCCTTTGTGTGGTCAGATAGATATAAGTAATGTTTTCAGAAGATGAGGCAAAGGTTGACCAGTGCACCCATCTTGAGGCTGCCAGAAGAGGCCATTGGGTACGTGGTGTACTACAACGCATTTGGGACCGGACTCGGGTGTGTCCTAATGCAGGAGGGAGCGGTGATCACATATGGTTCATGGAAGTTGAAGCTGGAAGAGAAGAACTATGATACCCATGGCCTGTAGTTACTAGCAGTGGTCCCCGCCTTGATGATGTGGCGGCACTATTTGATGGGCGAGTGCTATATAGTCTACTCTGACCACCAGAGTCTCAGGTACATCTTCTCACAGAACGAACTGAACCAGAGACAGTGGCGATGACTCGAGTTCTTCTAGGACTATGACTTTTAGAGAGTCTGTACTCCTGGGAAGGGGAACATTGTAGATGATTCTCTCAGTAGGAGATCAGGAATTTAGCTACTATGAGAGGTGACAAAGTAGCTAGCTGCGTTACAGATATCCTTTGTGGACAGAGCTAGAGAAGCTTTTATACAGTCACTCACAATCATTCCTCCACTCCATTAGCTAGTCAGAGAGGAACAGCGTGGGGACATTGACTGTGAGATGTGACATTCTCATATATCCACAGGTCATTCACCTAATGGAATTTCTGAAGAAGGGGAGCACGTCATCCTCTTTAGGGGACTTACTATGGTACCAGTGGCACTACAAGAGGAAGTGCTGAGGGAGTTTCACACTTCCCCTCTAGCGGTACATCCCGGAGTGGCGAAGATATACCAGGACCTCAGACGACAGTACTGGTGGCCGGGTATGATGAAGGCTATAACAGATTTTGTTTCACGATGCCTCACTTGGTAATAAGTGAAGGCGGATCACCAGATGCCAGTGGGCTTGGCTCAGCCCTTAGAGGTCCTGGAGTGGAAGTGGGATGGGATATCCATGTATTTTTTGATGGGGCATCCATATACATCCAGAGGACAGAAATCTATTTGGGTGATCGTAGACTGAAAAAACTAGTCGGTCCACTTCTTACCGACGAGCGAGTAGGGCTCAGTAGAGAGCTTGGGATGCCTCTACATTCAATAGATCATACGACATCATGGTGTGCCATCATCTATCATTTCTGATTGAGATGATCTTTTCACTTCCCGGCTTTATAAGGGGTTAGAGGAGGATTTTGGGATGCCACTACGTCTGGGCACCGCCTTCCATCCGTAGATGAACGGCCAGACTGAGAGGACCATTCAAACTCTCTATGACATGCTCTGTGCATGTGTCCTTGACTTTGGTCGTAGCTGGGAGGATCACCTACCTTTGGTGGAGTTTGCGTACAACAACAGCTATCACTCCACCAACAGGATGACACCTTACGAGACACTCTACGACCAACCTTACGGATCACCTTTGTGATGGACTGACCCTGGGGAGTCAGCACTTATAGGACCATAGATGGTTCAGGCTACGACTGAGAAGGTGCAGATCATCCAGCAGTGGATGAACACTATACAGAGTAGACAGAAGTCCAATACTGATAGGATATGGAGACCACTGGAGTTCAAGGATGTCGATCACGTCTTCCTATGGTTCTCACCTCGATGAGGTCTACAGAGATTTGTCCGGGGTAGCAAGTTATCTATGTATTTCATCGGACCTTTCCAGGTCCTTAGTAGAGTAGGCGAGGTGGTTTACCGCCTAGACCTTCCACCTCAGTTGCACCAGGTGCATGACGTATTCCACGTATCTCAGCTTAGGAAATACGTGAATGACACATCCAAAATCATCGATCATGGAAAGGTTCACATCGATGACTGGGCGACAATCATGGAGGTCCCGGTGGAGATCAAGGATCGACAGGAGGAGTTCCTACATGGGCGGTCGATTCCTCTGGTGCATATTCCCTGGTAGCATGGGAGCCTCTAGAAGAGCACTTGGGGGGGCGGGAGGCTCAGATGCATGTACAGTACCCACATTCGTTTCCCTTGTGTGTGTTTTAGCTTTACAGGAACGTAAATCCCATGAGATAGGAGTAATGTAAAGACCCTAAAATTTCAAGAAATTTTTTTTCTTAAATACTTTGGAATTTTTCAAGTCTGCGGTTTTTGACGACACTTAATTCCAAGGCCCGGTGTGCCCAGAATCAATTTCTAAATTTTTTTCGGGTACGTTCAGTGAACGTACATGTAGGTTTTTCTATCTTCTAAACCAGTGCTCGAAATTGAAATTTGAGGTCACCAATTAACTCGCAACACAGGTATTCTCTTAAGGGTTCCTTTACCGCAGTTGCGTTTTATGTGGGTTGAGAGTTAATATTTGGGTATTTAGAGTAAAATAAATAAAATTTGTAGTACAAAATTTTATTTATGGATGGTGGTTATTTCCTCCCAAGGGGAGTTGGAGGTGGGGCCCATACCCACATAACCTCCAATGATATGATTTAGTGTGGTGGAGCCCACACGAGCCCTAATCCTTTCATCTTCCCTTTAACATCCCCTTTATTTAATTTTAGACAACCCTCTTAAAACCTTTGGACTTCCACTTAAATGTGGAGCCTCACCATCTCCCATACATTAATGTTGCCAACTCAATGCCTTAATTAATTCAATTTTCATTTTGAATTAATTTGAAAATGCATGGCAATGTTATATGATGGGATGCGGATTATTATTATTTTGGATGGAAAATATTTGTGGGGAGATATAGAAAGAGAGAGTTCTTCCTTGAAGAACATGAAGAATTCTCCCCGACTTGAAGGACATGAAGTAACTTCTCCATCCTTCTTCTTCCTTCGCGTCAAGGGAGGAGACACAGCCACAGGAAACGTTGCCAACAACGACGGTTCTTTCTCCGACGTTGATAGAAAAACATCATTTTCTGCGACTATGATGAACAAGCATTGATCAAGGTAGGGGGAATTATGTTCAATTTTAATTGATTAAAATTGTTCTTGTTCTTCTTTGAAAATTATGGTTTGTGCTTGGCCAAGTGATACCGCCTAACACAGAGGGCGCAAGCCGAATGAACACGGCCCGATGACCCTCCATTGATCCTCGTTTTTTTATTCGTGAACGATTCATGTTGGAAGAGTCGGTGACGAACGAAGGCGGCGACCGCGCGTCGGCCGCTTGCGGAAGAACCGCGGCCCGCAACCGTGGGCCGCTCGTCCGAATAAGAACCAGTCAGACCGAAGGATGACCATGGTGCCACAAGGGGAGCCGTGCTATGGAGGACCGCGGCCTGTGTTCCATGGGCCGCTCGGCGGAAAAACTGGCCGGCAGTAGGCCGGCCGGTCTGGGAAGACCCGCAATGCCATGAGGGCACCGCGCTGGAGGAACAGTGGCCTACCCGTGCGGGCCGCTCGAGCCATGAATACCGATCGGCTTTGGCCAACCAGATATGAGGGCAGTGCTTCTTGGCACCACTGGTTCAGGAGACCCCCCCCCCCCCCCCCGCAGTGCTCAGCCACCCGGGCTGAGCAGCTCGGCCCGCCGGGCCGCGCCGGACCGGACCATGCCGGGCCAGGTCGGGCCGTGCCCCCTCAGGCTGGGCCGCGCCCCTCATGCCGGGCCGCATGCTTCACAGGGCCGAACTGACCCTCTGCCGGGTTGGACCCGCCGAACCGGGTCGGGCCGAACCGCCAACCCACTAGGATTAACGGGTCGAGCCCACTTTCAATTAAAGGTGAATAAAATAAACACTGTGCGTTCGATCGATGCGCCGTTTGCAGCAATGGAATTCTCGCGATGAAGCGGTCCTTTTGCAATACTCTAAGTTAGTTTTGGACGACTTTGGAAAATGGCCGGGTTTGGAATGAGCGTATTTCTAACCGGGCCTCTGGAACAGAAAAGCTAATATCTCTCAGACCGGGCGTCCGATTAACACGCTGTCTATCTCGTTCGGTTCCTTTTAACGAGATGGAACTTCAGGATACATCATCCTTGGGCTTCATGATAGCTGATGTATCGACCCCTTAGCTCGATGAGAGGACACTCCCGGAATCGAGCGTGCTGTGTGCGGGAACCCCAGAGCTGGCTGTGACTGCGATGACTACCTTACCAGGATCCTCCACGGGTTCGAGGATGATGACTACTATACTTGGATCCTCCATGGGTTTGGCATCGATGACTAATGTACTTTGATCCTCCGTCGGTTTGGAAGTGATGACTACTGTACTTGGATCCTCCGTGGGTTCAGCAGTGCTGATTACTGTACTTGGATCCTCCGTGGGTTTGGCAACGACAAATTCTGTACTAGGATCCTACATGGGTTCAGCGGAGGAGATGATTCAGAGGCTACATCTAATCATCTCCACCCCTCTTTGGGAGTTTTATAACTGTGTGAGCTAAGTCTTGACTTTCAACCAATACCATCGATATGATTGACTTCTTTCCCATGTGGACTAGGTTTTGCTTGGTCTCGAGAGTTGGAGCCGAACAGGAATTGATTACTTAGGTATATGTATGGGCATATACCTATGTAGAGTTGGATGATACTTCGTGATTGTATCTTTCCTTTGTGGTTTATCCTTCCTAGATTCTGGGAGACCTTTGGGGTCTCGGGGTCCCTACTGAGTATTGTTATACTCACTCCTGCATGGGCTATTCCTGCACTATGTTGTGTTGGATGTAGACGACAGACAACATTGATTGTGGTAGAGACTTGTGGAGGTGGACAGTACCTGGCGGTGGACAACTAGGCGGGATGTACACGGAGCTGATGAACGGACCCTTGGTGTTGAGGAGACCATATGTACCCACCCTTCAAGTGGAATTCCCGGAGGATGACTTAGTGGTTGCTACATTACTTTACTGATGTTGTAAAAGTCTTTCAGTTGTACTGTAATCACTATTGGGATTCTATTTCTGGAACCTTTCTTTTCAGAACGTACTTTTGAATGCAGTTTTACTTTTGCTTACTTCAGTTTCATAATCTGTTGTGTTTGTTTACTTCTATAAAGGCAATACCTTCCCAGTATAGGGATTTACGCCTATTGTTCTAGTTTCCATCCCCTGGATTATGGAAGGCAGGCTTGGGGTAGTCACGGCACGGGCCCCAAGGACGGGTTGCGACATTAACTATTTTACCTTTGATCTGGAGTTGGTAGTGGTGTTATGCCTATAGTTTTGGAATCACTATCTGAATGGGGAGCACTATATTTTTTCAAATTTCATAACATTTTGAAGTATTATTTATCATAGAAATACCTAAATACGATCTAATGGAAGTGTATGAAGATTATATAGGACACTAAAATTGATATCTCATGCACCCCCATGAATAATAATGTGGTTTCTGATGCATTAAATATGATGTTTCGTTGATTTTATTTTCTGGATTATGGGGATTCATAGTTTTAAATGACAGTTCTTGTGAAAATGCACCATATTGTATAGGTGGTCGGTGATTGAGACATTCATTACCTGATGTTAGTTAAATTGTATTTTTAGTGGAAGAATAAGCTTTATCAATGGGGAGACATATAGTATGTGGTGATGTAGGGGTGATTTGTTCATAGTGAGGCCCTATAATGGCAGTTAAATAATAAGAAACAGAAAATGACTTTCTTAGGACTGATGTATGTCCTATTTGTGAAGAAAGAGAAAGATATTTAAAATATTAGTAGCTCACAGATAGTAGTACACCATGGAGCCTCCTGATATACCATGAATTGAGGAGGTTGTTTTGGGTGCCAGGTATAAAGTAGTCTGTAATAAATTTCATGGCATAGTGCCAAATGTATCAGAAGGTAATGAAAGAACACCATATTTTTATTGGATATTTATAGCCCTAGAATATCCCTATGTTGAAATTGGTGGAAAATTTAATGGATATCATTAACAATTTACACTGGGGTTAGGGAGTTCGAGACACTATATGGGTTATAGTGGATCACAATACAATGGAAGATATTTTTCATGTGATCGTGTACTTCAGTATCATGAATATTTTGGTTGAATGGTTTGTGGATAATGTATTTAGGATTCATTTAGTTATGTGGACCATCATCTTAGATTGATACACACAATTTATATTTCAACAAATGATGTTATTTTTAATATTATTTTATCTCAATATTTTTATTTTGTACTACATTGTCCCCCACAATATACATGAAGATGGAGTGAACCATAATGATATTAGAGGATATATTTCAGTAATTCTTCATAGATTTTTAAAAGTCATAGTTGACTAAAATTACATTACTAGTGTTTTATTATAACAAATTTTTTCACTCATCCATTTGGGGATTCCCCTAATAATATTAATGGTTTAAATCATTAGTTGATAAGTTGAGGTAGAGAGTCATGAAGTTAGATGGTAGAGTCATTGGTTTGAATCATATAATGATTCATTATATTATTTGTGAAACATCCATATAGGCATGTGGGATCTGGGATTGACTATGGAATGAAATGAAGTTATTTGTAACATGAATTTTGGACATTGGCATCAATAATTTCCTTGCGTGAAGGAATCATTCAGGTCGTTAATTGGTTGTTCCCTATAAAAATCATATTGTGATATAATGTATTGTGGTGTGAATGACCATGTCTACACTATTAAATATTTGCACCCCACCATTTGATTCATCCATTTCCCCTTTCATTCCTCTCTTACCATAGGAAAATGAAGGATTTATTTAATGACCAGTAAATCCTGAATGGAATCCTTGCTTTCATGGATTCATTAGATCATGAATTCCCCATATATTATAGTTTTTTCATTCTTTCTTCATGGTTCGTTTTTCACCATTCTTAATTCGGAGGGATTTAGGTGTTATTTTATGTTTATGTGTTATCTCAGGTCTATATTTTTTAGGGATATTGCTATAATCATTTATTTTGTAGTCTTACCTTGATTGATTTTAGTTTTGAAGTAATCTATTTCCAATACTTCAATTCAAAATCATGTGTAAATATTCATATCATGCATTATATATTTTATATATCTCTTTAATTATGTTCTTCTATGAAGGAAGAATTATTCGTCTTCTACTGGGTATGCTATAATGAAAGACCTAATAAAAAAATACACTAGACTCAATGAAATGTAAGGGACTACTGTGCTTAGAATGTGTTGCATTTTCACTATTCTATTACCTATGGTGAAAATTTATAGTTCTTGAATTGAATAATGTATACTCATTTCATTATTGAGTTTATAAGAATTTTAATGATTCTATAATATTGACTGAATATAATATGTATAACAAGTGGGGAGGGGAGGAATTGTATTTTATTAAAAATTAATAGAAAAAATTTGGAACATCATTAATAATTTTATTAGAAAAACATTTGTACGAATTCTATTTCTAATAAGAGTTTGAAAATGTTTATAACAAAAAAAAATAATAATATCAATAAATTCATTGTAGAAATAATTAAACATTTAGAAAAAATTAAAAATAAGTAATAGAAACTTTTATAATGTATATAAGAAAACATAAAAACCCTTTATGCAAAAATATATGAACATTAACCAAATGGGTTGATAAATTATATACTCTCAACATTAGTTATCCATGAAATAACTCATCGTAAAGCCTATCATCCTTTCCTTTTAAGCCCATGACTAGAATGAAATAAAAAACATTATTCCCTATCCACATGAACCCTTGATTAATTTGATTGAACTATATTAAACTTAAAGGACCTCAATATCCCCTGATACAAAAGATCATACAAAAAATTATTATAACAAAATTTATTAAATAATTTACAAATATCTATACATAATACATTCATTATCTAAACTATAAAAAAGATACATAAGAATAGTTCTCAGTAATAAGACAATACAAACACTATTTATTATAAATTAGTACTTTAGGGTGAAAAAAACCATTATCCTATTATACTAAGATCTATTAATTGATGTTATATAATTTTTAAATTCTTTATCTCATAGGATTTTTTTCCAATGGCATCCGAACAAGATTTCATATTAGCATAGAAACACTAGGTTTATAAGGAATCGACCTTAAACATTAAAAAATTTGTAATTAAGTCAACAATTCACTTTGAAGATCTTTTCAGGTTTATAGTTTTATATAATTAGGCCATAAATATTACATTACATCTCAAAAATTACAAAGTATACACTTCTACTCTGTATCCATTTTTTTCATAAAATAATAAATCTTAAAAGAAAACAAGAATTATTTTCTAGATATAATTATTCTTGAATTATTCCTTTATCTTACCATGACTTATATCTAGTGAAAAAACCTTTCAAAAAACATGGGATTTGTATTAAAAGATCATTAAGAGTTATATAATTAATAAAGAATACATTAGTTCATCATAAAAAAATTATCTTCTTTAACATACCTCATGAAATAATATGATTTATGAATAACTCATAGAAATCATAAATAATAACTTGAGGCATCCATATATTACTTACATTATAGCTTTCATATCTATGTAGGGAGTTACATTATAATATCCATCAATGTATATTCCCTAAATCTCTTAGGAGAAACATTAAAATTCACCTCTGTCACATTACCCAATGCATGGGATAATTATCTCAGGCTCACCCACCCTAGGATTATTACAGAACCACCCATATATATAAATAGTTCCCAAGAACCATAACATATTTATAACACATAAAACAAATATAAAGGAAATATAACATTTCCACATTCCAATCACAATTTATATTTTCAAGATATTGAATTAACCAATGCATTCTCAAAACAATTTTCAATACCTAAATACATAGAAAAGGGTATATGGTATTTATTTTCCTTTTAAAACATAATGTCTTGTTAAGTAATCCAAATATCAAATAATGTGTGCAGAGGTTGAAAGGTCGCTGTCACCACATACATTAAAAAAACATTCCATTTTTCATTTAGTAAAATTATATATAGAAAAACGATTTCCATTGATTGAAAAGAAAAGTCAAAGGGGTTTATAAAATGTGTAAAAAACGTCGTGTATAAATCTAAATATGGCTCAATGAAAGGTGATTGAGACGACATCCCTTACAAAGATAATTTTTTAAATAAAATTGATCGATTTTGTGTATTCACTTTATGTACACATAAGTAATGTTTAAATACAATATAGTATATCAAAAATAATTTCTCACGTAATCATAGAATGAAATATTCAAGAAGTATAAGATTAACCCAAAGAATGGAAATTAGGTTAAGAAGTTCCCTTCCCTTGTGTCCGACTTGACTTGTTCGTTCTTTAATCTAATTAATAAAAAACAAAAGTAATTTTATACTTGCTTAAGAACATATTTCAATTTTATTTTTCCTTTTATATCACTTATTCTCATATTATAAGAATTGCATAATCATTTGAGTCAATAACGGTCGTTTTGTCAATATCTGGTACTCATGTAAATAATGAACTTCTTATAATTACAGTTTGTCCATGTGGTTAGAAATACATTATCTATAAAATTATATTCATGATTTAGATATCATATATATCATATATATCCATTACAAATATGTATTTAAAATATTACATAACTTTTGAGATATGAAATGAAATGCATTGTTCATGGAGACGGTAAGCCATGCACGTATGAACACTAATTTCATTTCTATTTCATATTCAAAGGAATTAAAACATAATAATAAATAGGAGTATTATAATTATAGTATATTATCATATATAATTCCATTAACTCCATCCTTTATATATTCTACCTATGGTATGAATGAGTCATATCACTTTTAGGGGGTGGTAGTCCATAAATCGTCAAATGAAATTATAATATTTACCCATTATGGAAACCATGAAGGTATGATATAAATAAAAATTAAATAATTATAAGGAAAATAAAAATATAATTTTTATCATATATAAATACATTGTCATCATAACGGCCACCATGAGAGGTGGTAGAAGATATTGAACAATCATCGTTTCACGAGGCAGTAGTTCGTTTTCCACCGAAACAGTATGTTTGTATGCATAATATGGAGGTGTGTGGATGCATAGTTCCGATACTTATAATAAAACTTCCTAGTATATTGAATATATTGGTGTTATTATAAAAACATGGAATAAGGAGCTTTTAGAAGGCTGGAGAAGGAAAATAAAAGAAAAGAACTTGAGAGAAGACGTTAACATTAAATAGGGTAACTCACTTTGGTTTGAACCAAAAAGATTTTATGAAGTTCCTTATACAAAAGGTAACAATTCTAAGTGTAATATAGGTATGTTGGGAGATTATTTGGGTGGATGTTGGATGATCCAATGGGGCTTGAGAGGCGTGAGTAAGGGTTATAGGTGATGGATTTTTATAAGGGGTGGAGGGGGTCTTTAGGAATGTTTAAAAATATTATTTTATTATAAACTAAATTCCAGTTTCAAAATGTCCCAAACTTATCTTATTCGATTATAAGATGAATATTATTCTAAATACTCTCAAGCAATAGTTTTTAGACATGTTATATTATCAAATTTAACCTTATCATTTTTCTTTAACCCTTAGTTAAATAATTTAATTCTTACCATGTCTTCTTGTATATTCATTCTATATGGTTAATATATTTACTATAAATTTCCGTGTGACTCAAAAATAGATCATTAATAAAATTAGTAACATAATATATTTAATTTGGACGAATATTATAATTTTAAGACAATTTTATCATTAAATAAAATGTCAATAGTTTTGGAAACTCATTTTTGTCAATTTATAAACTATTCATATACAGACCTATAAAAAAAATCAATAACAACAAGACTATTTCGATAAAACTTCATTAGATAGAAAATAAGAAGTTATAATTATCTCTAAAATTCATGTATGGAATAAAAATTTTAAATACAATTTATTTTAATATTTATAATATCATTTATGTAAAACATTTAATAATGAGGTAATCATTACATCATCAATGTGTCATAAATAAATTTATTTATATGATGTCCAAAAATTATAAATAAAATAACATGATGAAGGAAATAATTTTATCTTTTTATTTTATATTTATAGTTGAAAATATATCTTATAAAACTCATTATTAAAATTTTTTTACTAAGAGATATATGTTTATGTTATTTTTTATTTAACATTAAATTAATTTTTTTAATGTGTCATTTTCAATTACAAGTGGCTCTATGGGGTCCCCAAATCAGCCCAAGGATTCCCATAGTTTAAAATTTATCTTCAAAAAGGGTTAGGACACTTTTTAGGGTAATTATATATTATTATAATTTTAATTGTTACCCTTATTTACTAGATTTACCTTTTAACAACGGGAAACAAAATATTTACTGATGTAAATATTCATAATGTTTAAAAATAAAAGATACATATTTACACAATTTGGACATCCTAATTAGAAATATGGAATCCAATTTTCCAAATTCAAAACACATAATTTTTAGATATTAATTTAAAATTTATTCCCGTTGTCAAAAGAAAAAGCATGTTTTTAAGAAAACAATAACTATCAAAAGATTAACATTTTTTATGTCCAATTTCAAATTTAAATTACATAAAATGACCAAAATTGAATTAAATGGTAAAAATATAATATAATTACTATTTAAAACCAATTAAAAAATATAACCTAACCATATAAATAAATTATATTAAAAGGCAGTTTTGAAGTAAAATGCAATATTTTCACTATTCATTAAAAATGATCATTATTAGAAAAATACCAATATTTTATCCAAAGTAAATTTTGATGACTCAATTAACAAGATTAATTTTATTTTTTCAAATAGAACATATAAATATGACAAAAAATATATTTTAAATTGAATCCCCATCACAAGGAAGCAAATCGACCTTTTAATGAATATTAGAGTATTTGTACTTAAAATTTTATCCATTCACATTTTAAGCATCTAACGTTTATTGGAAAATTTTAAAAACATTTAGAAAACATGTGTAATCATATTATAGATAGTTATATTTATTCCTACCAATAAAATGGCTAGGATTTAACTACCATTTAAAATAATATTAATATATTATTATTTTTCAGTATGACTCATCATTGTGTTCAACATTATATTTCAAAAAAACCTGTTGTTGCATATCGGGTATGCCATCGAACATAGAATCCCTTTAAAGTATAATTAATATTTAAATCACAAATATTAATAACTATGAAAATGTTATATTCTTTATTTACCTGAGATGTTACATCCTTCCCCCTTTTGGGAATTGCGTCCCCACAATTCTATTGACTTCTCAAATAAGAGGGTTTATTTACCCCTTATAGTATTTTCAGATTCCCACATTGCCACTTCAACCATATGAATTTTCCACAAAATATTTACCTAATTAATTACATTATTTCACAACAATTTCTCTCTAAATTCATGAATCTAGACTAGTTGTTCCCCGTAAGAGAGATTTTATTCCAACTGAACTACCTCTGGACTAAGAACATGAGATGGATTTAGCATATAAATTCTCAAAATTGAAACATGAAAAATAATGTGTACCTGGGATATACATGGAGGTAATTCCATTCTGTATGAAACTAATCCAATATTCTCCCATATTTCATATGGTCCAATGAACCTCAGACTCAACATTTCCATCTTATTAAAACAAATCACACTTTTCCATGGAGAAAATTTTACAAAGACATGATCACTTTTCTCAAAAGAAAGATCCTTCATCCGGTTATACGCATAACATTTTTGCATACTCTGATCTATTCTCATTAGGTTATGAATCAACTGAACATTATCTACCATATCATCTACAGATTCTAGTCCCATCTGTTTACTTTAACAACTTCATCCCAAAATTCTAGTGTTCGACACCACATTTCATATAATTCCTAAAATGGGGCCATCTGTATATTGTAATGAAAACTATTATTATAAGAAAATTATACCAAATAAATATGTTCATCCCAACATCCTTGGTAATCCATTAATCTAGCACATTACATAACTTACAATGTATGAATTATTCATTATGACTGCCCATTTGATTGGGGATGAGAAGATGTACTAAAATTTAATTCAGTACCCAACAAAATTTGAAGGCCTTTCCAAAAGCTAAAAGTAAACATGTGATTGTGATCAGATACAATGGATTGGGGAACTCTATGCAACCTGACTTTATCATTAAAATATAATCATGAATGTTAATCTAGAGACAGATTATCTCAAAATAGGAATTAAATAAGAAGATTTAGTCAATCGATCAACAATAACCCAGATTGCATTATTACTTTGAGATGTTTATGGTAATCCCACAATGAAGTCCCTAGATATATTTTCCCATTTCCACTTTTGAACCGGAAATGGCTGAAATATCCCTTTTGGTAACTGCTGCTCTGCTTTAACCTGTTGACTAGTCAAACACTTCACAGTAAAACCAGAAATATCTCATTTCACTCTATACCACCAGTAATTCTCCTGAAAATATTTTTACATCTTAGTACTTCTAGGATAAATTGAAAATGGAGAATTATGAGATTACTATAATAACTCCTTCTTCACCTATGTATCACAAGGAAGAGATAATCTCTTCCCAAATCTTAAAATATAATCATTATCAATGTTAAAATTAGGCAACTTACCCTTCTGAACCAACTAAATATTTTTCTACAACTCAATGTCTTTTTTCTTTGCTTTGTAAATTCTATCTAATAGAGATAATTTCAAAAACACATGAAACAAAATAGTATTATTTTCTACACTAATAACTTCTATTCCAACATTAATCGAATCTTTAATCAATAGATCTTATTTCAAACAAAACATGGTTAATGTAGAATTACTTTTTAGACTCAAATCATTAGCTACATTATATACTTTTCCTAGACAGTAATGAATAATGGAATCATAATCCTTGATTAATTATAGCCATCTCATTTTTCTCTTGTTATATTATTTCTGAGTGAATATATACTTAAAATATTTTTGATAAGTATATATTTCACTCTTTAATCCATAAAAATGATGCCTCTAAATTTCCAATGGAAAAATAGAAGCTAATTCTAAATCATGTGTTGGGTAATTTAACTGATTAAGTTTAAACTGACATGAAGCATAAGAAATTACCTGATAATTTGGTATAAGGACACAACCAAGTACTTTCAATAAAGAATCATTGAATATAACAAATTCACCATTCCTTAGAAGTTAATTCCAAAATAGGATAATTCACCATTCTTCTTTTCATTTACTGAAAACAATAGCCACATTGTTTTATCCAAATGAACACAACACCTTTTCGAGTTAACTTCATCAATGGACTAGATAACTGTGAAAAATTATCAACAAACCTTCTATAATAGCCTTCCAAACCAAGAAAACTACGAATCATGATTATATTCATGGGTATTGACAATTCTTAAACAACTTTTATTTTAACAGGATCAATAGTTTTTTCATATTTAGAAATAATTTGACCTAGGAAATAAAGCCTTTTGTATCTAAAATCCACTCTTACTAAACCTTCCATATAGATTCATTTATTTTAAGGCCTTAAAGACAACCCTTAAATGAATTTCATGATACTATTTTATTTTATAATATACAAAAATATTGTCTATAAACACAACCTCCATTTATCACCTATGTCAATTGATCCATCACTGCAAGAAACTATTCAATTCTAATTTTTATCATCTTAAGATGTTGATTGGGATTGTAATTTCCCTTAGTATACCTTCCCAATATAGCTACATTGTTTCCTCTATGAAAAATGATTCTAAACACAGAATTATCATCAATTAATCAATATGGTAATATGTAAATGCTATATCATTTCACTATTAACATAAATTAATTACTGGATATTAATTTAACAATATCCTAACTCCAATTTTATTCTAAACTGACCTATGATACCATCTATAAGGTCCTAGACTTAAACATTACCTAATCATGAATTAAGTTAATAATTCAAATTGAGTATCTATTCCGATTTAGAGTTTTAGAGAATTAGGCCATAACTATTACATTACATCTCAAAAATTAAATAGTAGACACTCCTACTCAGTATCCATATATGATAAAATAAATTCTCTGAAAAAAAATTATATTCCTGATATAAATTTTATTTAATTATTCTTTTCTCTTACCATTCCATATATCGTATAAAAAACATTTCCAAAAACATTGGATGAGCATAAAAATCTTAGTATGGGTTATAAGATTAAGAAAGAACAAATTAGTTCATCGTAAAAAACATAATTTCTTTAACATAAATCCTAAAATAATAAGACTTCTGAATAACACATAGAAATCCTAAATCATAATGGTAACTTTTGTCATCCATTTCATACTTACATTGTAGATTTCATAGCAATGTAAGTAGTTAAGTTGGAATACCCATCACAATATATTATCTAAATCTCTTCGAAAAGATAATAATGTTTACCTCCATTGTCAAGACCCGTCCCGGTGGGGCCCACACCGTGACTCCCCAAGCCCGCCTCCAATAGGCCAGGGGCTGGTGACTAGCACCAAGTAGGCATGTCATTAACATGGGAGGCATTGCCTAAGTACCTGTACACACACACACATATCCAAGCCCAAAAATGCTGAAATTTAAAACACTAAGGAAAAAAATGCATGCATAAAACTAAACCCAACCAACAGAGCATGACGAAAGGTAGAGTATTGTAAAAGTAAACTGGGCCAGAATACAAGCCCACCAAAAACAAGAGTCTGAAAAACTACAAAGTGCAACCTGTATGAACAAAGGTACTAGGAGCGCTGTTCGTAACCGTAGGAACGCCTCGGCCTGTAGGAAAATCAGAAAGCTCGGTCATGTCCTGGTCTGCCCTGGACTCTATCAAAAGGCTGCTTGTCTACACAAGACACCAGACGTGCGGGCAAAGCCCATGTAGGGGTCAGTATAACAATACTCAGAAGAGGACCCTAAAAACCACAAAGCAGTACACAAAGTCAAGGTATAGTCATCTATGCATAATATATGTTTACAGAACATGTAATAAAAACCAGATAGACTCAAAACCCAGGCTCGTGGTCTAGAGACAAGTCACGCAACCACATACCCCAACAAGGGATTCTGTTTGAAGATTCCGTGATGCGCTCATTCCGGGAGAACACACTCCATGAGTCTTATAGTTCTGATGACGTCTGTCTGAGAAGTGATGTTCATCGGGAACCATCACGAGATATAGCTACACTCATTACAGGAGACACACTCTTGAGTGGTAGGGTTACGATGGATATAAGGACTCATTACGGGAGACACAATCCTGAGTGGGAAAGATCTCGTTACACAGATGATGATCACTACCAGGGCCATGGCGGATACCGCGACTCATCCAGAATTCACCTACTAGGTAGAGGAATAACGCCGGGTAAAGTAGGTCACGCCGATGCCTGACTCTACCTAGGGTCTAGAATGGATAGAGGATCTCGATCCGGGCCTCTTGGATGGATTCCTGACTCTATCACAGAAAAGTCCTACTGAAGGGATCATAATACGGCGTGAGGGAATGATGCCTGACCTTCAGGGGAAAATAAGAAGGGGAACTAATCCAAACGAAAGATGTTCAAGGCACGGTGAACAAAAGGACCAAGCCGTTCTCCAAAAAGTACACGACGTGTAGAAATGATACACGCCGTGTTGTCTGACCCCGGGTACTGCCCGTATACAACGGCACGTGTCGGAGGCTGGTCATGTAGAAAACTTTATACACGGTGTGTATTACGGAGTAAACGCCGTTTCTGGGTCACTGGGGCTGGCTCTGTGTACTCTGCCCATGTGCCTGTACACGGTCACCAACCTGTGTACTCCAACCCGTGCAATCTGCACATGGGGTGGCATGCGCTGGTGACCTCGCCTAGCCGGGTGAGGGAGTACACGGTCGTGTACTCCATACCATGTCCATGTATCCCTGGGATACACGCCGAGCTCCGCGTAGCCGCCTCTGCTGATCTTTACACGCTGTGCCGCCTGAAGCCGTGTGGAGCATCCTGTGTCCGTGTACCACCCGAAGAACACGCCGAGCATCGGGGAAGGTCCAACACGACGTGTGACCGGGGTCACATGCCGTGTGATCCTTCTCGGACCCCGAAACCCTAGCCTCTACCATCAGAACAACATGGCGTGTTCTTTGGAAGTACACGTCGTGTATTCTAGAAATTTACAGAAATGTGAACCTGTGCCGTCGCGCCTCCTGTGGTGCTCCGATCAACGATCAGGTCGTCTGATCGCCACGAAACCTTTAGGTTTATGTCACCCCAACACCATGAAGATGTTTCCAACATTTTCGGGCCTTTGATCAGCTCTGAAAACCTGATTGATCTTCCCGCGCGAAGAATGCTCGAAGAACGCCCTTTCCGATCAGGTCCGATTTGTCGTCCGCCATCGTTGCCGCACCTCCACAAGAACGTTTCGATGTCAAACCTTCGGTTTGGGATCATTGCGTCATAGAATGGATGCGCAACGATCCGTTGTTCTTCACCCTGTGAAGAACGCGAAGAACGCGCGGGGAAAAAGGGGGAAGAGATCCAAATAAACAAAATGAGGAACGAACCTCCGCCATCGTTCGTCACGGCATTGATCCGCTCCCGTTAATAGGTTTAAACGGAGTAGAGATTAACATGAATATAAATCATGGATTAATTCCTCGAAATCAACCCAAAGAAAACCCTCCCGCAAGAACGTACGAATCCACGGATTAACTTGTTCGTGGTTGATCCGCGTTCGTCGTTTAAATTCCAATACGGGGAAAAGAAAATCAAAACAACAACACCTACCTTTTGAAAGGATCGATAGTTGACGAAGATTTCATGCTGCCATTGTCGTCTTGATCCTTCAACGTCGGCACAAAGATCCTTGGTTTCGATCCATTGTCGTTCGTCGTCGATAATTGCTCCAACACCTCAGAGATTTGGTAGAGGTTCTTCTCAAGAATTCCCAACGATCAACAATTGGTCAACCCATTAAAAAGGGAAACAAGTTGACATTTAATTACGCGGCATCATTAATGACGTTGACTTTCCATTTTGAAGTTATTATGACGCGTCATTAATTTAGGAAACAGCTGCACCGTCGCCACGCTGCAGCGGATGTTTCCTTAAATGAAATAAAATAAACTTGTTAATTTATTTTGTTTAATTTTACTTAAAATGTCCGAAAATTATCTTATTTCCCTCGACCCATGCCGGTCGAGGTTAGCCTCATTCTCAGGTAAAGTCATCATCCCTGACGCAACAGTGTGCTTAGATATTTAATTCGGGCATCCGTTTGGAAACTGTCACAACCGCACACAAGTGTCGACTCACTTAACTAAAAAAAGTTCAAACCACCATTCCGGGCTCACTGGACCTTGGAATGATGTGCCGTCTTCACACCCGGTCTCTAAATAATTCCATATAATATTTAAAAATAATAAATGGAAAATCCAAGACAATAAATTCTCCCCACCTTGGGGCTTTACGTCCCCAAAAAGCCAAAACAAATGCTACTCAAAAAGATGAGGGTACTGGGCACGGATCTGGGCCTCCCGCTCCCACGTGCTCTCCTGAAGATTCATGTGCTACCACCGAATGCACACTAAGGGAATCGATCTCCCACGAAGGATCCTCTCCTGCCGATCCTAGATCTCCACTGGGTACTCAGCAAAGGTCACTCCATCCTCGATGTCCAGCTCGCCCCAGTCGATGACGTGCGATGGGTCATGCATGTACCTCCTTAGCTGCGACACGTGGAAGACATCATGTACCAGATGCAACTGTGGCGGTAGAGCCAGGCGGTACGCCACCTCGCCAACTCTTCCTAGGATCTGGAAAGGTCCGATGAACCTCAGAGATAGATTGTCGCATCTGCCAAGTCTCCGCAACCCACGTCGAGGTGAGACCCAAAGAAAAACGTGGTCTCCCTCCTTGAACTCCAGAGGCCTCCGTCATCTATCAGCATAAGACTTATTCCGACTCTGTGTTGTCTTCATCCGCTCCCGGATGATCTGAACCTTCTCTGTGATAGCTCGCACTAACTCTGGACCCATGAGTGTTGACTCTCTGGGGTCGGTCCAGCAAAGCGGTGACCGGAAAGGTCTCTCATACGAGGCCTCGAACGGCGCCATACCAATGGTGGAGTGGTAGCTGTTGTTGTACGCAAACTCCACCAGTGGTAGGTGGTCCTCCCAGCTACGACCAAAGTCCAAGATACTGGCCCGCAACATATCCTCCAGAACCTGAATGTTCCTCTCTGTTTTCCATCTGTCTGGGGATGAAACGTTGTGCTCAAGCGTAGCTGAGTCCCAAAAGCCTCCAGCAACCCCTTCCACAACCGGGATGTGAAGCGGGCGTCTCGATCTGAGACTATAGTCGATGGGACTCCATGAAGCTGAACTATCTCTTGTACGTAGAGGCGTCACAAAATTTCTATGAAACTCTACTCCTTGATAGCTAGGAAGTGGGCCGACTTGGTGAGTCGGTCAACGATCACCCAGATGGAATCGTGCCCCTTCGACGTCTGTGGTAAGCCTATCATGAAGTTCATCGATACTCCATCCCACTTCCACTCTAGAACTTCCAAGGGGTGATCTAACCCTGATGGAACCTGGTGCTCAGCCTTCACCTGCTAGCATGTGAGGCATCGAGAAATGAACTCTACTACTACCTTCTTCATGCCTAACCACCAAAACTATCGTCGGAGATCCTGGTACATCTTTGCCACTCCAGGATTTGCTGCCAAAGGGGATGTATGAAACTCCCTCAGGACCTCCTCCTGGAACGCCACTGGTACAACGGTGCATCCTCTAAAAAGAAGTACGTGCTCCCCATCTTGAGAAAATCCATCAGGAGCATGTCCTGTGGTTAACTGAGCACGTAAAGCCACACAGTCGACATCCCCAAGTTGTGCCTCCCTAACTCGTTGTAACAGTGGAGGGGTGACAACCATCGACTGTATGTAATCTTTGACCTCACCATCCAAGAAGGATAACTGCAATGCGGCTAACTATTGTGTCGCCTCACTCAACAGCTGTGAGCTCGACCTTCTGCTAAGAGCGTCTGCCACCTTGTTCCCCTTCCCAGGAATATAGATGATCTTGAAGTCATAGTCCTGGAAGAACTCAAGCCAATGCCTTGGCCTCAAATTCAGATCCTTCTATGAGAAGATGTACTTGAGGCTCTTGTGGTCAGAGTAGACAATGAACCGCTCTCCCATAAGGTAGTGTCGCCACATCTTCAGTGCGAAGACTACCAATGCTAACTCGAGATCATGGGACTCATAGTTCTGCTCATGCGGCCTAAGCCGGTGCGAACCATAAGAAATAACCGCGTGTCACTACATCAGGACACAGTCGTGCCCGGTCCCTGATGCGTCGCAGAAAACTATGTACTCGACACCCTCCTCCGGCAATCTGAAGACTGGGGCACTCGTCAAACTCTGTCCTAGCTCCTCAAAAGCCTGCTGGCACTTTTCTGTCCACACAAAGGGTTTCCCCTTCTTGGTCAAGGCCATCATCGGTGCTGATATCCGGGAGAAATCATGGATGAATCTCCGGTAATATCCTGCCAACCTAAGGAATCTTCGCACCTCTGTCATGCTCCGTGGTGGCTCCCATGCTAACACAGCCTCCACCTTGGCTGGGTCCACAGCTACTCCATCTACTGAGATGACATGTCCCAGAAAGTGGACCTCCTGAATCCAGAACTGGCACTTCGAGAGCTTTCCATAAAGATGTTTCTCTCGGAGTATGTCCAGAACCATCCACAGGTGTCTCGCGTGCTCCTCCTCTGACGCCGAGTACACAAGGATGTCGTCAATGAAGACCACTACAAACCGGTCCATGTACGGCTGGAAGAACCGGTTCATCAACTCCATGAACACTGCGGGGGCATTCGTCACCCCAAAGGGCATCACCAAGTTCTCATAGTGACCGTAGAGACATCTTAAATCCGTCTTCGGTATATCCTCATCCTGCGCTCGTAGCTGGTGATAGCCTGATCAAAGATCAACCTTCAAGAACCACTAAGCCCCACTTAGCTGATCGAAGAGGTCATCAATTCTTGGCAGTGGATACTTTTTCTTCACCGTCACTTGGTTCAGGCGCTAGTAATCCTCGCACAACCTCAGACTCCCATCTGCCTTCTTGGAAAACAAGACTGGGGCCGCCCAGGGTGAAACGCTGGGTCTCATGAAACCCTTGCTCTGCAAATCATCCAACCGCACCCTCAGCTAGCGGTCTCTACGGGATCCATATGATCATCCGATGAGGAAATCGATGTCGTCCCGGGGTGTAAGTCGATGTAGAAGTCAATTTCCCGGTGGGGAGGTAACCCTGAAACATCTTTCGGAAAGACTTCCTCATACTCTGCCACCACTGCTGGGAACTGAGAGCTCACAATATCTACTACTCCGAGGGTAAGGCTAGCCAACTCATGAGTGATCGGCTGCCCACTCTTATGCATGAGCCCACTTTGTGCTACCTAGGTTTCCTTTTCTCCGACAAAGGAAAACCTTGTTCCACCATGGCGGACACACCGCACTCTTCACCTAAAACAGTCAATATGGGAATGGACTGAAGATAACCAATCCATACCGAGAATGACGTCGTTGGGCCTCGACGCTACCACCAAGAGGTTCCAACCGAAACTCTCACCTACAATGGTAAGATCACACTGTCTACAAAGGTTCGTGATTGTCGATTCTCCTCCCATAGGTGTCTCCAAGCGTAAGGATCGAGTCAACGGTTCTACCAGAATCTCGAGGTTTTGTACAAGACATGTGGCTATAAGGGAATGATTGGAACCTGTGTCTATGAGTACGGCAGCTATGGTAGAAAAGACACAGATCGTACCTCGAATAATCCCTGGAGCCCATGGGTCATATGCCTCGACTGCATGCAGCTATCCCCATCCTTGTCCGCCAGCTCCCTGAGCCTGGTGCGGACCTCCTGGGGGTGGTGGTGGAAGTAAGTTGAAGCGTCTGCCACCACCTGCAGCTCTCCCAGCTCCTCTGCCACGTCCGCCGCCTGGCGGATCTGCCTGCTCCATTCTCTGCCTCTGTCTCGGTGGTCCATCCGCCAATTCCCTATCAGCAGCCCGACTTGTCGGGCAATCTCTAGCGAGATGCCCCCAACCGTCGCATGTGTATAATCGATTCTCCCTAGGCTGACTGGATCCATCTTGATAACCCTGGACTGTCAATCCCCTTTACTGGGTCCTCCTACGACGTCTCCCATGTCCAAATCCCAGCGTCTGACGTCGGCTCCCTGCTACCAGTGTCTCCGCACCTGTTTGCCTGCTGCTGACTGCCGGCGACTGTCTCTACTCCGCCAAGAAGCTCTCGATCACCAAGGCCCGCTCGAGCACACCAGCATAGGTCGATATGCATAGAGGCACGACACTAGCTTGGATGTCTCGCCGTAGAACTCGCTCAAAGGTCCGAGCTCTGAAGTATTAATCCCTGACCATATCCATCGAGTACCTGGAAAGGTTGGTGAACCTCGATGAATAGTTAGCCACCGTCATACTGCCCTGCGGGAGCTAAAGAAGCTCTTGGGTGCGCACAGATCTCAGCGTAACTGGAGAGAACTCCTCCCTGAAGAGTCACTCAAACTCCATCCATGAAAGATTCTCCTCTTCGTGAGTCTATGTGGTCAGACTCCACCATCGTTCGGCCTAACCCTGAAGAAGGCTCGCTCCTAGGATCACCATCTAGTCTGATGGTCTCCTCACAAGACGGAAAACTCTGGTCACCGCCTCAAGCTAGTCCTCAGCCGCCTGAGGGCCGGGCTTTCCTTGGAACTTGACGAACCTCTGTCTCTAAAACTCATGGAGCGCACTAAGCCTGCGCTCCTCGCCATTAGGTACTGTAGGTACCACTGGCTGCTCCACCGGTGGTTGTATAGCAGGTGCACCACCTAGTGGCAACGCCTGGTGAACTGGTCCCTGTATCAAAGCCTCGTCACTGAGGGCGTCATCCTCGTGATCGTGCTACTGAATCCTAGTGGGTACGCATTGCGGAGGCATCCTGTAAAGAAAAAAGATGTGTCACGGTCAATGAGTACATCTGGATAGCTGACACCAAGGATATGGAAGACACAACCCATTCCTATATGATGCATGTACCTTTTATTTCCCCGCAACCAGTGTTTTCGTGAACCAGGTCAAAAATCAGGTTATCAGAGTCCTGGTGTATAGATACGTCGGCCGTCGCACCAACACTGGAGTCTCTGGCCGGAAAGCCGATCCTGAAACACTCAAACTGTTGCCCCAACCAAACTCATAGACTCATGGTCCTAAGGTAGAACCGACCACCTCTGATACCACTCTGTCACGACCCGTCTCGGTGGAGCCCGCGTCGTGACTCCCCAAGCCCGCATCCAATAAGCCAGGGGCTGGTGAATAGCACCGAGTAGGCATGTCACTAACATGGGAGGCATTGCCTAAGTACCTGTACACACACACACATCTCCAAGCCCACAAATCCTGAAATGTAAAACACTGAGGAACAAAAATTCATGCATACAACTAAACCCAACCAATAGAGCATGATGAAAGGTAGAGTACTGTAAAAGTAAACTGGGCCAGAATACAAGACCACCAAAAACAAGAGTCTGAAAAATAGCAAAGTCCAACCTGTAAGCACAAAGGTACTGGGACTACTGCTCGTAGCCGTAGGAACAGCTCGACCTGTATGAAACTCAGAAAGCTCGGACTTGTCCTAGTCCGCGCTGGACTCTGTCAAAAGGCTGCTCGTCTGCACAAGACACCAGACGTGCGGGCAAAGCCCGTGTAGGGGTGAGTATAACAATACTCAGTAGAGGACCCCGAAAACCAGAAAGTAGTACAAAAAGTAAAGGTATAGTCATCTATGCATAATATATGTTTACAGAACATATAAAAAAACCCAGATAGACTCAAAACCCAGGTCCATGCTCTAGAGACAAGTCACGCAACCTTATTCCCCCGCAAGGGATTCCGTTTGAAGATTCTGTGATGCACTCATTCCTGGAGAACACACTCCATGAGTCTTATAGTTCTGATGACGTCCGTCCAAGAAGTGATGTTCGTCGGGAACCGTCACGAGATATAACTACACTCATTACAGGAGACACACTCCTAAGTGGAAGGGTTACGATAGATAGAAGCACTCATTATGGGAGACACACTCTTGAGTGGGAAAGATCTTGATACACAGATGAGGATCACTGCCAGGGCCATGGAGGATACCGCGACTCATCCGGAATTCACCTGCTAGGTAGAGGATCAACGCCCGGTAAAGTTGGTCACGCCGATTCCTGACTCTACCTATGGTCTAGAATGGATAGAGGATCTCGATACGGGCCTCTCGGATGGATGCCTGACTCTATCACAGAAAAGTCCTGCTGAAGGTATCATAATCCAGCATGAGGGAATGATTCCTGACCTTCAGGGGAAAAGAATAAGGGGCACTAATCCAAACGAAAGATGTTGAAGGCACGGTGAACAAAAGGACCAAGCCGTTCTCCAAAAAGTACACAGCGTGTAGAAATGATACAGGTCGTGTTGTCTGACCCCAGGTACTGCCTGTGTACAACGGCCCATGTCGGAGGTTGGCCATGTAGAAAAATTTATACACAACGTGTAGTACGGAGTACATGCCGTTTCTGGTTCACTGTGGCTGGCTTCGTGTACTCTGGCCATGTGCCCGTACACGGTCACCAACCCGTGTACTCCAACCCATGCAATCTGCACATGGGGTGACCTGCGCTGGTGACCTCGTCTGGCTGGGTGAGGTAGTACACGGTCGTGTACTCCATCCCATGTCTATGTATCCCCAGGATACAGGCCGATCTCTGCGTAGCCGCCTCTGCCGAGCTGTACACAACGTGCCGCCTGAAGCCGTGTACTGCATCCCGTGTCTGTGTACCACCCGAAGTACACGCCAAGCTTCGGGGAAGTTCCAAAACGCCGTGTGACTGGGGTCACACGCCGTGTGATCCACCTATGACCCCAAAACCCCATCCACCACCATCAGAACTACATGGCGTGTTCTTCGGAAGTACACACCGTGTATTCTGGAAATTTCCAGAAATGCGGACCTCCACTGTCACGCCTCCCGTGGTGCCCCGATCATTGATCTGGCTGTTCGATCGCCAAAAAACCTTCAGTTTTTGGTTTCCCTAACACCATGAAGTTGTTTCCGATGTTTTCAGGCCTCCGATCGGCTCCGAAAACATGATTGATCTTCTAGCGCGAAGAATGCTTGAAGAACGCCCTTTCCGATCTGGTCCGATTTGTCGTCCACCATCGTCGCTGCACCACTACAAGAACGTTGTGATGTCGAACCTTCAGTTCGGGACCGTTGTGTCATAGAACGGATGCGCAACGATCTGTTGTTCGTCACCCCGCGAAAAATGCAAAGAACGCGCGGGGAAAAAGGAGGAAGAGATCCAAATAAACAAATTGAGGAATGAACCTCCGTCGTCGTTCATCACGGCCTTTATCCACTACCGTTAATATGTTTAAATGGAGAAGAGATCAACATGAATATAAAGCATGGATTAATTCCCCAAAATCATCCAAAAGAAAACCCTCCTGCAAAAACGTACGAATCTGCGGATCAACTTGTTCGTGGTTGATCCGCGTTCGTCGCTTAAATTATTATACGGGGAAAAGAAAATCAAAACAAAAACCCCTACCTTATGAAAGGAATGATCATTGACGAAGGATCCATGCTGCCGTTGTCGTCGTGATCCTTCAACGCTGGCGCAAAGATCCTTGGTTTCGATCCATTGTCATTCGTCGTCGAGAATTGCTCTAACACCTCGCGGATTTGGCAGAGGTTCTTCTCAAGCATTGCCAACGATCAACAATTGGTTAACCCATTAAAAAGGGAAACAAGTTGACATTTAATTATATGGCAGCATTAATGACGTTGACTTTCCATTTTGAAGTTATTATGACTCGTCATTAATTTAGGAAATAGCTACACCGTCGCCACGCTGCAGCGGATGTCTCTTTAAATGAAATAAAATAAACTGGTTAATTTATTTTATTTTATTTTACTTAAAACGTCCGAAAATTAACTTCTTTCCCTCGACCCGCGCCGGTCGAGGTTAGCCTCGTTCTCATGTAAAGTCTTCGTCCTGGATGCAATGGTGAACTTAGATTTTTAATCCGAGCATCCTCATGGAAACTGCCACAACCGTGCACAAGTGCCGACACACTTAACTAAAAAAAGTTCAAACCACCATTCCGGGATCACTGGACGTCGGAATGATGTGCCGTCTTCGAGCCCGGTCTCGAAATAATTCCATATAATATTTAAAAATAATAAACGGAAAATCTGAGACATTACATCCATCATGTTACCCAATGCACTCGAGATCTATCTCAAGATCACCCACCCTATTATTATCATGGAAACACCCGTATACGCAAACAATGCCCAAGAACCATAACATATTCATTGCACATAAAACAAACATAAAGGAAAGATAACATTTCCACATTTCAATCATAATATATCATTTCACGATATTGAAATAATCCCTGATTTCTCAAAACCATTTTCAATACCAAAATACGTAAAAAGGGTATATGGTATTTATATTCCTTTTTAAAACATTACTTCTTTTTAATAAAGCCAAATATTAAACGATTCTCACAGCGGCAGAATGATTGATGTCACCACATAAGTTGAAAACAAACATTCCTTGTGTCTTTTAGTAAAATGATATGTATAAAAAATATTCCCTTTGAATGAAATGAAAATTAAAATAGGTTTATACACCGTATAAAATAATGTTGTGTAAAAATCAAAATATGCCTCAATGAAAGGTGATTGAGACGATGCCCCTTACAAAGACCATTTTTTAAATAAAATTTATCAATTATGTGTATTCATTATAAGTAAATATATGTAATGTATAAATTATTTATAATATATAAAAAATAATTTCTCAAATAACCAAATCATGAAATATTCAAGAAGTAGAAGATTAACCCAAAGAATGGGAATTGGGTTTAGAAGTTCCCTTACCTCATGTCCGATGTGACTCGTTCATTCATTAATCTCTAGAATAATGAACTACAGTTAATTAATACTTTCTTCAAATCATTTTTCAAGTTTATTATTCATTTTATATCTCTTATTACCATGTTATAAACATTACATATTTATTTGAGTTAATAACGGTTGTTTTGTCGGTATTTTGTACTCGAGTCAAAAATGAACTTCTTATAATATCATGTTGTCCTTGGGGTAAAATGTCCATTACCTCCCGAATGATATTCAGGATTTTTATATCATATATATCATATATATCCCATATATATGTGTATTTATAATATTACATAGCATTTGGTGATAAAAATGAAATGCACTGTTCATGGAGACGGTAAGATGTACATGCGCGTGAATACTACTTTCATTTGAATTTCATATTCCATGGAATGAAAAATTAATTATACATTGGTATATTATAATTCAAGTATAATATCATATATAATTTCATTAATTCCATCCTTTATACATTCCACATATGGTATGAATGAGTCATATCACTTTGAGGTGGCGGTAGTCTGCACATCCTCAAATGAAATTATCATATTTACCCATTATGGAGTCCATGAAGCTATACTATAAATTAAAATACATAAGTATTGAGACAATATAAATATAATATATTTATCTCAAATAAATATTGTTTCATCATAATGACCACCATAAGAGGTTGTAAGAGATAATCGAACAATCATCGTTTCATGAAGTAGTAGTTCACCGTCCACAGAAATAGTACGTTCGTATCCATTAGATAGAGGTGTGTAAATGTGTAGTTTGAATCCATCTCCTAAAAAACCCTAGTATATTTAATTTAATTGTGTTTTTATAAAATAATGTAATAAGGAGAGTTTGGTGTGTTGGAAATGGAAAATAAAATAAAAGAACTTGACAATAGAAATTACATTAAAATCGGGAAACTCCCTTCGGTTTGAACCAAAATGAATTATTTATGTGACTTATTCCTAAGGTAAGGATTCTATAAGGAAGATAGGTATGGTGGGATCTTATTTGTGTAGATTTTGGATGCTCCATGGGGGCTTTACAAGTGTGGGTAATGGTTAGATGTGGTGGATTTTTATAAGGGGGAGGAGGGGCTCTTTAGGAATGTTTGAAAATATTATTTTATTATAAATTATATATCAGTTTCAAAAGGTTCCAAAATTATTAAATTCTAAGATAAAATGGATATTATTTTAAATCCTCTCAAGTAATAGGTTTCAGAAATGTTTTGTTTTCAAATTTAACTTTATCATTTTTCATTAACCCTTAGTTAAATAATTTGTCTCAAACCATGTTTTCTTGTATATTCAAACTATATGGTTAATATATTTACTATAAGATGACACGAGACTGAAAAATGGATCATTAATTTCATTAATAACATTATCTATGTCATTTGGCTGAAGTAATGGTTTTAGGACTATTTTATCATTTAATAAAATATTAATTGTTTCAAAAACTCAATTATGTGAATTTATTAACTATTCATATCCGGACATTTAACAAGACCATAAAAACTTTATTATTTAAAAAAACATAATTACAAAAAATATAAAAAGTTATAATTATCTATAAGATTAGGTTGTGTCATAAAATGTTTTAAAAATTTATTTTAATATTTATAATCTCATTTATTTAAAACATTCAATAATGATGTAATCATTACATCATCATTGAGTCATAAATAAATTTATTTATATGATGTCTAAAAATTATAATTAAAATATCATGATTTATGAAATCCATTTATCTTTATAATTATTTTTTATTGTCTAATATATCACTTATATAACTCATTATAATTTTTTTACGAGGGTATATATGTTTATGTTATATTTTCTTTAACATTAAATTAATTTTTATAAAGTGCCATTTCCACTTAAATGTGGCTCCATGGGGTCCCACAATTGACCCAAGTATGTCCATCGTGGGAAATGTATCACCTAAAAAATTCAGTAAACATTTTAGTGTAATTTAATATTTTTATAACACAATTTTATTACCCTTATTTACCAGATTTACCTTTTGAACTATGGTAAAAAATATATTTACTAAAGATAGTATTCTTAATTTATAAAAATAAAAGTTACCTATTTAAATAATTTGGACCTCCTGTTTAAAAATATGGAATCCATCTTTCCCAATTCAAAACATATATGTTTCTGAAAATAATTTAAAATTAATTCCCATTGTCAAAATAAAAGGCATGTTTGTAAGAAATAATAACTATCAAAAGATTGACATTTGTTTATATCCAATTTCAAGTTTAATTACTTCCAATGAAATAAATTGAATTAAATTGTATACATTTAATCTATTTACACTTTAAAAACAATTAAAAAGAAAATATAACTGTATAAATAAATTAGATTAAAAGGAAGTTTGAATGTAAAATGTAGTATTTTTCATTATTCCTTAAAAAATTAACATTATTAGAAAAATACCAAAATTTCATCATAAGGGAAATTTAATGTCCCTATTCTAAAGAATAAATTTATTTTGTAAAATAAAAAATATTAAAGTGACAAAAACTATATTTAAAAAGGTTTCTCTATTAGAAGGTGGTAAATCGATCTTTTAAAGAATATTAGGGAATTTGTACCTAAAATTGGATTCATTCACATTTTAAGCCTCTAACGTTTATTAGATAAATGTAAAAACATTTAGAAAACATTTTTAATAATATTTTATTTATTTCTATTTATTTCCAAAAATACAATGACTAGGCGTTAACTATCATTTAAAATAATAATATTAGATTATTATTTTTCTGTTCGACTCAACATTGTGTGAAACGTAAGATCTCAAAGAAACACATTGTTGTGTATCGGGTAGGCCATTGAACACAACATCCCTTTAAAGTAAAATTAATATTTAATTCACAAAAAAAAAGATGAAAATGTTATAATCGTTATTTACCTGGGATGTTACAATGTGGTATAGTATTCTTGTAATGCACTATTATAATGCACCAATTGATCCATCTGTTACTATGAATGGAATTAGTTTGGTAAACATTAAATTTCATTTTCTGGTAGGCTTATATTGACATATTATACCAAGTTCACTCTTATGTAACTAAACTAATATGGCCACATGGCCTAAAGTGTGCCTCCCCAAAGGCCAGAGGCCACCTGCTAGTAGCGAGAACCTAGGGTGTACATGTAGAGAGACTATGAAAACATGTATGAGTTGTGCATGATAGAGATAATAGATTACTAAAAAGTATAAGCATAATGAAAAAACATTATGTGGAATTATGAATAAAAACATATGTAATAAATAAATTAATAGATAGATTTAAGCTGTATCATATACAAATTGTATTTCATGTAATGTCTTTAAAAAGGTAAAACATCCCTAAAACATAGAATGTATACAATATAATACATTACTTATGAAATAATAAAAAAGGTAAATAAATCAAGAACACTAAACTTTGGCTTAATTATATACTACCAATCTCCCATCATAATGAATGAAATCATGTTTCGTTCCAAAGAGTTATGATTCCCCTTGTCAACACATGAAATCATATAATCTTCTTAGGTACTAATGGTGGCCTAGATCATATGTGGGATAAATTCCAATAGGGAACCAACAATGGTTCCTATAGAATATATTCTTTGAATATAAATTGAACAATGTGAAGGAATGTATAAAGGTAGTTATAAGGTATGTGTAACAGCCCGAGATTTTATGAAAAATATTCTTTTTAATTTTATTAATGTCTTGTGTTGTACGCTACACCAAAATGAGCTTGCACAACACGAATCTGTGACTTGCCTTGCATTACACGCAATCGCAACCTTCCTCGATAGCGTGTGTAGTACGCAATACTGAGTTTCACGAAACAACGATATGCTATTAAAATATTATTAAAACTAGCCGTTATGAATAGTAATAACCACTTTTTAAATTTTAGAAATTTTAGCACTCAAAATGGACTTCATTTTTGGATTCGGAGTATCGAATTTAGCCTAAGGTGAAATTTTGGTACTTTTCGGATAACTTTCATATTCTGATGAATAGTGAAAATTACTAAATTATAATTAAAAACAACTTTTTTAATCGAAATAATTAATAGTGATAAATTATTAATTTGAGTGGTTTTAAAGTATATTTAGAATATATTTTTACAATTTAATACAATGTTGTTCATTGAATGTAATTTCACATTTAAAACAGACATAATCAAGTGTCAATCTTTTGATAGATATTGTTTCTTAAAAACACGCTATTTGTTTTAACAGCGGGATTTAATTATAAAATTAATTAATGCAACTTCTATGTTATGAATTTGGTAAAATAGACTTCATTTTTGAATTCGGAATATGAAATATAGCTTAGGATGAAATTTTTGCATTTTTCTGACAAACATCAATTTTTGATGAGTAGTGAAACTACTAAGTGGTAGTTAAAAAAACTGAATTTTTCATAAAACTTAATTTTACCGCTTCTGTGAATGGAATTTCAAAAATCCGAGAGACACGGTTGATGTCAGTAAGTAAAATGTGGTTCAATGAGATGAAAATAATTTTTGGTGAATAGTAACATTTTACTTTTATTTACCACGGTTAAAAGTAAATAGGGTAATTAAGGGTAAGAATGATATTAATATTACCCTAACACATGTCCTAATTATATTGGACAAGTGTATCTCGACCAAAAACAACCTTAAGTGTAAAATAGTATCATTTAGGACCACTTGGATTAGATTAGGACATTTATTATTATTTAATTCAAAGAAGAGTTAAAAGAGTTAAAATCAATGTATATTTACTAAAACATTTTTAATATAGGGTTTTACATAAGATAAATTCGATTGTAAATATTCATTAGAAAGATAAAAAGATTTCCTACATTATGGTATTTTATTTGTAATTTTTAGACATCAAATAATTTAATTTATTTATGACACAAAGATGATGCAGTAATTATCTTATTAATGAAATATTGACATAATTGATTTATAAATACCAAAATAAATGTAATTTAAGACTTTTTATAAATTCCACTAATTTTCTAGGTTACTATGATATATTAGTGTTGATTTAATAAACTTGTTTCGAACATATAATTCTGTTATGACTTTCACAAAAATCATATATCAAATAGTGTCAAAATTGACACAAAATAGTTTTTAAATCAAATATTATATTATTAATTGTTATTTTATTCCTAAAAATATTAGGTTCGGCCGAATGACTTAGATAAGGATATATATATTAATAATAAACAATTTTGGGTTCGTTTGGCATGTTATAGTAAGTGTATTAACCATATAGTGTAAGAAAACAAAAAGACACGGTAAAAGTTATGTTATTTAACTTAGAGTTAAATCTAATTGATAAGGTTAAAATAATAACCTAAACTTGTCTAGATCCTATTGGTTGATAGGATTTAGACCCATCCCCACTTTAGCTTTGAAATAAGACCCTTTGGAACCATTATAAACCGATTTTGACTTTAATATAAAATAATATTTTGAGATATTCCTAAGGTGCCCCTCTCCTCCCTTATAAAAGGACACCTCCTCCCCCTCCTCCTCACACCAATTTGAGCACTCAAGCTCTGCCAACCCCTGCCATGTTCTCCTCTCCACTTCCCTAGAATAATCCTAGAGGTCCTGGTCTTCTTCAAAGACCAATCTTAGTTCCCTAAGTGGAGGATTCAAAGAAGCGTTCCAAAGAAGAGGTAATATCCATTACCGATCTTTTCAATTTATTTCTTCTTCAACTTCTTCTTATTTAGTTGTTTCATGATAAAGTAATAACATCATTATTTCTTATATACTGATATGTTATTATAAATATGAAACAACTCTAATTAACCTTCTATACATCCTACGGAAAAAGGAAATCACCGCGCGTGCGTACGTACGGAATACCGTCTCCACGCCGTGGTGTAATCTATTTTCCGCCACCACCTTAATTGGATGGGTATAAAGGTATAATGAGTAACTATATATGATTATTATAAAGTGATATTGATACTGAAATAGTATACATACACTTCAACACAATTTCACGACCATGGGAACGATATCATCGCTCGTGCGTACGTACGGACTACCGTCTCCACGACGCGATGAGATTCATTCTCAATGATTAACCATTCATGAATGATTATAAAGTATATATAATAAGTACTAATGAAATATATGACCTAATAATGATACTGGAATTATTTATATTTATATTTATGTCATCTACTTAATTCCATTCAATTCAATAAGGAAACTAAAACAGCGTTCATGCGTACGTACGGACTACCGTCTCCATGAACGGTGTATTTCTTTCCATTTACTGATTTATTATATATGTGTATTATGAATATATATATATATATAAATAATGTTTTATATTCTGGAATTAATTAATCATGATCTAAGTAATCATATGAATAATTACAAGTTAAAAACACGAACGACAAATGAGACGATTTTACCCAAAACGCTACTTTAACATGAATTTACAAAAGAACGGGTAATATAAAGTCATAAGTGGACCATATATGATATAATAACAATGAATATGATTCTGGAATAAGTCAATAACATGATTTAAATCATTATACAGGATTTTCGGACACTTACAAAGCAAGTAGGACCTAAGGTAAGGGAAATATCACAATCTCATTTTTATCCGAGATTGCTTATACGTTGGTATTTACTGGGGTGTATTTTATCATCCACATCCATGTTCCCTTAATATTTAATATTATTTCCATCCACCTACAATTGTTTAAAACCTATTTTACCCTTTGGTGAGTTTTTATTAAAAGATATGAAAGGAATCTTTTGTCGTTTTTCGTACGAGGTACTTTTTGAATTTTTTTGACAAAAGTACGAAGAATGTTTTTTTTACTTATACGGCATGAATGGATTTTTAAAACATTATTTCCATAAAGATTCCTTTACAAATATTCAAGTTTATTTTTAATCAACTTCTTTTAGTCTAGAATTTTATGACATTGTAAGAAAGGAAAAGTGTTTTGGAAGTCGAAAGGATATTTTCCTCAAGAATGGAGTTCAAATGTTTTATCAAAATTATTTTCCATCTAAGATAATATAGGGTTCTGTTTTTATCCCTATTATTACATTGATTTGATTATGTTGTGAGGGAATTATTTTTATTAAGTCATTTACCTTATATGGTTTGTTTTATGATGTCATGATGTTTCGAGAATCTCATTTTTGTTACATGTGTTATGGGATGATGTATGATTTATGATTATGTGGCACACATAAGAAAGAATTCATTATAAGATGGGTGGGACCTATATCTACCTCCAATGAATTGGGTAAAGATTTCATATCTCATGAGATAGACATGGCTGGAATGGTAGGTTATACTGGTTCAGTGAAACAGGACTGAAACGAGGTTGACTCGATTCAGAAAGGGACTTTGTCCACTAAGATAGTCTTGGCAATGAGTCATGACTAACAAGAAATGATTTTCCATGATTATGTGTGCATTCCACAAAGTTTCAAGTTTCATTTTATGATTATGGGGATCTCATTTTCACTTCTATGATTTGTTCCGTGTTAATATATTATGATCTCTTTTGCAGGTTATGATTTTCAAAAAGATATGATATGATTTTTATTTCCTTTATTTTCCCTTGCTGAGCATTTGAGCTCACCCTTTTATGTTTTCTTTTCCCCAGGATATAAAGAAAGGTTTTAGGTAAAAAAATGGAATATCTTTATGGGAGATATTGAAGATCTTTCACCACGATTAGAAGATTACGTTCCGAGTTTCCAAAGACACTAAACTATTATGATCCTTGTGTGTGTGTTTTTGTTATGTACCAAGTATTCCGCAAAAGTAATGTAATGTCCATGTACGTCATATGACAACCCTGCTTTTTATTACAACTTAAACATGCTTTATTACATAAAACTTCACTTGATACAACAAAGAAGATCTAGAGGTTTAGTGTCTTTGGGGCTTAGGATCATTACATAAAAACTTTAAACTTGCAATACAACATCCTTATTGAAAACTTCCTTTACATGACCACTACATTCCTTCGTACTTAGCATTTCATGGGATAACCTGAGGACATGCATAAGAAAAGGGTGAGCTATAAAGCCCAGTAAGGGAGTACACAATGAATAACATGAGGAGTGCAAAACATGTTAGGCAATAGGCATATCAATAGAGCATAAGAGAGACATGAACATAAAGGCATGATAAAGCATGATAATCATAACATGGAAATGTGGCAACAACACTTAACATTGAATTAGCATGAGCCAAGGCTCATTGCACATGGAGCATGAGTAAACCCTCATTGCACTTGAAGCACGAGTAAACCCTCGTTGTACTTGAATTAGCATGAGTCAACACTCATTGCACATGACGTATCATGATACTATACTTTACCCAATGCATTGGAGCGCTATCAGGGCGCACCCTTCTTAAACATTTCATTTCATGCATAAGTGTGCCACATGGATCATAAAACATGGATTCATAAAACATAATCATTTATTCCACGATAAAGGAATGTGGAATTCATACATGAAACTTTACAATAAATAAGTAAACGTGCATAAAGGTGAATACCCTTGATGGAGAAATGGGCATGGTATTCACTACACAATGATATTGGCTTAGAAAATCGGTGTGATTTCGGCAGCATAACGGCATGACATAAGAATTCATAAAAAAGGTTGATGAGAGAGAAAGGGGTTCCTCATCATATTTACATGTAATGGACAGTAAGGAGATCATATATATACATGTCCCACAATAGAAATGGAATTTAGATTCATGATACAAAAGTATTGCTTGAATGTAAAAGAAGAGAGAGAAGTTCCTTTCGGAATTTCGGCATAGTAACGGGTGTACATGGGAGGCATTTAATGAGAGAGAAAGGGGTCTCCCATCATTCAAAAAACAAGAGGGCAGTATGGGAGAGGTGAGAAACCATACCCCAACATTCATAATTGAAATTAAAAGGGCAATACAACTTAAAGAAAATTGACAAAAATGAGAAAGGAAGAAAAACCCTTACTTGGAAGTGTGCTTCCAAAGCCTAGAGAGAGGCTTGTGAGAGGCTTCTTGGGAGCTTGGGGAACCTTGGGAGGATTCTAGAGAGAGTAGGGAAGAGGTTGGACGAACTTCAAGGGCTTTGAGTTAGGAGGAAGTGGGAGCTAGGGTGGGTTTATATAGGAAAGGTGAGAGAATTCTTTATTATTTAGGTTTGGGACCCCTTATATTAAAATAATCCAAACCACAAACCAACCCATGGTATTTGCCCATGGTTTCTGGAAAAGGAAAGAGGAAAACAATATTTTACAAGGCCAAGGTCCGAAATTATTAAAAAATTAGGGTTGCTTATGTGGAGGTGAGTCACACTCCCATGGAAATTAATTTAAAAAGGCAAAGTGTTGAATAAGTCTTGAGGGCTCCATTAATGCTTTGAAAAGTGAGTCAAACAAACCCAAAACCTCATTATTTTAATGATGAAACACATATTGGCCGAACATAAGGATTATGGTATTTTATTACATCACCATTGGGTCATTATGATGTCATAAAACACATTATATATTTAAATGGTATTTAATTTTTACCCAAAAATTTGACTGTCTCAGAAAATTATGAAAAATTCACCGTTGGATAATTTCGACGTCCTGATTCCAAAAATAATATTTATTTTATCTAAATAATTTTCTAAATATGTGAATTTTCACTTTTAAAATAAAAACCGACATTTATAAAAAATTCACGGGTTTTGACAGAAATGGCTTTCAAACCTTAATAAAAATTTTAATTGCATTCATAAAATTATAAGATCATTTATATTTAATAAAAATTAATTTAATATTTATAATAATATTTTATTAAAATATTATTTATTTCAAAAATCCTTTAATTTAATAAAATATAATTCTTAATTAAATAATAACTAAAAACATCATCTGTACTTTAAAAACTAATTACAATGCATCAAAAATGACTAGAAATTATATTCATTATTATATAAAAAAATAATGTACATGAACATGGTGCTACTTATTTGTTACATAACCCCTTAAAATAGCCGCATAAGACCTAAGGGTAAGGTGTGCGATGGTGACAGACTCTTGGGGTTGCTCGGATAACATTGCTTGAGTGGTAATCTCTATCAACTTCCATTTTTCCCGTAGACGATCACGTTCGAGCTTGACTTGATGAAGCTCAGCTTGGGCTTGGTCAAGGGAAAAGCCCAAAGACGCAACCTCCTTTCTGAGCTCCGACAAATGGGCTTCGTAAGGGGCAATTCTACTGGATGAGGCCATGGCTTCCTTTGTCTGAGTAGAAAATTGGTTCGTTAAAGCCTTATATTTAAACTACCCAGATGATCACTGTTCAACGGCTATAAAAGTAACGGTCACAAATCTTAACATTAAACTAAAGAAGTTGACATCTTATAAAAACATTTTTTTTTCATAAAGAAACATTTAACTGGATCAAGAGGGATTTTCCATTAATGAAATTTTTGGGTCGTTACAACATTCCCCCCTTAAGAAATTTCGCCCTCGAAATTTTCCTTTTCCCACACTAAAACAAATGTGGGTAACTTAGCTTCATCATATCCTCCGACTCCCAAGTTGCTTCTTCAAACTTGTGGTTTCTCCACAACACCTTAACGAGGGGCATCATCTTATTTCGTAGAACTTTTTCTCTACGATCCAAGATCTTCACTGGTTGCTCCTCATAAGAAAGATCGTCTTCTAATTGTACCACCTTAGAAGAGAGTACATGTGAAGGGTCTGGTATGTACTTCCTTAAGAGGGATACATGGAAGACATCATGCACCTTGGCCATAGTAGGTGGAAGTGCTAGTCGATAGGCCACAGCCCCAACACAATCAAGAATCTCGAAGGGGCCGATGTACCTTGTACTTAACTTCCCTTTCTTTCCAAACCTCATGACCTTCTTCCACGGAGATATGCGTAAAAACACCATGTCTCTGACTTTAAACTCAAGGTCTCGTCGACGATTATCTGCATAACTCTTCTGTCGACTTTGGGCTGCCTTGATATACTGCTGAATGGTTTTCACCTTCTCTACCATTTCTTCGACCATTTCTGGTCCAAGCAGCTTACGTTCACCGACCTCATCCCAACATGCCGGTGTTCTACACCTTTTCCCATACAGGGCTTCATATGGTGCCATTTGGATGCTCGAGTGGAAACTATTATTATAAGAGAACTCAACTAGAGGAAGATGTTGATCCCATCCTCCTTTAAAGTCCATTGAGCACGCTCTCAACATATCCTCAAGTGTTTGGATAGTCCGCTCGGATTGGCCATCAGTTTGAGGATGATAGGCCGTACTGAAGTTCAGTTCAGTATTCAGAGCATGTTGAAGACTCTTCCAAAACTTAGAGGTAAATCTTGGATCTCGGTCCGACACAATAGATAGTGGTACTCCATGCAACCGTACCACTTCCCTGATATACATCCGTGCCAGTTGATCCAATGAGAAATCCTCTCGAATAGCAATGAAGTGTGCAGTCTTTGTAAGACGATCCACAATAACCCAGATTGCATTGTTGCTTTTGGATGTCCTTGGAAGTCCAGTGACGAAGTCCATGGTGATGTTCTCCCATTTCCATTCTGGTATGGGCAATGGTTGCATCATCCCCTTAGACTTCTGCCTCTATGCCTTCACTTGCTGACACACCAGGCACTTTGATGTATATTCGGCGATCTCCTTCTTCATATTATCCCACCAAAAGTTTTCTCGGAGATCTCGATAAATCTTTGTGCTCCCTGGGTGAATAGAGAAATTTGAACTATGTGCATCATCCAAAAGTTCCTTCTTCAGCTCCGAACTTGATGGGACACATAGTCTTTTCCCAAACCGCACAATTCCTTCTTCATTAACATTAAACTCTGAGGATTTTACCTTTTTGATAGCTTCCACTTTTTCTTGGATTCTCGCATCATCCTTTTGAGCATCTTTTAACCTTTCCAAAAGCGATGGTTGAGCAATCATTTGTGAAAGGATTGATGATGTTCCCTTCTTTATGATTCCCACGTCCATCTTCATCAAGTCTAAGAAGATTGGATCCTTCTCAATTCTCATCATTGATAGAATTGCTGGATCCTTTCTACTTAGGGCATCTGCCACCTTGTTCGCCTTCCCAGGGTGGTAATGTATTGAACAGTCATAATCCTTTATGAGCTCTATCCATATTCTCTGGCGCATATTAAGCTCTTTCTGTGTGAATATATATTTAAGACTCTTGTGGTCAGTATATATCTCACATTTCTCTCCATAGAGATAATGCCGCCAGATTTTCAAGGCAAAGATCACCGCCGCCAACTCCAGATCATGCGTTGGATAGTTTCGCTCATGGATTTTCAACTGTCTTGAGGCATAGGATATCACTTTATCATTCTTCATCAGCACACATCCTAAGCCCTTCTTCGAAGCATCACTGAATACCACAAAAAGCTCCCCACTTGTGGGTAAAGTGAGCACAGGTGCAGTGATAAGCCTCCTTTTCAACTCCTTGAAGCTTTCTTCGCATTCATCACTCCAAGCAAACTTTACTCCCTTTCGAGTTAGCTTGGTAAAAGGGTTGGACAATCGTGAGAAGTTTCTCACAAATCGTCGATAATATCCAGCTAACCCCAAGAAGCTACGGATATCAGTTACCGATGTTGGCCTCGTCCATCCCTCAATTGCATCTGTTTTGGAGGGGTCCACAGATATACCATTGCTTGTGATGATATGGCCCAAGAATGAGACCTCCTTCAACCAGAACTCACACTTGATGTACTTGGCATAGAGCTTCTCCTTGCGCAAAGTCTCCAGTACAGTTCTTAAATGCTCCGCATGGTCCTCCTTGGTTTTGGAGTAAATTAGAATATCATCTATAAAGACTACCACAAATTTATCTAGGTAATCTCTAAAGACTCTATTCATCAAGTCCATGAATATTTCTGGAGCATTGGTGAGTCCAAAAGGCATTACTATGAATTCATAGTGCCCGTACCTTGTACGAAAAGCAGTCTTGGGGATATCTTCCTTCTTCACCCTTACTTGATAATATCCCGACTGTAAGTCGACCTTGGAGAAGTATTGTGCTCCACGCAGCTGATCAAACAAGTCATCGATTCTTGGGAGAGGATACTTGTTCTTTATCGTGATTTTGTTAAGTTCACGATAATCGATGCAAAACCGCATTGACCCATCCTTCTTCTTGACGAAGAGGACTGGTGCACCCCATGGTGATGCACTTGGGCGTATAAACCCTTTATCCAGATTCTCTTGTAGTTGTTTCTTCAGTTCTTCAAGCTCAACCACAGCCATCCTATATGGAGTCTTGGATATTGGTAGCGCCCCAGGTATAAGTTCAATTGAGAACTCAACATCTCTTCTTGGAGGAAGACCAGGAAGTTCCTCGGGAAATACTTCAGTGAATTCCCTCACAATAGGAATTTCTTCAAGGGTGGTTTCTTCCTTGGACTCAATCATCTGAGCCAGATATGCGTGCTCATAAGGCAGTAATATCCATGCTTGAGATGATGGAGCTAAAGGAGATTCATCTTCCTCCTGACACTTGTAAAGAATCGGGGGTCGATTCTCCATATGGATTGTGATTTCCCTCTCCCGAAAATTTATGTTGGCTCTATATAAGGAAAGCCAATCCATGCCGATGATGGACGAAGCGGGGGCCCTGTCGCGCGGCGGCATACGAAACCCTAATCTAGGGTGGAAGAAAGACGGCCGATCTTTCGCCGAAGTGGTTGATGGTGGATCTTCGAGTTCTGCTCTGAGGAAGGAGGAAACTATCTCGCCAAAGGTATTCAAGCACCGAGGGATAACTGCAATTTCTTTCTCGAAAGAGGAGGTAAGCGCTCTTGCCACTGATTTTAATTTTTCCTTGGTCGGGGAATTCTCAAATCATCGTCCCCCGCTTCTGTTCTTGCGCAAGACATTAGAAAGGATTGGATTTGTTGATTTTAGCATTGGATTTTTAAACGCTAGGAATGTGTTGTTTAGATTTTCTTCAGAAGCTGATTTCTACCGTTTCTGGATGCGTGGTTCGTGGTCTTTTGGGAGGGCTACCATGAAAGTTCATAAATGGTCTCCTGATTTTGTGCCAGGTTTTGAGTCTCCCATTGCTCCCATCTGGCTTGCTTTTCCAGATTTGCCGATCCATTTATTTAAGAAGATGTCCCTCTTCTCAATTGCCAAACTATTTGGAACTCCCATTAAATTAGACTATGCCACTTTGAATCTCACTCGGCCTTCAGTTGCTAGAGTTTGCACTGAAATTGACCTTTCTAAAGAGTTTCCTTCTTGCTTCTGGATCCAAAATGGTGAGAGCGGTTTCGTCCAGGATGTGGTTTTTGAAAACCTTCCACCCTTTTGTAAAAAATGCTATAAAGCAGGTCATTCTTATAAAGATTGTGGGAAAGATATCTCTCAAATACATGTGAAGCCAACATGGGTCCAAAAACAGAAACTAAGTATGCAAAACAATCAAACTGTTTCCGTTAAGAATGATGCTCAGGATGCCATGGTTGATTCTGCTGATCCTATAATCTCTAACTTGATGGCTAGAGATAAATTTAAGGATAACCACACTGATGGGAGTCAAGTTGAGGTTCTTTCCATGGCTGTAACAGAGGATGCATCTCTGATTCCAGATCCCAATCAGGCTTCTTTTCAAGATCCGGTTAAGGTGGTCATTGATAAAGGGTGTGACCCCCCTTCCTCAAGTAATAAAGAGGGTCTTGTCCAAAATCAAGATGACACGCATGTTCTAGAAAGGAATGAAGTTGTAGGAGATCTTGAACCCTCTGGTTTAAGGGATAAACCAGATCTGATTGCTGAAACATTCATAAATGAAATGGCAAAAAAAGGTAAGAAACCCCTTGTGGATGAGGATGGGTTTATTACCCCACAATCAAGAAAATCTAGAAGACAAAAGGATTTCTCGATCACTGAGCGCACAATTGTGACCAGATCAATGAATGCTTCCAAGTCTGAAGCAGTTGAGGCTCCTAAGGAAGAACTTCTGGTTGAGGCCTCCAAACCTTTGCATGCAGAGAAAACTCAAGATAATACTTTGGTTGCTGCTTCTAGTACTCAATTGTACTACTTTTCTCAGAATTTTGATGAGCAGGATTTACAAGTATGGATTCATTTTATGGACGGGCAACAAGAAATTGCCCAGAAAGAATTTCAAGAAAAAAAGATATCTCATGCTGAGTTCCTTAGTATAAAAAGATCCATTTCCGAGGAAAAAGAAAAGATGCGTTCCAAATCATCCTAATTCTGGATGGTTTCCTTTCAGTCTCCGGATGTGCTGTTTTAGCCTGTTTTTGGTTGGGGACTACTTCTCCTCTGGTTGCTGATCCAAATCTGCTATGCTTGCAAGCAACTCCTTGTCTGTTGGAACCTGGAAGCTGCTGGATGCTATTATCCTGGTTCTTTGATGCTGTTTTTTTTGTTTGAATGAATTCTTGTTTTCAGATGGATACAAGTAAGGCGTGGTCTGCCCCTTCTTCTCATGAAGGCTGCAAATGTCCTGCCACCTTTGTTGACCCCGGCCAGTGGAACATCACCTTGGAACCTGGAGCTTTCCCAGTTGCTGCACTACTTGGAGTAGGACTGAAAGTCCATTGCCCTGCAGCAGGGCTGCTCTTCATCTTAGAGCTAGTATAATGCTGCATTTTTGGTGTCTTTTTCATTATGGGATGGGTATTAGCTGCTAGCTTGAGGCATGATCTTCCCTCTTGGTGAGTTTGTCGGCATGCAGGGCCCTCTCTTCCTGGAGTTCTGGAGGAGATGGTACTGAAAGTGATGATGAAGGTGGCAGAATTGGTTCTCAAGCAGTAGAACACCTCCTGGATAGGAATTCGGTTGGTGATGGAAATGCTGATAACGGTGATGGGGCATGATGTGGTGCCCAACACTGCTCATTATACAGATTGAGGATCATCCCCTGTAGCTGTTATGAGGAGTTTTTTTTTCTTGAAGTTGATTTGAAGATCTAGTTTGGTAGAGGAAGTTCAAGCCCAAGAGGCCGGTGTGCTCCTTCATTGTTTTTCCATTGGTGGCTTTAAAGTTCTTTTTTCTCTAACTTTCTGCTGGTGTAAGCTCATTACACCTCATGTGTTAACTGTATCTCTTGTTTTATTTAATAAAATTTAGGGTCAGAAGCTTTGCTTCTGACTCGACTTGTCTAAAAAAAAGCCAATCCATGCCAAGAATTGCATCAAATTCCACCAAAGGGAGTATGACGAGGTTCGCCGGGAAATTCAATCCACAGATTATAACAGGGGAGGACTTATACTCATGGGATGCAATGATTGCCCCATTTTCCGTACTCACCTACATCTTTACTTCCATGATTTGTGGTGGTGCAGGGATTGTTCTACTAAACTTTTGAGATATAAAAGAATGCGTAGAACCTGATTCAAAAAGTACGTTCGCTATTCTTGAATGAATAACTAGCGTACCTGTCACCACTTCGTTGTCGGGGTTCACTTCGGTAGAAGTGATGGCAAAAGCTCTTCCTTGCTGTCTTGGAGGTTGTTGATTGCCTCCGATAACCCTTGGATTAGGGCACTGATTCGCAAAATGACCCGGTTCTTTGCATTTGAAGCATTGAACAACGCGTTGAGGTTCGAACGGAGCGTTCCTCCCCTCCGTCGCAGCCGCGGGTCCTTCTTGCTGACAGTTAACAGCTAGGTGCCCTTCTCTTCCACACTTGAAGCATTTTCTTGTCCCCCTAAGGCAATTTCCAGGGTTCTTTTTTCCACACTTTTGGCAAGTGGGGTGCTGGAATTTCTTAGCGCCGTTGGATTTATCCATCGGACCACCAGCATTGAAGTCCACCTTCCGCATCTTGTCCCCATGATACCCCTGTGATTCTACGATCTCCATTTCAACCTTGAGGGCACATCGGACAATTTCCTCATAGCTGTCGAAGTCACGGATTGCTAATGCTTTCCGCAAGCTAGGCTTCAGCCCACCAAAGAAGCGGTCAACCTTGCATTCGGGGGTAACGACAAAGCCGGAAGCGTATCGTGCAAGCCTTGTGAAGTTTGCCTCGTACGCTCCCATAGATTCTTCATCTTTCTGCTTGAGGGAAAGGAAGTCCCTTTCCATCTTAAGACGGAGGGTGCGTGGAAAATAATTATCGAAAAACATCTTCCGGAATACCTTCCATTCCAAAGCCTCGATCTCCTCCTCAGGCTTCGTATTTTTGATCAACGTCCACCATTGATCAGCTTCACCCTCCATACGATAAGACGCCAGGAGAACCTTCTCTTTTTCAGAGCATTGGAGGATGGAGAATATCTTTTCAATGGAGTTGATCCATTGTTCAGCAATCGTGGGATCGGATGATCCACTAAAAGTAGGAGGCCTTTGTCTCATGAAGCTTTCAATAGCGACTTGTTCTTTCTTAGGGGGGGTTGAACATTCCTCTTGACCAGTGTTTCTATTCAAAACTTGAGTTAGCTGAGAGAGAAGCGTGACAAAGTTCGTGATTCCCGCTCCCATTGGATTGGGCATCTCATAAGTACAATCATCACACTGATCTTCACAACGGTTGTTAGCCCGAGTTCTCCTATTACCGGCCATTGGCTGGAATAAAAGGAAAGTTAGGGGTAACACATAAAGGGTAATCCAAAGACAAAAGTTGATGACTTATAAATAAACTTTAATCTCTTTAACTCATGAGTCTATAGGATTCAATCCAGGCTTTTCATGATCTTCCTTCTAACATATATTCTTAGGGGCATTTTTCCCTTAATAAGGGTTCATACTAAGATTTTGAATTTATCAAAACATATCCCCTGGGAGTGTCGTAACCAAGAGTGCAGCAAGGCCCGTTGTCGTGCACCAGTTCCCGTTCGAGTCTAGCTCAAAGCGGTGTTTTTGGGTTTTACCCCTAGGATACATCTGTGCCAGAGCCGCCTCTACCTGCTCGTATCCAGACAGGGATGTATTTGTTTAATAAAACACTTACTTAGTATTTACCAAAACTTAGGGATGTTTTTATTATGCTTAGTCATGTATCTAAGGCTTTACTAGGGTTTCCTAATCCCAAAAATAACTAAACCTATCCTCTGATACCAACTATGACAACCCTGCTTTTTATTACAACTTAAACATGCTTTATTACATAAAACTTCACTTGATACAACAAAGAAGATCGAGAGGTTTAGTGTCTTTGGGGATTAGGATCATTACATAAAAACTTTAAACTTGCAATACAACATCCTTATTGAAAACTTCCTTTACATGACCACTACATTCCTTCGTACTTAGCATTGCATGGGATAACCTGAGGGCATGCATAAGAAAAGGGTGAGCTATAAAGCCCAGTAAGGGAGTACACAATGAATAACATGAGGAGTACAAAACATGTTAGGCAATAGGCATATCAATAGAGCATAAGAGATACATGAACATAAAGGCATGATAAAGCATGATAATCATAACATGGAAATGTGGCAACAACACTTAACATTGAATTAGCATGAGCCAAGGCTCATTGCACATGGAGCATGAGTAAACCCTCATTGCACTTGAAGCACGAGTAAACCCTCGTTGCACTTGAATTAGCATGAGTCAACACTCATTGCACATGACGTATCATGATACTATACTTTACCTAATGCATTGGAGCGCTATCAGGGCGCACCCTTCTTAAACATTTCATTTCATGCATAAGTGTGCCACATGGATCATAAAACATGGATTCATAAAACATAATCATTTATTCCACGATAAAGGAATGTGGAATTCATACATGAAACTTTACAATCAATAAGTAAACGTGCATAAAGGTGAATACCCTTGATGGAGAAATGGGCATGGTATTCACTACACAAGGATATTGGCTTAGAAAATCGGTGTGATTTCGGCAGCGTAACGACATGACATAAGAATTCATAAAAAAGGTTGATGAGAGAGAAAGGGGTTCCTCATCATATTTACATGTAATGGACAGTAAGGAGATCATATATATACATGTCCCAACGATAGAAATGAAATTTAGATTCATGATACAAAAGTATTGCTTGAATGTAAAAGAAGAGAGAGAAGTTCCTTTCGGAATTTCGGCATAGTAACGGGTGTACATGAGAGGCATTTAATGAGAGAGAAAGGGGTCTCCCATCATTCAAACAATAAGAGAGCAGTATGGGAGAGGTGCGAAACCATACCCCAACATTCATAATTGAAATTAAAAGGGCAATACAACTTAATGAAAATTGACAAAAATGAGAAAGGAAGAAAAACCCTTACTTGGAAGTGTGCTTCCAAAGCCTAGAGAGGGGCTTGTGAGAGGCTTCTTGGGAGCTTGGGGCACATTGGGAGGATTCTAGAGAGAGTAGGTCAGAGGTTGGACGAACTTCAAGGGCTTTTAGTGAGGAGGAAGTGGGAGCTTGGGTGGGTTTATATAGGAAAGGTGAGAGAATTCTTTATTATTTAGGTTCGGGACCCCTTATATTAAAATAATCCAAACCACAAACCCTCCCATGGTATTTGCCCATGGTTTCTGGAAAAGGAAAGAGGAAAACAATATTTTACAAGGCCAAGGTCCGAACTTATTAAAAAATTAGGGTTGCTTATGTGGAGGTGAGTCACACTCCCATGGAAATTAATTTAAAAAGGCAAAGTGTTGAATAAGTCTTGAGGGCTCCATTAATGCTTTGAAAAGTGAGTCAAACAAACCCAAAACCTCATTATTTTAATGATAAAACACATATTGGCCGAACATAAGGATTATGGTATTTTATTACATCACCATTGGGTCATTATGATGTCATAAAACACATTATATATTTAAATGGTATTTAATTTTTACCCAAAAATTTGACTGTCTCAGAAAATTATGAAAAATTCACCGTTGGATAATTTCGACGTCCTGATTCCAAAAATAATTTTTATTTTATCTAAATAATTTTCTAAATATGTGAATTTTCACTTTTAAAATAAAAACCGACATTTATAAAAAATTCACGGGTTTTGACAGAAATGGCTTTCAAACCTTAATAAAAATTTTAATTGCATTCATAAAATTATAAGATCATTTATATTTAATAAAAATTAATTTAATATTAATAATAATATTTTATTAAAATATTATTTAATTCAAAAATCCTTTAATTTAATAAAATATAATTCTTAATTAAATAATAACTAAAAACATCATTTGTACTTTAAAAACTAATTACAATGCATCAAAAATGACTAGAAATTATATTCATTATTATATACAAAAATAATGTACATGAACATGGTGCTACTTATTTGTTACATAACCCCTTAAAATAGTCGCATAAGACCTAAGGGTAAGGTGTGCGATGGTGACAGACTCTTGGGGTTGCTCGGATAACATTGCTCGAGTGGTAATCTCTATCAACTTCCATTTTTCCCGTAGACGATCACGTTCGAGCTTGACTTGATGAAGCTCAGCTTGGGCTTGGTCAAGGGCAAAGCCCAAAGACGCCACCTCCTTTCCGAGCTCCGACAAATGGGCTTCGTAAGGGGAAATTCTACTGGATGAGGCCATCGCTTCCTTTGTCTGAGTAGAAAATTGGTTCATTAAAGCCTTATATTTAAACTACCCAGATGATCACTGTTCAACGGCTATAAAAGTAACGGTCACAAATCTTAACGTTAAACTAAATAAGTTGACATCTTATAAAAACATTTTTTTTTCATAAAGAAACATTTAACTGGATCAAGAGGGATTTTCCATTAATGAAATTTTTGGGTCGTTACACGTCAAGCTTCGGGTCTCTACATTTGGTATCAGAGGAAAGGTTTAGTCAACCTTTGGAAACTAGGATGCGAGAACTTTAGTGAGATCCCTAGAGATATTTCTAAGGTATGTCTAGGGATTTCCCTAAGGTTAAGTATACGTATAGGTTATAGTACTAGAACTATGCTAACGATCATAGAATTAAACCTAAGATGTTAGATATTGAAGGTACTCCCCCTTTATTATGTTGTTTTCCCTAGCATGATTTTTGCCTCTCACACTATTCTTTTTGGGTTTTAGACGATGGCTGGAACCCGAAGGAACCGTGTTGATCAATGCAATGGACAATGCAATGATTGCCCTTCTGAACAAACAAATGTTATGGGAGATGGAGTGAAAAATCTTATTGCTATACTTACACAAGCTATGAATCATTCTGGACTTCCAAATGAGCAGATAAGGGAACAATATTATATTGAGTCCTTCATGAGGCAACATCCACCTTCTTTCAGTGGGTCTTCTGATCCACTTGTTGCTGAAAAATGGATCAGTACCACTGAAAAGATATTTTCAGTTCTTCAATGTTCGGAGCATGATACAGTCATTTTAGCAGTATATCGTTTGGAAGGTGAAGCTGATCAATGGTGGAATCTTATCAAGAATATGAGGCAAAGAGATGAAATTGAGTCCATGGAATGGGACGAGTTCAAAAACTTGTTTTTCCGTAAGTACTTCCCTCATATTCTTCGAACAAAGATGGAAAATGAGTTTCTTGAGCTGAAGCAGAAGGATGATGAATCTGTTGGTATATACGAAGCAAATTTTACAAGACTTGCAGGGTATGCATCTGGCATTATCATCCAACCTAAAAGTAATGTTGATCGATTTTTCAGTGGCTTAAAACCAATTCTTCGAAGGGAATTAGCTATAAGAGACTTCAGTAGCTATGAAGAAATTGCGTGTTGTGCTATCAAGGTAGAAATGGAAGTTGGTGTTACATATCCATCTCATGGTTTTGACAAGAAATGAAAGATGGAGTTCAAGGAGAAATCTCAGAATAATGGTGAAAAGAATATGAATGTTTCCTTATGCACAAAGTGTGGAAAGAAGCATGGTGGAGATTGTCTTAAAGGTACTAGAAAATGTTTTAAGTGTGGAAAAGAAGGTCATCGAGCAGCTGAGTGTCGAAGTAATGGAAAAAGGTTTTCTAATGATGTGAATAAAGAAAACACTGCAGAGAATTCACCACCAACACTTCAATGCTTCAAGTGCAAGGAAATGGGGCATTATGCTAATAAATGCCCTAATCCAAGGGTTAGTGATGATCGACATGAGCAACCGCTTAAGGCAAAGGACAAAGGGAAGTCACATGCGATCACTATTGGCGATGTTGAATATGACAACGATGTGGTGGAATGATTAAGTGTTTATGTAATGGGATTCCAAAATAATGTTGTATCATGGAGTATTGGAATATTTATGTATTGGTCTAATGTGGTATTCAAAGTGATTGAGATATTATGCGCATAATGAAGGGAAAACGAGAAAATGAAATGTTTAACAGTATTCATGAGCTCATGATTGATATAAGGACTAAGTGATATCATGGTTTGATTATATAGAATTCTGAAGATTTTGGTATGTGGAAAGTGTTAACTTTTAACTGCATTCATGTTTTCACTAAGTTTCAATGGGTATTCAAGAGAATACATGATTAAGGACTTTGAATGTTTGGAATGTGACCAACAAAACATATCATATGTTATATGGGGATCAATGATGGTATTAAATCTCTGGTAATCGTTTTCACTATGTTATTTGAGTAGACTGCAGTATTATGGATAAGCCTAAAGATTCAAATGGATTATGTTGGACATAAGTGAGTATTGTTTAAGGATAGAAGTTTTTTTTCGATATTATTGATGGGATGATATAGTAATGTAGTTTTAGAAAAAGGACAACCTGCAGGACGGGCGACAGCCCATCGCGTCAGACAAGGTTGTAGGAATCGAACCCACAACCGAAGTGCGACTGGCCTTTATCGCCTACCACTGGCCTACAGGAAGTCCCTGTTTAGTTGAAACTAGTTTTATTATATTAAACAGTATGATATATGAAGTATAAGTCCATTTTAGGAACCATATATGATTAATCTCACTATAGATCGACTTATGTATATAATTTTTTCTAACCTTTTGTTTGAGACAGATGGAATGACCCGTCATTCTATCACATTATCTGCTAACACTTCACGAATAACAAATTCAACTTCATTTATTTAAGAGATGAAGTGGAAATTGTTCAAGGCAAGAACAACAGTGAGATTGTACCAAAATAAAGTAAGTATTTATTCTAATTCAAATTCTTCAACTTTAGGGAAACGATCTTGAAAACCAAAAATGTTGTCCTAGTGCTCTTATATCTGATTAATCAGATGGTACCTTAGATTGTCACAAATTTATGGATTTCTGATTGCTAGCTTTTCCATAGTCATGTTCTCTACCACTCTCCATCAGAAAATGATGGTTAGATTTCTCTTCCATATCCATATTTTCACCTATGTGGAAACTTAGTGATTAGTCTATTTGGGTAACCGTTACATTTCATAATTTTGTTTTTAAAGATTGGTTTTGGTATTCCTTTTTACGATGTGGGTTTCTATCAAAGAAACTTTCGAATAGTAAACCATTTATAACCCTGACGAATTTTGAGGGCGAAATTCATTTTAAGGGGGGTAGAATGTAACAGCCCGAGATTTTATGAAAAATATTCTTTTTAATTTTATTAATGTCTTGTGTTGTACGCTACACCAAAAGGAGCTTGCACAACACGCATCTTTGACTTTCCTTGCATTACACGCAATCGCAACCTTCCTCGATAGCGTGTGTAGTACGCAATACTGAGTTTCACGAAACAACGATATGCTATTAAAATATTATTAAAACTAGCCGTTATGAATAGTAATTACCACTTTTTAAATTTTAGAAATTTTAGCTCTCAAAATGGACTTCATTTTTGGATTTGGAGTATCGAATTTAGCCTAAGGTGAAATTTTGGTACTTTTCGGATAACTTTCATATTCTGATGAATAGTGAAAATTACTAAATTATAATTAAAAACAACTTTTTTAATCGAAATAATTAATAGTGATAAATTATTAATTTGAGTGGTTTTAAAGTATATTTAGAATATATTTTTACAATTTAATACAATTTTGTTCATTAAATGTAATTTCACATTTAAACCAGACATAATCAAGTGTCAATCTTTTGATAGATATTGTTTCTTAAAAACACACTATTGGTTTTAACAGCGGGATTTAATTATAAAATTAATTAATGAAACTTCTATGTTAAGAATTTGGTAAAATAGACTTCATTTTTGAATTCGGAATATGAAATAAACCTTAGGATGAAATTTTGGCATTTTTCTGAAAAACATCAATTTTTGATGAATAGTGAAACTACTAAGTGGTTGTTAAAAAAACTGAATTTTTCATAAAACGTAATTTTACCACTTCTGTGAATGTAATTTCAAAAATCCGAGAGACACGGTTGATGTCAGTAAGTAAAATGTGGTTCAATGAGATGAAAATAATTTTTGGTGAATAGTAACTTTTTACTTTTATTTACCACGGTTAAAAGTAAATAGGGTAATTAAGGGTAAGAATGATATTAATATTACCCTAACACATGTCCTAATTCTATTGGACAAGTGTATATCGACCAAAAACAACCTTAAGTGTAAAATATTATCATTTAGGACCACTTGGATTAGATTAGGACATTTATTATTATTTAATTCAAAGAAGCGTTAAAAGAGTTAAAATCAAAGTATATTTACTAAAACATTTTTAATATAGGGTTGTACATAAGATAAATTCAATTGTAAATATTCATTAGAAAGCTAAAACGATTTCCTACATGATGGTATTTTATTTGTAATTTTTAGACATAATATAATTTAATTTATTTTTTTACACAATGATGATGCAGTAATTATCTTATTAATGAAATATTGACATAATTGATATTATAAATACCAAAATAAATGTAATTTAAGACTTTTTATGAATTCCACTAATTTTCTAGGTTACTATGATATATTAGAGTTGATTTAATAAACTTGGTTCGAAAATATAATTCTGTTATGACTTTCACAAAAATCATATATCAAATATTGTCAAAATTGACACAAAATAGTTTTTAAATCAAATATTATATTATTAATTGTTATTTTATTCCTAAAAATATAAGGATCGGCCAAATGACTTAGATAAGGATATATATATTAATAATAAACAATTTGGGGTTTGTTTGGCATGTTATAGTAAGCGTATTAACCATATAGTGTAAGAAAACAAAAAGACACGGTAAAAGTTATGTTATTTAACTTAGAGTTAAATCTAATTGATAAGGTTAAAATAATAACCTAAACTTGTCTAGATCCTATTGGTTGATAGGATTTAGACCCATCCCCACTTTAGATTCGAAATAAGACCCTTTGGAACCATTATAAACCGATTTTGACTTTAATATAAAATAATATTTTGAGATATTCCTAAGGTGCCCCTCTCCTCCCTTATAAAAGGACACCTCCTCCCCCTCCTCCTCACACCAATTTGAGCACTCAAGCTAGGACAACCCCTGCAATTTTCTACTCTCCACTTCCCTAGAATAATCCTAGAGGTCCTGGTCTTCTTCAAATACCAATCTTAGTTCACTAAGTGGAGGATTCAAAGAAGCGTTCCAAAGAAGAGGTAATATCCATTACCGATCTTTTCAATTTCTTTCTTCTTCAACTTCTTCTTCTTTAGTTGTTTCATGATAAATTAATAACATAAGTATTTATTATATACTGATATGTTATTATAAATATGAAACAACTCTAATTAACCTTCTATCCATCCTACGGAAAAAGGAAATCACCGCGCGTGCGTACGTACGGAATACCGTCTCCACGCCGTGGTGTAATCTATTTTCCGCCACCACCTTAATTGTATGGGTATAAAGGTGTAATGAGTAACTATATATTATTATTATAAATTGATATTGATACTGAAATAGTATACATACACTACAACACAATTCCACGACCATGGGAACGATATCATCGCTCGTGCGTACGTACGGACTACCGTCTCCACGACGCGATGAGATTCATTCTCAATGATTAACAATTCATGAATGATTATAAAGCATATATAATAAGTACTAATGAAATATATGACCTAATAATGATACTGGAATTATTTATATTTATATGTATGTCATCTACTTAATTCCATTCAATTCAATAAGGAAACGAAAACAGCGTTCATGCGTACGTACGGACTACCGTCTCCATGAACGGTGTATTTCTTTCCATTTACTGATTTATTATATATGTGTATTATGAATATATATATATATATAAATCATGTTTTATATTATTGAATTAAGTAATCATGATCTAAGTAATCATATGAATAATTACAAGTTAAAAACACGAACGACAAATGAGACGATTTTACCCAAAACGCTACTTTAACATGAATTTACAAAAGAACGGGTAATATAAAGCCATAAGTGGACCATATATGATATAATAACAATTAATATGATTCTGGAATAAGTCAATAACATGATTTAAATCATTATACAGGAGGTTCGGACACTTACAAAGCAAGTCGGACCTAAGGTAAGGGAAATATCACAATCTCATTTTTATCCGAGATTTCTTATACGTTGGTATTTACTGGGGTGTATTTTATCATCTACATCCATGTTCCCTTAATATGTAATATTATTTCCATCCACCTAAAATTTTTTAAAACCTATTTTACCCTTTGGTGAGTTTTTAGTAAAAGATATGAAAGGAATCTTTTGTCGTTTTTCGTACGAGGTACTTTTTGAATTTTTCCGACAAAAGTACGAAGAATGTTTTTTTACTTATACGGCATGAATGGATTTTTAAAACACTTTTTCCAAGAATCTTCCTTTACAATTTTTCAAGTTTATTTTTAATCAACTTCTTTTAGTTTATAATTTTATGACATTTTAAGAAAGGAAAAGTGTTTTTGAAGTAGAAAAGATATTTTCCTCAAGAATGGAGTTCAAATGTTTTATCAAAATTATTTTCCATCTAAGATAATATAGGGTTCTGTTTTTATCCCTATTATTACATTGATTTGATTATGTTGTGAGGGAATTATTTTTATGAAGTCATTTACCTTATATGGTTTGTTTTATGATGTCATGATGTTTCAAGAATCCCATTTTTGTTACATGTGTTATGCGATGATGTATGATTTATGATTATGTGGCACACATAAGAAAGTATTCATTATAAGATGGGTGGGACCTATATCACCCTCCAATGCATTGGGTAAAGATTTCATATCTCATGAGATAGACATGGCTGGAATGATAGGTTATACCGGTTCTGTGAAACAGGACTGAAACGAGGGTGACTCGATTCAGAAAGGGACTTTGTCCACTAAGATAGTCTTGGAAATGAGTCATGACTAACAAGAAATGATTTTCCATGATTATGTGTTCATGCCACAAAGTTTCAAGTTTCATGTTATGATTATGGGGATCTCATTTTAACTTCTATGATTTGTTCCATGTTAAGATATTACGATCTCTTTTGCAGGTTATGATTTTCAAAAAGATATGATATGATTTTTATTTCCTTTATTTGCCCTTGATGAGAATTTGAGCTCACCCTTTTATGTTTTCTTTTCCCCTGGATATAAAGAATGGTTTAAGGTAAAAAAAATGGAAGATCTTTATGGGAGATATTTAAGATCTTTCACCACGATTAGAAGATTATGTTCCGAGTTTCCAAAGACACTAAACTATTACGATCCTTGTGTGTGTGTTTTTGCTATGTACCAAGTATTCCGCAAAAGTAATGTAATGTCCATGTATGTCAAGCTTCGGGTCTCTACAGTATGCATCCCATACCTTCTTCATCCATAGATGGTGTTTAATCATGTTACTATTTAATTAACTAATTTAAGATTTCTTTTAAATAAATAAAAACTATGATGGTGTAAACAACCCCAAAATATGTTATATTAATAATAATTATCGATCCATGGTAAAAATGAAGCACCCGTGACTTTAGGGGTTATCAAACTCGTAATGGTTACCCATGCGATCTATAAAATAGGGCCATATTGTAATCTAAGTGGTTAAAAGAAGTTATTACACTATAAAAGTATCTAATTGATTCCATGGATATAATCGATAGTAAATTTGGGGTTTGAATTATTGGACATAATTGTTTATGGAATTGTGTTATTAATGAAATAATGGTGAATCCATGGAATATGTCTAAGTCTTTTTAATATCTGAAAAATAATCAAGTGAATCATTCGTAAAATTTTTATGAATTCACAAAGTATGAAAATGACCATATTCCATAATAGATATCTCATGTGAAAATCATCTCAATTAATCATAATGTTATCCTCTGAGAGTGCAAGGCATTCCCTTGGGAATCAAAGGATACCTCAAGTATGGATATCCCTATAAAGATAAAAAAGATCCAAAGTAGAGAGGAACCTAATAATCATTTCATTTATATCATATATCATCATATTATATGCAATACTCATTCATTTTAATTGTTTTATAACTATATTATATTACCATTCATTAAACATTACAACATAATTCAAGGAAGTGTAACCAATATCAATTCAGTAACTTAATCATTTAATATGTTCATTCATTTACAACCCATTAAGAATGAAAATATTAGTTAATGAAATGAATGAAATTTAAATTTAATTAAATAATGATTTAATATGTTCATTCCACTGCCATTATTTAATTATGATAATGTGAGTTAAAGACATGAAACAAATTACCAATTCAAGTATATAATTTAAATATCTTAATAATATCTATAACATATTATTTACATCTAACAATTATGATTTATTTATTTAATTGAATCAATTACCATTTAAAGGTCCACGATAAGAAACCCAAATAGTGTTTTAAATAATATCAACATTGGTCATAAAGGTAGAAATAATGAGTGCACCCTAAATGGGTGGCCCACATTGAGGTCTCAGTCCCTAATAGTTTCAAATTGGTACCATAAAAGAAATAATATGTGATTCAGTCTAGTGAATACGGGGAAGATAAATTTAAGGTTCCAATCCTCTTAAAATTAGATTAATCATAATTAAAAAATTAATATATAAAGATAGCTTGATGTAATATTCATAAAACACATTCCTTATGCCTATTATAGATTCCACATCTTTTATGGTTTAGTTTTATTTTATCTGGATCTGATGTAAATGGAAGAACATATAAATCCCATGAAATTTGGGAATATGATCTCTTAATAGAATTACCCTTTTTATTGGATCAAAATGCAAATTGAATCACAAGTACTATACAATATTCTGGTACAAATCCATCAATATTATCATATGTTCACCTTAAGGTTTTATGATGAATAAATTAAAAAACATAGGTTTGGAACATTGAGGATCTCTCAAGGGTGGAGGAAGAGACCTCTGGTATGCTAGAAATAAAGAATAATTTGGGGTGTAATTTTTGTAAGAGGAAATAAGAAAATAAAAAATTTGACATGTTTAAAACATTGTTACTTGTTCGACAAAACTATGGGCCATCAATGTGTGACCTACTATAGGTATAGTGGACTTACATGGTTTATTTATACATTTTGAGAAACAATTCACAAATAATTATATTACCATTTGTTAAAAACTGTATAGTTATTGCATGGTCTTGCATCCTGGGTTACAAAGATTGGAAAAATTGTGGAGACCCTTTCTAGGCACTGAACACCCTGTAATGGTTAAAAAATAAACGAATCCTGGGAGTTACTAGCCATGTATCTAAGACATTACTTACTCTATAAGTGGTTTCATAATCAGAACAATCCCTACACAATATCGTTTTCTCCATATCGCCTCTTGGAAGTCATATTAGGTCAAAACCAAGGAATAGAAACTCAATGAATAGGATACATAACTCAATGAAAAAAAGCGTTCTTATAATAATCCCCCTTAGAAGAAATTTTTCTTGAGTGACCTTGTGAGGTAAAATGTTTTTTGATAACAATTATGGCCACTAAGAACATGAATTGGCCACCCGTTCCCATGTCTCTTCATTCACATGGTTGTGATTTCATAACACCATTTAAAAAGGAATAATCTAACCTTAGATATAATTAATGCTCTGATTTACAATGTGTACGAGATACTCCTAATATGAAACATCCACATCCAATTATACAACCTCGATATAAAAAATATCAGATGGTTTAGCATAATAATTGTAATGGTATGAAAATTTGAAGATTTCATGAATGTAATGGTACCTATGAGGTAATAGAAACTGATGGAAACCATCCCAAATCTATACAATATCTCAAAAGACCAGAAAAATGGGGTGAAAACTTCTTTTGCCTATGTATTCATATATTCCCGTGTCTGGGTGATACAAATGAGAAACATTCCCTATCCTCAAACAAAAAATTTCTTCAACAATTATAAAAAATAAATTTATTTCATGAATGATTAGTGTACATATTCTTTCTGATCAACTTTTCCTACTCTAAAGTCTCCAAAATGATATGATGACCTAATATACCTCCCTCCCCTACCACCTTCTTGCACAGAGGTGAAGGGAATTACCTACCATATAAGGCCTCAAATGTTTACATTTTAATCCTTTATTAAAATATATTATTTTATGAAAACTCAACGATAGGGATATGATTGTCGCCAGAACCACCAAAATTAAGGATTCATGCTCAAAGAATATCCTCCGACAACCGTGTAGTTTTTTCAAATTTTCCATTGGTTTGATGGTGATAATTTCTACTCAGATTCACCATTTACCCAAAATAATTATGAAAACCAATCTTAAACATCTATATAAAACATTCATCTTTATCATAGATGATTTTTTGAGGGACCTCATATTGGGTTATAGTCTCACAAACATACAGTCTTCCCAACTCTTCAACTAAGAAGGCTTCTCATGAAATAAGGATGTGGGATAAATTTGGTAGTTGATACATTACTACCCAAAGTATCTTCCTACCTTGAGGATGAGTTGGAAAACACACCACAAAATCCATTGTGAAATCTTCACATTTCCATTTGAGGATATGTAAAAGTTGTAACAATATATATGTCCTTTGATGCATTTCCATAACTTATTGATAGGAGGAACACATTATGATAAAACCTATACTTTGATATTTCATCCTAGGACACCAATACTGGTGATTCATATAATGATACATATTCGATATACATAGACACAGTTTCCAATGTGAATCATGGGACTCTCACATCAGATCCACTTACTTATATTTACGAACCCAGCTACACCTATATATATGAATGATGTGATCATCATTTAAAAAAAATCTATAGATGAGTTCTCTCTCAAAATACATTCCCAAGGACCAAACGATAATGAACTGAGAACATACTTCTCCTCACCCTATCTAGGAATTAAGAGGCACGTGGTATGGATGAATGAAAAGCCTCTCATTACTATCACTAAACTCAAAATTCATGTCATAAATATGGTCAATAAATTTCAATTCTTCCCTGACTTTTAGAATGGGGTTTTAATATGATTTATAACTTAGTTCATTAGAGGATTCATTACCCATTCATGGAATATATGTCAAAACCCGTACCTCAGGGCTCTTTCTGTGACTAGCCCAAGTCCACATCCGATATGCCAGGTGCTGGCGACTAGCACCGAGTAGGAATATCACTCAAATGGGAGGCATTTTACTATGAACATGTACCCATGAACCCTACTCCATGTGATAGGGCTGGAGCTCCCCACTACAACCCAGCAATATAGTACAACCAAAAGTAAAGTAGTAAAGTAGAACTGGTCCAGAAAAAATCCCAATAAAATAAAGATAATTATATAGTTTGAATAGAAAAAATGGGTACTAACGATACTATAAGGAGATTCCAGAAACACCTTGACTCTTTTGATCTCACAAGGCTATGTCGGGTCCTAGTCTGGTCTTAATCTTCCTATAACACCACCAAAGCATTGGTCAACTGCACATGGCATGACATGTGCGGGCAAAGCACGTGAAGGGGTGAGTAAAAAAAATACTCAGTAGGGGACCCCGAAAACAACAAAGTAAAATAACACACAGTAAACACCATTATAAAGGTAAATTCAGATCAACATAGGTATATTTCAATAACACATGTAATAATAACTTCTAGGTATACTCATAATGGATTCCAACATACAAAGTGTCGTTCACTACCATCCATATGGTTTTTCTCGTAGCACACTCGATTCTAGGAGATCCCAATCATTGAGTTATCTGATAGTAACCACATTGAACATGTCTATTAAATCAATCCAGTAGAACTTCTTGTCTTGATACCTCATGAAGTTTCTATGAGACATATATTCTCATAGAGACGAGGAGTCTCGATATCACAACCAAATATTTGGTCACATGTTTCTGATCAAGGAACACTTGTTCATAGAGAACACACTCCTTGAGATATGAAGTCATCAAATCCCCTTGAAATATGTACCACTTCCATAAGATCCTACCAAATATTATACACTAAGAAATACCTAATTAACACTGGTCAAGTCGAGTCACAATGGAATTAAAGATCTTGACACACATAGAGGGGGTCCTACCACAATGGATCACTATGGGATATCTTTAACCTACTAGAATTGTCATATTAGATAGGGGATGGATGTTAGTGTAAATATTGGTCTCACCCATGACAAAAACCCTATCTAAGGTACCAAAAATAGAAGTGGGGACAAACCAGGTGTCTCGGTGTGGTGCATTCTCGATATAGACCCACTGGGGCACCGATACCTGCATAGTGATTTCTTTATACTGGTCTCCTAGATACACTCATCACATAGGACAACTGGGTCACTATGATCCACTCTAATAAAACCCACATCTGAAAAGGGGCCATTATTTATAATAGGAACATGTTCCTTCATTGTATCTTCTCAGAGAAGCCCAAGGGTATTGTCTCAAAAAATACTATCACTCTCTATGATTGGATCATGATCCTGCATCGATCCCTCATAAGAAACACAAATAGAATGCCACTAGCCCCAACTAGACAAACAAAAACACCAGAAAGCCATATCAAAAGGATATCCTCATTGTAAAGGCCCCAACACTGCAATCACCTCATGAGACAAACTTATGGATTGAAATACATGATCCTTTTAGTGAAAAGCTGCAGTTTGGGTTTAGGCCCGGTCTGACCTGGTGCCGACACACCGATGGTATCTACAAGGGGCCAATAGACTCACACTGGTCATCCTATTTTTTATCCTAAATAGGTTCCAGAAACCTCATGTTGCTCTCTTCATCACCAGGGGTTCGAATCCATAACACAATACCTCTCAATGAAAATGTATATTAAATGGAGATATCTCTCACACAGCCTTAATCCATTCACCACAATCATCTTCACACCTCCGTCATGCCATTTCCATTCCATATCCAAGGCATTGGATCACTATTCCATTGTATGGTTGCAAAATAATCTATCATTTATCTACCCATTATGAATGTAAGGAAAATGTGGGAGAAGATCACAATAAGAAACCTGAGGATTGAACATCTGTTGTTTTTTATTTCCATCCATGATCTGATCCATTGAATGGATCAAGAAAAAGATGAACTAACCCAAAATCAATTAGATGATCATCAATCCTTGATAAACCACAGAAGGTAAAAACCATCCTAAAATAATACACACAATACATGAATCAATCTATTTGTTTACTGATTCTTATTCATCGTAAGAATTCAATTATGGGAAATTGATGGAATTTAAATAAAAACCCCTATCTTGAGTTTGATCACCTGGAGATGTAGATTGATTCCACACTTTCACATCAATCCTTTTTCTTTCGTAATTCATCAATTTAACCCCTCATGATTGAATATCAACCTCTGATCCATAATTGCTGATGAGAGATCCTCCTCTTCCTTGCCTTAGGGAAAATCTAGAGAAATTCTCCCACATTGTCAACTCCAACACTGGACCTAATCCAAAATTAATGGAGGAATACCATTAACACTTTTACAAATTTTAGTTCTATTGTTTCACTATGAAACAATGTAACCATGGTACTAGATTTATTAAATGAGAACAGGTTTCTCCTTTTCTTCATCACAGAGTCGCACCTCTACGAAATGTTAAATGGAATTTAAAAAAACTTATTTAAGATTGTTTTTTTGCTCCTTTAAAAATTACAACAATTAACTCTTACCCTCAACCCGTGTCGATCGAGGTTAGGCTTTAGATAAGGAAATAACATCATCACAAGATCAACGATACTCAATTATTTCCAATCAGAGTCACCATTTTTGAGTAATAAAAATTTGATAAATAAAATAATATTATATAATTACTATATTTATAGTTATTCCATTTTCAGGTTTTCTCACAAAATACCTACAATGAATAAGTTAAGTCTCTCTTAGGGTAAACCCGCCATCCCAAAGGTGAGGATTGCTTTAGATTTCTAATATGGGAAGCCATTTTATATTTATATCACTTCTTCATAAAAATCACTCACACGTGTTATTTGAAAACATAAAAAAGTTTAAACACTTGTTCCAGGCCCATTGGGCCTCAAAATCACGCATCATCTAAGAGAATATTCTCAAAATAACCCGATATAATTTTAAAATAATTTCCATGGAAATTTCAGGACATTACATTCTCCCCACCGTATGGCTTCACATCCTTGAAATACAATAAAGGTCTAAAAAAATTATAGCACTAAGAATGAATCTCGGCCTCCCTCTCACATGAGCTTATCTTAAGATCCTCATGTTATATATGAACATGCACTAAGGGAAAATATCATCCATGAAATGTTCTCAATATCAATTATAAATTTACCCCAAAACACTCCAATGCCATTGTCCATCTCACCCCATATTAAGATGTGAAAATGGTTTATACACAAATCTCCCCACCAGAGACATGTTGAAGATGTTGTGTTCCGGGACCAGCTGTGGGGTAGAGTCGAGCAGTATGCTACCTTGATAACTCTGCATAGTACCTGAAAGAGGTAATATTAACCTTTAAGAATTTTTGTTTTCCCCATAAGATCTTTGTAACCCTCATTGAGTAGAGACCCAAAGGAAAACATTGCCTCATCCCTTGAACACCAAAGGTATCCACCATATACCATCACAGAACCTCATATGGCTCTGTGCATACTCAATCCACTCCTAGTTGTCCTGAAAATTCTTTACAAATTCCTCATGAAATACCGTCCACAACCAAGATATAAGGTGAGTATCATGATCTGAAACAACTTTCAGTGAAACTTTATGGATTCAAACTATCTCGTACATATAGAGTCATTTTATTCCCTTTTCTAAAATATGTTCCTTGGTAGTAAGGAAGTGGGTCGACTCAGTGAGTTTTTCAATGATCACCATGTTGACATCATATTTCTTGGATGTAAATGGTAAACCTACCATGATTCCGTCGATATCCCTTCCCTCTTCCATCTGAGTACCCCCATAAAGGGATGGAACAACCCTCAAAACTAATTCCAATGAGAGTTTAGATTTTTATCATAATATTTATACCCAACATAAACTAGTCCTGTCATCCTTGGTGTCTTCTTTGACACCGACACACATACCCCGATGCATGTCGACACCTTAGGGGTCCACTGTTACAACTGCACATCCTCTGAAAAGAATAATGTGCTCCCCCCCCCCACTTTATTCTCTATTAGCAGTACACCCTATGGAAAACTAAGCATGTAGAGACTCATAGTCGGTATCAATGAACTGTGCCTCCCTTACTCATTTTATATTGTAAGGGAAAAAACTAATGATTGGAGATAAGCTTCTATATCTCCATACATAATCAATTAACATAATGAGGACAACCACTACAGTGCCTCATTTATTAACATAAAACTATATTTCTACCGAGATCATCTACTTCCATGTTCATCTTCCTAGGAGTACAGAAAAATACAATTCATAGTTCTATAGGAACTATAGGAATCATGTTTTTCTCAAGCCCAAGTACTTTTAATAGAAGACATATCCGATAATCTTTAGCTTTAATTATACGATGTATCCCTCACCCCTTATTTATTATCACAACATATTTAACATGAAGAACACCACTAATAACTCAATATCACGAGTCACACAGTTTTTCCAATAAAACTCCTTCTCAACCCACATTGGATTAACTGAAAATTCAGCATGTGAGGGGACATGTCCTAGAAACAAAAGACCTATTGAATCCCAAAAAAATAATTCAATATATTTTTGTGAAGTTTGTGCTCCCGACGTGGGTCCAAGACCATCCTTATGTTTCTCTCATCCCTCTATCAGACACCGAGAACACTAAGATGTTATAAAAAAAGATTGTCTAGGGCTACCCAGGGTGAAACACTGGGTCATTCTAAGACCTTCCTCTATAACTCGCCCATCTTCATCACAACTCATAGAGCTCTTTGGTATCTATCTGATTACTAGAATAAATATTTGTTCCACTCTGGGGTGTAGACCAATGTAGATGTCCAATCCATAATTTGACAACATTATAATCCTTATGAATGTTAAAATACAAAAACATTAGAAATAGGTGAACTAAATCAATTTAATATTTATCCTTATATATCATAATGTTTCTCTTGTTTGTTACATTACAAAAATTTTAATACCTTCAACATCTATTCCATGGAGTCATTGTAATAACCTGAATTACCATATAACCTTATTGAAAAAGTGTGTGTTTATTTATTACAAAACTTATTGGATATATTGTCGATATCCTAAAAAGTGTTATACATTATCCCTAATAGAATAGCCATCTTGAAAAAAATCCATTAATAATTTTAATGAAACTATCATCATCCAATTTACTTATTCTAATTCAACATTCCTTTATCCAAACATCATTATCATAATATCAAGGAAATGATAAGGGTTATCTATCCCTTAATATGTTTTCCAAAAATATATGAATCAATTTTCATGTTTACTAGTACCATTCGACATATAATTTAAAATATTGAAGGAAAAAAATAGTGTAACAATCCTTAGATTTTTCTTTATTGAATAATACCATCAAATTATTATACAACATTATTCATCATAAACCTGAAATCATTCCATTATCTTTCATATTATCTATTTACATGAATCCTCTTATTTCTATACATTTTCTAAAACCTATAATAAATAGTGTTAGAGGAAAAAACATACAAGGAAAACAAAATAATCAACGGGGAGTAAATTCAATATCTATGATCATATGATTAATCCAAGAGTTTTCATGATCATTACAACCCTTCTTGGACTATAATATATTGTTATACATATATCTAGGGACATAACTAGATATATACATATAAATATCTCATGTAATCTCACTAGATTTTTCAAATACTTATTTCTCATGGTTTACTAATCCTTCACTTTGATACAAACTATGAAAACCTAAAAAATGATGTACATGGACTTTACATTTATTTTTTAGAATACTTAATATATGACACAAGAAGACACCCAAAGACCATATTATTTTAGTGTATCTGGAATCTGGGAATCATTAAAAAATAATTCATGAAAAATCTATTTCATCTCTTATAATTGCCTATATAATTAAAACCCCATTTTGAAATATCTCACAGAATATCATTCTTCAAATCCCACTAAAGAGGAACATAAAAAATATTTATCTCAAATTATCTGTAAGGGTAAGAAAATAAAATATCTAAAATAACATGAACATAATAATTTATAAACATATGCATATCCTTTTAAAATAATACAATTTAAAATATATATCAAAATATTTAGTGATTTAATAAATATTTTTAGTTCATAAGACATAAATCATAAAAATAAAATGATCCATGAGAATATAAAATTGGAAGAAAAAATTGATATGGGGAATTAAAGCATAATAATAGAAACTCATTTCCATATTAGTCACGTCCCCTTTACGAGAACATTATTGTGTACCAAGCCTATTACTGAACCATGTTTAATTATCGTTCTGACCCAATATTACTGAACCAGATTTACTTGACATTTCTGTCCTACATTACTGAACTAGATTTATATTCCATTATATTGTTGTATATATTATGAGATATAAATCATTACCAAATGAATTGGAGGGCAATATATGTCCCAACCATCGCTTAATGGAACACATAGATATGTGTGACAAAAAACACAAATCATTTATCATAACACATGAAATAAAATTGGTTTCTATTATATCATTCCATAAAAACATAATCTATGTAAAAGAAATGGATTATATAATTACAATTACACAAAAAACATAATCACTAATAAAAATAATATGGATAGTATACTTGAAAAATACCCTTGATCATTGATGGAAAATAATTTTGATAAAACACAAGAAATTAATTCTTGATGAAAATATTCTATCTTTTACAAAAACTTTTCCTTTTCATAAAAGAACATGCAGCTTTAAAAGAAACAAATTACCTTGAAATCATGAAATATTAGTTTCATTTAAATAAGATGTTATAAAATATTTAAAAAACATTCATGCCCTAAATGTTAAAAAAACAATTTCCATGTACTTTTTCCAAAAAAAAAAAATAAGTACCTCATATGGAAAACGAAAAGAATATTCCTTCCAAACTGCGTAGTATGATGATAAGGTTTGATAAAAATTAATTTAAACATCTATAAGAGAATCATAAAAAAATTATGAAATCATTTGTAGAGAACATGGTCATGGATGAGAAATACACAGTAGTAAATACTTATGAATAAAAAAATCTCAAATAATAATGAGACTGCAAAATTATCCCTTATGAATTTATAATTAGTTTACTTTTATTCTTCATAAAATAATGAAAATTATATTTATCTATAAATACCATAACATTAATAGTAATAATCAAAAAAAATTCATGGGATGTATAAAAACCATAAAAAATAAATAGGTTATGTATAAGGAATATGTCCCACATAAATAAAATTGAGACAAAATAGCCCATTACCCTTGGTATGCTATCCATTGTATGTATCCGAACTTCCAGTATAATGATTTTAATGATGTCATTGACTTATTCAAGATTCATAGTCATTTTTATTATATCATATATGATCCTATTATCATCTATTGGGTAATAATATTTCATTATTACTTGTTATTCGGGTATTAACTGCACCATTTTAATATGCATGACTCATCAAATAAGTTATATTTATCCTTATAACGTCATAGAATATAATTTTATTATTATAGTCGCATAATATATATAATATTTATTCATTATACACTTTTATATAATCCTGTTTTACTGGATATCATGTAGAATGAATGAAATCATATCATAGAGATTGTAGGTTGTATGTATGCATGAGCAATGATATCATTTCATTATTTGGGAAATGGTAAGGAATTAGATGGTGCATATTTTGTTCCAAAATCCATATCATGTTATAATAATATTATATTGTTAGTATTTCTATAATTATTCCCACCCATATATTAAGGTGAGGATAAAAGATTATAGAACATCGTGGAGACAGTGAGCCTCATGTACGAACACATAGTGATTTCATTTTCCATAGGATGGATAGAAGGTGGAATATGTTTTTTTAGAAAACCATAATAACATCATATTATATATTTTATACTATATTTATTACTTTATAATAGAAAGAAAAACTATGAGAAAATAAAAGAATAAATTATATTGAGAGAGTCGGTAAAAGAGATTACATCTTCTTCAGCGATCTCCCTTTAGATCACCTATTAATGGCACATGATTTGTTATTTTTAGATCAAAAAAGACACTAGAATGTAAAAAGGTATGTTGATAAGGGAAATGGGTAGGGTATGGCTAAGCTTATAAGATCAATGTGTTGTGATGAAATGAGGGAGAAGGTTCCCTTTTAAAATTGAGGTTGGGGACACCATAGGAATCTTGAAAAAATATTAATTTATAACAAATTCAATCCACATACCGAAACATAAAAATTTAATGACATCAAATATGTGATGAGATATGTTTTTAATCTCATCAACCAATTAATTTTAGACTGGTTCTTTTATATCCACAAAAACCTTGTCATTTCAAGTTAACACATAGTTGTTCTATTTCATTTTTAACTCTAGTAACAAATATTTCAATATTAATAGGGTAAAATATTTAGTTATTTTAGGTCAATTAGATAAAAAATAAATTATTCATAAAATTCCTAACTAAATCATAATTATTATAAAATTTTAAAATTATTATTATTTTTAAATAATTTATTAATCATTATTTGGAAAAAAATATTAATTTTGTAAAATTTAACACTCTTCATTTCATGGATTTTTAAAAATATAAAGAGATGATGTTATCCCTAAAAAATATTTTATTAGATACAATATGGGTCAATATTTTCTATAAAAATTATTAGATATATTAATTATATACGGACATGGCCTTAAACCTTATATAATATTGTGTTCTGATCAAGAATTAACATTATTTCACATTGAAGATCATTCCAGGTTGAGATTTATAGAGAATTAGGCCATAGCTATTACATTACATCTCAAAAATTATAAATTAGACACTTATACTCTATCCATTTTTCATGGAATAATAAAATTACTTAAATAAAATAGTAATTATTTTCTTGATAACAAACTTCCTAAATTATTCTATATCTTATCCTTCCTTATACGCTTTTAAAAACATTAAAAAAAGGGATGAACATAAAAAACATCATTAAAGAATATAAAATAAGTAACAAAATAGTTAGACAATGAATATTTAAAACCGATTGTTTTTTTCAAAAACAATACATTTCTTCAATAAAAAATAAACTACTTATCTTACATAATGTAATCATATGATTCATACCAAACATCACATAATTAATTAAACATAAACGTATCTTCTGGCATCCATATCATTCTTCCATTGTATCTTTCCAAAATTCATAGGGAGTAACCTTCATGGTTATGTTTGGTATACCAATCCTAGTATATTAACTAAATCTCTTAGGAGAAACCTTAATTCATACCTCTATAACGTTAGAGAATGCATTGAGGAGCTTTCACGGGCCGCCCACCCTTGGTTTATCCCAGAACCACCCTTATTTGGTTCATCACGTAACAACCCATCAAATGTCCAAGTACTATTACATAATCATTACACATAAAATACTAAAATTATCAACATTTCACTCATCAATCACATGAAATCAATTAATTATACAGAAATATTCAATCCACTTCTAAATCCATTTAAAAAATTTAATAAAATATTTTTTAATCAATTTTTTTCATACAAATTTAATTATTTTGAAAGAAAATTTACAACTAAAATTTTAAAATATATATGTCCATATAAATAAATCATTAAAAAAATTCTAAAAACATGGAAATAAATGATAATGATTTAGATGAATAAATATTTAAAACTTATAAAATGATGTATTTAGTTATAGAGTCTAATAACAATTAGGAAAGACATGAATACAATATAATTATAGAATAACATGAAACGAAACATTAAATATCATGAGAATATAAAAATTCATGATATGAAATTTAAAAAGGGTTGTAATACACCTTATAGTATATTAAATGTTCACAATATCTTGGTATTCGTCAATGAATGTAGATCGATACTTAGTCTTTTACAAAGATCATATCAATATATTAAGGACAAATCAATGAAATAATTTTGTGTGAAAAATATAAAAACACCCAATATAAGTGCATATTATGTTTAAAAAAATTAGAGGTAATTAACATATATTCTTTGATAAAAAACCAATGACATGGATATTTTACTCAATGAATGATATTGGGTTAATATTTCCCATACAATTTTCGTATAATTAATGTAATAACATATCAATGTGAAGATTATGTGTAACAATAGTACATCCTCATAAAGAGAACTGGAAATAAATAAATATATAGTGATTCCACACATAATTATGGCATAAAATGATCAATGAAGTATGTATAAAACCCAATTAGTGTAAATTGAGAAATGAGATTCCCTTACAATGATAATTTTTTATCAAATAGATTGATTATGTGTATTCACTAGAAATCCCCAAAAGGTATTTTTAAATACTAGATAAGAATAAAACTAATTTCACATATAATTCCAGCATGAAATAGTCATGAAGTTGATGATAAACCCAATGAAATTGAATTGGGTTAATAAGATCCCTTACCTTGAATCCAATTTGTCTCGTTCGTTAATTATATTCCTCTAAATTGGGTAACTCATTTTGATTAGAGAAAAAGAGCTTTCTTGAAGTACCTTCTGCACTTGTTAAGGATTAGAGGAGGAAGGGAGGGATATTGGGAGATTATTTTAGATGATTTTGGCTGAGATGAGGGTCTTGATATATGTGAGTTAGTGTGTAGAGGTGGTGACCTTTTATAAGAGGGAGGAGGAGAAATTTTTGAATGTTGGAAATTATTATTTTAATATAAATGTATTCTCAAATGTTAATAGTTACACAATGATATATTTTGAAGTTAAGATGTTGATGAGTCTAAATCCTCTCAACCTATAAGTTTTAGATAACATTAGGTCAAAAAATTAATCTTATCTTTTAGCTTTATCACTTTTTTAAAAACATTATCTCATACAATATCTTCTTGTATTTTCAAATTATATTGTTGCTATAGTAACCAGAAAATTCCAATAGAACAAAAATTGGATCATTAATGAAAATTGAAATATTATATATGTGAATTTTTAAAATCATATAATTTTAGGACTATTATATTAATAAATAAAATAGTTTTTTTTAAACCCTTTTATGTTAATTTTGAAAACGTTTAGTAATCTATTTTTAAAATAAATAACAACATTATTATTTCAAACCAAAGGAATTAAATCATCTCTTACAGGTATATATAATCTATAAAATTCTTGTATAGCATCAGAATTCTAAAATTACATTTATTTTAATATTTACAATATCATTTTATTGAGTCTTTGATTAATAAGGTAAGAACTGCATCATTATTGTGTCTTAAAAAATTATTTATTTAATGCCTAAAAATTATAAATAAAATTTCATGATGTAGGAAATATTTTTATTTTTATATTGAGAAATTTTAGTATAATATATCATTTAAATAAACCAAATTATAATTTTATGACGCCCCGACCCCGGTAGCCCGGTGTTGGTGCTTCTGTTATGGTGTGCAATTTATTTCGCACCAAATGAAACAAATAAGTCGCACATCATAACCCATCAGGAGGAACTTTCTGGTTTAGATCCTGGAGAATCAGAGACAACAGCTTTGCTTCTTTACTTTCTGAGCTAGGAACAAACATCCAAGTCTAGGAAAGGCTCTATCAACCTATAAAAATTTAACATAAAACATAGGGTGAGCATTGAAATACTCAGTAAGGGGTTTTTGAAAATACTTAAATACAGCTTTTGAAAACTACGTTGAAAAAGAATACTTTTCCATACTTAGAAAGTTTTAAAAGAAAAACATCAAGACTAAACAAAGGTTGATATATCAGAGTTAAAGTACTTCATACGTATGCACTAAAACACTTAGCGTCAACTCACTTAGTAAACAAGATAAGCATAATAATAAAAAGGCATGGGTTGCATGAAGTAAAGTGTCCATAAACAAGAAAGGTGTGCATGAACAACAAGGGGTAAACATTATCAGAGTCGCGCACAAGCGCATTATCTAAAAAAACACATCATGACATGATAAATTTAATGCAACATTTGTAATAAAAATCCTGAGAAGAAACTGGACATGCATCAACATTTCCATATCATATGTCTTGTATATTTTCTTTAAATCTGATACTCATAGGTAAGATTCTATAACCAAGGTTATTACTCTAATCGGAATAATCACTAGGTTGGTCATAATAAAAGAAATGTATGCTGAAGGACTCATTATCTCTGTGTCAAGGCCTTGTGCCATGACCTAAGGGTAAAAACCCAATCTGACTATCTCGAGAACTATCGATGCATCGAGGAGCTTACTTTTACCAATCTCCAACCCGGAGGGCTTACTTTAACCAGTCCCCAACCTGGAGGGTTTTCTTCTTACCGGACCCCATTTCGGGTAGTCCAATACATTTCTCACATGTTGATAGGGTCAGATAATCAAGGTGTCCCATACCACTTTGAATATTTAATTTTCATCTCATATTACCCAAGGTGTCCCATACCACTTTGGGTAATACCATTTTCATTTCTCATTACCCAAGGTGTCCCATACCACTTTGGGTAATTTTAGTTCTTAGTTCATTATCATGTTGAGTCATATGCATGAACAATATGAATAAGGTAACAATAACATAAATGGTTTACAAATGCATGATATGACAGATAAACTTGAAAATATGGAATAAAAGAAGGCATGGTTAAGCAAGCATACTATGTGTGTAGAACAATTATTTAAGCACATAAAATGATGAATGTGTGAGACTTGCTCCCAAGGTTTATTAAATGATTAGTTTCTAAAATACTAGTACATGGAATTGAACTACTTGGCATTAACTATTGTTCTTCACAGGTCAACAAATCTCCATCCTCTAAGAATTACCGCGGCATGCTTGGTATAAAAATAATAAACACTTGCAATCTTTAAAATTCCGACACTTGGAAATAAACCACTTTAAAAATAATATCTTTCATTAATTATTATTATTCTCTGGTCATAGAATTTTCTGTTACAATCTACTTACTAAAAATCATTGTAGCGAGTTTGGTATAAAAATAATAGAGGATTTCTACATATTAACACAACCCTTAAACCCATATCCTTTCCAAAAAAAATGTTTAAAACCTGCATTAGCATATCCTTATAAAAAACCTAAATCATTTCAAGGGCAGCATTAATCAAGTTCATTGGTGTACCCTTAGACACAGAAATATAAAACAGCATAAGAAAGTACTAAAATTATACATGCATAACCATTTCTTGAAATTAGGGTTTTCAGATGTTAATCTTAAAAACACATACATACATAGGGTTATATATACACAATGTATATAAATAGGGCTTCTCATAAATTAAACATGGTTCACTTGAAATCTAAATCCACTAACAATCTATCATTTATTCAGTTTAAAAAAAATGAACAAAACCTTATGGGTTTTTAGTGTTCAAGAAACTGTAAATATATATAAAACTTCGACTTCAACTATTACATGTTTTCACTTAAAACAAAGACCTGGTTCGCATCTAATATTTTTCATAGACAAGGTAAAAATCAAAAACTAATTTTCATTGGAATACATAACTAATAAAATTATATAATTACATATGTATATAAGGCTTACATAAAGATTGTACACGTTAGGACTTGTTTTAAAATACCCCTTTCAAAGGTATAATTCTTATCATAAAATACTGAATTATAAGGAAAATCCTAGAAACATAATTTTGTATGGTTTTCATGAAATATATAAAGTTATATATATACCTTTAACCATTAGGTGTATATATATATATAAAATCATGTATATAAAAACATGAACCGGGAAGAATGGGTGGGGGGAAGAAAAACACACAGCCGTGGCACCCTTACAGCTCAAGAGAGGAGCTCGCCGGAGGTTTGCTGGGTGGCCGAAGAACCAGGAGAAGCTTGGTGGCCGGTGGTGGTCCGGTGAGGTCGCGGCCACTTGGAGATGCTGCGAGGCGACGTCCTGGTGTCCAGTAGTGTAGCGCCGGAAATAGTGTGGTCGTGCACAAGGGTGAGGTGCGAAACTGGAGGTGGTTCGTGGTGGCAAGGTGACGGCGAGGCGGCGGCAAGGCTGGTGGCGCGGTGGCGCGGCTTGCCTCCGGAGGTCCCGATTTCACAGTGGTTTCTCAGTTCTTAAAGGAAGATGATCCAGGGGAGGTTAGGCCGAGGCTACGGAGGTGGGTGCGTGAGGTCAACTTGAGCAGTGGAGAGGGTAGCGTCTCGTGAAATCCAGGCTTCGGTTCGCGGGACCCCGACTTGAGGTTGAAGACGATGTGAAGGCTGAGAAAGAAAAAAAAACGACGGTCGGGATCCGACATCGCGAGATCGGACGGCTGCGGTTGGGGGCGCGAGATGGCCTGGGTTGCGTGTTGTATAAAAAAACAGTTTAATAAATGCTAAAACTATTCTACTTCTCAATATATATATAACCGGTAAATTTGGAATTTGTATAAAATTTAATAAGTACTTTTTAACTCATAAAACTAAAATCCCATTTTAGTTTGTGTAAACAAATTATACTATTTGACATAACTAAAAAATACATTTTTAATACAAGACTTTTATAAAAACTAGGATCTTATAACCATAAAAATCCAATTTATAACTTTCGTTACTTGTTTATTGATAAAATTGTGTTTAAAAGACCCGTAGTTTTTCTCTAATTTAAAACACATAGTTTTAGAGATCCGAAAATACATTTTTTTTCCAATTATTGCTGATACCGCTGTAGACTTGATGTTCGACCAAGTTTTCCATCATATAAATATCTTCATGATCATAATAGATTCATTTGCAAAAATAATATTTTATTTTTAATACTTGAAGATATAATTCTAATATTTTGTACTTATTAAAATATTGTAGTACCATAATATTATAAAAGCGTAATAAAGACCAAATTTTATAAAAAGATGCACTTTATCCCTTGGAAACCAACGGTCCAAAAAACGGTCATATTCCCTTATAGGTCCATTATAAAAGCAAGGGGTAGGTTGTTTTATATTTTCAAAACACCGGACCCTTGGCGGACGACTCTTCTCATACCTTTGGTGCTGAGTGCGTGCGCGGTGATTCTGGCGGTTATACTTTTCACACTGTTGGATCCTGAAGACGACGACTATCCGATTGCCCATGTTGTGGTTCTTTGTAGTCTTGTTGTGGCCGTGTTAGGTCTTCTGCAGGGTACTTTCAATTAGATGGGTCTTGTTGTAATGTATCTTTTAAATATATAACAGTTTATCGTATTCTTCATGTTTGATTTCTACTCGAATTCTTTATCAGCACACAAACCATAAAAAGGAATAAACAAGAGACGTCATTGAAAAGCACAACATTGTTTACTTGATCCAGTTTATAAAACCTGGGGAGTTACATTATCCCCCTCTTAAAAGAATTACGTCCCCGCAATTCGATCGGCGTACAAACACTAACTTACTCACACAGCTTCTCTGTCACCCTCAGTGGTTTCCCTTTACCTCCAAGGCCCATGGAAGATGTTACTATTCAACTCAATCCCCAGGGCTGAACAGAGCTTGTGGGTCTCCTCTTCCCAAATACATTTTTGGCAAAGTGGATCGTGATTGAAGCCAAGCTCTCGTTTGATACAGGTAGTTTTCCAGAGATGGTAACGAGTGACATCAAGCTTCAAGACATCTTCTTGGATTTGGTTCCTAAAGATCTCTCGAACCATTTCATAATTGAAGGATTCTAGGAAAGATCCAAAATCACAGAGCTCCCCAAGCATGCAGAAGCACAGGATTTGGTACATAAAGACTGCGCGGAAGTCCAACTGCTTTGCAGATTCTCCAAATGCCGGGAAGGCCAACCATTTATTGTTCATGGTGAAACACAGGAAGAGTCCCTCATAGTACTTCCCTTTCTTTTTATAATTCTCAAACAGCGCACTAGCCATTAGGGTATACACAACTTCTGACCCTCGGAAGATTCTAAGGACATTCGAGCTTTTCGATATTTCATAGAGGGTTTTGCACGTGAGTCGTAAGTTAACAAAAGGTTGATAACTTGTTGAGCAAGATTTTGCTACAATAGTCTCTATGATTTCTGTAGGGAGAGTCAAGAGTCTAGGCGTGGTTCGCTGTGTTTCCATCTGAAAAGTTTAAGAACAAACCCTACTTAGTAAAACATTGTTAAAGTTTTTGTGTTGTCCTAATTTTCCAAGGTTGCCTAAACCATTCCTCTGATACCAACTATGACGCCCCGACCCCGGTAGCCCGGTGTCGGTGCTTCGGTTATGGTGTGAAATTTATTTCGCACCAAATGAAACAAATAAGTCGCACATCATAACCTATCAGGAGGAACTTTCTGGTTTAGATCCTGGAGAATCAGAGACAACAGCTTTTCTTCATTACTTTCTGAGCTACGAACAAACATCCAAGTCTAGGAAAGGATCTATCAACCTGTAAAGATTTAACATAAAACATAGGGTGAGCATTGAAATACTCAGTAAGGGGTTTTTGAAAATACTTAAATACAGCTTTTGAAAACTACGTTGAAAACGAATACTTTTCCATACTTAGAAAGTTTTAAAAGAAAAACTTCAAGACTAAACAAAGGTTGATATATTAGAGTTAAAGTACTTCATACATATGCACTAAAACACTTAGCGTCAACTCACTTAGTAAACAAGATAAGCATAATAATAAAAAGGCATGGGTTTCATGAAGTAAAGTGTCCATAAACAAGAAAGGTGTGCATGAACAACAAGGGGTAAACATTATCAGAGTCGCGCACAAGCGCATTATCTAAAAAAACACATCATGACATGATAAATGTAATGCAACATTTGTAATAAAAATCCTGAGAAGAAACTGGACATGCATCAACATTTCCATATAATATGTCTTGTATATTTTCTTTAAATCTGATACTCATAGGTAAGGTTCTATAACCAAGGTTATTCCTCTAATCGGAATAATCACTAGGTTGGTCATAATCAAAGAAATGTATGCTGAACGACTCATGATCTTTGTGTCAAGGCCTTGTGCCATGACCTAAGGGTAAAAACCCAATCTGACTGTCTCGAGAACTATCGATGCATCGAGGAGCTTACTTTTACTGGTCTCCAACCCAGAGGGCTTACTTTAACCAGTCCCCAACCTGGAGGGTTTTCTTCTTACCGGACCCCATTCCGGGTAGTCCAATACATTTCTCACATGTTGATAGGGTCAGATATTCAAGGTGTCCCATACCACTTTGAATATTTAATTTTCATCTCATATTACCCAAGGTGTCCCATACCACTTTGGGTAATACCATTTTCATTTCTCATTACCCAAGGTGTCCCATACCACTTTGGGTAATTTTAGTTCTTAGTTCATTATCATGTTGAGTCATATGCATGAACAATATGAATAAGGTAACAATTACATAAATGGTTACAAATGCATGATATGACAGATAAACTTGAAAATATGGAATAAAAGAAGGCATGGTTAAGCAAGCATACTATGTGTGTAGAACAATTATTTAAGCACATAAAATGATGAATGTGTGAGACTTGCTCCCAAGGATTATTAAATGATGAGTTTCTAAAATACTAGTACATGGAATTGAACTACTTGGCATTAACTATTGTTCTTCACAGGTCATCAAATCTCCATCCGCTAAGAATTACCGCGGCATGCTTGGTATAAAAATAATAAACACTTGCAATCTTTAAAATTCCGACACTTGGAAATAAACCACTTTAAAAATGATATCTTTCATTAATTATTATTCTTCTCTGGTCATAGAATTTTCTGTTACACTCTGCTTACTAAAAATCATTGTAGCAAGTTTGGTATAAAAATAATAGAGGATTTCTACATATTAACACAACCCTTAAATCCATATCCTTTCCAAAAAAAATGTTTAAAACCTGCATTAGCATATCCTTAAAAAAACATAAATCATTTCAAGGGCAGCATTAATCAAGTTCATTGGTGTACCCTTAGACACAGAAATATAAAACAGCATAAGCAAGTACTAAAATTATACATGCATAACCATTTCTTGAAACTAGTGTTTTCAGATGTTAATCTTAAAACCACATACATACATAGGGTTATATATACACAATGTATATAAATAGGGCTTCTCATAAATTAAACATGGTTCACTTGAAATCTAAATCCACTAACAATCTATCATTTATTCAGTTTAAAAAAATGAACAAAACCTTATGGGTTTTTAGTGTTCAAGAAACTGTAAATATATATAAAACTTCGACTTCAACTATTACATGTTTGCACTTAAAACAAAGACCTGGTTCGCATCTAATATTTTTCATAGACAAGGTAAAAATCAAAAACTGATTTTCATTGGAATACATAACTAATAAAATTATATAATTACATATGTATATAAGGCTTACATAAAGATTGTACACGTTAGGACTTGTTTTAAAATACCCCTTTCAAAGGTATAATTCATATCATAAAATACTGAATTATAAGGAAAATCCTAGAAACATAATTTTGTATGGTTTGCATGAAATATATAAAGTTATATATATACCTTTAACCATTAGGTGTATATATATATAAACTCATTTATATAAAAACATGAACCGGGAAGAATGGGTTGGGGAAAAAAACACACAGCCGTGGCACCCTTACAGCTCAAGAGAGGAGCTCGCCGGAGGTTTGCTGGGTGGCCGGAGAACCAGGAGAAGCTTGGTGGCCGGTGGTGGTCCGGTGAGGTCGCGGCCACTTGGAGATGCTGCGAGGCAACGTCCTGGTGTCCAGCAGTGTAGCGCTGGAAATAGTGTGGTCATGCACAAGGGTGAGGTGCGAAACTGGAGGTGTTTCGTGGTGGCAAGGCGACGGTGAGGCGGCGGCAAGGCTGGTGGCGCGGTGGCGCGGCTTGCCTCCGGAGGTTCCGATTTCACAGTGGTTTCTCAGTTCTTAAAGGAAGATGATCTGGGGGAGGTTAGGCCGAGGCTACGGAGGTGGGTGCGCGAGGTCAACTTGAGCAATGGAGAGGGTAGCGTCTCGTGAAATCCAGGCTTCGGTTCGCGGGACCCCGGATTGAGGTTGAAGACGACGTGAAGGCTGAGAAAGAAAAAAACGACGGTCGGGATCCGACATCGCGAGATCGGACGGCTGCGGTTGGGGGCACGAGATGTCCTGGTTTGCATGTTGTATAAAAAACAGTTTAATAAATGCTAAAACTATTCTACTTCGCAATATATATATAACCAGTAAATTTGGAATTTGTATAAAATTTAATAAGTACTTTTTAACTCATAAAACTAAAATCCCATTTTAGTTTGTGTAAACAAATTATACTATTTGACATAACTAAAAAAAATACATTTTTAATACAACACTTTTATAAAAACTAGGATCTTATAACCATAAAAATACAATTTATAACTTTCTTTACTTGTTTATTGATAAAATTGTGTTTAAAAGACCCGTAGTTTTTCTCTAATTTAAAACACATAGTTTTAGAGATCCGAAAATACATTTTTTTTTCCAATTATTGCTGATACCGCTGTAGACTTGATGTTCGACCAAGTTTTCCATCATATAAATATCTTAATGATCATAATAGATTCATTTGCAAAAATAATATTTTATTTTTAATACTTGAAGATATAATTCTAATATTTTGTACTTATTAAAATATTGTAGTACCATAATATTATAAAAGCGTAATAAAGAACAAATTTTATAAAAAGATGCACTTTATCCCTTGGAACCCAACGGTCCAAAAAAAACGGTTATATTCCCTTAGAGGTCCATTATAAGAGCAAGGGGTAGGTTGTTTTATATTTTCAAAACACCGGACCCTTGGCGGATGGCTCTTCTCATACCTCTGGTGCTGAGTGCGTGCGCGGTGATTCTGGCGGTTATACTTTTCACACTGTTGGATCCTGAAGACGACGACTATCCGATTGCCCGTGTTGTGGTTCTTTGTAGTCTTGTTGTGGCCGTGTTAGGTCTTGTGCAGGGTACTTTCAATTAGATGGGTCTTTTTGTAATGTATCTTTTAAATATATAACAGTTTATCGTATTCTTCATGTTTGATTTCTACTCTAATTCTTTATCAGCACACAAACCCTAAAAAGGAATAAACAAGAGACATCATTGAAAAGCACAACATTGTTTACTTGATCCAGTTTATAAAACCTGGGGCGTTACAAATTTATTTAGTTAGGGGATACATATTTATGTTATTTTTCCATTTTCTTTAAAAACAATATTATGAAATTTCATTTTCACACCCATGTGGCTCCCAAATGCAATAATTTTGTCTTAAGGATGATAATATTATCAAATATCTTATTTAATAGGATTAACACAAGATTGAGAGTAATTTTATATTATTGCAATACTATTTTTGTACTCTTATTTTATGGATTTACACATTGACCATGGTAAATAATTTTTTTTACTGAAGTTACTATTCATAATATACAAAAATAAAAAAGTACATATTTAAAAAAAATTTACTATATGAATCTAAATATGGAATCCATTTTTCAAAATTCAAACCATTGATGTTTCGTTAATTAATTTACAATTAATTCACCTTATAAAAACCAAAAAACGTGTTTTTAAGAAGTAAAAACTATCAAAAGACTAACATGTGTTTATGTTAAATTTCAATGAGAAATTACATTCACTGAACAATATTGGATTAATAGATAAAAAATACAATTTCAATTTAAAATGAATTAACAAGGTAATACAAATATATAAATCAATTAGATGAAAATAAAGTTTTGAATAAAAATACAGTATTTTTCAGAATTAATTAAATTAACAATTTCATCAGAAAAAACATCAAAATTTAAAACAAGGTAAATTTTGATGTCTATATTATAAATAATAAGTGTTTTATTTCAAATAGAATATATAAAAGTGAAAAAAACTATTTTTCAAAAATGGTTATGCATCAAAATGCAGAAAAACTAACCTTTTAAAAATATTAGAGTATTTTATGCTTGAAATTTTATTCACTGTCAATTCATGCCACTAAAAATCATTGGATAATTATAAAAACATTTATAAAATATGTAAAATCATGATATAGTTAATTATTTTCATTCCTTCCAATACAACGTCGTGGCTTTTATTACCATTTAAAATAATAATAATATTGAATTTTATTTCTGTATAACAAATCATTGTGTGGAATGAAATATTTTGGACAAACCCGTTGTAGTGTGTCGGGTAAATTATTGGGAAAAGTGTCCTCGTTAATGTAATATTAATATCTTTTTCATAAATATTAATAAATATGAAAATTTATTATTCTATAAATACTTTGGTCATTAAATAATTATCTCCTTATGGAAATTGCATCCACGTAATTTTAAAATTGGGTTTGGAAACATCCTAGAAAATACCACATCAGAAAAAGAGACAATAAAACTATCACATGAAAATAATTAATGATCAGTAAAAAGGTTACCCAATGTAACATATACGAGGATTCCATATTGGAGTAGAAGGATATGGAATAAAAACTAACCATCATGTTCTGATGGAGAGTGATAGACAACATGATCAGTATAAAGTTAACAATCATAAAACAAAAACATGTGATGGGTTAATCAATCTTAGATTTCCAATAGGAAATGTAAACAAACAAAATTTTTGTTATAAGGTAATATTCATAAAGATGAGGAATTTATTTACGAGCTTCACTAAGAACATAACAAAACATACATACTTGTCATGTAGAGTTTCATCCTTTTAATAAATTTCTACCACAAACACAACTTTTCTCTTAATTATGAGTATTTAAGATGACTTGGTCACTCCAAAAGCACTGGAATCCAATTCTAGAAAGTCACATAATCCAAGAATTATGAACTATATGTTTCCCCTAGATTTATAAATTTACCAAAAGCAATATGGTTATTAAAAGATTTTTTAATCCCAAAAACAACAATTTTTATAAAAATAATTATTACTCTAAATATCCAAAATTAATCAATGAATACCCAATGATCAACAAATACCATTCAATAAAAAAAATTCCCTTAAAATTCTTAAAATTAATCCAAACTAAGATTAAAAACGAAAATTCAAAAGGATTTGACCACATAGTCTACCACGAAAAATCTTAACAATTATGTCCAAATAACATAAACTACTATTAAAATATCATACATAAACATAATTAACCATATAAAATATTCTCCATGATAGGATAATAATTTCTATAAATAACCCAAATCACCATATTTGGACAATGAAATCATATATTATTCCAAAATTTAAATTTAATGATTAATCCAAAAATAAAATCTCATATAATTCTATTTTCCTTAGGCATCTAGTTTTCCAAAAATAGAGAGCGTCTTCTAAAATAAGATTTATCAATTAATCACCAAAACATTTACATATAATAATGATATACATTTATTAAAACATATGTTCCAAAAATCAACTTATTCTTAATAAAAAAAATCATTTAACTAAAAATAATAAGTTATATTAACTAGGGACTTCACATAAGACAGGGGTTGGTGATAAATCCCAGTCACACTTCGGTTACCAGTATGATTCTTGTGGCATCTACGGGCATGATATGTTGTCACCCTTCTTGTAGGTTATCCCTTTTTATAAATGTCAAAATTAACCACAAGAATTTTTAACCTCTATGGTTTTCTTATACCTCTAACTTTCATCCCAACTCATAACAACCTCAATAAATTAATTCTTGAAGTCTTATATAAATTGACATTTTGATTTATTTCACATCCATATGAAAAAAATAAAACTAATAAAAATAAAAAGAATATCATTCCTTGATAATGGTGTCCACCTATTTTCATCATCATCTGGTTAAAACAGAGATAAAGTCCATTTATTAAAAAAATGATTTATATATCCTTAAAAATCATTTTCATTTTCCAAATACACCATGTAAAGCTTGGGTCATATGGGTGTTCACAGAAAAATTATTTCAGAAAATAATCATTTATGACATATAATTTCAAAACATGTGATAAAACATGATTTTTATTAAATAGTAATACTAAGTTTGAGTTGATTCTTTCTATCAATGTTCCATTTAAAATACCATAATTATTTGTTGAAAGACTATATTTTAAAAGAAAATATAAGTAAGTTGCGCAAGGGACACCTTCTTCTGCACCTTTTTCAAATTCATAATATACTTCATAATCTATTTGATAAAGTAAAATATTTGGAATTTTTTTAACAATATTAAGCATTCTAGAAAATATTACAATATTGAGAAAATAGGAGTTGATTAAATGAATTGCATGATCCATGATGGAATTGAGCAATAGTGGAGGTGATTGATATATCAAATTGTTTCTTGCAAGTGAGTTGTATGTTATATAATGTTCTAGAATCGTCAAAAATGAACCTTAAAAAATTATTTAAAGAAATTCATAATGAAGAGATAATAATTTTGTTTGAGATCATCCACCTTACATTTGTATCCAAACATCCTTGATCTAAGAGAGTTATAAAATAAGGATTTAACTGAAATAATATACATAGAGATTAACCATGTGGTTATCCAAAACTACTAATCCCTACAGATGTATAATCCATTCTTGTGATTCTAACTATACGTCCCTGGACAGGAACATTATAAAATCACGAGTTCCGATCAAGAATTTAAATAATTTCACATTTTGGATCATTTTAGATTTAGAGTGTTAGAGTATTAGGCCATAGCTATTACATTACATATAAAAAATTAAAAAGTAGACACTTCTACTCTATCAAATTTTTTCACAATAGTAAAACTCCTTAAATAAAATAAGAATTATTTTCTTGATTAAACCTTTTTGAATTATACCTTTCTCTAATCCTTTTCTATACCCTATGAAAATGATTTTAAAAATGTGGAATAAGAATAAAAAGGTCTGTAAGCAGCATAAAATAAAGAATAAAACCATTACTCCATGAATATTTAAAACACATGCAAATATTTTCACAAAATCATACTTTTCACCCATAAAACATAAACTACATAGATTACATCATGTAATCATACGATTCCTACACATATTAATAGAAATCATAAAACATAAAGTTAACTTGTTGCATCTATATAATACTTACATTGTAGCTTTCACAACTACATAGAGATTGATATTCATGGTTACGTTTAGAATACCCATAATAGTATATTCACTAAATCTATCATGTAGAACCCTAATGAATATCTCCATCATATTAACCAATGAATTGGAGAGCTATCATGGGCTCACCCATCCAAAGTTTATCATGGAACCAATTGTATTTGGTATATCACATAACCACCTATCATATGTAACAGTACCATTACATAATCATAAAACATAAAAGATTGAAAATATAAACATTTAACTCATCAATCACATGAAAGAAATTAATGATACTAAAATATTCAATCAATTTCCATTACCATTTAAATCGTCTAATAATGATATTTTTTAATCAAATTGTCTCATACAACATTGAAAATTTTAAATAAAATTGTAGAATTAAAATTTTAAAACATATATGTTAATATAAATAAATCCCAAAAATCTTTTTGAAAACATTGACATTAATGTGAAATATTTAGAAGAATAAATCATTAAATAATTTAAAACTATATTTTAGTTAAAGAGTCTCATAACACTTGATAAACTATTGTATAAAAATAATAAAAGTATTATATCTAACAGAAAATTATATTTCATGAAAATAAGAAAAATCATGTTATTAAATTTTAAAAGGGTTTTAATACCACTTATAGGATATTAAGGGGTCATAATAGTAAGATATGCCTCAATGAAATAAGAATGAGATTTAGTCCCTCAAAAAGATTGTATCATTAGAATAAGGTAAATCAATGAAGTAAATATGTGTAAAACTTATAAACACAACAAATATATTCTAATATTATGTGTAAAAAATATGAGGTCATTCACACATTTCCTTGGGAAATCAAAACCAATGATATGGAAATTTATCTTAATGAATGTGATTGAGTTAATATTTCCCTTAAAAAGATCATATAATTGATGTGACAATTCATCAATGGGGTGGTTATATCTAGCTATAGTATATAAACACAATGGGAAGTGTAAACTAAAAAATAAATAAATAAACCCTGAATCCACATGTAAAGACCCAAAAATTTCAATGAAATTTTTTTCTTAATTTATTTGGAATTTTACAAGACTCTCTCTCTTGACAGCACTTGATTTCGAGGCCCGGTGTGCCCGGAATCAATTTCCGATGCCTAGCTCGGGTACATTCAGTGAACTAAAGAGAGGGTTTTTCTACCTTTTGAATCGGTTCTCAGAATTGAAATATGAGGGAACCGATTAACTCGTAGAACCAGTAATTGCATAAGGGGGTCTTAAGTGTTGTTGTGTTTAGTCGTATGTGGTAGTAAAATTTTGGGGATTCGAAAAGACTTAAATAAATTATTGTGTTACAATTTATCTTAAGTAGAAGATAATACCTCCATAGGGAAGTTGGAGGTGGGTCCACACCCCACCTTACTTCCCATGGGAGGGTGTGACTAAGGGTGGTGGGGCCCACATGAAACCCCAACCTTTCACCTTCCCTTTAACTCCCATGAACCCCCCATTTAACTCCCCTTTATTTAATTCATAACTCTCTTCATCTCCCCCTTTATTTGTACAAACCTTCACCACACTCTCTCCAAAATTAATATCCCAACACCTCTTAGTTAATTAATTGATCAGCAATTAATAAATTAATTCAAGAGTTTGAATGTTGAAATGGCATGACTTATCTCTTTAAATTGGGGAGCCTTAACTTAATTTTTTCTTGGAAATATTGTGGTGGGAAACCTCTGGATAAATTAAATGAGAGCTTTAAACCTCCGACAAAGAACGGTTCTCCAACAACGGGCCTTCCAAGATCTTCAACGAAGAACAATCCTTCAATGGAGAACAGATTCTGACGAGTCTCCAATGCTCAAGCATGGATATAAAGTGTGAGGAGAACACAATAATCGACGTCAAATCCATCCTTTTTCCACAATGTCTTTAACAAACATCATAATAGATGTAGGGGGATTTTTTATATTTACGTTTACGTGAATTATACCCTCGAGCATGGAAGATTATTCTATTGGGTGTTTATTCGAACTACTAATGCGGAGGGTACGGACTAAGAAACAAGTCTAGACCTACCGCCAACTTATTCTGGAAGCGCAGATTGCATGGAGACAGGTGAATGGAAGTGCAACGGCGTTTAGGAGCCTTTGTAGTAAAGTTCGGGACCCGAGAAGACCGTCGGTGCAGACATAAGCTAAATTGGACCACCGGAGCAACTCTGGTCGCCCGCAGAACCTCATGGCGGCACGGGTCGCCGAAGCGGTGGCGGCGCCCCAGCGCGCCGCAAGAGGATATCCGCCGCGGAAACAGCCGCAATGGAAATACAGAGGATACCAAGGTCGTGCGGGATCTGGGACAACCGAGGGCGGTGCCAGCGGGAGGCGTCGTTGCCAATCAGCGGGGGACCCCCCCCCCCCCCCCCCCCCCCGCTCCACTTAAACGCTCAGCTAGGCTGGCCGAGCCGCGGCCAGCTACGAGCGGTCCGTGCCCTATCGGGCCAGACACGAACCCGAGTCGGGTAGACCCAGGGTGGGTCGGGTCGGGTCAGAACGGGCCCAGACCCCCCTTTTTCGGACCGTTTTCAGTTAAACGACCATATCATGAGCTACGAACCTCTGATCGACGCACCATAAGTTGCGTAGGATTCCTTGGATCGAGGCAGTCATTTTAATATATTACACGCAAAGTTTGGGAAAAGTTTGTGTATGGCTGGGTTGGTTCGAACCCAAAACCAACCGGGGCCTCGGAGCGAAAATGATTATAACATAAGGACTGGACGTCCGATTAACGTGCCATCAATTAAATTGGTTTTATATTGTTGAGACTAAGATTTTTTCAAACTCTACTCGAGGTTCGGACACAGTTGGAGTACAGTCGAGTTGGTTTTAACTTAAAAACCATCCAAGCACTTGGAACAGGAAAGACAATAACTCTCAGACCGGACGTCCGTTTGATGAACCGTCTGCGGCGTTGGTAATCTCATTGATAAAAAAATTCCTTTGAGTATACTCCATGGGATTTCAGGGTATAGATGAGATAAGGTTTGGTTGGTTCGTTCACAAAACCAATAGGGCCCCTCGAACGGAAATGCTAATAATTCAGAGACCGGGCATCCGATTGATGTGTCGTCTGTTGTGTTGAGACCCCTATGACGAGGAAGCCTTTTTTGAAACATCTTCATGGGATTTCATAACACTTGGAGTGTCGAACAGTAGCTCGTGGAGCAGATCCTTCTAGAGACGAGCATACAGAGTGTGGAGACCTTGTAGTTGACTGAGACCTGATGATTGTTTGTCCGATTCAATTCGGAGTGACTTAACTAGCCCACTGGGGAGAACTACAGTGTTGGGGTGGCAGAGAAATGGCGGAAGAGCGCTACTGTGTTGGGGCGGAGGACCAATGGTACTCGAAAGAAGGAGTACCTCTTTAGGCAATTAGGGGGAGCGCTACTATGTTGGGGTGGCAGACCCGTGGCGGGGAATCACTACTGTGTTGGGGCGACAGACCCATGGTACTCGACAGAGGAGGAGTACCTCAGCAATCGAAGGTTAGTGAGCAGTGCCTCGGAGTCATGACATGATCACTGTACTCGACAGAGGAGGATCTCTCTAGCAGTTGTGGTTTCGATAATGAAAATCCTGGTTTGAGCTGAGTCAATGACCTTTGTGTTTTTTTCTCTTGATTGAGATGAGTGACTTGATATCTTAGGTATATATATGGGAATATACCTAATTAAAGGTTATCTATTGATATCTTCCATTTTGGTTTATCATTGTTGGATTTAGTGAGAACTTGAGTGTCTCGGGGTCCCTTCTGATAATCATTATACTCACCCCTACACGGGCTATGCCCACACCTCGTTGCGTTGGATGCAGACGACAGACAACGTTGACTGAGACAGAGTGTACGAGGACTGGATGGTACCCGGAGGTGGACACCTGGTGTGATGACACACAGAGCGGACTGATTGTCATGGTGAGCTGAGGAGGAAATCTGTACCTACCGTTCGGGTACGAACCCATAGGATGATCCATGAGCTGCTTCCATCTTCCAGTTGTTTGTCTATTCTGTTGTACATTCATTCAGTTGTAGCTGTACCTTTCTGTTGGGCTTGTATTCCGCCCCCTTGTACATTCAACACACTTGTTATTTCTTGACCTTGTTTTTTCATCCGCTTGTACTCTGTTTGTGTGTGAGTTTATGTTTTATAATAGAAATTCCTTCCCAGTTATAGAGATTTACACCTTTAGTGCCGGTCGCCAGCCCCTGGCCTATGGAAGGCAGGCTTGGGGTAGTTACTACACGGGCCCCAGGGGACAGGTCATGAAAAATTGGTATCAGAGGAGTCGGTTCTACCGCAGAACATAAGACTCTGATATTTTCTTTTCTGTGAAAAAATTGTGTTAAGGGTACTGAGTGTGGTTTTTAGTTCAGGGAGTCTAGTGTTGGTGTGGCGGCCGACGTATCCATACACCAGGACCCTAACCTCTGATTTCCGAATCAGTGCACGAAACCACTGGTCCCATTTCTGTTTCCAAAAGTTTCTATAAGTCATCTCAACCAGGTCAGCTCACCAGGTATAGTCTTTTGACCGTGTTGCATCTGATCAGGATGCCTTCATGCAGATAGTTAGTTGGAGTTCCGATAGAGTACACGATGACGGCCCATCGAGCGATGAGGCTCCGGTACGAGGCCCTCTTTCTATGTTGGCACCTTCGAGTGGTGTACTTTCAACACCACCATCCATTGGGAAGCAAATGCCACCAGTTGTACTAGAAGACAGTGGACGCTGACAGAGCGCGTTGCACGAGTTCCTGCAGTGGAGGCCTCTGAGGTTAAGAGGTGAGACAGATTCCCAAGGAGCAGTGGACTGGATGGAGGCGATTGCTAAAGTTATACACCTAGTTCCAACACTAGTAGAGTAGATGGAGATCTTAGCTACTGGTGTTTCCCAGTGAGTGACCATGAGGTTGGTCCGCATAGTGATGAGGCTTCAGTACATAGACCGATGCCTGAGATAGTACCTTTGGGTAGTGTGCCAGCTATATCACTACATGTTGGTCAACAGTCTCAACCGGCGGTACCGGTAGATGAAACATATAGGCTTAGTTCCATACACGTGGTTCAGCATCAGATACCCCTTAGGTTCTAAGGCGAGCTCAACTGGAAGGCGGCTGAGGACAGGATTGAGGAGGTGGCTGAGAGTTTTCTAGAGATTATACAGCTTTGGCTGAATGACGTGTCGGTAGCTGAGTATTCATCGAGGCATACTGATCTTTCCTGGTACTAGATGAATACGATACCATCAGTGCTTTAGATCTTGGACCTCAGAGCGAGGTTTGTCTGAATGACATATGAGACAAAACTTTTCCTCTATGAATTCCTACTTATGCTAGGGTGCTAGAGAGAACCTTTGTGGTTAAAGTTTATTTGTCTTAATGGATACAGGTAGAGAATGTTAACAGTGGGAAAGCAGGGAACTCGCACAAGTCTCAGAGACTTGGGCATGTGAAATGTTTTAAGAAGATAAAGTGTTAAGGATAGTTGAATCTACAGAGTAGTATACATGGATTCAGAGCTGAGAGAGCAGCATGAGGTGGTGCACATTTCTACATGTTACAACCACCATCCTTTTTAGTCCCCACTAGGCTCAGGGTGTTGGAGGGAAGGGGAAGAGAGTAGCTGCATGCAGTTAAGGAGTGTGACCCAAGGCCTTTCGGAATTATTCAAGGTACGGTCTATGTCTACTAATTTCTACCGTATCAACAGCCATTGATATGAATCATTCCTTCCTTTCATGAATCTTTTCCCATACCCTGAGTTTCTGGTTAAAACCATTGACTTGACCCTCATGTCTAGAGATACCTTTGGGAGGAGACTCGATAATCACACATACGCCAACGGTGTGATCTGACCCTTGAAGCTAGAGTTTCGGTTGGAACCTTTTGGTGGCAGTGTCGAGGCCTTACGTCATTAGTTTGGGTATGGACTGGGCAGTAACATTTTATACACAGATTGACTGTATTAGGAAAAAAGGTTGTGAATTACCAACAATGTTGGGATGGGGTTTCCTTGGATAGCGAAAAGGAAACCCCAGACATCACATGATGGAATCATGAATAAGTGGGTGTTGTCAATCACTCATGATTCGGTGAGACTTAGATTTGCGCCAGACATCTCCAGAGTTGCTGCACCGATTTTAGCATTGACGAAGAAGGGGAAACCCATAGTGTGGTAAAAGAGATGCCAGTAGAGCTTTTCAAGAGCTGAGGCAGAGATTGACCAGTGCTCCCATATTGAGTCTACCAGAGAAGGTACAGATCATCTAGGAGTGGATGAAGACTGCACAGAGCAGACAGAAGACCTATGCTGATAGGAGACAGAGACCAATGGTGTTCGAGGATGGCGAACAAGTTTTCTTATGGGTCTCACCTCGATTAGGTCTATGGATATTTGTCCAGGGAAGCAAGTTATATCCGTGTTTCAACCGACCTTTTCAGGTCATCAGTAGAGTATGGGAGGTTGCTTACCGCATGGCCCTTCCACCTTAGTTGCACCAGGTGCATGATTTCTTTCACATATCTCATCTGAGGAGATATGTGCAAGACCTGTTCCACATCATCGACCATGGGGAGCTGGACATCGATAAAGGGGAAACATTCATGGAGGTTCCAGTTGAGATTGAGGATTGACAGAAGTGGATCCTATGATGACGATCGATTCCTCTGGTGCACTTTTACTGGAAGCACGGGAACCTCCAGGAGAGAACATGGGAGCGGGAGGATCAGTTGCGTTCTCAGTACCTCTTATGTTTTCCCTAGTATGTGTTGTATCTTTACAGGGGTGTCAATCCCTGAGGTGTGAGTAATGTAAAGACCCAGAAATTTCAAGGAATTTTTTTTCATAATTTCTTTGTAATTTTAAGAGTCTATGGCTTCTGACAGCACTTGATTCTGAGACCCAGTGTGCCCGGAATCAATTTCCGAAGTTTAGCTCAGGTACGTTCAGTGAACGAACGAGCGGATTTTTCTATCTTTTGAACCAGTGCTTGGAATTGAAATCTGAGGGCACCGATGAACTTGCAGCGCCGTTAATTTCTTAAGGGGGTCTTAAGCATAGTTGCGTTTTGTCGTATGTGGAAGTTAAATTTTTGTGATTCGAAAAGACTTAAATAAATTTTTGTGTTAAAATTTATCTTCATTGGATGATAATTCCTCCGTAGGGAAGTTGGAGGTGAGGCCACACCCCACCTAACTTCCCCTAGGAGGGTATGACTAAGGGTGGTGGGGCCGCAGAAAACCCCAACCCTTCACCTTCCCTTTAACTCCAATGAACCCCCCAATTAACTCCCCATGTATTTAATTCTTAACTCTCTTTAATTCCCCCTTTATTTGAACAACCCTTCACCTCCCTCTCTCCCTAATTAATATGCCAACACCTCTTAGTTAATTAAATTATCAACAATTAATAAATTAATTAAAGAGTTTGAATGATGAAATGGAATGACTTAACTCTTTAAATTGGGGAGCCTTCACTTAATTTTGTCTTGGAAATTTTGTGGTGGGAAACCTCTGGATAAATTTAATGAGAGCTTTAAACCTCCGATGGAGAATGGTTCTCCAACAACGGACCTTCCAAGATCTTCAATGAAGAACAATCCTTCAATGGAGAACGGATTCCGACGAGTCTCCGATGCTCAAGCTCGGATATGAAGTGTGAGGCGGAAGCAATAATAGACGTCAACTCCATCCTCTTTCCATGATGTCATCAACAAACTTCATAATCGAGGTAGTGGGCTTTAGTATATTTACGTTTACGTGAATTATACCCTCGAGAATGGAAGATTACTGTAATGGGTGTTTATTCAAACTACTAACGTGGAGGGTACATACTAAGGAACAAGTTTGGACCCACCGCCAACTTATTCTTGATGCGCGGATTGTGTGGAGATGGGTGAACGGAAGCACAACGGTGTTTAGGAGACTTCGTAGCAAAGTTTGGAACCCGAGAAGACTGTCGGTGCAGACAAAAGTTAAATCGGATCACTGGAGCAAATCTGGAGGCCCGAGGAACCTCATGGCGGCGTGGCTCGCTGGAGCAGCGGGGCCGGCGACCAGAGGCGTCGGCACCCTAGCATGCCTCCGGAGAAGATCTATCGCGGAAACTGTCGTCGCGGTGATGCGGAGGATCCCGCAGCCGCGCGGGATCCGAGATGACCGGTGGCGGTGCCAGCGGGCACCACCGGTGCTAATAAAGAGGGGATCCCCACTCTGCGTAAACGCTCGGCCAGGCTGGTCGAGCCGAGGCTGGTCTTGGGCCGTGCCAGCGTGGGTCGGGCCGGGTTCGGGCCGGGCCCAGACCCCCCCATTTTCAGACCATTTTCAGTTAAACAACCATATCATGAGCTACAGACCTCTGATCGATGAACTATCAGTTGCGTAGGATTCCTTGGATTAAGGCATCCGTTTAGGTATATTACACTGATGTTTTCGGTGAAGTTTGTTTAGAGCCGTGTTGGTTCGAACCCAAAACCAACCAGTCCCTCGGAGCAGAGATGCTTATAACCTAAGGACCGAACGTTCGATTGATGTGATTTCAATTACGTTGGTCTCCTTTTGATGAGATGGATCATTTGGGATACTCCCCTCGAGGTTTTGACATAGTTGAGGTGCAGTCAGGTTGGGTTTAGCTTAAAAAACAACCGGGCCCTTGGAATGGAAAAGCCAATAACTCTCAGACTGAATGTCTGTTTGATGAACCGTCAGCAACGTTGTTAATCTCTTTGAGAAACGGTTCCTTTGATTCTACCCCATGGGATTTCGGGGTACAGTTGAGATATGGTCGGGTTGGTTCATTCATGAAACTAACTGATCCCCTGGAACAAAAATGCTAATAACTCAGAGACCAGGCATCCGATTGACCCGCCATCTGTTGCGTTAATACCCCTATAACGAGGCAGTCCTTTGTGATATATCTTAATGGGATTTCGTGACACATGGATTGTCTACCAGTATCTCATGGAGTGGATCTTCCCAGAGATGAGCATACGAAGTACGAAGACCTTGTAGTAGGCTGAGACCTGATGACTGCTTGTCTGATTCGATTCGGAGTGACTTGACTAGCCCAGTGGGGAGCACTACTGTGTTGGGGTGGCAGACCCATGGTAGAGGAGATCCACTGTGTTGGGGTGGCAGACCCATGGTAATCGATAGAATGGGTACCTCTGTAGGCTATTAGGGGGAGTGCTACTGTGTTGGGGCGGCAGACCCATGGTGGGGAATCGCTACTGTGTTGGGGAGACATACCCGCAGTACTCGACAGAGGAGGAGTACCTCAACATTATAAGGTTAGTGAGAAGTGCCTTGGAGTCACAACTGGATCACTACACTCAACAGAGGAGGACCTCTCCAGCATTTTTGGTTTCGATAACAAAAATCTTGTTTTGAGCTGAGTCAATGACCTTTGTGTTTTTTTTTTCTCATGATTGAGATGAGTTACTTGATAACTTAGTAATATGTATGGGCATATACCTAAGTAAAGGTTATCTGTTGAGATCATTCATTGTGGTTTATACTTTTTGGATTTACTGAGACCTTGAGGGTCTCGAGGTCCCTTCTGAGTATCATTATACTCACCCCTACACAGGCTATGCCCGTACCTCGTTGTGTTGGATGTAGATGACAGACATCGCTGACTGAGGCAGAGTGTACGAGGACTGGATGGTACCTGGAGGTGGACAGTTGGCGTGACAGCACACGGAGCTGACCAATTGTCACGGTGAGTTGAGAAGTACATCTTAACTTACCCTTCAGGTAGGAACCCAGATGATGATCCAGGAGCTTCTTCCATCTTCCAGCTATTTGTCTTTTCAGTTATACTTTCTTTCAGTTGTAGTTGTACCTTTCTGTTGGACTTGTATTCCAGCCCATTGTACTTTCAACACATTTTTTATTTCTTTACTTAGTGTTTTCTTCTTCTTGTACTCTGGTTGTGTATGAGTTTACATATTTTAAAGGCAATTCCTTCCCAGTTATAGGGTTTTACGCCTTTGGTGCTAGTCGCCAACCCCTGACCAATAAAAGGTGGGCTTGGGGTAGTTACGGCATGGGCCTCGGGGGAAAATTTGTGACACCACACCTAAATATGGAATAATATAATCAATGAAGTATGCATAAAACCTAATGACTGGAAATTGAGTTTAGAAATTCCATTACAAAGATCATTTCGTTAATCAAATAGAGTGATTATGTTTATTCACTAAAAATACTCAGATGGAGAGTATAAATACAAGATAAGATATCGAAATTTATTTCTAACAAAACCATAGCATTATATATTCAATAATTTGAATATCAACCCAACGAACTGAAATTGGGTTAAGAATGTAAAGACCCAAATATTGACATACATAAACATTACATTACTTTTGTGGAATATCTAAAACATAACAAAAACAGGCACTAAAGGACCATAATTGTTTAGTGTCTTTGGAAACTCAGAATATAATCTTCTAATCCTGGTGAAAGATCATCAACATCTCCCATAAATATCATCCTTTTTTTCATACCTAAAACCTTTATTTATATTGTGGGGAAAATAAAACATATAAAGGGTGAGAGAAAATGCTATGTAAGGGTAAGCATGGAGAAAATAAAACAAACCATATACTTCAAAACATGAACATAATATTAAATCATCATAATCATGAGAAATGACATAAAACATGGCCGTACATAAGGCATATTTCATAATGGATCTTCAAGCATGATAAAATGGCATGGGAATAAAACATGTAATTGTGGAAAACCATTAAGCACATGATATGATTTACATAGTAGCCAAGGCATTGTTTCCAAGACCATCTTTTTGGACAAAGTCCCTTTCTGAATCAAGTTCACTCCTCGTTCTAGTCCTGTATCACTGAACTGGATTAACTTACCATTTCATCCATGTCTATCTCATGAGATATTAATATTTACCCAATGCATTGGAGGGAGATATAGGTCCCACCCATCTCATAATGAAATCCTTCTTAATTGTGCAACAAAATAAACACAAATCATTCATCATAACCCAAAGAATAAAATGGGTTTCATAAACATCATCTCATCATGTCATACTCCATATAAAACAAATGGATATAATTTCATCATAATAAAAATAAAAACATGTAAATAATAGAGACATTATACTTGAAACATAAACATGATAAATAATATCATCTTATATGGAAAATAGTTTAGATAAAAAACTTGAAATGAATTCTTGAGGAAAATATCCTTTCTACTTGAAAAACATTTTTCCATTCTTAACATGTCATACAATTTTAAACTAAAAGAAGTTGATTAAAAATAAACCTGAAAACTTGTAAAGGACACATAATGGAAATAATTTTCTATGAAATCATAAAAATTAATTCATTCCGTATAAGTTAAAAAAACATTCTTCTCGTACTTTGGATGGAAAAGTCAAAAAGTACCTCGTACTAAAAACGAAAAAAGATTCCTTTCATATCTTTTACTAAAAACTCACCAATAGGTAAAATTGTATTTAAACAATTGTAGGAGGATAGAAATAATATTACATATTGGGGAAACATGGATGTGGATGATAAATATTCCCCAGTTGATTCTAAAGTATAAACAATCTCGGATAAAAATGAGATTGCGAAATTTTCCCTTACCTTATGTCTGATATGATTCATATGTATCCGAACCTCCTGTATAATGATTTAAATAATGTCATTGACTTATTAAAGAATCATATTCATTGTTATGATATCATATATTGTTCATTTATGACTTTATATTATCCGTTCATTTGTAACGTTCATGTTAATGCAACATTTTGGGTAAAATCGTTTCATTTATCGTACATGTTTCAACATGTTGTTCTTGATATTATTACTTATATATTGATTTTATTAATTACAGAATGAAAAAAATGATTTATATATAATATATATTCATCATATAAATATATAAAATAGATCGATAAATGGAATGAAATACACCATTCATAGAGATGATAAGTCGTACGTACGCATGAACGCTGTTTTCAGTTCCTTATTTAATTAAATGGAATTAAGTAAAAGAAACATATATGTACATAAATCCAGTATCATTATTATTTAATATCTTTCATGATTATTTATTATATATAATTTATAATAATACTTTAATGGTTAATCATGGAAAATGAATCTCATTGCGTTCGTGGAGACGGTAGTCCGTACGTACGCACGAGCAATTATATCATTCCCATGATCGTGGAATTGTATTGAAGTGTATGTATAATATTTCAGAATAAATATCACTTTAAAATAATCATATAGAGTTTTTTATTTACACCATTATATCCATCCATGTATGGTGGTGGTGGAAAACAGATTACACCATGGCGTGGTGACGGTATTCCGTACGTACGCACAAACGGTGATTTCATTTTCCATAGGATGGATAGAAGATAAAATAGGGTTGTTTAATTTTTATAATTACATATCAGTATATGAGTGATACGGATTTTATTAAATTATGATGAAAAAAATAACAAAGAATAAGTAGAACAGGAATTAAATTGGAAAGAATCGGTAAAGGATATTACCTCTTCTTTGACGCACCTCTTCTTAACCTCCTCTTAAGGCACTAGTGTTGGTCTTTCAAGAAGACCAGGACCTCTATAATGTTTCTAGGGAAGTTTATAAAGGACATGGGAAGGTTTAGGCTGATATTGAGGGCTCAAAAGTGTGTAAAGAGAAGAGGGAGGAGGTTCCCTTTTATAAGGGAGGAGAGGGGAACCTTAGGAAAAACATAAAATATTATTTTATAAGAAATTCATATTCGGTTTATAATTGCTCAAAATTAATTTATTTCTTAGATAAAGTGGGGGTGGTTCTAAATCCTTTCAACCAATAGGTTTTAGACAAGTTTAGGTTACTATTTTAACCTTATCATTTAGATTTAACTCTAAGTTAAATAATTTAATGTTTACTGTGTCTTCTTGTTTTCTTACACTATATGGTTATTAAACTTACTATAACAAGACAAAAGAACCCCAAGTGGTTAATTATTAATATATATAACCGTATCTAAGTCATTTGACTGAACCTTATATTTTTAAGAATATAATAACAATTAATAATATAATATTTGTTTTAAAAAATACTTTATGTCAATTTTGACACTATTTGGTAATTGAATTTTGTGAAAATCTTAACAGCATGATTATTTTGAAAAATGTTAACTAAATAAATAATAACATATCATATTAAACTAAAAAAATATTGGAATTTATAAAAAGTCTCAAATTACATTTATTTGGGTATTTATAACATCAATTATGTTAATATTTCATTAATTATGTAATTACTGCATCATCATTTTGTCTTTTATAAATTAAATTAATTAATGTCTAAAAATTATAAATAAAATAACATTATATAGGTAAGATTTATAATGAATATTTACAGTCGAATTTATCTTATGTATAACCCTATATTAAAAATGTTTTAGTTATTAAACATTGATTTTAACTCTTTTAACTCTTCTTTGAATTAAATAAGAATAAATGTCCTCATCTAATCCAAGTGGACCTAAATGATAATATTATATTTATAAGGTTTTTTTTGGTCGAATTATACTTATCCAATAGAATTAAGACATGTGTTAGGGTAATAATAATATCATTTTACCCTTAATTACCCTATTAACTTTTAACCGTGGTAAATAAAAGTAAAAAGTTACTATTAACCAAAAATTATTTTTATCTTATTGAACCAAATTTCACTCCATGATGTTAACCGTGTCTCTTGTATTTTTGAAATTCCACTCACAGAAGCGGTAAAATTATGTTTTGTGTACATTTTCAAATTCTCTTAGAAGGAGGGTAAAAAACGGTGAAAAGTTCAGTAAAATTTTTATATATCTAAAATTATTATAAAATTACTCCATTGAATTACATTGAACATGTATGGGTATTATGTATCAATCATGACCAAAAATAAATTTAAATAAAATAAATAATTATTTAAATAAAAAGTCGGTTTTTTAATTAGCAACCCAGTGTTTTCACTATTCATCAAAAATTGAATGTTTTCAGAAAAATACCAAAAATGCACCCTAGGCTAATTTTATTATTCTGAATCTTAAAATTAAGTCCATTTTGAAATATATAATTTATAAAATTTCAAAAATTCGGTATTACTATTTATAACGACTAGTTAATAATATTATAATAATATCATGTTTAGTGAAACTCGGTATTGCGTACTACACACGCTATCGAGGAAGCTCTTGATTGCATGTAATGCAAGACAAGTCAAGGCTGCATGTAGTGAGAGCTCCATTTTGTGTTTCGTATAACATAATCAAACCTTATTTCATTTAAAAATTAAACAAAATCTATACTTAATGTTGTGCAGAATAATTTCCACAAAACGAACTTCAAATTGTGTGTAACACGAGCCAAGAATAGTTTTGCATATACTGCAATCTAATACAGTGTCACATATAGTAGAAGCTAATATTGGTGTAGTTTATAATAGAATACATTGAAGAAATTAAAAATAATATATCTCATAAAATCTTGTGGTGTTACATTCTACCCCCCTTAAAATGAATTTCTCCCTAAAAATTATTCGGGGTTATAAATGGTTTTCTACTTGAATGTTCCTTTCATAAAAACCCACATCGTAAAAATGAATACCAAAAATGAACTTTAAAAACTAAATTATGAAACATAATAGTTACCCAAATTAATTAATCACTGGGTTTCCACATAGGAGAACATATGTGAAAATATGGATATGGAAGAGAAATCAAACCATCAAGTTCTGATGGAGAGTGGTAGAGAACATGGCTATGAAAAAGCCAACAATCACGAAGCCATAAATTTGTGATGACTTAAGGTACCATCTGATTCATCAGATATAAGATCACTAGGACAACATTTTTGGTTTTTCAATATCATTTCCCTAAAGTTGAAAATTTTGAATTAGAAGAAATACTAACTTGATTTTGGTACAATCTCACTGTTTTTTGTGCCTTGAACAATTTCCACATCATATCTTAAAGAAATGAAGTTGAATTTGTCTTCCGTGAAGTGTTAGCAGATCATGTGATATAATGATAGGTCATTCCATCTGTCTCAAACATAAGGTTAGAAAAAGTTATATACATAAGTCCATCTATGGTGAGATTAATCATATATGTTTCCTAAAATGGACGTATAGTTCTTATATCATACCACATAATAAATTGAAACTAATGTATACTAACCAGGGACTTCTTGTAGGACAGTTGTAGGTGATAAAGGCATGTCGCACTTCAGTTGTGGGTTCGGTTCCCGCATCCTTGTCCAACGCGACGGGTTGTCGCCCATCCTACGAGTAATCCTTTTTTTAAAACTATACTATTATAACATTCAAAAAATAATATCGAAAAAAAAGTTCTATCCTTAAACAATACTATCTGATGTCCAACATAATCTATTTCAAATCATTTGGATTATCCAAAATACATATGTCAAATCTTATAGTATAATGACAACTATTACTTGAAAGGTCACATAACAAGCACGTGAATATCATCATTTATCCCCCATATATCATACAATATGTCTTTTTGGTTAAATTACAAACATGTAAATACCTTAATCATGTATTCTCTTAAAAAATGAATACCCATTGAACATTAGTAAAAACATGAATTCTGTAAAAATTTAACACTTTCCACATACCAAAATCCCAAAATTTCTATATACTCAAACCATGATATAACTTTATCCTTATATCATTCATGAGATCATTTCATTTTTTCTGTATCCCTTCATTATGCACATATTATCTTCTTTCCAGAAATATTTCAATCACTTTTCATGGTTATCGGTACCATATAATTATTGAAAACCAATACATAGATATTCCAAAATTCCATGATACCATAAATGAGATTTCATGATACTATTTTGAAATCCCATTACATAAAAACTAAATCATTACACAACATCATTTTCATAATCAACATCACAAATAGATATCTCATGTGACTTCCCTTTATCCTTTTCTTTAAGAGGTTTCTCACGTTGATCATTATTAACCCATGGATTAGGGCATTGATTAGCATAATTCCCCATTTCTTTGCACTTGAAGCATTGATGTGTTGGTGGTGCATTCTCTGCAGTCTATTCATTATTCACATCATTAGAAACCATGTTTCCATTACATCGACACTAAACTACTCGATGACCTTTTTTCCAAACTTAAAACATTTTCTAGTCCCTTTAAGACAATCTCCACCATGATTCCTTCCACACTTTGAGCATAAAGAAACATTCATCTTCTTTTCACCATTATTCTACGATTTCTCCTTGAACTCCATCTTTTGTTTCATTTCACAACCATGAGATGGATAAGTAACACCAACATCCATTTCTACCTTGATAGCACAACGCAAAATTTCATCATAGCTACTGAATTCTCTTATAGCTAATTCCCTTCAAAGACTTGGTTTTAAGCCACTGAAGAATCGATCAACATTACTTTTAGGTTGGATGATAAATCCAGATGCATACCTTGCAAGCCTGGTAAAATTCGCTTCGTATATACCAACAGATTCATCATCCTTTTGGTTAAGCTCAAGGAAATCCTTTTCAATCTTTGTTCGAAGAATGAGTGGGAAGTACTTATTGAAAAATATGTTCTTGAACTCATCCCATTCCATGGATTCAATTTCATCTCGGGGCCTCGTATTCTTAATTAGAGTCCACCATTGATCTGCTTCACCTTCTAAACGGTAAATAGCCAGAATGACTTTTTCATGTTCCGAACATCAATGTATGGAAAATATCATTTCAATGGTACTGATCCATTGTTCAGCAACATGTGGATCAGAAGACCCTCTGAAAGAAGGTGGATGTTGCCTCATGATGTACTCAATAGAATATTGTCCCCTTCTCAGCTCATTTGGAAGTCCAGAATGATTCATAGCTTGTGTAAGTATAGAAATAGGATTTTTTACTCCATCTCGCATCATGTTGGTTTTCTCAAGAGAAAAATCATTGCATCCTCTATTACATTGACCATCACAGTTCCTTCGAGTTCCAGCCATCGTCTAAAACCCAAAAAGAACAGTGTGAGAGGCAAAACCATGATAGGAAAATAACCTTATAAAGGGGGAGTACCTTCAATATATACCATCATAGGGTTAATTCTAATATTGTTTCTATAATTCTAGGACTATAACCTATACTTATACTTAAACATAAAGACATACCTAGACATACCTTAGAAATATCTATAGAGATCTCACTAAATTTTTCGCATCCTAGTTTCCAAAGGTCAACTAAACCTCCCTCTAATACCAATTGTAAAGACCAAAATCTTGACGTACATAGGCATTACATTAATTTTGCGGAATATCTAATGCATAACAAAAACAGACACCAAAGGACCGTAACAGTTTAATGTCTTTGGAAACTTATAATATAATCTTCTAATCTTGGTGAATGATCTTCAACATCTCCCATAAAGATCGTCCTTTTTTTTCTTACCTAAAACCTTTCATTATATCCTGGGGAAAATAAAACATATAAAGGGTGGGCTCAAATGCTTAGTAAGGGTAATTATGGAGAAAATAAAACAATCCATATACTTTAAAACATGAGCATAATATTAAAACATCAAAATCTTGGGAAATGACATAATACATGGAAGTACGTAAGGCATAGATCATAATGGATCATCAATCAAGATAAAATTGCATGGGAATAAAACATGTAATTGTGGAAAACCATTAAACACATGATAAGATTTCCATAGTATCCAAATCATTGCTTCAAAGACCATATTAGTGGACAAAGTCCTTTTCTGAATCGAGTTCACTTGTTCTAGTCCTATATCACAGAACCAGATTAACTTACTATTCCAGCCATGTCTATCTCAGGACATATAAATATTTACCCAATGAATTGGAGGGAGATATAGGTCCCACCCATCTTGTAACGCCCCGACCCTAGTTACCCAGAGTCGGTTCATTATTGCGTAACATTGTCATGATCACAAAATATCAAGTCTCGAAAGACCGATTAGTTTAGTAGCCTTGGAAACACTAGATACATTCATAAATGTTACATTACATCATAAAGTGAAAAACTAATATAACAAAGTCTCCATAGTCCACACTCATATCCTCTTCTTACTATCCCTGCAGGTCATTCATAAAATACTTCTTCACATCCTGGAAAATATTAAACATTGAAAGGGATGAGCTCAGATGCTGAGTAAGGATAACAATATTGCGGAAGCTTTCATAAATAAACATTAACATTTAAGGAAATGTATAACTAAAACAAAAGCCTTTTTAAACTTTAACTTCAGCATAATATGGAAAAAATAAAATTAAATAATGCCATTTACTTACTCACATGGATATTCTACTAGTCGAATAATCACATGCAATATCAATAACCACTTTCATAATGATGGAATGCATAATGTCAGACTATCATAACCATGTAGCCAAGGCCTCATGCCAACACTACAAATATGATTTTGTCAAGGCCTCGTGCCAAGACACTAGTTTGTCTCATGAGACCTACTGATGTATCGAGGAGTTATAGCGGGCTCCACCCATCACTTATTAAGTCCAATGCATTGCTCATATGAACAGGTTTAAACATATCATAAACCATAACATAATTGTATCACATAAAACATTCATAAAGGAAACATAACATTTTCACATTTCAATCACAAGATATCAATAAAACACATTGATATAATAAAAACATTATCAAAACCCTTTTCAATACCAAAATAAAAGATAAGTAAAACATGGTATTTATTTTTCTTTAAAAAAAGTTATGTCTTATAGAGGAAGCCGAAACAAAAATAATAGTCACGGCGGTGGAGAAGTCGTTGTCGCCGCATACGTAAGAAAAAACATTCCTTTTGTCTTTTATTAAAAACGCTTCATCTAAAAAGATTCCTTTTGAATAAAAGTAAAAGTCAAAGGGGTTTATACACTGTATAAATGAAAGTTGTGTATAATACCAAACATGCCTCAATGAAAAGAGATTGAGACGAAGTCCATACAATGATCATTTTTAAAATAAAATAGATCTATTATGTGTATTAACTATAAGTACACATAAAGAAAGTACAAATACAAGATAGTACATAATAATATCATGACATAATTTGAAAGTAGGAGATTAACCCAAAGAATGGAAATTGGGTTAAGAAATTCCCTTACCTCGTGTCCGACTTGACTCGACCGTTCTTTAACTTCTTGGATAATAAACTAGAGTTAATTTATAATTTCTTAAGAACCTTTTTCAAGTTTATTATTCATTTTATATCACTTATTACCATGTTATGAACATTATGTAATTATTTATGTTAATAACGGTCGTTTTGTCGATCTTTGGTACTTAAGTCAAAAATAAACTCCTTAAAATTACAAGTTGTTCATGTGGTAAAATATCCATTATATCTATAATTATATTCATGATTCATATATCATATAAATCATATATATCCATTATATACATTCATTTATAATATTACATAACATTTAGAGGTAAGAAATGAAATGCACCGTTCATGGAGACGGTAAGCCGTACATACGCATGAACGCTACTTTCATTTCTATTTCGTATTTAATGGAATAAAGTTATAATTATATAAAGGTATAATATAATTCCAGTATAATATAATGTATAATACCATTTAATCCATCCTTCATACATCCCACATATGGCATTAACGATTCAAATCACTTTGAGGGGGCGGTAGTCCGCACTTTATAAAATGAAAATACCGCGTTTACCCATAATGGAAACCATAAAGGTATGCCATAAATGAAAAATACAGAAGCTTAAGGAAAACATAAAAATATTATATATCATATATAAATATATTTTCATCTTAATGGCCACCTTTTAAGGTGTTATATGAGTTTTGAACAATCATCGTTTCGTGAGGCATAAATTTACCATCCATAGAAACAGTATGTTCTTTAACCATTACATGTAGGTGTGTGTAAGTGTAGCTTTGATAATTATTATAACAACATCCTAGTATATTTAAGATACTTCTTTTGTTACAAAATAAAGGAATAAAATGAGTTTAAGGGGTTGGAGAAGCAAAATAAAATAAAATAACATAAGAGAAGACATTACCTTAAAATCTGGTAACTCTTTTTTGATTTGAGCCAAAGGCTTCCTTGGGAAGAATTATGCACAAAGTGAGGCTTCTAGGAGTAATATAGGTAAGTTTAAAGAGTATTTGGTCAGAGTTTGGCCGAGCCAAAAGGCTTTGAAGGTGTGAGTAAGGTGGTAGTGGTGGGGGCCTTTTATAAGAGGAGAGGAGGGGCACTCTTGGAAAGTCATGAAATGTAACTTTATTATATAATGAGTTTCGGATTTTAAAGGTCCCACACTTATAAATTTCAAAGATAAGGTAATAAGGGTTAGATATATACTCATCCAATAGGTTTTTTACAAGTGTAAGTCTTAGATTTTACATTATCTTTTTATTTTATTTAAATCGTTAATTAATGAGGTAATCGCTGCATCATCATGGTGTCATAAATAATTTTATTTATTTAATGTCTAAAATTTATAAAAAAATTATCATTATTTAGGAAAACTTTTTAGATTTCTAGTGAATATTTATAGAAAAAAATATGACTTGTATAACCCCATTTAAAAATTGTTTTAGTAAAACAACTCATTTTTGTGACATTTTTATTTTAACATTAAATAAAAAGTTTGTAATGTAATTTTCCTACCAATGTGCCTCCATGGGGTCCCCAAGTTGACCCATGGATTTTATTGGTCGCCCATGACTCATCCAATAGGGGTAGGACAAGTGTGAAGGTATTTTCATATTTTTATAGTATCATTTTTACCTTAAATTTCACTAATTACCTTTAATCGCGATTAATTAAACATAAAAGTTACTATTCACCAAAAATTATTTTAATCCCATTGAACCAAATTTTACTTCCTAATGACAACCATGTATGTCGGATTTTTGAAAATCAAATCACAGAATTGGAAATGTTTCATTTAAATGAAAAATCAGTTTTTTAACTACCACTTAGTGGTTTCACTATTCATCAAAAGTTGAAGTTTTTCAGAGCAATCCCAAAATTTCACCCTAAGATATAATTGATATTCCGAATTCAAAAATAATGTCTATTTTACAAAATTCCAAACATAGATGTTGCATTAATTAATTTTATAACTAATTCCCGTTGTCACAACAAATAGCGTGTTTTTAAGAAACAATATATATCAAAAGATTGACAATTGTTTATGTCCAATTTCAAAGTGAAATTAATTATAATGAACACCATTGGATAAAATGGTAAAAATATATTCTAATTATACTTTAAAACCACTCAATAGTATAATTTATCACTATAAATTATTTTTATTAAAAAAGTTGTTTTTAAGTATTTTTCACTATTCATAAAAAATTGGATGTTCTCCGAAAATTACAAAAAAAATAAACTTAGGATAATTTCGATATTCCGAATAAAAAAAAGAAGTCCATTTGGAAAGATAAAATTTATAAAATTTCAAAAAATAGGTATTACTATTCATAACAGCTACTTTGATTGGTTGTGGTGTGTGTTAGAACTCGAAGTTGCGTACAACACACGCTATTGTATTATTCAAAGAGAAGTGTACTGTGGAAGCTTGGGGTGTTACATTCTCCCCTCCTTAAAATAAATTTGTCCTTGAAATTTCATATAATATCACTGTATAAAAAGACTCAGGTGATTCTTCCTCATAAGTTCCTCGGGTTCCCACGTTGCCTCCTCCATCTTATGGTTTCTCCATAGAACTTTTACCAGACGAGTCATTCGGTTTCTCAGCACATGTTCTCTTGTATCAAGAATCCTGATAGGATCTTCGCAATAAGATAGATCGGGTTCCAGTTCTAATTCCTCATAGGTGAGTACATGCGTTGGGTCAGGCATGTATTTTCTCAACAGTGATACGTGGAATACATCATGAACTTTGGAGAGACATGGCGACATTTCCAAATGGTAAGCTACCGCCCAATTCTTTCTGGAAATCCGAAGGGTCCGATGTACCTGGGACTCAATTTATCCTTCTTACTGAAACATATAACTTCCTTCCATGGAGATACCTTCAATAAAACATGATCTCCTACCTGAAATTCCAAATCCTTCCTTCGGTTGTCGGCATAGCTCTTCTTCCTACTTTGTGCTACTTTGATGTTGTTTTGGATTACTTTCACCTTTTCCATCATTTCCTCAACCAGTTCTGGGCCTACAAGTTTTCTTTCACCAACGTCATCCCAACAGGTTGGTGTTCGACACCTCTTTCTGTGTAACGCTTCATATGGTGCCATCTGAATACTTGAATGGAAGCTATTGTTATAAGAAAATTCTACCAGAGGTAAATATTGATCCAAAATTCCTTGAAAGTCAAGTGAGCATGATATCAACATGTCTTCTAAGGTTTGAATAGTTCTTTCTGATTGTCCATATGTTTGAGGGTTGTAAGTAGTGCTTAAATGAAGTTCAGTATCTAAGGCCTTCTGAAGACTTTTCCAGAATCTTGATGTAAAACGAAGATCACGATCTGAGACAATCGACAGGGGTACTCCATGAAGTCTCACAACTTCATTAATATATAGTATTTCTAGACGTTCAAGTGGTAGATCTTCCCTTATAGCAAGAAAATGTGCTGACTTCGTGAGATGATCAACAATGAACCATATTGCGTCATTCCTTCTTGTAGTCATTGGTAGTCCCATGGCAAAATCCATCGTAATATTATCCCATTTCCACTCAGGTATGGGAAGAGGTTTCAATACTCCACCAGGCAGTTGCCTTCCAGCTTTCACTTGTTGACAAACCATACATCTTGACACAAAATCAGCAATCTCCCTCTTCATGTTATCCCACCAAAAATGTCCCTTTAAATATCTATACATTTTGGTGCTCCCAGGGTGTATAGAGAAATTGGAACTATGAGAATCATCCAGAAATTCCCTCTTTAAATTAGGTATATCGGGAACACAAAGTTTCCTCCCAAATTTTAATATTCCATCTTCATAAACAAAGTCACTCAATCGCCCATCATTCACAGCTTTAATCTTCTTTTTCAACACTTCATCATTGGCCTGATAACACTTTATCTTTTCTAGTAATGATGGTTTGGCAACCATTTGACATTTTCTGATGTTTCACCCTCCATGGTGATTCCCATATCCATCATTACTAGATCCATGAAAATAGGATCCCTTACCACTCTCATCATGTTCAAAACTCCATGATCTTTTCTACTCAAAGAATCTGCAACCTTATTTTCCTTCCCTGGGTGGTAGTGTATCATGCAATCATAATCCTTGAGTAGTTTAAGCCATCGCTGTAACACCCCGAGATTTTATGAAAAATGTTATTTTTAATTTCATTAATGTCTTCTATTGTACGCTACACCAAAAGGAGCTTGCTCAACATGCATCCTTGACTTTCCTTTCATTACACGCAGTCACGACCTTCCTCGATAGCGTGTGTAGTACGCAATACCGAGTTTCACTAAACATCGATATGCTATTAAAATATTATTAAAACTAGCCATTATGAATAGTAATAAACACCTTTTAAAATTTTAGAAATTTTAGCTCTCAAAATGGACTTCATTTTTGGATTCAGAGTATCGAATTTAGCCTAAGGTGAAATTTTGGTACTTTTCGGATAACTTTCATATTCTGATGAATAGTGAAAATTACTAAATTATAATTAAAAACAACTTTTTTAATCGAAATAATTAATAGTGATAAATTATTAATTTGAGTGTTTTAAAAGTATATTTAGAATATATTTTTAAAATTTAATACAATGTTGGTCATTGGATGTAATTTCACATTTAAACCAGTCATAAACAAGTGTCAATCTTTTGATAGTTATTATCTCTTAAGAACACGCTATTTGTTTTGACGACGGGAATTAATTTTTAAATTAATTAATGCAAATGATATGTTTTGAATTTGACAAAACAGACATCATTTTTGAATTCATAATATCAAATATAGCTTAGATCTAATTTTTGGTATTTTTCTGGAAACTTTCATTTTTTGATGAATAGTGAAACCACTAAGTGGTAGTTAAAAAACTAAATTTTTCATAAAACATAATTTTACCGCTTATGTGAGTGGAATTTCGAAAATCCGAGAGACACGGTTGATGTCAGTAAGTAAAATGTGGTTCAATGAGATGAAAATAATTTTTTGGTGAATAGCAACTTTTTACTTTTTTTACCACGGTTAAAAGTAAATAGGGTAATTAAGGATAAAAATGATATTATTATTACCCTAACACATGTTCTAATTCTATTAGACAAGTGTAATTCGACCACAAACAACCTTAGGAATAAAATATGACCATTTAGGCCCACTTGGATTAGATTAGAACATTTATTATTAATTTATTTAAAGAAGGGTTAAAATAGTTAAAATCAAAGTTTAATAAGTAAATAATTTTTAATATAGGGTTATACATAAGATATATTCGACTATAAATATTAATTAGAAATCTAAAAAGATTTCATACATAATCTTATTTTATTTGTAATTTTTAGACATTAAATAATTTAATTTATTTATGCCACAACGATGATGTAGTAATTATCTTATTAATGAAATATTGACATAATTGATGTTATAAATACCCAAATAAATATAATTTGAGACTTTTTATGAATTACACTAATTTTCTAGGTTAATATGACATGTTAGTATTTATTTAATTAACTTTGTTCGAACTTATCATTCTGTTATGATTTTCACAAAAACCAATTACTAAATAGTGTCAAAATTGACATAAAATAGTTTTTAAAACAAATATTATATTATTAATTGTTATTTTATTCCTAAAAATCTAAGGTTAGGCCAAATGACTTAGATAAAGTTATATATATTAATAATAAACAACTTGGGGTTCGTTTGGCTTCTTATAGTAAGTTTATTAACCTTATAGTATAAGAACACAAGAAGACACGGTAAAAGTAAAATTATTTAACTTAATGACAAATCTAAATGATAAGGTTAAAATAGGAACCTAAACTTGTCTAAATTCTATTGGATGAGAGTATTTTGACCCATCCCCACCTCAGCCTCGAAATAAATCAATTTGGAGCTATTTAAAACTGAAATTGACTTTATAATAAAATAATATTTTTAGTTTTTTCAGAGGTGCCCCTCTCCTCCCTTATAAAAGGGCACCTCCTCCCTCTCTTCCTCACACAACTTTGAGCCTTCAAGCTCGGCCAACCCCTGCAAAATTCTCTTCTCCACTTCCCTAGAAACATCCTAGAGGTTCTGGTCTTCCTCAAAGACCAATTTTAGTGCTCTAAGTGGAGGTCTCAAAGAGGCGCTTCAAAGAAGAGGAGGTTCGGACACTTACAAAGCAAGTCGGACCTAAGGTAAGGGAAATATCACAATCTCATTTTTATCTGAGATTTTTTATACTTTAGTATTTACTGGGGTATATTTTATCATCCACATCCATGTTTCCTCAATATGTAATATTATTTCCATTCACCTACAATTTTTTAAATCATATTTTACCCTTCGGTGAGTTTTTAGTAAAAGATATGAAAGGAATATTTTGTCGTCTTTCGTACGAGGTACTTTTTTGACTTTTCCGACAAAAGTACGAGAAGAATGTTTTTTTAACTTATACGGAAAGAATGGATTTTTAAAACATTATTTCAAAGAAGTTTCCTTTACAAGTTTTCAAGTTTATTTTTAATCAACTTCTTTTAGTTTAAAATTGTATTACATGTTAAGAAAGGAAAAGTGTTTTTGTAGTATAAAGGATATTTTCCTCAAGAATGAAGTTCAAGTGTTTTATCAAAATTATTTCCCATCTATGATAATAAAGGGTTCTGTTTATATCCCTATTATTACATTGATTTGATTATGTTGTGATGGAATTATTTTTATGAATTCCTTTATCTTATATGAATTGTTTGATGATGTCACGATGTTTAAGATTCCCATTTTTATTACATGGGTTATGCAATGATGTATGATTTATGATTTTGTAGCACACATAAGAGTGGTATCATTATGAGATGGGTGGGACCTATATCTCCCTCAAATTCATTGGGTAAAGATATTATATCTCATGAGATAGACATGGCTGGAACGGTAGGTTATACCGGTTCAGTGAAACAGGACTGAAACGAGGGTGACTCAGCTCAGAAATGGAATTTGTCCACTAAGATAGTCTTGGAAATGAGTCTTGACTAATAAGAAATGATTCAATATGATTGTGTGTGTATGAAACAAAGTTTCATGTTTTATGTTATGATTATTGGGATTTCATTTCACTACTATGATTTATCCCATGTTATGAAATTATGCTCTCTTTTGCATGTTAAGATTTTCCAAAATGTTATGTTCTTATGAATATGATGTGATTGATATTTCTTTTGTTTACCCTTACTGAGCATTTGAGCTCACCCTTTTATGTTTTCTTTTCCTCATGGTATAAAGAAAGGTTTTAGGTATAAAAAAAAGGAAGATCTTTATGGGAGATGTTGAAGATCTTTCACCACGATTAGAAGATTATATTCCGAGTTTCCAAAGACACTAAACTATTACGATCCTTGTGTGTGTGTTTTTGTTATGTACTAAGTATTCCGAAAAAGTAATGTAATGTCCATGTACATCAGGATTCGGGTCTCTACAGTTGGTATCAGAGGAAAGGTTTAGTCAACCTTTGGAAACTAGGATGCGAAAACGTTAGTGAGATCCCTAGAGATATTTGTAAGGTATGTCTAGGGATGTCCCTAAGGATAAGTATACGTATAGGTTATAGTACTAGAATTACGCTAACGATCATAGAATTAAACCTAAGATGTTAGATATTGAAGGCACTCCCCCTTTATTATGTTGTTTTCCCTAGCATGTTTTTTGCCTCTCACACTATTCTTTTTGGGTTTTAGAAAATGGCCGGAAACAAGATGATTCACGATAATGGAGGATATTATGGACAATGGAATGATATTCTTCATGAGAAACCAAATGAAATGGGATTTGGAAGTCCAACCATCATTATTATGCCGAATCCGCAATCTCATAATATGATCAATAAACTCAAATTTGGTAAGTTTCCTGACTCGGCTAATAAGAGAAAGAAATATTTTCATGATGATCATAGATGAAAGAAAGTTAAATTTCCCCTATGTAAATCATGTGGGAAGAGGCATCAAGGAGAATGTTTCAAAGGAACTGGAAGATGCTTTGGGTGTGGAAAAGAAGGACACAAAGCCAGTAAGTGCAAAGGAAAAGGTTCAGTTAACACCAGGGATGAGGATAATGGTATTGCTACAACATCAACAATGGTTAAATGTTTTAAATGTGGAATGTACGGGCATTATGCAAACCAATTCCCTAAGGGAAAGTCTCATGAAGAGAATCAGTATTGTCGTATGGGTAGTATTTATGTGGATGATGATGAAGAGACTACAAATGATATGTGAGATGAAATAATTGTTGAAGCTCGGTCAATGGTTTAAGAATGTAGTGGAATGATTACATGTTTATCATGTGTAATGTTGTATAAGTAATCTCATGGTACTATGGAATAAAAAGACATCTAAGGATTGTTACACTGTTGCCTTTCCTTGAGTTTTGAAAGTGTATGATTAATGTTACTAGTATCCATGAAAGGTTATTCAGATATTTTTGGAATGTAGATGATATGCGCATAATGAAGGGATAAGGAGAAAATTAAATGTTTGATAGTATTCATGAGCTCATGACTGATATAAGGAGAAGGTTATATCATGGTTTGAGTATATAGAATTTTTGGATTTTGGTATGTGGAAAGAGTTAACTTTTGACAGCATTCATGTTTTCACTAAGGTTTAATGGGTATTCATTTTTCCAGAGAATACATCATTAAGGTATTCACATGATTGGAATGTGACCAAAAAGATATATGGGGGATAAATGATGGTATTCACATGCTTGGTTGAAGACATTTCAAGTTATCGTTTTCTTTATACTATGAGCTTGGACCGAAGTATTTTAGATAAGCCTAAAGATTGGAATGGATTATGTTAACCATAAGTTAGTATTGTTTAAGGATATATTTTTTTTATATTATTTATGTGATGTTATAGTAATGTAGTTTTAGAAAAAGGACAACCTGCAGGACGGGCGACAGCCCATCGCGTCGGACAAGGCTGTGGGAATCGAACCCACAACCGAAGTGCGACTGGCCTTTATCGCCTACCACTGGCCTACAGGAAGTCCCTGTTTAGTAGAAACTAGTTTTATTATATTAAGCAGTATGATATATAAAGTATAAGTCCATTTTAGGAACTATATATGATTAATCTCACTATAGATAGACTTATGTATTTTTTTGATAAATTTTCTAACCTTTTGTTTGAGACAGATGGAATGAACCATCATTCTATCACATGTTCTACTAACACATCACGAATGACAAATTCAACTTCATTTCTTTAAGAGATGAAGTGGAAATTGTCCAATGAACGGCAAACGGTGAGACTATACCAAAATCACGAAAGTATTTCTTCTAATTTCACCAACTTTAGGGAAATGATCTTAAAAACCAAAAATGTTGTCATAGTGCTCTTATATCTGATGAATCAGATGGTACCTTAGATCGTCACAAATTTATGGAATTTTGATTGCTGGCTTTTTCATAGCCATGTTCTCTACCACTCTCCATCAGAACATGATGGTTATATTTCTCTTCCATATCCATATTTTCACCTATGTGGAAACCCAGTGATTAGTTTATTTGGGTAACCATTACGTTTCATACTTTTGTTTTTAAAGATTGGTTTTGGTATTCCTTTTTCCGATGTGGGTTTATATTAAAGAAACTTTTGAATAGTAAACCATTTATAACCCCGACGAATTTCGAGGGTGAAATTCATTTTAAGGGGGGTAAAATGTAACACCCCGAGATTTTATGAAAAATATTCTTTTTAATTTCATTAATGTCTTGTGTTGTATGCTACACCAAAAGGAGCTTGCTCAACACACATCCTTGACTTTCCTTGCATTACACGCAATCGCGACCTTCCTCGATAGCGTGTGTAGTACGCAATACCGAGTTTCACTAAACATCGATATGCTATTAAAATATTATTAAAACTAGCCATTATGAATAGTAATAACCACCTTTTAAAGATTTAGAAATTTTATCTCTCAAAATGGACTTCATTTTTGGATTTGGAGTATCGAATTTAGCCTAAAGTGAAATTTTGGAACTTTTCGGATAACTTTCATATTCTGATGAATAGTGAAAATTACTAAATTATAATTAAAAACAACTTTTTTAATAAAAATAATTAATAGTGATAAATTTTTAATTTGAGTGCTTTTAAAGTATATTTAGAATATATTTTTACAATTTAATACAATGTTGGTCATTGGATGTAATTTCACATTTAAACCAGTCATAAACAAGTGTCAATCATTTGATAGTTATTATCTCTTAAGAACACGCTATTTGTTTTGACGATGGGAATTAATTTTTAAATTAATTAATGAAACTGATATGTTTTGAATTTTATAAAATAGACATCATTTTTTAATTCATAATATAAAATATAGCTTAGATCTAATTTTTGGTATTTTTCTGGAAACTTTCATTTTTTGATGAATAGTGAAACCACTAAGTGGTAGTTAAAAAACTGAATTTTTCATAAAACTTAATTTTACCGCTTTTGTGAGTGGAATTTCGAAAATCCGAGAGACACGGTTGATGTCAGTAAGTAAAATGTGGTGAATAGTAACTTTTTACTTTTTTTTACCACGGTTAAAAGTAAATAGGGTAATTAAGGGTACAAATGATATTATTATTACCCTAAAACATGTCCTAATTCTATTGGACAAGTGTAATTCGACCAAAAACAACCTTAGGAATAAAATATGACCATTTAGGCCCACATGGATTTGATTAGGACATTTATTATTAATTTATTTAAAGAAGGGTTAAAATAGTTAAAATCAATGTTTAATAAGTAAATAATTTTTAATATAGGGTTATACAAAAGATAAATTCGACTATAAATATTCATTATAAAACTAAAATGATTTCCTACATAATAGTATTTTATTTGTAATTTTTAGACATTAAATAATTTAATTTATTTATGCCACAACGATGATGCAGTAATTATCTTATTAATGAAATATTGACATAATTGATGTTATAAATACCCAAATAAATATAATTTGAGACTTTTTATGAATTCAACTAATTTTATAGGTTAATATGACTTGTTAGTATTGATTTAATTAACTTTTTTCGAACTTATCATTCTGTTATGATTTTCACAAAAATCAATTACTAAATAGTGTCAAAATTGACAGAAAATAGTTTTTAAAACAAATATTATATTATTAATTGATATTTTATTCCTAAAAATCTAAGGTTCGGCCAAATGACTAAGATAAGTTATATATATTAATAATAAACAACTTGGGGTTCATTTAGCTTCTTATAGTATGTTTATTAACCTTATAGTATAAGAACACAAGAAGACACGGTAAAAGTAAAATTATTTAACTTAATGTCAAATCTAAATGATAAGGTTAAAATAGGAACCTAAACTTGTCTAAATTATATTGGATGAGATTATTTTGACCCATACCCACCTCAGCCTCGAAATAAATCAATTTGGAGCTATTTAAAACCTAACTTGACTTTATAATAAAATAATATTTTTAGTTTTTCCAAAGGTGCCCCTCTCCTCCCTTATAAAAGGGCACCTCCTCCCTCTATTCCTCACACAACTTTGAGCCTTCAACCTCGGCCAACCCCTGAAAAATTCTCTTCTCCATTTCCCTAGAAACATCCTAGAGGTTCTAGTCTTCCTCAAAGACCAATTTTAGTGCCCTAAGAGGAGGTCTCAAAGTAGCGCTTCAAAGAAGAGGAGGTTCAGACACTTACAAAGCAAGTCGGACCTAAGGTAAGGGAAATATCACAATCTCATTTTTATCCGAGATTGTTTATACTTTAGAATTTACTGGGGTGTATTTTATCATCCACATCCATGTTTCCTCAATATGTAATATTATTTCCATTCACCTACAATTTTTTAAATTCTATTTTACCTTTCGGTGAGTTTTTAGTAAGAGATATGAAAGGAATCTTTGGTCGTCTTTCGTACGAGGTACTTTTTTGACTTTTCAGACAAAAGTACGAGAAGAATGTTTTTTTTAACTTATAAAGCATGAATGGATTTTTAAATCATTATTTCCAAGAAGCGTCCTTTACAAGTTTTCATGTTTATTTTTAATCAACTTCTTTTAGTTTAAAATTGTATGACATGTTAAGAAAGGAAAAGTGTTTTTGAAGTATAAAGGATATTTTCCTCAAGAATGAAGTTCAAGTGTTTTATCAAAATTATTTTCCATCAATGATAATAAAGGATTCAGTTTATATCCCTATTATTACATTTATTTTATTATGTTGTGATGGAATTATTTTTATGAATTCCTTTATCTTATATGAATTGTTTGATGATGTCATGATGTTTAAGATTCCCATTTTTATTACATGGGTTATGCAATGATGTATGATTTATGATTTTGTGGAACACATAAGAATGGTATCATTATGAGATGGGTGGGACCTATATCTCCCTCCAATTCATTGGGTAAATATTTTATATCTCATGAGATAGACATGGCTGGAACGGTAGGTTATACCGGTTCAGTGAAACAGGACTGAAACGAGGGTGAATCGGTTCAGAAATGGACTTTGTCCACTAAGATAGTCTTGGAAATGAGTCCTGACTAATAAGAAATGATTCTTTATGATTGTGTGTGTATGCCACAAAGTTTCATGTTTTATGTTATGATTATTGGGATTTCATTTCACTACTATGATTTATCCCATGTTATGAAATTATGCTCTCTTTTGCAGGTTAAGATTTCCAAAATGTTATGTTCTTATGAATATGATGTGATTGATATTTCTTTTGTTTACCCTTACTGAGCATTTGAGCTCACCCTTTTATGTTTTCTTTTCCTCAGGATATAAAGAAAGGTTTTATGTATAAAAAAAAGGAAGATCATTATGGGAGATGTTGAAGATCTTTCACCACGATTAGAAGATTATATTCTGAGTTTCCAAAGACACTAAACTATTACGATCCTTGTGTGTATGTTTTTGTTATGTACTAAGTATTTCGAAAAAGTAATGTAATGTCCATGTACATCAGGATTCGAGTCTCTACAATAGCATTTGCCTCATGTTGATTTCTTTTTGTGAGAAAATATATTCCAAACTATTGTGATCGGTATATATCTCACTTTTATCACCATAGAGATAATGTCTTCATATCTTCAAGGAAAAGATTACTACAGATAACTCGAGATCATGAGTAGGATAGTTCTGCTCATGAATTTTCAGCTATCATGATGCATAGGCAATAACCCTGTCATTCTTTATAAAGACACAACCAAGTCCTTTCATTGATGCATCACTATAAATAACGAACACATCATTCCCTGATGGTAGAGTCAATATAGGAGTGTTGACTAATCTTCTCTTCAGTTCTTCAAAACATTCTTCACACTCTTTTGTCCAGAAAAATTTAACCCCTTTACATGTCGGCTTCGTTAATGGGTTAGCCAATCGGGAAAAATTCTGGACAAAACGTCGATAATAACCTGCCAAACCAATAAAGCTACGTACCTCAGTTATACTCATCGGTGCTGGCCATTCTTGGATTGCCTTGGTCTTAGAAGGATCAACGGAAATTCCATCCTTAGAGACAATATGTCCAAGAAAAGAAATCTTCTGAAGCCAGAATTCACACTTGTAAAACTTCCCATATAATTCATGCCTTCTAAGAGTCTTCAAGATAATGCACAAGTGATTTTCATGATCTTCGTAGCTTTTGGAGTACACCAAGATATCATCAATAAATACCACCACAAAATCATCAAGATATTCCTTGAAAACTCTATTCATTAGATCCATGAATACATAGGGTGCATTAGTCAATCCATAAGGCATTACTGTAAACTCGTAATTCCCGTACCTTGTTCGAAATGCTGTCTTCGGAATGTATTCCTTCTTCACACACAACTGGTCGTATCCAGATCGAAGGTAAATATTTGAAAAGTATTGAGCTCGATGCAATTGGTCAAATAAATCATCAATGCGAGGTAGGGGATACATTTTCTTTATTGTTATAGCATTGATCTCCTTGTAGTCAATGCACAACCTCATAGATCCATCTTTCTTCTTAACAAAAAGGATAGGGGATTCCCATGGAGAAACACTAGGGTGAATAAATCCCTTATTACTCAATTCCTCTAGTTGTTTCTTTAGTTCAACTAATTCCACAGTGGCCATCCTATAAGGGGTCTTCGATATAGGCCTTGATCTAGGAATTAAATCAATGGAAAACTCAACTTCTCGTTCTGCAGGATGTCCAGGTAAATCTTCTGAAAACACATCTTCATATTCTTTCACAATAGGTACATCCTCTATTTGAAAATTCCTTTCCTCACCCTTAGTCATTTCATTATCTTACTCCCCAATAATTGAATTTAGTTGAGCTACTGGGGGTGGATCTAAATAAGAATTAGGTGGTAATGATTCTGCTCTAAAAATAAGGTGTTCCTTATCTTCATCATCAAAAATCTTAACCTCCTTCTTCTTACAATAAATCTTTGCATCATAGTCCAAAAGCCAGTCCATACCGAGGATTATATCAAACTCAATCATAGGTATTACATAGATATCAGCAGATAAAGAAAATTTATGTGCTCTAATGGGGACTGATTCACATAACTTTATTGCAATGATACTTCCCTTAAGAGTTTTGACTAACAATTCTCTTGTTAAATAAAATTGGAAATATCTAATTTTATTAGAAAACTGGAAAGATATAAAACAATGAGATGATCTAGAATCAAATAATGCATTTTCTAAACGTGAGGAAACCATTATATTACCTACTACCACGTATTTCGGAGCATCAACCTCAGCAGTAGTGATAGCATAAGCTTGGCCTTGATCCCTTGGCCTCTTCTGAGGTAAGTTCCCCTGACGCTTAGGATATTCATTTTCATAATGTCCCATCTCTCTACAATTATAGCATTCCACATTGACAGCAACTTTCATTCCCTTGCAATCATGATCTTGGTGGCCTTTTTCACCACACTTGTAACAGACTCTCATTCCCTTCAAGAAAGTACCGGGGTGTTTCTTTCCACATTTACTCCAGGACTGATATTCAACTCTTCCCTTCTTCCCCTTATTTCCATTTCCTTATTGATTATATGATCTCTTCTTTTCTTGCTTTGCTTTAAATTCATAAGACATAGAGAATTCCTTTTCCGTCTTGATAGCACACGAGACAATATCTTCGTACGACGAGAAGGTTTGTGAGACTAACGCTCGACAAAGAAATATTTTTAACCCATAAAAGAAACGATCAATCATACTTATTGGGTTATTTATATAATCTGCAGCATGCCTCGCTAACCTTGTAAAGATAGCCTTATACTTTGTGACATTCTCATCCTCCTTCTGCCTCAGACTCAGAAATTGCCTTTCCATATCTGCTCGATGGTCATGTGGAAATTATTTTTCTAAGAATATTTCCTTAAACTCCCTCCATTCCATACTTTATACTTCTTCATCTTCCTTTGTGTTTTGAATCAGCGACCACCATTGATCGGCATCTCCAGTGAGGCGGTAGACTGCCATGAAAACCTTCTCCCTTTCACTACTCCCCAAGGCGTGGAATATTTTCTCTAAGGATTTTATCCATTTCTCAGCCACTAATGGATTTTTACCCCCATTAAATGTTGGTGGTTGTTTCCTCATAAAGCGGTCTAACATTGATCCTCCATGTTGCGGATCAGGGTGCTCCATACGAGTAAGGTTATTATTAATAACCTGAGTGAGTTGTCCCAGTATGGTAATAAGTTTATCAACACCAGTTATATCTCCAGATCCACAATAATTATCTTAAGCATGAGGGAAATCCCTACACGGTGTGTGTGCATTTATATGGTTTCCATTCCTTCCACTAGGAACCATTTATAAAAAATGGCATAAACTAGATTAGTTTATCAATAAACATACATAATTCCATACTTGTAAAATACTTAACATAAATTGAACTATTTATGGATATAATACATAATCATAAAAATGTTTTCTTTGATGAAGTATATACTCATAACCCTTCATATAGGTTTGTAAAGAAAATGAGAATTATCCTAAGCATATCCCCTGGGAGTGTCGTAACCAAGAGTGCAGCAAGGCCCGTTGTCGTGCACCAGTTCCCGTTCGAGTCTAACTCAAAGCGGTGTTTTCATGTTTTACCCCTAGGTACATATGTTCCAGAGCCGCCTCTACCTGCTCGTATCCAGATAGGGATGTATTTCTCGGAAAACTCACAAAATCTCTATATTACCAAAATTCTAGGAAGTTCTTCTATACTAATCCTCAAAGTCTATCTTCGGGCTATGTGCTCTAATCAGAGTTTATCTAAATCTAGCTTTCAAGGTTAGTACTAAACTGCCTCTGATACCAACTGTAACGCCCCAACCCCAGTTACCCAGAGTCGGTGCATTATTGTGTAACATTGGCATGATAACAAAAGACCAAGTCTTGAAAGGCCGATTAGTTTAGAGGCCTTAGAAACACTAGATACATTTATAAATGTTACATTACATCATAAAGTGAAAAACTACAATAACAAAGTCTCCATAGTCCACACTCATATCCTCTTCTGACTATCCCTGCAGGTCATTCATGAAATACATCTTCAAATCCTGGAAAATATTAAAACATTCAAAGGGGTGAGCTCAGATGCTCAGTAAGGATAACAATATTGCGGAAGCTTTCATAAATAAACATTAACATTTAAGGCAATGTATAACTAAAACAAAAGCCTTTTTAAACTTGAAATTTAGTATAATATGGAAAAAATAAAATTAAATAATGCCATTTACTTACTCACATGGATATTCTACCAGTCGAATAATCACATGAAATATCAATAAACACTTTCATAATGATGGAATGCATAATTCCAGACTATCATAACCACGTAGCCAAGGCCTCGTTCCAAGACTACAAATAAGATTTTGTCAAGGCCTCGTGCCAAGACACTAGTTTGTATCATGAGACCTATCGATGCATCGACGAGCTATAGCGGGCTCCACCCGTCACTTATTAATTCCAATGCATTCCTCATATGAACAGGTTTAAACATTTCATAAACCATAACATAATCGTATCACATAAAACATGAATAAAGAAAACATAAAATTTCCACATTTTGATCATAGGATATCAATACAACACATTGATATAATAAAAACATTATCAAAACCCATTTCAATACCAAAATAAAAGATAAGTAAAACATGGTATTTATTTTTCTTTAAAAAAAAGTTATGGATTATAAAGGAAGTCGAAACCCAAATAATAGTCACGGCGGCGGAGAAGTCGTTGTCGCCGCATACGTAAGAAAAAACATTCCTTTTGTCATTTAGTAAAAACGCTTTGTATAAAAAGATTCCTTTTGAATAAAAGTAAAAGTCAAAGGGGTTTATACACCGTATAAATGAAAGTTGTGTATAAAACCAAACATGCCTCAATGAAAGGAGATTGAGACGAAGTCCTTACAAGGATAATTTTTAAAATAAAATAGATCTATTATGTGTATTCACTATAAGTACACATAAATAAAGTACAAATACAAGATAGAACATAATAATATCATGACATAATTTGAAATTATGAGATTAACCCAAAGAATGGAAATTGGGTTAAGAAATTCCCTTACCTCGTGTCTGAACTGACTCGACCGTTCATTAACCTCCTGAATAATAAACTAGAGTTAATTTATAATTGCTTAAGAACCTTTTTCAAGTTTATTATTCCTTTTATATCACTTATTACCATGTTATGAACATTATGTAATTATTTATGTTAATAACGGTCATTTTGTCGATCTTTGGTACTTGAGTCAAAAATAAACTTCTTAAAATTACAAGTTGTTAATGTGGTAAAATATACATTATATCCAAAATTATATTCATGATTTAGATATCATATACATAATATATATCTATTATATACATTCATTGATAATATTACATAACATTTAGAGGTTAGAAATGAAATGCACTGTTCATGGAGACGGTAAGCCGTACGTACGCATGAACGCTACTTTCATTTTGATTTCGTATTTAATGGAATGATGTTATAATTATATAAAGGTATAATATAATTATAGTATAATATAATGTATAATACCATTTAATCCATCCTTTATACATCCCACATATGGCATCAACGATTCAAATCACTTTGAGGGGGCGGTAGTCCGCACTTCCAGAAATGAAAATATCGCGTTTACCCATAATGGAAACCATAAAGGTATGACATAAATGAAAAATACAGAAGCCTAAATAAAACATAAACACATTATATATCATATATAAATATAGTGACATCTTAATGTCCACCTTTGAAGGTGTTATATGAGTGTTGAACAATCATCGTTTCGTGAGGCAGAAATTCATCATCCATAGAAACAGTATGTTCTTTAACCATTAGATGTAGGTGTGTGTAAGTGTAGCTCGAATACTTCTTATAAAAACATCCTAGTATATTTAAGATACTGTTTTTGTTACAATAGAAATTAATAAAAAGAGTTTAAGGGGTTGGAGAAGCAAAATGAAACAAAATAACATAAGAGAAGACATTACCTTAAAATCGGGTAACTCTTATTTGATTTGAGCAAAAGGTTTACTTGGTAAGAATTATTCCCAAAGTGAGGCTTCTAGGAGTAATAGAGGGAAGTTTATAGAGTATTTGGGCAGAGTTTGGCCGAGCCAAAAGGCATTGATGGTGTGGGTAAGGTGGTAGTGGTGGGGGGCCTTTTATAAGAGGAGAGGAGGGGCACTCTTGGAATGTCATGAAATGTTACTTTATTATATAATAAGTTTCGGATTTTAAAGGTCCCACAATTATAAATTTATAGGATAAGGTGATAAGGGTTCGAAATATACTCATAAAATAGGTTTTTGACAAGTTTATGTCTTAGATTTTACATTATCTTTTTATTTTATTTAAATCATTAATTAATGAGGTAATCGCTGCATCATCATGGTGTCATAGATAATTTAATTTATTTAATGTCTAAAAATTATAAAACAATTATCATGATGTATGAAATCTTTTTATCTTTCTAATTAATATTTATCGTCAAAAATATGACTTGTATAACCCCATTTAAAAATTGTTTTAGTAAAACAACTCATGTTTGTGACATTTTTATTTTAACATTAAATAAAAAGTTTTTAATGTCATTTTCCTACCAAAGTGGCTCCATGGGGTCCCCAAGATGACCCATGTATTGTCATGGTCGGCCAAGACTCATCAAATAGGGGTAGGAAAAGTGTAAAGGTATTTTCATATTTTTATAATATCATTTTTACCTTAAATCTCACTAATTACTTTTAATCGCGATTAATTAAACTTAAAAGTTACTATTCACCAAAAAAATATTTTAATCCCATTAAACCACATTTTACATCCTAATGACAACCATGTATGTCGGATTTTTGAAAATCAAATCACAGAAGTGGAAATGTTTCATTTAAACGAAAAATCAGTTTTTTAACTACTACTTAGTGGTTTCACTATTCATCAAAAATTGAAGTTTTTCAGAACAATCCCAAAATTTCACCCTAAGATATAATTGATATTCCGAATTCAAAAATTATGTCTATTTTAAAAAATTACAAACATATAAGTTGCATTGATTAATTTTATAACTAATTCCCGTTGTCACAACAAATTGCGTGTTTTTAAGAAACAATATATATCAAATGATTGACAATTGTTTATGTCCAATTTCAAAGTTTAATTAATTCTAATGAAAACCATTGGATAAAATGGTAAAAATATATTCTAATTATAATTTAATACCACTCAATAGTACAATTTATCACTATAAATTATTTTGATTAAAAAAATTGTTTTTAAGTAGTTTTCACTATTCATAAAAAATTGGAAGTTCTCCGAAAATTACAAAAAATTCAACTTAGGATAATTTCGATTTTCCGAGTACAAAAACGAAGTCCATTTGTAAAGATAAAATTTATAAAATTTCAAAAATTAGGTATTACTATTCATAACGGCTACTTTGATTGGTTGTGGTGTGTGTTAGAACTTGAAGTTGTGTACAACACACGCTACTGTATTATTGAAAGAGAAGTGTATCGTGGAAGATTTTGGTGTTAAACATCTCATAAGGAAATCATTCTCACTTGTGCCACAAAATAAACATAAATCACTCATTATAACCCAATGAATAAAATGGGTTTCATAAACATCGTCTCATTGTGACATAATCCATATAAAAAATGGATATCATTTCATCATAATAAAAATAAAAACATGTAAATAATAGATACATTATACTTGAAACATAAACATGCTACATAATTTCATCTTAGATGGAAAATATTTTTGATAAAACACTTGAAATGAATTCTTGAGGAAAATATCCTTTCTACTTCAAAAGCATTTTTCCTTTCTTAACATGTCATACAATTTTAAACTAAAAGAAGTTGATTAAAAAAACTTACAAACTAGTAAATGAAATATCATGAAAATAATGTTCGATGAAATCATAAAAATTCATTCATGCCGTATAAGTTAAAAAACCATTCTTCTCGTACTTTGGCCGAAAACGTCAAAAAGTACCTCGTACTAAAAACGAAAAAAGACTCCTTTCATATCTTTTACTAAAAACTCACCAATGGGTAAAATTGGATTTAAACAATTGTATGAGGATATAAATGATATTACATATTGAGGAAACATGTATGTGGATGATAAATATTCCCCAGTAAATTCTAAATTTTAAACAATATCGGATAAAAATGAGATTTCAAGATTTTCTCTTACCTTATGTCCGATATGCTTCGTATGTATCTGAACCTCCTATATAATGATTTAAATAATGTCATTGACTTATTATAGAATCATATTCATTTTTATGATATCATATATGGTTCACTTATTACTTTATATTACCCGTTCTTTTGTAACTTTCACGTTAAAGCAACGTTTTTGGTAAAATCGTTTCATTTATCATACATGTTATGACATGTTGTTCTTGATATTATTACTTATATCCCAATTTTCTTAATTCCGTAATTTAAAACATGATTTATATATAATATATATCCAGCATATAAATATATATGATAGATTGATAAATGGAATGAAATACACCGTTCATGGAGACGGTAGGCCGTACGTACGCATGAACGCTGTATTCGTTTTCTTAATAAATTAAAAGGAACTAAGTAAATGAAAAATATATCTACATAAATCCAGTATCATTATTAGCTAATGTATTTCATTATTATTTATTATATATACATTATAATCAAACTTGAATGGTTAATCATGGAAAATGAATCTCATCGCGTTCATGGAGACGGTAGTCCGTACTTACGCACGAGCGATGATATCATTCTCATGATCATGGAATTGTATTGAAGTGTATGTATAATATTTCAGAATCAATATCACTATATAATAATCATATATATTTATTTATTTACACCATTATACCCATCCAATTAAGGTGGTGGTGGAAAATAGATTACACAACGGCGTGGAGACGATATTCCGAACTTACGCACACACGGTGATTTCGTTTTCCGTAGGATGGATAGAAGATTAAATAGGTTTGTTTCATATTTATAATAACATATAAGTCTATTAGTGATACGGATGTTATAAATTTATGATGAAACAAATAAATAATAAGAATTATAAGAAGAAATAAATTTGAAAGAATCGGTAAAGGATATTACCTCTTCTTTGACGCGCCTCTTCTTAACCTCCTCTTAAGGCACTAGAGTTGGTCTTTTGAGTCGACCAGAACCACTATAATGTTTCTAGGGAAGTTGATAAGGAAACTGGTAAGGGGATGGACGAGATTTAAGGCTCCAAATTGTGTAAAGAAAAGAGGGAGGAGGTTCCCTTTTATAAGGGAGGAGAGGGGCACCTTAGAAAAAACTTAAAATATTATTTTATAATAAAGTCATATTCGGTTTATAATAGCTCCAAATTGATTGATTTCTAATATAAAGTGGGTATGGGTTTAAATAATCTCAACCAATAGGTTTTAGACAAGTTTAGGATTCTATTTTAACCTTATCATTTAGATTTAACTCTAAGTTAAACAATTTAACTTTTACCGTGTCTTCTTATTTTCTTACACTATATGGTTAATAAACATTATATAACAAGACAAACGAACCTCAAGTGGTTCATTATTAATATATTTAACCTTTTCTAAGTCATTTGGACGAACCTTATATTTTTAGGAATAGAATAACAATTGATAATATAATATTTGTTTTAAAAACAATTTTATGTCAATTTTGACACTATTTGGTAATTGATTTTTGTGAAAATCATAACAGCAGGATTAGTTCGAAAAAAGATAATTAAATCAATACTAACATGTCATATTAACCTAAAAAAAATTGGAATTTATAAAAAGTCTCAAATTACATTTATATTTGTATTTATAACATCAATTATGTTAATATTTCATTAATAAGGTAATTACTGCATCATCACTGTGTCATAAATAAATTAAATTAATTAATGTCTAAAAATTATAAATAAAATAAAATTATGTAGGTTAAATTTCTAGTGAATATTTATTGTCTAATTTATCTTATGTATAACCCTATATTGAAAAAAATTTAGTTATTAAACTTTGACTTTAACTCTTTTAACTCTTCTTTGAATTTAATAATAATAAATGTTCTAATCTAATCCAAGTGGACATAAATGATAATATTATATTCTTAAGGTTTTTTTTGGACGAATTATACATATACAATAGAATTATTACATGTATTAGGTAATAATAATATCATTTTTACACTTAATTACCCTATTTACGTTTAACCGTGGTAAATAAAAGTTAAAAGATACTATTCCCCAAAAATTATTTTTATCTTATTGAACCACATTTTACTCCTTGATGTTAACCATGTCTCTCGGATTTTTGAAATTCCACTCACATAAATGGTAAAATTAAGTTTTGTGTAAACTTTCAAAGTCTCCTAGGAGGTGGGTAAAAGACGGTGAAAAGTTCAATAAAATATTTATATATCTAAAATTATTATAAAATGACTCCAATGAATTAAATTGAACTTATCTGGGTATTATGTATCAATATTGACCTAAAATAAATTTAAATAAAATAAATAAATATTTAAATAAAAAGTCGGTTTTTAAATAGTAACCCAATGTTTTCACCATTCATCAAAAATTGAAAGTTTTCAGAAAAATACCAAAAATTCACCCTAGGATAATTTTGATATTCCGAATCCAAAAATGAATTACATTTTGAAATATAGAATTTATAAAATTTCAAAAAGTGGGTATTATTATTCATAACGATTAGTTCATAATATTATAATAATATCTGGTTTAGTGAAACTCGGTATTGCGTACTACACACGCTATAGAGGAAGGTCTTGATTGCGTGTAATGTAAGACAAATCAAGGTTACGTGTAGTGAAAGATCTGTTTGGTGTTGCTTATAACATAATCAAAATTTATTTCATTTAAACATTAAACAAAAACTATACTTAATGTTGTGTAGAATGATTTCTACAAAATGAACTTGAAATTGTGTGTAACACGAGCCAAGAATAGTGTTGCGTATACTGCAAGCTAATATAGTGTTGAATATAGTACAATCTAATCTGGGTGTAGTGTATAATAGAAGACATCAAAGATATTAAAAATAATATATCTCATAAAATATTGGGGTGTTACAAAGAAGTTCCCTTAACATGAATCCAAATTGTCTTGTTCGTTCTATATATTCCTATAAATTTTATAACCCCTTTTGATTTGATCCAAAACCCATTGTTGATTGCCTTATTCCAATGGTAATGTTTCTATAAGGAAGTGGGATATTGGAAGGTTATTTTAGCAGATGTTGGATAACACATGGTGCTTGAGTTGTGTGATTAAGTTGGTAGAGGTGATGTCATTTTATAAGAGGGAGGAGCGAAACTTTTAGAAAGTCAAGAAATATTATTTTACTATAAAATGATTTTAAATTTATAATATTCAGAAAGTGATTAATTTATATGATAAGATGAATATGGGTCTAAATCCTCTCAAAAAATAGTTTTTAGGAAGTTTTAGGTGACAAAATTAACCTTATCTTTTAACATTAACCCCTAGTTAAAAACATTATCTATCACCGTGTCTTCTTGAATTTTGAAATTAAATGATTACTAAAGTTACTATAAAATTCCAATAGAACCACAAGTGAATCATTAGTGATATTTTTAATAATTTATAAATAATTTTTCCAATTCTCAGATTTTTATGACTATTATATCATTTAATAAAATAGTATTTGTGTCAAAAACTCATTTATGTCAATTTTGACGCTAATTAGTAATTGATTTTTGTTAAATTTACAACAACTTGATTATTTTGAAACAAAGGAATTAAATAATCACTCACATTTGAATGTAATTCAAGAAAATATTGGATGACATCAAATGATTCAAATTACATTTATTTTATTCTATATAATATCATATAATTGAATCTTTCATTAATAAGGTAAGCACTGTATCTTCGTTTTGTAATAAATAAATTTATTTATTTAATTTATGAAAATTATATATATATCTAGATGTAAGAATATATATTTATATTTATAATTTCTATTTATAGTCTAAGATATAATTTATATAAACCAAATTAAAATTTTATTAGTTAGAGGATATATGTTTATGTTTTATTTCCCTTTTCTTTAAATTAAATATTATAAAATGAAATTTTCACACCCATGTGGCTCCCAAATACTAAAAATTTGTCCTATGGATTTTAATTATCAAAAATAAATCATCCAATAGGATTAAGATATGTTTTATTGGATTTTAATATTTTTATAATATTATTTTTTTACAGTTATTTACATGATTTAACCTTTTAACACTGGTAAATAAAAATAATTACTATAGTTACTATTCATAATATCTCAAAATAAAAAGTACATATTTAAACAAATTGGACATCATTATTACAAATATGGAATCCATTTTTCAAAATTCAAAACACATAAGTTTCATTAATTAATTTAAACTTAATTCTCTTTTTCAAAACCAAATTACATGTTTTTATGATGAAAAAACCATCAAAAGATTAACATGTGTTTAGGTCCAATTTCAGGGTGAAATTACATCCAGTGACCGAAATTATATTAAATAATAATAAAAATATAATGAAACATTAAAACTAATTAAAAATGTTAATCTATTTATATAAATAAAGTAGACAAAAATGCATATTGGAATTAAAATGCAGTATTTTTCAATATTAATTAATATATAAATTTCAATAAATATTTTAAAAAAATTCACCCAATATAAATTTTGATGTCCCCAATCCAAAATAAATGATTATTTTTTCAAATAAAATGCATAAAGGTGACAAAAACTATATTTAAGAAATGGTTCTCCTTCAAAATTTGGTAAACATACATTTTAAAAAAGTTTGAGTATTTTATGCTTAAAATTAGATTCATTCTAATTTTATTGCTCTACAATTCATTAGATAAATGTAAAAACATTTATCAAACATGTAAAATAAAAATATAGTTAATTTTGTTCATTACATCCAATACAATATCTTGTAATTAAAAACTATTTAATGTAATAATATTATTACGGTAATATTTTTCGGTATAATGCAACGTTGTGTGCAACATATGATTTTGGAGGAACCTATTGTTGTGTGTTGGGCACGCTATGAAAAAATATGACTTATTTAAGGTAAAATTAATATATTATTCATAAATATTAATGTAACACCCCGAGCTTCCACGATACGCTTCTCATTCAATAATACAATAGCTTGCATTGTACGCAACTTCGAGTTCTAAAACATCGCGAAAAAATCAAAGTAGCCGTTATGAATAGTAATAACCACTTTTTAAAATTATAGAAATTTTATATTTCAAAATGGACTTCATTTTTGTATTCCTAATATTGAAATTAGCCTATGTTGAATTTTTTGTAATTTTCTGAGAACTTCAATATTTTTATGAATAGTGAAAAATACTTAAAACAACTTTTTTAATCAAAATAATTTATTGTGATAAATTATACTATTTAGTGGTTTTAAAGTATAATTAGAATATATTTTTACCATTTTGTCCAATGGTGGTCATTAGAATTAATTTAACATTGAAATTGGACATAAACAATTGCCAATCTTTTGATATAAATTGTTTCTTAAAAACACGCTATTTGTTGTAACAGCGGGAATTAATTATAAAATTAATTAATGCAACTAATATGTTTGGAATTTTGTAAAATGGACATCATTTTTGAATTTATAATATCAATTATAGCTTAGGGTGAAATTTTGGCCTTTTTCTGAAAAACTTCAATTTTTGATGAATAGTGAAACCACTAAGTGGTAGTTAAATAACTGATTTTTTGTTTAAATGAAATATTACCACTTCTGTGATTTGATTTTCAAAAATCCGACATACATGGTTGTCATTAAGAAGTAAAATGTGGTTCAATGAGATTAAAATAATTTTTTGGGTGAATAGTAACTTTTAAGTTCTTAATCGCGATTACAGGTAATTAGTGTAGTTTAAGGTAAAAGCAATGTTTTAATAATATTATATGAGCTTGAAACTTGTCCTACTCCTATTGGATGAGTCATGGCCGACCAAGACAACCCATGGGTCAACTTGGGGACCCCATGGAGCCACTTTAGTTGGAAAATGACATTAATATATATTTATTTAATGTTAAAATTAAATTGACACAAACATGAGTTGTTTTACTAAAACAGTTTTTAAGTGGGGTTACACAAGTCCAAATTTTGATTATAAATATTCATTAGAAATCTAAAAAGATTTACTACATCATAGTATTTTTTTTATAATTTTTAGACATTAAATAAATTAAATTATTTATGACAGCATGATGATGCAGTGATGACCTCATTATTTAACGATTTAAATAAAATAAGAAGATAATGCAAAATCCAAGGCTTGCACTTGTCCAAAGCCTATTGGATGAAGATATTTCGAAACCTTATCACCTTAGCCTCTAATTATATAAGTGTGGGACCTTTAGAATCCGAAAAGCATTGTGAAATAATGTAACATTTCAATCTTTCCAAAAGTGCCCCTCCTCCCCACTTATAAAAGGCCCCCACCTCTCCCACCTCATTTACACTTTCAAGCCATTTGGCTCGGCCAACCTCTGCCCAAATACTCTCCCAACATTCCTCCCTTACTCATAGAAGCCTCACTTTGGGCAGAACTCTTCCCAAGGAAGCCTTTGGCTCAAATCAAAAAGAGTTACCCGATTTTGAGGTAATGTCTTCTCTAATGTTGTTTTGTTTTGTTTTTCTTCTCCAACCCCCTAAACTCTTTTTATTCATTTCTTTTGTAACAACACCAGTATCCTCAATATACTAGGATGTTGTTATAAGAAGGAATAGAGCTACACTTACACACACATACATCTAATGGTTAAAGAACATACGGTTTCTGTGGATGGCGAATTTCTGCCTCACGAAACGATGATTGTTCAACACTCATATAACACCTTCAAAGGTGGCCATTAAGATGTCACTATATTTATATATGATATATAATGTGTTTATGTTTTACTTATGCTTCTGTATTTCTCATTTATGGCTTACTTTATGATTTCCATTATGGGTAAAACGCGATAATTTCATTTTAGAAAGTGCGGACTACCGCCCCCTCAAAGTGATTTGAATCGTTAATGCCATATGTGGGATGTATAAAGGATGGAGTAAATGTTATTATACACTATATTATACTGGAATTATATTATACATTTATATCATTATGATTTAGTTCCATTAAATATGAAATTGAAATGAAAGTAGCGTTCATGCGTACGTACGGCTTACCGTCTCCATGAACGGTGCATTTCATTTCTTACCTCTAAATGTTACGTAATATTATAAATGAATGTATATACTGGATATATAAGATATATATGACATCTAAATCATGAATATAATTCTGGATATAATGGATATTTCACCACATAAACAACTTGTAATTATAAGAAGCTTATTGTTGACTCAAGTACCAAAGATCGACAAAACGACCGTTATTAACTTAAATAATTACATAATGTTCATATCATTGTAATAAGTGATATAATAAGGATAATGAAATTGAAAATGGTTCTTAATAAGGTATATATTAACTCTAGTTTATTATTCAGGAGGTTAAAGAACGGTTGAGTCAAGTCAGACACGAGGTAAGGGAACTTCTTAACCCAACTTCCATTCTTTGGGTTAATCTCCTACTTTCAAATTATGTCATGATATTATTATGTCCTATATTGTATTTGTACATTATTTATGTGTACTTATAGTGAATACACATTATATATGTACTTTATTTAAAAATTTATCTTTTTAAGGACTTCGTCTCAATCCCCTTTCATTGAGGCATATTTGGTTTTATACAAAACTTTCTTTTATACGCTGTATAAACCCCTTTGACTTTTACGTTTATTCAAAAGGAATCTTTTTTATACGAAGTGTTTTACTAAACGACAAAAAGGTAATGTTGTTCTTTCCATACATATGCGGCGACAATGACTTCTCCGCCGCCGTGACCATTATTTGAGTTTCGGCTTCCTCTACAAGCCATCACTTTTTTTTGAAAAATAAATACAATGTTTTGAATTTCTTTTATTTTGGTATTGAAAATGGTTTTGAAAGTATTTTTATTATATCAATGTGTTGTATTGATATCTTGTGATTGAAATGTGGAAATGTTATGTTTCCTTTATGCATGTTTTATGTGATATGATTATGTTATGGTTTATGAAATGTTTAAACCTACTCATATGAGGAATGCATTGGACTTAATAAGTGACGGGTGGAGCCCTCTATAGCTCCTCGATGCATCGGCAGGTCTCATGAGACAAACTAGTGTCTTGGCACGAGGCCTTGACAAAATCTTATTTGTGGTCTTGGCACGAGGCCTTGACTACGTGGTTATGATAGTCTGGCATTATGCATTCCATCATTATGAAAGTGGTTATTGATATTGCATGTGATTATTCGACCAGTAGAATATCCATGTGAAGAAGTAAATGGCATTATCTCATTTTACTTTTGCCATATTATGTTGATGTTCAAGTTTAAAAGGTTTTTGTTTTAGTTATACATTGCCTTAAATGTTTATGTTTATTTATGAAAGCTTCCGCAATATTGTTATCCTTACTGAGCATCTGAGCTCACCCCTTTCAATGTTTTAATATTTTACAGGATGTGAAGAAGTATTTTATGAATGACCTGCAGGGATAGTCAGAAGAGGATATGAGTGTGGACTATGGAGACTTTGTTATTGTAGTTTTTCACTTTATGATGTAATGTAACGTTTACGAATGTATCTAGTGTTTCCAAGGCTACTAAACTAATCGGTCTTTCGAGACTTGATCTTTTGTGATCATGCCAATGTTACGAAGTAATGCACCGACTCCAGGTAGCTGGGGTTGGGGCGTTACAGTTGGTATCAGAGGCAGTTTAGTACTAACCTTGGAAGCTAGATTTAGATAAACTCTGATTAGAGAACATAGCCCGAAGATAGACTTTGAGGATTAGTATAGAAGAACTTCCTAGAATTTTGGTATTATAGAGATGTTATGAGTTTTCCGAGCAATACATCCCTGTCTGGATACGAGCAGGTAGAGGCGGCTCTGGCACAGATGTACCTAAGGGGTAAAACCCGAAAACACCGCTTTGAGCTAGACTCGAATGGGAACTGGTGCACGACAACGGGCCTTGCTGCACTCTTGGTTACGACACTCCCGGGGGATATGCTTAGGATAATTCTCATTTTATTTACAAACCACTATTAAGGGTTATGAGTACATACTTCCTCAAAGAAAACATTTCTTTTTATGATTATGGATTATATCCATAAATAGTTCAATTTATGTAAAGTGTTTAACAAGTATGGAATTATGTATTTTGATTCATAAACTAATCTAGTTTATGCCATTGTTTAGAAATGGCACCTAGTGGAAGGAATGGAAACCGTATCAATGCACGAACTCCGTGTAGGGATTTCCCTCCTGCTCAAGATAATTATTGTGGATCTGGAGATACAACTGGTGCTGATCAACTTATTACCATACTAGGACAACTCACTCAGGTTATGAATAATAACCTTACTCGTATGGAGCACCCTGATCCGCAACGTGGAGGATCAATGCTAGATCGTTTCATGAGGCAACAACCACCAACATTTAATGGGGGTACAAATCCGTTAGTAGCTGAGCAATGGATAAAATCCTTAGAGAAAATATTCCATGCCTTGGGGAGTAGTGAAAGGGAGAAGGTTGTCATGGCAGTTTACTGCCTCACTGGAGATGTCGATCAGTGGTGGTCGCTGATTCAAAACACAAAGGAAGATGATGACGTATCGAATATGGAATGGAGGGAGTTCAAAGAGCTTTTCTTAGAAAAATACTTTCCTCGTGACCATCGAGCAGATATGGAAAGGCAATTTCTGAGTTTGAGGCAGAAGGAGGATGAGAATGTCGCAAAGTATGAGGCTAACTTTACAAGGTTAGCGAGGCATGTTGCCGATTATATACGTAACCCAAGGAGTAAGATTGATCGTTTCTTTTATGGGTTAAAACCATTTCTCCGTCGAGCTTTGGTATCACAATCCTTCTCATCATACGAAGATATTGTCTCGTGTGCTATCAAGACAGAAAAGGAATTCTCTAAGTCTTATGACAACAAAGTAAAGCAAGAGAAGAAGAGAACGGTGGAACAAGAGACAGATAAAGGAAAAAAGGGAAAGAAGGATTTTCTATTATGTGATAATTGTGGGAAGAATCACCCTGGTACTTGCCTAAAAGGAATGGGAGTTTGTTATAAATGTGGAGAAAAGGGTCACCAGGCTCGTGATTGCAAGGGAAAGAAAGAGGCTGTCAAAGTTGAATGCTACAATTGTAGGGAAACAGGGCATTATACAAATGAATGTCCTAAGCGTCAGGGAAACTTACCTCAGAAAAGGCCAAGGGATCAAGGCCAATCTTATGCTGTGACTACAATTGAAGCAGAATAATTATTGTATTTGTGTTTTTGGACTCAAGAACTAGATTATGGTTATAAGAATAATGTGATATATAAGGATTGTACTGCAGTACATGTTGTTTTCATTAAGGATTTAATATGATGAAGGTAATCATATTTTTAGTATGTGACAATAAGAGAAACTTTACATTGTTTGGGGAATCTGAGGTTACAATTGATTTTGGAATTTAACGAATCTTTAGAGAAAGTCTGGAAGGAGGTATTTTGGATAACTATTAAGGTTAGAATGGATTAAGTTGAACCATGGATAGTATTGTTTAAGGTTAAAGCATTTCTGAAGATTATTTTTGGAATATTATAATACTATAGTTTTAGGAAAAAGGACAACCTACAGGGTGGGGCATAACCCGTCGCGTCGGACAAAGCTGCAGGAATCGAACCCACAATCATAGTGCGACAGACCTTTATTTCCTACCACTAGCCTACAGGAAGTCCCTGGTTATTACAAAATAGTTTTACTAATCTAAATGGTATGTGGAACCTTATACAATTAGGATAAATAGAGTATTTTTGAGTTCTGTTACCATTTGGAGTAAAAGTTGGGTTTGTGGTAAAAATTTATTAACGAATGAAAGTATACATAACAAGTATGTATATTCCTTTACGTTCTTAGTAAATCTCATAAATAAATTCCTCAACATTATTAAAGGTAACATAAAACAAAAATGTTGTCGGTTAACTTTTCCAACTGGGGATTCAATGACCGTTTAACCAATCACAAGTTTGTGATTTTCTTATGGTTAAACTTTCTCCTAATCCTGTTTTCTATAACTCTCCATCAGACCTTGATGGTTTGTTTTTCTTCCATATCCATATTTTCATAGAATCCTAGAATGGGCTATATCGGGTGACCTTTGTACTTATCCTGCTTTCTTTTAATGTTATATATTTATTAACCTTATTTCCGATGTGGGTTTTCCACAAAGGTATTTTCTATTTTAAACCTTTTATTTTCCAAGAAAAATTTCAAATTGCGAGGACGCAATTTATTGAAGGAGGGGAGAATGTAACACCCCGAGCTTCCACGATACGCTTCTCATTCAATAATACAATAGCTTGCATTGTACGCAACTTCGAGTTCTAAAACATCGCGAAAAAATCAAAGTAGCCGTTATGAATAGTAATAACCACTTTTTAAAATTATAGAAATTTTATATTTCAAAATGGACTTCATTTTTGTATTCCTAATATTGAAATTAGCCTATGTTGAATTTTTTGTAATTTTCTGAGAACTTCAATATTTTTATGAATAGTGAAAAATACTTAAAACAACTTTTTTAATCAAAATAATTTATTGTGATAAATTATACTATTTAGTGGTTTTAAAGTATAATTAGAATATATTTTTACCATTTTGTCCAATGGTGGTCATTAGAATTAATTTAACATTGAAATTGGACATAAACAATTGCCAATCTTTTGATATAAATTGTTTCTTAAAAACACGCTATTTGTTGTAACAGCGGGAATTAATTATAAAATTAATTAATGCAACTAATATGTTTGGAATTTTGTAAAATGGACATAATTTTTGAATTTATAATATCAATTATAGCTTAGGGTGAAATTTTGGCCTTTTTCTGAAAAACTTCAATTTTTGATGAATAGTGAAACCACTAAGTGGTAGTTAAATAACTGATTTTTTGTTTAAATGAAATATTACCACTTCTGTGATTTGATTTTCAAAAATCCGACATACATGGTTGTCATTAAGAATTAAAATGTGGTTCAATGAGATTAAAATAATTTTTTGGGTGAATAGTAACTTTTAAGTTCTTAATCGCGATTACAGGTAATTAGTGTAGTTTAAGGTAAAAGCAATGTTTTAATAATATTATATGAGCTTGAAACTTGTCCTACTCCTATTGGATGAGTCATGGCCGACCAAGACAACCCATGGGTCAACTTGGGGACCCCATGGAGCCACTTTAGTTGGAAAATGACATTAATATATATTTATTTAATGTTAAAATTAAATTGACACAAACATGAGTTGTTTTACTAAAACAGTTTTTAAGTGGGGTTACACAAGTCCAAATTTTGATTATAAATATTCATTAGAAATCTAAAAAGATTTACTACATCATAGTATTTTTTTTATAATTTTTAGACATTAAATAAATTAAATTATTTATGACAGCATGATGATGCAGTGATGACCTCATTATTTAACGATTTAAATAAAATAAGAAGATAATGCAAAATCCAAGGCTTGCACTTGTCCAAAGCCTATTGGATGAAGATATTTCGAAACCTTATCACCTTAGCCTCTAATTATATAAGTGTGGGACCTTTAGAATCCGAAAAGCATTGTGAAATAATGTAACATTTCAATCTTTCCAAAAGTGCCCCTCCTCTCCACTTATAAAAGGCCCCCACCTCTCCCACCTCATTTACACTTTCAAGCCATTTGGCTCGGCCAACCTCTGCCCAAATACTCTCCCAACATTCCTACCTTACTCATAGAAGCCTCACTTTGGGCAGAACTCTTCCCAAGGAAGCCTTTGGCTCAAATCAAAAAGAGTTACCCGATTTTGAGGTAATGTCTTCTCTAATGTTGTTTTGTTTTGTTTTTCTTCTCCAACCCCCTAAACTCTTTTTATTCATTTCTTTTGTAACAACACCAGTATCCTCAATATACTAGGATGTTGTTATAAGAAGGAATAGAGCTACACTTACACACACATACATCTAATGGTTAAAGAACATACGGTTTCTGTGGATGGCGAATTTCTGCCTCACGAAACGATGATTGTTCAACACTCATATAACACCTTCAAAGGTGGCCATTAAGATGTCACTATATTTATATATGATATATAATGTGTTTATGTTTTACTTATGCTTCTGTATTTCTCATTTATGGCTTACTTTATGATTTCCATTATGGGTAAAACGCGATAATTTCATTTTAGGAAGTGCGGACTACCGCCCCCTCAAAGTGATTTGAATCGTTAATGCCATATGTGGGATGTATAAAGGATGGAGTAAATGTTATTATACACTATATTATACTGGAATTATATTATACATTTATATCATTATGATTTAGTTCCATTAAATATGAAATTGAAATGAAAGTAGCGTTCATGCGTACGTACGGCTTACCGTCTCCATGAACGGTGCATTTCATTTCTTACCTCTAAATGTTACGTAATATTATAAATGAATGTATATACTGGATATATAAGATATATATGACATCTAAATCATGAATATAATTCTGGATATAATGGATATTTCACCACATAAACAACTTGTAATTATAAGAAGCTTATTGTTGACTCAAGTACCAAAGATCGACAAAACGACCGTTATTAACTTAAATAATTACATAATGTTCATATCATTGTAATAAGTGATATAATAAGGATAATGAAATTGAAAATGGTTCTTAATAAGGTATATATTAACTCTAGTTTATTATTCAGGAGGTTAAAGAACGGTTGAGTCAAGTCAGACACGAGGTAAGGGAACTTCTTAACCCAACTTCCATTCTTTGGGTTAATCTCCTACTTTCAAATTATGTCATGATATTATTATGTCCTATATTGTATTTGTACATTATTTATGTGTACTTATAGTGAATACACATTATATATGTACTTTATTTAAAAATTTATCTTTTTAAGGACTTCGTCTCAATCCCCTTTCATTGAGGCATATTTGGTTTTATACAAAACTTTCTTTTATACGCTGTATAAACCCCTTTGACTTTTACGTTTATTCAAAAGGAATCTTTTTTATACGAAGTGTTTTACTAAACGACAAAAAGGTAATGTTGTTCTTTCCATACATATGCGGCGACAATGACTTCTCCGCTGCCGTGACCATTATTTGAGTTTCGGCTTCCTCTACAAGCCATCACTTTTTTTTGAAAAATAAATACAATGTTTTGAATTTCTTTTATTTTGGTATTGAAAATGGTTTTGAAAGTATTTTTATTATATCAATGTGTTGTATTGATATCTTGTGATTGAAATGTGGAAATGTTATGTTTCCTTTATGCATGTTTTATGTGATATGATTATGTTATGGTTTATGAAATGTTTAAACCTACTCATATGAGGAATGCATTGGACTTAATAAGTGACGGGTGGAGCCCGCTATAGCTCCTCGATGCATCGGCAGGTCTCATGAGACAAACTAGTGTCTTGGCACGAGGCCTTGACAAAATCTTATTTGTGGTCTTGGCACGAGGCCTTGACTACGTGGTTATGATAGTCTGGCATTATGCATTCCATCATTATGAAAGTGGTTATTGATATTGCATGTGATTATTCGACCAGTAGAATATCCATGTGAAGAAGTAAATGGCATTATCTCATTTTACTTTTGCCATATTATGTTGATGTTGAAGTTTAAAAGGTTTTTGTTTTAGTTATACATTGCCTTAAATGTTTATGTTTATTTATGAAAGCTTCCGCAATATTGTTATCCTTACTGAGCATCTGAGCTCACCCCTTTCAATGTTTTAATATTTTACAGGATGTGAAGAAGTATTTTATGAATGACCTGCAGGGATAGTCAGAAGAGGATATGAGTGTGGACTATGGAGACTTTGTTATTGTAGTTTTTCACTTTATGATGTAATGTAACGTTTACGAATGTATCTAGTGTTTCCAAGGCTACTAAACTAATCGGTCTTTCGAGACTTGATCTTTTGTGATCATGCCAATGTTACGAAGTAATGCACCGACTCCAGGTAGCTGGGGTTGGGGCGTTACAATTAATAAATATGAAAATGTATTATTCTATAAATACCTATTTGAGTACAAATTATCAAAAAAGATTTTTTTTATATTATTAATCACATTAATTTGATAGTTCCATTAATAAAACAACTAAAACATGAGTATTGTGAAGTTATTTAATACAATTATTTTTGAATTAAAAATAATAATAAAATAATCTGATGAGTATAAATCATCAATCAGTTATAATAATACTAATAGTAAAATATATCTTCAGTATAATCCTACATTAAGAATGTTGTATTTATTGAAACATGAATATGAGAAGTTTAACATCACATCAAATATAATATTTTAAGCACAATAATCAATTTAATATGTCTATAAATGGTCAATAACTAGTACCTGAGAAGATTTTGGTTGATATATACACGAAAAATAATATGTTTTAAAAAAAATTCATTCAAAATCTTTTATAATTTTGAAAAAAATTATTCTTTTTATTCGTTATTAATTCAATAATAAATTCATCATCAATGTATACCCATTTAATGTAATTATTTCTTTTCTAAAAATTACAAATAAATAAAAATGATAAACATAAAAATATTCTTTATAATTATTTTTTAGTCGAATTAGGATTTTGTATAACCTTATTTAAAAAATTGATAATTTTATTAAAATCCGAGTAAGACATATTTAACTTTTCTTTAAATAAAATACATTAAATATCTTAATCTCATCCATGTAGCTTCTAAAGGGTATAGTTCTTACCCAAGGATGGTTTAAGTCTAAATTAACTCATCCAATCATATTAGGAATTTTTTTGAAGTAAATTTATAATATTATAATTACTATTAATTACTCGAGTTACCTTTTTACTGAATTAATAAAAAATAATAATGTCATTATTCATAATGCATAAAAATAAATGAATGATATTTATATAATTTGGACCCACTTATTCCAAATATTGAATCCATTTTTAAAAATTAAAAACAGAAAATTTGGAGTAATTAATTTAAAATTAATCATATTGTTAGAATGAAAAGAGAGTTCTTAAGAAGGTAAAACAATGCAAAAGATTGTAATGTTTTAAATATGAATTTAATGTTAAATTATTTTAAATGACATATATTGTATTAAATAATCAAAAAATATATTCTATTTATACTTTATATCCATTAAATAATAAAATTTATCCACATAAATTATTTGGATGAAAAAATTTGTATTCATTAAATGTTTTGTATATTTTTACTATTCATCAAAATTTAAAACTTATTAGAAAAATATAAAAAATTAAACCCTAGTAAATTTTTATATCTTGATTCAAAATAATAAGATAATTTTATTTAAATATATTATATAAATGTTTGAAAAATTAAATTTAATATGGGTGCACCATTAAAAGGAGCAAAAATGTATTTTTTAAAAACTACTTCTTTTATAAGGAAAATTAAATTTGTACTTATATCATGACTAGAAAAGATATAAAATAAATATTAAATATTATATTGTATATAGTAAATGTATATTACACTAATTAAATCAATCGATAGAGATTTTATTATTTTATAAACTCACTTATTCGTATTTAAATAGTTTTTCAGAATAAAGATAATACCATTCATACCTTCCATTAGAATGACTAGGTTATAATATTTATTTTTTCACGTATACTATGTCTTGTGTGAAATAAATTATATAAAAATAAAATGAAATTGTGAGTAAAACAAGATAAGGAATGTGTTATTTATACCACATGCTAAGCTAGTGTGGAGTATAATACAATATTATCTTGGGGTTGTGTAAAATAAAAAAAATAAAATAAAAAATGCTAACTCATAAAAATCTTGGGGCGTTACATTGATATAGGAACTCATATTTATCTTTGTTCCAATAAATAGTAAAAACATGTTAAAAGGTTATTTTTTAAAAAATTCAATATTTATTTATATTGAATCCATTGATTGAATATATGATGATGTAATTTATGAGGAATTTAATCCCTTAAAATCATTGTATTACCAAAATTGTTCATTGGTGTTGAAGATATATGAACAATGGATTACTGTGAAATTTTTTTAAAATAATAACCCAATGTAAAAAAATAATAAAAAGTATGAAATTATTGAAAATTATCTAAAATATATATTTTAACTGATATTATATTCTGTGAGTAAAAATCCAAAGATGATACCTAATAATACGAAGGGTATGAAATCATCAAACTGATATAGACACGACCCTCAAGGATAATATTGAAATTATAAAATCATCTATATATATATAATATTATAGATCAAGAGAAATCATTATTGGGAAGGTAATATTTTTCTATGATATGAAGCATGTCATCAAAGACTTATTGAACATATTAATAATAGGGACTACTAATAATTTTCACCATTGGATTCAAATACTAAAAAGAATGAAAATTTATAATTTAAAATTTACAATAGGATTAATGTGATTGAATTCACTTATAACACCATAGTAAATATCTTTATCCTCATATTCTTCATCTGTTTTTGACTATATTTAATGAGATAGAGTTATATAATGGAATTATTACATGGTTTTTAAATGTTTAATTTAGAAAATATTGTTACACTATAAAATTAAAAATCATGGAATTTAATTTTACGATTTCAATTTCGTTTATAAATATTATGGATTCTCTGGAATTTTTCCACATCATAGGATAATTTTAATTGAATTTCCATTGGAGTTTTATTCTTTTGATTTCCAATAGTTGAAATTCATATTTATCCACTAAGATCATATTTTTTATTACATAGTCCTTCATCATCATCATAATCAATCCTTTTGAGATTCAATGATTGTGTTAGATATTTTTAGTTTAAGGATGTTTAAGGTTTTGTTGAGGGATTTATAAGTTTGGTGGTGAATATCTATGTGTTTGTTATAATTTATTATTAGCTTCAATTCCTTCATGGAATTTTTATCATGAAAGAATTTGTTTTAGGAATTTGATTCAAAGATAAACTTTTAATTTATTATTTATTTGTTTAATTAGTAATTTTTATCATTATTTGGGTAAGGATGCGAATTTACCTAATAGTGTTTAATATATTAAATTGAATGTGAATTATTTAAGTAATATTTTATATAATTTCATTGTATAATATATCATAGTTATTTTATTTAGATTTTATGTATGATTTTGTGACATAAATTCACTTTTAATATATTTAACTAACATTTGAGATTGATGAAAAATTTGTGGCCGATATTGAAATAAATAATAATAATTCTAGTCTATCTTTGTTAAATTTTCTTGTTTATTTGAGGTGTTAATTTTAAATATATTATATGATGAAATTAAATAAAAAAATTTATTATACATTATGGACATCATAGTTTATAATATTTATTTGTTGATGTGGTGGTTTATTGTTTTTTTTTGGTGTATTATAAGTGGTATTGTTCTCATTTGTATTATCATAGTTGAATATGTTATCATTGATAGTGTTCTGTAGTTGTCTCAAATTTGGATCAATGATTTACTAAATAAATTAAATTCAAAAACTCAATTAATATTGTGTTTTTATTTATAAATTACTTGATAAATATGATAAATTACTATAGAGGATTATTATATGGTAATAAAATAATAAATAATTGGGTTTTATGTGTTATATTGAGGAATAATTTGAGGGATTTAATATGGATGTTGAATTATTTGGGTGTAAATATTATTAATGAAATATGTCATTTTGTGTGGTTATTTGGTTTTAGTGGTGGATTACGTTTATTCTAATGATGGAATCAATTTTTTTTCTTTATTGGTGATGTTTTATAGTTCAATTATGTTATGAGAAAAAATATTACAGAATGTGAGCCCTAAAAATGTATTATTTAAAAATATTATTTAATTTTTAATTTTATTTTAACAACTGAGACCCTCACCAGTCATGAAACTTGATGGATTCATATATATGTTCACGGGCTTCAGGTTTACTCGAATCAACCGGGTTATGAATTATATGAATGAATTAATACTTCCCCCATCTCACTCTCCCTTCCATAAATGGGTTGGTTTTGTTTTTTTTATTTTAATGTGTGCAAATAATGTATCAATATAGAATTGATGTTATATGGTTGTGGTATGTGATATATGGATATGTTTCATGAGAATGGGGTATGTGGATATTAAAGGGTTGAGATTTTCAATGTTGTTTCAAAATTCTATTTAATGATATTTGTATAAAATCTAGTTTCCCGTATTGCACACTAGTTCAAAAAAATATCATTGGTGAATTTGATGACATGTTATAGTATTAGTGTATATCATTTTGGAATTAGATTGTAGAATCATAACATTTATTTTTAAGGGTATTGTTACTATAAAAACCTAATTCCAATGTTAATATAGCATAGTGTACAAACAATGTAGATTTAGAGCCATAACAATGTGAGTTGTTTCGAAAACAAGTTTATTTAGGAGATGGTTATTGATATATTATCTTCTATAATAATTTTAGACTAGAATATAATACATTAAAAAATATAGTGGCATAATATGAAACTTCATATAAAATAATATTAATCCAAAATTATGTAAATATGTGTATTTTTTGTGTCCTAGTTCAAATTCATCATCTTTATTTTTATCCCTTTTACTATTATTCTTCAAATGAAAATTTTAATTATGTACAAAATTTTGATAAAAATGGGAGTGCTAAAATTTATTTTTTTGGAATGCAAGGATGACTACATTTGGGGTAAAATTTTTATTTAGTACCTTTTCGGATATAATTGGATTATTACTTTTTATTTTTATTTTTATGATTATTGGTGTGGGTGAATAATTGTTATTTTTGGCTATAAGATGACCAATTTTTTATAGAATATATTTTTCATTGATTATTAAATAATTCATTACTAACACAAATCCATATTCACAAAAATGATTCATTGTAGGATCTTATAATGAATACATTTAACCAAACCTCTTTTTTTATAAACGTTATATATCTCATTTAGAAAAAAAATTTGATTCATATTAAAATTATTATCTCATTGTATTTAGATTGTTTGAATTCATGTTTCTCCATAGGTGCTACTTCGTTTGGTATTTATTTTTTGAGACAATATTTCTGAATAATGGCCCTTAAATATTTCTTGTTATAGGTTGTTATGATTGATTTGGTGTTACTATTTGGTTTATTTTTTCATTTAATATATCATTTGTAAATAAATCTTATATTTCAGGATTTATACCCTTACCCCTCATCATTATCCCATGGCCTCTTGGAGGTAGGTTTTGGGGAAATGTTATGATGTCACTATAGGACAATGAATGGTTCTACTTGAAGTTGGTGATAATGTTGTGCTTCGTGAGATTTGAATTTATGTTTGGATTGAGTATATATATTTAATTAATTTAAAATGATTTTTAGGTATTTCAATGATTTTGATAATCAAATGTATTCTAGGAATACCTCTAAAGACAATGATAGGACCCTTATGATCTGATTTAGGAACATTAATCAATCTGTGAAAATATATATTAGATCATTTTGAGATGTAAATGCTCAAAACTTATGAAAAATGAAATATTTAATACTTTATAAATTCCATCAATAAAAGTTTAAGTGATCATGGATTATTTTTGTAACTCTAAATCCTTGAATGAAATTCATTAAAAATGCAATTCATGCCTCAAGAACACTAAGGTCACATATGTCCCAATATTATGTTTACTTATGTTAAGGCAAACCTATGGATTAAATCAACCCAAATAAATAGTATATTATATTTTATATAACAAAATGACTAAATATACCATAATTAATTCCATTTTGTCACATATTTTACAAAACAATCATACATACATTAAAAAGTTAAACTATATATTCTGTTCTCATCACATGGATTTAAACTATACAAAATAAAATATATTAGTAATAATTATTTATCATAAAGGATATTTATGAGTCCACATTGAATTTAAATATCAATAATCATCACACCCATATTTCCCCCACATGTCCTTAAATAATAAGAATCTACATACGATTCAAACCCAATAGTTAGTTTCTAACTAGAATCAAACCTATAGACCTACTTATGCAATGAGATGAAGAAATAATATTATATTATATCATGATCACAAGATGATCCTCTCATTAGACATGAAAAATGATTCATTTATTTATGTGAATGGAATAAGATTTAATTATATACCATTATTTTTTAATTCCTAACTCCTAATGTGATTGTCCGATGACATCAATCTTTGTATGTTATGATCAAAAGGGTAAAAACATCCTTTTATATAATGAGAAAAATACATTTAAAACTCCATAATTAATGATAATTATAAATAAATCATTCCATATATTATGAGCATAGGAATACTTCTTCTCATAACATGAATAAGATAAAAAATTCTTAGTATGTTATGATCATTAGATACCCATCATATCCTATCTGATGAGAATATGATGTCCTATTATTATAATATGATGAAATTTTCATCTTTTTAAAATATAATGAAAATAATACACGTATACATCAATACATGGCTATTATAATTTCACATAATACCCAAATACCTAGAAGACATGTCTCCCATTCCTTATATGATGGGAATAAGATTACATTGCTCACTAAAATGAGGAAGAAATTTGTAGTGTCCAACATTCCCAATATAGTCACGTATATTTCTAATTTACTCATCATATATAACTATATATATATCACTAGATTATGGTAGAATATTGTTTAATTAACAAGTTTCCATGAACATTGTATTTGGAATGAACTGACAACAATTACTAAAATCATTGAGTGTGTCAAAAACAAGGAAATGTGCCCCTTAGTGGGATTAGCTGACCATCCATAATCCAATTCAGATAAATGTTATCAATCAAAATGACGATGGTGGTGGACGGTCTCTCAATATTGCAATGCAAGAAAATGAGAACGAAGTCATGATTAATCCATACATTGGATTTTGTGTCATGATATTAGTTTTATTGAAATATAAATGGGGATCTTGATGAGGTACCCATTTCCTATGATAGTGAGTGGATTATTTTTTTTAATTCAAAAAAAATCAAATATTAACTATTTTTCGTATTCATGTACCTTACATAATGTTCACCACTAGTAATTATATATGCATAGAACGTACAATGACTAATTGGTAATGAAGAATGTGGGATTCCCCATAATGATTCTAAAAAAATATTAACATTTATTAGATGGTGTCATAAATGTATTCCTAAGAAGTGAATGAACCCTCATAAAAGGAAATAAGGTTCCCTCAGACATTTCTAAAATAATTGTTATTCAAAATATGCTTATTTACACCCTCAAATACTATTATGAGTGGTACATTATATTTTATACCCCAATAAAATTTCATTAAGGGAACTTAGGGAAAGAGAACCAATTATGTACCACCATTACAACATATTCCATAGCTGGAAGTAACCTATTAATCCAAAACATATACATTTAAATAACCTATCATCATAGTTCATTGATAAAAAATTCAACTATAACGAGGAGGTGCTCTAAAAATTTACAACCCCAGCATTCCCCTAGGTGTTGATAAGTAGGACTCACTACATCAAACATCATCATCTCAATGATCCACCCATCTTGAAATCGAATAAAATATTATTCGATCATGTTTTTCCTCCTCCATCAAAGATACATGGTTCGAATACCATGTGTGGTTCATTTTATACTTCTAAAAACTAGCCACTCCCATACCACTACTGCTCATGAAGCTTCTAATACACTCTCATCTAAATAATTTAATATATTTATAAAATTATTAATTAGTCTTGGATAAATTCCCCAACTACTCATTTGGTGTGCTTGGTTGGCCCTCTTGGCCACAAATTCCATTACTATCCTCATTGGGGTCCTCTATTATCTAATGTACTTTACAAAACTGATGGTCGTCCAAAGGGTGAAGTGACTTGTATTCATCGCAAATCTCAATACTATGATAACAATAATATCCCATGATGGATAATCCAATATGATAAATAAAATAAAATCCTTAGTAAAAACCATTGATGATGATGAAGTCAGAATGAGGGAATAGAAAACGGTTCACACGTATCCCCTTAAAAACCATGACTATCGAGGATTCAAAAAGAATGGTTGTGAATCTCTTAGGTCAAAGAACATGATGATTGGGGATTTTTATTCATTTGGATAAATTTCACATAAACATGAAAACCCCTTTTATGTACTTATATATTGAGGTGGTACTTTCCTTATTACAACAATTGATCATGACATCTTCAAATAAATCAAGTATGACTTTTATCTTCACATTGATATTGGTGGTTGGAGAAACCATTTAATTCAATATAGTATTTTTGGGTGGGGGAGAATATTTTTAAGACTTACTGGTATTATAAAGGCTCCCTCAGGTAAAAGAATTAGAGTTTATATCATATAATGAAATGTTATTGATTCCTATGGTAGCACTATAAAATTAAACAGCAGCTCATGGTAGGGTATCCTAGATGACACCAATACCACCAAAATCCACATAAAAAATAAGAACATTATTACTCACTCCAGTGAAATCATAGTGACATTGCATATTTCGAAACATATTCACTTACTACATATTACATTAATCATTTATTACATCAAAATATTTTTAGGAATTTTGGGAAGGGAGATAAGTGTTTGAATTATAAAACTAGATAGAGAATATGACCATATGAATTATGTATATATATTCCAGGATGTATTAATACGGTTTTTTATACAATTTTTGGTTTTTTTCTATGGTGTGGTGTCATAGAAGGATATATTTTACGGTTCATCCAAAATCATCTTTATTATTATGTTGTGAAATACATTGATGTAGATAATTTTGGGTAGAATTATATTAGATTTATCAATATAATTTGGGATATTAGAAGTGTAAAGTAATCATATTATTTTGATTTTGTAGTGTTTTTTATTCTTTGGGTATCCATGGAGTTGTTCAATGATTACATCATGTACATTGTTATGGTTCTATCACAAGATTCAGTTTTTTAAATTGAACTTATGTCAACTGTGTGGATATTTCATATGGTAGAATTATTATGATATTTTATGACAATTAATTATTGAGATCGGGTTTTTATGGGTTCTTCTATTGTGTTAGAATTATGTTACATAGAGATCACCTATGCACTATGGACCCCTTTTGATTTTAAATAATATAAAGACTGCCAATTTTATGAGTAAGTGTATTTGATGAATGACTCATCATGGGAGGGGTTGAACCTTGGTCTTTCTTTGGGGATTCAGTATTTATATCATGGTTTTTACCAATATAGACCCCTCTTAGTGTGGCCACTATACCTCTCACTATTTTATCAGAATATAACCCATGAATTTAAATTCCATGTGCCCTTCCATACCAAAAATTCTCCCATTGTATCCCATGAATCAGGGGTGTATATAAATAATATTTTTGTTGTCTCTAATCCCTAATTAATTTTCATTAATTCCTTACCTTCAATGACTTATTATTGGATTTATATGTGTCTTTATTATTCACCCAACTTTTTTATATATCTATTCCATAAATGATAAAAGTTGTTAAATTCATTTTGTATGGATTTAGTGATCAGTTTGAGTGTGTTTAGTTATATATTATTTATTATTTGTTAATTACTTTTTAACTGTATGATCATTTTTTGATGTCTCCTGTACATTTTTTGATTGATTAGTTTTTTATAAATTACTAATTAGGGTAAGAAATTTTATCCCTCTCAATAATTTATTTACATATATGAAATTATAATGCTTCTAATATTTGGTAAAAAACAACTAATAACTTTAAAAATATATTTAATTGTATCCTTGTGAATATATGTGAATGGAGGATTTCATACGTTTTTAAATAATAAATTGATATTTTTTTTCAACTATTCTTATTCAAATATTGTTGATTTCAATGTTAAGTCCTAATTACTATGTTTTTTATTCTTCTGTTGTGTTTTTTATATTATAAATAGAATATATTCTTCATAAAAATAGACATTAAATTATTTTTAAATAAACATTTATTTGAATAATGGAATCATTTTGTTAGAAGATATTAAAGAGAATATTAAATAAAATTAAACTCCAATTAATAAATTAATTTTGGGGGGGGGGAAAAACTAATTTCATGTTATTTTTATTTGCTATGTTTAATTTATTAAGATGAATGTATGTTTTGAAAAAGTGATGTTTCGATGATAATTTGGGTGATTACATTTAATATGTTAATGGAGTCCCTTTTTGAAGAATATAAAATATTGTTGCGATAATAAAGGGGTTTGTTGCGAATTTGAGGTCGAATAAATGTTTCTTCAAAAAAGAAAGTTGACCTGAAAAGAAAAATGTATTGTAATGAAAAACAAGAAGGTAATTTTTTGAATTATTTCATTATTTATATATATATGATTCATCCATTTACAAGTGTGTTGGGAAATTTTTTAATAGTTATTGTATTGGGTTCCGAGAATAAGTATTCTGAAGTTGGTGGGCCTAGGATATATCTGAATGGGTGCAAATAATTGTTCACACATGATTGGATATAATGGATGGTTGTGAATCACTTAAGAAAATTTTAAATTTATTCTTTGGTTTGGGGTTGAATGATACTCTTTAAATGATTTCTTTTAAATAAAAATTATTTTATCTAGTTCATGGTTAAGTTAATATAAATTAGCTTATAATTAATTTTTCATAGAATGAATGATGGAATCCTTTAATGATATTTTTTTAATTTACTCTACAATAATTATAATTGGAATGAAGAAAATAGTTTTTAAAAAATGAATTATTTTTATTAAAATAAAAAATTAAATAAATTTAAAATTAATTAAAATATTATCATAATAGTATATTTTTTAACAAAAGTTATTGAGAACACAATGCCTATGTTTTTTATATTACCATCAAACATTAGATACCAAAATTAATCTCATTATAAAAATTTGAGATCAATTTTGTATACATGATCCTTTTAAGATCATTATTAATAAAAAACTAAGATAAAAAATAAATGAGAAGAATTTCAGAAGGAGGTGTGATATGGAATATTTTTAAAGACTAAACTAGAAAAACAATATCCCTACAATAGTAACAATGTTTTTATCACATCATGGAGCACATAAAAATTTATTTATCCTTAATTATATTTCAATTTATTTATACAGTGGAAATTTCCCTTGAACAAAATGGCTAATAAAAGTTTTATAAATAAATTTAATGACTCATATTCTATCTTTTTTATTTTTATAAATTAGTTTGGAAAATTTCAAGATGAGGAATTAAGGCGAAATGTGATTCTAATGCCCAGGGATCAAAAAATGATTTTATGAAATATATTATATTTTTTATATGACACGTGAATAAAATTTCTAAAAAAGTTAAAGAACACTTAAATTTGTGCATAGATCGGAAATATGAGGGTATTGTTGAGCTTGGAGTAGTTGGTTTACCCTATGCATGACCTAACATTAGTCAGCGTGAGTCATCTGTATAAAATGTCCCCAAGGGAATAATCATAAATAAAATGACTAATTAAAAATTATTTTATTTTGAAATCATAAAAACTCGTAAATGGAAACATGTATTTAAAATCTAATACCACAGCTGAGTTAATAAGGTGGTGTTTTATTAGGAAAGGCCTAATATAAACTAGCATTTTATGGATAAAAAAGATAATATATAGACATAGAAGTCATAAAAATATATAATAAAAATATTTTATTGAATGTTACATGATGACATAGCTACAATTTCCCATTTTAAGAATCCTTGTGGAAGGACATCAGGGATATCTCCATTACTCTAGAATTCTTCTAAGTCAATGAGATTGATGCCCTCTTCCAATGATGAATTCCTGAGGATAAAGGATCGAATAAGACACATAACCCTATTCTTCATCAACGAGTGATCAACATTAATGTACGTTGTCGATTTCTTTGTGATTTATTTTCCCTTTATTAGAGTCAAATGAAAAAGGTAGACCACCCCATGAATAGGTTGACACATGGTTTGATAATTTCTGTTAAAGGTAAAATGTTTGTGGGATTAAAGGGAATAGGTCTTGGTGATTATTCTGATGAAGGATTCATTAGATTTTTCTAAAAAGAATGGATCATGGATAATAAGAACTAATCCAAGATCTAAATGAGTTCTATGTTATCCTCCATTACTCCTTCATGAAATTCTTTATCTTTGGACCCTTTTGGCCAAAAAACAATTTTTTTGGGAGTATCTTAATGTGACTAGACACCAGGAGTGCTAGAAAGGTGGATTGAGGACTATGGTTGTGAAGGTTTTTACCTGTGGATCACGAAAGTGGCTCCGTTTCGAATAAAATGGAGCACCAAAGCATCGACTATGACTCGTGGAACCAGGGACGCTAGAGCCGGTGGTGGTGCATGGTGGTGCCAGGTGGCACGTGGTGGTGGTAGGGTGAAGGTGTATCAGAGTTTGGGGATCACCTAGGCAGAGACCATCGAGGTAGCCAGTGGCTAGAGCACACATACAGCGCAACCAGACCACACAGGGCCCAAAGTGGTGGAAGCCACGAGCAGCTATCAGAAGGCCATGACAGGAGGCTATAGTACAACTGAAAATGGGGCTCGATCCATGTCAGAGGAAGAGATAGTGATATATCTATCGGTTCCAGCAGGTTTGATAGGATATTAGTGTTTCATGTGGTCTGATGCCACGTTTATATGAAAAACATGTCCGGAGTGGGCCGTGTCTGGCACACACACACACAGCCACCCGCACTGGTGACCCAGACTGAAGAATCTAGTCTACTACAGTTTACCAGTGGGCTATAACTTTTGAACTAGCTAGAAAAGTGGGCCAATCCATTTCGGGCCAGGTCAAACGATTTATGGCCATGTTGGGTCCGGTCAGCCGACGGGGAGGGTTGAGTTTGGTGGGTGAGACTGGACCTTGGTCCTACCTTTTTATAAAAACAGATGTAAAATTCAAAATGTTATTTCATATAATGAATCATTTCTCGTGTCGTAACAATTCCATTGAGATATTCTATTTGAGAAACTCTAAGTGTGTTTTTAAGGATTTTAGAATTCCACCTATTTTCTTGATGAGTATAAACTCCATGAACAATCGTTCTACGATCAACATATTTCAACTTGTTATGAATCTATTATCATAGTGACTACATAACCTGAGGGATTCTTGAACCATTGATGCTTTATGTGAAAATGACTATTTTTACTCCCTAGATGCTCTGTGCAGCATCGATGTTATGTGCGCCATCGACACTCTATGTGCCATTGATGCTCTTGGCTCCACTACCACTCTAGGCACCACCGATACCCAGTGTTCCACGGAAACTCCATGAACCATTGATGCTTCATGCACCAATATCACTTTTTTCACCATTAAAACTCTGTGTACCATCGATGTTATGTGCCACATCAACGCTCTGTGTGCCTCCGACACTTTTAGTGTCATAAAGACTGAGGGATCTGTGGACAACAACTAGAAATCCTTATTTTTTTCTTTAGATATGTACCTAATTGAGATGATCGTATTTTTTATACTTCTTGTGTTTCCATTTTGTTTTATTTCAAGTATTTTCTTTATGGTTTCAGTTTCATGTGTTTCATTTTTTGTATACTTTTTTTGTAGTGGTATTTCCTTTGTGGGTTTTGGGTCCCAAATTGGTATTGCTTTATTCACACATTAATGGGATTTCTAGCTTGAGCCATGTATTGTGTAGATGATTGATGCCTTGAAGGTGTCCTAGGTGGACCAGGACTAGTTGGTTATTAGGTAGAGTCTTGATAGACTGGGTATGCTTCAGAAACTATGGACAATTATTTCTGTACCTACCCATAATATTGGATTTTCTGCAGATGAGTTTCAGGAGCATATATATTTTCATTTTGGATTCACTTTTATTCTGGCACCGTTTAATTTTTAGTTTTGTAATTTAAATGCCTGGATCGGTTGTGATCACTGAGAGGGGAGGGGTGAATCAGTGATAACTTTTTATTTTTATCAATTGTTCCCTTTGGATTATCAATTCAACCTCTGTAGCTGGTTAAAGCCTAGATCTACTCTTTTAGTGGTTCAGTAATAATGAGAGCACAGAACACAGAGATTTACAAGGTTCGGTACAAATACCTACTCCTTGCCGTGTTGGTTACACCCCCCCAACACGGATTCTTCACTATGCCAAAAGATGATTACACAGTAATTGGTTACCCCCCCCCCCCAATTACAAGTTGGTTAAACCCCCCAACTCCACAGCATCATCTTCATCATGGCTCCACTTCACTTCTTCAAAGGTGTTGTTCAAAACTTCAAGTAGCTTCAACAGTCTTCAAAAGATCTTGTTGGTCTTGCTCATCAAAAACCCAATCACTTAGAATGATCAGTTCTTTTGTATTCACACACATAAGTGTGGACTCCTCTTCTTCTCAAAGTTGATCTTCTTCACATGTGCACACATGCACTACTCATTCTTTTAGTGCACCCACTTGACTTGTCCTTCTTCTTCAATTTATAAACACACAAAGTGTGGTCTTCCTTTTGCACCCAAAGCACAAAGGTCCTTGACCTTCTTCTCTTTGTGCACACACTCTACCCGTATACTCCTCTTCACTTGGCACACAAACACAAAGGCCTCGGACTTGTTTGCATACACACTGCCCAATATAAAGGCGCGCAAGTGCTTGGTGTTGCAAGAGGCGCGCAAGGTGTTTCAACCAAGGGCGCGCAAGTGACAGGCCACAAGGAGCGCGCAAGGTCCTTTCTTCTCAAACAGAAACCCTTCGCACAAGGATTTCGCGAGAACAAAACTTGAAACCTCCTGTCGCGCAAGTGATGCGCAGGATTTTACTTCGCGAGGCAGAGAGCGTCGCGGGTCTTCACGAATGAACAGCACACTTCACTCGGCCTCGGACTCCTCTTTATATAGGCAGTGGAGGTGCATGGATGATCCATGGGGAAATACGTTTTGAATGCCCGAAATCTGCGGGGTCTTTGAAAACATCAAACGCGTTAAAAAGATCTTCCGCATATCACGGTTTTATCTTCTGTCAATCGCGGGTTCATTCACCTTCAGCCTTCTCCACGTACATGCGTTTTAGAACGCATGCATGGCTCTGTTTAAGCCTAACACATGCAAAACATGAACACCCGATGCCTCGGCAGATTCTCTTGCCTCGGCCGAACACAAATATCTTCATTACTGGCATGCATGCCTATTTCTACGCATGGATGTGTTCGTAAGGGCGAGACGAGCTCAATGGTGCCTTCGGTTTGATCGGAGGTGGCCGGAATCTCAAAATCGGTCGTCGGATGGCCTCTGGTTCAGCGGCTGCTCGCGGGAGACTTCGGCTCGAGCTCGAGGTTGAGGACGAAGCCGGGGCCGTCGGATCAGATCTTCAACGGCCTGGATTAGATCGCGGTGCCGCGGATGGATCGTGCGGCGCAGATCAAGCGCGCGATGAGACGGACGGCTCAGATCTGTCCCGGGTGAAAAATGCGCGTCCCACATCGAAGTCTCTCACGGAATTTCCGCGGTATATCAAATAAGCGCTCCCCCAACCGGCTCAGTTGAATTCTCTCCCTCCACGGTGCCGCCCCGCACCGTGTTCTCCCTGCGGGCGCGCTCTGCGCCCACTCTGCTCCTGCGGGCGCGCTCCTAGCGCCCACTATGCATCTCCTGACACCCGCGGGTGCGCTCATGCGTCCCTGCCGCGCTCCTCCGGGCGTGCGCCAGGCACCCATGCGGTGTCTTGGGTGTGCGCCCTGCCGCCCTGGCTCGCCCCACGGGTTCCCCCGGGCGTGGTGCCCTAGTGCCCATGCCTTGGGGTTGAACCCCCAAGGTGCCTTGGCTGGCCAATTTTTTTTGGCAAAGGAAAATCCAATGACTTTGTTAAAAACAAAGTTCTCCTCCATATAAAGCATGCCAAGTGCCACTTCTTCCAAGCCATCATTCTCATTTCTCCTTCTTCCTCTCTTCTTCTTCATTTGAAATTCCTCCATTATCTTCAATATGTATTCATTACTTAGGAGTGAATTCTTTGAACGTTCTCCATCAACCGAAGCTCCTGAATCAAATAATTCTTCAATGTTCTTCAATGATCCAATTGGAGGTCAAGTTGGATCACATTCACATTGTCATGCACTAAGGATTAGTACATGTTCTTCTTCAGCTCACTTCATACACTTAGAAGTTGTGGATGGCTCTCTTCATCTCCTCATGCATTGTGAAGACAATGCATGGTCTTCTAAAAGTGTTGTGACTTTGTATCCAGTTGATACAAGTTCTTGGAACTTATTGATCAGCTCAACAATCGTCAGATTTAATGCTTCTATAATCATCAATCTTCAAGATGTACTTCATCAGATGGCACACCATGACAAGTTATTGACAAAAAATGCAATTACTTCACTTGGGCACAACAATCTCCCCCTTTGTATTTGGTTGTCAATACTCCGAAGCACACTGAGAGAATGTCGTGTGTGCCTGATGATTTCTCCCCCTTATTGGCCAACAAATGCAAAGGGATGAATGAAAGCCATACTCAGAGTATAGAGCTTCTGGAATCTGCACATCTTCAAGTACCAATGCTCCCCCTCAGGGGATGCACTCATCTCCTTCAATTCCCTGCATGTAAGTACAAGAATACAAAAATTTAGGGAATAAGGAGGGACCTTCTTCTTCCTCAAGTGAGAGTAGAAGGCTGAACATGAAGTTTCAGCCTCAATTCAATAAATCATTCCGTAGGCATAGCTTTGGTGAAAATGTCTGCCACCTGATCTTGAGTAGGAATGTAGTCTAGCTTGATGTCTCCACTGGCGACCCTTTCTTTGATGAAATGATATTTTATATCAATGTGCTTGGATCTGGAGTGTTGGATAGGATTCTTAGACAACCCAATTTCACTTTGATTATCACATAAGATCCTCAATGGTTTTTCAGCTTTAATCCTCAAATCTGCTAGCTGCACCTGCATCCAAATCATTTGAGTACATGCATGTGTAGCGGCCACATACTCTGCTTCAGCTGTGCTCAATGTTACAGAATTTTGTTTCTTATTGTACCAGCTAACACATCCTTCTCCCAGAAAGAAGGTTCCACCAGATGTGGATCTTCTATCAGTGCAATCACCAGCCCAATCAGCATCTGTGAATCCCAACAACTGTATGTTTGCACTGTGTTTGTATAAGAGTCCATAGTTGAGGGTTCCTTTAACATATCTCAGGATTCTTTTGACTGCAGTTAAATGAGATTCTTTTGGATCACTTTGAAATCTGGCACACAAAGTCACTGCATATGCTATATCTGGCCTTGAAGTCGTGAGATAAAGTAGACTGCCAATAATTCTTCTGAACTCTTTCTGATCAACATTGTTGCCTTCTTCATCCTTTCATAGCTTGGTTCCGACAGAAATGGGTGTGGAGACTTCCTTTGAACTTTCCATTCCAAACCTTTTCACTAAGTCTCTTGCGTACTTTTCTTGTGAAAGAAATATGGAGTTTTGTCTTTGTTCCACCTGAAATCCTAGAAAATATGTCATTTGACCAAGCATTGACATTTCAAAAGTTCTTTTCATCTGCTCAGCAAATTCTTCACATAGTCCTTCCTTGTTACCAGCAAAAATGATATCATCCACATAGATAATGACTATGAGGGTACCATTGGCCATTTCTCTGACATAGAGGTTACTGTCAACTGTTCCTTTGACAAATTTCATGTCTTTAAGACAACCATCCAATTTTGAGTACCAGGCTCTAGGGGCCTGCTTCAATCCATACAAGGATTTTCTCAATCTGCACACCATACTACCATCTTTGTCCAGCAAAAATCCCTCTGGTTGTTCAATATACACCTCTTCTTCAAGATCTCCATTCAGAAATGCAGATTTCACATCCATCTTATAGACCTTGTACTGCTTGTGTGCTGCAACTGCTAAGAACATTCTGATAGTTTCCAGTCTTGCAACTGGTGCAAAGGTTTCCTCAAAGTCGATTCCTTCTATTTGTGAATATCCTTTGCATACAAGTCTGGCCTTGTTTCTGGAAACTTTTCCCTTTTCATTGAGTTTGTTTCTAAACACCCACTTTGTCCCAATAACATTTTTATTTTTGGGCCTTGGCACAAGATCCCAAGTGGAGTTCTTTTCAATTTGATTGAGTTCCTCATGCATAGCTTGTATCCATTCCTCATGTACAACTGCTTCAGCCACTGTGTGAGGTTCAACTTGAGAAACCAGTGCAGTCTGATCTTCCAATCTCAATATTCTTCTAGTTCTTACTGAGGACTGTAGGTCTCCAAGGACATTTTCTGTGTCAACATGCTTCTTCAATTTGTTGTATCTTCTTCTTCCATTTTCATTACCTTCATCTTCATCACTGGTATATTCAGAGTTGATCTCACCAGCAGTTGGTGTTGGCTCAGGTAATTCTGCATTCTTCTGTTCCAAGGCTGTGTCATTCTTTGAGTCATCATCATCCACAGTGTGTGGTTTGGTGTTGTTTTCAATTATTATGACATCACTGCAGTCAATCATTTTATTCAACCTCTTATTCCAGCATCTGTAGCCTTTTCCATTAGGTAGGTAACCCATAAAGATTCCTTCTTCACCTTTTTCTTCAAACTTTCCCAGATTGATGTTTTTAATCTTGATGATGCAGGGACTGCCAAAGACTTTGAAATATTTAACAGTTGGTTTTCTGTTAAACCACATTTCATAGACTGTCGTTTGTGTTTCTGGTCTCAGGAGACATCTGTTCTGTATGTGTATAGCAGTGCATACTGCTTCTCTCCAGAAAAACTTAGAGATATCATGCTCAGCTAACATAGTCCTCCCCATTTCAACTATGCTTCGATTCTTTCGTTCAGCCACTCCATTCTATTGTGGAGTATATGGTGTACTATATTGATGTTTGATTCCATGCTTGACCAGATACCTTTCAAAGACATCACCGGTATATTCTTTTCCGTTGTCTAATCTTACTTTCTTGATGCAGAGATCCAGTTCCTTCTCAGCCTGCCTTCTGAAAGTCTTGAACATCGTGATTGCCTCTGACTTGTGTTTCATGAAAATGACATTGGTCATCTGAGTGTAATCATCAATGAAGGTTATAAAATAGAAATCTCCTCTTGTAGACTTCTGTCTCATTGGTCCACATATGTCTGTATGGATGAGTTCAAGAGGTCTAGTAGACATGATATCAACTCCTTTGTGTGACCTATGGGTCAGTTTTCCCTTCTGACATGTGTCGCAGACTTCATCTCTTTCTCTCTTTAATTTGGGTAGATCTCGTACAACATTGTACTTCAGAATTTTACTCATACTCCTTTGACCAAGATGGCCAAGTCTTCTATGCCAGAGGTTGTTTTCATCTTTAGAGCTAAGAAAACAAGAATTGATGGGATCACCAATTTGAAATAGATTTCCAGTGGTTCTTCTTCCTTGAGTGATGATTTTTCCATCCTTTGAGCTCTTGATGATGCATGAGTCCTTCTGGAACAACACCTCATGTCCATCATCACATAATTGACTTACACTCAGTAGGTTGTGCTTTAATCCTTCAACAAACAACACATCATTGGATTTTAGATTTGTTGTTGCAATCATAGCCTTTCCAACTCCCTTGATTTTCAAAGAACGATCATTTCCAAACACCACGGTTCCTCCCTCATGACTTTCAAGGTTGCTTAGAATTTTTGTATCACCAGTCATGTGGGATGAGCATCCACTATCAAGAATCCATGACTTGGTTTTACTGCTGGCTTTTAGAGCCACTTCAGAAAAGCATGTGATTTCATCATTGGTTTCTTGAATGCCTTTCCCTTTCATGTCTTTGACTTTTTGTTTAGGAAGAGTTGTCATACATTTATCAGCTCTATGACCTTGTTGGTCACATCTTCCACAAGCTTCACTCAGGCAGTCAAATGTGTTCTGAGTTGGTGGTTTTGATGCTTTCTGCAAAACACTCTGGGTGTCAGGATGTCTCCCCCTTGACTCATACCTCATGTTTGGACGAGACATGTTATACCAGCATGCATAAGCCTTATGTCCAAACACACCACAACACCAGCAGTAGCCTCTGAACCTTGACCTTCTTTGTTGATAAGAGTCATGTTGTAATTTTCTGTCCAAGATTTGAGTAGTCCTTCCTGAGGATTTCCTTTCTTCCATTGAAGATGATTTTACACAGATTGGTTCATGCCATGTTTGTCTCAATTTTATCTTTGAACCTGCATTGTTAGAAATAACAGATGTATTTTGAGATTTACTTAGTGGTAAATTGACCTGCCTCTGAGCACCAGCATAAGATGATTCTTCCTTGACCTCAACAGCCTTGTTGAAGTCTTCTCTCATCTTTGTCAAGCTATTCTGTGCTTCAATCCACTTGTAATGTGTCAGTGATTGCTCTTCTTCTTTGAGGTGAAGTTTCTCCTCAAGATCTTTTGCTATCTTGTCCAGCTCAGCTACCTTCAGTTTGTGTCTCTTGATTTCATCAATGTACATTGTCTCTTTCTTCATACATTCTTCCAACTCCTCAGTCATCCTTTTGGTCTCCTTTTGTAACAATCTCTTCTCTTTCTTGAGTCCAGTGTTCTGTTCAAGGCAAGCCACTAATTCATATTTCAATCTGTATTCAAGCTCTATTCGTTCACTTTCATCATCTTCACTGCTGCAGGTATCAAACCCTTTTTCTACATGAGCCATAAAATTCGTTTCTTCTTCTGATTGACTGGCTGAAGTAGAGTCTGATTCTTCCTCTTTGCTTACATTGCTTCTTCTTTCACCTGGAACGAACCTTTTCTTTCTTACACCTGATTTGTTTCCTTCTCTTGGGTATCTACTCCATTTCTTCTTTTGTGACTTCTCATCTTCAACTTCTGGAGCACTATATCTCTTCTTGGGGCAGTTTACAGCAAAGTGTCCGATGTTATTGCAATTGAAACATCTCGATGGTGATTTCCCTTTTCCCCTGAATTTAGTTTTTCCAAACCTTTTAGAAAAAAGAGAAATAATCGTGTTGAGATCTTCATCCTTTTCTTCATTGTCAGTATCACTTGATTCTAGGACTTCGTCATCTTTTATCTTGAGTTGTCTCATGGCCTCAAAAGCCATCTCATCCTTGATCTTCTTCTTGAATACTGGGATCTTCCTCATTTCATATGCAATGAGAATGTTGTGTAGTTCATCAAGAGAGAGATCATCTCTGTCTTCTAATGCTGAGACTTTGGGGTCAAACCTGTCAGGAAAATTTCTCATAAGCTTTTTAACAATAGTAGAGTCCTCCAACTTTTCTCCAAAGCCCCGAATGTTACTGACAATTTCATTGAATCTTGTGAAATAATCATCAATATTTTCTTCTTCTCCCATATTGACATCTTCAAACTTGCTTCTCCAAATCTGTAATTTGGCTTCCTTGACTTTCATGTTGCCTTCATAACTACTTTCCAATTTTTCCCAAATTTCTTTAGCATTCTTGAGTCCCATGACTTTTGTGTATACCTTTTATGAGAGTGACATAAGAATGGCATTTTGAGATTTACCATCAACTTCCATATTTATTTTCTCATCGAGTGTCATAGCAGCTTCATTAGCAAGAGGAGGGAATCCAAATAAGGCTGCATTTCTAACTTCAAGGCCGAGAGATAGAAGGTAGGGTAACATCTGATTCTTCCAGCTGTGGTAATTCTTTCCATCGAATGTAGGAACACCCCTACTATTAACAGAATTCAGATTGTCCATCTTCTCAGAAGTAGATCCTTACAGAGGGAACCTCCCTCTGATACCACTTGAAATGCCTGGATCGGTTGTGATCACTGAGAGGGGAGGGGTGAATCAGTGATAACTTTTTCTTTTTATGAATTGTTCCCTTTGGATTATCAATTCAACCTCTGCAGCTGGTTAAAGCCTAGATATACTCTTTTAGTGGTTCAGTAATAATGAGAGCACAGAACACAGAGATTTACAAGGTTCGGTACAAAGACCTACTCCTTGCCGTGTTGGTTACACCCCCCAACACGGATTCTTCACTATGCCAAAAGATGATTACACAGTAATTGGTTACCCCCCCAATTACAAGTTGGTTAAACCCCCCAACTCCACAGCATCATCTTCATCATGGCTCCACTTCACTTCTTCAAAGGTGTTGTTCAAAACTTCAAGTAGCTTCAACAGTCTTCAAAAGATCTTGTTGGTCTTGCTCATCAAAAACCCAATCACTTAGAATGATCAGTTCTTTTGTATTCACACACATAAGTGTGTACTCCTCTTCTTCTCAAAGTTGATCTTCTTCACATGTGCACACATGCACTACTCATTCTTTTAGTGCACCCACTTGACTTGTCCTTCTTCTTCAATTTATAAACACACAAATTGTGGTCTTCCTTTTGCACCCAAAGCACAAAGGTCCTCGGCCTTCTTCTCTTTGTGCACACACTCTACCCGTATACTCCTCTTCACTTGGCACACAAACACAAAGGCCTCAGACTTGTTTGCATACACACTGCCCAATATAAAGGCGCGCAAGTGGTTGGTGTTGCAAGAGGCGCGCAAGGTGTTTCAACCAAGGGCGCGCAAGTGACAGGCCATAAGGAGTGCGCAAGGTCCTTTCTTCTCAAACAGAAACCCTTCGCACAAGGATTGCGCGAGAACAAAACTTGAAACCTCCTGTCGCGCAAGTGATGCGCATGATTTTACTTCGCGAGGCAGAGAGCGTCGCGGGTCTTCACGAATGAACAACACACTTCACTCGGCCTCAGACTCCTCTTTATATAGGCAGTGGAGGTGCATGGATGATCCGCGGGGAAATACGTTTTGAATGCCCGAAATCTGCGGGGTATTTGAAAACTTCAAATGCGTTAAAAAGATCTTCCGCATATCATGGTTTTATCTTCTGTCAATCGCGGGTTCATTCACCTTCAGCCTTCTCCACGTACATGCGTTTTAGAACGCATGCATGGCTCTGTTTAAGCCTAACACATGCAAAACATGAACACCTGATGCCTCGGCAGATTCTCTTGCCTCGGCCGAACACAAATATCTTCATTACTGGCATGCATGCCTATTTCTACGCATGGATGTGTTCGTAAGGGCGAGACGAGCTCAATGGTGCCTTCGGTTTGATCGGAGGTGGCCGGAATCTCAGAATCGGTCGTCGGATGGCCTCTGGTTCAGCGGCTGCTCGCGGGAGACTTCGGCTCGAGCTCGAGGTTGAGGACGAAGCCGGGGCCGTCGGATCAGATCTTCAACGGCCTGGATTAGATCGCGGCGCTGCGGATGGATCGTGCGGCGCAGATCAAGCGCGCGATGAGACGGACGGCTCAGATCTGTCCCGGGTGAAAAATGCGCGTCCCACATCGAAGTCTCTCGCGGAATTTCCGCGTTATATCAAATAAGCGCTCCCCCAACCGGCTCAGTTGAATTCTCTCCCTCCACGGTGCCGCCCCGCACCGTGTTCTCCCTGCGGGCGCGCTCTGCGCCCACTCTGCTCCTGCGGGCGCGCTCCTAGCGCCCACTATGCATCTCCTGACACCCGCGGGTGCGCTCATGTGTCCCTGCCGCGCTCCTCCGGGCGTGCCCCAGGCACCCATGCGGTGTCTTGGGTGTGCGCCCTGCCGCCCTGGCTCGCCCCACGGGTTCCCCCGGGCGTGGTGCCCTAGTGCCCATGCCTTGGGGTTGAACCCCCAAGGTGCCTTGGCTGGCCAATTTTTTTTGGCAAAGGAAAATCTAATGACTTTGTTAAAAACAAAGTTCTCCTACATATAAAGCATGCCAAGTGCCACTTCTTCCAAGCCATCATTCTCATTTCTCCTTCTTCCTCTCTTCTTCTTCATTTGAAATTCCTCCATTATCTTCAACATGTATTCATTACTTAGGAGTGAATTCTTTGAAGGTTCTCCATCAACCGAAGCTCCTGAATCAAATAATTCTTCAATGTTCTTCAATGATCCAATTAGAGGTCAAGTTGGATCACATTCACATTGTCATGCACTAAGGATTAGTACATGTTCTTCTTCAGCTCACTTCATCCACTTAGAAGTTGTGGATGGCTCTCTTCATCTCCTCATGCATTGTGAAGACAATGCATGGTCTTCTAAAAGTGTTGTGACTTTGTATCCAGTTGATACAAGTTCTTTGAACTTAATGATCAGCTAAACAATCGTCAGATTTAATGCTTCTATAATCATCAATATTCATGATGTACTTCATCAGATGGCACACCATGACAAGTTATTGACAACAAATGCAATTACTTCACTTGGGCACAACAGTAATATTACTCTGTGGTGGGTATCGTAGTGGTATTCATGCATGTTTACATTATATTTTATGTTCATCAGTTTTTCATAGATACATGTGTGTGTGTACAGGTGCCTCTCAAAATTCCTCCAATTTTTGGGGTATGCCTACTCGGTGCTAGTTTCTAAGACATGGCCTATTGGATGTGGGGTTTGGGAAGCCACAGAATGGTCCCTAGGGGATGGGGCATTATATATTGGTATCAGAGGTGGTCAGTTATACATAGTGAACCAAGAGTTTGTGATATGGTTTTGGGGTAACATTGTTATGTGTTTCGAGTATGGATTTCAGACTAGGATCTCTAGTGTTTGTGTATCGACTAATGTATCGATACAACAAGACTATGAATTATTCATTTAGACTCAGTACATGAAAACACTAGTTTGAGGGAATAATAAATAGAAAATGGATCATATAGGATTGAGTCTGTTCTCATGTACTTCTTCAGTTACTGTCAGATCACTATGTATACTCTATTGGCATTGGTATGTCTTGATTTTTTTTAAGATGTCTCCACATTGAAAGCTATCAAGGATTCCAATACTTGATCATGAATATGATATTCTTATGGATGAGGCATCAGTATTGGGACTAGTACCATAGATTCAACCCCCATTTTCTGTATCGGTGACACCCCCACCCAGAGAGAAGCAGTTTATATTGACATTACTAATAGAGGATGCACATAGGATTAGTGTATTTCATGAGTTCTAGTGTAAACAAACTACCAGGTTTAGGGGTGAGACAGACCCACCAGGTATGTAAGTATTGGTCAGAGGTGGTTACATGTCTGTTCCACTTAGTTAGGATACTTCTCGACCAAAATACAGTCACTGTCGCGAGTCTCTTATATGTCAGGATGGGGAGATGGTTGTTCTTAGTGATCCAGACGCATTAGGAGACGACCCTCAATTGGATAGAATTTGAGCTTATCTTAATTGAGGATTTCATTCCAATGTTTTCCTGATAGGTTTGTATAGAGGAACTACTTCATTGGTATTGGGGAATCCACATAGTAGTGGAGTACACAAAAAGATTTATGGATCATTCACTCTACCTGACAAATATGTTGTGGTACCCATTCTTCCGGGCATGGAATGTCGATCATATAATAAGACAGAGATTAAGAAATTCATGATATCTGTTATCATTCCTAAATATCTTGGGGTATTAGTTTGAGAACTTCTTGTAGAGATCATTCCGGTAGAGTAGGCAAAAACAGTGGGTACAACGAGGTGCCTGGTAGTGGAATCTTCGGAAACTGGCTGCCGATTTCTTATGAAGGGATCAAAGAGGATAAAAATATTCATGGAATGACCCTAGGACTTGGGGTTTGTGGTTTGAGGATACCAGGTTAGAGAGAGTCAGCCTAGGGATAGGCTATGCTACTCATGCATCGAACGGGGACACATGGCTTGAGATTGTTTGACTCACCATATTAAAGGTCAACAGAAGATCAAGGAACTACCAAGGAAGACATTGAAGTAGGAACATGTCATTACTCTACTAGTTATACATGGAAAAGGATTTGGACTAGAATTAAGATGTGGGGATGGTTTAAGGTACTACGAACATAAATCAAAGGTGGTCCACCATGGGCCCAGGGAGCTGGTGTCCAGGGATGTGGCCAGCTTAAGGTGATAGTCTTTTATGACCCTGGCGCATCACAAATTATTAGAGGAATGATTTTTGTCTTACCAAAATTTATGTTGTTTTTATAGACATAGGATCAAGTAAATATTTTATCTCTAATAACCATTTTCGAGACATGGAGATTCCAGTGGAATAGTATACACGATCTATATGCATAGATATTCCTACGAAAGGAGGTTTGATGACCAAACACTGGTGATGATATTATTCCCTTACTCAAGGGGGTGACAGTTTTGGTTGGATTCTCATGGTGAAAGCATCAAGGATTTATGACGTCATTATTGTTATAGATTAGTGATCCACAGTTCATTCCCATATAGACTATTTTAGGCACATAGTGTGGTGTCTCCATAGAGGTGGGACTATGTATTCCTCTGTTAGAAAAAATAAAATGCATGGAGCACATGATGAAATCACACATAGAAGGGTATAATCGATCAAACACCACTTGTCTTGTATGACTCTTGGTGCAGTAGATGAGACGAGTCATTATATCCATGCAGTGGTGGAAGAGTACGTGGACGTCTTTCCCGAAGATGTTTCAGGATTAGCCCATTTTAATGAGGTAAACATATTCATTGATCGTTACCCAAGTCTGGAATCAATATCTACACCGGAATATCGGAAGTCTCCCATGGAGCTTCTTGAGTTGAGGGTACAGATTGAGTACTTACAGAGGAAGGGATTCGTAAGATACATTTATTAACCTTGGGCAGTCCCAATTTTGTTTTCGAAAAGGATGATTGGATATTGAGGTTATGTGTGGACTTATGTTGCCTGAACTAGGTGAATGTGAAGAATACGTATCTACTAATAGGGATTGATGACCTCTTCGAACTGCTAAAGCCTGGATGTTGGTTCTCAAAGATATACCTCAGATCTGAATATCATCATTATTGTGTACAAGATGAGGACCAACCAAAGACATATTTTAGATATTGGTACATCCACTATAAGTACCTAGTGATTCCATTTACTGTCATGAATTCCCCGATAGTGTTCATGGGACCCATGTACAGGATCTTCCAGTGCTACATAGACCATTTGATCCTGGTATTTATTGATGACATCCTAATGTACTCGGCATCCAAGGAGTAGAATGTGATACACCTGATGATGGTCCTCGACAAACTATGAGAGAACCATCATTATGGGAATCTGTCGATGTGTTATTTCTGGATTCGGGAGGTCCAATTTTTGGGAATCAACTTTTTATATAATAGAGTTGTAGTAGATCAGTAGATTTTTGAAGAAGTTATTTTATGGGAGACAACCAAGAGTGTTTCCAAGGTGCAGAATTTCAATGGATTTTCTAGGTACTATTGAATGTTTGATCCCTATATTTCTAGGTAGCATCACACTTAACAACATTGACACAGAAAGGGAATCCTTTTATGTGGACATAGATGTCCTAGAGTTCTTTTCGGTGATAAGGAAATTATTGATGAGCGCTCCCATATTGAGATTACCGGAGGAAGGTATTGAGTATGTGGTGTTCTGTGATGCATCATGGACCAGGCTTAGTTGTGTCCTTGTGTAGATGAAAGTGGTGATTGCCTACGGTTTCCCCAATTTTTGGTGGAATGAGAAAAACTATATGACCGATGATATTAATCTAGTATTGGTAGTCTTCACATTGAAGATGTGGCGACACAACGTGATGCGCAAGAAGCTTACCATCTACTCTGACCACAAGAGTCTCAATTATATCTTCTCATAGAGGTATCAGAACAAGAGGCAAAGACGATTGCTATTGTTCCACCGGGAATATGACTTCAAAATTGTCAATACCCCTAGGAAGGGGAATGTAGTGGGGAATGCTCTCAGTAGAAGATCTGTTTTGTATTTTTTGGGTGATTCATTAGAGTAGTTATCGTTATTACTGATATACATTGTGGATGGAGATGGAGCCTCTAATCTTTAGTTGATGGTAGTCTCCCCTCCACTCTTACTACGAGTTAGATAGGTATAAATTAGATATTCTATCTATAAGAATTTATGTGACCAGATGTCCATAGGGAATTCCCATCATATATATTCAAATGTTGGGGTGGACACCATTAATTTCATAGGATGCACAATAGTTTAATGTACATTACAGAAGGAGGACATGATGGAGATTCAAACTACTCTTCTGGTAGTACATTCAAGAGTGGAAAAGATGTATATGTACCTACGACATTAGTTGTGGTGGTCATGTATGAAGAAGGTGGTGACAAATTTCCCATCTCGATGACTCACTTTCTAGAAAGTTGAGGTTGAGCACTAGGTTCCAATAGGATTGACCCAACCACCTGAGGTGACAGAATGGAAGTGGGATGGGATATCAATGGGATTTATGATGGGTTTACCATGTAGGTCAAGGAGACACAATACAATCTATGTTATTATTCACTGAATCACTATGTCGTCCCAATTCCTACTCATCCATGAGTAGATTTGAACAGAGAGATTGAGATTTATATACTTGGTAGAGATAGTTTTACATCACAGAGTTCCATAAAAGATCATCTCAGATTGTGATTTTATATTTAAATCCTTGTTTTGGAAGAGATTATAGGAGGTGTTTGATACTTAGTTGTGCATTGTCATTACATTTCATCCTTATATGGATGGACAGATGGAGAGGACTATACACATTCTAGAGGACATGATACATGGTTGCATCATAGAAATTGGACTAAGTTGGGAGGACCAACTACCTACGATGAATATTTTTTATAACAATATATATCAATCCACCATTAGAGGCCTTGTAGGGGTGACCATCTAGGTTACCACTATGCTGGACTAACCTAGGAGGGACAACAATAATGGGTCCAAAGTTGTTATGTTCCACCACATAGAAGGTTCAAATAATCCTGGAGAGAATGAGGAAGTAACAGAGATGGAAGAATTCATATTCTAATAAGAGGAAGATTCTCCTTAAGTTCTATGAGGGAGACATTATGTTCCATCAGGTCTCACCTCTAAAACAATTTTAGAGATTTAGCTGGTGTGGCATGTTATTTATGAGATTTATCAACCAATTTAGAATTTTATGAAGATTTGGGGAGGTGGCTTACTTCTTAGTTCTACCCCCAAAGTTGCATAAGAAGAATGATGTCTTCCTCATGTCACAACTAAGAAATTACATGCATCATCCATCACACATCATCAATTGTGGTGAGCTAGACATTGATGATGGGGAGACATTTATGGAATAGGAGATGGAGACCGTGGATCGAAAAGAGTAGATCCTTTATGAATGGTAAATTCCTCTAGTGCACATTTTATGGCAGCACAAAAATCTCTATGAGAACTTTGGTGAAGGATTCTTAGATTCATGCTGAGTACCCTAATATTTTTTTGAGTACTATATTTTTTGGATTTCAAGGAAGTAAATCCATAAGGTGGAGATAATGTAAGGAATTGGATTTTATTTGGATTTATTCTTATAATTAAATTGTGAAAATTTTGAGACCAGGTTCTAATATAGCATGCATTTTTGTGGCCTGAGGCTCTTGGAATGATTATTTGAAATATGTTAAGTTTTTAATAGCATGTGTGCACAACATTTTTGTAAAGGTGAATAAACCCTTAAATGGGAGAACAAATCAGAAATCTGAGGGCACCATTGAGCTTGTAGAAGAGGCATTACCCAAGGCCAACCTAACATTGGTCAGTCTAGGTCATCTATAGAAAAATACACTTGGTGAATAAATGTAAATAAAATTTGTTAAATAAAATTATTTATTATTAAATACGAATAACATAAAAAATGTGAATCAGATTAGAAATGTTTTCCCACAATTTTGTTTTTAAGGTGTTTTTTTCTTAGGTGAGGCCTAAAATTAAATGATGTCGGTCAACTACAATAGTTAATTTTTGGACATAGATGTCATTTAAATATATAATAAAAATATTTTAGTAAACATTATGTGTTGATGCAGTGGTAGTGTCCTTTTTTAATAATCCATGTCATAGGAATTTAGGGTTATCACCATAATGCAATAATTACCCTAAGGAAAGGAGAAGGAAGGACACATCTGATGATAAAAATCATCAGATTGGAGATTTAAAGTAACATGAAACCCCATTATTCATCATCGACAAATCCAAACTGGGGGTAGGGTGATGTTCTCTTTGTGATTTTATATTCCCCTTATTAGAATCAATTAAATATCTTGGACCAACTCACAAATAGGTTGATCAACAGTTTGATTATTCTTGTGGAGGGATAATTATTGTGGGATTAAATGGAATATATCATTGGTATTATTCTGCAAAAGGATTATTTGTGTTCTTCTAACAAGAACAGAATATATCGGGCATGAATATGGAAAATTTCAAATGTTATGGTGTTCTATGTTATCCTATTATCTATGTTTATGACATTCATTGTCATTGGACATTCATGGTCACAACATAATTTTTCTGAGAGGCATTATATGAGATCAAAATCCCAATGCACTGGTAAGGTAGATTAAGGCCCATGACAATGAGGGATGTGACTTGCCAATCATGTATGTGGATCAGTTTTGAAAAATATATCATCGGAGTAGTTGTGGTGACGCACAAAACAAGGGACACTGGTGCCTAGCAGAACACAACACAATTTACGTGTAGGTGAAGCAGTGGACACTAGTCACCCCGATGGATACCATGGTGGTATGTGATGTTTGGACCATGCATGTTACATGATCGAACCATGGAGGTCATGTGGCGGTGTAAACCGCATGCGGTGACCAGAAGGTTCCAACATGAGGCTGAGATAGAGATGTCGACATGGATCAAGCTGTGATGGAGGGAGAAACTGTGGAAGAGTTGTTGGAGGGTTTGGGGATGGCATTCCTGCTACATTTCATGTAGTCTAGTGCTGCGTTGATTGGACAGATGCAGCCTAGGAAGGCTGTGATTGGTTCACACACACCCCGATCCACACCAGTTGGAAAAATGACGAAGCATGGCTACTCCAGTGGTCCAAATCACCATTTCGATTGGGTATAGTCTAAACCGGGTCGGGTCTGGTCTGATGAGTCAGATTGGACCCAGGTCAGTCTCTTGTAAGAACTTTTTACAAAAATTATCATAACCTTCAAACAATGTGTCTGTTTGACTAGCCATTTGTAGCATTGGTACCCTTTCAATGAGAAGATAAATTTGAGATACTCTGTGTGAGTTATTAGGGATGTCAAAATATGACCTAATGGATTGAGTATTTTGTCCTCCCAGAATAGGAAAACTACGGGCGGAATCATATTGTTTGTTGTGACTATATAATCTTGGTGACTACGTGACTAGGTGGATGCCTAAACAATTGATATTTCATGATACGCTGACACTCCATGCGCCATTGACACTCTATGGACCATCGGTTATCCTTGTTCCATCTATTCTCAATGTCCCAAAAATATCCAGGTCACCATTACAACTATGCAAACCACCGATGCTCCGTGATCCACCGATGCTCCATGCACCATTGACGCTCCATGAGTCATCAATGCTCCATGTGAAATATACACTTCGTGAACCATCAATGCTCCATGCACCGCCGACTCTTCTAGTGTCATGGAGACTATGAGATATTATGGACCACAACTAGAAATACCTCTCATCGTGCTTTAGACATGTACCTGTGTGAGATGAATGTATTGAATATACATTGGGTGATTCATTTTCTATGTAATTCATTTGTTTCTTTTGTGGCTTCATATTTGTGTGTTTCTTTTGAGGTACACTTTGTGTATTTATTAGTGTTATTTCTTTTATGGTTTTGGGGTCCCTATTGAGTATTGTTTACTCAGCCCTGCATGGGAATTTCCCACATGTGATGTGTCTTGCGTAGACAATTGATGCCTTGATGGAGTCTGGGGTGGACCAGGACCTGTTGGTTCTTAGAGAGAGTCTGGACAGATGAGGCGTGTTTCAGAAACCTCATATATCTATTTCTATTCCTACTCTTAAGGTAGGGTTTTCTACAGACGAGTTTCATGAGAATTTACTTTTCCATTTGTCTGGGATTGTACTCTTGCCCTGTTTACCATAAATTTTTGTACTCTTACTCAACGGTGGGTATTTTAGTGGTAGGCATGCATGTTTACATAGTGTTTTCAGTCCATCACTATTTCATTGATTCATGTATGTGTGTACCAGTGCGTAGAAAAATTCCTCCCATTTGTGGGATATTCCTACTCGGTGATAGTCACATTCCCCTGTCCTAATGGAGGAAGTTTGGGTGTTAAAACACCCAAATATTTCATAGTATGTTATCTCATTAAAGTAATTCTATAGCTTGTACTACACAAAACATCGAGTTTAAGCGCACCACAACTTACCATAATAGCTGTTCAAAAAACAGTTATGAATAGTATTACCAGCATATTGAATCTTATATACTCTATATACTTTTTACATTAATATTATATGTTTCTTAGACATAATATAAGGACAAATTCATTTTTTCAGATAAATGATTTTTTTTAATAAAATGAAAATTTTCCACCTTTTAATGGAAAAAACGTTTAAAAAAAATATTTGACACTTTTATATATTCAATTTAATGTAATTAAATTATTCTTTATATGTTGGACAGAAAAATTTGGTTTGGATATATTTTTGGTCCATTTCGGACAACTTTCAAATTTTGACAAATAGTGAAATATATTATGTTTTAATTGAAAACATCTTTTTTAATAGAAACAATTTATTGTGATAAATTATTTATTTGAATGGTTTTGAAGTATAATTAGATTATATTTTTATCATTTAATACAATTTAGGTCATTATAAGTAATTTCACGTTTAAATTTTACATAAACACATGACAATCATTTTAATATTTTACATTTTAAGAAACCTGCTTCTTGGTTTTGAAAATGGGAATAATTTTTAAACATATAAATGAATCTTATATGTTTTTAATTTGGTAAAATAGACATCTTTTTTGAATTTTGAATATCAAAATTATCATAGGGTGTGTTTTTAGTATTTACTGAAAACATTCAATTTTTGATGAATAGTGAAAAACACTGCGTTATTATTTAAAACTAACTTATTATTTATATAATTATTTATTTTATTTAAAATTATTTTACCTAAAAATTTATATATAATACCTATATATGTTCAATTTAATTAATTGGAGTCATTTTATAATAAAATTAGATCTATAATTTTATTTTGAACTTTTTAACCTCTTTTACCCACCTTCTAAGAGCATTTGAAAATTTGAATAAAACATAATTTTACCACTTATGTGAGTTGAATTCCAAAAATCTGAGAGACACGATTGATATCAGTAAATATAATTTGGTTCAATAAGATGATAATTATTTTTTTATGAATAGTAACTTTTTACTTTTACTTACCACAGTTAAAAGTAAGTAGGGTAAGTAAGGGTTAAAATGATTTTATAATTACCCTAACACATTTCCTAATTATATTGGATAATGGTGATTCGACCAAAAACAACCTTAAAAATAAAATAAGACCTTATTTGGTCCACATTGATTAGATTATGACATTTATTATTATTTTATTTAATGAAGAGTTAAAAGAGTTAAATTCAATGTTTAATAACTAATCAATTTTTTAAATAGTGTTATACATAAGATAAATTTGACTGTAAATATTAATTATAAAGATAAAAAATTTTCCAACATAATGGTATTTTATTTATAATTTTTATATATTAAATTATTTAATTTATTTATGACACAATGATGATGCTGTAATTGCATTATTAATGAAAGATTAAAATAATTGATATTATAAATATCCAAATAAATGAAATTTTAGTTTTTTGATAAATTCCACAAATTTTATAGGTTAATATGACATGTTAGAGTTGATTAAATATTTTTTTTTTGATGTAATCATGCTCTTATTATTTTCACAAAAACCCAGTACTAAATAGTGTCTGAATTCACATAATTGAGTTTTTAAAACAAATACTATATTATTAATTGATATAATGTTCCCAAAAATATATGGATCATCTGAAGAACTTATATAAGGTCATATATATTAATAATGATCAACTTGGGGTTCTCATGGCTAGTTAGAGTATGTTTATTACCAATATAATATAAAAATACAAAGAGACAAGGTAAATGTTTAACTATTTAACTAAGCATTAAATATAAAATATAAGGTTAATATGGTGACCATAACCTATCTAAAACCTATTTTTGAGTGTTTTTAGATCATTCACCACCTTATCCTTTAAATAAATCATTTTGGAGCCATTTGAAACCGAAAATTATTTTATAATAAAATAATTTTTCTTGCTTTTCCTACAGTGACCCTCACCACTCTATTAAAGGGTACTTCCCCTTCACATTATTTCCCACCTCCAAAGCCATTTGGCTCGGCCAACCCCTGAACAAATATCTTCCCAAAATTTTTTCAAATAAACCTATATTCCATACTTAGATCAAAAATCCAACCTATCGAGCCCTTTTGATCATCTCAAAAGAAAACACTAGAAGAAGAGGTAATAATTTGCCCACCATGATTCAAGTTATTTTCATCTTCCACTTCCTATTTCATTGTTGTTTCCAAACAAAAATAATACCTCCAGTACCTCCTATATACTATGATGTTATTCTAAATTTGGTACAACCATATTCGTTATTCTATCCATCCTCTAAATGAAAAAGTCACCATACGTGCATATGTGTGGCTTACCATCTCCACGTCGTGGGGTAGTTTGTTATTCAAACACTTAAATATTTTGATTGGTATAATAATTATTATAAATGATTTAAATAATAAATATAACATGTTAATTATTCTTTATATATGATATACCATCCAATTACATACGATTTCACCATCAATATAATGATATTTTCGCTCGTGCGTACGTAAGGATTACAGTATCCACGACATGATGAGATTCATTACCACGTTCACCATCCAATGATGATTATAAAAATATATATTATTAATAATTATGAAATATATGACATAATAATTGTACTTGAGTAATATATATATATATATATATATATCTGTTTTTGTACTTATTTATATCTTAATCACTTACTTCTGTTCAATATGATATGAAAACGGGAACAATGTTTAGGCGTAGGTACGTCCTACCGTCTCCAAAACCAGTGCCTTCTATTTCATATATATATCAATTATAAATATTTATATTATTAATATATATGATATATAAATCAAGTTTTATATTTTTAATGTATTTAAATCATTATCTAAATGATACGATCAAGAATAACAAGATAAAATATGTACGATAAAGAAAGTGATTATTACCCAAATTGATAATTTAACATGAAAATAATTATTAAATTGGAAGTATAAGGTCATAAATGAATCATGTATTCTATAATAAATATTAATATTGTTTTGGTATAATTTAATAACATACTATGGTCATTATACAAGAGGTTAAACATACCCTAGACAATGGAAAAGTGCAAGGTAAGGGTAATTTCCTCAATCTCATTATTATCTGAGATTATTAATGTGTGAGTATTTACTGAGACATATTTATCATCGATACCCATATTTCATAAAAACTATTTTCAAAAATAATAGTTTATGGTTTTATGGGAGGGTCTATTTAACTAGATCATCATTTAATTTTTTTTAAAGATTTATCTTTCTAAATCATTTTAATTAATGTCCTTGTTTCAAAATGAATTTAAGGATTTATATATATGGACATGAATGTTATGAAATGATATTTCTTTTCAAAAGTTTCAAAGTGTTATGGGACACATTGATTCAAATAAATCTATTAAATCACATCCTTTATAAATTATGCGACTTTTAAATGATTTCATGAAAAACGGATAATTCTCTATAAGATTTTTACAGATCATTTTCAACTATGTCAATATCCTTTATGGGATATTATTCTTAATCGAGGATGATTTTATTATGATACAAATATTCTATATTGTATTGAAGGTTCCGTAATATGTTGGACTATGGATGTGTTATTTTTATACCATTCACGGTTTATGGATAAATTATTGACATTTGTTATTCTAGTTTTAATACGAATGTTTATGTTATGTTTCAACCATTTCATATGAGGTATGCTTTTGACTTAGTAAGTGATGGGTGGAGCCCACTATAGCTCCTCAATGAATCGGTAGGTCTCCTATGACAAACCAGTGTCTTGGCTCAAGTCCTTGACAAAATGTTATTTTCAGTCTTGGAACAAGGTGTTGATTATGTGGTTATGAAGTCTGGCATTATGAATTCCATCATTATGAAATTGGCTATTTTATATTACATGTGATTATTCGACTAGTAAAAAGTATATGTGGATAATTAAATGGAATTATTTGATTTATATTGGCCATATTATGTAGAAGTTTATGTTTAAAAGGCTATGTTTTAGTCTCACACATTTCCTTAAATTTTTATGCTTATTTATGAATATTTCTTTTATATTGTTATCCTTAGTGAGTATTTGAGCTCACCCCTTTCTATGTATTATTTTTTCTAGGATGCAAAAAAGTATATTATGACGGACTTACAGGGATAGTCTAAGTGATATTAATGTTGTAAATGGAGACATTATTATTATTGTTTTTTAATTTTATAATTTAATGTAACGATGATTGTGTAATCTATTTTACAAGACTGCTAAACTGATCTGTCCTTTAAGACTTGATTCTTTGTTATCATGCCAATGTATTTAAATAATGCACAGGCTCTGGGTAACTGGGGTCAGGGCATTACAGTTGGTATCAGAGGAATTTTAGCAATAACCATGGAAATATATTTAGATAAATTATTATTAGAGAACATTACCCTAAGATAGACTTTGAGGATTAGTATGAAAGAATTTTCTAGAATTTTTATAATGTAGAGATTTTGTTTATTTTCCATGAAATACACCTATGTCTGTATACGAGAAGGTAGAGGATTATCTGGGATAGATGTACCTAGGAGTGAAATCTCCGACAAGGGGTTTCTGGCTGGGCCTAGGGAATCCTGGTCCACAAAAATGGGCCTTGTTGCACTCTTGGTTACAACACTCCCGGGAGATATGCTTAGTACAATTCACATTTTCTTTATAAGCCATTATGAAGGATTTCAGAGTAAATACTTCCTCAATGAAAACATTTTATTATTATAGATTATATGCATAATATTTTTAATTTATGTTAGGTATATTACCAATTTGGAATTATGCATTGTGATTTATAAATAAACATAGTGTATTCAATTGTTTAGAAATGGAACCCAGTAGAAGGAATGACAATTCTAGGAATACGCATGATCGAAAGATTAAAAAGGATTATATATTTTATGGTATTAATCCATCATTTAAATTGGAAATAGTCTCCCACATATTCTCATCATGTGACGAAATAATATCTTGTGTTAATAAGATAAGTAATGATTTCTCTGTGTCTTATGGATTTGAAGGGAAGAAAGGGAATAAAATGATGTTAGAGAGAATGATAGATAAAGGGGAGAGGAGAAAGAATGATTTTCACATATGTGATATCTATGGAAATAATCACCTTGGAAAAATCATGAATGGAATGTGATTTTGTTTTAAGTGTGGATAAAAAGGACACTAAGTACATTATTTCAAGTGTACGAAAACGGTTTCAAATATACAATGTTTTATCAACAAGTATTTGGGTCACTACACGAATCAATGTCCAAATCATCAGAGTACACTAAAATTGATGCTATTGGATAATAATCATGTTATGATACTAACACAAATGAAGAGGAATGATGAGTGTTATTATATTATTATAAAAGAATTATTTTATTTGAGTGTTGTATCAACATTGTACTGGTTATATGAATTTTGGGAAAAAATAAGGATTATACAGTTATACTATTTCATTAAGGAATTGAGATTGTATAGTACCAAGTAAGGTGATACAGTTTCTGGTTAAACGTTTTGGAAAATGCATGGTTGATGGAATGGTATACCATAATATGGTCTTGATACTAAGGTAGTGATTTTGAAATAATATATGGTTTATTTGGATAAATTATACTGGATATTCGTGACTACCTTGAACTCGATTAATGATTTCTATATTCAATCATTGTTGGAGTTTAAAACATTTTTGGATATATAGAGTACATCTTGTATTCTATAATAAATAAGGGAGTATTAATGTAATCAATAAGGTTTTATGGTAATTCACGGTGTTGCCATGTTTTAAAAGAATACATGATGATGGTATTCACTTGTTAGTACGTGGAAAAAAGGATCTTCTTTGTGTTTACCTTTCTCATATATTTTGGACTGTGAATTTGGACAGAGGTATTTTGGATAAGTCTAAAGGTTGGAATGGATTAAGTTTGACATTGGATACTATTATTACGGTTAAAGAATTTATTAAGATTATTTTGGGATTGTTATAAAAAGGAAAACCAAGAGGTTGGGTGACAAGACGTCGTGTCCGAAAAGGCCACGAGACTTGAACCCGCAAGTGAAGGGCGACAAGGGTGCATCACCTTCCATAGGCCTACCGGATGTCCTAGTTTGTGTAATGTAGTTTTTTTAATAGTCTTACAATTTGAATATAAATTCATTATTTTTGGAACTCTATATGAGTAAGATAAATAGAATATTTTTTAATTTTATTTTCTTTTTGGAGTGAAAGGTGTGTTTGTGGTAGGAATTAGTCGAAGGATAAAACACTACATATCAAGTATATTTTATTGATCTTATTATATAAATTAATTCATTCTTAAACTTTACATAAGGGTTTTTAAAACACAAAATGTTTCATCCTAAATCCTTATGTATTGTTGAACTAACGATATTTTAAATAATCACATATTAATGGCTTTGAGGCCATAAATTTTACAATTTTTTGTGATTGCTGACCTCAATAATTCCCTATAAATATTTATGTTTTTTCTACAATTATGTGTCTTTTATTGCCTACAATGTTCTCCTAATTGAGATCATAATTTGTTGGTGACTTTTTCATTTCCCTTTCCCCCTTATTAAGACTAAATTTTATTAAAAATTTAGGATGTGGGTCTTCCACAAAGGTATTTTTCTATTTTTAACCTTTTATTTTCGATGAAAAATTTCAAATTGTGAGGAAATAATTTATTGAAGGAGGGGATAATGTTACACCCCAATATTTCATAGTACGTTTTCTCATTAATGTAATTCAATAGCTTGCGCTACACACAACACCGAGTTCAAGCACACCACAACTTACCTAATGGAGAACCCTTTTTTAAAAACAATATATGAGACTTTTATATATTAAATTTAATGAAATTAAATTCTTCTATAGAAGAAGGACATAAATATTTATTTTGGATAAATATTTGGTTCTTTTCTGATAACATTCATATTTTGACGAATAGTGAAAAAATGCCATGTTTTAAATGAAAACATCTTTTGTAATAGAAATAAAATATAGTGTTAAATTATGTATTTTAATGGGTTTGAAGTATAATTAGATTATATTTATTATCATTTAATACAATTTAGGTCATTATATGTAATTTCACATTTAAATTTTATAGAAAGACATGTCAATCTTTTGATGGTTTTTAATTTTAGAAAAAACCCTTGTTTTGGTTTTGACAATGAGAATTATTTTTAAATTAATAAATTAAACATATATGTTTTTAATTTTGTAAAATAGGATTAATTTTTTTATTCATAATTACAATATTAGGTCAGGGTGTATTTTTAGTATTATTCTGAAAACTTTCAATTTTTTATGAATAATGAAAAACACTACGTTATTATTTAAAACCATATTTTTTATTTAAATAATTATTCATTTTGTTTAAATTTATTTTAAGTAAAAATAGATATATAATACCTAGATATGTTCAATTAAATTCATTGGATTCATTTTATTATAAAATTAGATGTATAAAATTTAATTGAACTTTTTAACCACTTTTACCCACCTTCTAAGAGCATTTTCAAACCACGGTTTCCCAAAAATTATCTCTTTTAGTGCCTCCAATATACCACTTAGGGTTTGATCTTGAATTTTATCTAGGTCAATATATTTAATCTTCATGTCCTTAGGGACATAAAACAATAGAATTTTCATGTTCTTATTAGGGTAGTGAATATTATGAATAAAAAATAATTTTTAAAAAAATTAAACCATTATGAAGAAAGATCCAATTTTATAAATACAGCCCCAAACCATTGATGGAACAAAAATTGTATTTTCATTTTTAAATAGTTTGATGGGAAAAATGATAAAATATGTAGAAGAATTAAAAAAGAACTATTAATATGTTTAAATTTTTCCAAACTATTTTTATTTTACGATGCTTTGAATTTGTAATATTTTATTCATATATAATTTTATAACATTAAAATTGTAATTAGTATGCAAGTTTATTTTGTTCTTATAAAATTAATATATTCTAAAAACATGCATGTATTTTTTTATATAGATAAATTATTTAAATTTAAATTTTATATGTTCTAAATAAAATTTTTCAATAAATAATAAATATTATTTTTTAAGAAATATAAAAATTTTGAATGCAATAAATACAAAAACAATTAAAATGTATACACTTTGATTAATGGATGACCCTGAAAAAAAAAATCTTTTTGAAAATATTTTTCTCATATATTAATAATATAATTATCACTCGACATAAATTATAGGTTTACATAACAATATACTCATTTTTATATATATTAATTATAGGAATCATAAAAAGAACATTTTATTTTCTAAAAAAATTAATATAATTATATTCTACAAAAACATTGGTCATAAGTAATTATAAAATTCAAATATAAAGAGTATTAATATATATTTGAAATTATGAATTTTAGTTTGTATATTTTCAAAGAAAACATATTTAATATATATATCATGAAAATATAAAATAGTAGAAGTATCTTTCATCAATCAATGTGATAATGAAAATATTACATTGTAATTTGAATGAAAAATTAATTTAATTGTAGTGAAATAATATTGTTGATTTTTATTATTTTTTAGATTTATATTGAATTATGTAAGATTCAAAATATTAATTATAAATAATATTTTGTCATTAATTTTAAGTATTTGAAGAAAAATTAAATAAAAATTACAAATTTTTATAATTTATATTAATATTTTTTATGTGAATTATCATTGAATATAAAAATATAATAAAAAATATAATTTCATTTTTTAAAATTAATTTTAACATATATTTGAATTTATTTTTTATAAATTTACTTAGGAAAAATTAATTTATATTAAAATAATTAAACATTAAATTTTTTATATAAAAATTCATATAATTTAACTCTATGAAAACCCATATTTTAATAACATAATATTTATAAGAGGTTCCTCTTATTTATTTTGTCCAAAATATTTTTAGAAATAAAATTTCATTAATATATATTTCAAAATAAAAACTATCCCTTACCAATCCTATTTTCCTTTTGAATATATATATATATATATTATTTTTCATATATTATTTATAAAAATTTTATTTTAAATTCATATAATGATACAATCATAGCTGATGTCACAAAATTTAATTTATATTAATTGAATTATACATTTCCATTTCATTCTCATTACATGATAATTGTTACCAATTTTAATAACATTAATTCCCACTCCTATGAAAGCATCTGTGATCAACATTGAAGCATTTGATACCTACATCAATCTTTCACTACAAGGAAATTACCCTATAACAATGTTTTATAACCATGGTTATAGACACTAACACCATCGATATACCCTATGCCTATGTTTTTAGGAACTAAAACATTGGTTTGTGTCAATATAGAGCTATAGTCGTGGATTCTATTGAAAACCTTTGTATAGCCTGAGAGGGATTCATCATAGCCACATTTTGACCCAAAACATGGGTATAGATATATACCCATGGTTTTGATAATAGTGATTATATCCTACCCCCCCCCCCCCAATATTTATACCCATGAATCTCAAAATAATAGGTATATGTAATTATCTACATTTTGTGGTAGTAGAAGCTCTTCTAGCACTTGAATCTGTAAATAAAATAATGAACACATTGCACATTAAGTACAACAACAATATATTATATTTACCATTTAACCATCTACATTTTAATGAATTTAATATATTATAATATACATATATTTCATACAACCCAAAAAGTTATGTCATAAAACAACATCCACATGTGACTTTATTGCTATGTCAGAAATATCGGGGATAAATATCTCGCCCATAATAAAGATCACTAGCCTCATCAACATTGGAAATATCCTCATCACTAGAAATATCATCTAGAGAATTAGCATCATCATCATCACCACCTCCAAAATCAACTTAACCACCATTAGGAACATCATTAGAATCACATTGGACATAATTAAAAGTGTGCATGCATTCCATATAAGAATCAATAGTATTAGAGTCCTATGGTGGAATTGATTGAAATATAACTAATATAGCTTGGAAGAAGTTTTTAGTGATTATATTACTTCTTCTGCACTCCAATAAATATATTTTATTATCCTTAACTTCTTATGCATGAGTTCTTTATAGATCAATGGTCTATGTTTTTTGAAAATAGCCTTATTAAGACCAATACCTGGTGGGGAAGTGGTTTTTCAAGAGTCAACATTGAACTCTACCTTATTGCGCATCACCAAATACCAAAATAAAATAATTATTTGTCCCAAATTTGTCATCTTTTTTACCTTCAAGGTCTTCTTCGTATGGTAGTTGAATATATAAAAAGGATATTTAGATATGAATTTTCTAAAAATATTTTAAATATAAATAAAAAAACATGCAATCATTTTTTGTGTTTTTTCATTTACTTCACTTCCATCCATATTCTTCCTACTCGTAAATAGTAATTTTACTCAACATATATGCTCTTTGATGCCCAATACAGATTATTGAAAATAATATTGATTGGTATGGAGATATTGAAAATAAAAAAAATTATAATATTTAATAATAATAAAAGGGAATAACTTTAAAATTCATGAAAAATTAAAAAAAATTAAATATGTGATAAACATTGATGAAAAATCCATATAAAGAAGATAATCATAGACAATTTATAATTATAAATACTCATTGTAAATAGTCAATACTCTTTAAGGTTAATTATTTATATTCATTCCATAATATGAAAACAATATTGTCCATTATATGTACTATTAGCCAATATGGCTATAGAAAACATAGCCATTATGCCAATTGAAGGTGGTATTTATGGCCTTAAAATAGTGGTATTAATTAATATAAAACATAAAATTATGTATCCAATGATAAATAAAAAACAATATAAATGAAGATATTAATTGAATAATTAACTATGTAAATAAATATATTATTTAAATTTCGAATAATGTATATGATGCTTCTCATGTTCAGGCAATAAAGTGTTCACAAATGTGTGGAGATGTGTTTTTGAATCCTTTTTCTTTTTCCCGATGCTTCATAAAAAAATTCAAGAGATGTAATTAGAATTAATTTTTATATGAAAACTGTTTATTATTTAGAATACCTTAAAATCATAAATATCTAATATTCGATCATTTATTGATATTGTGACAATTAACAGTAAGATAATATGGGTACCCCTTTAAAATTAGAACTAACTGTACTCCTCCAACGGAAATATAACATGTTCTTATATGATCACTAGAACTCCACAAGATGCAACTACTATACAAGATTACAAGCTTCACCATCATGAATGTTAAACTGATTTTGCAAAAAAATATAATTTATATAAATAAAAAAATAATATAGATATTCCATTAACAAGTTTTATTACCCATATCTTCATCCATGCTTAGAACATGAGGTCATTTCTGAATAAACTGCTGGACACTGGTTCCACGAGAATGATATCATTGTACATGGATAAAGTAGACATGAAACATCTACACAAAATGCAATGTTTACTAATCTTCCCATTTTCTACATTTTTTATACCATTATTTTTTCAATTATTATTGGCTTCCTGTATATGAGTATGACCATGTAACCAACATGGAGATCCCATTGAATAAGATAAAAATGGAAAAGAAGAATCATGTAATCAACAATTGGGAAAAATGATCTTATATAATTTGACACACTTATCATAAAATAACAGAATGTAGGATACTCAATAGGCTCTGATTAATCTGTGGGCAATCCTAGTTCAGTATCGTCTAAAGGATATTTTTTTCCAATGCATGCCATGGGTGATCTAAATGAACTAAAGTAGAAGTTTTGGTAACAGATTCATTAGATCATCAATTGATAATAAGAAATGTTCTCAACATAGACACGATAGAATATGGGTAGTATAGTTAGATATACATCGAAGGTTATGGATATCACATTGGTGGAAACAACCATGAAGGCAGTATAGTAATGTTATGGGATGAAGATGTTATATGATATGATAATTGAGCCATGAGTAGGAACATCCATGGTTTCTCAAGTGGAGAATTAAAAGCTGTGGTAGATGGGTTTTAAATTATATTGGATGGGGTGTCTGCTGGTGGGTAAAAGTAGGAATGTGTAAAATCAGTGACCTATCTAAGACTAGGAGCAACCCATGTCGTACCCATGCTAGTAGGACTATGGGAAATTAACATTGGTGTAACTGAATATCCCTAACATTTTTATAAATAATATTAAAATCTACATCATTTTTAATACTGAAGTAAAATATTACAATTATTATACCTACTAAGGGATGTATAAGAAGAAACCCTTGGTCATACATCTTTTGATCAACTTCATATAATTTATTATTATTATGTTCTTTTGTAGTTTTCATAATTTTCATAATAATGAAATGTACATTATTTGGAACAGTTTTTAAAATTATTTCATAAAACGTAAAAGTTAAATTATATAATTAAAATTTCATAACATGTTTTTTTAACTATAATACAAAACCATGTTATAAATTTATTCAAAACCACTTTTAAACATGGTATTCTGAATTAAAATAAATATAAATACATGAAATGAATCGAAACAATACTAAAACAAACATATTATTCCAAATTTAAACTAAATTAAAATAAATATAGTAATAAAAACCTGTGAAACCCATGTTTAAATAAATTAAATGAAATTTTAACATATAATGTGTCATGAATATTTTAACCAAAAATACTTCATATTCAACATCAACTATCACAATAGGAATATTTGAGTCATAAATTGAAATATTTTAGAAAACAAAAATGGGGGAATAAATTGTTTGAATTTCATCAATATAATAATAAAAAATATAAATTTGGGATTACTTCAATAATGATATGTTCTCATCTTCATCCCTTGATCAATTGAAAAAAATTCCCACAGATTATTAAATATTCTCATTCACAAACAAATGAATTGGGGCCAAAATATGATGCACATAATTCATGAGAATCAATGATGATAAGAAATATCAATACATGAAATATATATGAATAATATAATTTGATTAATATATATATTTTATTTTAAGTAATCTAATGGAGATACATTTTATTTCAACCAATAAAGAAACTATTGGCCATGAAAAGCTTCTTACATTCTCAAAGGAAATGGTTGATGAAATATACTTAAAATTTTTTTCCACACATAAAATAATAAAAATAGTCTAAGGTATATGTGAAGTGTCATAGGACGAGATAATATATAAATATCCAAATTCCATTCATGATAAAGTCATGGAACAACCCAAAATTAAACAATATTGTGAATTATGTCATATACCTTTCCATAAGTCTCAATATAGCCAATGTATATTACACATTAATTACACCTATTTCGGTAATAGATGGAAACTAAGGATCACATTCCCTATACTACTCATGATAATTTCTTGTTGGAATGTTATGTATTATGATGACATTAGACAAATACATTGAAGAAAAATACATACATTATTATTTAAGATAACATCTCAAAAAGGAACTCTCATAATGATTCATGCTTTGTATATAATATTTATTTGTGGATATATTTATTTTTTATGGATCCATCAACCCAAAATCATGATGTCCAACAAGAGGGGTTTTAGTTAGGAGATGAACTATTAAATGCTCCATGTAGATGAAAATGATTGAATTCATTTACTAAGTAACAAAAAATTAATTTAGAATATTGCATCATTTTTATGAATAAATACTTTGTTAAATTTTTCGCACAATGCTCTATAATAAAATGAATAATAGAATCATTTCCAGACAATTATTATTTCATAGAAAACCCCAAATTTCTATTGTAATCAATTCATGAAGAATGATGTGATAATAATGTGTTTCTTGGTATTTTATTTTCAAATCCATTTTGTTGACACATTTAGATATTTTGATGGAGAATCCATAAGGAACATAGATATTCTCCAATACATATAATAATTGATTTTACTCTAATGGTTTCATTGTATAAGAAGTATAAAGATCCTTTAATTTTTTTCACTGATAGACACTATATGTTGTTCTAGTCGAATCCCTCTATCCAAAATAGTCCTAGAGAGATTGAAAGTCATATTTCATCTTCCTCTTTATATTTAAATGAATTTAAATAAACATTTTAAATATATTTTTCATAATGTGTGTTATGTGTAAACAATGATGTAACAAATTCGTAGACAAATATGGAAACTCAAAAAATATACTTCTAATTTTCCAATTTTATGTGGCTCCAATGTCAATATTTTTACTCATTTTAGAATTTAATTTTACCTTTTACCAAATAAAATATAAAATATTTTGATTAAGTAAGAACCTAATTTCCTGAAATATTTTTATGTTTTGGATTAGTTTCAATAGATTTATCAATCCCTTGTCTATTCTTCCTACAATTATCATGAATTACGAAGAATATTTAATGAACCATGAAACTAAAACTGCACCAATATTTAAGACAAGTTGATCATGTAATCATTATAAAAATTGGACATGATAGTTTCCCGTTCATACTCCAAATTGATATAATTTCATAAGTTGATAAATCATTTATTGTCTACAGAAGGGAGGCACACATCTGAAATATAATTTTTGAAGAATAAATAAATGTATGCACATTCATATATCGATGTCGCTTCAACACTCTTATTAAATGCTGCAAGTTTATGAATATATCATTTCAAAAAATTTACGGTTCATATATTACCATACTCATGAATGTGAACTATTTATTATACACATCCACAAATATATACTATAGATTTGAATAAAAACTATCCACATGCATTGAGAATTATCTATATGTCAAAATTGATTAAACCCACCAGAGGATCAACAACACTTGACATTACCCAGATCAACTAAAAAATCAATATGCTTTTTATAAAATACCCACCATGCTAATCCATATGCACGGTGAATCAATTCATCATTACCTTTAACTCTCTCAGTATCATACAATCACATATTGGATGATATTTTATCTGACATAATGGTTTTTTGAAGCATAGTAATAAATGGAATGTGCCACATGAATTTATGTGGCACACAAGATGGTTCACCATCAACATTTTAATTCCAATGAGATGTTCCAAGTATTTTAGTCCTTATGTTAAGATTCTTCCTACCAAAATAAACTGTAAAAATTCATAGAATCATGACTTTAATTAGTAAAAATTATGGTCTGTTTAATTAACTTCCATGACAAATAATTATTTTAGGAAATATCATACCTGTCATGATGGAAGTCTTCCAGAAAAGGTAATAATATATTCAATGGAGATATTTTAAATTCTATACATGGTTTTTCCATGATATAACTGCATTAAAATTTCCAAATTTATGATTTAATTACATTCCTGATATAAATAAGTTCTGGTATCATCCATTAAAATTTTCACTCTCCCAATGTAATCATCATAAATATTTTCCCAATGTTTAGTGGTATTATTGTATTCATACACTAGAATAATATATCTGTTGTGATGATAATAAAAATAAAACCTATCCAATATCAAATTCTCTGTACTACCTTCTTTCTGATCATAAATAGTAGAAGACAGTCTCTTCTAGCCATTGTGATAACAAACATAATAGTTTGTTTTAATACCAGATGTTGTTATATGGTAGATAAAATCTTCATGGATTAATCATCATCTTGGACCTTAATTATATAATTGAAAATTTATACATAATCCATAGGAATAATTTTTAAAGAAAAATATTAAATTGTATTTAAATAAGGTTGATGTTTGGTTGAAATATGATTGGTATAATGCATCCATCTACTCTTAATTTTAGTACGGGGAACAAAATTTTGTTCAAATAATCAATATAAACCATACATTTAATGATATCCAAATTTAAATAAAAATTTAATGGATAGTGTTTATGAAATTAATGAATTCAATGTAATGAAAAATTACTTTTAATTAAGGGTAAACCGATGTTAATTAAGTGTAAAAAAATTTAAATATGGGTAAACTAATGAAACTTACGGGTAAACTAATGTTATGTAAGGGTGGAAGAAAGTTAGGTATGGGTGAAGTAAAAATTTGTTAGGGAAAACAATGTTATGTAGAGGTGAAAAAAGTAAAGAAAGGGAAAACAATGTTATGAAAATGGAAAATAGATTTAAGTAAGTGTAATCCAAATCCATGTAAGGGTACACTAAATTTATGTATGGCTGAACTAAATGAAATTATGGGTAAAAAAATCTAGTTAAGCGTAAAATAACCTTATGTAATGTAAAACTAAAGTTAATTAATTTTAAATTAAATCTAATTATGGGTAGTGTAATGTTATGTATGGCTCATCTAATGTTATGTTAGTGAATAAAAATGGTTTGTAAGTGTAATTTTTTTTTAAAAGGGTCAATAATGCTATGTAAGGTAAAACTAAAGTATGTAAGGGTAAAATGAAGTCACGTAAGAGGAAAAACAATGATAGGGGTAAAATATATTTATGTGTGGGAAACATAAAGTTACGTATAGGTAAACATAACTTATGTAAGTGTGACACCAAGGTAGTTTTGGTTAAACTAACATTATGTATATGTATAACTAAAGATAATTAACAGAAAACTAATGTTATGTAGTGGTAAACTAATGCTGAGTAAGGATAAAACAATGTTAATTAAGTGAATAAAAGTTATGTTAAACATAAAATAAATATATGTATGGGTAAAATAATCATAATATATATTTGATTTTTATATTTTATTATTCAATTATTTAGTGTTTTTCATCATTATTAATAATTATCATTTATATATATGAAAAAGGTTATTATTAATCTTATTTATTTTAATTTTTAATAAAATAAATTATTTATTAATTCTTAATTATTCAATTTAATTGTTTATTAATATATATTTAAAATTATATTTATATAATAATAATCATATAAAAATAAAAATATGGGAAGAAATTAAAATAATAATAGAGGATAAATTATGCATAAGATAAAGAGAACAACTATAGAACACCTATAACACAAGGGATGAAATGTGAGATAATATGGGGGAATGAATAACATACCCCACTCGTGACAATGAAAAAGAATAAATGGGGGATAAAGGAAACCCAAAGATGTGAAAAACCAAATGAAACAAAATAGAAAAATTTTATGACTTTAATAATACTTATACGGGGATACTAGGTACCTAGTGGGAATACATCATCTATATAGTTATAATCAAGGGAGTTCCCCATAGCTCATGATAGCTCTCTAGTACTTATTAAACTTCTACTACATAATGAGTTTCTTTTACTACATTTTTTGTTATTTTTCTTCTATCATCTGACACTCAAGATCTAATATTTTCACAATCTGGTGATGAAAGAGACCATAGTAAAAATATATAAAATATATATATATTAAAATAACAAGTATTCTATTTCTATAATAAAAATAATGTTACAGAAAAATTAAATTTCAATAACTAAATTTAATTATATGTGATCAATTATATAAATAATTAATGAACTAGAAATCAATATTTTTTTCAATTATTAATTTTATCAACAATGCTTGTCAACATTTACAATAGATGTAAATAGAGAATCATAAGACCCAGACTACTTATCCAAATATTCTCCCTCAAATGAAAATAATTATATATGACCCTCTGGAAATCGATCTCCATCTTTTTATATATATATTTTCCACTGTTAATTTTAATAAAAACAATCCACATATTTTTTTTTGAGTCACCTCTATGCCAAATGCCCATATTTCTACTGATGGAAATTCTCTTATATAACACATTAGGGAAAATATTATTCAATATTGACCCCATTATTAATGAAATTATAAAATAAATAATAATGTATGGTATAAGAATAAATTATGTACTCTAATTAATAAAAAATTTAATTTTATTTAAAAAAATGTTAATTACAATAATTTATAGTTTTTATTTTATATTTATGTCACAAATAAACACATATAACATAGAAAGAATGGAAGAAAGGAATAGTACACGGTATTTATGTATGTAAATTCCGCAAAGTAACCATAAAATTTTGAGTACCATTTGATCTCTAAATTTCAAAATATCCATTATCAGTTACCTTCAAAATCTAAATCGGTATTGACTATAATATATTAGTTTGGGGACTCAAGTCAAGAGACATGTTCCAGGTTCTTATATTGTCTAAGACACACTAACATAATCATTAGTTGTTCAAAACTTGGGAAGATTGATAACATAAACTGCTGATAAATTTACTTTCGACAAATGAAAAAGTGAAATGGAAAATCATGTCTCTGTAATGTAAAAAATTTAAGAAATATTGGAAAATGGTAGAGAGAAAAAATTATTTTTTACAATATCCAAAACATTTATAAATACACAAGTTTAATAAAAGTAAATTTTTAAATGTGACGTACACCCATTAATATGGAGTAACATAAGAGATGAAATATGGAGAGGGAAGTAAATCATATATCTCACAGATTACAACAAATAAATTGCCACAATTAAAGGAATAACACATGTCGATTGTTTCAATGTCACATTGGGTACACCAAATTATATTGAGGAAGGTAGGGTGGAGTCCAAATTCTCTTGAGGATGGTAGGGGGACACAAAAATATTTTTATAATGAGGAGGTAGGTTGACAAAATAGTAAGAGGGTAGCGGGAACATAAAGACGTACGAGAGGGATAAGGATTAAAATGAGGGGGAATGTAGGAGGAGCCTGAGTGAGACTCCTTATATAAAGGGTATAGCCATGGTTTTAAAAAACCATTGTAATATAGAATCTTATAACTATTTTTTTTATAAAACGTTGAAATATGATTGGGATGAAAATATATATTAATGGTTTCTCTGAAATGTGGTTATAGATTCATTGGGATAGAGGAAATTTTTAGTTATTTTTTTAATTAATGATAAATCATCATATATATCTACAGGTAATTAAAAATGATTTTATTATATACGGTATTTATTATTCTAATTGTGAAAAAACCTACTTTTATTATGTACCATATTGTATTATTTGACAAAAATGATCAAAATTAAAGGCATAAAACATGCGTTATAATATTTATTTGATTTTTAGTTAAATTTTATTCGTTATTTTGGTCTATATAATTCTTATATATTTGTTCATAGTGACATAAAATTTTACCAACACAATCTATTGGAAGTGATTTTCAATTTCTATTTGTGGAAACTCTGATCTCAAGGTGTTGGTTTTTAAAACAATGTGATAGTTCAAAGATCAATATCATATCATTAATTTTAAATAGAACACATTAAACTATTAATGATAATTTTTCAATATGATTGATTTATTTTATAAAATAAAATTCTTATTTATTTCTATAAATTAAACACACAATGTATTGTTTTTTAAATATATAATAGTGTTATTTACTTCATTCATATATTCTGTAATGTTTTTGGATAATTTGGTTCTGAATTTTATTCAAATGTTGTGTCATTATAGTTTATTAATTATTTATATTTTAGACCCTGAAATAATATTTATCATAATCAAATCATTCAATTTCCTATTGGTTTTTACATTGACACAATTGGATAATCACACATGACCAGCGTACATGTCGGCAATATATTTTAAATGAAAATTTGAAAAGACTCTAACGAGTGGGAAAATCTTGTTAGTTGAATCCAATAAAATCTTGGAATAAATTCCCAAGTCTATTATGTTGTATTCTTATATGAATGATAATAATTTATATCAATATTAATTATGAGGAATCATATTTTTTTTATCCTATTTGTCGTGCAATATGTGGGCAAATTTTGTCACTCTGGGAATCAGTTTGACTAAAATGTATGGTATTAGTTGATCTTCTGGGGTCTACTATGTAATTAATATATCAATTATTTTATAATAGTTTATATATACATGTAGATGATTATTTGAATAATTATATTGTTTCCATACAAATATTAATTCTTATATTTCATTTTAATGGGTTATAAAATCAATAATCTATATTTTTTATGAAGATAATCATCTATCATGACATATTAATTGAAGTTTTTAATATACTATTAAAAAAGGATTGTCGAAATAATTATAATTTTAATTGAATTGATTTAATAAGAAATCAATAACATCTATTATAATTTCTATGATATCTATTTGAAATATCTATGGTAACCAATGATTTATAGTATCTTAAATTCAACTAATGCATGCATGTTCTTGTCCAAAAATTCAATTTGTTTTCATTAATTTATAAAGTACTTGAGGTAATGGATTTGATGGAAAATAAATTTAATACAAGAAAATGTGTCATTTATTTTTGACACAATTATCATTAAATAGGAGTCCACATTTTTTTCATTATATCAATACATTTCAGTTGATAATATATATATGTGTGTGTGTGTGTGTTTCAATGCATGTGTAAGATCTATATATCAAAATTAATGTTTAAAAAGAATGATAAAAGTAAATTAGAAACCTATTTTCACATATAGATGTTAATTATTTAAGGTACACATTAAAATTAAATTTATTAATATTATAATTCAATGATAACATTAATGGAAAATTAGAAGAAAAAAAATTGGTGTAATTATATAACTATTTTTATATAATAATAAAAACCATTTTTCATATATGATACTCCCTCACCAAGAATAATGTATTATGAAGATTGATTATGCACATGGAATGTTAAATAATTTATAATTAATGTTTTTAGTTTAATTATTTGACATCATTAAATTCAAAATTTTCTTTGATTCCTTTTTGAAATATCTATTTTGAATATACATTAATGATAACATAAATTCATATTATTTAAATATATTCTTTTCTAAAACATATTGATGAATCCATTAATTTAATTTATTATAGATTTCATGGATTGTGTGATATATAAATTTGATATACAAATATATTTTCAATACTTCATTAACCTATTATTATTGTATTGGAATCCCCACATTCTTTGTGACCCAAATGAATTTATTTTATTTACAATAATACAACAAGTTGGAAGCATGTACATTATCTATTTATTAAAAATATAGATAATGAATAATTCCATTGTAAAATGTGGATTTATTTATGTGCATCATTGTTAATACATTTTTATTAACATATAAAATATAAATCTATTAAAAATATTGTATTAAGATATAATGGGATGTTTAAGACTATATTCTATGAATATATATTAATAATATATCTGACGAAATAGAAATATAATTTTTACCACATGTTATACCTTTAAAATCTAAAAATATATGATGACGCTATTGTATGTTTAAACATTCTAATTTTGGGATTAAAAAAGTTTTCAATTTTAGATAATCCTCAATCATGAATGAAAACATGATGATGATAAAAATAAATATATGCATATTAGAGATAACAAATTTTTAAATATTTTCATTTTTATTTTGGTAAATATGTTTAAAATAAATTACATATATGGTTGATATAATTTTAACATTATATGATTTCCATTGATAATACTATTTAAAAAAGTACATTAGTTTGAGGAATAGTTTAGAAAATTATTGGTGCTTTTTATTTTTCATATAAATTTCATAGACATAAATTCATGATCAAATAATCATAAATGAGTGATAAAAGAAAATTTATAATATGAAATTCTATAACAGTTAAATTTTAAAACTAATACCTTTTGATCACTTATCTCACATTAATATTTCTCCCCATTATTTAAATCTTTAAGAATATGTTTTTTCACATAAAATTATTCTAGTGGTGGAATGAATTATATTAATAAACTAACATATTATACCAATTTATTGGTTTTCTATATTTTTCAACGTTCTAATAAAATTTTTATTTATTTATGGATGGGTGAGGGTTCCCATGTTTTTTGTGTGAAGATGAGATATATAACCCCATATTATTAGTTAGACTCTAAATTTTCCATAAAATATTATGTTTATAAATTTTAAATTTTCCAATAAGCCCAGGTGAAGAAATCCTTTACTCGATGACATATCAAAGAAGCTATTCAGAATAATTATAGGATTGTTTCATTGTGTTGTATTATAATAGATGATTTCACAATATTCTTGAAAACTACCTATAGTCTTTTCAATATTATTTTGTTTTCTATAAAGTTTAGTATTTGGAAATTAAGGTTGTTTCTGTGGGATATTTCAAGAATGATATACAAAAAATATAATAAATAAATATTTACATTTCATGGATTATTTTCCAAGATCTATGTTTCGTTATTTCTTTGTTCATCTTATAATCTGTCAAAAATATTTAAATTATTAATTTGTGTCTCTAAAATAATTATCTATATCTCAATCTATTATTCATCAATTTTTTAGGATGTAAAGTCATGATGGATAAATCATTAATTAAATTTTTTATCTTATTCTATGTGATGGATTCAAATGTTTTTTCAAAAAATGTGATTTCAAATTCATTAATAATTTTTATTACCATGTTCATTCCCAAATTTTCTCAATTTCTATTATGATTATAATATAAGTGTATTAATGATCTTTTTTTAAAAGGATTGAGGTGAAAAGGCCTCTATATTAAATGAAAAAAGAAAAACAGGAGAGGAACAACAAAGAACCACAAAAAAATACAGATAACCAAAACCAGGGTCCTTAACCCATTCAAACGCCGAATTTTGATTGAGGGATTCCCACCTGAGTCCAGGCATTGCTATCCGGCTGGAAGCCCCATGTGCATTACTCCTTCTCAAGCATGGATGGATTTCATAAAGATGTATTTTCTTCTCTTGTGTTGAACTATTCATCCATCTCCAGCACCAGAAACATCCTGGCCTACTCCTTTGAATCTGAAACAGTATCCTCAAAAATAAACCATCAAGTCGCGCCTTTGTTGCTCCTAAGGGTAAGATCATCAGGGTCTAACCATCCATGCATGCCTCACCAGGGTCTGTACATAGCTTGATAGCTTAGAATCCTTTTTTTTCAAGCCATTTTCATTAAGAGGCAAGAACCAGCCATGAGAAATATCATGATGATTTATTTTCCAGATTCTTCCATCTCTGCAAGATATTCTTTAGACATTATGGGGATATATTTTGAACTCCTTACCTTTAAAGCAGTATCCATGATTTTTCTAGCATTAGGGGGTCTCCCTACATTCCTTTTAGAACTTTGAGGACCTTTGGAGCCTTGAAGCAGGTCATCAATGTTTACATCTTCAGGTATCCCACTGTCCTTTGAAATTCATTGTGAGCATCCATGAGGACCAGAATGAGGTGCATGCATTGCAGAATAAGAAGAGCCATGTGTAGAGATATTCAGATCATACAATGCTGAATTAGAGTTCATTTGATTGCTCGGAGGATTCATCATACTGCATGCATTGTCAGAAGAAACAGGTGAAACAGAACTTTGTGCAGAAATACTTTAAGAAGCATCATTTTGAGCATTATTTTCAGATGAAGTAGATACGTTTAATGTGTTAATAGTACTGTTAACAGTAGAAGGAGAAAAAATAAAATAATCATCATTTTTTTATAGCAGAAGTAGCAGACTTGCTCCCCATGACCGCATTTGACATAGCAGCAGAAACAGGTGTAAGAAGCTGTAAGTTCTCCTGAGCAGTGAAGTTGTCCAATTCTATAGCTGAAGCAGGACCACAATTCTGCCTAGCTTCATCCTTTGAGAAAGTGTCCATGTTCGTATCATTTTTTTCCTCTTCAATTTAAACCTGTAAAGCTAACAGAAAAACATGTATTTCATTCTAAAAATAAAGAGAAAACTGGAATTCGGCTTCCTCAGTCTGTAAATCATGAACTATGTTGCAAACAGAATTGCAAATTTTAGAGAATATATTAAGGTCTTCCTTTGAAACTCATTCAATAACTGGCTGAACCACCTTAGGAAGAGATTGTAAATTCTTCTCATCCTCCTCAACCATATCAGCCCATGAAACTCTTTTTGATGAGGAGGAAGCAGAATGCTTTGAAGTAGAAACATTTTCACTGGAACAATGAACCTGAGTTTTAATAGGAGGAGCAATTGATTTTACAATTCCCTTTTTCTCAATAAAAACATCCTTGCTCTTTTTATTTCTGTTTACATCAGTCCATTCAGAAACCTTAGGTTGAACCTTGGCACTCTTCTGGATCATCCTACAGTTTGATACATTATTCCCCATAATCTTACAAACATCACAAAAGTAGGGCACATTCTCATATTCCAATCGAATATCAGATTTAAACCCATTATCAGTAAACATGATAGAATCAGGCCTTTTGATTTCTAAATTAAAGTAGGGAACATTGTCATATTCCAATATAATAAAATGTTTATTTAAAATATATAAATAATAAAACATTTTATATGTAATTATAAAAGCCTTAACATTACATACTATTTAACTATACATGATATTCTATATGTTGTAGGGTGTGAAAAATTGCTTGTTTTTTCTTTAAACTGTTTTAAAATGGTATTTTCATTTTAAGTGGGTATTGTTTATCAATTTCCACCTTCACATTCTATGATTTCAATATAATGAAACATGAAATTTTTTTAGGATTATATTTTATTTATTTAAAAATTTATTTCTATATTATTTTTATGTTTTTTCCCTAAATAATTTTTATTTCCTTAGAACTATATAAACATACCTCCATCATAATTTACCTATTAATCATTCATTTTTATAAAAACATTCTATTTAAATTTCTTCCCTGTTTAGTTTGTTTGTATGTATATAATATCATTTGTATTTTTATTGAATAAAATTTATTGAAATATGAGTGTTATAGAGCCATAGATGCATTTTTGTGTAATTGATTTCCCCATTATAGTAAAATTTTAATAATGTAATGAGTTCATTAGAGAAGAATGAAGAGACGTTCATTGATATAGAAAAAATATATAGTCAGTAATATTTTTATTGTTACTAATTGGATTTATCTCAATTTTTCCCATGATCTATTTTTTTATTCAATATGATTAGAAAATTTATATGGATTCAATTTTCCGAAACTATTGTTAATATATTATTTTTTTCCTATTTTCAATTGGATATCTATATCCTTCTCTATGATATATGGGAATAATAATAATACAAATATTGAGTTTTTAAATGATACAAATATTGTAATTTTGATTCAATTTTATAGAATGAGTCTACAACACTATTTCAATGTTGATGGCCTAAGTAAACATTTTATAATAATTTTTATATTTTTTTTATATTTTCTATAAATATTGATTAATTTTAAATTCGACACATATTTTAGGTATTTATAATTCATTTTCCAAAAAGAAACCGTTTTTTATCATCATCAATTGTGTTGCATAAGATATATTGTTTTAATATATCATATTGTCTAATTGGTGTGTTTTCACCATCTAAAAAAAATTATCAATGTTGGTATGTGTTAATTATAGAATTTTATTGGATAATATGTTAGTTTTTTATCTTTAGAATATTTATTATATTATATAAGATTTCGAATAAAAATAATTTGAAATTGAAATAGTTTTTTAAACAAAAATAATAATTTTTCTAATTTATAATTAAAATATAAGTATTAATATTTGTAATTTTTAAAGTTTATTTCATATTTGATGTTTTTGAATCAATTTTAACTTATATTATAATAAAATACTAAATATTTTATCGATATATTATATCAATTATTTTGTTTTTATATTTTCATAATTTCACCATTCTTTTATTGATATTATTATGATTTATATTCGATTTTCTGTCTCATTGAATCCATAAATTTTGATTGTCCTATGTTAGAATTTTATCATTGTGAAATTGAACTTTGTAAACATGATCAATTATATTTTAATATTCTCATTGTTAAATTTAGTTTTTATGTTTGTTTGAATGTTTTCATTGTCTTAGATGTCATATTTTTATTATAAATTGTGGTTTCCTATTTCCACAATCCCTAATTTAATGTATATTAACATTTTTATATGTTTTTATTTTCAGTAATTCTAATTTGAATCGGTATATAATGTAATAGAATGTCTTCTATATTAGAATTATTAAATGGGAACTTTTTTTGATTCAATCATAATAGGAAGCAATCTAGTATTAATATGTAGTATGATTGGGTCCTCATGAGGCTTCCAAATATTAATTTGGATATAATATTTAAGAATCATTGGGAAACCAATTTATACATCATATTTTTCATTTTGAAAGAGTATTATCAATTTAATGATGAATTCTTTGGAGACAAAGTTATTTATTTCATAGGGTGTTGCAAAATCTTAATAAAGTATATAATACCACCGTGCTTTATTTTTTTGTATTCATATGTAATTCAGTTCATCTATATTTTTATATCAAATTACACATCATAATTTTTTTCTTTCTCTAACCTTTTTTGTATATTTATTTTTATTATAAATTATTTTATAGTTTTAATTCTTTATTAACCATTTTTTTCATAACTAGTATTAAATGTTCTTTCTGATAAATTTTAAATTCTGTTTTTTAAATTATTTATGATATTTATATTATTATTTTTTATTTTATTATTTTTTTAATTTTTATCAAACAAATTTTCCTCATCATACTTATCTTCATACCTCCTTCTTTATAATGTTATGTTTGTGCTTTATCATCTTTTATTATGTTTCTACCTTCATGTAATGATTTTAATTTTAGTTTTAATATATTACTTATTTTTATTATATTATTTTTAATTTTTTTTATTTTGGTTTATATTCTATATCATATATATTATAATTTTTATATTATTTTCTGTATTATAATGTTTTTAATTTTCAGATCTTATATTATTATTTTTTCTTATAACTGATATGATTTGTGTTATCCTTATCTACAACCTATTAATTTTGATACAATTTCTCAGAAATAAATATATTTATGGATGTAAAATATTTTTTATAATTTAAATTATATTTCAATTTTTATCTCCCTAGATTTTATTTCTTTCAGCTCTCATGTTGTAATTACCATCAGATAGTTGTCACCTTCTATCCTATATAACAATTATTTTTATTTAATTGTTGCATTATTACGTTTTAATTTTCTCTTCAGGTGTTAATTATTAGATATTGAATATTAGAGAATGGATCACTAATAATTGTATATAATAGTTATGAGAAAATTTAATCTCTTTGACATTTCACTTAAGGGATGTAATCTCTATTATCTTATCATTTTCGTTTTTATCAATAATCTATCATCTTTACATCTATTATTGAATTTTTTTCTTTTCTTTTGTAAATTTCCAATTTTAATGTTTCACTATATTTTGGGACATTTTATTATAAATATATCATCTATTAATATAATTTTTAAAAATATATTATATCTATAATTTTACCCTATATTATCTTATATTTCATATTCGATCCAAATCGCTAAATTTACATTTGTTCACTATTTTAAATGATTTATAAATTAATGTATACATAATCAATCCTCTATAGTATTTAATTCATTGATTGAATTTTACACCATTTTACGTGTCAATTCTACAAACATGTGAAACATGAAAATTATAAAATCTATTTATTCCAATTTTAATGATTTTACCGTGGTTTATTTTGTATTATAAATGTTTCTCAATAATAAAATCATAATTATTTCTAATCCATTTTTTTATTTTATATAATATAGGAATAAATAGTATTAAAATTGATGGATATGAGACACCTTAGTGAATAAAATGTTTTATACTATAATTGTAGTTGATGGTTGAATTGACATTCCATGCATGAATATATTTAAAATATATATCTCTATAATCATTTTTATTCAACTATTTATAATTGTATCTTCTTCTTGGATCTCTATCCCTTCTCTTTGTTTTATTTAATTTTTCCATCAATAGTTCTATATCCTTTCTTTGTCTCTATATTTGTATCCATATCGAATCCTTATGTTCATTCAATGATTGATACAACAAAATTGTGTTTGGACTTGGGTTCTTAGTCTTTAACCTTATTTACTCATTAATATTGATTTTTTTCTTCTTTCTATATCTCCTTTCATTGGACAGTGGACTCTAATCATTCTCTTAATACTCTTTTATATTTTATAAACACTCTCTCATTTTATATCTATATATGTGTACTCTAAAATCCCATATACTATTTTAGCGATTCTTTATCAACTCTCTACTATATATTATCTTTGTCTAGTATTTTTTCTTAACCATCATATGTTATAATCAATTACCATATTTTATTACTCATCTTTGATATTTGGGTTCATGTTTTTCTTTGGACTACATTCTGATTTCATCTTGGATATTCCAAAAACAATCCATCAATTTTTATTAACCTTAGTATATTTAGAATCAAGATTCAACTTATATTATTTTATGATAAAATTATCCTATCATCCAAATGCTGGCTCATATATATAGTAATATTTTTAATAAGATCATAATTATTTCAGGAAAAAATTGTAGAATTATATGATTGAATTATCCTAATGTGACTAATTATTACATTTTATCATCGGTGTGGTCACACCATTTTTTATCATTATCATTGTTATCATTATCACCCCATCATTCCTTCTGAATATTGATTGATAGATGTCACATATTAAATAATGGAATATGAATAAAGAAAAATTTCGAAGGACTAACTCTTATAAATTTATTGAGGTTACAAAACCATCTATAATATTTATATATAATGATGTTATGGTTATTTCATTATGTTTAGTTACATTCATATCAAAAAAATATTTTTTATTATCTTTTAGATTACATGCTATAATTTTTATTACTTATGGAATTTTTTTCCATATTTATTTTTTTGGTATTTTATAACCTATATCATCCCAAATTCAAGACTACTATTTATTTTTTGTAACCATATTAATGAGTTATTTTCACATACATCTTGAATGGGAATATAAAAAATTCAAAAACCCATAGCTATGATCATATGATTTTAATTTAATTTTATGAGTGAAAATCCCTGCTCTGAATCAGAATGGTATATTAATTTTAAAAACCATGATCATTTTGTCTTATCTCTATTAATTATCTAGTTTTCAATAATAAATTTTCCTCCATATAAATATATATTGTTTTATTATTTATGATCTTTTATAACTATCTCATGTATTTTAACATTTGCGTTACTATAACTCTTGAATTTTCATGTTGCTTATTATTTTTCTTCATTTTCTCCTCTTTCAGGTCTAGTTTTTATACTATTTTTTTATATTTGGTTATTTGAAATTTCAATATCCTTTCACTAGTATATAATATATACCTCAATTTAATATTTATTTTTAACCATCAATTGTCTCAATTAGTCCCCCCATTTACTATCTTATGCCTTTAATGACCATTATATATTATCCTATATATCATCTCACATCTCTGGTATCCCAAACATTATGAAAAACCACATGTATTTGTTCACCCCAATATTTCATTAGTTTATTATTTCTTGTATATTGAAACTTTTCATAGATCTCTCTACCATTTTATGTTATTTATCTTTGATTTTCTTTCACTCATCTCCCATCCAACATTCCTAATCCCTCGTCTCTACTCCCCTATCTCTCAGAGACCTAGATCATGTAATCATATCTATTTTTTCATCTAATATCCTCATATTTTGTCTCTATTAATTATTATTTGGTTTCCATATATTTCATTTTTCTCCACATATCTCAATCCCCTTATCTGCAATCCTTCATATCACAACTCAAGTCTCACATCACATATCCTTCATCCTCCCTCTCTTTTAATATATTTCGTTTCAATGATCATTTATCTATAATATCCTTTCTGTAATATATCATCTCCAATTTTTTATTTTTCACCTTTAACTATCATTTATGAAATTTTATAAAAAATATCTTATCACTAATATATCATATTCAATCTCATATTATTGGAACTTATTATAAATTTAATATTTTTTATATTTATTATCAAGTAATAAATCATTGTTTTAAATGTTGGTTATATTTTCTATTATTACATACATAAAACTTATTCTCCACTGTGATCATTAATATTACGTATTTTATCATTTTTAATCTTCTCTCTTATGTTGTATTTTCATAGGCCTTTATCATTATCCCTAGTTTCCATTATCCACTTAGATCGTGGTCTCTTATTTTCTTATTTAGACTCTATCTACAATATATCAATTCAGTTTGTGGTGCTCATCATCGATCATTATTTTATACCTATCATTGAATTCAAACCTTCTTCTCTATATACTATATTCAATATCAGTTACACTTTCTACATACATTGGTAATTGATGTTAGGTAATTTTATTTATATCATGGATCTCTTTTTTACTATCTCCCATCATTGTTTTATTTTTTATTACTAGTTTTTAGCTCTGGTCACTATCATCAATATTTTTTCTTCATATGTGATCATTCTATTCAATCAATATTATTCATCTTATTCTTCATATATATCCACGGTATCAATTATTATCTCTAGTATCTTTTTCTTATTTATAATTTTTCATCTTTAATCACATATCCCCAACTATGTTCAGTTTTTATAAATCATCTATTTTCAGTTTTCAGTCCATTGGTGTTCTATACATCTTTTTATAAATGGATTTATTGGGATCCATCTAAATTCTCGAGTGGTAGATGACATTGAAAATAACTCAACTAGAGGATTTCGTTGAACCCAACCACCATTGAAATCTAAAAAACATGATATTCACAAATACTATATGTATTTAATTATTCTATTACATTGAACATCTGTATGAGGATGATAAATAATCCTAAAACTGAACTATGTATCAAGTGATTGATAAAAACTTTGGAAAAACATTGAAGTAAACCTTAGGTACTTATCATTTGAAATTTAATGGGTAATCCATGAATACTGACCACTTCCATAATTTATATTTTTGAAATAGGATCATGTGATAAATATTCTCTAATAGAAATGATGTGTTCTGACATCGTAAGGTGACTGAGTAAAATCCATAATCACCTCTACATCAGAGATGATAGAATCCCTGAATGTAACCAGTAACATTAACAGTATTTCAAAAATGTATTAATCAAGTATACATAAAATAATTTTTTCCCAAAATAATCCTAAAATCAAATGGATCTATTACCATAAACATGTCTTACAATATCCATAAGATGAATCAAATTACATCATGAAAACCATAAAATGGGAGTTTAGAAATTGAACATTTGATCAACCTTAAACTTATAAAACTGCGTTGGTATCCACAACCCTAAATATAATCTTACAAGGAGACATAAAAACTTCTCAAAGTATATGAACCCATTATTTCTTAATTAAGATCTTATCTTATGAAAAATGATTTTAAATAAGAGATATGATTCATTTAGTTACTAATAGAATGTATAATATAATTTAGTTATTCTAGAATAATTATTGAGGGTGATAATTAAATGAAATTTAATTAATGGACGAACAATAATATTTTCACTAGGTTCATTCATAATAAATCAATAATTAAATTACTAAATAATTAAAATAGATTAAGTCTCTACTAATTATCGTGATCTAAATTATCCATTTGTATTTCAATGTATATAAAATTTTCATTTGTCTTCATATTCTTCTATGTCTTATAATACACATTAGCCCTTGGATTGGGGTTTTGATATTCATAATGCCAAAACTCTACTAACATAATACTCTAGAGTGTGGTAAGTGCATTAAGTGAAATCATATTCTCCTATATTTCCATAACCTTCCCATTAATCACATTTAAAAAATCACATGGTTTATGATATGACGTTACATATTTAAATCCCCTCCCAATTCGATTCAAGAAATTCCCATGAGGCAACATCCCATATTTCTAGCATGCAGATGGCTGAAATTTCACTCAACTATATTATTTATTTGAGTTTTTAAAAGACTTTATATTTATTTTTAAGAAAACCATTCAGTGGTGGTGAAATCCAATTTACATTACCACCATCATTTGAGTTCAAATGAGTTCTTTATATCTACTAAATTATTTTATCTCAAATTCATACTGAAGACCTAGTTTTTGGCCACCAAATAATTGTTAAATGATTCTTTTAGGGATATTCTTTAAAAATAACAATACCTAAGAGGTCTTGTAATATTATCTTTATATGTACAAATAGATTCTTTCTCCTTTTACTTAATCTCAATGAATTGAATCTACATAACTTTTCATAGAATAAGAATGATGTAATTACTAATAAATAAACCTGTAATCTCTTTTTATTCCAAAGATAAAATTTATTTTATTTTCCTCATGTTTCTAACAATATTTCTCTATTTTTATTATTCTTCTTCCATATTTTAAACCTAAAATATGAATTTTTCATGCTTTCAGTAATGGTGAATGGAAATATATTTTAATTTAAATAGATACGCTACTCAGAAAAGAGTGGCTTATAAGATCCAATAAACGATGTTGTGAATTTCCTGAGTAAGGACTCAACAAAATGTTGTTCTTCTATTTCTCATTTTAAGTTGTAGCATGATTAATAGATTGGGAAATTTTTTTGAGCATAGAAATGATATTTTTCACTCCATATCCAAAAAAGTTTGTTTTATTATAATTAAAGTCATTGTATATTCCATCACACACACCATTAACCCGGGTTCTTTTAGGATCTTCTCATTTGCAAAAAATAGAAATTATATCACGAGAAACACTAATTATAGTGGAAAACCATATAAACATGAAAAATAATTTATAGTATATCAAAATCATGAGACCATTTTTTAAGCATATGACACCATAACATTAACTTAATTAATTAATTGTCATTATTTAAATCATTCATCATTTTTTATGATGATTTTGTGAATTTCCAAAAACATATCATTCAAGAGGGTCCAACCAAGCGTGTAGTAATGACCACTATCATGCACCAGGTGATGACTGAGTCCTTCTCAAAATTCCCTTTTCAAGATTATTATCCTGGAGTATGTCTATTTTAGATCCAAATCCCCTTATAGTTTCCAAAAGGGGATTTAATTTATAAGAGGACCCTATATCTCTCCAAAACCAAAATTATAGAATTTATTCATATACATATAATTTTATTGGGACTTACGCTTACAGATATCCACAGAAATATCCATAAACATATACATATGAAGTTTTGTGTGGAGCATTGTAATGATTTAATAACTGTAATATAGAAATATTTAATTATCCATTCAAATACTACAAAATATAGATACCCAATATTTTATTAATAAATATCACTTTTTTAAAGATGAATATTGAGTGCATTTCCTAAAAACAAGCATGAGGACTACAATAGTTTAGTATATTTTTAGTCTAGAAACCCAATATTATTATTTCACAAATAATATTTTATATATCCCAAAAATATATTAGCATATTTCAATATTATTCTTCATACCCTACCTAAACCATTCAAGATTCACACGAATGGAAACATGAAAAATTATAAGCATAGATAAGAAGTAATAGTAAACATAGGATTTATAAATCTATGATTAAATTAAATCATAAGATAAAAATAATTATATGTTATCATGAACCTAACATAGAATTTTCATAACCTACTTTTCAAAGATCATAACCATGTGATATGTAAATAAACATTTTCATTTCAGAAAATATGTCACATAAGAATGAAAAATCAATATAAATTATTCATTTAACATAATTTAATTTAATAAAACTGTTTAACCATCACAAATTTATAAAAACCATTTCATATTTCATGGTTATATACCAAGTCCATCATCATATTAGATAATAAATTAAGGGATATTTCCCATTATAGACCACGAAGTACCTATTTCCCAAAGTGGATCACGACACACCTATTTCTGATAGTTGAACTTGCACATTGAGTTTTTCCCAATTTAATATCACGAGACAAAAATACATAACCAACTCATTAGAGGGATATATAGTTCCCACTAATACCATAATAAAAACCATAATTATGTATCCCAAAATATCATAAAACATTAATCAAATTGTCAAATCATAACTTCTGTATGTAAAATGGGTTTCATAAACATTTCATTAATTCACCATAGCATAACCCCTAAAAAATAATTTTTTTCTTAAACATTTCATATAAAAATTAACTATCTATAGAATGATTAATGATTGTGTAAATAAATATTATCCCCCATAAATAATAAGTAATATTAATGGATTTCATCTTAGATGAAATTTGATTTTGAAATATCACTTGGAACATTTCATGAAGAATATAGCCTTTTAAGTCTCAAAAAAACATTGAAAACACAATTTATTTTAAAAAAATCCTTATAAATAACAATGGATACATATAAACAATGATTTAGAAATAATGTAAGGATATTCATGAGAAAAATATCATTTCCACTTCTAAAATGATATTTTAACGCTAAAAAATAAATTTTTTATGGTACTACATTTCCTTGAAAATATGTAATGAAATATATAATGGAATATTTTAAATAATTATGTATTCCTTAATATAGAAAATAATGATCATTTTATACAAGTTTAAAAATGGGTCCACTGAAATTTTCAGTAAAATATAATCATGAATTTCATAGAATATTACATGATTATTCCTTCAATCAATCTTGTAAAACGGTAAAAATGTGAAAATATTTTTTTAATTCATGATTTTGTTAGAAATATGATATTATATTAATGAGTGAAATAAATACGAGTTTTCCAAGAAAATGTATTTTGAAATATTTAGTAAATAAAGAGAGGAAAATGAGTGGAAAATATATATTCTCTAGAAATAACAATATTATAATAAAATAAATGAGTTCCTTGAGAGATATATTATATTATTTCATAATTAGAAACTTATTAAGGAATAATCCCAGTAACTGGTTAGATTGTAATATTAAACCATTTCCAGTTTTTTATCTTTGAATCATGAGGCCCTTGAAATATTAATTATATGTTAAACATTTAATTTCTTCATAAAAATTTAATTTATGATATTATATGGTATATTATCTTTATATAATACCCGTATAATAATATAGGTGCAAAACCTATTAAATGTCTCAATGAAAGAAAATCGAGATAGAAATCCCTTACATTAAGTATCAGCATCATTTTTACACCTTCAAAACTCCTTTATTAAAAATTTCTTTTTATTAAACATGTATTACAATACTATAATTATATATATCGTACCATATATGATTTACTTATGACCTTTTATTACCCATTTATTAACAATTCCCTGTTAATGTCAGGATTTGAGGAGTAAACACTTTATTTATTATCTTCGTTTCATTTTATATATTTGTTCCTCTAACGTTGAGATTCATTAATTAATATCAAAAAAATTAAACTTTATATATATAAATATAATATATATTAGGTGTAAAATTATTTATATTGATCTATTTAATATAGGTATTGAAAATAAAATACATCATTAATAGAGATAGTATGTCGAATGTAATCATGAACATTTTTTCTATATTCACAATGAAAATAACGAAAAACATTACCATTAATGATGTTTTTATCTATAATATACATAATATATTTCATTAAACCCATCAATATTACCATCAATGCAATGTGTGAAAAAATCACATCGCTTCGTGAGGTGATAGTTCGTCATACACACAAACAACATTATCGTATTCCCACAGAATGAAAGTTAAGAATGGAAATTTTATATAGTGGTTTAATGAGAATAATAATATCATAAATATCATATATAAAATAATAAATGCATCATTATATCCATCTTTGAGAGGTGATGATGTAGAACGAATAACATCTATTCACTAGGTGGTAGACTGTTGTACACATGAATGATGATTCAAGGGCCCATTTGATTGGAGAGGACAATAATTTATATTATTAAATTAACATAATAAAATTATATTATATTTATGATATTTATTATATTATTTAATCAAGTTATAATAATATTTGAAGTATTTTTAAGAGGAAATAATATAAAATGCCTAGTTAGGGGTGTTATATATTCTTCAGGGAACTTCCTTTTCTCTGCTTCTGAATGAATAATAGGTTGGTTTCCTGACCAAAATAATCCTAATAAAATGATATTAGGTAATTTAAGAAGATATTTTGGTAGGTTTTTTATATACCATAGGGTTTTGGATGTGTGAGGAGGATAGGAAAGGGGGTGTCCTTTTATAAGTTCTATAAGTGGACCACTCATAATTTTTTCAAAGAAAAAGGTCTACCCAACTTTTATAAATTTAAAAGTTATAATAAATGGGACATTTATAAAACAAGAATATATTATGTGTAAATATATCCATCTAATTAGTGTTTCACAGTTTTGGGTCATTTTTAACTATTTTCATTTTAGTGTAACATCTTTGTAATTTTTTTAATCTTAACCGCAACAAAAAAAATTTATAGTTTTTAGTTATAATTTTCATCAAAAATTAAGTTGAACTTGTTACATAATATAAATAATTATATATATATATATATATATAATAAATTTTACCAAATTACATTCTCAAATTTTGAAAACTATAATTTTAAATTTAATTCCAAAGATATGCTGAGAATGCAGTTTTCTAAGGAGATAATAACAAAATTTTAAAAAGTTTTTAAATAAATGTTTAATATTAAAATAATTTCAATGAACAAAACTGGATTAATAGAGTTATAATAGAGCCTAATAATAATAATAATAATAATATATTATTATGATTATTGTAACATTTCATGAAAGCGAGCCACAAAGCCAAAAAATAATGTTCTAAAACAGTCCTCAAATGGTTTTCCCCTATATAATGGTTATGTGCCCATAGAAGACAAGTCAATAGGATTCCATGTGTAGAATTTACTAGTGTTTGAAGCTGTTTTGGCATGATCCAAACTGGTCTGGCCCAGACTAGCCAGACCACTCTATCAGGCCAGACCCACTCCGGCTGGCTCGATCCGATTCTCAATGTCATACCCAAGTCATGAATCCAATACAACTTACAACATCATCTCGGCTCATATCCTGGTTGTCGCTGTTGATCGAATGCTATGGTTTGTGGCGGCAGTTACCACCTGGGTTGTGCCATGCGACCATGACTAGCCAATCGGATAGGCCACAGGGCCCACAATGTCATGGTACCATCAGGTTGTGGTGCCCCGCCACTCCACTCTCAACCATCAGAGAGGCTCACCACTGGCCTCCATGATGGTGGATCTCCAGTTATCCGTTATCCGTACCATCATGCTCAATATGGTTTCCAAATTGCAACATCATTAGCTGATTGAGGAACCTTGGGAATTGGTCTTCACATTTCCAACTTAAAATCAATGATATGATGGTGGATTTTTGTTCCCAAAAGTAGGTTCCTCTTCTGCTCCCCATCATTCCACCTCTGGTGCTCAATACTCAGAACCGTTGTAGATAAAAATCCATAAATCACAACCTTCCCATATCTAGTCTTTCTTGAAAAAATATTTTCCATTTCAGTGTGTCGAAAAGTAATTCGATGAAGAATGCAATGAATACAAGAAGAACATGAAGATCCAGTGATCCCAAAATTTAAACTGTCAATGGTCATTGTTAGTTTGTCCATTAATATAGGATTTCAATGCAACACAATTTATTAATGAACAAATTAATAAACAAAAACATCAATATTGGAAATTAAAATATGATATATGAAACCAACCTATATTTTGGATCTATTGTTTCATTAGTTGCACTTCGATCTACTCAGATATTATGTTTCAACATGATCCAACATGAATTCGATGTTGAATTGCCTTTAGAATGACTAGATGTGATCTCACTGGCCACTATGGGAGAAATTATTTTTCCGTTGATAATTTCTATAATCCTCTATATATAGAAATAAAATTCTGCCTACAGTCATGGGGTCCAAACCACCCATTCCCTCTCACTTTGGTTGCATATATGAAAATGCCTCATTCTGAACTCAACAATGGTCTCAGATTTTTATTCTGATTCCCCGTTCAAATGTTATTTGATTTGGTGTTCAAGATAAAATAATTGCATTTAATTATTTTATTTACAAAAATGCCCTCTGTGGAATTTTCTATATAATACTTGGGCAGAAAAAGTAATGTCCATCATTAAGTAAACTCTGCATTCCAGAATCATCCATGGCCTCAGATTTCTCATCTAAGCTACCATTTGAGACATATACTATATTCATCACTTGCATATTATAAAAATACATAAATGTTTTATAAATTAATTTTGGGAAAACTTGGCATCATAATTTATCACCATATTAGCACCTAGAATTTTATGTATATGTATAAATATTCCAAAGTCATACAAGGAAAAACAGGGTCTCTACATTATTCCCTCCTTCATGATTTCTATCCCAAAAATAAAAAACTCGGGACAAAAACTCGGGATAATTAACTCACATGTGGCTCACCCACTCCCAAGAACACTCCAACACATTTCTATGTTGCCTTAAAAAATGAACCAAGGGGATGACCTATCCTTATAAGGTCTGGCCCTATTGATGTTGTGAATAAGATCATAACCATATCTCTTCAGTTGCGACATGTGGAAAATGGAGTGAAACTACTCCAACAGTGGGGTTAGGGAAAAGTGGATGGCACCCTAACCAACTCTTTTCACAATATAGAATGGATTGATGATCCTTATGTAACAATTCCCTCCCTATCTGAAATCTAACATGAAATACCATAGAATATCATCCAATGCCTAGATAGTGCACTCAATCTACCCATTGGTCTTTGGGTGAGAGGTCTTACTCATTGGTAGTTGGGTCCCGAATAGCTCCATCAGACCTCTCTACAATCTTGATATTAACCATGTATCCTGATAATTGAAAAGATTTTATTGAAAATCGTGAATATAATGGTTTCCCATATATAAAACATCCCCAAACACTCCACCAATCTCTTCACCCTGACAGCAAGGAAGTGAACCTATTTTGTGATTCAGTTTTATATCACCGAGATGGCGTCATGGACCTTCATTGTGCGTGGAAACCCTAATTTTTTCATGGATATTCTATGCCATTTCACTATGGGATTTCAAAAGGATGAAAAAACTCACTGGAACACTATGTTCAACCTTCACCCACATCTCAACCAAACCATTGTGTGTCCCTGGAACAATGTGTCATGATTCCCATTTTTATAATATCTATATGGGGCATCACCTATGTATATCTGATCTTGAAAAACTTCACAGTCGATGCCTCCACAACCTCATGGGGAGTAATTCTGTTTCTAGCACCATGTAGTGAGTCGCATAGCTTTGTTCACGGGGTATATATCACCTTGACTGGTACTTGATAACTAAAGTATCAAGATTGACGTTAAGCATTCAAGGTACCAATGAACATGGTTGGTGAGAAACATCATCCATCCTCAAGAGGCTAGAAACATAATTCACATGGCACACCCCACACATATTTTCCTCTTTTGGAATGACTGTAACCCAAAACCAAACACTCTTCCATACCCGCTTGTGTAATTCCAGGAATGAACAAGGTAAACCAGAAAAACATCACCGACAAAGCCGGAACATTGTCTGACAGTCCACTATAGATGTTAGAGGGACTTGTCCCCCAAAATATGATACAATCCTCTTTGGGAATCACTGAATCACCCTCCTAGTTTTTCTTGGGTCACAAAAATGCATCTATATGTGTGGAGGATGATTCTTCATTATACATTCAATGCTATGTGAAAAAAAACTAATATAGGGTAATACCACTAACCCACATCACCCTTGTAAAACATTGACCCGAAGATGGTAGAAATAACACCTCACACTATGTCTAACATGTTATTACAAAAATGGTAAAAGAGACACAAAGACTAATTCTTTTTATCTTATACACTACAGGATTGTAGACATCCATAACATGAGACTACATACGACCTCAACTACCATCTCCCGGAGCCTAACATGGGCTTCCTATTGGTGATGGAAGAAACTTGTGGAGTTATCAACTAACCACAGTTATTCCTACTCCTGTGACGACACTACCACCATGGGGACCACCCATCCTCACATGGGCGATCCCTGATCAAGACACTACCACAGTCATGGTGGTGCATCTACCAACATCCAAGGAAGTCGAGGACATCTGGGCCAGGCGGTCTCTATCACCAGTGCCTAATCTAGAACATTAAAATGGGTGGGGAGGCACATTCCCACTGCATTGGCACATATTTACCTATGAAGACCCTTCTCAAAAATACATGTTCATAAGTTACCATTGTGGACCCCACCTAAATAGTACCGTGTGTGGTCTGTGAACCTAGTCATATATAAAACCACCATCATCCCACCATATTGAAACTCTATATACTCTTGAATTCAAATGGAGGTTAAGAAGGATTGATAGTACTCCACATGAAACAACTACTAGAAATCATCCCACGAGAGTACCAACTCATCTTACATGTGAGTAATCAAACTCAACCAATGCCCAACTTCTCTACGGAAGAGGATGGATACCAAAGACACCATATGATCTATTGGTTTCAAAACAATCCTGAAGGGGTTGACCAAAGACTCTATCCAATTCTCTATTTCATGAGGATATAACTCACTATGTAACCCTAGTAGTCTATAATTATGAAACTCGTGTAGTGCGCTCAGCCTGTGCACATCCTCAACCTACTCTACTAGAACTGACATCTGCTCAACAGGTGGAGGTGCTACTACCTAGCCACATAGATTTTGGGGATCAAATGATGGATCATGAACTGAATCCTCATCACTCACTGTAACTCCCTAATATTCCATGTTACACTTTTCTTAGAATAATACAATATTTGTGATGTACACAACTTCGAGTTCTATCACACCACGACCAATCAAACTAGTCGTTTAAAAAGTAGTAATGAATAGTTATACCCACTTTTTGAAATTTTATAAATTTTATTTTTCAAATTTCAGTTCATTTTTTTGGATTCTGAATATCAAAATTATCTTAGGTTGAATTTTAGGTATTTTTCAAATAAACAATAATTTTTTTATGAATAGTGAAAACACTGCGTTATTGTTTAAAACCAAATTTTATTTAAATAATTATTTTTTAAATTTAAATTTATTTTAAATTAAAAATAGATACATAATACCTATATTAGTCCAATGTAATTCATTGGAGTCATTTTATAATAATATTAGATATATAAAATTTTATTGAATTTTTTAATGTGTTTTACTGACCCACTAGGCACATTTGCAAATTAGAATAATACGTAATTTTACCACTTCTATGAAATGAATTTCAAAAATCAGAGAGACACTATTGATATCAGTATATAAAATGTGGTTCAATAAGATGAAAATAATATTTTGTGAATAGTTACATTTGAATATTATTTACCATGGTTAAAATTAAATAAGGTTATTTAGGGTAAAAATGATTTGATAGTTACCCTAACACATGTAATAATTCTATTGGATAAGTATATTTCAACCCAAATAAACCTTAGGAATAAAATTAGATCCTATTTTATCCCCTTGGATTAGATTATGACATTTATTATTATTTTGTTGAAAGAATAGTTAAAATAGAAAATTTCAAATTTTAATAACAAAATAATTTTTAATATAGGGTTATAAATAATATAATTTCGACGATAATATTCTTTAGAAATATAAAAATATTTTTTACATCATGGTATTTTATTTATATTTTTTAGACATTTTATAAATAAATTTATATATCACACATTGGTGATATAATAATTAATTTATCAACAAAAGATTAAAATAATTGATATTATATATATTAAAATAAATTTAAATTCAAACATTGGATTCCATCCCCGAATTTTATATGTGAAGATGATATGTTAGCGTTGATTTAATGTTTTTTTGAATTAATCATGTTTTGTGAATTTCACAAAAAAAATACTAAATAGTGTCAAAATTGACATAAATGATTGTTTAAAACAAATAGTATATTATTATATGATATGATATTATAAAAAATTTATGGTTCAGACAAAGGACTTGTATAATGATATATATGTCACTAATTAACCACCTGATATTCTCTTGGAATATTACATTATGTTTATTTACCATGTAATATAAACTTACAGGAAGACATTATAAAAGGTAAACTATTTATCTAAGAGTTAAATCTAAAAGATAAGGATAATATGGTGATCTAAACTTGTATAAAACCAATGTTTTGAGATGTTTTTTATCCATACATACCTAATCCTTGAAAAAAATATATTTATATCCATTATATAATGAATATGACTTAATAAAAAAAATATTTCAAGCGTTTCATAAAGTGACCCTCACTTCTCTTATAAAAGGGTACTACACTTCTTATTTTCACACCTCCAAAGACTTTTTTCTCCATCAAACCATAATCTAATATCCCCACAACTACTCTCACATCAATATAGAGGCCTTACATTGATCATAAATTTAACCTAAAGATCCATTTTGATCAATTCAATTCAAAGCACCTGAAAAATTTGTAATTATTTCATCACCACTTTCAATGTTCTTTTCTTTTCCGCTTCCTCTTTCTTTGTTGTTTACATACCAAAATAATAAATCTAGTACCTTATACATACTGTTATGTTATTATAAATATTTCACAACCATATTCATTATTCTATCCATCATATGAATGGAAATGTCACAATACATGCATACATACGACTTATCGTCTCCACGTCATGGTGAAGTTTGTTATTAAACACTTAATTATTTGGATGCGTAAAATAATTATTATAATTGATTTAAATAATAAATATAACATGCTAAAGATTATGTATATATAAATACCATCCAATTACATATGATTTCAACATTAATATAGTGATATTTTTTCTTGTGTGGACGTACAGATTACCGTCTCCACGGACACAATGAGATTCATTCCCCATTGTAACCATTCATAAATAATTGTCATTTTATGATATAAAATAATGCTTAAATATCATTTTAGATATGAATCAAATGCATCCTATCAAAATGAAACATGACTTATATAACAAAAAAATATAAAGTAAAATGAATCTGTTAACAACAGAAACAATGATACTACTAAAATATTATTAATAATGCAATATTATAAGATCATATATGATATAATATTTTTGTATGTGGTTCTTGTATAATTTAATAACAATGATTTAAATATTATATAGGTTGTTAGTGTATCATCGACTAAGGAAGAGTACAAGGAAATGGTTAATTCCTCAATCTCATTATTATCCGAGATTGATTATACGTATGTATTTACTGGGACATATTTACCATCTATGTCAATGTGTTATAAAAATGTTTTAAAAAGGAATATTTTAAGTTTATATGGAATAAAATCATTTAATAAATCATCATTTTATAATGATTAAATGATTTATTTTTAGAAGAATATTTAATGAATATCAATGTTTTCAAAAAATGATATTAAGGATTTATTCATATGGACATAATTGTTTTAAATTTTTAATTCCATTAAAATGTTTCAATGTGTTATGGGACACTTTTATTCGAAAATCACTTTTAAATGACTTCCATTATAAATTGTGAGGCATCTAAATGATTTCATGAAAAAAGGATATTTCTCTCAAATGATTTTAAAAGTTATTTTATACAATGTAAACATATGTTTGGATATTATTCTTTATTGAGGTTAATTTATTTTAAACACAATCTTCAGTATTGTATTGAATGAGTTATAATATGTTTGAATGTGAATTTTTCAATTTTATACCATTCATGAATTATGGTAAAAGTATTGACATTTCATATAATATTTTTAATATGAATGTTTATGTTGGGTTTCAACATTTTCATAGGAGGAATGCATCAGATTTAGTAAGTGATGGGTGGATCCCACTATAGCTCCTTGATGCATCGGTAGGTCTATTGAGATGAACTTTTTTCTTGTAACATTTCCTTGAAAAAATAATATTTTTAGTTTTGGCATTAGGTCTTGACTATGTGGTTATGATGTCTGACATCATGTATTCCATCATTATGAAATTATCTATTGATATTTAAAGTTATTATTTGACTATTAGAATATTCATGTGAATATGTAAATGGAATTATTTGATTTATATTTTCCATATTATGCTGAAAATTATGTTTAAAAGGATTTTGTTTTAGTCTTATACATTTCCTTAAATTTTAATGATTATTTATAATAGTTTCTGCTATATTGTTATTCTTACTGAGCATCTGAGCACACCGATTTCTATATTCTATTTTTCCATGAATGCAAAGAAGTATATTATTATTAAATTTCAGGTATATTATAAGGAATATGAGTGTTTTCAATGGAGACACAATGATTTTGTTTTTCATTTCATAATGTAATGTAAAAGATAGGTATGTATCTAGTACTTACAAGGATACTAAACATATTAATATTTTGAGACATTATCACATGTGATCATGCTAATGTTATGATACAATACACAGACTCTAGGTAATTAGGGTTGGGGAATTATAGTTGGTATCGGTGAAATTTTAGTACAAACCTTGGAAACTAGATTTAAATAAACTCTAATTAGAGAACATTATCCTAAGATAGAATTGAGAGTTAGTATTAAAGAAAATCCAAAAATCATGGTTGGGTAAATTTTATCTGGGTTTTCCAAGAAAATACATCTCTGTCTAGATATAAGAAGGTAGAGGTGTCTCTCGCACAGATGTACGTTGGAATGAAAACTCTGACAATGAGTTTCAGGTTTGACCTGGGGAATCCAGGTACATGACAAAAGGCATTTCTTCACTTCTGGTATTGAAAATCTCAATGTATATGCTCAGGATAATTCACATTTTCAATAAAAACCATTATTAAACATTTAAGAATAATTAATTTCTCAAAGAAAAAAATTTTATGATTATAGATTATATGCATAATTTGTTCAATTAAAGTTAGGTATTTTACTGGTTTTTTATTATGAAATGCAATTCGTAAACGAATCTAGTGTTTTCTATTGTTTAGAAATGGTTCATACTGGATAAAATAGTGACTGTATCAATGCATGAAATCCATGTAGGTATTTTCCATCTACATTTGATAATTATTGTTGAGCTGGTGATGCAACTGGTGCTGAACATCTTATAACTATACTGGGATAACTCACTCAGGTTATGAAAAATAACCTTACCCGTATGGAACACCCTGATCCCCAATGTAGAGGATCAATGTTAGAACACTTCATGATTAATCTACCACCAAAATTAAATTGGACTACTAATCCATTTGTATCTGAGTTATGGATATGTTCCCTAGAGAAAATATTCCATACATTGGTGAGTAGGAAAAGGAAAAATTTGTCATGGATGTTTATCGCCTCCCAAGAGATGTAGGTCAATGGTGGTTATTATTTCAAAACACAAAGGTGTATGAATAAGTAAAAAATAAATTATGGAGGGAGTTTAATGAAATTTTCATAGAAAAATACTTTCATCAGGACCGTCAAGCAGATGTGAAATGTTAATTTCTGAGTTTGAGGCAAAAGGAGGATGAGAATGTCGCAAAGTATGAGCCTAACCATACATGGTTATCAATTCATGTTGTATATTATATTTGTAACCCAATTAGTAGTATTTATTGATTATTTTATGGGTTAAAATCATTCCTATGTCGAGCATTAGTCCAAAAATCCTTCACATTGTACGAAGATATAGTCTAATGTGATATCATGACATAAAAAATTCCCTAACTCTTACAAATTTAATGCAAAAAAATAGAGGAAGATATCTACTGAAAACCTTGGAAATGGAAATAAGTTGAAGAAGGGAATCATTGTATTTCCATCCTACAGTAAATATGGGAAGAAACACCCTAGTTTTTTCTTGATGGGAATAAGAGTTTGTTATAAGTGTGGTGAAAAAGGACACCAAGCACGTGATTTAAAGGGAATGAAAGTGGATGTCAATGTTGAATGAAACAATTGTATATAAATGGGGAATAATGTAAATGAATGTAATAAGAACCAAGGAAGAAAACCTCAAAAACTTCCAAGGGAGAAAGGCCAAGTTTATACAGTCCCAACTATGGAGGTTAATGTTCCGAATGATGTGGTGGAAGGTACTTTAATCATTTCCTAAAATTTATCCAATGTTTTATTTGATTCTAGATCATCACATTCTTTCATATTATTTCAGTTTTTCACAATAATTATATATTTACAATTTTACAAAAAAAAATAGTTTTCAATCAAAATTTATAAGGGATGTATTAATTCCACAATGTTTTATGAATCAATTACCATTATGGCATAAAAATATGAATTATCTGCAGAAATTATTGTCATACCCATGATGTAATTTGATAAAATCTTCGGCATTGATAGGATTTTAGACCATGATGCGAAAATATATTGTAAGAATAAGGAGGTTACAATATTTGATGATGTTACATAATCTTTTATCTTTAGAGAAGAAAAATTATCATCTGATTCTCATTTAGATCTACCATAAGTAGCTCTACTAAATCCAATTATTAAGGAGGAAGATAGTGAAATAACTATGTGTGAGGAATTAAATGTTCAAATTGAGTATGTACCTATTGTTCAAGAATATGTTGATGTGTTTCCATAGGATATACCTAGACATCTTCCAGAATGAGAAATTTAATTTTCCATTAACTTAATTCCTGCTTCAAGGCCCATATCGAAGATCCCTTATAAAATTTCCACTGTGGAATTAGTGGATGTAATGAAAAAATTAGAGGAATTGAGTAATAAAGGATTTATTCTCCCTAGTGTTTCTCCATGCCGATCCCCTGTTCTTTTTGTTAAGATGAATATGGATCTATCAGGCCTTGAATTGACTAAAAGGAGATAAATGCTATAAAAAATGAACACCAAGTATCCCATACCCCTCATTAATGATTTATTTGATCAACTACAAGGGAATCATTATTTTTCAAAGATTGACCTCAATCTGGATATCATCAGTTGTCCATGAAGAAATAATACATTCCAATAACAACATTTCATAACAGGTATGGGTAATACAATATTATAGAAATGCCTTTGGACTGACTAATGAACCTTCTGTTTTCATGGATCTAATGAATAGAGTTTTCAAGAAATATCTTGATGAATTTGTATTGTTATTTATTGAATATCATGGTACACTAAAAAGTTATGAAGATAATGAAAATCACTTGTGCACTATTCAAAAGACTCTTAGATGAAATGAATTATATCGGAGGTTTAGAAAGTGTGAATTCTAGCTTCAATCTATTTCATTTCATGGTCATATTGTCTCTAAGGATGGAATCTCTATTGATCTTTCGAAGATAAGAGTAATAAAAGATTGTCCAACACCAACAAGTATAACTGATGTATGCAGTTTTATTAATTTAGCTAGTTACTATTGACATTTTGTCTAGAATATTTCTCGACTGGATAAACCATTAACCAAGCACACATGTAAAGGGGTTAAATTATATTGGACAAAAGATTGTGAATAATTTTTTATGAATTGAAGAGATGATTAGTCAATGCTCATATCCTATCCCTACCATCGGGGAATGATGGGTTTATTGTTTATAATAACCCTTCAAAGAAACGACTGGGTTGTGTCCTTATGTAGAATGATAGGTTTATTTTATATTTAGCAGGACAGCTAAAAATTCATGAAAAAAACAATTCCACTCATGATCTTGAGTTAGAAGATATAATATTATCTCTTAAGAGTTAGAGACACTATCATTATGGTAAAAATATGTATGACATATACTGATCACAAGAGTTTGAACTATATTTTCTCACAGAAAGAACTCAACATGAGGCAAAGGTGATGGCTTGAACTACTCAAGGATTACTATTAAACAATACACTATAGCCTGGTGAAGGAAAATAAGGTGTAAAATTCTTTGAGCAGAAAGGATCATGGAGTTTTAAACAAGATGAGAGTTAAAAGGGATCTTATGTTCCTGGATATAGTAAGGATGGATATGGGAATAGTAATGGGATGTGAAACATCAATACATTTTCAAATGGTTTCCCAAACATCTTTACTAGAATGAATAAAATGTTCTCAGATTGATGATGAGGTGTTTCAAATGAAAATTAATGCCGTGAATGATGGGAGATTGATTGTCTCTGTATATAAAGATGGAATTTTGAAATTTGGGAAGTGACATTGTGTTCCTGACATACCGGATCTAAAAGGGGAATTATTGGATGATGCTCATAGCTCAAATTATCTATATGCCCTTATAGTAGTAATATGTATATATATTCAAAGGAACATATTTTGTGGGACAACACAAACAGGTAGATTGATGTTTATGTATCAATATGTAGGTTTTTAAGTAGGTGGTGGCCAGAAGATGAAAAACTAGAAGAGTCATGAAACCTCATAACATAACTGAGTGGAAATGGGGGGAATTATGATGGACTTTTTCATGGGGATACCAAAGACTTCTAGAAGGAATGATGCAATATGGGTCATTATTGATCATCTTACCAAGTCAGCACATTTTATTTCTATAAGAGATGATTTAACACTAAAATGTTCAACAAGAATATAAATCAATGAAGCTGTAATGCTTCATGGTGCTCCCATATCAAGTTTTTCTGATCGTGATCCCTATTTTAGAACCAGATTCTAGAAAAGTATTCAGAAATCCCTGGATACTGAACTTTGTTTGAGCGCTTCCTACAACCCTCGAACTGATGGAAATCAGAACAGACTATTCAAAACATGTGAGACATTTTGATATCTTGATCACATGACTTTAAAGATATGTGGGATCATTATTTTCTTATGGTAAAATTTTATTATAACAATAGATTCCATTCATGAATTTAGATTGAACCATATGAAGGGTTTCATGAAAGGAGATATCACACACCAACTTGTTGGGATGATTTTTTTTGACATAAAACTCATAGCCCGAGAACTTGTTGAATAATCAATAGAAAAGGTAAAGAGTGTCCAAAGACACATCAAAGCAGCTCAATGTAGAAAAAATAGCTATGACGATACCCAAAGGAAGGATTTGAAATTTCATGTAGAAGACCATGTTTTTTGAAGGTATCTCCATTGAAGGGTGTTATACGATTCATTAATAAGGGAAAATTACATCCCTGGTACATTAAAACTTTTAAAATTCTAAAACTAATTGGAGTAGTAGCTTACCGTTTGGAAATGCCGCCAAGTATCTCCAAAGTTCATGATGTGTTCCATATATCACTATTGTGAAAACACATGCCTGACCTAACACATGTACTCACCTATGAAGAAATACAACTATAATCTAATCTATCTTATTGTGAAGAGCATGTTAGAATTCTTCATACCATAGAACAATTTTTGAAAAATGAAATGACTCATCTGGAAAAAGTTCTTTGGAGAATCCATAAAATGGAAGAGGTAATGTGGGAACCTGAAGAACATATAATGAAGAAACACCTGAATATTTTAATGTATTAATATTCTAGAAATCTCGAGGAAGAAGTTATTTGTAGGGGAGAATATAACATCCCAATACTCTATGGTTTTCTTTACTTTGAATAATACAGTAGCTTGGGTTGTACGCAATTCGAGTTCAAGCACACCACGATCAATCAAACTAGCCGTTTAAAAAGTTTTTATGAATATTAATTCATACTCTTTATAATTTTATAAATTTTATTTTTCAAAATAGACTATATTTTTGGATTTGGAATATCAAAATCATCTTAGGGTTAATTTTGGGTACTTTTTTTGAAAATATTCAATTTTTGATAAATAACGAAAAAACTCTGATTTATTGTTAAAAATGAATTTTATTTAAATAATTATTATTTATATTTAAATTCAATTTAATTTAAAAATAGATACATAATACCTATATTATTCTAATGTAATTAATTGGATTCAAATTATAATAATATTATATATATAAAAATTTATTAATCGTTTTAATGCCTTTTAACCAACTTCTGGGTATATTTGAAAATTTGCATAAAACATAATTTTACCACTTTCGTGAATAGAATTTCAAAAATTTGAGAAACATGATTGATATTAGTTTTTAATATTTGGTTCAATTATATGAGAATAATTCTTTTTGTGATTAGTAACTTTTGGATTTTACAGTTAAAAGTAAAGTTTGAAATGAAAGTCAAAATTGATATTATAATTACCCTAACACATGTCCTAATTCTATTGAATAAGTTTATATTGACCAAAAATAAACCATGGGAATAAAATATGATCCTATTTCATCCACTTGGATATGATTAGTACATTTATTATTATTTTATTTAAAGAAGTGTTAATAGTGTTAAATTAAAATTTTAATAAATATCACATTTTTAATATAGAGTTATAAAAAACATAATTTCGAATATAAATATTTATTATAAATAACAAAATTCCTACATCATTGTATTTTATTAATAATTTTTAGAAATTAAATAATTAAATTTATATATGATACAATGATGATGAAACAGGTACATTATTAATAAAAGATTAAAATAATTGATATTATAAATATCCAAATAAATGTAAATTGAGACGTTTGATGCCATAATGGAATTTTATAGGTTAATATTACATGTTATTGTTGATTAATTTTTTTTGATGTAATCATGTTTTTTTTGACTTTCAAAAAAACCAAATACCAAATAGTTTCAAAATTGACATAAATTATTTTTTAAAACAAATACTTTATTATTAAATGATATAATATTCCTGAAAATATAAGGTTTGGCCAAAGGACATATATAATGCTATATGTGTCATAAATCAACCATATGTGGATATTTTCACATTTTATAGTATGTTTATTAACCATGTAATATAAAAATACCAGAAGACATGGTAAAAGTTAAATTATTTAACAAAGAGTTAAATAAAAACGAAAAGGTTAATATGGATACCTAAACTTGTATAAAACCTATTGGTTGAGATTATTTAAACCTATCCCCACCTTATATCGATATAAATCCAGTTTTGATCCATTAAAAAGTTAATAGGATTTTATAATAATATAATATTTCATGCTTTTCCTAATGTGGCCCTCACCTCTCTTATAAAAGGGTACTTCCTCCTCTCTAAATTTCACACCTCCAAAGACTTTTTTCCTAGACAAACCCTGCTCAAATATCCTCCCAACTACCCTAAATTCAACTTAGAGTCCATATATTAATCATATATCCAACCTATTAAGCCCTTTTTATCAAATCAAAAGGAACCACCCAAGATAGAGGTAATTATTTCATCACATCCTTCAAAGTTCTTTTCTTCTTCAAATTCCTCTTTCGTTATTGTTTCCATACCAAAATAATTAATCTAATACCTTCTACATACTGTGATGTTATTATAAATATGGTACAACCATATTCATTATTCTATCCAGCCTATGAATGAAAAAGTCACCATACATGTGTTCGTACGGCTTACCATCTCCACGCCGTGCTGAAGTTTGTTACTCAACACTTAATAATTTAGATGGGTATAATAATGAGTATAATTGATGTAAGAAATAAATAGAACATTTTAATTATTCTTTATATATAATATACCGTCCAATTACATACTATTTCACCATCAATATAATGATATTATTGCTCGTTTGTACGTACAGATTACGGTCTCCATGAACGCAATGAGATTCATTCTCCATCGTAACCATTCAAGAATAATTTTCATCTTATGATTAAAAATAATGTTTAAAAATCATTATTGATATGAATCAAATAAATCCAATCCATAACAAACATTACTTATGTATCAAAACATATAAAGTAAAATGAATCAGTTAACACCCGAAACAATGATACTACTGAAATATTATTAACAATTCAATATTATAAGAGCATATATGATATCATATTCATGTATATGGTTCCTATATTATTTAATAACCATTATTTATCTATTATAAAAGAGGATAATGTGTACATGAATATGGAAATGTACAAGGTCAGTGTTAATTCCTCAATCTAATTATTATCTGTGTCTTTTTATATGTATGTATTTACTAGGAAATATTAATCATATAGGTCTATATTTAATAAATATGATTTAAAAAGAAATATTTTATGGTTTTATAGAAGGGAATATTTAACTATATCATCATTTTAAATTTTTTAAATTTTAATTTTTCTAAATATTATTAATTAATTTCCATGTTTTCAAAATGATTATATGGATTTATTCATATGGACATAATTGTTTTAAAATGTTGATTCCTTTCAATAGTTTAAAATCGGAATGGGACATTTTTATTAAAAAATCCCAATTAAATCACTTCATTTATAAATTTTTAAAATTCAAAATAACTTAATGAAAAAGGATATTTCACTCAAAGGGTTTTACTAATTATTTTTAATAATGTCAAAATCCTTTATGGATATAACTCTTGAATGAGGATAATTCTTTTATAAATAAAATCATCAATATTATATTGAATGAGTTATGATATTTTGACTGTGAATGTATTATGTTTATACCATTCATGATTTATGGTTAACGTATTGAAATTTTTTATTCTAGTTTTAATAATAATTTTTATGTTATGTTTCAACATTTTCAAATGAGGAATGCATTGCACATAATAAGTGACAGGTGGAGCCCACTATTGCTCCTCAATGCATCGGTAGGTCTCATGAGACAAAATAATTTCATGTCATAAGGCCTTGACAAAATATTATTTGTAGTCAAGGCATAAGGCCTTTAATTTTTGGTTATGATGCCTAGCATTATGCATTCTATCATTATGAAATTAGCTATTGATATTACATGCGATTATTCGACTATTAGAATATCCATGTGAATAAGTTAATTGAATAATTTTATTTATATTTTCCATGTTATGATGATTTTTATGTTTAAAAGAATTGTGTTTTAGTATTATACATTGAAATAATTTTTTATGCTTATTTATGATAGCTTCTACTATATTGATATCCTTACTGAGCATATGAGCTCACCCATTTCTATGTTTTATTTTTACCAGGATGTGAAGAAGTATATTATTACTAACTTATTGGGATAATCTAAGGGATATGAGTGTTTTCAAAGGAGACAAAATGTGGTTGTTTTTTATTTCATAATCTAATGTAAAACTTATGTATGTTTCCAGTACATCCAAGGCTAATAAACAAATCAGTATTTCTAGAATTGATATCCTGTGATCATGCCAATGTTATGTAATAATTCACCGACTCTAGGTAACTACGGTCTGGGCATTACAGTCACATAATCATCATTACGAACTAGAGCTAGTGTCTTAACTAGTTTTCCTCATGGAGGCATACCAAATCTAACATGGAGTACCACAATAAAATTAATATATATATATGAATCACAAACTATGGGGAGCTTACTCATGAAGTACTATCAACGACTCATTCCTATATGATTCAAGCTCCATTGATCCCAACAACAATTATTTCATCATGCTGAGTCACATGTAACCCTAGGAATTCCAGTGTACTCCTATTGTACATGGATCCTATATCCATATGGTAGATTAGTACATGATTCTCATATCTAGTCCAAAATAGAATAATGAAACTTTACTAAATTCCCTCATCTAATATCCCCAGATAACCAAATGGACCACACTGTCATCATCCTTGTGAGAAAATGCACACGGTCGACTATTCATTCTCCTGATTCAGAATCCCAGTGACAAAACTATATTTTTAAGCCCTTCACATGAATAGTATTTCATAGGGCACACACCACATTCCTATAACACACCATACAGATCACACCATCATGATAATCTAGAAAAATCACACAGGATTGGATATTTATTTATCTAAAATGGACACTCGGTCAAAAAAGTCACATTTCACCTTAAAGAGCCAAACCGACCCTCATAGGGGCCCACACCACAATTTTAGTTTAATAAAATGATATTGGTCCTAAAATGTATAACATATATTTAGGATCATGATGCCACCTAAGGTGTGTCGATTGGACATCGCATTTGTAAAATATGGAGGGTCTATGATTTTAATTATTATAATTTATTATTATTAGTTGAACATTTTAAGGAAACCAAGACATGAATCCATAACATTATGTTCCCAAACATGCCTCAAAATTTCCTTCTCAATAAGAGATATACATGTACACATATGATGCATCAATTAGACACCAAGTGTAGATGTTATAGGTGTTTAATGCCGCTCTGGCCCGATCGAAACCGGTGTGACCCGTACTGACTCGCCCTATATAGTTGGCCATGTCTTGCCGGCCCGCTCCGATTCTCTTGGCCATATACCTACTATGAAATATAGACCTATTCTGACACTAGCATGTCTCATGGTTGAGACACTACAGCCGCGTCAACAAGGATGACCGGCTGGGTCACGTGGCCAGTCACATCGCGACATTGTTGGGCCACGGTGCCACTGCCGCTCTGTGCTCCACCAGTGGAACTACTAGCCACCAAAAGCCTCTCCACCAGTAGTACTCTGGTGATACATTCTATTTATCTCTGATCTCAATATGGTCTCACAATCAATAATCCGTCAGTGGATCAGAGACACTTGCAATGAGGGATTCACAACTCCATCTTTAAATCAAGGATCCACTGGTTTTTTGTTGCGCCCAAAAATAGGTGCATCTTACATTCTCTATTGCACATCCTATGGTGATGAAACTTTAAACCATCATAGATCTATAATCCATGGATCAGTAACATTCTAGATCATGTATTCTCCTGATGATCCGATGTAATTTCATCATTTCAAAATGTTATTTGATGAAGAACGTGAATAACAAGCGAAGAACATGAAGAACGGGCGATTCAGAAAATTAAACAGATGTCAGTTGTTGTGAGATTGTACATCAAAAAAGAATTTAAAGGTAGTAAAATTTATTAATGGAACAATAATATAACAAATACATCAACTTGGGAAATAATAACACAATAGATTAATCACACCTTTATTCTGGATCCGCCTTTGCGTACATTGTGCTATGATATTCTCAGATCATATGTTTCATCATGATATACTAGGAATTCGACGTCGAATAACACTCAGAAAGAATAGAGTATCTCTCTCTAGACACTATGGGATAAGTTATAAAACCCTCATTAATTTCACCAAACTCCAATTTATATAAAAATAATAAAATGACCACCAATGGTTGTAGGATATAAACCTCATGTTACCTTTCACTTTAGGTCATACTTAGGTAAAACACCCTATTCCAAACCCAACAGGGGTATTAGATTTCCAGTCCAAGTCCCAATTCAAAATTTATTTGATTCGTTTTTCAAGATAAAATAATTAAATTTAATTATTTTATGTATGAAAATTCCCTATATTTCTTTTTCTATAGAAGTCCCACGCCAATAAAATTTATGTCCCACCAAGGGTAAACTGCACACTCTGGACTCTACTGTGGCCTCAGATTTATGATATGAGCTATCATTGGAGAGAAACCCCTATTTCATAACCTTCATTGAATAAAAATAAAAAAAAATTATTTTTCTAAAATTAATTCTAGGCACACCAGGCCTCAGAATTGCATGTCGTCTCAACGCCTAACTCAGTAAATATATGTAAAAATATTTCAAATTAAAAGCAGGGAAAAACCCGGTCTCTACGTCATTACCTCTATCAATATTTTTCCACTAAAAAGAAAAGATAAGGAAAAAACTCTGGATACTGAGCTCAAACTTGGATATCCTGCTCCCAGGAAATCTCCGACACATATTTTTGCTGCCACAGTACATGCACCAAGGGGATGATCTATCCTCATAAGTTCTAATCCTATAAATGATTTTCATATGATCATATATATATCTCATCTGCAATGACATGTAGAAAATTTCATGAACCCACTCTTGCTATGGGGGTAGGGAAGAAGTGGCAGACACCCTTGCCAAACCTCTTCATGATTTCGAATGGATCGCTAAACTATGGAGACAGTTTTCCACCCTGTATAGAAACCAACATGAAAACCCTCAACATATACTCCAAAACGTGGATAGTGCACTCAATCTTCCCACCTGTCTGGGGTTGAAGGAGTATACTCATCCACATCTAGGTCTTGAAGGCCTTCTATATTCCTCTTCACAATCATGATGTAATCTTTTGTCACGGTCGAATAAAGACATCGAGGGAACTTGTAAAGGAGGAGGATCTCCAGTACATACAACTTCCCCAAACACTCCACCAAACTATTCACCCTAAGAGCAAGGAAGATCATTGATTTCAAGAGTTAGTCTACTGTATCCCATATGGAATTATGGACATTCACTGTACATGGAATCCCTGTGATGAAGTTCATGGATATGGAATTCTATTCCACTCTAAGATTTCAAGAGGATACGAAAACCTGTTGGAATTCAATGTTCAATGTTCAAATGCATCACACCTGAAACCATTTTTTGTCCCTAGAGTAGGGTATCATGATAATCTCTTTTAGAAAATCCATATTGTGTGTCACATGTGGATATCCGATCATGGGAAGCTATACAGTCATTGTATCAATAGCCTTAGTGTGAGGAATACTATTTTTATCACCAAGTAGTGAGTCGCGTAGCTGTGTTCATGGGGCCACCATCTCCTCGACTATTACTTGATAACTATAGTATCAATATTGACATTGATCACACATGGTTCCAAAAAATAGTGCAGGTTAGTAAAATCTTCTAATTATAAGTTTCTAGACACAGAACACAGATGGTCTAACCTACACGTCCTTGCCTCTCTTGGAAGGATATTAACCCCAAATCTGACTCTCATCAATTCCCACTAGTGGAATTCCATGTATAAAGAATGGTAGTGATAAAAATCCACTGACAATGCCATGAAATTCTCTGACACTCAACTACACAACCCCGACATTAACACACAAGATAGTGGGACTCATCCACGAAACATAGATACTGCCATCTTTTGATTGAACTGAATCATCCTCATAGTTTTTATCGCATAAATACAAATCAACTTTTTGGGGGAAGGACTTATCTACACCATGTATTCAAAGATACATTGAAAAACACTAACATAGGGTCACACTAACTCTCCAAATCACCCTGGTGAAACCTCATGCAAGAAGTAGGGAGGAAAGAGTACGCCACACAATGTCTAACAAGAGCTTCTTAAAAATGGTAGAAGAAAAACAATGCATAATTGTTATTATCTTTCACACTATAGGATTATAGACTTCAAAAGAATGAACCTTCCCACGGCCCCAACCACCAGCTCCCTGGGCCTAACGTGGGCCACCTAGTAGTAGTGGAAGGAAATTGTAGCATCGTGCACCAACCATAGTTATTCCTTATCATTTACTAGAATTGCATCCCTAGGGACCACCGCATCCTTATGTAGGAGATACCTTATCATGAAACTACCTCTGTCATGGTGTTGAATCTACCAATTTCATTGTATGATCATCACATATGCCCAGGAAGCCTCATGACTGGTGACCTCATCCATCATGAGAATAACACTCGCCTTCCCATGACTGGGTCAGTGCTTTATGATTTCACTAACCAATTTTCCCAAACTGATCATTGGGTGGCCTCCAACAACAATGCCTTTCAAAAAATTCTGCTAACTGTAGAAGATGTATTAAATCCATTGCACCCATTGGAATCTCCAATATAACTAGAATTTTAATTGTTGAAATCCCTCTTTCAGTCGTGCCTGCTGTAGCACCGTGACATAGGTTGGGAGTCACAGGGGCAGTACATTGGCATGGATCTTCCTATTGAGACCCTACTCAAAATTTTGGGTTTGGATGTAACCATCATGGACCACGTCCAAAGTGTACTGAATAAAGTCTATGGACCTAGTCACATACTCATCCACCGCCATTCCTTGATATTGAAACTCTAAAAGCTCATGAATTTGAATGGATTATATACATGAGTGGTAGTACTCCTCATGAAATTTCTATATATGTCATCCCATGTGGGTACAAACTTATAATGCATATCATTAAATAAGTTCCACCAGAGTCGAGCTGCATTGTGGAAATGATTGGTTTCCAAATACATCATCTAATCTGTCTGTGTCCAAATAAGCATAAAATAGTGGACCACTGAATCTAGCTAAACCTTAGCAACATGTGGATAAAGTTCACAATGGAACCTCAACGATCATTAATGATATAACTCACAGAGTGTACTCATCCTAAACACGTCATTATCCTACTTTTCTAGGAATAAAATCTATTCAATAGGTGGAGGGGCTGCTACCTAGCCACATGGAAAAAGGAGATCACATGATTGATATTTAACTAAGACCTCATCTCTAATAGAATAATCATCATGAACTAGAGCTATATCCTTGTTTTCTTTCATCATGGAGGTATCCCGAATCCATCATGGAGTACCATGGTCAAATGATCATATATATATATATATATATCAAAAACTATTGGGAGATGACTCTACATGGAAATTAAGACACTCAATCCAATATGATCGATGTACCATTGAACACTGCTATAATTTTATCAGCTTTCCGAGTCAACAATCAGGTTATCAGGATCATGTTGAATGGATAAATTGGATGCCACACCATTACTGTACTCCCAAGATTATGAATCACTCATGAGACACATTGGAATTATTTCCCTAATCGAAACCAATCATTTTAATAAGGATACCTTCGAACAAAGTCACAAGGAATTAAATTTCTCTGATAACACTTTTTCACAACCTGAAACATACAAAGGTAATGCTACAAAATCCTCAAGCATGCCTCCATAGGCTGGGGGTGGTGACTAGCGCCTAAGGCATGAAAAACTCTGGGAGGTCATTGCCTATGAAATTGTACACAAACAACCAATTCAATGAAAAATTGAAATGGAAATGAAACTAACAATACCACACTTCTATATATGAACTACAAACATCCATCAACCTATAAACAATACTAGTACATGTTTGGTACATTAAACATAAATTAAAGGGGAAAAATATTCCCCCAACTAGAAAAGTGCCACAACTTGGAATTAACTGAAAAAATAAGAAAAAAAGTTGTGATATCTCTGCTCCTAGATCCCAAGATACGCCCACCACACATAGTCTAGGCACTCCATATCCCTATGATTATCTAAATTCATGATCAACCTATCTATGATCTGAATATCGAACACACCATGATGGAAAATCCCATGTATGGGTGAGTATAAAAATAATTATTAGGATGACCCAAAAGGTTTGGGGGAATCATATGTAACATCCCAGGTAATTAAAGAATAAAGAATTTTCATACTTATTAATATTTACGAATTAAATATTAATTTTAATTAAAAGGGGTTTCTACGTTCGATAGCGTACTCGATACGCAATTATGAGTTTCTTTGAAAACTTACGTTGCACACAAGTAATAAAATAATATTATTTTAAATGTTAGTTAACAAGTAGTCGTTGTACTGGCGAGAATGGATAGAAATAACTAAAATATGATTATATATGTTTTTAAATGTTTTTAAATTTACCCAATAAAAGATAAAGGCTTAAAATACGGAAAGAGATCAATTTTAGGCTTTTATACCCTATTTTTCACTAAGGGTTCACTTATCGCCTTTTGATGGAGAATCGTCATTAAATATAGTTTTGTTAACTCTTATAAATTCTATTTGGACCAAATAAAACTCTTCTTTAGAATTGGGACATCAAAATTTACTTTTTGTAAATTTTTGGTATCTTTCTGATAAAGTTCATTTTTTTTAATGAATAGTGTAAAATTTTGTATTTTAATTCAAAACCTCTTTTTAATCTAATTTATTTATATGATTAGATTAACTTTTGAATTGATTTTAAAGTGAAATTATAATATATTTTTACCATTAAATCCAATAGTGGTCATTGGAATTAATTTCACTTTGAAATCAGACTTAAACTAGTGTCAATCTTTTGATACTTATTGTTTCATAAAAACACGCTATTTGCTCTGACAGCGGGAATTAATTATTAAATTAATTAATGTGACTTATATGTTTTGAATTTTTTAAAATATACTTCATTTTTGAATTCTTAATATCAAATATATCTTAGCGTGAATTTTTGGTAATTTTCTGAAAAACTTCAATTTTTGACGAACAGTGAAACCACTAAGTGGTACTCATAAAAACTGATTTTCCGTTTAAATGAAATTTTCCCATAATTGTGTTTTGAATTTCAAAAATCCAACATACATGGTTGTAATTAAGAAGTAAAATTTGGTTCAATGAGATTAAAATAATTTTTTGGTGAATAGTAACTTATTAAGTTTTTAATCGCGATTAGTGGTAATTAGTGTAGTTTAAGGTAAAAATAATGCTTTAATAAAATGAGATGTGCTTTACACATGTCCTACACTCATTGGTTGTGTCATGGCCGACCAAGAAAAGCCATGGGTCAACTTGGGGACCCCATGGAGCCACTTTGGTTGGGAAATGACATAAATAACTTTTTATTTAATGTAAAAGTAAAAATGACACAAACATAGTATGTTTTACGAAAACAATTTTTACATGGATTTATAAAGATCGTATTTTTTATTATAAATAGTCATTGGAAAGATAAAACAATTTCCTACATCATAGTATTTTTTTACAATTTTTAGACTTTAAATAAATTAAATTATTTATGACATCATGATGATGCAACGATGACATCATTATTTAACAATTTAAATAAAATGGAAAGATAATGTAATATCTAAAACCTACAAATGTCCAAAACCTATTGGATGGGTAGATTTAGAACCCTTATCACCTTATCCACAAATTATATCAATGTGGGACTATTTAAATCCGAAACTCATTTTCAAATCAAGTAATATTTCATTACTTTCGAAGAGTGCCCCTCCTCTCCTCTTATAAAAGGCCCCCACCTCTACCTCATTCGACACACTCCTCAAGACTTTGGCTCGGAAATCCCCTTACCATTTACACTCTCCACATCCCTCTCCTCATCCTAGAGGATTCCCTTTGGGCATAATCCTTTCAAAGGAAGCCTTTAGGCTCAAATCAAAAGGAGTTACACTTTTAAAGGTAATTCATTCTCTCTTGTTCATTTGTTTTATTTTGCTTATACAACCCCCTAAACTCTTTTTATTCTTTTCTTTTGTAACAACTCTAGTATCCTAAATATACTAGTATGTTGTTATAAGAAGGATTCGAGCTACACATACACACACCTACATCTAATGGTTAAAGAACATACTGTTTCCGAGGATGGTGAATTTCTGCCTCACGAAACGATGATTGTTCAACACTCATATAACACCTTCAAAGGTGGACATTAAGATGTCACTATATTTATATATGATATATAATATGTTTATGTTTTACTTAAGCTTCTGTATTTTTCATTTGTGTCTTACCTTTATGGCTTCCATTATGGGTATACGCGATATCTTCATTTTAGGATGTGCAGACTACCGCCCCTCAAAGTGATGTGATTCGTTAATGCCATACGTGGGACGTATAAAGGATGGATTTAATGTTATTATATATTATTTTATACTGGAATTATTATATACCTATATATCATTATTATTTATTTCCATTAAAGTATGAAATAGAAATGGAAGTAGCGTTCATGCGTACGTACGGCTTACCGTCTCCATGAACGGTACATTTCATTTCTTATCTCAAAATATTATGTACTATTATAAGTACATATATATAATGGATATATATGATGTATGATACATCTAAATGATTAATATAATTCTGTAATTAAAATATACATACCTCTCATATAGTTTTAATTCCATTAATACGACATAGAAATGAAAGTAGCGTTCATGCGTACGTACGGCTTACCGTCTCCATGAACGGTGCATTTCATTTCTTTCCTCTAAATTATTATGTGATATTATAAATACATGTATATTATGGATATATATAATATATATGATATCCAAATCAGGAATTTCATTTTGGATATAAAGAACCTTTGAGCACACGAACAACATGTAATTGTAAGAAGTCCACTTTCGACTTAAGAACCAAATATCGACAAAACAATCATTATTAACTTAATGATTACATAATGTTTATAACATGGAAATAAGTGATATAAAAGGAATAATAAGCTTGAAAAAGGTTATTAATCAAGTAGAAATTAACTCAAGTTTATTATTCAGGACGTTAAAGAACGAACAAGACAAGTTGGACCCGAGGTAAGGGATCTTACTCCTCTATTTCTTTTTAAGTATACTCTTTTATGTCATTCCCTCTAAAGCTCATATTTCTTGTTATTGTGATGTTATTTTATATTAAAATTACTTTAATTTTTATGTTCATGTGATGAGAGACCCTATTCTCTCTCATCAATCCATTTTGGAAGTTTTGAGTGGCGCTGTTAGGCTACCGAATTTTCGTAAGAGATCTGACCTTTCTCTTTCTTTTTAAGTACTCCCCTTTATGTCACTTCTTTTAAGCTCCTATTTGTTATGATGGGGGATGTTCTTTCATATTCATCTTTCTGTACATTTTTTTTAATGTGATGAGATACCCTATTTGATCTCATCAATCCATTTTTGGAAGTTTTAAGTGGCGCCGTTAGGCTGCCGAGTTTTCGTAAAGTGATTTTTCATCTCACTTTTATTCCCGTGAGATTTATGCTACATTTGCCACAATTTCCTTTGAGTGGTGTATGTACTGACCATTATTTTACTCATTGTGTAATATTCTTTCATTTATGAGTATTTACATCAATGATGTATTGTCCTTCTTTCACGGGGCGTATGTTTCGAAAGATACCCAAGTCGGTAAGGGAACCTTTCACCCTCCTTTTTTTAAAAGACTTATTTTGTTGGGTCTTTTAATTTACATATTGATATGTTGGGATATGTTCTCATATATCCTTATTGATGTAAATTTTATGTCCAAGTGATGAGATACACTTTTTATCTCTCATCAACTCATTTTTATGTGATGACGTTAGGCTGTCAAGGGAACTTCTTAACCCAATTTCGATTTCTTTGGGTTCGACATGTAGTTATTGAATATGTCATCCTTTGAATATGTGTGAATGACCTTTGATTATTTTACACTTAATATCCACTTATATTTGGTGTATTCATTTGTCACACATAATTATGTAATTGATTTATCCTTAAACCAAGGATACCGTCTTTGTAAGGGACTTCGTCTCAATCTCCTTTCATTGAGGCATATTTCGTTTTATACACAACTTTCTTTTATACGGTGTATAAACCCCTTTGACCTTTACTTTTATACAAAAGAAATCTTTTTCTTCGAAGCGTTTTACTAAACGACAAAAACGAATGTTTTTTTAACGTATGCGGTGACAACGACCTTTTCCGCCGCCGTGAGTATTATTTGGTCTTTGGCTTCCTCAACAAGCCGTAATGTTTTTAAAATAAAATAAATATAATATACTCTTTTATGTATTTTGGTATTGAAAATGGTTTTGATAAAGGATTCTATTATGTCAATATATTTATGATATATTGTGATTGAAATGTGGAAATGTTATCTTTCCTTTATATTGGTTTTATGTTTTATGATTTTATATTGGTACTTGGACATTTTAACGGGTGGTTACGTTATAAACCATATGAAGGGTGGTGCCGTGAAACCAGGACGGGTGGTTACGTTATAACCTCCAATGAATTGGGTATGGAAGTCGGCCGTATGGCTATTCCATTAAGTATGAATGTAAATTGTCCGTATAGCTATTCCATTAAGTGATATGTGTGGAAGTTGACCGTATGGTTATTCCACTTAAGTATGTTTATGTCCCAAGTTACCTTTATATATGTTATGTGTTCTTTATATGGGTTTTATGGTAATCCTTTGGTTACAAAAAGGTATGTAATGATACTTTATTCATTGAAGAGTTTTTACCACTTCATGAAGGTGAAGGTATTACTTTGATAGAGTATACATGGTTTACTTGATGTTTGAAAAACTAACAGTTTTCATTCTTTGTGTATCCCTTACTGAGCTTTTTATTCTCACCCCAAGTTTTTTGAAATGTTTTTCACAGGACATAATGTGGAATAAGGTCAAGGATGGGATCAAGGGAATGTCATGCTATATAAAACATGGAACTAAACATGTTTCTTTTAAGAGTTTTTTTTATTATGGAAACTTAGTAGAAGTGACTACTTTGTAATCTTTTGAGATGTAATAGTTATGTTCTAATTCTCTAAAACTCTAAACCTGAAAATATCCTCAACGCGAATTATTAATTTAATTCAATATTAAGTAAGGTTTAAGGTTGGGGCCTTATAGTTGGTATCAGAGGTCGGTTTAGATAACTTTAGGAGTTAGAATTCTTTTAAATGATTATCCAAAAATATTTTTTTTATGGTCAAATTGAAATGATATAGCATTTACAGATTACCATGTTGCTTCAACAAAGATATGTCTGTGTTAAGAATTGTTTTTCATAATGGAAATAGAGCAGCTTTTCTATGAAGGCATACAGAGTTGAATGACTTTCCTAATCAGCAACCAGAGATGGTCGGAATCAGAATTGATCAGTTTACTGCAGTGGTGACTCAGTTGAATCAGGTTATAAATGGTGGTTGTGTTTATTGATGATATTTTGGTGTTTTCTAAAAGTAAAGAGGAGCATGAAAGACATTTAAGGGTTATCTTGCAAACCTTAAAAGAAAAGAAACTGTATGGAAAATTCAGCAAGTGTGAGTTTTGGTTGCAACAAATTTCTTTCCTTGGTCACGTTGTTTCTAAAGATGGGATAACTGTTGATCCTGCAAAATACAAAAGTTGTTGAAGAATGGCCAAGACCCACAAATGTAACCGAGATTCGTATCATCCTTGTTTTGGCAGGCTATTACCGAAGGTTTGTTAGAAATTTTTCACGATTATCTAGTCCAATAACTAAGCTAACTCGGAAGGTTGTTAAGTTTATCTGGACAAAAGAATGTGATGATTGTTTTCAGGAATTGAAAAGAAGATTGGTGAATACTCTAGTTTTGGCACTACCTTCCAGGAATGGTGATTTTGTTATATACAGTGATGCTTAATTAAAAGGACTTGGTTGTGTCCTTATGAAGAATGATCAGGTAATTGCTTATGCTTCACGTCAGTTGAAAACTCATGAGGTAAATTACCCTACACATGATTTGGAATTAGTTGCTGTTGTTTTTGCTTTAAAATTTTGGAGGCATCATTTGTATGGAGTAAAGTGTGAAATATATACTGATCACAAAAGTTTAAAGTATATATTCACTCATAAATAATTGAACATGAGACAGAGGAGATGGCTGGAATTAATAAGGGATTATGATTGTACAATTCATTACCATCCGGTAAAACCAAATAAAGTGGCTGATGCTTTGAGTCGAAAAAGTAATGCTTCATTAGAAATGTTGCGTTTGGAACGTGATCCTTTTGTTAAAGATTTGATGAACTTTGGAATAGAAGTTGTTGGTACAGGATGTTCATCTGTTTTGTTTCAGGTATCAGTGAAATCTTCTCTATCAGATAGAATCAAGCAAGCACATAAGCGAGACAGTGAGTTGAAGAAAAAGGTAGAGCTAGTTCAGAAAGGTAAGTTGCCTGAATTCAACATTGATAATGACTGTGTTTTGAGGTTTGGGAAGAGATTATGTGTGCCTTGTGATTCTTAGTTGAAGAATGAGTTGTTATGTGAGGCTCATAGTTCCCCGCTTTCAGTTCATCCTGGTTGTACTAAGATGTACAGAGATCTGCGGCAGTATTACTGGTGGGATGGAATGAAAAGAGATATTGCTGATTTTACTGTGAAGTGTCTGACTTGTCAGCAGGTTAAAGTAGAGCGGCAGTTACCGAAAGGGATGCTTCAGCCTTTACCAGTGCCAGAGTGGAAATGGGAAAACATATCCATGGACTTTGTTGTGGGATTACTGAGGACATCTCGAGGTAGTAATGCAATCTGGGTTATTGTTGATCGCTTGACTAAATCTGCTCATTTCCTTGCTATACAAGACACTTTTCCCCTAGATCAACTTTCCCGTTTGTATCTTAAAGAGATAGTCAGGTTACATGGAGTTCCCCTCTCCATTGTGTCTGATCGTGATCCCAGGTTCACATCTAACTTTTTGAAAGGCCTTCAGAAGTCGTTGGGTACTGAATTAAATTTTAGTACAGCTTTTCATCCTCAATCAGATGGGCAGTCAGAACGAACAATTCAGACCTTGGAGGATATGCTATGAGCTTGTTCGATGGATTATCAGGGAAGTTGGGACCAACATCTTTCTTTGGTTGAGTTTTCTTATAATAACATCTTTCATTCCAGTATACATATGGAACCATTTGAGGCATTATATGGGAAGCGGTGTCGAACTCCAGCATTTTGGGATGAAGTGGGTGAAAGGAAGCTGATGGGACCAGAATTGGTAGAAGAGATGGTGGAAAAAGTTCAGTTGATTCAGAAGCACATGAGAACAGCTCAGAGTAGGCAGAAGAGTTATGCGGATAATCGGAGGAAGGATCTATCTTTAGAGGTAGGTGATCATGTTTTTCTCAAGGTTTCTCCTTGGAAAAGTGTGATGAGATTTGGTAAGAAAGGAAAGTTGAGTCCATGGTTTATTGGACCATATGAAATTCTGGAGAGAGTTGGATCAGTTGCATACCGGGTGGCTTTACCTCCGAGTTTATCTCAGGTACACAATGTTTTTCATGTTTCGATGTTGAGAAAGTATATGCCAGATCCATCTCATATTTTGAGTCCAGAGGTAGTTCAGCTGGAAGAGAACCTATCTTATGAAGAACAACCAGTCCAGATTCTTGACCACAGGGAGCAGGTGTTACGGAATAAGGTGATTCATCAGGTAAAGGTTTTGTGGAAAAACCATGTGATTGAAGAGGCAATGTGGGAATCTGAAAATTCTATGAGGGATAAATACCCCCACTTATTTTGATAAGTGAATAAAATTGTGAGGACGCAATTCCCAAAAGGGGGGAAGGATGTAACATCCCAGGTAATTAAAGAATAAATAATTTTCATATTTATTAATATTAATGAATTAAATATTAATTTTAATTAAAAGGGGTTTCTACGTTCGATAGCGTACTCGATACGCAATGATAAGTTTCTTTGAAAACTTATGTTGCACACAAGTAATAAAATAATATTATTTTAAATGTTAGTTAAAAAGTTGTCATTGTACTGGCGGGAATGGATATAAATAACTAAAATATGATTATATATGTTTTTAAATGTTTTTACATTTACCCAATAAAAGATAAAGGGTTAAAATACGGAAAGAGTTCAATTTTAGGCTTTTATACCCTATTTTTCACTAAGGGTTCACTTATCGCCTTTTGATGGAGAACCGTCATTAAATATAGTCTTTTTCACTCTTATACATTCTATTTGGTCCAAATAAAACTCTTCTTTAGAATAGAGACATCAAAATTTACTTTTTGTAAATTTTTGGTATCTTTCCGATAAAGTTCATTTTTTTATGAATAGTGTAAAATGTTGTATTTTAATTCAAAACCTCTTTTTAATCTAATTTATTTATATGATTAGATTATATTTTGAATTGATTTTAAAGTGAAATTAGAATATATTTTTACCATTAAATCCAATAGTGGTGGTTGTAATTAATTTCACTTTGAAATCAGACTTAAACCAGTGTCAATCTTTTGATACTTATTGTTTCATAAAAACACGCTATTTGCTCTGACAGCGGGAATTAATTATTAAATTAAGTAATGTGACTTATATGTTTTGAATTTTGTAAAATAGACTTCATTTTTGAATTCGTAATATCAAATATAGCTTAGGGTGAATTTTTGGTAATTTTCTGAAAAACTTCAATTTTTGATGAATAGTGAAACCACTAAGTGGTACTTATAAAAACTGATTTTCCGTTTAAATGAAATTTTCCCATCATTGTGTTTTGAATTTCAAAAATCCGACATACATGGTGGTAATTAATAAGTAAAATGTGGTTCAATGAGATTATAATAATTTTTTGGTGAATAGTAACTTATTAAGTTTTTAATCGCGATTAGTGGTTATTAGTGTAGTTTAAGGTAAAAATAATTATTTAATAAAATGAGATGAGCTTTACACATGTCCTACCCTCATTGGTTGTGTCATTTCCGACCAAGAAAATCCATGGGTCAACTTGGGGACCCCATGGAGCCACTTTGGTTGGGAAATGACATAAATAACTTTTTATTTAATGTAAAAGTAAAAATGACACAAACATAGTATGTTTTATGAAAACAATTTTTACATGGGGTTATAAAGATCATATTTTTGATTATAAATAGTCATTGGAAAGATAAAAAGATTTCCTACATCATAGTATTTTGTTTAAAATTTTTATACTTTAAATAAATTAAATTATTTATGACATCATGATGATGCAGTGATGACCTCATTATTTAACGATTTAAATAAAATGGAAAGATAATGTAATATCTAAAACCTACACATGTCCAAAACCTATTTGATGTGTATATTTCGAACCCTTATCACCTTATCCACGAATTATATCATTGTGGGACCATTTAAATCCGAAAATCATTTTAAAATAAAGTAATATTTCTTTACTTTCCAAGAGTGCCCCTCCTCTCCTCTTATAAAAGGCCCCCACCTCTACCTCATTTCACACACTCCTCAAGCCTTTGGATCGGCCATCCCCTACCCATTTACTCTCTCCACATCCCTCTCCTCATCCTAGAGGATTCCCTTTAGGCAGAATCCTTTCAAAGGAAGCCTTTAGTCTCAAATCAAAAGGAGTTACACTTTTAAAGGTAATTCATTCTCTCTTGTTCATTTGTTTTATTTTGCTTCTCCTACCCCCAAAACTCTTTTTATTATTTTCTTTTGTAACAAATACAATATCCTCAATATACTAGGATTTTTTTATAAGAAGGATTCGAGCTACACGTACACACACCTACATCTAATGGTTAAATAATATACTGTTTCCGAAGATGGCGAATTTCTGCCTCACGAAACGATGATTGTTCAACACTCATATAACACATTAAAAGGTGGACATTAAGATGTCACTATATTTATATATGATATATAATATGTTTATGTTTTACTTAAGTTTCTTTATTTTTTATTTGTGGCTTACCTTTATGGCTTCCATTATGGGTATACGCGATATCTTCATTTTAGGAAGTGCGGACTACCGCCCCCTCAAAGTGATGTGATTCGTTAATGCCATACGTGGGACGTATAAAGGATGGATTTAATGTTATTATATATTATTTTATACTGGAATTATTATATACCTATATATCATTATTATTTCTTTCCATTAAAGTATGAAATAGAAATGGAAGTAGCGTTCATGCGTACGTACGGCTTACCGTCTCCATGAACGGTACATTTCATTTCTTATCTCAAAATATTATGTACTATTATAAGTACATATATATAATGGATATATATGATGTATGATACATATAAATTATTAATATAATTATGTGATTAAAATATACATTCCTCTCATATAGTTTTAATTCCATTAATATGACATAGAAATGAAAGTAGCGTTCATGCGTACGTACGGCTTACCGTCTCCATGAACGGTGCATTTCATTTCATTCCTCTAAATGATTATGTGATATTATAAATACATGTATATGCTGGATATATATAATATATATGATATCCAAATCAGGAATGTCATTTTTGATATAAAGAACCTTTGACCACACGAACAATATGTAATTGTAAGAAGTCCACTTTCGACTTAAGAACCAAATATCGACAAAACAATCATTATTAACATAATGATTACATAATGTTTATAACATGGAAATAAGTGATATAAAAGTAATAATAAGCTTGAAAAATGTTCTTAATCAAGTATAAATTAACTCAAGTTTATTATTCAGGACGTTAAAGAATGAACAAGACAAGTTGGACCCGAGGTAAGGGATCTTACTCCTCTATTTCTTTTTAAGTATACTCTTTTATGTCATTCCCTCTAAAGCTCATATTTCTTGTTATTGTGATGTTATTTTATATTAAAATTACTGTAATTTTTATGTTCATGTGATGAGAGACCCTATTCTCTCTCATCAATCCATTTTGGAAGTTTTGAGTGGCGCCGTTAGGCTGCCGAATTTTCGTAAGTGATCTAACCTTTCTCTTTCTTTTTAAGTACTCCCCTTTATGTCACTTCTTTTAAGCTCCTATTTGTTATGATGGGGGATGTTATTTCTTATTCCTATTTCTGTAAATTTTGTTTTAATATGATGAGATACCCTATTTGATCTCATCAATCCATTTTTGGAAGTTTTAAGTGGCGCCGTTAAGCTGCCGAGTTTTCGTAAAGTGATTTTTCATCTCACTTTTATTCCCGTGAGATTTAGGCTACATTTGCCACAATTTCCTTTGAGTCGTGTATGTACTGACCATTATTTTACTCATTGTGTAATATTATTTCATTTATGAGTATTTACATCAATGATGTATTGTCCTTATTTCACAGGGCGTATGTTTCGAAAGATACCCAAGTCGGTAAGGGAACCTTTCACCCTCCTTTTTTTTAAAAGACTTATTTTGTTGGGTCTTTTAATTTACATATTGATATGTTGGGATATGTTCTCATATATCCTTATTGATGTAAATTTTATTTCCAAGTGATGAGATACACTTTTTATCTCTCATCAACTCATTTTGATGTGACGTCGTTAGGCTGTCAAGGGAACTTCTTAACCCAATTTCGATTTCTTTGGGTTCGACATGTAGTTATTGAATATGTCATCCTTTGAATATGTGTGAATGACCTTTGATTATTTTACACTTAATATCCACTTATATTTGGTGTATTAGTTTGTCACACATAATTATGTAATTGATTTATCCTTAAACCAAGGATACCGTCTTTGTAAGGGACTTCGTCTCAATCTCCTTTCATTGAGGCATATTTCGTTTTATACACAACATTATTTTATACTGTGTATAAACCCCTTTGACCTTTAATTTTATACAAAATAAATCTTTTTCTACGAAGCGTTTTACTAAACGACAAAAAGGAATATTTTTTTAACATACGCGGTGACAACGACCTTTTCCGCCGCCGCGAGTATTATTTGGTCTTTGGCTTCCTCAACAAGCCGTAATGTTTTTAAAATAAAATAAATACCATATACTCTTTTATGTATTTTGGTATTGAAAATGGTTTTGATAAAGGATTCTATTATGTCAATATATTTATGATATATTGTGATTGAAATGTGGAAATGTTATCTTTCCTTTATATTGGTTTTATGTTTTATGATTTTATATTGGTACTTGGACATTTTAACGGGTGGTTACGTTATAAACCATATGACGGGTGGTGCCGTGAATACCAGGACGGGTGGTTACGTTATAACCTCCAATGCATTGGGTATGGTAGTCGGCCGTATGGCTATTCCATTAAGTATGTATGGAAATTGGCCGTATGGCTATTCCATTAAGTGATATGTGTGGAAGTAGACCGTATGGTTATTCCACTTAAGTATGTTTATGTCCCAAGTTACCTTTATATATGTTATGTGTTCTTTATATGGGTTTTATGGTAATCCTTTGGTTACAAAAAGGTAATTAATGATACTTTATTCAGTGAAGAGTTTTTACCACTTCATGAAGGTGAAGGTATTACTTTGATAGAGTATACATGGTTTACTTGATGTTTGAAAAACTAACAGTTTTCATTCTTTGTGTATCCCTTACTAATCTTTTTATGCTCACCCCAAGTTTTTTGAAAAGTTTTTCACATGACTTAATGTGGAATAATGTCAAGGATGGGATCAAGGGAATGTCATGCTATATAAAACATGGAACTAGACATGTTTCTTTTAAGAGTTTTTTTTTATTATGGAAACTTAGTAGAAGTGACTACTTTGTAATCTTTTGAGATGTAATAGTTATGTTATAATTCTCTAAAACTCTAAACCTGAAAAGATCCTCAACGTGAATTATTCATTTAATTCAATATTAAGTAAGGTTTAAGTCTGGGGCCTTATATCATACATAAAATTGAAGAAGAAACCAATAGATAGAAAAATGTACCATAAAAGTAGTGCAGTCAAACCAAGAAAGAGAGAAATGTAATCTTGTACAAAGGCAATGATATGTTTATGGTGAAAAGATAAAATTCTCATAGAGTCTTTGCTACATATAGTTTGAGAGTAGAATCATCCATCCCCATGAATCTAGACATGAAATTAATGTGGCATACCCCACGCGTCTTCACCTCTCTTGAAATGAGAATAACCAAATATCAAAGAGTGGGTACAAGAAACTGGATATATATATATGTGCTCAGTCAAAGAAACCAAAACAAGAGAGTATGTTACTTTCGATCTCACAACTCATCCTAGGAAAAGGGTCCCAAATAGTTCTAAAATTTACCAGTATCGATTACCAACATCATCACATCTTCCTTTAATGCGCAAGTCAAAGGGGCTCAATAACCCCAACATTAAATTATTCACTTTGTGTGGATATTTCATGCTTGCACGGTTTTTGGTCATGTTACAAGGTTGTTTCTTGATGGGAAAAGTGTCCATATTTCATAGGATTCCAAAGGTATGTCAAAATAGGTCTCATTACTGATCTACATAGTGAATAGGTTGTGCCTCGATTGTGAGGACTCATACCTAGCCCGACTAGAGGGTAAAACTCTGGTAGGATGAGGACCCTTTCCCAACCCGACTCTACTATCATAGAGGACCCATGTCTATCCCATATGGAGGGTGTCATTATAGAGTAATTGATGACCCATGCTCAAAATTACTGGAGGGTTCCACTTAAAAGGCATCAAAGAGCTACATTATCCATTCATGTTGGATGGTAACTCTAGGAAGACCATCGAGAATGACACCACCCTTTCCTATTGGAGGGTAATCTTGGTAAATCTCTTGTCATTATACTAGATAAAAATCATCATTATGTGTATACTTGGATATGCATCACATCCAGAACATCAAGAATTGCCTCAAATAGGTGTCATTCTCAGGATTCGTCACATAATAACTCAAAATCCAATATGGAGGGATCCATCACATTCTACATGGAAAAAAATATAGATAGGATACTATCTGAAAACAATATGAGTCCAAAATATGGATATATGAGATATAGAAGATTTATAATGTAGATCAAGAAATGTGTGGGGCCCACATGTTGTGTTACCCCAACATATTTCTTTACTATTTACCTTGCCACACTCAAGTACTAAACTAAGATAAATTAACTCTAGGGGTTCTAGTGTACTCCCAGAGTATGTGGAACCTCTAACCATATGGTTGACAAGTACATGATGATCATCAATGATCCATAAGTGTAAAAACACAACATACATACATGCCACTTTAGATGGACCTAGATAACTAAATGGATGACACCATCATGATCCATGTGAAAAAACCCATAGCATCATATTTTCATTCGCATAAATCATACTCCTAGTGATGAAAATATATTTCGCAGCCTTTCACATGAAATGTGCAATGTGGGGAACATTCCTCAATGTAGGAGAAGATCATACATACCACCCCATTGAGATCCCTATAGAAACACCTACATGATGAGCTATTTATTCGACCAAAATGATAACCTGATGAATAAGTTACATTTCATCTCAAATGCCTGAACTAGGCCTTATGGGGCCTGCACCTCAATTTGGGTTTATGTTCCTAATATTGGCCTTTAGAATTATTCCTCATTTCCTAGGTCATGATGTCGTTGATGGCACATATATTGGACATCACATGCGGAAATTATGGAGGGTAAATGTATTTGATAATAATAATATAATATTATTATTTGATCATTCATCAAACTGATCCATGAATCCAAAACCTAAAGTACATAAACATGACTCAAAAGGTCATTCTCGATAAGAGGGATGTGGGGCCAAAAATAACTCATAAATTGGATGATCGACATAGAAGTTATATGGGTGTGAATCCATTTAATCCTGATCAAAACCAGTCTGCCCAAACTGGCATAACTTCTATGGCCGGACCGGTCCGACTCTCTAGGCCACAACTCAATCGTGTTTCCCAACACACTTCTAACCCAAGCCTATCACGTGTCAAGGTCATCGCTTCCCTGTCAATGTGTATGAGTGGTCGTGCCACTTTTCCCTCCACTTCGCAGCATTACATCTACTATGTGCTCCACTGGGAGAGTGGCCCACTGCCATGAGCCACTACACTGGTGGTGCCCCAGTGGTCTGTTCTGTAGAACACCGAGCTTAATATGGTCTCCCAATCATGAATGAGTCAGTGGAACATGAACTTTTATGATGAAGTGTTCACAACGCCAACCTCAAATCAATGAACTGTTGTTGGTTTGTTGCGCCCAAAAGTAGTTATGGCTTCATCTTAGAGTCATGCCTCCTCTGGTGTTTAAAATCAAAACAGTCATAGATATCGAATTTGGGGATCAAAAAATTACTAGATCTAGACTTTAATCGATGATCTTATGTAATTTAATCATATCTAAAAGCGATTTGATGAAGAACGTGAAGAACAAGTGAAGAACATGAAGAATGAGTGACCAAGAAAATTAAATAGTCAATGGTTGTTGTTAGTTTGGCCATCAACAAATTATTTCAATGCATCCAAGTTGATAAATAATTAAATTAGATAAAAAAACATAAATTTTGGAAAGAAGAATCTGAAATAAGAATCCATCAATGATTCTAGATGAATCGTTGCGTTCGATTCCCTCTCGTATAATCGGATATTAAGCTTCATCACGATCCATCATTAATTTTCCATCGAATCTCCATCGAAAGGAGATAAGGATATATCACATGATTATATGCGGGAAATTATATAACCCTTGATAATATCTCTAAAATCATTTATATATAAAAACATCTAAATAACCTCCAAGGGTCAATGGATCCAAACCTCCTTCACCCTCTCACTTTAGGTCGCACATAGGTAAAATACTCCCTTATAAACTCATCATTGGTCTCATATTTCCAATTAGAGTCCATATTTAAATGTTATTGTATTTTTTGATTGATAAAAAATAATTAAATTTTATTATTTAATTTATAAAAACACCCACTGTTGCTTTTTCAACCGAAGACCCATGATGACAAATATTATATCCCGCGTATGGTCAATGCCACACTATAGACTCAATAGTGGAATCATATTTCTTATTTGAGATTCCATTTGAGATATATCCCTTTTTCATCATTTCATAGTATAACAATACTTAATATTTTTTTTAAAATTATTGTTGGGCACACTGGGCCTCCGAATTGCACACTGTCTCAACACCTAGCACTGTAAATATATTTATAAATATTCCAAATAAGTTCATGTAAAAAATCTATATTCTAAAATTTCCCTTAGTAAATGTATTGAATCTAAGGTTTGGTGTCTGATTTCAAGCACCATGTATCCTAAAATATCCTATGTTGTATATGTTATATTACATAGATTGAATTAAGATATAGTATTCTTTATTGGTTTAATGTACCAGGATAAATCATCTCGATTCCTTTATGAAATTTACTTGATGGAATCATGAAATAAATATATTAGTCATATGAGTTTTATGTGTTATTTATTTGTGGAATATTAATTGGATATAGCTTTTTATTTTCATGGGTATTTCAATATTCGATGAATATATATAATTCAAATGTATCCCATATTATAATTTTTTATTCACCTACATATCTCAATCATCACCCCAATGTATATCTATTGTCTATCATTATCAATGTTCTTCCCATCTACATTTCAATATCAAACCATTTTCCAAATCATTGTATCCTTCTTGAATCATTATGTTATTATTATGTTTGATATCAAATATTAAATTTGTTATTGGGTAAATTTCATTAAATGTTTTTTCATCGATATTTAATTATATAAATTTTAACCATCATGATTATTATATTCCAATGTTTTCTATTGTTGAGGAAACTATTATGGTAAATATCATAATTCTTAGGATAACGAACTTGTCTAATATTCTCCAATGACGTGGGGTTTACTATTATGTTTTCTATATATAATGGAATTATTGGTTATAATGTTGTATAATATTTTTTGATGTATGGTACATAGTATTATATATAATACTCTATATATGAAGAACTATATGAATTTTATTTGAAATCATATTCCATTCATGGAATTTCATTCTAGTTACACCCTAAAAAATGTATTTTTTTCCAAAATCATAAAAAATATCTATTTCTATAAAAACAAAGAGAATATTTATTAGGGGAACATTTGAGAAGGCATGGTGTATGTGTCTTTGACACATAGGTTTTCCATTCACAAATTTATTCCCCAATTAGGAAACATGGAATTTCTCATCCTATTATGGTGTGGATTCAATGTTTATGATACATTAACCATATTGAGTGTTATAAGTAGAAATTATATCATGTTTTAAAACCAAATTAAAATTTTACAATCTAATAATTCTTCAAATATCATGTTTTGATAGTTATGGTGTTGAATCATAATATTAATATTCAACACTATATTCATTATGTATCTTATTTCCTATATCTATATGATACCTATGATATTTAATTATTTTTTTCAATTTTTTATCTACTTATACACTTTTTTTCATCATTGGTTGGCTTCCATTATCTTCTAAAACCATTTCAGGTTCTATCCATTGATAATTCATCACCAATCATTGGTTTCTTTTTTCTTATTGGGAATATCCATATGTCAATCATTAATCATCCATTTGTACTCAATTTTTCAATTTTAATATGAAATGTTTTAAAAATAATGAGTCAAAATGTAATATTTTATCATCCTATAATCAAGAAACACATTTTAGGAATCAAATAAATGATTTTATATCTATAATGATAGTCTGTTTAAAATGGAGAATATGTAGAATTTTTTGATCAGATGACCATAATGAGATAATGATATAATTATATTGTTTATGTGGAATCTATCAATTAATAATGGCCCACGAAAGATAATATTTATTTCAATATTAAGGTTTAAACATAGAAACATTGGGGAAAATAATATATAATATTTTATGGGATGTGTGGTCTTTATTGTGTCCTCAATACATAGAATCTCAATATTTATGTATCGTGCCGATAATGATGAGTCCCAGTCTTGAATCAAATTTAATACAACTCTAACGCTATTTTCCCGTAGTTTTACTTGATCATGGATATTTTCTCTTAACCGATTGATGTTTCCTACTTTATAAAAAACCCAGAATCTTCCCAAACCACATGAAGAATAAAAAATTTTGATTATTGGAGTTTAATGGATTATCCTTAATTTATAATGGAAAATAAGAGGGTCTCTACTTATTTTATAGTACCTTTCATATATGGGTAACATATTTACAATTATTTTGATTTTATTTTATATTTTAGTGGAAAATTTTGTTTTCCTGTGTATATGTTTTTAATGTTTTCATGAAATATATTATTTTTTATGATTATTTTGGAAAAAATATTTTTGAGTGTTTTTTCACATAATCATGAATGTGTATATAAAAAATAAACAACAACTATGTTAGGATGTTATGATCCCTATCAAAATTTATGTCTATATTCCTATGCCCCATAATATTATGGTGACTTTATTTTGATATACTCAATTGTTTCTTCTTATCTCAAGTGATTAGCCTTTAGTCTATGCACTTTTTTTACCATCAATTTCTCTACTTATATTTGGCCAAATGATTTATTCTTATTGAAAATTATCAATGTTCTTTTAACTGATGTGTTCTTAGATATCTGGTTAGTTCTAATCAATCGTTTATATTATATCATTGTATCATTTCTAGAGCTTAAATTTTGAGCAATTTTTTTATCCTTTGTCCTAGTCTTAATTTACTACACCCGTCCAATGCCTCCAAAATCTTATCTATAATTTTATTTATAGTGTTTTTCTTACTATCACTTTCCTCACCTTGATAAAAAAATTTATTGTCCTATAAAATTAATATTTACTATGTATTCTCCCCCATCTTCTCCTGTCATTGTACTCTTGAATTAAATGTTAAACATAATATATTTTTTACCTTAAGTATTTAATATATTTCGTGTCATTTATTACATCACTTGTCTTCTAAGATCATCCTCATGTGATTTTTCTGCCATGTATTTCACAATTTTATTATTTCTTTTCTTCGATAAATTTACTCAAATTATTACTTTATTTTTACTTATATGCCTTTAATATAAAATCTTTGTTCTCCAATCCAACATCTTGCATCCCCCATCAAAATACTCTATATTCCATGGTATAAATCATATATATTAACTACCATTGATGGAATTGTAAATTAATTATCATTTCTCTAGTCTATTGTATTCAATAATTAGTTTTCATTGTCTCATGATACTTGTCTTATATCATTGATATCTCATATCTCGTGTCTCATCTCATAACTCTCATTTTTACATTATCATATCTAGTGATTCCTCTTAGATTTTTATATTTGGTTTTCATTCTATGGTCTCTTATGTCATATATTTAATATACATTTAATTTTCCTTATTCTCTATTTAATATAGTTAATCTTCATTTTTTGATCTTTAATGAGGTTATTCATTGTTGGATATCTCATCCAATTTTTTTATCTCTAATATATTGTCAACTACAATCCTTATACTTTTGTGTTTCTCTTTTTGTTTTTAGTATTCCCCAGTATCTGGTACATAGTGTATGAATTTAATATGACATTTTATCCACGTATTGTCGGAATTTTCTATTTTGGTAATTGTATACAATTTATTTATTTAGTCTTTAACATTAATTATTATCATCGGTTTATGGTATTTATCTACAATAATCAGTCTCTATTATTATTGAGTTTTGATACTTCATCATTATCTACAATTTTTTATATCTAGTGCTTGGTTTTAATAATATAATTAGTTATTTCATATATATTTTATTTTCGATTTAAACTCTTACATTTATATCATTATCTCTAGTTGTCAACTCCTATAACTATCATTTATCTCTTGCTTCTTTTTTATTTTCTATATCAGTTTCTTTTGACTTTTATCATTGATTACCATATTTATCTTCATTTATCAACTTCTGTATCTATCTTCAATATTTTTTCCTCATCATAGTATTAATATATTGTTATGGAATTTCATATTATGTATATAATCATTTCATATATTCTATTCTTTCATCAGTCCTCATCTCTCTTTACTATATTCCTTAGTCACTATGTTATGGAATCATCCTCTTGTACAATATTTTTTTTACTCTGATATATGTTATAAATTCATTTCATGTATCTTCAGTAACAATATCCTGTATTGGATCATTTATTATCATATTTATATCAATTCTTTGACTCTTTTCCCTATGGTTGATATCTCATCTCATACTCTGATCCTTTCCATGAACATTGAATTTCATCATAGTAATCATATATATCAAAGGCCACATGTTAAATGTGAATGATCTATGTATCCATTCTCATTATTCCCTACATATTGTATAAGATCTTACATCTTAGTATTTAGTCTCTATGATATCAATTATTTTCACTTTTCTCAAATAATCAACAAATTCATTATTTTTCCAATTATATTATTATTTATCATTGATTTTTTTCAATGTTTTCACTTTTTATTGGTATCCAATTTCATTCATTTATCCCTGGGTTCTTTCACCCTCACTGGTCCATTTTCAATAGCTATCATATAAAATCATTTTAGTTAGTCATGGGTTTTTATCCCTTTTATTCATATTAGTTAATTATTACTTAGGATCACATTTTTCTCAAATCCTTGAAATTTAATCTCCATTATTCTATCATAAATATAATAATTCAATCTTTGATCATTTATTTCAATCATTATATCTTATTTATCCACTTCTCTCATTGAATTTCATCTTTAACATTAATTTATATATATTCTTATATCTTTTTTCATTGTAAATTTACATATTTATTATTGGGACTTTTGTTTGTGATATCAATATTGATTCTTCATTATCTCTCATTATATAATTAATATTTGATCTTGTATCTCTAATTTGTGTCTATGATCATAGCCTCTAATATCCAACCAGTATTTCAGTATCTATCCTTATTTGAGTTTTCTAATTATCTATCCTTAACTCAATCATTGACATTAATCATTGGTCTTCCAAATTCGTCATTATTTTTCATTTTTTCACTATCTCTATCTCTAGTCTACATGCCTAAAATTTAGTATTTAAATTTATACCCATCTATATATTCATCTCTATGTTTTATTTATATCTCTAATCATCATTATAGTGGTTTCCATTAGTATCTACCTTTATTTACTATAATAACCTCTTTCTATAATAATTGATCATTATCATTATATAACTTTTTCATAATTAAATTATTTTTTTATAATTTTCATTAATCACTCATTTCATGTTAATTTCATCATCGCTTACATTTTCTCACATTTTAAATCATCAATATTTTAGCATCGGGATTTTGGATAGTGATATTTTGTATTTTTTCCCATCAATAGACTTTAGATCCCTTTCTCATTTCTAATATTCTATCTACGATATTGATATCATTGATTAATATTCATATTGTTTTGTTTTTATCAGTGTTATTTAATCAGTAAAAGTGTATCCATTTTACTATATATAAAGGAATCATTTTTGATACTAATACAATTTCTTCTTTTCTTCCATTTTATTGATGCATATAAGATATCCGTTTCTAGTAATGAATTTTAGGAATTCAATAATAATTCTAGAAATGTTATCAATTTCTATCTTCAATAGCAGTTTTTAAATCCAAAAAATCTATATTTAACACTTTCAAGTGTCTTTGATTTCAATAACAACTTCTAGAATTTGACAACCAGTCACTGCTCTCAAGTATTATATTCATCAATTTTCTAGGATAGGTTGTATGGTTACTATACTACTATCATTATTAGGTAATAAATTCTTCAATATATGTTATTATTATAGGATTATTATATTATATTACGATTAATTGTTGTAATGATTCCAAGAAACACAATGTTAAAAATTCCATAATCCTTTTTGGATAATGTATTAATGTAGCAAGATTTTGAAACTTTACAGACATTCTATTTTGTTATGAAAAATCATATTGGAAACTTAATTCAAAATATCTGTTTTATTTTAAGGTTGATCCAATATTCCATGAAGGTATATAATTTCCATCATTCTCATTTTTTCACATTATGTATTGAACCTCTCCCCGTATATTCATCTATGATTTATATCTATAGTCTATATTTTTTATCATGATTTTTTTCACTAGTTTAAAATAAAATAAATTTATCTATATTATTACGAATCTCCAATATTCTGGTTCTTATTTATTTTAAAATAACATTTTTTTCTAGACATCGGTTGTGGAAATATACTCATTGTTCTTAAATGTTCTGTTTTTGGTCCATGGCCTTCATCTATATTCATGTATCTGTTGTCTATAATCAATAATCCAATATTATTCTATACTTAATTATGTAGTACCAAATATCATATATTTATATACATCTTATCAACTCTAATCAATTATTTTCGTAATTTTCTCACTATGATTTTCCCTCTATTATCTATCTTCAGTTTTAACCTTGATCTTCAACCACCATCCCTTGTTATCACCTATAATTCCTTACATTCACAAATTGGGATAATATCTAACATTGACCAACACCAAAACTTCATCATTTTTCATCGATATATACATTATTAAATATAATTGATATTACATTTTTCATGATTTTGAGTCAAATTTCAAAATTATCTGATTTTATATTGTCTGCATCCTTTTGATAAATTAGTGATATGATCATATTACTTTTTCAATTATTAATTCAGAATAGTGAAATAAAATGATTTTTTGACTATATGTGTAAGAACCCAGATCTTCTTTTCTGGTACGTTTTTCCTTTTTCTAAAGTTTTTGAGAAAAATGATCTTTTTGGAAATTTTTGAAGTACATGCCGTGTACTTTATGAGTACACGCCGTGTACTTCCTTTTTTGCTCAAAGCCGTGTGATGGCCGTGTTCGGGCCACACACAAAGTGTGTAAGGGTGTGGTGGAGTCCGGTTAATTCGGAGTACGGAAAACTGAAGTATACGTCGTGTACTCAAGAAGTACACGTCGTGTACTTTCCTTTTCTTTCATTAAATGGACTAGGGTCATGCCTAACCCCCGAATTCATCTTCTTCTCAAGATTCTGTCTGTCCGAGAGTGACTGTACAGCCAGATCTTCGATGAACTCCCACCTCGCCGTCCGTTATCTGATTCGTGCATGGTCAGTTGCGTTGGAATCGCAGCGGTGAGTTCTTCCTTCTTCTTGATTCTTGTTTCTTGATTCCTCCTTGTTTCCAAGTTATCTTTGGATGAACGTTTTGTGCGTTTTCTCATATCTCTGTCGTTCTAAGGGGAATCTATCTTCGAGGTTCATGTATATAGATCTCCTTGGATCGAGGTAAGTGGTGTGTGCCTTTCCATAGAAAGTTGATGAATATTATGCACAAATTCCACTAATACCATTGAACGGGGTATTGCGTGTTTCTTGTTTTTCCCCTGCTGTTTGCCTACTTTGCTTGATTAATTTAGTAGAGGTTATTGCTTGTGAGTAGAGTAATTTATTTTTGTGCTCAGGTTGCCTTCCCATGCTTGTTTTTCCTATTGGGTGTTTTTCCAGTTGCCATACCTTGTTGTAGGATAGTGGAACTGTCTCCTTGATATTCTGTTGAGCCTTAGTTGATATCCAAGTAGTTCCTGAGGTTTACTTGGATGATGTACACACACTGAGCATGTTTTACTTTTCCACACAAGACTATGAGAGTTTAGTGTAGTAGACCATAGGGAGAATCGATGTAAGAGATTCTCCAGAGTGACTTTTAATACGATGCGAGACCACATGGGAAATTGAAAATGAGTGCTTCCTCAGAGATTCTATAGTTCCTCGATGTGGGCCATAGGGGGAATGAGACGTTGAGTACTTTCTCAGAGATCCTTTAGTACGATATGAGACTATAGGGGGAATTGACGGTGAGTGCTTCCCCAGAGAGTCTACTTTTTAGCTAATCCAGAAGGGTGAGACTGTGTGTGCCTCCAAGAGGGTTTCTAGTGCTTTGTAGGCTAAACCATAGGGGTTAGGCTGTGAGAGCTACCCAGAGGGTTACCTGTTTACTTTTTTTACTGGTTGTTTACTTGAGTACCTTATATGTTAGAATTGTGGATAGTAGATGTTGTGTGCTTTTCTGTTTACTACTTCTTGTTTAATTACTTCCATGTATTCATTGACTGTTAGGCACAAATCTTTGGGTGATTTCCTACTGGGATTGTATCTCACACCCTGTTTGGGCCATGATTTTGGGCCCAAGAAGACAATGTTGCGGTAGTTATAGATAAGGGAAAGCGCCCTTCTACTTCGGGTTCTTGATTGCACTAGAGCTTGAGAGCATGGGACCGAGTCGTGGCTCGCGATGGTGTGGAGTCTACTTTGATTTTATTTTTCACTTGGTTTCAGTTGTATTTCAGCACATTTTTTTGTTTTCTATTTTCCTTAGATACATGTACTTGTTGCATCATCATCATCATTACTATATGTATTAATTGCTTCAGATGTTGGTTTCAGTTGTTAGGTATGTTGTTACTGCTTCCTCTTTTGATTTTTGTCTTCCTTACCTTGTATACCTTACAAAATGAGGGCATGGTTTCCCCACCAACTCACCAAGGACCTCTCTACTAGTTGGAAGCCCCTGGAGTTTGGAGAAATGCGCTTGAGGTCATTTGGCGCACTGGGTACGGGGCACCAGTAGAGGGGCTCCGGATTTGGGTCGTTACAAAGTGGTATCAGAGGAGTTCTTTTCTCTTAATTTACTGTTTGAAAACCATATCTAGGGATAGGATGGATTCAGTACTTGGTATTAAGCTATTCTCAGGATTAGCTAACCCGTGTATAGGGAAAATCCATACTACCACGTTAATTGCAGTTTGCTGGTTTTGAGATTTTATAGTTGATCTGATTTCACCTAGAGTGATTCGCATGACTTGTGCTATTATTGTTTGGATATTCCGGTTCTATTTTTGTTGCAACCCGATAAGATGAGGGTATTACATCTCATGCATCATATAGACACTTGTAGAAATCACATGCCATGCATTCATCCCATGCCATCTAGGGTACATTAGCGGTTGCATGTTGTTGTGATAGAATCTATGTAGATTATGCATGTTGTTGTGATAGATTCTTGATATATTCTCTACTATCATGTTAGAAAACTGGTTGTTTGGCTCTTTGCTTAAAAATTAACGTGAAATTTTGGTTCGTGAGGTGTTATAGGCCCTCACGGATCGGAATTTGACACTTCTTTCCCCTGTTTTTAGTATTTCTGGGAATCCTGTGCAGTTTCTGAGCTACTGCCCAGAAAAACCCAGAATACACGGTGTGTACTTTTTGGAGACACACCATGTAGTTTTAAGGTCATTTCATTGACCGTGTGGGCAGAACAGGGTGTCGTGAAAGTAACTTCGGGAACACGCCGTGTATGGTAGGTACACGCCGTGTACTCGGCCGTGTCACTAACAACACGGGTCAGGGAAGCTCGGGTAGAACACACCGTGTCCAGAGGGAACATGTCGTGTAGTCCTGTCCAGGTACCTGGCCGTGTCACGAACAACACGGGCCGGCTTTACCTTCCTTTCCACACACCATGTTTGTTCAGAACACACCGTGTAGTCGTTTCCAAGTACCCGACCGTGTCACGAACAACACGGGACGATGTCACCTTCTCCTATACATGACATGTTTGTTTTGGAGCACGCTGTGTAAGGATCAGCCATGTAGATGGCCGTGTGCTTAACAACACAGGCCGCCAAAGCCTTTTTTAGTACACGCCGTGTTTTTTCGAACACGTCGTGTAGTCTCGGGTTAAGTTCGATCGTGTGGGTTAGCCGTGTAAAGAGACTCGGGCAGGGGACTAGTTTTCTTGTACATGCCATGTATTGGGGTCAACACACCATGTAGTTTGAGGGTTACATGACTTTTAGGGAAGGACTACACACCCAATTCAGTGGCTTGAGAAGAAACGTCGTGTAGTTTTTATACACGTCGTGTAGTTGTGTTTTGCAATCTTTTGTGTTTTTCTTCCCCTGTTCCCGTTTTGTACTCTTTTGTTCTATGTCCTTGTTTTATGATCTAAGGTGTACTCTCACACTCGACACGACCATGCCACACATCTTGAGATCTTTCTGAGTACACTGAGAGAGCATCGGCTCTATGCAAAACTCTCAAAGTGCCACTTCTGGATGGATCTGATTCACTTCTTGGGTCACGTCATCTCAGAGACAGGAGTGTTAGTGGACCAAGAGAATGTGAGAGTTGTAGTTTACTCGGAGCATCCAAAGAATGTCTTTGAGGTACGGAACATCCTAGGGCCGGCTGGATACTACCGATGCTTCATTTGGGACTTTTCTCGTCTAGAAGCACCTTTGACAGGTCTAACCAAGAAGGGGGTGAAGTTCGTATGGTCAGATTCTTGTGAGATAGCCTTTCAGGAGCTAAAAGGGAGGTTGACGTCAGCACCGAAATTAGTCTTTATAGAGCTAAGCAAGAACTATAAAGTCTTCTGTGATGCTTCAGGTATCGGGCTAGGAGATGTGCTTATGCAGGGAGATGGAGTCATTGTGTGCGGGTCTCGGCAGTTGAGGCCACATGAGAGGAACTACCCTACGCATGATCTGGAGTTGGAAACTGTTGTTCATGCCTTGCGCTGCTGGAGATACTATCTTCTGGGAGAGAACTTTGTGGTCTTTACTGACCACAAGTGTCTCAAGTATATATTCACTCAGTGTTATCGGAATCTGAGTCAGCGTAGGTTGGTCGAGTATCTTTAGTCTTTTGACTTCGAGCTTGCCTATACGCTGGGAAAAGGGAAACGCCGTGGCAGATGCGTTGAGCAAGAGAACTCATATTCAGGAATTTCAGGAGGCCATTAGTGAGTGGCAGCTGATGGATCTGTTCTCTGAGATGCATTTGGAGGTGCACGACAGACGGGGATAGACTTTTCTCTCTTCTGTAGTTGTTACCTCCACGCTACTTGATCTGGTACGGATGAGACGGCTATCAGAATCGGAAGGCTTAGTCCTGCGGGAGAGTGTGTCAGGAGAGGACCCTCTTCTTGGATGGATGGTGGGAGAGGATGAGATCTTGTATTTCCAAGGACGCGTATGGGTTCCGGTAGACATATGCAAGGAGCTGATACAGGATTTCCATTCCTCTGTTTTGGCAGTTCATCCTGGCATCACCAAGATGTATCGAGACCTTCATCGCCAATACTGGTGGCTAGGTATAAAGAGGTACGTTGCTGGTTTTGTCATTAGATTTTCTACTTGTCAATAGTTGAAAGCAGAGCATCACCGACCAACAGGGCTTTTACATCAGTTACCCACTCCAGAGTGGAAGTGGAACGATGTTGCGATGGACTTCGTGACCAGGTTTCCAAGATCTCCTTGGGGAAACGATGTTGTTTGGGTTGTCGTCGACAGGCTCACAAAGGTTACTCACTTCTTTCTGATCAAGGAGAACATCAGTGTCAATGATCTAGGATGACTTTACATCAGAGAGAACGTTCGTATGCATGGATTTCCACGCTCTTTTTTAGGCAGATATGCACGCTTTACCTCTCGGTTATGGCAGGGACTTTATAAGGCCTTGGGTTCACAGGTACTTTTAAGTACGGCATACCATCCCCAGACTAATGGCCAGTCCAAGCGCACGTTCCTGGTGCTTGAGGATATGCTCGAATCTTACATTCTAAACTTTGGTGGTTCGTGGGAGAAGCATATTCCTCTGGTGGAGTTCACCTACAACAATTGTTTCCAGGCGACCATTCAGATGGCACCATACGATGCTCTATACGATAGGCTATGCTGATCACCCTTATGCTAGATGGAGGCAGGAGAGGAAGCTTTACTGGGACCTTGTCTTGTTCAGGAGACTTCAGAGCTGATAGAGCTGATTCAGAAGAGGATGGCTACAGCGCAGTCTCGACTGAAGTCTTATGCTGATCAACGGAGACGACCTCTAGAGTTTGAGGTCAGTGATCAGTTTTTCCTGTGTGTCTCACCGAGGTTGGGACACAAGAGGATTTAGAGATAGGGTAATCTTTCACCATGGTACGTCGGGCCGTTTGAGTTTTTGGAGAGAGTGGGGTCGGTCGCCTATCGGTTGCAGCTACCTCAAGGGTATCCAGCCATGCTCGACATCCTCCATGTCTCTCAGCTCCGACATTACTTTTCAGACCTATCTAATTTCTTTCAGCCAGAAGAAGTTGAGCATGAATCAGATGCATCATTCAAGGAGAATCCTATCCGGATTGTCGATAGTAGTACGAAGTTCCTCCGCGGGCGGTCTGTTCCTTTGGTACGAGTGCTATGGAAGCACAAGAGAGTACAGGACAAGACCTGGGAGAGGGAGAACAATGTACGATTGCAGTGGCTGGAGCTGTTCGGGGTTTCTCTTTCTCTGCCTCGTTCGGGAAATTCGGGGACGAATTTCATTAAGGGGGGAAGTTTGTAGGAACCCGTATCTTCTTTTTAGGTATGTTTTTCCTTTTTCTGAATTTTTTGAGAAAAATGATCTTTCTGGAAATTTTTGAAGTACACGTCGTGTACTTTCTGAGTACATGCCGTGTACTTCCTTTTTCGCTTGAAGCCGTGTGCGGGCCGTGTCCAGGCCACACACATGGTGTGTAAGGGTGAGGTGGAGGCCGATTAATTCGGAGTACAGAAAATTGAAGTACACGTCGTGTACTCAAGAAGAACATGTCCTGTACTTTATTTTTTTTCATTAAACAGACCGGGGTTGTGCATAACCCCTGAATTCATCTCCTTCTCAAGATTTTGTCCATCCAAGAGCGACTGTACAGTCGAATCTTCGACAAACTCCCACCTCGTCATCCGTTCTCCGATTCGAGCACGGTCAATTGCATTGGAATCACAGCGGTGAGTTCTTCCTTCCTCATGAATGTTGGTTCTTGATTCATCCTCATTTCCATGTTATCATGGGAAGAACTTTTTTTTTCGTTTTCTCAGATCTTCGTCGTTCTAAGTGGAATCTGTCATCGAGGTTAACGTATATCGATCTCCTAGGATCGAGGTAGATTGTTTGTGCCTTTCCGTAGAAAGTTGATGAATATTATGTGAAAATTCCACTAATACCCTTGAACAGGGTATTGCGTGTTTCCTGTTTTTCCCCTGCTGTTTTCCTACTTTGCTTGATTGCTTTAGTAGAGGTTATTTCTTGTGAGTAGAGTAATTTATTTTTGTTTTCATGTTTCCTTTCCATGCTTGTGTTTCCTGTTGGGAATTTTTCTAGTTGTCATACCTTGTTGTAGGATAGTGGAACTGTCTCCTTGATATGTTGTTTAGCCTTAGTTGATATGCAAGTAGTTCTTGAGGTTTACTCGGATGATACACGCGCACTGAGCATGTTTTAATTTTCCACACAGGACTGTGAGAGCCTAGTGTAGTGGACCATAGGGAGAATCGATGTAAGGGCTTCTCCAGAGTGTCTTTTAATACGATGTGAGACCACAGGGGGAATTGACGATGAGTGCTTCCTCAGAGAGTCTGTAGTTCCTCGGCGCGGGCCACAGGGGGAATGAGACGTTGAGTGCTTCCCCAGAGAGCCTTTAGTACGATACGAGACTATAGGGGGAATTGACAGTGAGTGCTTCCCCAGAGAGTCTACTTTTTAGCTGATCCAGAGGGGTGAGACTGTGTGTTCCTCCTAGAGGGTTGCTAGTGCTTTGTAGGTTGAACCATAGGGGTTAGGCTGTGAGATCTACCCAGAGGGTTACCTGTTTACTTTTGTTACTGGTTGTTTACTTGAGTACCTTATATGTTAGAATTGTGGATTGTAGCTGTTGTGTGATTTTCTGTTTACTGATTCTTGTTTATTTACTACCATGTATTCATTGACTATTAGGAACTAATCTTTGGGTGATTTCCTACTGGGATTGTATCTCACACCCTATTTGGGTCATGCTTCTAGGACAAAGCAGACTATGTTGCTGCAGGTATAGATAAGGGATAGCGCCATTCTACTTTAGGTTCTTGATTGCAATGGAGCTGGAGAGCATGGGACCGAGCCCTGGCTCGTGATTCAGAGGAGTCTACTTTGTTTTTCTTTTTCACTTGGTTTCAGTTGTATTTCATCACGTTGTTGTGTTTGCTGTTTTCCTTAGAAACTTGTACCTACTACATCATCATCATCATTAATATATGTATTCATTGCTTCTGTTGTTGGTTTCAGTTGTTATGTATGTTGTTACTACATCTGTTTTTTATTGTTGTCTTGCTTACCTTGTATACCTTACCAAATGATGGCATCGTTTTCCCACCAACTCACCAAGGGCCTCGCTGCTAGTCAGCAGCCTCTGGCATTTGGGAAAATGCGCTTGAGGTCATGTGGTGCACCGGGTACGGGGCACCAGTGTAGGGGCTCTGGACTTGGGTCGTTACAAGATGATCTCATCATGGTATATTTTACTATTTTTATATAGGATTTTTCTATCATGTTCAAGTATCCTGAAAAAAAAAGTTTTTTATTGGTTGAATGTTTGAAACATTAATTTAAATCATATACAATATTTTTCTTCCAAAATTGATACTCCCCCAGTACCCTTAATCAATGATTCTATATGATTTTTTGAAGATAATGGCACAAATCCATGATTAAAATTTTAAATTTCTCATGCTCACTAGATCATCGGTCACACTCAATCACAATACCAGACTCTAAATTGAACAATATTTTCAACTAATAATTGAACTAGAATTCTGACAAACCAATGAAGTATGGACACTTTCTTATTAATATATGATAAATGAAAATCTTTAATTACAAAATAACGATTATAAGACCCTGCCTGATGTTCAAATTTAGTTATCTTGAAAACCTTTATTAGATTCTCTTCGATTTTTTTGACATTCACATATAATTTTTGCAATTTATAGTCAATTGTTTGGTATTTTTTAATTTATTACTTGTATGAAATATAATTTTATAAAATATTATAGATTTATTTTCTCTTACATGTTGATTTGGTATAAAAAAATACATAACACCTAAATTAGGTTGTTCTTATCAAAATAATTGTCTACAACTAACAAAACCACCACCACAATAAGATAGAATCTTATTTTTCTTCAACTAATGATGATTTCTTATATCACTAATTATTAAGGTTGTCATGTATAGTAATTATTTTATGTTATCAATTTATCTCATTACATTTATTATTAAATTCTATGATAATTGATCAATATTTCAATCTTTCAACATATTTTTTACAATATCAACATTATTTAATTTTCAATCATTAATTTTGTTGAATAATGTACTCTCTTTGGTAAAATATTCTCTCATTAATTATTAATTATTAATTATTTGGTAACCATATCGACATCCCATTCCCATAAAATATATCTAGTATCCAATCTATACTTTTTTAATCATATCATGTTTACCATCAGTTTTATCACATTGGTCCAAGATTTTTGATCGTAGATATTAAACCTAAATTCTCTTTTTTCCAATTAATATTATTCTAATTTTAATACCATTCCTTTAAAATTCATCCACATATATTTTTTCTCTAATATATTTTATAGAATTATTTTGTGTTATCTATCCTTCAATTCCTTCTTTGATTGACATTGTGTGTTTATTATCAAATTTATTTCATTGATTTATCATCTCTTTTCTACCTCTACTTAACTCATTATTTTTCAAGATTTATAGTAATATATAATAAGTATAACTTCCATATTCTCCCATCTATCATTATTCACCACCAATCCCCATCACATCAACCTCAATTTTAAACCTTATATATTTTTTCTCTAATTTATTTATCTTCTTTCATTAATATTATTTTTTAGTCTTTAAAATATTATATTCATTATTTAGAATCTCAATATTTAATTTTTATTCTCATATCATAAACCACTCATCTACCATCATTCATCTCTCATATAATATCTATTTTCCCCTCCTTTCACTCCCTTATACCTTATTCGGAGTCTACTTTCATTCATATCTCTTTTTCATTGTCTCACTTCTCATATGCTCTATCCAATTTTTTATATATTTAATTTTATACTTAATTATTTTGATTTTTTTCAATATTTGGTCTCTTTTATCATATCATCAATATCCAATTAATTTTGGATATATCATCCCATTTTACTACTATATATATTAATCTCCACTATGATATTAGATATTTAATATTTTTTAATGTTTTTTCTAGTCATTTCTATATTTAATTATCAGTATGTCTTATCATTTTATTTTTCTCTAGTGAAAATTCTCTACTCCAATCAAATTCTCTCATTTTCATCATTTCTCCTCTTTTTCAATATTTGTAATAAGTATATTTTCTTTGTCACTAATCATAATTCTATATTCTTCTATATTTAGACTTTTTCATCATGTTTAATATTCATTATCTAGTATATTGTCTTAAAACACTGATCAATGATATCAATGAATTTTTATTTTATAACTATTCTGTCACTCTAGTATCTAAATTTAATTTCCACTTTTATCTCAGGTTTTTAGTATTTTTTATATATTTGATCTTTATTCCATATCAATAATATTTTTCTTCAACATTCATTCTCTATTAAATTTTTCATATATATTTTTTCTTTTCAGTATTATCTTAGTGAATGTTTTCTCAAATATACCTTTTTTTCTCTGGTCAAAATCTAATATATATCATTAGTTTCGGCCCTTAATCTCCAACTATTGTCTTAATTTTTTAGTACCTAATCTATGTACATTAACCATTTAACTTATGTATTCCATTATTTTAGATCCCTATAACCAGCTGTTGATGTATGACATTCATATTAATATATAGTCTTTGACTCAAATATTTAGGTTAAATTATTTATTTATATGTGTGGTAATTTTATTTGAAATTAATTCTAATCTATAAGTTATATATATATATATATATCCATGGTCCCAAGATTCATATCTACATTATATATCAATATTCCTCTTCATCTATATTAATAATAGTCGGTCACTGGTGTCATACTTTTGATGTCTAGTATGATATCAAATTTTCAAAATTTTATTTCCAATATACATATCCATAATTGATTTTCTTTTTTATATTTGGAATCTGTTCATGTTTTCATCTTCTATGTATGTGTTCATCTATAGTTTTCAATCATTAGTCTCTATATTTATCTCTAATTTCCATCTATTTTATCTAAATCTCTTCTTTGTCTTTGATATATGGTCATTATCTCTATATTTTTTAATCATCATCTATCATATCTTTTTATTTGTTGTCTCAATCACTATTATTCAATATTTATATTTTTGTGTTTATACAAAAATATTCAATATTGAGTCAATTTTATTCTATATTAAATTTACACATTTTTTCTTCAATCATCCATATTTTTTATTTTATCAATTTTTGGGACTCTTTTCTATATCATTGGTATTTGTAATTCATCTTTATCTCTAATATAAAATATATTTTCTTGCCTCCTATTAAATTTTAGGTGATGAGTGTTATTTTGATGGTATACGCCTTTATTCTCTATTATGTATCCTTACATCTCCCATCTTGTGTATTTTATATAATATAATTTATCTTTGCATTTGTTCTCCAATAATTCACACATATAAGGTTTCTATATTTTTTTTATATTTTCGTGATGATAGAAAATAATTTCAATAATTTAAAATTACCTCTTGTCCATTGATTCCATGTTTATCCTAAATTTAGGTATCCAACTCCTTCACAAATATATGCATCCAATAATCATTCTTTATTTATCTACCCATATAAATATTCATATATATATATATATTATCTCTATATCAAACCATCGAACTCTTCATCTACTTTTTGTAATATATACATTACCTACTTCAATGAATATAAATAATATTTTTCCTCATTATATCTGTCTAGTTTTCATCTTAAATTTCTATCAATATCTTTGTATTTATTAATTAATATTTACTTCAGTGTCGAACATTTTCTCAACATTCATATTATTGAAATTAATTAATCAAAATGTGGGTTCGATGTCTTTACTATTATTTTACATTCCTTTCACTATCAATGCATCCTCTTTTTGTCTCAAATATTTTGTTGTGTTATTGGTTCTTTGTTAATCAGTCATCCTTTTAACCAATTTTTATCATAATCGCCATATCTCTCTTCCTTCATACATTATATCCATCTTACAAGTCCAATTATATACCCCAGTTCTGGGTATCTAGTATTCTGTCAATGGAAAACAGTCTATATCAAATTTCCCTATTAAAATATTATATTTAGATCTATAATATCTATTATCAACTCTATATATGTCCTCTATTTTAGTTTCTATTGAAAATAAATCACTCATTAGTCTCTACATCCAAATATTTGATTAATTCGTATTCTTTGATCCATTATTAATTGTTTTTTGTAATAATCAAGAATGGAAAACATAGGGTCATATATGTTAGATGTGAGACATTATAGTGAATCCCCATATGAGAATATTATAAATTTTTTATGTTAATTCATATTTCCATTCAAATATATAATTTCTATCTATCTCATTATAAAAGATTGAATTCATATCTTTCTCTCTATAATAATCCACAATCTCTAGCTTTATTTTTAACTTTATATATTGGTTTATATATCCTATTAGATATAAAATAACATTATATATATTGGTATTCATCTCCAATATCTATATTCATATAAGATTTTATATCACATCATTGGTCCTAGAATTAGGTAGTAAGTCCCTTCTCATTGTTAATCGATATTCAAATTTTAGACAATGTTCTACATTCCCAATAACTAGTATATTGATTCTAATCACTATTTAAAACATCTTATCTTTGTCTTTATTTTCCATCTCATATCATATCTACTTATGATTCCTTCCACCTCTAATATTTTCTATTAATATTATTTAGAATCTCTTCTCCAAATTATGTAGTACTATTTTTTTGAGAAAACTGAGACATGAATTGGTCACCCAATTCATGTACACAAAATTTATTAAAAATAAAAACCTTATATACAAACTCGAGGTGTGAAAATCTCACACCATCATTGAATTGAAATAAATACAAACATCATAGAAATAACATAGATGAAAACAAACCTGCCTAAAAAAACATCCCACAGCCTGGGAGAAACCCAACTTCTACAGCCAATGGGAGACAAAATGGAATGAGAAGGTCATTTGAATCCAAATGAAATATTTGAGATCAGCCACCCAAAGTGGTACTATAACATGACCAGATATTCTCAATGAAACAAGAACCACTTTAGAAAATGTGTTGTTTCTATAAAATCCACCAACATAAGAATGTACTGATACTGATAGAACATAAACAAGCTAGAGGAGAAAACCAGGATGAGGTTGTAGACAAACCGGACCAGGCTCATTAAAGGAAGAAAAAAATATTGTAATCCAAACTGAATGTTGAGGCCTCATGAGATAATTACATCACCCAAATACAAAATCAACCTCAAACATAACATTATACGTTTTAAAATAGAGAAAGGGCACCCATTTCGAGTAGGTGAGTCACCATGTGATGAACACTAAACAAATGCATGAAGCTTAATACCAAAAAGAAACAGCAGAGTCTAAAAAATGAAAAAATCTCCAATCAACAGTCGAGTCAGGGGGAAACAAGATGATTTCCATGGAATCTCATTGATATTGAAATTTGGATTTTTCTTAATCCCCTCTAAAACCATGATAAAAATTCTCTTTCATAGGTCAAGATATGTATCAGCTGTCATGTCACCATTTTTGTACTATCGAAAAGTTGTTGTGTCATTTACTTCCATCCAAGAATCGAGGTCTTTTGAAAATTATAATTTTTCTTGCATCAAAGAATCCAACTCTTTTCCACAATCATTGAGTACCATCGGTGAATGTATTCTCTAATACCTTATATATATTCATGGGGTTTGCAAACCCATTTGATTACCCCCATTTGTCATGATGGTCCTTTTATTTTATCACTATCATTGGACTCTAATTTTATAGTTATAAGAATCAGAAGATAGCTGTAACATCCCAGGTAAATGAAGAATAAAAGATTTTCATATTTATTAGTATTTTTGAATTAAATATTAATTTTACTTTAAAGGTGTTTCTATGTTTGATAGCGTACCCGATACGAAACAACAGGTTTCTTTGAAATCTTATGTTGCACACAAATAATATATTATTATTATTTTAAATGGCAGTTAACTCCTACCCATTTTATTGGAGGGAATGAAAAAAACATGCTACAATATGATTATACATGATTGTTAAATGTATTTACATTTATCCAATAAAAATATAGAGTCTTAAAATGTTAATTAATCTAATTTTAAGCATAATTTACATTGGAAGGTCGATTTACCACCTTTTAATGGGCAAACCTCGTTAAATATAGTTTTGGTCACTTTAATACATTCTAATTGACCAAATAAAATCCTTATTTATAATGGGGACATAAAAATTTACTTTGTGTAAATTTTTGGGATTTTTCCGATAATGTTCATTTGGTAATGAATAGTGAAAATGTTGTATTTTATTTCAAAAGTGCCTTTTAATCTAATTTATTTATATGGATGTATAATCTTTTTAATTGGTTTTAAAATTTAATTAGAATATATTTTTACCAATTACTCCAATTTTGGTCATTGGAATTAATTTTACTTTGAAATTGGACATAAACAAGTGTCAATCTTTTGATATTTATTGTTTCTTAAAAACACGTTATTTGTTTTAACAATGGGAATTAATATTAAAATTAATTAATGACACTTTTATATTTTGAATATGGAAAAATTAACATCATTTTTGAATTCGGAATATCAAATATATCTTAGGCTGAATTGCTTGTATTTTTCTGAAAAACGTCAATTTGTAATAAATAGTGAAACCACTTAGTAGTAGTTAAAAAAACTGACTTTTTCATTTCAATGAAAATTTACCACTTATGTGAATTGAATTTCGAAAATCTGACATACATGGATGTTATTAGGTAGTAATATGTGGTTCAATAAGATGAAAATAATTTTTGGTGAATAGTAACTTTTGACTTTTATTTACCGCGGTTAAAGGTAAATAAGGTAATTCAAGGTAAAAAGAGTATTATAATAATTCCAAATTACCTTAACACTTGTCCTAAACTTATTGGATGATTCATGGCTGAACATGGGCATCATTGGGTCGGTTTGGGGACCCCATGGAGCCATTTATGAAAGATAATGACACTTTAGATTAATTAATTGAATGTAAAGGCAAAAATGACATAAAAAAAAATATTTTAGTAAATTAATTTTTATATGGTGTTATGTAAGTAATCATTTTTCCTATAAATATTCATTGGAAAACTAAATATATTTCCTATATCATATTATTTTTTTATAATTTTTAGACCTCGAATAAATTAAATTATTTATGACACAATAATTAGGTAGTATTTACCTCATTAATAAATGATTTAAATAAATATGATTATAATGATATTATATTATGAAAAACCTTCCCAATTCCTATTTAATGATTTTATTTTGACCATGAGTCATCTTATATTATAATATAAAGACTTTTGGACCTTTAGAAATCAAATATAATTATATAATAAAATAATACTTTCACAATTTCTTGAACAGCCCCTCCTCCCCCTTATAAAAGGAGACCAATTCTAACCAATTACACACACCTATCAAGCCATTTTTAATGTCCATCCTCTGCCCAATTAACCTCCCTACATACCTCTACTCCTCCTAGAAGCCTTACCATAGTTAGAAGGCACTTCAAGAAGTCCTTTGGTTCAAACCAAAGGGAGTTGCCTAAATTAAAGGTAACAGTTTCTCTTAAATTGATTTCATTTATTTTACTTCTCGAACCCCTAAACACTTTATATTCCTTTATTTTGTAACAACACCATAATCCTCAATATACTATGATTTTGTTATGAGATTTATTTAAACTACACATACACACACCTCCATCTAATGGATGAAGAACTTAATGTGTCTATGGATGGAAAACTAACGCCTCAAGAAATAATGATTGTTCGATTATCTCGTACCACCTCTCATGATGACCATTATGATAGCATTGTATTTGTATAAGATATATATTATGTTTATTTTTTCTTTATTCTTATTTTATTTCCATTTATATCATGCCTTTATGGTTTCCATTATGGGTAAATGCGATAATCTCATTAGAGGAAGTGCAAACTACCGCCCCTTCAAAGTGAAATGACTCGTTAGTACCATATGTGGGACATATAAAGTATGGAGTTAATGATATTATATATGAAATTATATATGAAATTATACTGGAATTATAATATTCCTATGTTTTAATTCCATTAAAATAAGAAATAGAAATGAAAGTAGCGTTCATGTGTACGTACGACTTACCATCTCCATGAATGGTGCATTTCATTTATTACGTAAAAATGATATGTACTGTTATAAGTATATATATATATAAGGTATATATGATATATATGATATCTAAATAATGAATTTCATTCTGGATATATTGGACTATTGATCACATGGACAACTTGTAAATATAATGTGTTCATTTTTTACTCAAGTACCAAATATCGACAAAATGAACATTATTAACTTAAATGATTACATAATGTTTATAACATGGTAATAAGTGATATAAAAGGAATTATAAACTTGAAAAAGGTTCTTAATCATGTAAAAATTAAATTTAGTTTATTATTAAGGAGATTAAATAATGATCGAGTCAAGTCGGACACGAGGTAAGGGACTTCATCTAAATCTTCTTTCATTGAGGCATATTTAGTTTTATACACGACATTATTTTATATGGTGTATAAACCCCTTTGACTTTTCATTTCATTCAAAGGGAATCTTTTTATATGAATCATTTTAATAAATGAAAAAAAGTAATGTTTTTAACGTAAGCGGTGAAAATGACCTTTCCACCGCCATGAGTATTATTTGATCTTGGGATTCATTAACAAGCCGAAATGTTTTTAAAAGAAAAAAATAAATACCATATAATATTTTTTACATATTTTTGAATTGAAATTGATTTTTAGAATGGATTTATTATTTCAAAATCATGAAATGAAATTTTTTTATTGCAATGTGAAAATTTTATCTTTCATTTATGCTTATGTTATGTGTTATGACCATGTTATGGTTCTTGGGAATTATTTACGTATACGGGTGGTTCCATGATAAACCTAGGGTGGGTGATCCCGAGATAGTTGTGAAATGCATTGGGTAACGTGACGGAGGTAAACTATAATGTTTATCCTAATAGATTTAGGGAATATACTATTATGGGTATTCCAAATTAACTACCTTTGTAGTTGTGATAGCTACAATGTAAGTATGATATGGATGCCACAAGTTACCTTTATGATTTATGATTTCTATGTGTTATTCATAAAATCTTTTGATTTCATGAGGTAAGTAAAAGAGTTCATGTTTTTTATGTATTTATGACCAAATGTTTTCTTTGTTTGTTTTATAACCCTTACTGAGAATTTTATGCTCATCCCAAGTTTAGGAATGTTTTCACAGGACCTAAATATGAATAGGGACAAGGATGGGATCAAGGAAAAGATATGATGTCTAAAACATAGAACTAGACGTGAATTTTTTTTCAAGAGATTTTATTTTATGGGAAAACATGGATACTGGGTAGAATTGTCCACATGTAATATTCATGTTGTTATGTAAATGTAAAGAACTAATTCTACAAAACTCTGAACCTGAAAATATCCTCAATGTGAATTATTAATTTAATTCAATATTATGTAATGTTTAGGTCTGGCTACTTATAGTGGGTATCAGAGGTCGATATAGATAAATTTAGGTGTTAGGGTATTGTTAAATTAATATCCATAAAGTGATTTATTTTAATATTTAAATTATATAGCATTTAAAGATTACCATGTTGCTTTGCTGAAGATATTTCTATGTTCAGAATGGTTTTCCACAGAGGAAACATGGAAGCTATGTTGGGACGACATCAAGAGAAAGAAAATCATCCAAATCAGCAACCTGAGATGGTTAGAATCGGAACTGAACTGTTTGTTTCAGAAATGGCACAGTTGACTCAGGCTATAAATGGTGGTGGTATCCATGTACAAGATAAGCCAGATCAATCATAGAGGAACATGTCAGTAGTGGAGCATTTCATGATGAAACTTCCCCCACCATTCAGAGGATCATCTGATCTGGTGCTAGAAGAAGGGTGGATTAAAGCACTGGAAAACATTTTTGATGTCATGGGTTGTTAAGTACATAAAAAGGTTAGTCTCGTTGTTTACCATTTTGAAGGTGAAGCTAATAAGTGGTGGTCGATGGTTAAAAATATCAGGGATAGTGAGGAGATTTATGCTCTTGATTGGGATGAGTTCAAAGGTATGTATCTTGAGAAATATTTTCCTAAGGTGGTTCTTCTTAGGATGGAAAAACAATTCCTGGAATTAAGTCAGGAGGATGACTCATCGGCTGATTATGATGAGAAATTCACTCGATTGGCATGGTATGCTCCAAATTTCATACAAGATCTTAAGAGTAAAATTAATCATTTTTACTCATGATTAAAACCAAAGTATCGAAGGGCTTTATCTTCTTGTGAGTTCAAAAGTAATGAAAAAAGTGTTTGTTGTGCGGAGAAGGTGGAAATGGAGTTTGTCGATGATCAGATATTCTTTGACAAACAACAGAAAAAGAGGTCGAGGTGGAAGGCAAGAGGGAATAACTCTTCAAAAAAGTCTGATGGTAAGAAACTTAAGATTAAAATTTGAGAAAGTTGTGGTAAAAAGAATGATGGGGAATGTATTTTGAATTCTGGTAAGTGCTACCGATGTGGTAAAATGAGACATAAGGCTTGTAATTGCACTGAAAAATATTAGGGTAATGGTAAGACAAAATCTTATTTATAGTCAGTAAAATGTTTTAAGTGCAGTGATATGGGTCATTATGTAAATGAGTGTCCAACAAAGAACTCAACTGAAGGAAAGTAGCCAGACTACAAGTAGAAAGGGGTGGTGAAATCATTTTAACTACTTCAGTGGATGTTGGGCCGTCAAATGAAGTAGTATCAAGTACAGTGTCTGTTTGTTCAGATTATGCAAATGTGTTGTTTGATTCCGGGTCTACACACACTTTCATTTCTGAGAAGTTTTCTAGTAATTTGGTAATTCCATCTCAAGATATGAATACAGATCTTACGGTAAAAACACTTGGAGGAAATGTTGAGACAAAAATAAAACATAAGAACATTCATGTCCTTATGTGCAGAAATAATCTACCTGCAAACCTTATTCTTTTGCCTCTAGTAGATTTTGATGTTATTTTTGGCATGGATTGGATTTCTATTTATCATGATATGATTGACTATAGAGCTAAAGAGGTTTCTTTTCAGAAATATTTTCAGTTTGAATACAAAAATGAACTCTTGATTTTGATATCATATCAGGAAGCTGAGAAACTATTAAAAGATGGAAATTAATGTTACCTTGCACATATTGTTGAAAACAATGGAACCGTTTAGATTAATGATGTGCCAGTGGTAAATGAGTACCTTGATGTTTTTTCTGATGAGTTTCCTGGTATTATACCTGATCAGGAAGTTGAATTTACTGTTGACATAGTTCCTGGTGGTAAGCCAATTTCAATACCCCCTTATCGAATGGATCAAATTGAACTTTTAGAGCTAAATAAGAAATTACAGGAGATATTAGATAAAAGTTTCATTCATCCTAGCACATCACCATGGGGTTCTCTTGTTGTTTTATAGAAACAATGATTGTTCAATAATACTTTGCATTGATTATAGAGAATTGAATAACATCACTATTAATAATAAATATCCTTTACCTCATATCGATGATTTGTTTGATCAGCTCCAGGGAGCATAGTATTTTTCAAAGATTGATTTGAGATCAGAATACCATCAGTTGAAATTAAAAGAAGCATACATTCCGAAGACCATGTTTCGAACTAAATATGGCCATTATAAATTTGTAGTTATGCCTTTTGGGTTAACCAATGCACCTACTGTATTCATTGATCTTATGAATAGAATTTTCTGTGAGTTCTTGGATAAGTTTGTGGTTGTGTTCATTGATGATATTTTGGTTTATTCTAAAAGTAAATAGGAGCATGAAAGTCATTTAAGGGTAATCTTGAAAACCATAAACGAAAAGAAACATTATGGGAAATTCAGAAAGTGAGTTTTGGTTTCAACAAATTTCATTCCTTGGTCATATTATTTAAAAAAATGGAATAACTATTGATCCTCCTAAAACAAAAGTTGTTGAAGAATGGCCAAGACCCACAAATATAACCGAGATTTGTAGTTTTCTTTGTTTGGAAGGTTATTACAAGAGTTTTGTTAAAAAATTTGCACGGTTATCTAGTCCAATGACTCAGTTAACTTGAAATGGAGTTATGTTCATCTCGAAAAAAGAATGTGATGATTGTTTTCAGGAATTGAAAATGAAAATGGTGAATGCTCCAGTTTTGGAACTTCCATCTAGAAATGGTGAGTTTGTTATAGACAATGATGCTTCATTGAAAGGACTTGGTTGTGTCCTAATGTAGAATGATCTGTTAATTGCTTATGTTTCACATCAGTTTAAACCACATGATTTAAAATTACCCTACACATGATTTGGAATTAGCTACTGTTTTTTTTTCTTTAAATATTTTGAGGCATCATTTGTATGGAGTAAAATGAAAAATATATACCGATCAAAAATGTTTAAAGTATATTTTCACTTAGAAATAATTGAACATGAGACAGAAGAGATGGCTAGAATTAATCAAGGATAATGATTTCACGATACATTAACATCTAGGAAAATCAAATAAATTGGCTGATACTTTTAGTCGAAAAAGTAATGCTTCATTAACCATGTTAAGTTTGGAACAAGATCCTTTGGTTTTTGATTCGATAAACTTTGGAATAGAAATTGTTGGTGCATAAAATTCTTCTGTTTTGTTTCAGGAATTAGGGAAATCATCTCTATTAGATAGAATAAATAAAGTACAGAAAGAAAAAAGTGAGTTGTAGAAAAAGGTAGAGTTGGTTCAGAAGGGTAAGTTTCCTGATTTTAACATAGATAATGGTTGTGTTTTGAGGTTTGGTAAGATATTATGTGTGCCTTGTGATTCACAGTTGAAGAATGAGTTGTTAAGTGAAGCTCATAGTTCCCCATTTTCAGTTCATCCTGGTAGTACTATGATATACAGAGATCTTCAGGAGTATTACTGGTGGGATGGAATGAAAAGAGATATTGCTGATTTTACTGTGAAGTGTTTGACTTGTGAGCAGGTTAAAGCAGAGTAGCAGTTACTGAAAGGGATGCTTCATCCAGTACCAGTACCAGAGTGGAAATGGGAAAATATATCCATGGTCTTCGTTGTGGGATTACCAAATAAATCTCAAGGTAATAATGCAATATGGGCTATATTTGATGGATTGACTAAATATTCTCATTTCATTACTATTTGAGATACATTTTCTCTAGATCAACTTTCTTGATTGTATATTAATGATATAGTCAGGTTTCATAGAGTTCCCCTCTCTATTTTATCTGATCGTGATCCCACGTTTACTTATATCTTTTGGAAAGGCTTTTAAAAGTCATTGGGTACTGAATTAAACGTTAGTACATCTTTTCATCCTCAATCAGATGGTCAGTAAGAATGAACAATTCAAACCCTGGAGGATATTCTATGTGCTTGTTCACTATATTATCAGGGAAGTTAGGACCAACATCTTTCTTTGGTTGAGTTTTCATTTAATAACAGTTTTTATTGCAGTATATAGATGGCTCCTTTTGAGGCATTATATAGAAAGAATTATGCAACTATAGCTTTATGGGATGAAGTAGGTGAAAGGAAGCTTATGGGACCAGAATTGGTAGAAGATATGGCAATGAAAGTTCAGTTGATTCAGAAGCACATGAGAACAGCTCAGAGCAGACAGAAAAGTTGTGCAGGTAACCAGAGGAAGGATCTTTCTTTTGAGGTAGGTGATCATGTCTTTCTCAAAGTTTCTCCATGGAAAAGTGTGATGCATTTTGGTAAGAAGGGAAAGTTGAGTCTGAGGTTCATTGGACCTTATGAAATCTTGGAGAATGTTGGATGAGTTTCTTACAGAGTGTCTTTACCTCCACATTTGTCCTAGGTACACAATGTTTTTCATGTTTCGATGTTGAGAAAGTATATGCCAGATCCATCTCATGTTTTGAGCCCAGAGGTAGTTCAGTTGGAAGAGAATCTCTCTTATGAAGAATAACCAGTTCAGATTCTTGTCCTTAAAGAGCATGTGTTGCAGATCAAGGTAATTCACCAAGTAAGGTTTTTGTGAAAAAACCATATGATTGAAGAGGCAATGTGGGAATCTGAAAATTCTATGAGGGAAAAGTACCCCAATTTATTTTGATACGTGAATAAAAATTACGAGGACACAATTACCAAAAGAGGGGAAGGATTTAACATCCCAGGTAAATGAAGAATAACATATTTTTATATTTAGTAATATTTTTGAATTAAATATTAATTTTATATTAAATGGGTTGCTATGTTCGATAGCGTACCCGATACGCAACACAGGGTTTTTTTATGTCTTACGTTGCAGACTAATAATATAATATTATAATTTTAAATGGTGGTTAACTCCTATCCATTATATTGGTGGGAATGAACAAAACAAACTACAATATGAATATAAATGATTGTTAAATGTATTTACATTTATCCAATAAAAAGTTAGAGGATTAAAATGTGAATAAATCTATTTTTATGCATAATTTAATTTAAAATGTTGATTTTCCTCCTTTTAATGGTGAACCCTCTTTAAATATAGTTTTTCTCACTTTAATAAATTATAATGTACCAAATAAAATCTTTCTTTATAATGGTGACATCAAAATTTACTTTGTGTAAATTTTTGGGATTTTTCTGATAAAGATCATTTTTTAACGAATAGTGAAAATATTGTATTTTATTTCAAAAGTTTATTTTAATATAATTTATTTTTATGGATAGATTATCTTTTTAATTGGTTTTAAAGTGTAATTAGAATATATTTTTACCATTTAATCCAATTTTTGTCATTATAAGTAATTTCACTTTGAAATTGGACATAAACCAGTGTCAATATTCCGATAGTTATTGTTTCATAAAAACACGCAATTTGTTTTAACAACATGAATTAATTTTAAAAATAATTAATGACACTGTTATGTTTTTAATTTGGAAAAATAAACATCATTTTTTAATTTGAAATATCAAATATATCTTAGGCTTAATTTTTGGTATTTTTCTGAAAAACTTCAATTTTTGATGAATAGTGAAACCACTTAGTAGTAGTTAAAAAAACTGGCATTTTCAATTAAATGAAATTTTACCACTTCTGTGAATTGAATTTTAAAAATACGATATACATAGTTGTTATTAGGTAGTAAAATGTGGTTCAATAAGATGAAAATAATTTTTGGTGAAAAGTAACTTTTGATTTTTATTTATCGCGGTTAAAGGTAAATAAGGTAATTCAAGGTAAAAAGAATATTATAATAATTAAAAATTATATTAACACTTATCCAAACATTATTGGATGAGTTATGTATGACCATGGGCATATTTGCGTCGATTTTGGGACTCCATAGAGCCACTTATTAAAGATAATGACACTTTAGATTAATTAAATTAATGTAAAGGCAAAAATGGCATACACAAAAAAAATTAGTAAATTAATTTTTATATTGTCTTATATAAGAAATGATTTATTGTAAATATATTCATTTGAAATATAAAATTATTTCCAAAATCATGGTATTTATTGATAATTTTGAGACAGTGAATAAATTAAATTATTTATCACACAATAATGATACAGTATTTACCACATTAATAAATGGATTAAATAAATAAGATTAAAATAATTAAAATATTATCCAAAACCTATCCAATTCTTATTGGATGATTCTATTTCGACCATGAGTCATCTTATATATGAGTATAATGATTTTTGGACCTTTTGAAACCAAATATCATTATATAATAAAATAATATCTTCACACTTTCCTAAAGAGCCCTTCTCCCCCTTATAAATGGATACCACTTCTAAAAAATTACACACACCTCTCAAGCCATTTGGATCATCCAAACTCTATCAAATTAATCACCCTACATACCTATCCATCTCATAGAAAAAATACCTTAGGCATAATTCACTTCAAGAAGAACTTTGGTTCAAACCAAAGGGAGTTACCCAAATTAAAGGTAATTGTTTCTCTTAAAATGTTTTCTTTTATTTTACATCTCAGACCCCTAAAATATTTTTATTCCGTTATTTTGTAATAAAAACAATATCTTCAATATACTAGGCTGTTTTTATGAGAATAATTATAACTACAGTAAGACACACCTCTATATAATGGATGAAGAACATAATGTTTTTGTGGATGGGAAACTAATGCCTCTAGAAATGATGATTGTTCGATTATCTCCTACCACCTCTCATGGTGGAAATTATGATGGAACTGAATTTATATATGATATATATTATCTATATGTATTCTTTATGCTTATATAATTTCTATTTATGGCATGCCTTTATGGTTTCCATTATGGGTAAACGCGATAATCTCATTAGAGGAAGTGTGGACTACCGCCCCCTCAAAGTTATATGACTCGTTAATGCCATATGTGGGACACATAAAAGATGGAGTTAATATTATTATATATGATATTATATATGAAATTATACTAGAATTATAATATTCCTATTTTTTAATTCCATTTAAATAATAAATAGAAATGTAAGTAGCATTCATGCGTATGTACGGCTTACCGTCTCCCTGAACGGTGCATTTCATTTCTTACCTCCAAATGATATGTATAGTTATAAGTATATATATATACTGTATATATGTGATATATATGATATCTAAATAATGAATGTAATTCTGGATATAATAGTCTATTGATCACATGGACAACTTGTAAATATAAGGTGTTCATTTTTGACTCAAGTACCATATATCGACAAAATGAATGTTATAAAATTAAATGATTACATAATGTTTATAACCTGGTAATAAGTGATATAAAAGGAATTATAAACTTGAAAATGGTTCTTAAGTAGGTATAAATTAACTTTATTTTATTATTCAAGAGATTAAATAATGATCAAGTCAAGTCGGACACGAGGTAAGGGACTTCGTCTCAATCTCCTTTCATTGAGGAATTTGACTTTTAATTCCATTCAAAGGGAATCATTTTATAAAAATCATTTTACTAAACAAAAAAAAGGAATTTTTTTAATGTAAGCGGTGACAACGACCTTTCCTCCGCCATGAGTATTATTTTATCTTTGGCTTTCTTAACATACCGAAATGTTTTTAAAAGAAAAAAATAAATACCATATACACTTTTTTACGTATTTTGGTATTGAAAATGATTTCGAGAATGGAATTATTATTTCAATATCTTGAAATGATATTTTGTTATTGAAATGTGGAAATATTATCTTTCCTTTATGCTTATGTTATGTGTTATGATCATGTTATGGTTCTTGTGAAATATCTACGTATACGGGTGGTTCCATGATAACCCTAGGGCGGGTGAGCCTAAGATAGCTCTCCAATGCATTGGGTAATGTGACAGACGTAAAAGTGAATGTTTCTCCTAAGATATTTAGAGAATATAATGTGATGGGTATTCCAATGTAACTCTATTTGTAGCTGTAATATCTACAATGTATGTATGATATGGATTCCACAAGTTACCTTATATGATTTCTGATTTTTATGTCTTATTCGTAAAATATTATGATTTCAGGAGGTACGTAAAAGAGTTCGTGTTTTGGTTGAGTCAAAAGTTTTCCTTTGACTTCTATATCATGTTTTGGAAATCACAAATGTCTTTTATCTTGTATCATACTGACTCTGTCAATCGTATCGTACTAACTCTGTCAATCGTATCGTACGGACTCTGTCAATCGTATCGTACTGACTCTGTCAATCGTATCGTACTGACTCTGTCAATCATATCGTACTAATTCTGTCAATTGCATCATTCTGACTCTGTCAATCATATCATATTAACTCTGTTAATCTTACTCATTTTTGTGTATCTTAATTTATATCGTATCAATACATTACATTTAGTAATACTCATAATACTCATACTTTCATTACATTCTTGTTTTGGTACTTAGAAAAAAACACATGTTTCGTATTAATCGTACTCTTGTTTATCATCTTCATATGTCTTTTGTTTTAACAAATACGATGTCGTTGAGTAAGTTATAAACTAATCAAAAAGATGTCGTTCTTTCTATTTCAATGTTACTACTATAATTCCAGGTGTCCAAGTCCATCCAAGTTTTTCGAAGAAATATGTACATTGGAGGAAATGTGACCGTTGGAACCTGAGGCCTATAAATAGGAGGTCATTTGAAGCCGAGAAAGAATGACAGTGATATAACTGTGATAATTTGCTTCTATCATGTTCTAGAGAGAGACGTTGTGACTTCTCTCATTCTTTGTTCTTTGTGCGTCTGATCATCGTATCGAGGGCTTTCAAGTAATTGAAACACATAGGTGTAGATTACCTACAAAATCGTGGGCTTCCGGGGATAGGCAGATAGATGTTCCGATCATCGTATCGAGGGCTACCAGGGATATGCAGACAGACGAACAAATCATCATATCGAGGGCTTACCAAGGTGGTGGTAAGACAGACCTCTTATCCTAGGTGAAAGGATAACCCTTCTCTTTGGGTTAAAAATAATTGTAATACTTTTACATTTCCACTGCTGTTTGTATTAGAAAGGAATTTGTATAGTTTCCTTTCTTCATTACACTTTCAATTGTAATTGTTTCAATTATAATTATTCTTTTACAATTTTTATTAATAGATTCTATACACTTTATGGTAGGATCTCTCACACTTGTATTACTCTGATTATTGTATTCAACTTGAATAAAATTACTTTACTTTTCTAATATTGTTACATTACTTCATACCTTTATATTCAATACAATTGTGGTTGTTTGAATTGTATTATTTTAAGATCTTTTAAACTAATCTCTAAGTGTTTAAACTCAAAGTTTTAAACATACAATTCACCCCCCCTCTTGTATTGTTCCATATAATATACATATACATCTACATATTCGATCTAACAATTGGTATCAGAGGAGGTTTCCATTGATTTGTATTACTTTCTTTATTTATTTTAATCTTTCATTTTAACTACTTACTACACTAACGTGTGGAGTGGACAAGATTTTTTGTTTCATTAGATGGCAGGGATGAATATTGGGACAATTGAAAACCTAAATCCTTCTAGACCACCTATCATTGATGGGAATGATTATGAGTAATGGAGAGATCGAATGAAGTCATTTGGGATCAATACTGTTGTAGACAATTTTATAATGCTTACTGGAGGTTACAAAATTCCTGACAAAGAAGTCAGTACTTTCACTACTCAAGAGAAGCAAGAATATCAATTCAATTATAGGGTACGCAATACTTTATTATGTTCTATGAACAGGAATATATACAGCCAGATATCCTCATGTGAAGTAGCCAACTGTATTTGGAAGAAATTAGAAGTCACACATTTTGGTACATCCAAGGTTATAGAAACAAGAAGAGAAATGCTTCAAGCAGAGTATCGTCGATTTTTTTTCCTTATGGAGAGCCAGTATGTAAAGTGAAACAAAGATTTAGGACAATTGTCAACAGTTTACAATATATGGGGGAAAAGGGTCTTGATGATGAATCTCTTGTAGATAAGATTATAGATATAATGCCGAATTAATGGGAGTAAAAAAGGACATCTATTAATGAAAATAGAAAAGTTTCCCAGATTAATCTTGATGAATTATTCGGAAATCTTTTATAGAATGAGACAAGGATGAAAAGATTTTCTGATTTCAACAAGAAAAAAATGGAAATGGTAGTGTAGATTTTACATCTAAAGCTAAAACACCTAAAAGGATAACAAGATCCAAAGCCAAGAAAGTTGTTATATCTGATTCAAGTGATTGTGATCTTTCAGATAATGAGTTAGCCAATCTTTCTCTAAGGATGAACAAGATTGTGGGAAATAAAGACATCCAATACAGATTAAAAAAGAAAGATACTAAGGATAAGAAAGATTCAGAGGTAACTTGTTATGAATGTAATAATGTAGGACATATAAGGCCTGAATGTCCTTTACTGAAGAGAAAAGACAGAAATGAGAAACATTCCAAAAGAAATAATAAAAAGTATTATATGAAAAATAATGTCTTGAAGGAAATTGATACATGGAGTGAAATTGGTAGTGATTCTTTAGAAAATTCTTCAGAATATGAGTCCTCATGATAGAGAAATATTGAACATATAGCCAGACTACCAATTGAGGATCATTGTCTTATGGCCAAGGTACATAATGCTGAAGCTATTACAAATGTCTCTTTACATGAAAATTATATTGATAATAAATATTATGAATCATCAAATGATGACTCTTCGTCATCAGAAGATGATACATTACCTTCTTTTGAAGAAGTATCTAGATTTGCTAAATTACTTTAAAATTAATATTCTAAACATAAGAAAAAGATTGATAAAGAAAATTCTAGAATTTCAGTTCTAACTAAAGAAGTATCAGATCTTTCCAATGATCTTGATATGAAAACATCTGATTTTGAAAGTATTTTAAAAACCCTTGAGAAATTTAAATCTGATAAGGATAAACATTCTAAGGATCTAGAAAATGTGATTTCTAAGAAAAATGTTTTAGAGACTAACTCTAGTTTAAAATCAAATTTTTTGGAAGATAAAAACATAGTTTTAAAACTAAAGTCATAAATCTTTTCTTTAAAAAGATGTTTGTCAAACATTAATTATGGCAAGGAGAACTTTGACAAGATGTATTCCCAAATATGACATGTGAGGAATCATTCTAGACTTGGTTATACTTATTCCAAACTGGTTTTTAGTAATAACTATTTTGTTCCACATAAAACACATTTTTTTTCTAAGTGTCAATGTGACGGACACTAGAAAAGATAGTGTTCTCTTAATAAAACTCAATCTTCAGGATTTCATAAAGCTCATTTTGTAAAACAAATATGGATTCCTAAAATTATCTTATCTAACCCATCTGGATCCAAACAAATTTGGATTTCGAAAAACTAATTGTTTTTTTTCAAGAAAATCAGAACTGTACCAACAAAAATATTTGGTACATGGATAGTGGTTGTTCTCGACCCATGACCAGAAACAAATATTTCTTTGAAAAGATTATCCAAACAAAAGGAGGAATGGTTACCTTCGGAGATAATACTCAAAGAAGGATTGTTGGTATAGGTAATATTGTTTTTCTTGGAAAAGTTCTTATCTCAAATGTTTTGTTTGTTAAAGGTCTTAGGCACAATCTCATCAGTGTAAGTCAATTATGTGATGAAGGTTACCTTGTGAATTTTAGAAATGATAAGGGTCTAGTTCACAATTCAAAGGACGAGTTCATTTTATCTTCCCATAGGAAAGAGAATGTATACACTATTAACATATAAGACCTTAGAAGCCAAAATTTACCCTTCTTAAGTGCAATAGAAGACCATTCATGGCTATGGCATAGAAGACTAGGACACTGTAATCTAAGAAACCATTGTAAACTCTCAAATAAAGGACTTGTAAAGGGACTACCAGATCTTAGATATGATTCTTCAAAAGTCTGTGATCCTTGTCAATTTGGAAAGAAACATAAAACTAGATTTAAATCAATTAATGATGTTTCAACTTCTAATGCATTACAGCTAGTGCACAAGGATCTTTTTGGTCCTTCACAAACTGGAAGCATTGGAGGAAAATAATAAGTATTTGTTTTAGTTTATGACTTTACTAGATTCAAATGGGTCTATTTTCTAACAAATAAATCTGAAGCCTTTTCCTATTTCAAAATTTTTAGAGCCCAAGTTAATACTGAGAAAAACCTACCATTGATAACTATTCATAGTGATCATGGTGGTGAATTTCAGAATTCTGAATTTAAAACTTTTTGTAGTAAGAAAGGTATTACTCACAATTTCTTAGCTCCAAGAACTCCTCAGAAAAATGGTGTTTTTGAAAGAAGAAATCGTATTTTCCATGAAATGACTAGAACCATGTTGAGTGAATACTCAATTGCTAAGCACTTCTGAGCTGAAGCTGTTAGTACTACTTGTTATACTATAAATCATGTTTTAACTAGACATTTTATTAATAAAACACCTTATGAGTTATGGACTGGCCGAAAACCTAAAGTTTCATACTTCAAAGTTTTTGGGTGTAAAGTATTCATTCGGAATTCAAAAGATAATCTAAACAAATTCGCACCAAAACATGATGAATGGATATTTATAGGTTACTTCACAACTTCTAAGGCTTATAGAGTTTTCAATAAAAACACTTGTATTGTTGAGGAAACAGTACATGTAAAATTTGATGAATCTGATCCTTTTTTTTAAATCATCCCAACCTACATTCTCAGATGTGTTTTCAAAAACTGATTATCAACCTTTGTTAGATGATCCTTCTGATAAGGAAAATGTTCAAGAAGATACTTCTGAAACATTTACCACAGAATAATTTCTACCATATATTGATGAACAGGTTTTTCAAAATCCAAATCGATTGTTTCTTAGGAATCATCCTTTTGATAATATCATTGGTGGTGTAAATCGACCTGTAAGGACTATAAATTCCTTAAGAAATGAAATAGAACATCTTTCTTTTCTTTCCTAATTTGAACCTAAAAGTCCAAGTGAGGCCTTGGGTGATGAATATTGGATCAAAGAAATGAAAGATTAACTAAATGAATTCGAGAGGAATCATGTCTGGACATTAGTTGAAATACCTAAAGAAAAAACTATAATTGGAGTAAATTGGGTTTTCAGAAAAAAAAATGTGATTAAAATTGAAGCATTATACAAAATAAAGAAAGACTTTTTGCTAAGGGCTATAATCAAAAGAAAGGAATATATTATGAAGAAACATATGCTCTGGTAGCTGAACATGAATCTATTCGTATTCTATTAGCCTTTGCAGCATACTTTAACTTTAGACTATTTAAAATGGATGTTAAATGTGATTTTCTAAATGGTTTTGTTCAAGAAGAATTTTTTTTGAACAACCTTCGGGTTTTCTACACCCAAAACATCCTAACGATGTTTCTAAACTTACCAAATCCTTATATGGTCTTAAACAAGCCCATAGAGCATGGTATGATAGACTTACATGATTTATTTTACAAAAAAATAATAAAAAAGGTACAACAGATCCAACCCTTTTTATAAAAATGGAAAATAAAAATATTTTAATTGTCCAAATTTATGTTGATGACATCATATTTGGATCAACTCAGCAATCTTTAACTTATTCTTTTGCTAATTTAATGAAATCTGCGTTTGAAATGAGTATGATGGGTGAGTTAACATTCTTTATAGGATTTCAAATTTCTCAACAACCAGAAGGGACATATATATCTCAACATAAGTATATTAAAGACTTACTCAAAAATTATGGATATGAAAAAACTAAAAGTATTAGCACTCCAATTGGTACCTCAAATACACGTGATCTTGATGAAACTGGGTACCAGTAGATCAAACAATATTTAGATTTATGATAGAAAGTTTGCTATACTTGATAGCTATTAGACCAGACTTAATGTTTTCTGTATGATTATGTGGAGGATATCAATCTAATCCAAAAGAGTCACATTTAAATGCCATAAAGAGAATCTTTCGGTATTTAAAAGGCACTATGGATTTTGGAATTTTTTACTCTTCTGGAAATGATTTTGTTTTAAAAAGTTTTTCAGATGCGGACTTTGGTGGTTGTAGAATGGATAGAAAAGGTAAATCTGAAACATGTCATATTTTAGGAGATTATCTAGTTTCTTGGTCCTGCAAGAAAAAACACTCAGTAGCACTTTCCACTACTGAAGCCGAATATGTAGAAGCTAGAAGTTGTTATGCCCAAGTGTTGTGGATACAACACACACTCACTGTATATGGCTTGATTTTTTCAAAAACCCAAATTCTTTGTGATAACTAGTGCCATAGATCTTAGTAAGAACCTAGCACATCACTCTCATGTAAAAACATAGATGTTAGGCATCACTTTCTTAGGGATCACACACAAAAAAGAGATATTATTTTACAATTCATCAGAACGCAAGAACAACTTGCTGACATTTTCACAAAACCATTACCTTCTGATAGATTTGAGTTTATAAAACAGAAGCTATGGATGATTACATTAAAACAATCATTCATATCTACTTCTTGTTTTTATATTTCTCCTTACATTAAACAAACTCCTCTTAGAAATGGGGAGAACATTTCTTACTATGTTTCTTTTTATCTGATGATATTTAATTATTTACTCTCCTGGTATGTGTTTCTTGTTTTTCTGTTTATCGTATTGATAGTTTTATTGTATCATTTGTTTTTATGTTTATCATATAGATAGTTTTATCGTATCATTTGTTTTTCTGTTTATCGTATTGACAGTTTTATCGTATCATTTACTTTTCTGTTTATTGTATTGACAGTTTTATTGTATTACTTACCTCTTTTACATTGGCACGTCTGATCATGGTAATGAATTTCTTTTCCATTGGAATGTCCAATCATGGTAATGAATTTCTTTTCTATCGGCACGTCCGATCATGGTAATGAATTTCTTTTCCATCGGCACGTCCGATCATGGTAATGAATTTCTTTTCCATCATATCGTCAGATCATGGAAATGAATTTCTTTTTCATCATCATATTAGATCATGGTAATGAATTTATTTTCCATCATATTGTCATATCACGGTAATGAATTTATTTTCCATCATATCGTCAGATCATGGTAATGAATTTCTTTTCCATCGTATCGTCAGATCATGGTAATGAATTTCTTTTCCATTGTATCGTCATATCATGGTAATGAATTTCTTTTCCATTATATCATCAGATCATGGTAACAAGACTATTTTCTATTGGCTCGTCAGTTAATGGTAACAAGTTTTTTTTCCATTGGCTTGTCAGTTAATGGTAACAACTTTGTTTTCCATCAGCTTGTCAGTTCATGGTAACAAGATTGTTTTCCATCGGCTCGTCAGTTAATGATAACAACTTTGTTTTCCATTGGATTTTCAGTTCATGGTAAGAATATTGTTTTCCATCAGCTCGTCAGTTAATGGTAACGACTTTGATTTCCATCGGTATGATAGTTTATTGTATTCTTTTACTTCGTACGCTTTTGTTTTTATCTTTAATACTACCTAAAACCAACAATTACCTTACAATCTTCGGCAGGTACATACTTTCTTCATATTTAAATTTTTTTTTCATTTTTTTGTTTTAATCCTATCCTTTGATCATATTTCTTCTAATCTCAACTTTAGAAGATCAATGGTCACCCTTTTTTCCACCTATAAATATCCCCCCTCCCCAAACACACATTGGTTTTTTAGGTTTTGAGACGAAGCTATGCTCCACTGATTTAAGTCATCATAAGATCATTCAAGCGGCTTCACCTATATGTCTCAGTCCTCTGCTAATACTCCCACCGAATTGTCTTCAAAGACTTTTACAGATAAATACTTTTTCAGAGAAAGGTTAGTTTCTCGGGACTTTTTTGATACGTACGATTCTACAACTAGAAAAATCATTTTGTTTCAAGGCTGGAAACATCTATGTATTAAAAAACCAGTATCTTAAGATCCAGTTATTTTTGATGAAGTCACTCAGTTTTATAAAACCGTATCGTTTGATAAAAATATGACTATCAACTTTGTTATGTATGATAGAAATATTTCTATGTCTGTGAGTCAAACAGCTCATTTTCTGAATGTTCTGATAGAAGGTGACTCTTTATATCCATCTCATAAACTACCAGAGGAATTTGGTACGTTTAACAAAGAGAATGCTGAAAAGTCTTTGTTTATAATAAATGAATAAAAGAGTAAAGTATCTCATCTTTCTCTGGACAATAGGTTTTTGACTCTTTGGATGCAAGGTTTCCTTATCCCAAGGAAAGGAGATAGAGAAACTCTGAAAGTTTCTGATGTTTTTATGCTTGAATATCTTGTAAATATGAGAAAAGTAAATCTCATGGGATATGTTTTTGAAACTATAAATAATGTTAAGTCAGGAGGAATTAAGTCCCAAATGATTATGTATCCAGCTATTCTTACAAAATTCAATCTTGAGAGTATGAAGTTTTGTAATATTCCTTTGAAAGGAAATCTGATAGATTTGAATCCTTCCTGGATTAGCAAAAGTACTTTGAAGAATTTGAATGTTTGTTTTGACCCAAATTCAAAAAAATTTATAAGAGATTTAGAAGTAGAATTAGGTCAGAATCAATCAGCACCTATGCCAGCCAAATACAATCCTTCTATTGGTGTTCCTCAAAAGTTAGATCCCCAAACCATTTCAAATCCAAAGAAGAATCCAAAGTATAGAAAGGAGGTTGTGGCCAAGTGGAGAAAAGAAAGAGAACAGAGAAAGGAAGGTGATCCAAAGTTTGGTCTTGACCCAGCTGAATCTTTTGGAGAAAGAATAAGGGTAGAGGAAACCCTTCAAGCTGAAAAGAAAAAGAAGCCTATTTTGAAATGAAAGGCTCAAGACTTTGATATCTCAAAAGTACTCAGAATGGTTGGGGATGCTATTGCTCAACTAACAGAAGAAATACATCAAGAACCAATCATACAGAATCATCCAGAGAAAGAAAAAGGAAAGAAAATGTTGCAAGAAATAGAAGAAGTTGAAGAATAGGAAGGAGATTTTCTTTTGGAATCATTTCAGAGTTCAAAAAAGAGTAGGGAAGAATCGGTTCAAAAGAAGAGTGAAGGTATTAAACAAGTTCCTCATGCCAATCAATCACCTATTGAAACTTCTGAAACTCCAGATAAAACACCCCGTCAAGCAAAGCAAGGTGCTCAATCTTCTCATACTAAAACATTTATTGTCATCAGTGACAAAGTAGAAGAAGAAAGAAGGGAGAAATAAAAAGCAAAAGGAAAACAGCCAGTTGTTGACTCAAGCTGATCAAATGAATTTCTTTTGTACGATGAAGATACTGATTAATAACAAACAATTTATCTCAAGAGAAGTGATTACATTGTTCATGTTTTAAGAACGGTTGAAAAGAAAATTCCTTAATTTCCCAGGCTGGAAGGGAAAATTGATTTTATTACTGACAATCAAAAAAAGAATTTTGGTTCTATAAGAGAATTGAGAAAGAAAGTTTTTTCAGTTGAAGCTAATTTGAAAGTTCTATCTGAAACTTCGGCTGCTCATAATAAGGATTGCAACAGGATGACCAAGTGGTCATATAAAACAGAAAGCTTAGTGATTGACCATGAGATAGCAATTGAAGATATAAGGAGGTTGTCAAAGGATCTTGCGATTTCTTTCAATAAGCTTGATAAAGAAACTGTTGAAAGGCTGAATCAGGTAACTCATGGAGCTGATATTACTTCAGTGAAAGAATTTCAAGAGAGAATGAATGCTTTTTAGTCTAAATTCTCAAAGTTTTCATCTTTCAAAGATGAAATGGTTTTGTTGAAGAAACAAAATCTTGTGTTATCCAAAGATAACATGAATCTTCAAAACAAAATTGATACCCTTGAGGAAGTAATCAGAGTCCAGGAGAAGACTATCAAGAATCAAGATCATCTTTTTTCTGACCAACAAGAGCTTTTCAGAACTCAGGGTGATTCAATTTCTGAAGACAAGAAAGAAATCAAAAAGATGAAAGTTGTTCTTCATGAGCTGATAAAGAAGGAAAAGGAAAGATAAAACAAATGACTGTTGTTTTTGTTTTTCTTTTCTTATGGAAGTTGTCTTTGTTTTGTAATGACATTTATGTTACTCTTTCTTTTATCCTGCAATTCTGTTCTCTAACCCTTTCAGGAAACCCAAGGTTACCCCATTCTTTTTGTAAATCACAAAGGGGGAGAATTTTTTATAAAGGGGTTGAATGTTTTACAAAGCGAGAATGATTTAATAAAATACTTCGAAACCAAGGAAAATCTGTGAATACAATCCGTAGGAAAGTATACACCTAAGGGGGAGTTAGTTGTATTCAAATTCATATTCAGAAGAGTTTCCAATAACTCAGGGGGGATAAGTTTTTCTTTTTGTCTTTACTTTTTGGTTTTTGATTTCCAAAAAGGGGGAGATTGTTGAGTCAAACGTTTTCCTTTGACTTCTATATCATGTTTTGGAAATCAAAAATGTCTTTTATCTTGTATCGTACTGACTCTGTCAATCATATCGTACTGACTCTATTAATCGTATCGTACTGACTCTGTCAATCGTATCGTACTGACTCTGTTAATTGCATCGTACTGACTCTGTCAATCAGATCGTACTAACTCTGTTAATCGTACACACTTTTGTGTATCTTACTTTGTATCATATCAATACATTACAATTAGTAATACTTATAATACTCATACTTTCATTACTTTCTTGTTTTGGTACTTAGTCAAAAAACACATGTTTCATATTAATCATACTCGTGTTTATCATCTTCATATGACTTCTGATTTAACCAATATGATGTCGTTGAGTTTGTTACAAACTAATCAAAACGATGTCGTGCTTTCTGTTTCAATGTGACGGTTATAATGTCAGGTGTCCAAGTCCCTCCGAGTTTTTTGGAGAAATATGACTATTGGAGGAAATGTTATCGTTGGAACCTGAGGCCTATAAATAGAAAGTCATTTGAAGCTGAGAAAGAACGACGGTGATATAACTTTGATACTTTTCTTCTATCAAGTTCTAGAGAGAGACGTTGTGACTTCTCTAATTCTTTATGATTTGTGCGTCTGATCATCGTATCGAGGTATTTCAGGTAATTGAAAGACAGAGGTATTGATTACCTACAAAATCGTGGGCTGCCAGGGATAGGCAGACAGATGTTCTGATCATCGTATCGAGGGGTGTCGGGGATAGGCAGACAGACGAACCGATCATCATATTGAGGGCTTACCAAGGTGGTGGTAAGACATACCTCTTATCCTAGGTTAAAGGATAACCCTTCTCTTTGGGTTAAAAAGAATTTTAATACTTTTACATTTCCACTGCTGTTTGTATTAGAAGGGAATTTTTATATTTTCCTTTATTCATTACACTTTCAATTGTAATTGTTTCAATTACAATTATTTTATTACTTTTTGTATTAATAGATTCTATATGCTTTATGGTAGAATCTCTCACACTTTTATTACTCTGATTATTGTATTCATCTTGAATACAATTACTTTACTTTTATAATATTATTACATTACTTCATACCTTTATATTCATTACAATTGTGGTTGTTTGAATTGTATTAGATTAAGATCTTTTAAACTAATATCTAAGTGTTTAAACTCAAAGTTTTAAACATACAATTCACCCCCCCCCCTCTTGTATTGTTCAATATAATATACATATTCATCTACATATTTGATCCAACAGTTTTTTATGAATTTATGAACAAATGTTTTCTTTCTTTGTTTTATAACCCTTATTGAGCATTTTATACTCATCCCAAATCTTGAAATGTTTTCACAGGACCTAAAGATGAATAGGGTCAAGCACGAGATCAAGGAAAAGTCATGTTGTCTAAAACATTTAACTAGACATGAATTTTTTATCAAGAGTTTATATTTTATGGAAAAAATGGATATTGGGTACAATTGTCTACATGTAATATTCATGTTGTTATGTAAATGTAATGAGCTAATTCTCTAAAACTCTAAACCTGAAAGGATCCTCAATGTGAATTATTCATTTAATTCAATATTATGTAATGTTTAAGGTCGAATCCTTATAATATCTTATAATAATTTATGATCCCATAATCCCAACATTCTTATGTTGAATAAATTAAATGAATCCATTACATTTAGGATCAATAATACACCATGAAGGATTACTATAATTGATGGAATAGATAAAACAAATGATGTAGATGATAATATTTATTCCTTCTGAATTAGAGATATGCTTAGGTTTTTATTGGGATCATTAGCTATTTAAGTCAACTAATTAAAATTATTTGATCAATTTAGTTAAATGATATTGTTGATTTCATTTTCTATTCCATATTATGTTTATATGTTTTTAGTAACCACAAGAAACATGTTTATTTGGATCCATATTTAGGTATAAACATTGAATAATTTGGGAAAACTATATAAAAAATATTTCCCTCAAATGTTAAACTCCTACACATAGAACAATATTTTTATTTTTATCAATAAAAATAATTATTAAAAATAATGTATATAATGGGAATAAAGGGAATGAAAAAAACAATTAGGGGTTCTAAAAAAATAAATCACAAGAGAATCATGATTAAATAAATTAGAACTCCCTAAGGGGATGGACATAGAGTGAATACTTCCATAAGGGGATTGAATAAGAAGGGATTCATGACTAAGATTATGGAAACATGATTACTAATATGCCTGTATAGAGGTGTTCTGTTTCATTAGAGATGGTATCACAACACTCTCAAACCAGATAGATAATATTTAGGTTGTGGAGGAAGATATTTGAGGTAGTAATAGATTATTTTTTTCCAGTATCCAATATTGTTTATCATATCTGATATCAATGGAACAAATAATTTGAATTAATTATAGAATTGGAATTATCCAACATAAAATTTCCTTTCCCATAGTACACATTAAATTCATATCTCAATGATCCCATGTTGTTCTAAAACACTCCCCCCATACATGATTCAATTATTATATGCACGATCAGTTTATAAATTAAGGCCTTGAAGTGGAGGATACCAACATAACTAATTTATTGACTTCCCAAAATTGGATTCCATGGGGGGGTGGCTCTTTCTATAAAATATATAAGGGAAGTAACATCCCCCTTAGAGATTTGTGAGGCCCACAAAGTCCGCAACAATACATTTGGTCTTAACAATCAGATATGTGGTATAACATTAATGACAGTTATGCCAAGAATTGTTACATGAATTACAAATGGTACAACATATGGAGATTAGGGGGATATCCCGAGTATTTTCATCTAGAATTCACCTAGTAGTTTCTTTAATCTATCCATGAAGGAACCCCCAATAAACTCTACCTTTTCACAAGAAGAAGTGAATTCCCACAGCACCCGATGTAGTTTGGATGCTCATCCACATTGAAAGAATATATGTAATGTATTTTCAACCTTTGGAGTCAGACAAGTCGAGCACTTAGATAAAAGATGGAAAACTTTTCCTTTGAATTCTAATTTTGTAGAAAGGGCACACTTATGGATAATACAAACTAATAAGTTATAATTCAAAATGATTAACCTACAATAGAGTCTTTTTATTATAGATCACTAGAAGGCACCACTCACAATAAATTCATGTATGCCTTGGCCATGAAATTCCCAGAGGAGGAGCCCTTGAAGATGCACTGGTAGGGATTGTCATTGATACATATAATGTTAAATATAGATTTTTACTTTTATTAAGTATATCATGGATTTATGGGTGATTGTTTTCCTACATGGTGGTCACATTAGGCATTGGACACCCAAAGTAAACCCAAAATACCACCCACCCAGTTACCCTCCCATAAGTTAATGACTACATTACCAATAATCAAAAGATAGTTTCTATGTAGAGTGGTGATAAAATAACTCAAGGAATTACACATGGAGGATGGTTTTCATATTTTCTCTATAAACCATTTACATATTTACCCTTGATAAATATTCCCCCAAAATATTATCCCTCAATTACTTCCCATTTCACCATCAATTGAAGAGATCACACTACCTCCAATCAATTACATGCATTGATTACCCCCTATTCTACAACATCGGATAGTCTAGACATGGTTGTCTAATGACTTATTCCCTCCCCATGTACTTTCCAGATGGAGGGTTTAATGATCTTATAAATTTCTATGAAATTCTACATGGGAACCATGTGTACTCAGAGAATATGCATGTGTATATAAGATAAGAAACATTTGATACTCTAGAAAAACACTATATTACATCGTTAATATAATGTTATAATGACAGACACTTAGTCAAAACTCAATTTTTTTCCCTCACACACTTTTTCCAGTTTTGTGCTCCATCATAGTTCATATATCTAATCTGTCAAATGATACCTAGATCATATAGGAATGTGTTTTATCAAAAACAACTAAAGGTAGAACTCATATGAATATTTTTCTCAATAGTTCATTGATAAATTTTCCAAATCATGTTTTTATAAATATGTATGAATGAAAACACCTATATTTATATCAGAAGGATAACCCAATTCTTTGTGGATACTTCTCTCAAGACTATTTTTTTCATTTGATGTGTACTAAAACATCCCATGAATGTTTATAATGTAAATATCTCATTATGGAATCATCAATTCTTCTTTCTCATTATATATACAACTCCGATGTATAAATATGATCATTTATTTTTATTGTAGTTCCATATTTAATTTAATATATAATAATTGTCTCAATAAATGTATACTTATATGATCTCTATTTTCAACAGATATTTGATGGGTCAAAATTATATTTGTTCTTTGTTAGTAGGAAACTGATGTTTGATAATGATATTTGGTTTTTGGTTTTTGGCCTCCATTTCTATTAATTAGTCTATGGTCTATAATAAATATCATAATATTTTTATCTATTTACATTCAACATCTCTCATTACATATGTATATATATATATATATATATATATATATATATTCTCACCTCTTATATTTTATTTCAGTAATTTTCCATCCATTATCTAATATATAATTACTCTCTTATTATTATCCTTGATATTTGATCACCATCCCTACTTGTCATAACTAATCTTTTATGTATTATTATTATTCTCTAGTCTCACACGTTCTCAGACAAATAATTCAAAAAAAATTATGTGATATATACTCTATGAAAGATTTTGGATCTAAAATTTGTAAGAATTTGGGGTTAAATTATATGATTTCATAATACTATGATCGAAAAAACTTTATCCCAAATAATATCTATCTTTTGTTTTTATTAGTTTCATCTATTAAAATAGATAGATAATACCAATTTTATTATCAGATGAAGAAAACACAATGTCGATATAATTTTAGGAGCAAGGTGGTATATATAATGGTCTAATATCCCAAAAAATATATGGTTTTTGATATATATATTTTGGTTGAAATATTGAAACATAAATGTATCTTATATAAAATACTTTTCTATTTGAATTTAATATCATTAAGTACTCAATATCACTAGTTATCTTCCATGTAGTTATTCAAAAGACTCCAAGTCAAAAGTAAAATTGAATAATTCTCTTTCTCTCATGGTGGATTATTATAGCATCCCGCCTTTTTATCACATAAACTTTCATTACATTTTACAAAACCGAGGATCATTAAGGTTTAGTGTCTTGGAAACTAGGAACTTAAAACATGAAAACATAAAACATTCTTCTTAAACACTTGAAAGGCTTCTCCTCATGTTCATCCTAGGTTTATTACTGCATCTCATAACCTTGGTACATACATCAAAAGAAAGGGTGAGCAGAAGGCCCAGTAAGGGAAACCAGAGAAACATTTAACATGTGAACTTGAGATACATCAACTATGTCATGAGAAAGAACTTTAAGGAATGAGAAAGAAATCATGTGGAATATGATAATAAAAATATTATTTTTCATAACTGTAAGATCTGGCTACATCATTTAACATAGAAAATCATGAACATATCACCAAGGTCCATCCCCAAGGTGTCATTTGAAAATTACCAAAGTTATTCACCAAGATATCGTGAAAATTGTAATCTCTAGTGGTTACATCATTACCCAATGCATTGGAGAGCTATTAGGGCACACCCTTAAATTTTACTTTGTTATCATGTGACCCACATATATAATCATCAAAAATTTAATAAATAACCCATATATCATAAAATAAATGGGTTTCATTTCATAATCATAACGTTTTAAAAACTGCTTTAAAGACATGATCTTTACGTCACTTTAAACCCACAGAAAGGGAAAGCGGGTCTCATGTATGTAAATCCCAGGATTTAAAATAGAACATTTTGATATATATGTAAATACCCTTGTAGAAATAATAGCTTTGATTATTCACTTTATAACATAAAATAAATTTGAGAAAAGAGAGAGGCATTTTGAGACGAAAATTCTGCAGCATAACGGCTATGTTACAAGGTTTTAGAAAACATTGAAAAGAGAGGGGACATGGGTAACCCACTCATAAATGATCCATAAAACAGTAGAGTGACAGAATAAGAAGGATACATGAACATGGTAATGAAATTTCAAGGACATACCATCTGAAATGAAAAACATGGAAGTAAGACAAAAATAAGATTTCTCTTATAAAAATTCGGCAGCCTAACGGCGTCACTTAAACTTCAATAAAAATGATTTGACAAGATAAAATATGGTCTCTCATTATATGATCATAAGAGATCAGTATTATAGATATATAGATCATACCCCAACATAACAAAAAGGAACTTGAAATACTTGACATGAAAATAGAACTTGAAAAAATGAGAAGGGTGAAAGAATCCCTTAAAAATTCGGCAGCCTAACGGCGTCACTTAAACTTTCATAAAACGAAATGATGAGAGTAAGAGGGGATATATAATCATATAAACATGAAAAGGGAATTAAGAGGAATATAAAAGAACATCCTCTCACATAATAACATGAAGCATAAAGGGAATGACATAAAAGAGATTACATGAAAAGAAAGAGAGAGGTCGGATCCCTTACCTTAAAACGTTACTCTTAAAACTCAATGGTTGGGACCTTGAGGGAATGGGGGCACCTTGGGAGGACTCCTTGGGAGGTAATGAGACCATAAACTTCGTTGGGGGAGAGTGGGGAGTCGAATGGATGGGAGGATGGCTTGGTATTTATAGGGAAAGTAAGGGGACAAGGCATTAATGGCCAAGGGACACCTCATTAGTGGTTTTGGCGAAACCATGGGCTTGCCCCTGGTATTTGCCCATGGTATTGGCCACTTGGGACACCTCATACCTTATCTTACTATTCATAAGTCGACCATATTGATTACATACTTAATACATCATTTAATGATGTCATTAAACACCCGTAACTTAAAAAATGTATTTTCACTATTCATCGAAAATTCAACTTTCTCAGAATAATCCCAAAATTTTCACTTAACCAAATATCAATGCTCTGATTTCAAAAATGAAATCCATTTTATAAAAATAATTTTCTAAATATTTTTAATTAAATTTTTAATTTAAAAACACTATTCACCGAAAATTCATTTTTTTCAGAAAAAATCCCCAAAAATTACCTTAACATAATATTAATGTTCTGAGTTCAACAATGAAGTCCATTTTATAAAAATAATTTTCTAAATATTTTTAATTAAAATTTTAATTAAAAAACACTATTCACTCGAAAAAAACTAATACTTGAATAATAATTCATTAAACTGTTATTTAACCATTTTATTGAATCACATTACTTAATCAAAGTGCCTAGCATATTTTAATAGTTTCTTTAAGTGAGATTACTAATCCATTTGGTCACATTACTAATCCTAAGCATAAAATCACTCTTCATATTTTGCTATTCATCAAAAATTATGTTGATCTTATTAGACTCTAAATTTCGTACTGAACATAATTGTAGAAGATCATTTTTTGAAAATCAATACACATTTTTAATTATTTAAGGTTTACCTAAACATTTTTAAAATATCCTTTTTCTAAAATTCATCAAAATTGTGCATACTATATTTATCTGGACATTTGAAAATTCATAAAATTCATCATAAGAAGAAATCAAAATTCTTATTTCACACAAAGGATTACACAGGGCAATTATGGTCTCCTTACATAGCCCCTTATCACACCAGCATAGGACCTAAGTGTAAGGTGTGCTAAGGTGAGAGAATCCGAGGGAGGCTCGGCCAACATCGCACGAGTAGTAATTTCTATCAGTTTGAACTTCTCACGAAGGCGATCCCATTCTAGCTTCACACGATGAAGTTCAGCTTGGGTTTGTTCTAGAGCAAAGCCCAGTGGTGCTACCTCCTTCACAAGTTCTGTTAGATGGGCTTCGATCGGTCCAAGACTACTAGGTGAGGCCATCGAATCTTCTTTCTATATTAATTAACCAAGATTACTTGTATTTAGAGAAAATAATCGAAACGTTTAGTTTACAGTGGTCATATTGACCAATGGTCATATAACAGTCAAAACCCAACAGTCTCATTTTAATTATACTAATGTTATCAAATGAAACATTTTTGTTGAGTATAAAAATAAAATATAATAAAACAACACACAAAATTAGGAAACAAGATTTATTCAAAATTTCGGGTCGTTACCATCTTCCCCCCTTTAGAAATTGCATCCTCTCAATTTTTAAAATTGGGTTTTGAAATTTTATTGAAAGCCCCACATCGGAAAAGGAGTCAGTAAAACTATTACTTTAAAAGAAAGAAAGGGAAGTACAAAGGTCACCCGAGTTAACCCATACTAGGATCCCATGTAGGAAAACATGGACATGGAGGAAAAAACCAAGGGTCACGTTCTAAGGGAGAGTGATAGAAAACATGATTAGAAGAAAGTTAACCATAAGAAAATCCCAAACTTACGATGTGTGTAAATGGTCTTTGATTACCTAGTAGGAAACGTAAACCAACAAAGTTTTTGTTTTACGTTCCTTTTCATAATTTTGAGGAATTCATTTACTACATAGAACAAAAACATAAGAAAATATACCTACCTTCAAGTAGAGTTTCAACCTTTAATAAGTCCCTACCAACACTAATCTTTTCTCCAAATGATGAGAATTCAAAAACACTTGGTCTCATAAAAAGCACAAGAATCGTCTTCTAGAGAATCACATAATCCAAAAAAAATTAACTATCTATTTCTTCTATCTTTAAACATTATCCCAAAAACAGAAAGGTTAAGGTAAAACAACTCTTCAAAAAGAAAGAATCCCATAGGAATGTAAACTACTTTTAAATATTCAAAGTTCCATGGTACTACCCAAAGTTCATCATAGACCATTCCATAAATAACGGTCCTTAAAATTCCTCAAAATAAACCAAACAAAGATTGAATCCCAAATACAAGAAGGATTTGATAACATAGTCTTCCAAAATAAACTTCATTATTCATCTCCAAACAACATCAACCACTCCTAACATCTTATAACAAAAGTAGTTAACTTAAACATATTTTACTCAAGATAGGTTAATCATTCCCACAAGTAACCTAAATTACTATAAGTCCACCATAAATTCATCGATTCTTGAAAATATTAGTCAACCTTACTCCTCAATGAAAATACCGTAGTAATCTATTTAACTTGATCATATAGGGTCCCAAAAATCGTGAACGTCTTCCAAAATAATAATCATCTTTTAATCCCCTAATCATCCATGTCATATTAATACGGAAATCGTCGCATTTCCTATCACATTGGTTGTTGGGACATGTTCTTCCATTTACCACCATTAACTAAGAAGAGAAAGCATAATTAGGGGATTAAGTACTTAGCCAATAATCATGAAAAGGAATTGAAAGCATATAAGGATAACTTGTAGAAGAAAAGTATACCCTAACTTGTGATCCCCTAGGTTCTCAACTAGGTTATCCATGATCATATATTCTTATGTGAATCTTTATTTTATTTCATCTTTGTTCCTTTAACAATGGTTCATACTAAGCTTATGAATTTACCAAAGAATATCCCCCGGGAGTGTCGTAACCAAGAGTGCAGCAAGGCCCATTGTCGTATACCAGTTCCCGTTCGAGTCTAGCTCAAAGTGGTGTTTTCGGGTTTTACCCCTATGTACATCTGTGCCAGAGCCACCTCTACCTGCTCGTATCCAGACATGGATGTATTCTCTTGGCAACCCCTTACTCAATACTCACCAAAATACCAGGAAGATTTCCTATATTTAAACTTTTCTATAGGGTTCTTCCTAGAGTTTTCATATCCTAATTTCTATAAATAACTAAACCATCCTTTGATACCAACTATAGCATCCCACCTTTTTAACACATAAACTTTCATTATATTTTACAAAACCGAGGATCTTTAAGGTTTAGTGTCTTGGAAACCAGGAATTTAAACATGAAAACATAAAACATTATTCTTAAACACTTGAAAGGATTATCCTCATGTTCATCCTAGGTTCATTACTGCATCTCATAACCTGGGGACATACATCAAAAGAAAGGGTGAGCAGAAGGCCCAGTAAGGGAAACCAGAGAAACATTTAACATGTGAACTTGAGATACATCAACTATGTCATGAGAAAGAACATTAAGGAATGAGAAAGAAATCATGTTTAATATCATAATAAAAATTACATTTTTCATAACTTTAAGATGTGGCTACATCATTTAACATATTCAATCATGAACATATCACCAAGGTCCATCCCCAAGGTTTCATTTGAAAATTACCAAGGTTATTCACCAAGATATCGTGAAAATTGTAATCTCTAGTGGTTACATCGTTACCCAATGCATTCAAGCGCTATCAGGGTGAAACCTTAAATATGCCTTTGTTATCATGTGATCCACATATATCATCACCAAAAATTTAATAAATAACCCATATATCATAAAATAAATGGGTTTCATTTCATAATCATAACGTTTTAAAAACTTCTTTAAAGACATGATCCTTACGTCACTTTAAACCCAAAGAAAGGGAAAGCGGGTCTCATGTATGTAAATACCAGAATTTAAAAATACAACATTTTGATATATATGTGAATACCCTTGTAGAAATAAGAGCTTTGAGTATTCACTTGATAACATAAAATAATTTTGAGAAAAGGGAGAGGCATTTTGAGACGAAAATTCTACAGCATAACGGCTATGTTACAAGGTTTTCGAAAACACTGAAAAGAGAGGGGACATGGGTCACCCACTCATAAATGATCCATAAAAAAGTATAGGGATAGAATAAGAAGGATACATGAAAATGGTAATGAAATTTCAAGTACATACCATCTGAAATGAAAAATATGGAAGTAAGACAAAAATAAGATTTCTCTATAAAAATTCGGCAGCCTAACAGCGTCACTTAAACTTAAATAAAAATGATTTGACAAGATAAAATAGTGTATCTCATCATATGATCATAAGAGATCAGTATGATAGATATAGAGATCATACCCCAACATAATAAAAAGGAACTTGAAATACTTGACATGAAAATAGAACTTGAAAAAATGAGAAGGGTGAAAGAATCCCTTAAAAATTCGGCAGCCTAACGGCATCACTTAAACTTTCATAAAACGAAATGATGAGAGTAAGAAGGGATCTCTCATAATATAAACATGAAAAGGGAAGTAAGAAAAATATAAAATAACATCCTCTCACATAAGAACATGAAGCATAAAGGGAATGACATAAAAGAGATTACATGAAAAGAAAGAGAGAGGTTGGATCCCTTACCTTAAAACGTAACTCTTAAAACTCAAAGGTTGGGACCTTGAGGTCTTGGGGGCACCTTGGGAGGACTCCTTGGGAGGTAATGAGACCAGAAATTAGTTGGGGGAGAGTGGGGAGTTGAATGGATGGGAGTATGGCTTGGTATTTATAGGAAAATTGAGGGGACAAGGCATTAATGGCCAAGGGACACCTCATTAGTGGTTTTGGCAAAACCATGGGCTTTCTCATGGTATTTGCCCATGGTATTGGAAACTTGGGACACCTCATACCTTATATTACTATTCATAAGTCGACCATATTGATTACATACTTAATACATCATTTAATGATGTCATTAAACACTCGTAACTTAAAAACTGTATTTTCACTATTCATCGAAAATTCAACTTTCTCATAATCATCCCAAAATTTCACCTTAATGAAATATCAATGCTCTGATTTCAAAAATTAAATCCATTTTATAAAAATAATTTTCTAAATATTTTTAATTAAATTTTTAATTAAAAAACACTATTCACCGAAAATTCATTTTTTTCAGAAAAATCCCCAAAAAATACCTTAACATAATATTGATGCTCTGAGTTCAAAAATGAAGTCCATTTTATAAAAATATTTTTATAAATATTTTAAATTAAATTTTTAATTAAAAAACACTATTCACCCGAAAAAACTAATACTTGAATAATAATTTATGAAACTGTTATTTATCCATTTTATTGAATCACATTACTTAATCAAAGTTCCTATCTTGTTTTAATACTTTCATTAAGTGAAATTACTAATCCATTTGGTCACATTACTAATCCTAAGTATAAAATCACTGTTCATAATTTACTATTCATCAAAAATTAAGTTGATCTTATTAGACTCTAAATTTCGTACTGAACATAATTGTAGAAGATAATTTTTTGAAAATCATTACACATTTTTAATTATTTAAGGTTTACTTAAACATTTTTAAAATATCCTTTTTCTAAAATTCATCAAAATTGTGCATACTATATTTATCTGGACATTTGAAAATTCATAAACTTCATCATAAGAAGAAATCAAAATTTTTATTTAACACAAAGGATTACACAAGGCAGTTACAGTCTCCTTACATATCCCCTTATCACACCAATATAGGACCTAAGTGTAAGGTGTTATAAGGTGAGAAAATCCGAGGGATGCTCGGCCAACATCGCACGAGTAGTAATTTCTATCAGTTTGAACTTCTCGCGAAGGCGATCCCGTTCTAGCTTCACACGATGAAGTTCAACTTGGGTTTGGCCCAGAGAAAAGCCCAGTGGTGCTACCTCCTTCCCAAGTTCTGTTAGATGGGATTCGATCGGTCCAAGACTACTGGGTGAGGCCATCGAATTTCCTTTCTATATTAATTAACCAAGATTACTTGTATTTAGAGAAAATAATTAAAACGTTTAGTTTACAGCGGTCATATTGACCAATGGTCATATAACAGTCAAAACCCAATAGTCTTATTTTAATTATACTCATGTTATCAAATGAAACATTTTTGTTGAGTATAAAAATAAAATAAAATAAAGCAATACACAATATTAGGAAACAAGATTTATTCAAAATTTCGGGTCGTTACAATCTTCCCCACTTAAGAAATTGCGTCCTCACAATTTTTAAAATTGGGTTTTGAAATTTTATTGAAAGCCCCACATCAGAAAAGGAGTTAGTAAAACTATTACTTTAAAAGAAAGAAAGGGAAGTACAAAGGTCACCCGAGTTAACCCATACTAGGATCCCATGTGGGAAAACATGGACATGGAGGAAAAAACCAAGGGTCACGTTCTAAGGGGGAGTGATAGAAAACGTGATTAGGAGAAAGTTAACCATAAGAAAATCCCAAACTTACGATGTGTGTAAATGGTCTTTGATTACCTAGTAGGAAACGTAAACCAACAAAGTTCTTGTTTTACGTTTCTTTTCATAATTTTGAGGAATTCATTTACTACATAGAACAAAGACATAAGAAAATATACCTACCTTCAAGTAGAGTTTCATCCTTTAATAAGTCCCTACCAACACTAATCTTTTCTCCATATGATGAGAATTCAAAAACACTTGGTCTCATAAAAATCACAAGAATCATCTTCTAGAGAATCACATAATCCACAAAAGATTAACTATATATTTCTTCTATCTTTAAACATTATCCCAAAAACAGAAAGGTTAACGTAAAACAACTCTTCAAAAAGAAATAATCTCATAGGAATGGAAACTAATTTTAAATATTCAAAGTTCCATGGTACTACCCAAAGTTCATCATAGACCATTCCATAAATAACGGTCCTTAAAATTCCCCAAAATAAACCAAACTAAGATTGAAACCCAAATACAAAAAGGATTTGATAACATAGTCTTCCAAAATAATCTTCATTGTTCATCTCCAAACAACATCAACCACTCCTAACATCTTATAACAAAAGTAGCTAACCTAAACATATTTTACTCAATATAGGTTAATCATTCCCATAAGTAACCTAAATTACTATAAGTCCACCATAAATTCATCAATTCTTCAAAATATTAGTAAAACTTACTCCTCAATGAAAATACCGTAGTAATCTATTTACCTCGATCATATAGGGTCCCCAAAATAGTGAACGTCTTCCAAAATAATAATCATCTTTTAATCCCCTAATCATCCCTATCATATTAATACAGCAATCGTCGCATTTCCTATCACATTGGTTGTTAGGACATATTCTTCCATTTCCCACCATTAACTAAGAAGAGAAAGCATAATTAGGGGCTTAAGTACTTAGCCAATAGTCATGAAAAGGAACTGAAAACATATAAGGATAACTTGTAGAAGAAAATTATACCCTAACTTGTGATCCCCTAGGTTCCCATCTAGGTTATCCATGATCATATATTATTATGTGAATCTTTATTTTATTTCATCTTTGTTCCTTTAACAATGGTTCATACTAAGCTTATGAATTTACCAAAGAATATCTCTCAGGAGTGTCGTAACCAAGAGCGCAACAAGGCCCATTGTCGTGTACCAGTTCCCGTTCGAGTCTAGCTCAAAGCGGTGTTTTCGGGTTTTACCCCTATGTACATCTGTGCCAGAGCCACCTCTACCTACTCGTATCCAGATAGGGATGTATTTGCTTGGCAACCCCTTACTCAATACTCACCAAAATACCAGGAAGATTTCCTATATTTAAACTTTTCTATAGGGTTCTTCCAAGAGTTTTCATATCCTAATTTCCACAAATAACTAAACCATCCTTTGATACTAACTATAGCATCCCACCTTTTTATCACATAAACTTTCATTACATTTTACAAAACCGAGGATCTTTAAGGTTTAGTGTCTTGGAAACCAGGAACTTAAAACATGAAAACATTAAACATTCTTCTTAAAAATTGAAAGGATTATCCTCATGTTCATCTTAGGTTCATTACTGCATCTCATAACCTGGGGACATACATCAAAAGAAAGGGTGAGCAGAAGGCCCAGTAAGGGAAACCAGAGAAACATTTAACATGTGAACTTGAGATACATCAACTATGTATTGAGAAAGAACTTTAAGGCATGAGAAAGAAATCATGTGGAATATCATAATAAAAATTAAATTTTTCATAACTTTAAGATGTGGCTACATCACTTAACATAGAAAATCATGAACATATCACCAAGGTCCATCCCCAAGGTGTCATTTGAAAATTACCAAGGTTATTCACCAAGATATCGTGAAAATTGTAATCTCTAGTGGTTACATCATTACCCAATGCATTGGAGCGCTATCAGGGCGCACCCTTAAATTTGCCTTTGTTATCATGTGAGCCACATATATCATCATCAAAAATTTAATAAATAACCCATATATCATAAAATAAATGGGTTTCATTTCATAATCATAACGTTTTAAAAACTGCTTTAAAGACATGATCTTTACGTCACTTTAAACCCACAGAAAGGGAAAGTGGGTCTCATGTATGTAAATCCCAGAATTTAAAATAGAACATTTTGATATATATGTGAATACCCTTGTAGAAATAAGATCTTTGAGTATTCACTTTCTAACATAAAATAATTTTGAGAAAAGAGAGAGGCATTTTGAGACGAAAATTCTGCAACATAACGGCTATGTTACAAGGTTTTAGAAAACATTGAAAAGAGAGGGGACATAGGTCACCCACTCATAAATGATACATAAAACAGTATAGGGATAGAATAAGAAAGATACATGAACATGGTAATGAAATTTCAAGGACATACCATATGAAATTAAAAACATGGAAGTAAGACAAAAATAAGATTTCCCTTATAAAAATTCGGCAGCCTAACGGCATCACTTAAACTTCAATAAAAATGATTTAACAAGATAATATAGGGTATCTCATCATATGATCATAAGAGATCAGTATTATAGATATTGATATCATACCCCAACATAATAAAAAGGAACTTGAAATACTTGACATTAAAATAGAACTTGAAAAAATGAGAAGGGTGAAAGAATCCCTTAAAAATTCGGCAGTCTAACGGCGTCACTTAAACTTTCATAAAATGAAATGATGAGAGTAAGAGGGGATCTCTCATCATATAAACATAAAAATGGAAGTAAGAGGAATATAAAATAACATCCTCTCACATAATAACATGAAGCATAAAGGGAATGACATAAAAGAGATTACATGAAAAGAAAGAGAGAGGTGGGATCCCTTACCTTAAAACGTAACTCTTAAAACTCAAAGGTTGGGACCTTGAGGGCTTGGGAGAACCTTGGGAGGACTCCTTGGGAGGTAATGATACCATAACTTCATTTTGGGAGAGTGGGGAGTCTAATGGATGGGAGGATGGCTTGGTATTTATAGGGAAAGTGAGGGGACAAGGCATTAATGGCCAAGGGACACCTCATTAGTGGTTTTGGCAAAACCATGGGCTTTCCCATGGTATTTGCCCATGGTATTGTCCACTTGGGACACCTCATACCTTATCTTACTATTTTAAAAGTCGACCATATTGATTACATACTTAATACATCATTTAATTATGTCATTAAACACCCGTAATATAAAAACTGTATTTTCACTATTCGTCGAAAATTCAACTTTCTCAGAATAATCCCAAAATTTCACCTTAACCAAATATCAATGCTCTGATTTCAAAAATGAAATCCATTTTATAAAAATAATTTTCTAAATATTTTTAATTAAATTTTTAATTGAAAAACAATATTCACCAAAAATTCATTTTTTCAAAAAAATCCCCAAAAATTACCTTAACATAATATTGATGCTCTGAGTTCAAAAATGAAGTCCATTTTATAAAAATAACTTTCTAAATTTTTTTAATTAAATTTTTTATTAAAAAACACTATTCACCTGAAAAAACTAATACTTGTATAATAATTTATGAAATTGTTATTTAACCATTTTATTGAATCACATTACTTAATCAAAGTGCCTAGCTTATTTTAATACTTTCTTTAAGTGATATTACTAATCCATTTGGTCACATTACTAATTATAAGCATAAAATCACTATTCATACTTTACTATTCATCAAAAATTAAGTTGATCTTATTAGACTCTAAATTTCGTACTGAACATAATTGTTGAAGATCATTTTTTGAAAATCATTACACATTTTTAATTATTTAAGGTTTACCTAAACATTTTTAAAATATCATTTTTCTAAAATTCATCAAAATTGTGCATACTATATTTATCTGGACATTTGAAAATTCATAAACTTCATCATAAGAAGAAATCAAAATTTTTATTTAAAACAAAAGATTGCACAAGGCAGTTATAGTCTCCTTACAGAGCCCCTTATCACACCAGCATAGGACCTAAGTGTAAGGTGTGCTAAGGTGATAGAATCCGAGGGAGGCTCGGCCAACATCGCACGAGTAGTAATTTCTATCAGTTTGAACTTCTCACGAAGGTGATCCCGTTCTAGCCTCATACGATGAAGTTCAGCTTGGGTTTGGTCCAGAGAGAAGCCCAGTGGTGCTACCTCCTTCCCAAGTTCTGTTAGATGGGCTTCGATCGGTCCAAGACTACTCGGTGAGGCCATCGAATATTCTTTCTATATTAATTAACCAAGATTACTTGTATTTAGAGAAAATAATCGAAACGTTTAGTTTAGAGCGGTCATATTGACCAATGGTCATATAACAGTCAAAACCCAACAGTATCATTTTAATTATACTCATGTTATCAAATGAAACATTTTTGTTGAGTATAAAAATAAAATAAAATAAAACAACACAAAAAATTAGGAAACAAGATTTATTCAAAATTTCGGGTCGTTACAATGATAGTGTATGATCATATCTCCAGAATCATGAAAAAATTACCATACCTAATTCAAAATGGAATTAGAATTTTTATAATCAATATAAGGAAGATCTCTTGTCGATATATGGGGGTTATATGAGGTTCCTTAATTTCTAATGGAATATGAAATGGTTCATAATATAATTTTTTTCCCATTCATACTTGGAGAACTTTTTTCCATATTTTTATGTTATTTTATATATTTGATGTAATTTAGATTATTTCAATCATTTTTTATGTTTTTTCAACATTATGGATTGTATCATCAATAATTTTAGAGGAGTAGTTATTTTTTAAATAATATTTTATAATTATTATTCATGAAGAACATGAACTAGTATAAAAAATGGTATCGAAAATTTCATTCTCTAATTATCCATATATAGTTCTATGGGATATAATATCACACACCACATTAAGATGGTATATTTATTTTTATCAACCATGGTAACTATTTCCTACAACTAATATAATGACACAGGCTATACATACATGGATATTAATTTTTATTATGAATATTCTTTACATTAGACCAACACAAACCTGAGTACCATAATATTATAGAGCCTCTGGAAACATGGAAACATAAACCCTGGTCCATAAATGAGATACATCATCTCTCACTATATTATAAAACACTATAACCAATCTTAGAGATATTACACATAATAACTTTATTTATTACAATGGGAAATGAAACTGAAGAATCAATGAGTATAGATGGTTTATATTGGTAATATATAGGGATACATAAGAATAACATGATTAAAAGTGCATAAGAATATGATAATATCATATTAAAATCATACCATACATAACAAAGATCATAATTTTGAATCATAGAATTAATATGGGAGGATCCATATACTAGAATCATATGGTAATCAAATAACTTAAGCCTTAATAGTATAAAATTGGCTTAAGACATGTAATTTTTTGCATACACATAAGGAAAGATAATCCCTTCTATATTAGTTATGGATTATTGCAATATATATCATATTATAATGTGTTTACTCCCTGAACCATTATAATATTAATGTTTCAATCTGAAGAAGATGATATTGGGTAAAGTCTCTTAACAAATTTGTTTCACTCCTCATTCCATCCCTGATATACTACACCTGGTTAACTTTCTATTCTATTTCTGTCAATTTCATGGGATATAAATAATTAACCATTGAAATGGAGGTTGATATATGCCCCACCCATCATATAATTTAGTCATAGTTATTTGCACCACAAAATCATAAAAATTCATCCTATAATAACTCGTGAAATGAAATGGGTTTAATAAACATTTCATCTTGTCCTAACCATTGGAATATAGGTAGGTTTCAATAATCAATCCTATAATTACATGTAAAAAGAAGTAAGTTTAGTAATCATTTCTTAAATTTCATGCTCATGATCGAAAAACATGATTCATTAACATCATTCTATAAAAACATAAACCATTTAAAAAAAATATAAATTTTATTCATGGATCATATCCCCACTAAGAAAAGTGCAACACAAATAGATTGTAAAATAGTTGTAAAATAATTTTAAATAATATTGAAAACATTTTTCAAGGAATATATACTATGCTATTTAAAAATGATTTAAAAATAATAATAATTTTTCAAATAATTTTCTTTCAAGATAATTAAATTATAATATAAAAATATTTCAAATATTAATGAAAAAATTCATTGAATATAACATTTAAAATATTTAATTGCATCTTGAAATCATAGAGTATTCATAGATTCATGAAATATTGTGTATGTCGTTCTTTTTAGAAATAATGATTTTTTTAACATTTTTATAAAAATACTATGTAGATTTATTTTAAAAAAGGTTATGAAGAATAATTTTGAAAAATAAAAATACATAATTCCAAAATTTGTAAAAAACCCATTACTAAATTATTTTAAATAATATATAAAATCATGTTTGAAAACAATTTTAGAAACCATGGTTTTTTAGAAAATGTGTTTTCAATAACAAAGAGAATTTATATTAAAAAAATATTTTTAAAATCATGAGTACATAAATAAATTAAAATGGAGGGAAACTATATTATAATTATGTAAAAATAGGAGGAGAAAATTCATTACATTTATTGAGATATGGATCAAAATATTTTATCACTGGAAAAAAACCTAAGAAAATCAAATAAATTATGTGATTGTAACAAAAAAAACATTACAACATTGATATCATTGTATTATAATCCCTAAAAAGGAATGATGTAAAATGGATCATAAAATGTAATTATGATAATAAATTCAATATAGGCCATGTAAAATGGGCCTTATATACACCCTATGAAATAATATTTGTGCATACCGTATCGAATGTCTCAATGAATAAAAAATGAGAGAAAATCCATTTATTGGTTCGGTAACACATGAATCATATTACCGATTAAATAATAACATAAATAGAAAAAATATTTATTATTGAATGATTTATATTAATGATATATCATATCATAGGGTAGTATATACACAAAAAAATTGAAATTAGTGTTGAATATGGAAAATGTCTATCCGAAATTGATGCGAGACTAGAAACCCCCTTAATGTTTTAGTAGCATCTGAATCATATGACCAATAAATGAGATAACATAAAATCTATATATAAATTACCATTTTTAAAAGATAATGATAGTAAAAAAATTTAGGATGAATATAGACCAATGAAATGTAATAGGTTGTAAATATTGTTTGTGTCTCACATATGTAACAAGTGAGATGGAAGTCTCATTCATTAAGTTTTCACATCCATCACAATAATTTAAATCACTAGTATAATAAATATATTTTATTAAATAAATATATATATATTATAATAGCATATTCATATATATCATACGATATATTATTTTCATATGACCGTTAATTACCCCTTCATTAACAATTCCATTTTAAAGTTTTTCTGGGAATAACTACCTTATTTTTTATATATGTTTTTGATTTATTATATTTATTGTGCTATTATATTCCACATAGTCTAAGAATATATATAATTAAGAAATGATAAGAATTAAAATATTCTCATTTTATTTATATATATAATAATAAGTGAAATTTAATTTATGAAAAAGAAATACATTATTTACAGAGTGGTAGGTCGTATCAATGCCTGAATATTATATCCAATTTCATTTATGGTTTGAAATAAATAAAATAAAATGATATTTATTATCAATAGTAAATATATTTTTTCATATATATCACACATTTTTATTAAACTCGTCATTAATATAGTCCCCATAAATCATGAACATATCACATTTCTTCATGAGGTGATAGTCTGCCGTACACAGGAGCACCGTTATCGTATTCCCCAAAAATGTAATAAATTATGTTATGTGTGATATAAATTTTAAATAATAATAATAATAACATCATAAATTTCATATATAAACAATTAATATATCATTATGTCCAACATTGATCAGTGGTAATGGATAAATGAATGAAATCAGTTCATGATGTGATTGTCTACCATACACACGAACAATGATTCCATAACCCATGTGATGGAAGTGGAGATGGTTGTAGATGAATTACATAATATAAAACACAAATTTATAGGTAGTATAATTTTTTTAATATATAATTATGGTATTATAATAATTAATTGGCGTAGAAGAAGAAATAAAACAAAAAACACCCATGGATGAATGTTATATATTCTTTAAGTATCCTTCTTATGTTTGTACAAAAATCTATACTAGGATGACTTTATGCCAATAATAAGTTGTATTTTATGAGGTGAAGGAATTTTTGATGTTATTTTTTTGGTATTTATCTAAAATATAGGTTTCATGAAATGAGGAAGATTGGAGAGTGAGCGGCCAATTTTATGATGGGGATTGGAAAAAATTGGTAATTAAGAAAAACAAAATATATTGAGTGCTCACACATTTTCCACATTTAACAGGTGTCAAAAATAAACAAATATAAAAACACTTAGAATTAATGGTTTAAATAATTTTTTAAATTAATTGTTATTAAATTTTATAATTTATTTTTACCCTTACCTTTTCAGTTTAACCCACAGTAAAATAGTATTTTACAATAACTATGAAAGTTTATTTTTACTACATTATGTATTAATTTTGGTCAAAATTAATAATAAAATATTAGACAATGGAATTTATTATTATTAATACTATGGAATTAAAATTTTTTAATTTTACTCACAAAATTAGAAAATTCTAATTTAAAATTAATCCAACAAACATGAAAAGTAACTAGGGTTTTTAAGAGGAACTATTCAAAATTTTCGAATGTTTTTGTATCAAAGTAGAGAAATAAATTGATAAAAATTACATAAATTGGATTTATGTTTTTATAATTGAAATATTTTATCTTAGAAAAAATTTTAAAATATATCTTTTCTTTATTAATAAATTAAACAAAATGGGAGGTTTGAATTAAAAAAAAGTACATCTCAGTATTCATTAAAATTTGAATTTTTTTAGAAATAACCAAAACATATCACAAATATAACTTTTATATTAGTTTTTAAAAATTTATTTCAATTTATAGAATTTATTTTTTATTCATTTTAAAATTTCATTTTATTGTAATTCTTCAAAAATGAAAAAAAAATTGTTTTCAAGATAAATATAATTCTCAAATATAAAATTGGATTTATTATTATTTCTTTTCTAAAAAACATATAAGATGAATGCAAATTTTTATTGGATATATTATTTATAAATTTTAATAAATTATTTGACAAATAGCCATTTGGTAAATTTAGTGACTTAAAACACACTTGAGTGCATAAAATGTTTTCTCAGAGAATGGGTTCCTATTATTTTCAATATGCGTTTTAATTTCGATTAAAATTACAAGGTCACCAAAAAATAAATTTTATATAGATTTTTCAACCATGTTTTCATAATTTTGTTAGTCCTACTCATGAATACCATTCCGATTAAAATGTTAAAACCTTCATATTAAATAATAATATTTTAATAATGTATCGCATTTCATTTAAATTCAGTGTTTCGTGTAATCAAAGATAAAATTGGTGTTTCATGGAATGCAATAAAAAGTCATTTTTTCATGTAACTCAAGATAAACAAAGAGTTTTATGAAATTAAATATATCAAAAATATTAAATTTATTTGAGAAAAAATTTCTCAAAATCTCAGCGGTGTTACATTCTACAACCCATAAAGTGATTTATGGCCTCCAAATTTGTCATGGTCATCATAGGATTAATATTTAAAAATAAATTTATAGAAACCCAAATCTTACAAATAAATAATTATAATTCACTTAAAATGTGAAATTTATAAACATAAGAGAAAAAAAATTATACTCATAACTAGGATTCCACATAAGATATCATATACGGGAAGTGAAAACATTGACATTGAATAGAAAAAATACCCAAATACTAAAGAACAGTGATATAGAACATTGATAATAATTAAGTGGATAATACGTAGAATGATAAATCCCAAAAAACATATAAAAATAATTTAATAAAAAGTCTATTGATATCAATAAAATAGTGAAACTTGAAAAATTTTATTTCCTGATCCGCCCCTTAATTTTGAAAACGTTTCAGGATTATTAGAACATAATTGATTATGTCCCATTAAATGAGAAAAATATCACTCTTTTGGTGTGTCATGATTAAATTCAATTTCCTCTCTTAACCTATTAAATAAAGGTTAATGTTTTATGTATAAATCTCTAATGAATCATAAGATCTTTATATAGAATGATAATTCATCCAATATATTATTAGTTATCATAACAACAATATGGGTATCACAAGATATCTAATATTCATAAATATTCATATAGTGAAGTAATATATTATTATATAATTCTTTTTTCATTTTTTATCATAAACCATTCCATAAAAATTTATCCTTATTCCACTTTAGAATGAATAATGTTAAAATTTTGTATTTAGGTACTAAATTTTAAAATTGACGTACCATTAACCCTCCATATAACACTTGGTATCCCTCAATTACCAAATACCAAACATTTTAACAACATCATAAATTTATTTTATTGAACCATGGTAATAACCTAAATTATCATAAAACCATATTGATAACAACCATTCTTCTTCCATTCTTAATTAAAAATATATTATTTTATATATTCCACAAATTAAAAATTGATGTAATCTCCTTGAATAATAACATCAACCACCTGGTCAATAAAAAAATTATTAGTTCTGAGGGTATCAATACCATCCAATTTAAATTATCAAAAATCAATTATCAATTTATATCAATATTATTATCTAAAAATCAAGGACATATTAAGGTTTACATTACCTATAATAATATATTTTACATGCATTTCACCTTTCCACTAAATAAATTTCGTAAATCGTTTGCATCATTTAAATATTATTTTAAATCCATAATGAAAAACTTATACTAAATGATAAATTTATATTTTACAATATATAATTTTTGAATCTGAATACAAAATACATCATTTAATATAGTTCAATTATTGGAAAACAATATGTTATTTCATGGTCTGGTTCTTAATTATTGAGTTAGGGCATTGGGTTTGGTAAATCCCATAGTCCGAAATGATCAACCAATAGAAACGTCAACAGGTTGTCACTATATCAACATTTTATCTACAATTATGACATCTTCCACTACATTAAAGGTATTCCGTATGTTTTTTTGACACTTTATTTACATGAATAATTCTAAATCTTCATTATCTATGTTCATTACCACACTAAATATTAAAAATTCAATATTACTTTTATTTTATGTGTTAGGAATCTCATCAATGTTTATATTTTTTTTGTCATATATCATGATATATGATTATGAATAGTCACAATATCTTCATATCTAATCATCATATAATTTGTTTTCTCATTGTCACAAAATTTCATATCATTTTCAATGTTAACATGATTCATTTTGGTTCTAAAAATTGAAAAAAAATAAAAAAAATCATTGTGTAAGAAACAATATTCATAGTCGAGAACCACATAATAATGAAAAATAACTTATATTATGCCTAAATAACGGTAAATTATTTTATATTGGACAAATTATAGTTATTTTAGATCAGTAATTTTCATCTTCTATTTAAATAATTTTTGATGTTTCATAAAGAGTTCGTGAATTTTCAATGTGTATACCCTAGGAGTGCCAAGTTATATGCACAACAAGGCCCATTATCGTGTACTCATTCCCATCATGTCAAGATATATACAGTGTTTTTTGGTTATTACCCCTAGGTACATTTTTTATATATCCACATCCCCATATTATATCCATTAATGGGTGTAATTTCATGGAAACCACTCTCTATATACAATAAAAAAAATTCTAAGGCATTTATCCTACACACCGACTCATCCATAGAAATATCATTAGATCCATAAATAGTTGTACCCAAAAAAATATCCTGAAGGATCCCATTATTGTTTTCTCATCCTAGTTTCCAAATATTAATAAAAACTAACCTTCTATACCTACTATAGTGTTTTCGGAATCTCATAAATGGATAATACAAATTTTTAGATGAATATTAATTAAATTTAAAAAAAGATAATCTTGAGGATAATAATTGTTTAGTTCCTTTAGAATGATGGAAACAGAAACAATGTCTTATAGGTAAACTACATCATATTAACAAGTTTTATTCACAAATAGAACCTGTATAAGACATAAAATGCAAAATAAAAACATTCATATCATATGAAAAGGAAACAGGAGGGATGGTGCGGTCAGATTCTTTGAAAAGGTAATCTAGGGATACACATAGGCATAAAATGAACATAATGTTATGATAACATTATCATAATATTTTTAAATCCTACCAAGAATATAAATGTTCATAATCTGGAATCATACCATAATTATTTTTAGTTCTTAATACATCAATCATAAAGAAATCAGGGAACATTACCCATGAGTGTATAACATTGAAATAAGGTATGCAATTTGTGGAATACACATAATCATTGAAAATAATGTCCATATTAATCATGGATCATTTCCATGGATATAATATTGGAATGGCTTCACGCCCCAAACCATCATAGTAGTCATTGTTCACTCAAAACGCCATCATAGTGGATTAAGTACCATATGAAAATGAGTTCACTCCGCATTATATACCACTCTATCTAAACAAGGTCCACTCCCAATTCAAATATTATCTCTTTTAGGAGATCTAAATATTTTCCCTATGTATTAGAGGGAGATATACGTAATACCTATCACATAATGAAATCATATATATGTCTTCCCTAAGAGCATAAAAATTCATCATCTCATAACCCATGAAATCTAATTGTTATCATAAAAATATAAAAATTTCATAACCTGTGTAAATTATTTAGGTATCATAACAATTAAATCATAGAATAATCCCTGAAAATAGGTGGGTTTCATAATCATTTCATCTTGTATAACCCAATGGAAGAGAAATTGGTATCATAAACATCTTATTGTCAAAACATAATTCATTAAAAGAACAAATATGAATGGTATCCTTGGAGAATATCCCCATTAAGGAATATGTAACACCAAATATTTCATATTATATTGAAAATAAATTTTAATTTCTATTTAATAAATTTCTTGAGGAAAATATTCATTCCCCTTCGAAAATAATTTTTAAATAGCATAATGCGTTTTCATAAACATTTATTTGAAAATAATTTATTTAAAATCTAAATGACTGAAAATGATTAAGAAATAATTTTTTTTGAATAAAACATTGATAATTTGGAATGGAGTCTAGAAATCATTTAGTGGTAATGATATTAAAAAATATTGTGCATGTCATGAATGTTAAAATCAAATTTTAATTACACATTTATTTGTGAAATCCAAATGGGTATTTTTTTAAAGAATTATACAATGATTCATTTAAAAAAATTAAATTGTCACACATGAGTAAAAAATCACTCTAATAAATCATTTTAAGTAAATTTGGAAAACTTTTTTGGTAACATTTTTATAGATAATAGTTTAAAATTGGGTTTTTGACTAAATAGTTTTTTTTAAACATTATTTTTGAACCCTGAAGTACATAACGGGAAGAAAATAAAGGTAAACATTTATTCTCTTAAAATAACCCTAATATAATAAAATTACTTATAATTATTAATATATGGATCATAAGATATTATAATATGAAAAATAATAAAATCCTCGTAGAAGATGAGATTGTAACATAAAAATATTACCAATTTGAAAAAATTAAATCACAATCCCCATGATGGAATAACATAAAATGGAACATAATATATAACATCGATACAATATTCGTGATATTAAATGTCAATGGGGTTGTATATACAACTCGTGAAAGAATATAGGTGCATAACATAAAGTACATCTCAAAGAAGAAAATTTGAGACAAACCCCCCATACATCTTCAGTAAATTTTGAATCATAATCCCATTGAAAGAATAACATGAATAGAAATAATAATAAACATTAAAATTTTTATTTATCTTTAAAATCGCATTAAAATATAATATTACTTTATAAAAAAATTAAAAAAACATATTTTTTAAATAAAATTTAGTAGTTATCCAAATTCATCATAAAAATAAACATTTTAGTAAAATCAAAAAAAGAAAAACAGATATAAATTTGAAATTATTATTTAATAAATTAATATTATTTTAAACAATAAATTATCTAAAATTTTAAAATTTTATCTTTATTAAAACTTCCCAAAAAAGTGAAAAATGTTTTCAATAAAAATACACTTTTATACAAACAATTTGATTTAATCATATTTATCTTCTAGAAAACATTTATGATGAATATTAATTTTTTTTATTGAATATATAATATATATATTTAATTAAAATGATTCAAAATGAAATTTTTTTATTTGATGTTATAAAAGATACTTGTCCTTATAGAAAAATTTTATCAAAAATATTTCCATTAATTTTGAATATGGTTTTATTTTAATTATTATTATTTTCGTCTTAATAGAATTCATTTTATATACCAGTGTAAAAACTATTTTAATAATATAGTAACTCATATTCATAAAAAACAATCAAATGGAGGGTTTATATTAAATAATGATATTTTTATCATATTTTACGTTTTATAAAACTCAGGTTTTTGGATAATGCAAGCTATGATTACTGATGCATGTAACACAATCCATAATATGTGTTTTCTATAAAACAATACTAACTCATTGGTTCAGGTAACTCAGGAAAAAAATATGTTTCATTTAATGAAAATTATTAAAAATATAAAATTAATATGAAAAAATATTTTATACAATTTCAGGGTGTTACATTTATCAATTGGTTATTTTTATAATATTATTTCCATAATGAGTTTATAAATTTGTCATTAGTCAGAGGTTTTAGGATAATTTATAAGTATTTTAAATATTTTAACATAAATTTTCAATATCATTTATCTTTGATCACCACATATATTTTTTCCATCGTTTTCTCTATTCTAATTTATGAATTTTGGTAATTAAATTTTCATTTAGTCTTATTAGTTTTTATTTCCAATTATATCTATTATCTTTATTATCAAATCTATTTTTTTATTTATCATGTATTTAATTCCTATTTCATGTCTCAAATTTTACCTCCATTCACCTTTATCGCATCCATAATCTCCCGTGTCTTGTTTCTCTTCCTTTGAGTATATCCTCATGTATTCTTTACTCATGTTTTTCATCAATGAAAAATGATTTATATACAATAAATTTTATTTTAAGAAAAACTCATGCAGTTTTCTTGAGAAGTATTTATTAATGTTAGAAAAAAATCACCATAAAACCAAATGGTTTAAAATTATTTATTTTTAGATGAAATAATGAAAACAATTAACATCCTCCATCAATTTGGGATTCAATAAAATAAACTTTAAAATACTCCCATAATCCCTCTCATGTAGGGAGATATATCTTTATCATTCATAGCACTATAAAAAAATATTTTACATGGGGTCCAAAAATCTCATTTTTTGTAATAAAAATATTTATATTAAAGGGGTGAATTTTATTATATGTAATCCTATTATTCTCATAATATAATTTATTTAATGTAAAATGAACATCAATAAGATTTATCTTATCTTGAAAGACTGTATTTTTTGTGACATCGAATGTATATTTATATTTTCACTAGATATGTGATGGTTTCTTGATATTATACTTAATAACATATATATTTTTATGTTATGATATAATTTCTTCTATTACATGCTCTTTGGAATGATTCTATGATTCTTTACCTAATGTTGGGATAAAGATCTCCTTCATTATCCACCATGAGGTCACATTTCACCAAAAATAATTAAAACAATATTTGTATATCCTCGAAGAGAGATTTCCACCATAACCAAGATCATATAAAAATTGAATTTTTATATAAAAATGATCAGAATATTATTGATCAAAAACTATTTAATAATCTAAATATCTAATAAATTAAATAGTATCATCACAATGTGTTTCTATTAGTGACTCAATAAAATCACTCGCCTTTCTTAGCACCTAAAAATATTCAATTATGTCATCCATATGTATTTATGTTTCCCAATAAATTTCATATGCCTATTATTCGAAGTAAATGTTCACTATCTATATCAATTGAAAGGCCTCATGTTTTGAATGTAGAATCAAATGAGTCCTCCCAATAAAATTTTTAATACTATAAACATAATATATATAAGAAATAAAAATTTCAATCATTATTATGGAGACCTAAATCCATAAGAAATATATTAGTGTACTAAAATTAATTAATTACTATTTAAGAAAATACTTATTTGAGTTGACCAATATAAGATTAAAACACCCATTATGCAAATTTCGTCCACATATAATACTAGAGAAATTCTTCGTATTTTTGATTTACTATATAAAAATAAATAATACATACTATTTTGAAACATTATAGATCTAATCAAAACTATGTGGAAGTGGTATATCCATGATGAAGTCGAGTTGTTGAGTCCAGACAATGATTGATGAAGGAGATTACCTATGGAGGATTACCCTAGAGTATTATAACATGATGGTTCCTCCATATAAAAATATTCATCCAGATACACATAAATAAGAAAATTATTACCATCATTATAATTGATTATCTATATATTTTAGTGACCATAGAGATTTGTAAGTAACCTAATGCAAACATTTTCATTACAGAAACATATTAAAAGTTAAAAATTATTCACATATTCCCATAACCGAAGGTAATTTTTTTTTCTATTGATATGATTAATACAACCACCACTATTTATATATATTTTATAAATCTTCTTAAAACCAAAACAACTCTTTACATGAAAAGAGATGTACATGATAATTTTATTCATGATGTTCATCCTTCATAGTCTTTAAATATTCACAGTATTATTTATTATTTTTAGAGCATCAATCGATAATTTATAAGATATTTTCCAAGAGGGTGGGAGGTAGAAACAAATGAACCTTATTAATAAAGATTGTAAAAATGATTTTCCATACATCATCATGTACCTCAGTGATCGGAAATGGGTAAATATGGAGATGGATGATCTGAATAAGTTGTATAGCCTGGTGAGATCATACCATCTGCCTCTAGGGTGGTAGGTACACATTAGTTTAAAGTGTAAAAATGATCCAATCATAATCCCATGACATCACAAATTTTAGATGATGGTGATTATGGGTCAATAGAATATAGTAAATTAACTTCGGAATCATTAATACGATGTGATATTGAGGAATTAGAAATATTAAATAGTGTGTATTTGATAATGGAAACATTAACCAATAAAACATAACAATAAAAATTTTTATTAATGAATTGATATCTATACAAATTCAAGGAATTACCAAGAAATATTCATTTGAGAGAAGGTGCTTCATACCAAGAAATTTAGGAGAATGTATATCGAATATAGAAAATAAATCCAAAAATTAATAGAGGAAAAAAAAATTAGTGGTCGTTGGGATGAAAAAAATGGAATGGGGGTATACCATTTAAGATCAGATAAATTTAGTATTATAATTTTATAGGTGCTTATGATAATGAATCTCCTAAAAAATAGTTGGTTCATTCATTTGTAATAAATTAACATGATAAAATTATAATATATGGCATCTAATTCAAACTTTAACATAGTCTTGTTTTGGTTTATTATAAATGGGAATCTACTAGATTGTAGCAACCCAAGATTTTATAAGATATATTCGTTTTAATTTCTTTCATATCTTCTGTTGTACGCAACACCAAGATTATCTTGTGCTATACGCAACACCGTATTAGCTTGCAGTATACGCACCACCAATCTTGGATCGTGTTACACACAATTTCATGTTTGCTTGATAGTAGTTATTCTAAGAAACATTGAGTATATATATATATATATATTCAATGTATTTTGTTATACGCAACAACAATGTATTTGTGCACTACACGCAACCCTGACTTGGCTTGCATTACACGCAATCGCGGCCTTTCTCGACAGCGTGTGTTGTACGCAATACCGGGTTTTACTAAACAATGATATATTATTATAATATTATTATGAACTAGCCGTTATGAATAATATTAAATAAATTTTTAATTTTATAACATTATTATTCATCTTACACATTTTCTAGAACATGGTATAAGAACAAAATAAACTTTTCGGGTAAAATAAGTATTTTTCAAAAAATGCAGTTTTGCCACCTTTTGATGGCGCACCCACTTTAAATCTAGTTTTTGACATGTTTATAAGTTTAATTTTACAAAATAAAATTATTATTTTGAATCAGGATATAAAATTTTACCTTCAATAAAATTTTCAAATTATTCTGATAACTTTTATATTTTAATGAATAGTAAAAACAAGCAATATTTTAATAAAAAAAAAACATTTTTCATCATAATAACTTATGTGGTTAAATTATAATATTGAATGGTTTTAAAGTATAAATATAATATATTTTTACCATTTAATATAATTTATGTCATTATCATTGATTTTATATTGAATTCGTAGGTTAAATAAATGCAATCTTTTGCAATGTTTTAAACAAAAACCTGTTTTCTTTCGACAACGAGATTAATTTTAATTTAATTTATGGAACTTCTGTGTATTGAATTTGTAAAAATGGATTCCATATTTGTAATCAGTGGGTGAAAGTTATATTAATAGACTACTTTTTATTTTTGGGTTTTATGAGTAGTAACAACGGTAAATTTTATTTACCATAGTAAAAGGTAAATTGGGTAATTAAGGGTATATATAATATTATAAAATTATCCTAATACTTGTCTTAATACAATTGGATGATTAAAATTCTTCCTAAGTCATATTTGGGTCGAAATGGTATCCATTAGAACCCACTTGGAGGTGATTAAGACCTTTAGTTTATTTTATTTAAAGGAAGATGAAATATGTCTCACTCAACTTTAATAATTAAAGTATTTTTAATATAAGTTTATACAGAATATAAATTCCATTATAAATACTCATTTGAAAGATAAAATGTTTTTCTTTATCATGGTAATTTCTTTTTATTTTTTAAAAGTTATTTAATTACCTTATTATCTTATACATTAATGATGCAGAAATTATTTATTTAGTGAAAAATCAATAATATTGTTTTTATTGAAATAGTAATACATATCAAAAGGCCCAAAAATCTGAAACAAAACATATTATTAGTGTATATATAAACCCTAATTATCCACTGGCCGAATTGTTGACCATTTGTATCCATATTATGACGATTATGACACTTATAATATTTTATTTTAAATGATTCCAAAGTTGTCACCTTCATAATTTAAAAAAGATAACAATTTACATGTTGTTATTTTAAGATGATAAATTAGAGTAAAATTATTATTATAAAATATTAGATATTTATCTTCATAAAAGGATTTAATTTTTATTTTTATGCAACAAATATTTATATTAAATAATTATACAAAAATGTTGTACTAATTATTTTATTAAGAGATAAACCAAATAAATGGTTTTAAAAATATTAAAATAAATATTATATGAACTATTTAATGTGCTCCACGAATTTTATAGGAAACTTTGACATGTTAGTAATATATAAAATATTTTATTTTGAATATATACTCTGTGTAGATTTTATTTAAATTCAAATAAATGAATAGTGTCAAAATTGACACTATTGTTATTTTATAAAAATAACACATTATTAAATTGTTTAAAAATCACAAAAATATTTAAAAATTATAAATTTAAATTTATATAGTCTAAGATGTCATAAAGTATACAATTATGGAAAATTAACAACACATAAGTGATTATTTATAACCATTTATAATTTATAATTTTATTACCTCAAAAAACTTAAATAGATTAAATAAGGATAAATCAAAATGATAAGGTTTAAAATAAGATCAAAAAATGTTTAAATTTTATTGGTTGATGAGATTACAACCCTGTATCATCTAATCTTCGAATTGAGTCATTTTTTGAGGTTTTAATGTGGGGTTTGAATTTATATTAAACTAATATTTTTGGGGATTCCAAAGGTGCCCCTCTCCTCCCTTATAAAAGGGCACCTCCTACCTCTCTTTCTCACACCATTTTGAGCCTTGAAGCTCGGCCAAAATCTGCCCATTTTACTTCCACACTTCACTAGAAACCTTATAGGGGTATTGATCTTCTTAAAAGACCAACCCTAGTACCCTAAGAAGAAGTTTAAATGATGTGCGTTGAAGAAGAGGTAATCTCTTCTACCGATTATTTCAAGCTTATTTCTTCTTCAACTTCTTCTTATTTAGTTGTTTCATTATAAAGTAATAACATAAGTATCACTATTATACTGATATGTTATTATAAATATGAAACAACCCCATTTCACCTTCTATCCATCCTACGGAAAACGACATCACCGTGCATGCGTACGTACGGAATACCATCTCCACGCCGTGGTGTAATCTGTTTTTCCAACACCACCTTACTTGGAAGGGTATAATGGTGTAAAGAATAACTATTCATAGTTATTATAACATCATACTAATTCTGATATATTGTATCATCCACTCCAACTCAATTCAATAATTATGGGAACGATATCATCGCTCGTGCGTAAGTACGGACTACCGTCTCCACGACGCGATGAGATTCATTCTCAATTAGTAACTATTCATGAATGATTATAAAGTGTATATAATAATTAATCATGAAATATATGACATAATAATTATACTGGATTTATGTATATATATATGTATGTCATCCAATTAATTCCATTCAATTCAATGAGGAAACGAAAACAACGTTCATGTATACGTACGGACTACCGTCTCCAAGAACGGTATATTTCTTTCTATTTATCAATCTATTATATATATGTATATTCTGAATATATATTATATATAAATCATGTTTTATATTCTGTAATTAATTAATCATGATCTAAGTAATAATATGAATAATTACAAGTCAAAACACGGACGACAAATGAAATGATTTTACCCAAAACTCTCTTTAACATGGAATTTACAAAAGAACAGGTAATATAATGTCATAAGTGAACCATATATGATATCATAACAATGAATATGATTCTATAATAAGTCAATGACATTATTTAAATCATTATATAGGAGTTTCGGACACGTATGAAGCATATCGGACTTAAGGTAAGGGATAACGTTTCCAATCTCGTTCTTATCTGAGATTGTTTATTCGTAAGTATTTGATGGGGTTATTGTTATCATCCAAGTCCAAGTTTTCTAAAAAAAAATTTATGTATGTTTAATTTACTTTTTACCCATTTTGTCTTTTACTACATGGTATGTATGGAATCTTTCTTTTGTTTATGTTACGGGGTACTTTTTGACTTTTTCGACAAAAGTACGTGAAGAATGTTATTTTTAACTTATACGGCATGAAGGGATCTTTACAGTTTTATAAAGCCTTATTTTCATGAATCTTACTCCAAAAGATTTCTTTACTATTTTCCACAGAATCCTTTTCTTTTAAAATTGAATGACATTTTGTGAAAATAAAATGATTTTGAAGAAGAAAGGATATTTTCCTCAAGAATTAATTTCAAGTGTTTTATCAAAACCATTTTTCATATAAGATGGCATTATTTCATATGTGTATGTTTCAAGTATAATGTCTCTATAATTTACATGGTTTCACTTTTCTTATTATGAAATGATATCCATTTATTTCAAATGGATTATGTGATGATGGGATGATGTTTATGAAACCCATTTTATTTATTGGGTTATTATGAATGATGTATGTTTATTTTGTGGCACAAGTAAGAATGATTTCATTATGAGATGGGTGGGACCTATATCTCCCTCCAATGCATTGGGTAAAGATTTATATCTCATGAGATAGACATGACTGGAATTGTAAGTTAATTTGGTTCAGTGTTACAGGACTGAAACGAGGAGTGAACTCGATTCAGAAAGGGACTTTGTCCACTAAGATGGTATTGGTAGCAATGCCTTGGCTACTATGGAATTCATGACTTGTGCTTAATGGTTGCCAAAATTACATGTTTTATTCCCATTATATTTTATCATGATTGATGTGTACTTCCACTATTTATGTCTTTTCTCAAGATTTTGATGTTTAAATTTCATGTTCAAGTTTTTGCTTTCAAATGTTTATGGATTGTTTTATGTTCACTATGTTTTCTCTTACTGAGCATTTGATCTCACCATTTTTATGTTTTCTTTTCCCCAGGATATAAGGAAATGTTTTATGTAAAAAAAGGGAAGATATTTATGGGAGATGCTGAGGATCTTTCACCAAGATTAGAAGATTATGTTCCAAGTTTCCAAAGGCACTAAACTATTATGGTTCTTTGATGTCTGTTTTTGTTATGTATTAAGTATTCCGAAAAAGTAATGTAATGTCCTTGTATATAATGCTTTGGGTCTCTACAGTTGGTATCAGAGGAAAGGTTTAGTCAACCTTTGGAAACTAGGATGCAAAAACTATAGTGAGATCCCTAGAGATATTTCTAAGGTATGTCTAGGGATGTCCTTAAGGTTAAGTATAAGTATAGGTTATAGTCCTAGAATTACGGTAATGATATTAGAATTAAACCTAAGATGTTAGATGTCGAAGGTACTCCCCCTTGATTATGTTATTTTCCTTGTATGATTTTTTCCTCTCACAGAATTCTTTTTGTGTTTTAGTAAATGGAGGGAACCAGAAGGAATTCGGTTAACATTGAATCCAATGGACAAATTGCTGACTATGAGAAAAAAATTGCATAATGCCTAGATAGATAGATATTGTGATTATGCCGAATCAGTTATCGTGATATTTGACTAACAAGGTGAAATTTAGTGGTATTCCTAATTCATTAAATAATAGGAAGATAGACTTTTATGCATGTTCACATGTTGTGGAGCATAATGAAAGGAAGATTGAGACTTTTAAAGAAGGGAAGAAGAAACTTGAGGAATACCTCAAATGGAGGGCCAGATGTTATCTGTGTGGAGAAAATGTTCATTGAGTGACAGACTGTTATGGAGTTCAATGTCTTATTTTTAGAGAACATGGTCATTACCCAACTCAATGCCCTGACCTAAAAAGTTACTTCTAAATCAAGGAAGGACTTATTCTAGGACAATCATTGAAGAGGATGGATTGAAGTGTTTATGTATTGGTATTCAAGAATAATGTTGTTGAGGTACTTTTATGGAGTATTAGAATATTTTTGTATTAGTCTATTGTGGTTTTCAATAATTTTATGGTACTGGTAACCATGAAAAGTGATTAAAATATTTTGGAAAGGAGATGATAAGCGCATAATGAAGGGATGAGGAGAAAATAAAATTTTTGACAGTATTCATGAGCTCATGATTGATATAAGGACTAAGTGATATCATGGTTTGAGTATATAAAATTTTGAGAATTTTGGTATGTGGAAAGTGTTAACTTTTAACTGCATTCATGTTTTCACTATGTTTCAATGGGTATTCATTTTTTTTCAAGAGAATACATGATTAAGGCCTTCGAATGTTTGGAATGTGACCAACAAGACATATCTTATGATATATGGGGATCAACGATGGTATTAACATGCTTGTTATATGAACTCTTTGGTAATCGTTTTCACTATAATATGAGATTGGATAGTAGTATTCTGGATAAGCCTTAAGATTGGAATGGATTATGTTGGACATAATTTAGTAATTTTTAAGGCTAGAAATTTTTTGATATTATTTATGGAAAGTTATAATATTGTATTTTTAGAAAAAAAAGGACAACCTGCAGGACGGGCGACATCCCCTCGCGTCGGACAAGGCTGTGGGAATCGAACCCACAACCGAAGTGAGACTGGCCTTTATCACCTACCACTGGCCAACAAGAAGTCCTTGGTTAGTAGAAACTAGTTTTATTTTATTAATCGGTATGATAGATGAAGTATAAGTCAATTTTTGGAATCATATACGATTAATCTCACTATAGACAGACTTATGTATATTTGATAACTTTTGAAAACTATTTGATTGAGATGGATGGAAAGACCTGTCATTCTATCATATGATCTGCTAACACTTCGCGAATGAAAAATTCAACTTCATTTCTTTAAGAGATGAAGTGGAAATTGTCCAAGGAACGACCAACGGTGAGATTGCACCAAAATCAAGAATGTATTTCTTCTAATTCCAATTTCTTCAACTTTAGGGAAATGATCTTAAATACAAAAAAAATGTTGTCCTAGTGTCCTTATATCCGATGAATCATATGGTAACTTAGATCATCACAAATTTATGGCTTTGTGATTGTTGGCTTTTTCTGTAACACCCCAAGCTACTATGGTACGCTTCTCTTTGAATAATGCAATAGCGTGTGTTGTACACAACATCGAGTTCTAACACACCACAACCAATCAAAGTAGCCGTTTTAAATAATAGTACCCACTTTTTGAAATTTATAAATTTATTTATCAAAATGGACAACATTTTTGGATTCAGAATATCGAAATTAGCCTAGGGTGAATTTTTTGTATTTTTCTGAAAAACTTAATTTTTTGATGAATAGTGAAACCACTAAGTGGTAGTTAAAAAAACTGAATTTTTCATGAAACTTAATTTTACCGATTCTATGAGTGGAATTTCGAAAATCCGAGAGACACGGTTAATATCAAAGAGTAAAATTTGGTTCAATGAGATGAAAATAATTTTTGGTGAATAGTAACTTTTTACTTTTATTTACCACGGTTAAAAGTCAATAGGGTAATTAAGGGTAAAAATGATATTAATATTACCCTAAAAAATGTCCTAATTCTATTGGGCAAGTGTATCCTGACCAAAAACAACCTTAGGAATAAAATATTATCATTTAGGTCCACTTGTATTAGATTACGACATTTATTATTATTTAATTCAAAGAAGAGTTAAAAGAGTTAAAATAAAATTTTATTTACTAAAACATTTTTAATATAGTGTTACACATAAGATAAATTCGATTATAAATTATCATTAAAAATATAAAAAAAATTTACATCATGATATTTTATTTATAATTTTTAGACATTAAATAATTTAATTTATTTATGACACAGTGATAATGCAGTAATTTCCATAATAGTGAAAAATTAAAATAATTGATATTATAAATACCCAAATAAATATAATCTGAGACTTTTTATGAATTACACTAATTTTATAGGTTAATATGACATGTTAGGAATGATTTAATTAACCTTTTTCGAAGTAATCATTCTGTTATGATTTTCACAAAAATCAATTTTCCAAATAGTGTCAAAATTGACATAAAAGAGTTTTTAAAACAAATATTATATTATTAATTGATATTAAACTCCTAAAAATCTAAGGTTTGTCCAATGGACTTATATTATGATATTTTTATCATTAAGGGACCACTTGGGGGTCACTTGGATGTATATAGTATGTTTATTAACCATATAATATAAAAATACAAAGAGACATTGTAAAAGTGAAACTAATTAACTAAGAGTTAATACTTAAATATAAGGTTAATAATGTAACCCAAACCTGTATAAATCCTATTGGTTGAGTGGCTTTCGACCTATCCTCATCTTAACATTTAAATAATTCAATTTGGAGCCATTATAAACCGAATATGAATTTATTATAAAATAATATTTCTAGCATTTCCAAAGGTGCCCCTCACCACTCTTATAAAAGGGCACTCCCCCTTCTCATTAATTCACACCATCAAAGCCATTTGGCTCGGCAAAACTCTTCCCAAATACTCTCTAAACTTACCTAACTACAACCTAGAGGCCTTAGTTTGATCAGAAAGCCAACTTATGGAGCCCTTTTGATCAAATCAAAAAGAAGAACCCGAAGAAGAGGTAATGATTTCACCACCCATTTTCAAGTTCCTTTCTTCTTCCACTTCTTCTTCCTTGTTATTCCCATTCTAAAATAATGAATCCATTATCTCCTATATACTGTAATATTATTATATGTTACAACCATATTCATTATTCTATCCATCCATTGAATTTCATGTCACCATACGTGGGTACGTACGGATTACCATCTCCACGTCATGGTGTAATTGTTATCCAATAAATTATTATTTGGATGGGTATAATAATGTTGTGTAATTCATGTAAATAATAAATATAACATGATAATGATTCTGTATATATGATATACCATCCAATTAAATATTATTTTAATATAAAAATAATGATATTGTCGCTCGTGCGTACGTACGGACTACCGTCTCCACGAACGTGATGAGATTCATTCTCCATCGTATCCATTCAAGTATAATTCTTATTTGATGATTAACAATAATGTTTAAGGACTTGGTATAATTCTGTATATGAATAAGATACAACCTATCCATAACAAACATGTCTTACGTAACAAAGAATATAAAGTAAAACGAGTAAGTTAACACCCGAATTGACGATAATACTAAGATATTATTAACAAATCAATGTTAAAAGATCATATATGATATCATATTAATGTAAATGATTCTTGTATAATTTAATAACAATTATTTCACAATTATACAGGAGGTTAACCTACCCTCAACCAAGGGAAAGTACAAGGTAAGGGTTTATTTCACAATCTCTTCATTATCCGAGGTTGTTTATACGTAATTATCTTATGGGGCTTGTTTATCATCCACATCCATGTTTCTTAAAAAAGTATTTCAAAACATTTTTACTATTTACTAGATTATTGGTTAAAGTCATTTATACCCTTGTTGACTTTTATAAGTGGTTTATAAAGGAATCTTTCAGTCATTTTCCAAACAAGGTCCTTTTTAACTTTTTCGACAGAATTAAGGTAAGAATGTTTTTTTAACTTTTACGGCGGGTGCGGCTATTTTACACCATTATAAAATCTCTAAAGCTTCCCTTACAAGCTTATAATAATATTTTCAAAGAAAATGTTTTATTTTATAAATATATGACTCTTAAATGATTTCAAAATAGAAAGAGATATTTCTCTAAAAAGAGTTTTGATTTCATCTTTGTCAACATCCTTTGATGGATTTTATGCTTATTTGAAGTTGATTTATTATGATACAAAACTTCTATATTGTATTGAATGTTTTGTGATATGTTTGACTGTGGATGTGTTATTTTTATACCATTCATGGTTTATGGATAAAGTATTTACATTTCTTATGCTAGTTTTATTACGAATGTTTATGTTATGTTTAAACCTTTTCATATGGGAATGCATTGGACTTAATATGTGACGGCTGGAGCCTACTATAGCTCCTCGATTCATCGGTAGGTCTCATGAGACAAACTAGTGTCTTGGCACGAGGCCTTGACAAAATCTTATTTGTATTCTTGGCACGAGGCCTTGGCTATATGGTTATGATAGTTTGGCATTATGCATTCCATCATTATGAAAGTGGTCATTGATATTGCATGTGATTATTCGATTAGTAGAATATCCATGTGAATAAGTAAAAGGAATTATTTCATTTTATTTTTTACATACTATGTTGAAGTTAAAGTTTAAAAGGTTTTTGTTTTAGTCATACATTACCTTAAATGTTTATTCTTATTTATGAAAGTTTCTGCTATATTGTTATCCTTACTGGGCATTTGAGCTCACTGCTTTCCTATGTTTTATTTTTCCCAGGATGTGAAGAAGTAATTTATGAATGACCTACAAGGATAGTATGAGGGGATAAGAGTGTAAACTATGGAGACTATATTGTTTTATTTTTCATTTTATGATGTAATGTAAAACTTTATGAATATATCTAGTGTTTCCAAGGCTACTAAACTAATTGGTCTTTCGAGATTTGATCTTTCCTTTGATCATGAAAATGTTATAAAATAATGCACCGACTCTGGGTAACTGGGGTCAGGGCATTATAGTTGGTTTTAGAGGAAGTTTAGTACTAACCTTGGAAGCTAGATTTAGATAAACTCTGATTAGAGAACATAGATTTAAGATTTACTTTGAGGATTAGTATAGAAGAACATTCTAGAATTTTGGTATTGTAGAGATTTTGTGAGTTTTCCGAGAAATACATCCCTGTCTGGATACGAGCAGGTAGAGGCAGCTCTGGCATAGTTGTACCTAGGGGTAAAACCTAAAAACACCGCTTTGAGCTAGATTCGAACGGGAACTGGTGCACGACAATGGGCTTTGTTGCACTCTTGGTTACGAAACTCCTGGGGGATATGCTTAGGATAACTCTCATTTTCTTTACAAATCATTATGAAGGGTTTATGAGTATATACTTTCTCAAAGAAAACATTTTTATGATTATGGATTATATCCATAAATAGTTCAATTTATGTTAAGTGCTTTATAAGTATGGAATTATGTATTTTGATTCATAAACTGATCTAGTTTATGCCATTGTTTAGAAATGGTGCCTAGTGGAATAAATGGAAACCGTATCAATGATTCCACTCCATATAGAGATTGCCCTCCTGCTCAAGATAATTATAGTGGATCTGATGATGTAACTGGTGCCGATCAGCTAATCACCATACTGGGACAACTCACTCAGGTTATGAATAACAACCTTACCCGTATGGAGCACCCTGATCCACAGCGTGGAAGATCAATGTTAGATCACTTCATGAGGAAACATCCACCAACGTTCAATGGGAGTACAAATCACTTAGTAGCTGAGCAATGGATAAATTCCCTAGAGAAAATATTTCAGGCTTTGGGGAGTAGTGAAAGGGAAAAAGTTATCATGGCAGTTTACCGCCTCACTGGAGATGCTGATCAATGGTGGTCATTAATTCAAAACATGAAGGAAGATGATGAAGTATCAAATATGGAATGGAGGGTGTTAAAAGATCTGTTTTTAGAAATATAATTTCCTCGTGACCATCGAGCAGATAGGTAAAGGCAATTTCGGAGTCTGAGACAAAAGGAGGATGAGAATGTCGCAAAGTATGAGGCTAACTTTACAAGGTTATTAAGGTATGTTGGATATTATATACATAACACAAGAAGTAAGATTGATCATTTATTTGATGGGTTAAAACCATTTCTCCGTCGAGCATTAGTCTCACAATCCTTCTCGTCGTACGAAGACATTGTCTCACGTGCTATCAAGACAAGGAAATAATTCTCTAAGTCATATGAATTTAAATCAAAGAAAGAGAAGAAGAGATCAGCTGATCAATCTGAGAATGGAAATAAAGGGAGGAAGGGAAAAGTTGAATATCCATACTTCAGTAAATGTGGGAAGAAACACCCCGGTACTTGCTTAAAAGGAACGAGAGTCTGTTATAAGTGTGGTGAAAAAGGCCACCAAGCTCGTGATTGTAAGGGGAAGAAGGAAGATACTAATATCCAATGCTACAATTGCAGGGAGAAGGGAGATTATGCAAATGAATGTCCTAAGAGTCAGAGGAACTTACCTCAGAAAAGGCCAAGGGATCAAGGCCAAGCTTATGCTATCACTACTGCTGAGGTAGAAGCTCCGAAAGACGTGGTGGCAGATAATTTAATGGTTTCCTCAAGTTTAGAAAATGCATTATTTGATTCTGGATCATCGCATTGTTTCATATCTTCCTATTTTGCTATGAAAATTAGATATTTCCAATTTGATTTAACAAGGGAGTTGTCAGTTAAAACTCCTAAGGGAAGTATCATTGCAACAAAGTTTTGTGAATCATCCCCCATTAGAGCACATAAATGTTTTTTATCTGCTGATCTCATCGTCCTACCTATGATTGATTTTGATATAATCCTCGATATGGACTGAATTTCAGACCATGATGCGACGATTTATTGTAAGAAGAAGGAGGTTACGATTTTTGAGGATGATGATAAGGAACACCTTATCTTTAGAGCAGAATCGTCACCACCTAATTCTTATTTAGATCCACCCCAGTAGCTCAACTAAATCCAATTATTGGGTAGAAAGAGAATGAAATTACTATGGGTGAGGAAAGGAATGTTCAAATAGATGATGTACCTGTTGTGAAAGAATATGTAGATGTGGTTCCGGAAGATTTACCTGGACATCCTCTAGAACGAGAAGTTGATTTTTCCATTGATTTAATTTTTGGATCAAGGACTATATCGAAGACCCATTATAGAATGGCCACTGTATAATTAGTTTAATTAAAGAAACAACAAGAGGAATTGAGTAATAAGGTATTTATTCTCCCTAGTGTTTCTCCATGGGTATCCCCTGTTCATTTTGTTAAAAATAAAGATGGATCTATGAGGTTATGTATCGACTACAGGGAGATCAATGCTATAACAATAAAGAACAAGTATCCCCTACCTTGCATTGATGATTTATTTGACCAACTACATGGAGCTCAATAATTTTCAAAGATTGACCTTCGATCTGGATACCATCAATTGTGTGTGAAGAATGAAGACATTCTGAAGACAGCATTTCGAACCAGGTACACGCATTACGAGTTTACAGTAATGCCTTTTGGATTGACTAATGCACCCTCTGTATTCATGGATCTGATGAATAGAGTTTTCAAGGAATATCTCAATGAATTTGTGGTGGTATTTATTGATGATATCTTGGTATAATCCAAAATCTATTAAGATCATGAAAATCACATGCGCATTATCATGAAGACTCTGAGAAGACATGAATTATATGGGATGTTTAGAAAGTGTGAATTCTGGATTCAGGAGATTTCTTTTCATGGAAATATTTTCTCTAAATATGGAATCTCTATTTATCCTTCTAAAATCAAGTCAATCCAAGAATGGCCAGCACCTACGAGTATAACTGAGGTACGCAGTTTTATTGGTTTGGCAGGTTATTATCGACGTTTCGTCCAAAATTTTGCCCGATTAGCTAACCCATTAACGAAGCTCACATGAAAAGGGGTTAAATTTGTTTGGAAAAAAGTGTGTGAAGAATGTTTCGAAGAACTGAAGAGAATATTAGTCAATGATTCTATATTGACTCTACCATCGGGGAATGATGGGTTTGTTATTTATAGTGATGCTTCGAAGAAAAGACTTGGTTGTGTCCTTATGCAGAATGATAGGGTTATTTCTTATGCATCACTACATTTGAAAATTCATGAACAAAACTATCCTACTCATGATATCTAGTTAGCAGCTATGGTCTTTGCTTTGAAGATATAGAGGCACTACCTCTATGGTGAAAAGTGTTAGATTTATACAGATCACAAGAGTTTGAAGTATATTTTCTCACAAAAAGAACTCAACATGAGGCAAAGGAGATGGCTTGAATCACTCAAGGATTATGATTGCACGATACACTACCACCCGGGGAAGGAAAAAAGGTGGCAGATGCGTTGAGCAGAAAAGACCATGGAGTTTTGAACAATATGAGAATTTAAAGAGATCCAATTTTCATGGATCTAGTGAATATGGACATGGGAATAACCAGGGTAGGTGAAACATCAATGTTTTTTCAAATGGTTTCCAAACCATCTTTACTATAAAGGATTAAGAGTTCTCATAACGATGATGAATAATTTAAAAAGAATATTAAAGATGTGAATGATGGGAGATTGAGAGAATTTGTGTATGAATATGGAATTTTGAAATTCGGGAAGAGACTTTGTGTTCCCGATATACCTGATCTAAAAAGGGAATTACTGGATGATGCTCATAGTTCCAATTACTCCATACACCCTATAAGAACCAAAGTGTATAGAGACTTGGAGGAACATTTTTGGTGGGACAACATGAAGAGGGAGATTGCTGATTTTGTGTCAAGATGTATGGCTTGTCAACAAGTGAAAGTTGTAAGGCAACAACCTGGAGGAGTCATGCAACCTCTTCCCATACCGGAGTGTAAATGGGATAATATTACGATGGACTTTGTCATGGGGGTACCAAAGACTCCTAGTAGGAACGATGCAATATGGGTCATTGTTGATTGTCTTACCAAGTCAGCACATTTTCTTGCTATAAGAGAAGATCTACCACTAGAACTTCTAGCAAGACTATATATTGATGAAGTTGTGAGACTTCATGGAGTACCCCTATCGATTGTTTCTGATCATGATCCCCATTTTACTTCAAGATTCTGGAAAAGTCTTCAGAAAGCCATGGATACTGAACTTCATTTGAGCACTGCATACCACCCTCAAACCGATGGACAATCATAACGAACTATTCAAACCTTAGAAGACATGGTGAGATCTTGCTCACATGACTTTCAGGGTATGTGGGATCAATATTTACCTCTGGTAGAATTTTCCTATAACAATAGCTTCCATTTGAGTATTCATATGGCACTATATGAAGCATTATACAGAAAAAGATGTCGCACACCAACCTGTTGGGATGACGTTGGTGAAAGAAAACTTGTAGGCCCAGAACTGGTGGAGGAACTTATGGAAAAGGTGAAGGTAATCCAAAACTATATCAAAGCAGCTCAAAGTAGGCAGAAGAGCTAGGCTGATAATCGAAGGATTTTAAATTTCAAGTCAGTGATCATGTTTTCCTGAAGGTATCTCCATGGAAGGGTGTCGTACATTTTGGTAAGAAAGGTAAATTGAGTCCCAGGTACATCGGACCTTTCGAAATTCTAGAACAAATTGGGGTTGTATCTTACCATTTGGCAATGCCACCAAGTCTCTCCAAAGTTCATGATGTGTTCCACATATCACTATTGAAGAAATACATGCCTGACCCAACGCATTTACTCACCTATGAAGAATTAAAACTGGAACTCGGTCTGTCTTATTGTGAAGAGCCCGTCAAGATTCTTGATACAAGAGAACAAGTACTGAGAAACCGTATGACTCATCTGGTAAAAGTCTTGTGGAGAAACCATAAGATGGAAGAGGCAACGTGGGAACCTGAAGAACTTATGATGAAGAACCACCCGAGTCTTTTCATGCGGTAGTATTCTAGACATTTCGAGGACGAAATTATTTGAATGAGGGGAGAATGTAACACCCCAAGCTTCTATGGAACGCTTCTCTTTGAATAATGCAATAGCGTGTGTTGTACGCAACATCGAGTTTTAACACACCACAACCAATCAAACTAGCCATTATAAATAGTAATACCCACTTTTGGAAATTTATAAATTTTATTTTTCAAAATGGACTTCATTTTCGGATTCATAATATCAAAATTACCCTAGGGTTAATTTTTGGTATTTTTCTGAAAAACTTCATTTTTTGATGAATAGTGAAACCACTAAGTGGTAGTTAAAAAAAACTGAATTTTTCATTAAACATAATATTACCGCTTCTGTGAGTGGAATTTTGAAAATCTGAGAGACACGGTAAATATCAAGGAGTAAAATTTGGTTCAATGAGATGAAAATAATTTTTGGTGAATAGTAACTTTTTACTTTTATTTACCACAGTTAAAATTAAATAGAGTAATTAAGGGTAAAAATGATATTAATATTACCCTAACACATGTCCTAATTCTATTGGACAAGTTTATCTCGACCAAAAACAACCTTAGGAATAAAATATTATCATTTAGGTCCACTTGGATTAGATTAGGAGATTTATTATTATTTAATTCAAAGAAAAATTAAAAGAGTTAAAATCAATGTTTATTTACTAAAACAATTTTAATATAGGGATACACATAAGATAAATTCGATTATAAATATTCATTAGAAATATAAAAATATTTTCTACATAATGATATTTTATTTATAATTTTCATACATTAAATAATTTAATTTATTTAAGACACAATGATGATGCAGTAATTACCATAATAGTGAAAAATTAAAATAATTGATATTATAAATAACCAAATAAATATAATTTGAGACTTTTTATGAATTAAACTAATTTACTAGGTTAATATGACATGTTAGGAATGATTTAATTAAATTTTTTAGAATTAATCATTCTTTTATGATTTTCACAAAAATCAATTTTCTAAATAGTCTCAAAATTGACATAAAAGAGTTTTTAAAACAAATATTATATTATTAATTGATATTAAATTCCTAAAAATCTAAGGTCCGGAAATAAGACTTATATCTTGATATTTGTATCATTAATGGACCACTTGGGGGTCTCTTGGATGTATATAGTAAGTTTATTAACCATATATAATAAAAATACAAAGAGACATTGTAAAAGCGAAACTAATTAACTAAGAGTTAATACTTAAATATAAGGTTAATATTTTAACCCATAACTATCTAAATCCTATTGTTTGAGTGGTTTTCGACCTATACCCACCTTAACATTTAAATAATCCTCTTTGGAACCATTAGAAACCGAATATAAATTTATTATAAAATAATATTTCTAGATTTTCCAAAGGTGCCCCTCACCCCTCTTATAAAAGGGCACTCCACCTTCTAATTAATTGACACCTTCAATGCCATTTTTCTCAGCCAAAATCTGCCCAAATACTCTTTCAACTTCCCTCACTACAACCTAGTGGAATTATTTTGATCAGAAAGCCAACCTATGGAGCCCTTTTGATCAAATCAAAAGGAAGAACCCGAAGAAGAGGTAATGATTTCACCACCCCTTTTCAAGTTCCTTTCTTCTTCCACTTCATCTTTACTTGTTATTCCCATTATAAAATAATGAATCCCTTATCTCATATATACTATAATATTATTATATGGTACAACCATATTCAGTATTCTATCCATATTTTTAATGGCATGTCACCATACGTGCGTACGTACGGCTTACCGTCTCCACGTTGTGGTGTAATTGTTATTCAATAAATTATTATATAGATGGGTACAATAATGATGTGTAATTCATGTAAATAATAAATATAACATGATAATAATTCTTTATATATGATATATCATCCAATTAAATATTATTTTAATATCAAAAGAATGATATTGTCGCTCGTGCGTACGTACGGACTACTGTCTCCACGAATGCGATGAGATTCATTCTCCATCGTATCCATTCAAGTATAATTCTCATTTTCAGATTAAAAATAATGTTTAAGGACTTGGTATAATACTGGATACGAATAAGATACAACCTATCCATAACAAACACGGCTTACGTAACAATGAATATAAAGGAAAACGAGTAATTTAACACCCGAATTGACGATAATACAAAGATATTATTAACAAATCAATGTTAAAAGATCATATATGATATCATATTAATGTAAATAATTCTTGTATAATTTAATAACAATTATTTCACCATTATATAGGAGGTTAACCTACCCTGAACAAATGAAAAGTACAAGGTAAGGGTTTATTTCACAATCTCTTCATTATCTGAGGTTGTTTATATGTAATTATCTTATGGGACTTCTTTATCATCCACATCCATGTTTCTTAAAAATGTTTTTCAAAACATTTTTACTATTTACTAGAATATGGGTTAAAGTAATTTATACCCTTTTTGATTTTTATAAGTGGTTTATAAAATAATCTTTCCTTCTTTTTCCAAACAAGGTCATTTTTTACCTTTTCGACAGAATTAAGGTAAGAACGTTTTTTTAACTTATACGACAGGTGCGGCTATTTTCCACCGTTATAAAATCTTCGAAGCATACCTTACAAGCTTATAAGAATATTTTCAAAGAAAATGTTTTATTTTATAAATATATGACTCTTAAATGATTTCAAAATAGAAATATATATTTCTCTAAAAAGTATTTTCATTTCATCTATGTCAACATTCTTTGATGGATTTTACGCTTATTTGAAGTTGATTTAGTATGATACACAACTTCTATATTGTATTGAAGGTTATGTGATATTTTTGACTCTGGATGTGTTATTTTTATACCATTCATGGTTTATGGACAAAGTATTTACATTTCGTATGCTAGTTTTATTACGAATGTTTATGTTATGTTCAAACTTTTTCATAAGAGATTGCATTGGACTTAATATGTGACGGGTGTAGCCCGCTATAGCTCCTCGGTGAATCGGTAGGTCTCATGAGACAAACTAGTTTCTTGGCACAATGCCTTGACAAAATCTTATTTGTAGTCTTGGTACGAGGCCTTGGCTATGTGGTTATGATAGTCTTCCATTATCCATTCCATCACTATGAAAGTGGTTATTGATATTGCATGTGATTATTCTATTAGTAGAATATCCATGTGAATAAGTAAATGGCATTATTTCATTTTATTTTTGTCATACTATGTTGAAGTTCAAGTTTAAAAGGATTTTGTTTTATTTATACATTGCCTTAAATGTTTATTCTTATTTATAAAAGTTTCCGCTATATTGTTATCCTTACTAGGCATTTGAGCTCACCCCTTTTCTATGTTTTATTTTTCCTAGGATGTGAAGAAGTAATTTATGAATGACCTGCAGGGATAGTATTAGGGGATAAGAGTGTGGACTATGGAGACTATATTGTTGTAGTTTTCATTTTATGATGTAATGTAAAACTTTATGTATATATCTAGTGTTTCCAAGGCTACTAAACTAATCGGTCTTTCGAGATTTGATCTTTCTTGTGATCATGCCAATGTTATGTAATAATTCACCGGCTCTGGGTAACTGGGGTCGGGGCGTTACATTTTCATGGTCATGTTCTCTAGCACTCTCCATCAGAACATGATGTTTAGATTTCTCTTCCATATCCATATTTTCATCTATGTTCTCATATATGGAAACCCAATGATGAGTTAATTTGGGTAATCATTATATTTCATAATTTAGTTTCTAAAATTATGTTTTAGTATTCCTTTTTACGATGTGGGTTTCTATAAATAGTAAATGCTTTATAACCCCGATGAATTTCGAGGTCGAAATTCATTTTAAGGGGGGTAGAATGTAACAACCCGAGATTTTATAAGATATATTCATTTTAATTTCTTTCATATCTTCTGTTGTACGCTAAACCAATATTATTTTGCGCTATACGCATCACCGTATTAGCTTGCAGTATACGCAACACTAATCTTGGATCGTGATCCACAAAATTTCATGTTTGTTTGATAGTAGTTATTATATGAAACATTGTGCATATATATATATATATATATATATTCAATTTATTTTTTTTATACGCAACAACAAAGGAGTCATGCACTACATGCAACCCTGACTTGGCTTGCATTACACGCAATCGCGACCTTCCTCGATAGCGTGTGTTTTACGCAATACCGGGTTTTACTAAACAATGATATATTATTATCAAATTATTATGAACTAGATGTTATGAATAGTATTAACTAAATTTTTAATTTTATAACATTATTATTCATCTTACACATTTTCTAGAACATGGTATAAAAACAAAATAAATTTTTCGGGTAAAATAAGTATTTTAAAAAAAATGCAGTTTTGCCGCTTTTGATGGCGCACCCACTTTAAATCTAGTTTTTGACATGTTTATAAGTTCAATTTTACAAAATAAAATTATTATTTGGAATCAAGATATAAAATTTTACCTTGGATAAATCTTTCATATTATTCTGATAACTTTCATATTTTAATGAATAGTAAAAACACGCTATATTTTAATTAAAAACAACTTTTTTCATTGTAATAACTTATGTGGTTAAATTATAATATTAAATGGTTTTAAAGTATAAATATAATATATTTTTACCTTTTAATATAATGTATGTCATTATCATTGATTTTACATTGAATTCGTAGGTTAAATAAATTCAATCTTTTGCAATGTTTTAAACAAAAACCCATTTTCTTTCGACAAGGGGATTAATTTTAATTTAATTTCTACAACTTCTGTGTATTGAATTTGGAAAAATATATTCCATATTTGGAATCATTGGGTCCAAATTATATTAATAGAAAACTTTTTATTTTTGGGCTTTATGAATAGTAACAACGGTAAATTTTATTTACCATAGTAAAAGGTAAATTGGGTAATTAAGGGTAAATATAATATTATAAAATTATCCTAATACTTGTATTAATACAATTAGATGATTATAATTCATCTTAAGTCATATTTGGGTCGAAATGGAATCCATTATAACCCATGTGGAGGTGATTAAGACCTTTAGTTTATTTTATTTAAAGAAAAGTGAAAAATGTCTCACTCAACTTTAATAAATAAAGTATTTTTAATATAAGTTTATACAGAATATAAATTCAGTTATAAATACTCATTTGAAAGATAAATTTTTGTTCTTTATAATGGTAATTTATTTGTAATTTTTAAGAGTTATTTAATTACATTATTATCTTATACATTAATGATGCACAAATTATTTATTTAGTGAAAAATCAATAATATAGTTTTTATTGAAATAGTAATACATATCAAAAGGCCCAAAAATCTGCACAAAGCTTATTAGTAGTGTATATATAAACCCTAATCATCCAATGGCCGAATTGTTTACAATTTTGATCCTTATTATGGCGATTATGACACTTATAATATTTTATTTTAAATGATTCCAAAGTTGTGACCTTCATAATTTAATAAAGATAAAAATTTACATGTTGTTATTTTAAGATGATAAATTCGAGTAAAATCATTATTATAAAATATTTGATATTTTTCTTCATTAAAGGATTTAATTTTAATTTTTATGCAACAAATAAGTATATTAAATAATTATACAAATATGATATACTAATTATTTTATTAAGAGATATACCAAATAAATGGTATTAAAAATATTAAAATAAATAATATATGAACTATTTAATGTGCTCCACGAATTTTCTAGACATATTTGACATTTTAGGAATCTATTAAATATTTATTTTGAATTTATATTCTGTGTAGATTTTATTTAAATTCAAATAAATGAATAGTGTCAAAATTGACACTATTGTTATTTTATAAAAATAACATATTATTATATTGTTTAAAAATCACAAAAATATTTAAAAATTATAAATTTATATTTATATTGTCTAGAATTTCATAAAGTTTCAAAGTATGGAAAATTAACAACACATAAGTGATTATTTATAACCATTTAAAATTTAGAATTTTAATACCACAAATAAACTTAAATAGATTAAATAAGGATAAATCAAAATGATAAGGTTTAAAATAAGATCAAAACAAGTCTAAATTTTATTGGTTAGTGATATTACAACCCTATCTCATCTAAAATTTGAATTTAGTCATTTTTGGAGGTTTTTATGTGTGGTTTGAATTTATATTAAACTAATATTTTTGAGGATTCCAAAGGTGCCCCTCTCCTCCCTTATAAAAGGGCACCTCCTCCCTCTCTTCCTCACACCATTTTGAGCCATGAATCTCGGAAAACCTCTGAAAATTTCACTTCCTCACTTCCCTAAAAACCTTATAGAGATATTGTTCTTCTCAAAAGACCAACCCTAGTGCCCTAAGAAGAAGTTTAAAGGAGGTGCGTCGAAGAAGAGGTAATCTCTTCTACCGATTATTTCAAGCTTATTTCTTCTTCAACTTCTTCTTATTTAGTTGTTTCATTATAATGTAATAACATCATTATCACTAATATACTGATATGTTATTTTATATATGTAACAAACCCATTTCACCTTCTATCCATCCTACGGAAAACGAAATCACCGCGCGTGCATACGTACGGAATACCGTCTCCACGCTGTGGTGTAATCTGTTTTTCTAACACCACCTTACTTAGATGGGTATAATGGTGTAAAGAATAACTATACATAGTTATTATAACATCATACTGATTCTGATATATTTTATCATCCACTCTAATTCAATTCAATAATTATAGGAACGATATCATCGCTCGTGCGTACGTACGGACTACCGTCTCCACGACGCGATGAGATTTATTCTCAAGGATTAACCATTCATGAATGATTGTAAAGTATATATAATAAGTAATCATGAAATATATGACATAATAATGATACTGGATTTATGTATATATATATTTATTTCATCCAATTAATTCCATTCAATTCAATGAGGAAACGAAAACAACGTTCATGCGTACGTACGGTCTACCGTCTCCATGAACGGTGTATTTATTTCCATTTATCGATCTATTATATATATGTATATTCTGAATATATATTATATATAAATCATTTTTTATATTCTGTAATTAAGTAATCATGATCTTAGTAATCATATGAATAATTACAAGTCAAAAAACGGATGAAAAACGAAACGATTTTACACAAAATGCTCTTTAACATGGAATTTACAAAAGAACAGGTAATATAAAGTCATAAGTGAACCATATATGATATCATAAAAATGAATATGATTCTGTAATAAGTCAATGACATTATTAAATCATTATACAGGAGGTTCGGATACGTACGAAGCATATGGGACCTAAGGTAAGGGATAACCATTCCAATCTCGTTCTTATCTGAGATTGTTTATTCGTAATTATTCGTTGGGGTCATTGTTATCATCCAAGTCCATGTTTTCTAAAATTGTTTTTATGTATGTTTAATTTAATTTTTACCCATTTTGTCTTTTACTACATGTTATGTAAGGAATCTTTCTTTTGTTTACGTTACGAGGTACTTTTTGACATTTCTGACAAAAGTACGAGAAGAATGTTATTTTTAACTTTTACGACATGAAAGGATTTTTACGGTTTTATAAAGCCTTATTTTAATGAATCTTCCTCCAAAATATTTCATGATTATTTTCAAAAAAAATAATTCTATTTTAAAATTTCATGACATTTTGTGAAAAGAAAATGATTTTGAAGAAGAAAGGATATTTTCCTCAAGAATTAATTTCAAGTGTTTTATCAAAACCATTTTTCATATAAGATGGCATTATTTCATATGTGTATGTTTCAAGTATAATGTCTCTATAATTTACATGGTTTCACTTTTCTTATTTTGAAATGATATACATTTCCTTCATATGGATTATGTGATGATGGGATGATGTTTATGAAACCCATTTTATTTGTTGGGTTATTATGCATGATGTATGTTTATTTTGTAGAACAAATAAGAATGATTTCATTATGATATGGGTGGGACCTATATCTCCCTCCAATGCATTGGGTAAAGATTTATATCTCATGAGATAGACATGACTGGAACGGTAAGTTAATCTGGTTCAATGTTACAGGACTGAAACAAGGAGTGAACTCGATTCAGAAAGGGACTTTTTCCACTAAGATGGTCTTGGCAGCAATGCCTTGGCTACTATGGAAATCATGACATGTGCTGAATGGATGCCACAATTACGTGTTTTATTCCCATTATATTATGTCATGATTGAAGTTCCATTATGATATATGCCTTACGTACTTCCATGATTTATGTCTTTGCTCAAGATTTTGATGTTTAAATTTCATGTTCATGTTTTTGATTTCAAATGTTTATGGATTGTTTTATGTTCACTATGTTTTCCCTTACTTAGCATTTGAGATAACCCTTTTTATGTTTTCTTTTACCCAGGATATAAGGAAAGGTTTTAGGTAAAAAAAGGAAGATCTTTTATGGGAGATGTTGAGGATCTTTCACCATGATTAGAAGATTATGTTCCACGTTTCCAAAGGCGCTAAACTATTACGGTCCTTTGGTGTCTGTTTTTGTTATGTATTAAGTATTCCGCAAAAGTAATGTAATGTCCATGTACGTCAAGATTTGGGTCTCTACATAGATAATTCAATGTTCCCTTATGAAACACAAGAACATTAGTGAAAAATATACATGACCATTATCATATAATAAATAGGGTTATGTACCAAAATATCATTTAGAAATTTGATGATAATGTAGGAGGAAACTATAAAAAGTTTAGAATGTGTATTTCAGAAAAAAAAACCCATTCCATAAAAGAAAAATTATTAATTAAGGTGAAAAAATTATTACTGATATTATATGTTATAGGACTGGGTACCCGTCTATCATTATGATGTAGATGAATTTTTCTAGATATATGACCAGTGGCCTAGGGATTATTGGTGACTCGGTGATGCATGGAATAATGACCGAACTCTCAATCAAAAGATGAAACATGTCCAAAAACAAAAAATTATTTTTAAGGAAGTGTTTATGTGATGGGAAAATTCATTAATGAATATACAATATATTATCAGAGGTGACATGAAAATAATGAGCTTGATTCAAATTAATGAAGTACCCACTAAAATAATTTCATCCACAACCAAGAACATGATTCCTTAAAGGATCCAAAAATACAACTGATTTATGAAAGAATATTTCCTAAAATTTTATATCTTATATACCTTTTATATTAGATAGTAAACTATATATAAAAAAGAAAAATAATGGAAAATATAGATTGCTTCAAACTGTAGGTAATATTGAAACTCCTATAACTAGTAATGTGCACTATATTACCATCAATCATGTAAGATAATGTGTTTTTCATGAGTTAAGGATCTATATTTTTGGGTTAAATGTGTTTACTTTTCTTTTTGGGATTAGACCCTAAGCTGGGGTGTGGGCCGATTAGTTTGTTTTTGAGAAATATGGGGGAAACGGAAAAAACGGTGGTTGCAGGCTAGGTACATGTGATGTCCTTGGCCTACACACTGTGTACTAGGCCTTTACGAAATATAGCTTGTTTGTCTCATAAAAAATTAAAAGGTAAGTATATGGTGTGTACATGGATGTCATGTTGTGTACATTACCAGCGGCGTTTTCTTAAAAAAGATCCCATAGCATAATATTTTGTTGTACCAAATGTTTTCATTTTTTTGGATCCCAAAACCACACTAATATAGTTTTTCATATACTGAAATCATTTGGACTCTAATTTGAGTGTCTTTTGTCACAATGGAACCACATTGATAGGTATTTGATTCCTTTTTATTTGTAACTTATTCTACAGAACAATGATGATGATATTTGGACTTAGTATCATATGCCATAATATCCAATTATTAATTTTTCTGTCGTATTTCTCCAAATCCCAAGAAAATCATGAATTTATTCTGGATGTGTTCTCTACTACCGATGTGTGGTAGGTGGTCTATACATTATTTCATAATTTGGGGTTCTTTTTGGGTGTTTTTCCTTTTCACCTCCATTCATACTTTCCGGTAAGGCCTCAATTTTTATCAAGTTACTTATTGTACCTGTAGTCGGTCCTAGTGAGTATGCATTTAAGTTATGTTCTGGAGCATTGGCACCCGTTACATGATTAAAGGTTATCCAAGGGGGTGAACCTTAAGTAAATAACCTATTTATGTCTCTATAAACAACCAATGTGGTGTGTTATTGTGCTTTCCATGTTATAGGAAGCATGTTAATGCCTTGATAGCTTGAATAACATGCATAGGAGATGTATGACCTCCTTGATTAATGAGTATGATGTTATTAGTTATCTATTCTGATAAATTTTAATTTTAAATTGATAATAATGGTGGGTATTTCTATATAAAATGACTAACGGAATGTTAGATGGTTTATATGGGAGGGTATGACCATATGCTTGTAGTTGATCATTAGTTTGCAGGAGTTGTTATACTCATGGCTTATGCAGGTTGATGTGAGTGTTTATATTTACATTGAATGAATGTTTAATTATAATTCTTGATTGATTGAATGATTAATTTTATGGTTGATCTATTCCATGGACTACTCTCCATAGATCTTGAATACTATAGTGGACACATTGGGTTGACTCTGACCCTTGGGTCTTGATTCCAGGGGATGTTATGGGCCTTGCATCCTAATGGATTCGGCTTACTTGGGATTATGTAGGACTTTCTAATTTAATACTACTAAGACCCCAACTAGAGTATAACCATGTTTCCACCATGGATGCCCATGATACTCTATGGGATGATGCCTTGGACAAGATCCTTGGATCTGGCCCTCTATAGTCTAGATATTTAACATGGATGGGTTGGTCTGCTTACACCTACTATCTAGCCATTAGGTTCTACACGTCACTCTTTGACATGGATGTGGGATATTGTATTCAATATACAGTGTGGACATGGGATATTTTACATCACCATATAGCATGTCTATGGGATACATGACTTCTCTATACATGTGGTTGTGGATTACATGATATAAATGAATGTATGGTGTAGTTGTGTGAATTTCATGTTTACTTGGTTATAGCATCCTTGGTAGGATTTGATTCTCTATTGGTGGTAGACTTGAGGTCTCATTGGTTTTACATACTTCCATAGATTTATGCTTTAGTGATACATGTTTTACATTAGTTGTTGTTTATACTTGATAGAAATTTTGCAGAACTGCTATCAGAACATTATAGACCTGGGTGGTTTCCAACTGGGATGCTTATATAACTCCAAATTGGGGCCACCTCGTGGAACCAAACAGATTATATGGTTTCAGGTAATGATATAAGGAATATCCCTAGTATAGATTATTTACTGTGGCTTTAGTGTATGGGAGAATCGGACCAAGCATAAGATTACAATGCTGGTATACCTTTTTTTCCTTTAGTTATTTTTGGGACACATTTTTTACATTGTATTTCTATGTAATATTCTGTTTATTTTCTAGATACTTTTACCCTCTATGTCATTTTGTATATGAGATAATATTGGTTAATGATATGTATTAGTGTCTTGTCTTACTTTCAGTTGTCTGGTGTTTATTTCTCTTATTCTATTTATTATATGTTTTAATTCCACTTTGATAATCTAGTAATTAGGGTGTAGTCTCCCCACTGACTCACCATGACCCTCACTGCTAGTCGAATTCCTCTGGCGTTCAGGGATATGTGCATAAGGCCAGGTGGCCAACCGGTCCTGAGGCACCATTTTGGGTGGCATCTGTGTTTGGGATGTTACAATGTGATATAAAATCAGATTTTTTTTAAAATATTGTTTTGTGACATTAGATTGGCATAGGAAGGATGTGTAGTTTAGGGAAAAATTGTTCCGAGGGAGTAGATACATCACGTACCGGGAAGATCCAAAGTGCCTCATATTTAGTTCTGATTTTCCAGATTTTGACTATAATAGTTGATTCGATTTCACCATTGGGCGACATACCTAATTTTTTTCTATTACTCTTGATGCAATTGTGGGCTCTATTTTAGTTGTAAACTGATGATATTAGGGTGTTCCATCTCATGCATCGTATGGAATCTGGTTACACTCACATTCCATGCATTGTAACATGACATATAGGATGCATTAGATATTCCATGATGTTGTGATAGTTTATGTGATAGTTGTGGCTACTATTTTTTTATTTGGGTGCAGTATATAATGGTGTGATGTCATATTTCAATCCATGAATAGTATTCCATGACTATGGATGAGATGAAAGGTGTATTCCAGTAGCAACATCATCCAACATTTCTAGTGTATAACATATCATAATCTACGGAGATTTGTCTTGAGATCACAGTTTCAATTTTTGAGCATATGGAGATTCCACCTGAGTGGAGGCTCAATAATATGACTTATATGCAACGTGGAGTTGAAAAGAATTGATGTGATGTTTTAAACAAGTATTATGGGTTACGGAATATGGGTTACACTGAGTTTGAAACCCACTTGTATGTCTACTTTTACCATGTGATTCTGTGATCAGAGAAGGATAGTGAGTTTATGCATCTAGAGCACGGTGCATTGAAAGTTATGGAATACACGACATGCTTTATAGAGATGCAATGTTTTTCACTGATGTATCTTACAGATGATCTATGTATGGTGAGTTTCTTCATGGAAGGTCTCGAATATTCCATCAAATCTTAGTCAACATATTTGGGTTTCCTTATTATTCTATGATTATTAATCTGGCACTAATTATAGATTAGAACCTGAGGGAAGTAGGGGGTACCGAATACTGTAGTGTGGTTTCTTGCCCTAGTGGATCTACGTCTTCATATAGGAAGCACTGTTTTGTATCGTCTCGTGACTTGAGTGCTATTCTGGATATGGTTTCTTATAGCATATTTTATTTCCATCAGTATGTTAGGTGAGGCCATGTGAAATATCAGTGTGATCACAACCTAGTTGATTTCTGAGATTACAAAAGTATGGGTCACATAAATTTGTTTTATAGGTCCTTCCCTCTAACTTTGAGTGGTACGGGTCATCTCCAACATCTATTTCACAAGAGGGTTTGGATCTGTGTCAGGCTAGGAGCTTGAGCAGTCTATGCCGGCTAGGCCAGGCCAGTAGTGGTCATGGTCATGGTATCCAAACACCAAGTTCTCATATACAACATGGTGGATCAGCTTAGGGTAGACAGGTAGGGCTATAGGGTTGCGGTGTAGGACAGACATATGCAGTGTAATAGACCCATAATTAGCAGTATCTCACACCATATACGGTGAGAGGTAAGATCTTAGTAGCTTCTACTATTGCATATTCTCTTTTTGATATAGGCGCCTCTTACAGTTTTAACTCTACACAAGTGGTAAAAATACTTGGGCATGTGGATTTTCATTCTGATGGAATTTTGACACTAGATACATCTTTGATAGTTAAAACATGTAAATTTTTCCAGTGTATGGAGTGTCCCCTTAAAGATATAGGGTTTCACTTCATCATGGATCTTTATGTACTCGATATGACAAGGTTTTACATCATTATATGAATTGAATGGATCATGGATTATCATTTCACATTGACTTCTATCAGTGGAGGGTGACATTCACATAACCATAGGTTGCAGTGTTTATTCACAAGGGTGAATGGGATGTCTAGGAGAGCATAGATAGACCCGAGTATTGTGGGCTATGTGGGATTAGAGGCCAGAATTCTAGTTTGTTTCTGGATGATCAGGGAGTGAGTCAAGAGGAGTTTCCTCCACTGGTTGAGTGCTTCATGGTTGTATTTACCGATGAAATTTTCTCTTTACCTTCAAATATAAAGGTGGAGTTCTTCATCAATCTTGTGCAAGGATATGCACTAGTATACATTCCTCCATATGATATGGCTATGGCAGAGTTATTGGATATTAAGATACAGTTAGAGGATTTGGAGGCAAAGCGGTTTATAAGACCTTGTACTACTCCTTGGGGTTCATCGGTCTTTTTTGGGAAAAGGTGGATGGAACTCTTAGGATATGTGTGGATTATTAGAAACTGAACTAGGTAATGGTTAAAAAATGATATCCTTATCCATATTTAGATGAAATGTATGACTTGATTTGAGGATCTTGAGTGTTCTTCAAGATTAAATTGATGTTAGGATATCACTAGGTAAATGTAAGACCTTCATACACAACTCAAATATCCTTTCATATTAAGTAATAGTTATACTAGTATATGGTTATGATATTCTATCTCATGAATTCTCTAGCGGTTTTCATGGCATTGATGAATCGAGTGTTCCATCTTTAATTGGATTCTATTGTGGTGGTTTTTGTGCGTGATATCCTGGTGTATTCTCACAATCGAAATGACCTTGAAATTCATCTTAAAGATCATTTTGAATACATTGAGAGAGAATCTGTTATATGCTAAGCCCAAAAAATTCCACTTTTGGATGGATCCTACTCACATACTAGGTCACATTGTATTATATATATAATTTTCCATGGACCTAGGTAAGGTGAGAGTTGTAGTTTCCTAGGAATAGCCTAAGAATTGTTTTGACATACGGAGTTTCATTGGGATAGAAAGTTACTACATATATTTTATACCAGAATTATCACATTAAGAAATTCCATTGGAAGGAATAATGAATAAGGGTGTGATGTTTTTTTGAATAGAATCTTGTGAGATGGCCATTTTGGTGCTGAAAGGGAGGTTGACATTAGCACCGGTCATAAAACATCTAGAGCATGGAATGAGCTACATGGTGTACTGTGATGATACAGGTTTTGGTTGGGGGAATGTGATTATGCTGGGAGATCGATTCATGGGATTCATGTCTCGACAATTAAGGTCGTATGAGAGGAATTACACTACACACCATCTTGAGTTAGCTGCAGTTGTTCACGCGTTGCACTGTTGGATACACTATTTTCTGGGATAGCGTTTTGTGGTGTACACTCACCACCAATACATCAAATATATCTTCACTCTATTTGATCTGAATTTCAGGCAGCGAAGATGTATGGAGTACCTACTATCCTTTGATGTTTATACTACCAACACTCTTTGTAAGGGAAATTTAGTAGCAAATTCACTGAGCCGGAGGACTCATATACAGGAAGTGCAGCTGGCCAGTAGCTAGTGGTGGCTTATAGAGTTGTTTTCTGAGATGCATCTGGAGGTTCATGATAGTCATGGAAATAAATTTCTTTCATCCTTAATTATTACCTCTACCATGATGGATGATGTTAGAATGAGGCAGCTCTAGGATTCTGAAGGCCTAGTTCTGTAAGAAGTTGTGGCAGGTGAGAAACATCATCCTGGTTGGACTGTAGGCGATGATGAGATCCCACGTATCCATGGACGTGTTTGGGTTCCAATGGATTTATGTGAAGATTTGATGCATCAATTTCATGATTCATCTTTGGAATATCCTATCGGCTTCACCAAGATGTACAATGACTTTTGACAATAGTACAGGTTTCTAGGAATGAAGCGTGTAGTAACTGGTTATGTTACTAGGTGTTCCACCTGTCAGCAGGTGAAGGCGGAACATCATCATCCAAATGGGCTTTTAGAGTAGTTACCTATCCGAAAGTGGAATTGGGATGATGTCATGATGGATTTCATGACTATTTTACTAAGGTCACCTCGAGTTAGTGATGCTATGTGGGTTTTTGTTGACTGGCTTACGAAGGTAGCACAATTATAGACAATCAAGGTGACCTTTAATTTTGATGATCATGGAAAGTTGTAAATCTGAGAGGTGGTATGACATCATGGGATCCAATGCATTATATCTTCTTATTGGGATGACTACTTTATGTCTCATTTCTGGCAATGTTTTTAGATGGTGTTGGGTACATAGATGATTCTTAGTATAATATACCACCCTCAAACTCATGGCCAGTCAGAGCATACAAAAAAGTCGTTAGAGGACATAGTGAAAGAATGTGTCATGGATTTTGGGGTCTATTGGGAGAGGTAGATTCCATAGGTTGAGTACACCTATAATAAGATTAATCAATAGACAATAAAAATGGCACCATATGAGGCTTTATATGGTAGGCCACGTCATTCTCCGTGGTGGGGGTTAGAAGCAGGGGAGGTACATTTACTATGATCACCTCTCTTGAAGGATACTTCGGAGTAGGAATAGTAGATTTAGAAGTGGATGGATACTGTACAACATCATCAGAAATTTTACTTAGATCCCATATATGACCTCTAGAGTTTGAGGTCGGGGATCTGGTTTTCTTGCATGTTTCACAGAGGTTGGGGAATATGTGGTGTAGGAGAAATGGTAAACTTTCACTGATATATTCCGGGAAATATGATCTTCTAGAGAGATTCAAGCTAGTTTCCTATCAGTTATAGTTAAATTGGAGTTATCGAACCATGCACGACATCATCCATGTATTTCAGTTTCCCTTCTATCATACAGACCCATCTCATGTTTTCATCCTGTGGAGGTTGAGCATCAGGTTGATGCATCTTTTGTGGATCATCTGATTGCTATAGTTGAAAAGTGCATGAAGGTTCTTCGAGGATGATATGTTCCTCTAGTATGGGTGTTATGGTAGCATGAATATTTATAGGAAGAGACTTGGGAGAGATAGGATGACGTACGTACTCTGTGGTCGGAGTTGTTCTCAGCTGAATCTTGACCACCATTCAGAGAGAAATACTGGGATGAATTGTTATAAGGGGGAATATTGTAAGATCATGGGTTTATCTTAAGGTATAGAACTTTATTTTCAGTTTAATTGTGTTTATTTGCGTTTTTTTCTTATACCCAATGATGGGCTATGGTCCGGTTGTGTTGTTTATGAGAAAGAAGGGGGAAATAGGCAAAAAGATAGATGTAGACTAGGTACATGTCGTGTACTTGGCATTCACGATGCCCTTGCTTGCATGCATGCTAAAATGGCATGGGATGTTCTGGAAAAAACGCACGTTATGGGGCTCGAACAAGCATGCATGTTATATCAGGAATGGGGAGGGCGAGGCTGTACAGGCGTCCCCTTTCTGGCGTGAGATTCATCCTCTGGTGAATGTTCTCAAGCCTTTTTCTCGCTAGATCATCGGTACTGGTGACATATCCTTTTGGCATGACAACTGGTGTGGAGAGACCCTTGGTTTTCCGGGATGCCCTGTCACCAATATCTCTTTCCAAGAGGCCAGAAATTACCTTCCTTTTATCGGTGATGTCCTTAAAAAGAACAAGGAGGATATGTTTAACCTCATCGACCTGTCCCCGGCTCCTGATCAGTGTGTGTTCACCCCTTCGGCGTCTGGTAACTTCACCTCCAAAGTTTATTGTCGGGTTTCTGTCATGCAGACGGCGGAGGTCCCATGGACTGACGTGCTGTGGGACAACGCCATCCCCACAAAATTTAACTTCCTTTCTTGGAGAATCCGTCACAAAGGACTTCCTATAAATGAGAATATCATAAGATGCGGGGTGATTATGGAATCCAAATGTGTTTTCTGTAAGCGGAATACGGAGGAGACTTCGGAGCACTTGTTTTTTTATAGCGACCGGGCGCGCGAGGTATGGTCCTTCTTTGGCACTTTCACGGGTTTTGATATTCCCTCCATGGTAGATCAACCCTTCCTAAACCATTGGTTTAACGGATCGGGTGATTCGGGCCCGGAGAGAAGAGCACGTACACTGGTGTTTAACGCTGGATGCTGGAGTTTGTGGCATGCTTGTAACACGTTTTTGCACGAAGGGGTGTCCTCCTCTGCTCGTTCAATCATCTTCCACGTCAGGAACCTGCTTCTGGACATGGTTGTTGTGCTCAGTTCCTGGAGGGAGGCACCCACTCTGCGGCGTCTTCTTCCCACGGTTTATCATCCTCCTCCGGCCCCTGCTCTGAACTCCGGTCACTGGGTCCGCTGGCTTCCCCCGTGTCATGGCTTCAAGCTCAACACTGACGGCTCCTGTCTTGCGGGTGACATCAGAGGAGGGGGACTCGTTCGTGATCATAAAGGTTCGGTTTTGTTTTCTTTCTCCATTCGGTTGGGACAGGGTACACCACTCCTTGCAGAGGCGAAGAGTATGATGGTTGGCCTACAGGAAAGCATCAAAAGGGGTGTGGTTCTCATGGATGTGGAAACGGATTCCTTGATACTCTCAAATTCCATTTAGGGCGTCGGGAGCATTCCTTGGTCTATCGAATACATTATCTGGAGGTGTCGCGGTTTCTTGGGTACTATGACTAGAGTTTCTCATACCTGGCAAGAAGGCAACAAAGTTGCTGACTACCTGGCTTCTCTCATCTCACCAGGCCTGGAGGATCCTTTCTTTCATAACTCTATTAGCCTGAAAGCAAAAGGGATCAACATCATTAGAGGGGACGCTCTCGGCCTTCACTACTTTAGGCCTCCGTAGCCTCTGCTCTAGTCTTTTCTCTTCTCTCTTCCTTTTATGTTGTTTTTCTTCTTTGTTCTGTTTGGATGTTTTGGTCCTCACCTTTCTTTTGACGAAAATAATAAAAAAATATTGATTTGTATGGTATGGTAGCAAGCCTGGCCCAGAGAAAAATAAAAGGGTAGTACATGCTATGTACTTGGATGTCACGCAATGTAAATTCCAATTTGCTGTTTTTTTATAAAAGATGCAGTAGATTAATATTTTGACGGATATAATGTTTTCCTCTTGTTTTTTGAACCCAAAGCACCCTAATCTAATTTCCCATATATAGAAGTCGTCAAAACTTTTAATTGAGATCTGTGTTTAACATCAAAACTACATCTTTATATACTAGATACAATTTTTTTCTTTCTTGATTATTCAGAATAATGAATCCACTATTTGGATTTAGGCACATATGCCCTAATATCCCATTCTTCGGCTATTATTTTGATATCTCCAAAATATTAAAAATAAGGACATGATACTAGACGATATGTCTACTAAAGAGGAGTGGTAGGAATTATATACTTTTTTTACATATTTAAGGTTGTTTTGGGGTGTTTGGCCCTTTCATCACTAGTCAAACATTCCTACAAGGACTCATTTTTAAGCTTGTTGTTTGGTATGTCAGTATTCAGACCCAGTGAGGATTCCTGTCGGTTCTACTAAGGTGTGTTGGTACATTTTTCATGATTCAACATCACCAATGGGAGGTGTGACATAAATGAATAACCTATTTATTTCAATTTAAACCGCCGATGGGGTTTTGCTGGTGCTTTCCTAGTTAGAGGAAGACCATTAATTCATTGAAAGATTGAATAACATTATCCGGAGATGTATTGAAACATTTATTTATAAGTATCATGCTATGACATATCTATTTTGATAATTTGTCATTACAAATAGATAATATGGGTAGTTATACCTATATGAAATGAAAAATGTTATGTTAAATGGTTTATATGGGAGGGTAGTCCCATATACATGTAGTAGATCAATAGTCTTCATGACTAGGTATAGTCATGGATTCTGTAGGTTGATGTGAGTGGGTATACTCGCATGGAATGATGTTTAATTTTAATGTTTGAATGAATTAATGAATGAATGAATTGTTGATCAATTCCATGGGCTGGTGTCTATGGATCTGGAATGCAGCAGTGGACACATTTGGTTGACTCTTCCCCTTGGGTTTTAATTCCATGGGATGCCTCATGCCTTGCTTCCCGGTGGATCCGACTTTCTTGGGCTCACGTAGGACTTAATAATTCCATAATCCTAGTACCCCAACCAATTCCTAATAGAGTTTCCACCATGGACGCCCAAGGGACTCGATGGGATTTCTTAAAGATGATCCTTTCAATCTGCCCTCTATTGTGTAGATATATTACTTAGATCCCTTGGTCTGCTGACACCTTGGATTAGGAACTTGTGGTCTACACATCACTATAAAATTTGGGACTTGGATAATTGACTTCACTATATGGTGTTTCATTGAGTTATTTTACATCACTCTACGGCATGGTCGTGGGATACTTGAATTTTCTATACATCATGGATGTGGGTTATTGGATAAAGATGGATGAACGATGTGGTCGTGGGACTTGTTTCTGTACATTGTTATAGCTTCCGTAGTAGGAGTTTACACGCTTTTGTAAGTAGCCTTGATGGTTATATGGTTGTACATACTTCTATAGACTTATTCCATGGGAATGCATGCTTTACTCTACTGGTTGTTTATATCTCACCCTTTTTGTGCCTCCACAAGGACCCAAATAGATTATATGTTTGTATGTGATGATAGGGGAAAGCACCCAATTATAGGTTGTTGAATGTGGCTTTAGAACATGGGATTATAAGATCTGGATGAGGCTTGTGGTGATGGGATACCTTTTTGGTCCTTTTTTCTTTTTTGGGATACATGTATTATATTGTATTGTACTTTCATGATATATTTTGGAAGTATTCTCAACACTTGTACAATCTTCATCATTTTGTATATGAGACACTTCCAGTTATTTATATGTATTAGTGTCTTGTCATCCTTTCAGTTTTCTTCTATATATTTTGCTTCCGCTATTTATTATATGTTTGACAACTACTGTGATAATCTGGTAATGAGGGTATAGTCTCCCCACTGACTAACCTAGGCCCTTGTTTCTAGTCGGAAGCCTCTAGTGTTTGGGGAGATATGCTTGAGGCTATGTGGCCAACTGGGATTAGGGCACCGTTTCGAGTGGTATCCAGGTCTGAGAAATTACAGATCATATTAATATTACATCAAGTTGACATTATATTAATGGACCAAATACTACATCCTTTCCAAATGATATAATATAATGTAGAAAATTTAAGAATATTTGCAGTGGATCACTAGGTTTATATGGGAGAAGGAGAATCATTACGATAAATAATATAATTTTATTAAGTATAAGTACTTTTATAATAAAGATACATATAATCATCATTATTTATATTAATGGTATATAAAAAATAAGATAGAGGCATAGAGAAATACAAACTCCAATCATACATTGTTTGGGTGTTGTAATATTACTGGGAATGGATGATGATGTTTCTATAATCAAATATGATACCCAAATTACAGAAGGGTCGATTAGTACTAATTATTTAGGGTGAAAAGGTGATTAATGTTCATAGGTGCATGAAAAAGGTATTTAAATTGAATAAAATTAAAATTTTGTTATCTATTAGGAAATTAAATTCTTTTTCTATATATAGAAATTAATTGTTGTGATGAATAATATATTGTATGAGACATGTTAGAAATGTGTAAATGATGAAATCACATGGCTTTATCCCAAGATTAAGGCACCTATAAATGTAATTGAATTTTATAAGGTAGGGATGGTTATGGGGAAAAATGATTACAGGGAGAACAATTTTTTGTATATAAATGATGAGGATGGATTTCTTAGGAATGTTAGTGGTAGAATATTGTAATGTGTTTTTTGTTGGAGTTATCTCGAGAGAATTTTAGTGTTCTTGAAGGAGGTTGGGCCTAGAATTTTTAATGGAGAGAACCATTATATAGGAGATGTTCATCACATTTTTTGGGACAACATCAACATGTAAGGTAGTTCATAACATGATGGAGGACTACATAATGGGTTGGGACCTTGTGAGAGAGGGAGTATGACAAGATTCCTCATATAAGATGATAATAATGAAATTGATCAATGTTTTTTCAAGTTAAGGATCAATAAATTAATAGGGAATAAAAAAAATCTATTATTCTATGGTATAATAATATCCCAATTCAATATAAAATGGTAGGATTCCTTATCTATATTTAAAAAAATAATGATTTTTATACACTCCACCAATGTGTGGCTCAAATAATGAAAATGCACAATACTATTACACATCAATTTATCATGCATTGTATAAAATAAATTATCTATCAATTGTTACTAAATTTATGTTATAGTTCTTAATTCTTTAGTGTTTTTTTCTAAGAAACCATCTCAAATCCCATATATCTTTCAACATATCATATTAGTTTAACCTCATGTATTTTGACTCAATTTTTTCTCCTGAAACATAATGAGACAAAATATAAGGCTATTTAGTGTAATATAGAGTGGGTGGAATGACATTCATGTGTGAAATAGTTTGATGGGTAATTAGTCATGTGGTATCAGATTCAATTATACAAATAGGGATAGTTAGGAGGAATTGTTTGTGGGAATACTTTATATTTTTTGGGATTTTATATCCTTCATAGGAAGTAGAGTACTAAGGAATGTAATGATTTCCTCCCCTTATAAGTATCCATTCATATTTAAGTGATATTTGTTACCAATTTTATGAACAACACACAACATGATTTATCATTGACATTTGTGGTGAATTTATAAATTGGTACATCCTACCTATTTTATCTCACCTTTTTATACAATCCCATTTTAACGAACCCTAATTTTTTAGTGGATGCACACTAATGAAAGGGTTGATTAATTTGGAATTTATTGAAGGTAGATACACATTATTCACATCAACACACATCTAAGAGGTTTGGAATCAAGGTTTTATTTCCTTGCATGGGGCTAATAGATATTAGAGTATGTGATGAAAGAAAATTCATAATTTCACAAAATCATTATTATCATGGGGCACTAGATTAAGATGATTCATACTAATTTTTAGGATAAAACAACTAAAATACCAAATAGGTAAGAAAAAAATCACTAAAAAATAAAGTCATAGAGGAAAAAAGATGTCGTATGACTGCAAAAATGCCACTAAAAACACCCATTAAAGGATTTTTTATAGAACAATAACTATATGATATTGAAACACTTGATGAGATGGATCATAGGGGATAAAATAATCATAGTTAAACTTATTTATGAGCTCATTATACTCTTATAGATACGAATGTACACTTATCACAATTATGTGTGTGCTAAAAATCCATTCATTGGGTTACTATAGTACTCCAAATTCACCTTTATATCACTTATTTATCCTTCATAAAATATATAATGAATAATTTTACTATATTTTAAATTCATAATAACTAAGAGGACCTCACAATCCTCAAACAGAGGGTTTTAGTTTAGTTGTATATTAAAAAAATTCAAGTATCAATCATAATTGGATTTATAGTAACTGGAATAACAATATTTGTGGTATTTATTAGATTACATGTAGAAGAAATCCAAAATATGATAAGATCCACACCCCATAGGATTATTTACATGACATGGTTTTTTGGTGAGAATTTTAACTTTTAATCACCAAAGGAATTATAGAATAGTAAAAAATATATATCATCCAACTATTTTAGAAAAATATATAATATAAATTGTGAGCAATTGTAATGTTTTATAGGGTTCAAAACCCAAAACTATGACCAATATTGTCCTTTAAGAAGTGAATAATGATATATGGATCAAAATTTTGGGAAATTCATATGAAATCTACCCTTATTGGGTGATGTGTTCTCTATATGAAGTTCCAAGAATGGAAAGAACATAGAAAGATGGAATTTTCTTCCTGCATATACTTAAATGCAACCATATTCATATGTTTTTTTGGGTTTTTCTTCATGTGGAAGAAGATATTGAAACCAAGGTATAGGAAAAAATGAATTCGAAAAGTAGTATTCCCTAGATAATTGTGAATGTTAAAAACTGAGTACCAAAATAGAAGTGATTACTTTAAAACATGGGGTCATAAATGAGTTGAATTCAACACCATGAATGTGGATGGTCATGTGGAAACGAAATTTTTACATATGATGTTAAATAGTGTAGTAAAAAATAACATTATTTCACTCTAGATAATAAGGTTATAACTTGTAACAATTTATCAAATGAGGGGGATGAATTTCAAGTTCAATGATGGGCACCTAGTAATCTCACATGGTATACGTCATGATCACATGTTAATAATTTTGGAATATTCCATTTTTACTGATGTGGAAATTATAAAATAGTGTTTAAAATACTTCATTTGTTGTTCAACTATTTTTGAACTCTTGTGTACCAGAAAATAAATTAGGAGGACTTGGATATATATTTTTGGCTAGTCATTGAAAACATTTCATTATGAAAGTTAGATTCACTAACTACATAGTTTCTTATTTTTATGATTATCCATTTTTTAAATATATTTGTTACCATAAATTATTAATTCAGGGTGTTAAATACATATATATAGATATATTTTTCATTGATGAATGTCAAAATCTTCTGCAAACCTATTAATAAAGCCCCCATGAGTGGTTCTAACCACTATATATAGATGGTTTATATTTTTTGGTTGTATAGGGATATGGAATACTGATTGCGAGAACCTATTGGTGCCCACCATTATAATAAAATGATATTGAATTCAAATTTATAGGGATTTTATAAGAAATTATCATTTATCCCATCATTAATTCATTTTCAAAGCATGCTTTTTTGGAAAAGAGAAATTATGAGACATGATGGCCATTTAATGATTTTTGTGTCTCTAAAAAATGTGACCATATTATATTTTTTAAAATTTTAATGTTTATGTAGATATTTCATGATCTAGGAGGTATGATATATAATTATAGGCATGACCATGGGTCTGATTACCACATAATTGATATGTTTGATGAGGCTTTCTGGATAACCTCATTCTATAATCATAGTAGTAACTATGAATTTTCAATCTGATTCCTTTTGATATTCTACAATGACCCATAAATAATCCATGAAAAAAGTATGATTTTTTCTTACTAAAAATCGAAAATAATATTTTGATCACTATTAATCATATATTAGAGTATAGTAACTACTGGTTGTAAAATTCAATGAATTTGAGAATAGTGTCGTAATTCTTTAGTGACAACCAATTATCCACCATCCAATAGTATATTTTATTCACCAGATGATAAGTATAATACATGGGTAATATTATATTAGACAAGGGGGTCTCAATGAAACCCATAAATATTCAATGAATCCTAAAATAACCTATTGTTCTGATGATATAGGGGTTTATGGGATTCCAAGGTCCTATGGGTTGTCACCAAATGTTTGTTCGCAGTTATGAAAATATTATTCAATACCTTAATGAATTTATATGAAATTTTAGGTACTATAGTCCATCAATAGCTAAAACCCCATTTAATAAATGAAATAATCAAATTAAAACAAATCTGATCCAAGATATTATAGATTATTCAACTGATTTCAATGATGAATTTGATTCCTCTGGTAGGTATTTTAGGGTATTCCTAATGTAAGAATGATGAACCATTTCTTATTTATATACTTCAGTCATAGAGAAACGATAGTAATTTTGAATTATTTATAAATTAGTATTGGACTTAGTATTTTCCATCAAACATTTGTTCATGTAACATTTAGTATGACCTTTCAGTATTAACTCAAGTAATTAAATTCCTAACATCTTTCTATAACCACAAAACTAATCCTAAAATATAATAATGTTCTATTTTTAAAGACATGGAATACAATTTTAATAAAAAATTAAAAAAATTAATGTAAAATGTGGTTGATAATATTTTTTATCATTGGGGTGATGAGAAAGAGTTGTCACTATTCTATTATAGTGAGGTATTGGTTGAGGGGTAGATCAGTACAATAAGAGACCATGATGGTCCATATATTCATCATTATATATATTTAAACTCAAATGAATGGAATACCATCCTAGGTTTGTTTTCATACATGCATTAAAAAATTAGAAAGACCAGTTATTCATCCATGATTCTTTTTAGCAGGTAACAACACTCCTTGAAGAATTTGATACCACACCCAAGGGAGGCCATTCAGTTTCTTAAAAACTCCTAAAAATTTGATATAAATCTATACTTGGCATGATTTAAGAAAAATGTATATAAATTTCCCTATAATAATAATGTTTTTAAATTTAAATTTCTTTAAATCTGATCCCCCATTTCACCCACATGAAATTCAAGCAGTTTTATTGCATGTTTTTTATTTGGATTCAACATTGGAATATTCAGGTCTTGACGATATTATGTGATTTTTTGGTGGTTAATCGATGATAAAAATATTAATGTTCTAGTTTTGTAAATCAATATTATCTACAATTTACCTAGAATAATTTTTAATGTTATAATTTGTCTACTAACATTAGATCATTAACTTAATTATCAATTATTGGAACCAAAATTTTTCAATAATTTTAAGATGGAATTATTATATCTTAAAAGAAAATAATTGATAATGGATTTTTTATACCAGATGTAAGATGATTTCTAAATGAATTTATTGTACTACTAAAATAATATTTGACAATATTTTAGGAGTCATACAAAATGGGTGTTCATTTTGAATTCCATCACTTGAGTTTGGTTATAATTCATTATTAAAGTAATTTAACAAAGAATCCACCATCAAGGTAGTATATGGTTAGAATCCTCCAACCATTATGAACACCCTCACTTTTTATATCTATGTGGATTTGATTAAACTTTTTTCATACTGATATAGTGGGATTTACTACTACTTAATAACCAACTATCAAACTACCAATTTTATACGAAACTACAAAATCTAAATCTTTGACCTAAAAAATCATTCCATATGGTTTATCTAGTATACATGATGCTTCACCACCATAATCACAAAATTATCTCTAAAATAATTATTTAAAATCAATCTCACTGATTATTTGGTCATTTGATGACATTCAGGTAAATTAGGTTGGTAACCTATTAATTGAAATTGACACAGAATGCCTACCTCCACCAAATGATCAACATTTCCTAGCTCAAATCATTCACATCACCCATAATGTACTATAAACATTATTTATATGAAATGGTGGGAGATTATAAGGAATAAAAAGAACAAACGGTGGTGGATCCAATACAAATAATGATGAAGTATGACATATTTATTTCTAAATCTATAATAAAATTGATGAAATTAAATTTAGAGGAAATGGAATGGGAGGCTGACTTCATCCATAAGAAATATTTTATTATACTAGTCTCATTGGTAAGACTAATTTAAAGGGATTTTTAGTAATATAACCCAAGACAAACATGATGATTGGCTACTGTATTGTATATTTCATTAAAAATTCAGTCCCAGGAGGAATTGGTATGCTTGGTTGAAATGAATGGGTGTGGGATTTTGTTTTATAATGAGGGAACTGGATGGATGAAGAAGGAATAATAAATATTTTATGTTTTGGGTAATAATCCAAATAGATTTTTGATGAGATTACTTAGGAACCAATTGAATTTATTCCACAGCTATTCAATATTATTTTTTATGTTTTATTCCAATTCAGTTAAATAAAAATCATACAACCACATTAGTTTTTTTCATGGGTGGGTATTTTTTTATAATCATTTTTTATATTCAAAATGTTTAATTTTTTATCTATATTATCATTTCTATCATTTAAAATACATTGTATCGTATTTCACATATTACACCTCTTATCCTCTATCATCTCAATAATGTCTCATTTTTATTGATTCTAGTCTTTGATCTCCTATATCCAATGTCTCATATCTCGTCTATCATCTCCACAATCTTATATTTGTCATTTTCTCTTTTATTTGAAATATTTTATTTCCAATCATCATACTCAAATATATTTTCCTCATTATATTATTACAGTCCATTATTATCAATTAAATATGGTTGATCATTAATATATTTTCTTGAGTATTAAATTTAAATATTGTAAAATATATGACCTTTTCCTCTATTAAAAAATAGTATTCACTAAAATCATTGATATTATTTATTTTATATTTTTTATTAATATTTTTAAGGTTATGTAATTTTCTTTGTCATTATGTTATGAATTGGTCCTCATATACGTCCCAAATTATCGAGTTTTTGTTATTCCATACACTATTAGACTATATATTCATTTTTTGTTGAATACCAATTTAATATAAATCATACTCTTCAATTAATATTTTTTATGTGATGGGTGTTTATCATCATTATTTATCTCTCTCCCTATCATGAATTTTCTAATATAACATCAGAAAAATATCATCATTTTTCATCTGTATCTTATATAAATTCTCAAATATTGTATCTTACATCATCCATCATCAACCTCTTGAATCATGTTCCATATCTATAACATTTTATCACTCAGGTTTTGTGTCTCCTAATTAATATATTTTTCCCATTTTGTCATTTATTTCATTATGTATCTCGTGTTTGATATATGAATATTAATCATATGTCTTATATATTATAAAACATTTTTCACTATAACTCGTTATTATTTATTTAATATATATTTCCATTAGTATTTAGTTTTCAGTCATGATACTCAATGTTTTGTATATAAACCTATATCCATGCCCTATAACATAGTATCTATTATGATATTTAATTTTATTCCTTTTCTATTTTTTTTTGGATCCACTCCAATATCTAGTTTTTTTCAGTTCCTTTATCTAATCCCTTTTCATTTATTTTCAATATGAATTCAACACTTCAGACTTAGGAAACCATTTTACTATCCATTATAATTATTATTCCATTCACTTTAGTTTCAAGTCTTCATTTCCAAAAATTGGTCAAACTTTTTCATTATTTTATTCCCCTTCCCCACCATATACTATAATATGATTCAATCCTCTGTACATTGATTATTGATATTACCTCTTATATAATTTATATATTTTCACTTCCTCCAATTTTTGATCATTGATTTCCATCTATAGAAATTATGAACTATTGTTTCAATATTTGATCATTTTTCTTGTTATTTAGCCATTTTCATTGGTCATAGATCTTAATCATAGTTATAAAGTTAATATTTAAATATATATATATATATATTGATTATGAACATTTACTCCATTCTCCCTTTTCATCAGTATTCATCATTTCCTATCTAATGTTGGTTCCAGACATTTTTCTCAATCTTATGTCTTTAATAACTAGTACCACGTAACTATACATTGATCTTTTTTCTCATGAATTTTATTACATATTCAATTTCATTCACCACAAAAAAAAATTAAATATTTATCCATACTCATTTTGTACAATATTTAACATCGATCATCGGTAATAATATATGATCCACTTCATTAATCAATGACTTCAAACATAGATTTAAGATATTAGGTCACCATTTCTGTTATCTCCATCACCATTATAGTAAACATTTCATGTGGGGGGTTATTTATTAGTCACCCATTAGAAACATTCATTCAAATAAATATTTGATATGATCATCCTGATATTAGAAGATCAATGAGAATTCATCATTCATGTATAGTCATGTTCTTTTTCTAGGATTAATGATCCATTTAACATAAAACTTTCATGCAGGTAATGTTACATTATATATTTGGAAAATTATTGGAATAAAATAGAGAAATTATATAGTGAATTTTATACTAAAACACAAGTTTTTTATAACTCAAAGATTAAATAGTCTTTTTTCCATCCCATTTACACATGAAAATAGTGAAAACCCCTCCAATTTAGTTAAAAACAATTCTAGTCATTGAAAAATAATAATAATAATGAAAGACATTAATGTTAGTAACGAATAAATGAACATTGGAACTCCCATTTATGATGAATCATGTAGACACATGATTTTATATTTTATATTATTATTAAATTTTAAATGTGGAGCTCATATTATGATAGGGGATATATAGGGAGAATCAGTAGTGTGTGAAAAATGGCTTCTAAAAAACAAGGATATCAATTACAGGATCCTTATATCCTTAAGAAAGACCCATGAACTATTGATTATCAAAAAACTAATGATCATGGGAGACCCACAAATATTTTTCACATGTGTCATAAAAAAACTCAATTAATGTAGATATGATTATTGTAACATTATCTATATTCAAGAAGAAATAGGTAAACATAATCTCCATTTTACTAATTGAAAATGGAATTACCCTCATGAAACATGAAACACCACTAATTTTTTTTTGGGAATTCAATATTTATTCATCACTTTTAAAAACTAAGAAGTTAAATAATATTATCTTATCAATCTACTAAATCACACCCAAATTTGTTCCATTGACACATTCCTTGTAAATTCAATATGGAACTCCACCAAAATAGAAACCTATGGAATTTTTACACCCTACATAATCTCTTTACTAATTAGTACTATTAATTATTATATTGTCTGAGGAATTCATAAGGGAAAATATACTCAAGTGTTCCATCCCCTAAAATAATCTCTACAGAATACATTTGGATTACCATGAAAGGTAATTTGAAGGTGATCTCATAAATTATTGACTTTATATTTCATCCCAATCACTCCTCAATTCAGTTACCTATCCTTTATAGATCGTTATATATGTACTAACATTTTTTAATGAGCTAGTCCTTCTTTATTGTTACTTAATAATTTTATTTTGTAATTGGGGTTGAAGGTATAGTTAGGAGGAATATTATTTTATGGGGTGATTCTTTTTCAGTTGAAGGGTTGTTTCAATAAGTTAATTTAAATTTCAAATCTTTTTTGGGTATATCTTCAATGGATTTAAAATTATATATTTATTATTCAATCTTTGAATGTCCTAGTTATGGAATAGATAATACTAACAGAGTTTTTTAGCTCTAATTTCAATAGAGTAGTCCCATAGTTTTTAGTGATTCATGGATTTTGGAATATAATTGTATTTAGATGATTTCATTGTGTATATCTCTCACATGGTGTATGGATGGGATATAAAATTGAGGGATCCTGAAATAGAGGACCATTTCATCAACTATTATTTAATGGTTATATTTTTTTTTTATGTTATGTGACATGAAGGATTTGATGTTTGGTTATGAGGGTTCAACCAGGTGTGATTTTTGGTTTGAAACATTATTTCAAAACGTGACATTTGGTGAGTAGTAGTTATATCATTATATTTTGGTAGGGTATGTAGAACGATGAATGTTCTTAGTGATGCTACATTCATATGGGATTATGTGATATAATCTCAACTATTTATTAGAAAATTTAAAATCCCAAAAAAAATAAGTGATAGTTTGACACAAATATTTCACAATGCGTAGGATTAAGTTTTTATTGAATTGGTGGATTGAATTGGAAATAATAGCCTAAATGTGTGTAGAATGGTGAAAATGGTATTATCTACCCTATTAAAAACTAATATTTCTCAATCTGATTCATTCAATTTATATTCTATTCTTGTGAAACAGCTGATAACTATATAAACATTTATACTCTTTTCATGCCCTAATTTATTTTATTACCAACCTAGATTCTTCATATCCAGAATTCAATAATTAATATACATTTATAAATTAATAATATTTTTTATTTTTTACTTGATATAAATTAATAAATTCATATATTAAAATGAGATCATACTATTTTATAACATAACATTACATGAAATTTTTCAAATACAGGATCTTTTAAAGTTTAGTGTCATGGAATAAGGTAAATGATACAAGAAAACACAAAACATTATTATATTCCACGTGATATTATTATTATAGGTTCATCCTAATTCCAATTATTTCATCCTATAACATGGGGACACACATCAATTGATAGGGTGAGCATAAGGCCTAGGAATGGAAAATAAGTTAAACAGTTTACACGTGAACTTGAAAAATATATTTAAAAACATGAAAAACATCATAAATGAATGATAAAGAATCATATAATAATTATAATATAATTCATAATAACTATAAAATGTGGATATATCATTTAATTTAGACATTCATAATTATATCACAAAGTTCCATCCCAAAGGTTTCATTAAACTTATGAAGGATATTCACCAAGGTATCAAAAACATGTCATATCTAGAGATTAATTTCATTACCCAATGCATTGAAGTGATATTAGAGAAAAACCTTCACATGTATTTATTATCATTGAGCCAAATATATAATAATTAAACATTTCATAAATAACACAATGAGAATAAAATAAATGGGTTCCATAAAAAAAATAATTGCGTTTTAAAACGTACATAAAAACAAGATCTTTATGTCATTTATAACCAACAGAAATGGAATGATGGTTTGATGTATGTGAATTATATAATAAAATAAACCATTTTTTTATCATGATTAATACCCCGTGAAAATAAATAGGTTTGGTTAGTCACATAAATAAAACAAAATAATTTATTTATAAAAAGATAGAGATTTTGAGAAGAAATTATACAACATAACTCGTACGAAACATAGTTTTATAAAACATTAAAAAGAGATGGAAAATTGGGCACCCTTTTATAAAAGATAAAAAATAGTGTAGGGAGGAAATATAATGGTAATAAGAATATTTTATGAAATTTTTAAAGTAAGACCTTATAAAATATAACATGAAAGAAAAATAGAAGTTGAGAATTCTCTTACGTTGAAGAGTGACTCCTAAAAATCGATGATCAGGTCCTTGGGGGATTAAGTTAATCTTGGGATGATTCATTGGGAGGAAATACATTTGCAACATCATAACAAATGATTTTTTAATGAAAGGGTTGGTATTTATATCCAAATATATGATGTTTGATATTAATTTCCTTGGACACCTCATTTGTTGTATTTGTAAAACCATGGTCTTTCCTAGGGTATTTTACACATCTTATTAGCCACTAGGGACACCTATTGAGTTACTTCAAAAAATAATATTCTAAAATAATTTTTAATATATCATTATATCATTATGACATATCTATGATGTCATTAAACATATCGAAAAACATAAACAAGATTTTTACTATTCATGAAAAACTAATGTATTTTATAAAATTATCATAAATTCAAAATAAACATATATAAAAATTCAAAATAAAAAAATGAAATTTATTTTATCATAATAAATATTTGAATATGACAAATCTATCTTTTCATAATTAATATACTAATTTATTATTAATAATAATAGATGGAAAATTCATAGTAACATGTATAGTAAATTTTCTGACCCATGAATAAATAAAAATTATTTTATAAATTTGGATTAAAAAGGAGTGTTTTTATAACACTATTAAAATATTATAAACATAATTAATAAATAAATATTTTTATATAGTAATAAATGTACAATTTTTACCCAAAAAATTAAATTTATCAAATTCCATCACATATTTTACGAAAAATAATTTTTAAACGAGAAATGATGATATAACAATTTTATTTAATAAATGGGATTAAATTTTATGTAACTAGGGCCTTAAATCATAACCCCTTAAAACACCAGCATAAGACTTAGGGGTAATGATTGTTATGGTGATGGACCCTTAGGGTGGCTCAGATGGCATCGCTCAAGTGGTAATCTCTGCTAACTTGAAAATATTTCATGTAAGATTGTGTAAAAGATTACCATGTTTAATATCAGATTAGGATGGGTCCAAAGTGAATTCTATTGATGCTCCCTCCATCCCAAGCTCAAAAAATTTTCTTCTTATGGGGTGAGTCTACTAGAAAATGCCATAAACTCTTATTTATGAATTAATTATCCATTATCATTTCTATTTGTAACCAATAAATATAACATTAAAAAATTTTATGGTTTCCAATGGTCATATCAAACAACAGTCCTATAACAATCAAAATACAATGATCACATTTAGTTTATAATTATATATTTTTATTGATTATGAAATAGTAGAACATTCATTTTTTGGAAAAAACAAATTATTCAAATGTTAGTGTCATTACATTCAACCCCCATTACTAAATTTCATCCTCGAAATATCAATAGAGTCCCTCAGAATTGAAAATTTGTGGGTACTTCTCTCTCATATTCTCCTATGGTTTCCACATGGCCTCTTCATATTTCTGGTTCCTCCACAACACATTAACTAGGTGGGTAGTCTTGTTGCGTAGAGTCATATCTCATCATTCCCAGATCTCCAGCAGATTCTCCTCATAAGTGTGTTCATGTTCCAATTATACCACCTCTAGATTCAGTACATATGAAGGATCATGTTTTTACTACCATAAGAGGGATACATGGAATACATCATGAACTTGAGAAATATTTGGAGTAATTGAAAGATTATATTCCACTACTCCTATACAATCGAGGATTTCATAGGTTCCAATGAACGTGGGGTTGAGCTTCCCTTCTTTTCTGAACCGCATGACTCTCTTCCATGGATAAATTTGACGAAAGACCTTGTCACAAACAAGAAACTCCAAGTCCCTTTAATGGTTGTTGGCATAACTTTTCTTCTAAAATTAAGAAGGATGAATGTGTTGATTGATGTCATGAACCGTTTCTTTCATCTCTTGCACAAGATCAAGCCCAATACAAATTTTCTCACTATCTTCATCCAAAAAATTAGGTGTTCTACATCGATTCCCATGTAGAGCTTCATATGGTTCCATTTCAATGGTCTAGTGGAAGCTATTGTTGTAAGATAATTCATCTAATGGGATATGTTGATTCCATCCACCTTTAAATTCCAATAAACATGTTCTCACCATGTCCTAGAGTGTCTGAATAGTCCTTTCAAATTGGATATTTGTTTAAGGGTGATATGCCATTCTGAAATTCAATTTGGTACAAATAGCATGTTGAATACATCACCAAAATATAGATTTAAAAATTTAATCCCAATCAGATATAACTAAAAGAGGAACTGCCTACAGCCTTACCACATCCTTCACAGAAATCCTGGAATGTTGTTCAAGAGATACATATTCTAAAAAAGAGATAAAATGGATAGTCTTGGTGAGATTATCGACTATAAAGCATATCACATTGTTTCATTTGGATTTTATCGAGAGACCAGTGACAAAATCAATAGTGATATTATACCACTCCCATGATTTTATAGGTAGTTATTGTAATAACCATTTAGTAAATTGTCTCTCTTTCTTCACTTTATGACATACTAGGCACCTTTTAGTGTAGTCATCAATCTCCCTTTTCATATTTTCCCCCCAATAATTATCAAGAAGGTCCCTATATTATTTTGTACTTCAAGGATGTATAATGAATATAGATCTTTGAGATTTATCCATTAACTGGTTCTTCATTTCCAGAATAGGTGGTACACATAGTGTTGTGCGAAATTTCAGTAAACCTTCTCTATCAATGTTAAACTCGGTAAACTTCCCATACTTCATATCATCATACATATTCTATAATAAATGATCTTATTTATTGATCATTATTGATCTTAACATGTAATAATGGTTGAAAAAACATTCGGGATAGGGCTGATTATGTCCCATCCCTTACAATTCCCAAGTCTAGTTTCACTAGTTCTTCAATCAAGGGATCTATTTTAATCCTCTTCATTTCTAGAACTATAGTGTCTTTTCTATAAAATTCATCAACAAAATTGTTTTCTATTATCAGATGATAATTAATTGAACAATCATAGTCTTCAAAAATATCCAACCATCTCCCCTATATCATTTTCAATTCCTTTTGCATGAAAATGTACTTCAAAAATTGATGGTATGTGCATATATCACCCATGTACCCATAAATATAGTGCCTCCATATCTTTATAGTAAAAACAACCACAACTATCTCAAGAACGTGCGTAGGATAATTCTTCCCACGAGGCTTTATCTTTCAAGATGCATAAGTAATTACCATTTAATTTTCCATGAGGACGAACCAAAGAAAGTTTAGAGATGAATCAGAAAATAATAATGAAATATTCTATAATTGAGGGTTGAGTTCTCTCAGGTGAAGTAAGAAATCACTTATTTAGCTATTGGATGCATTCTTCACACCCCATTGTCTAGATGAACTTGATCCATTTTCAAGTAATCATGGTTAATGGGTTAAAAATCCATGAAACGTTTTCCAAAAACATCCCAAAATAACCCGCTAATCCAAGAAAACTATGAAACTTAGTTACTATTGTCGGATGAGGCCACTCCTCTATAACCCTTATATATATATGGTCAACTGAGATTCATTTATTGGTTACAATGTTCCCCAATAATGATACATGATGTAACGAAAACTCACAATTGTTAAGCGTCCTAAATAACATCTCCTTTTTAGAGTTTGTAATATAACAATTTGTTGAACTTCATTCTCCTTCCAAAATTTATAATAAATCATAATATCATCAAATAAAAACTAACAAGAAGTTATCAAGGTAATATTTAATGACAATAACTATAACATCCATTAAAATAGCTAGTTAATTCATCAATCTTAAGGGCATAACAACAAACTTATAATGTACATATCATGATGAGAAGGTGGTCTTTGAAATATGTTCTTTCTTCGACATCAATTGATGATAACAAGATTAAAGATCGATATTGGATAAGAATTGAGAACCAAAAATACGGTCAATTAAATCATCAATTCATGGAATATGGTACTTTTTCATTATTGTTACTCTATTCAGTGATCTATAATAAATTCATAACCATATCAATCCATCCATCTTCTTCACAAAAAGAATAGGTCCTCCGCAAGGAGACAAACTTGACTAGATAAACCCCAACTCTAAAATATCTTGGAGTTGCTTATTTAATTCCTCCACATACTCATTTTTCATTCTATATGGGGTTTTGGAAACTTTCTTAGAACCAGGAATGAGTTCATTGGAGAACTCTACCTCCATTTCTAATGGAGATCCATGTAACTCCTTACGAAATTATTCAATGTATCCATTAATGATAGGGACATTATCTATCATTATAATATCATTTCCTTCTTCTTCTTCACTGATCAACTCCATAAAGTTGGTTGTATGAGGTTCTTCTAGATAATGATCAGGTCAAGATATCTATCCATGGAAGAGAATTGTAGGTTTTCCATTCATGTTGATTGATATTTTTTGGCTTCAACATTTGATATTAGGATTATACTTCGAGAGGCAATATATCCCTAGTATATTGTTGAATTACGACATGGGAATGAGTAATAGATTTGCAATAATATTGTACTCACTATAGTAAATACTATAGTTTTTAAACACTGTTTACGCAGTGAAAACCCCTCTAGGAGTCAAAAATTATAACTCTACTTTTAGAAGTTTAGGAATTGGTTCAATATTTTTTGTAAACATGTAGTATGTAAAGGGATGTGTAGAACCAAGATAAAAAATGTAATTCATATCATTGAGAGAACAATAACAGTAGCTACCACCAAATCATTTGGAACTTCATGTTTTTCCATCGTTATTGTAAAATCATGAATATCCTCCCATTCCATATAATAACACTAATGGTGATTCCCCTCCACTAACATTGGATTGGGAATGTGATTGAAAAGGTGCCCAAGATATCCACACATGATGAATTGGACTTCATATAGTCCATGCACTATCTTCCCTTTGTTGTTATTGTTGGGAAGTTGATGCTTCATTTAATTATGAAAATTCTGAGAGATATTTCCATCTAGTCTACACTTGTAACACCTTCAACTCCTGAGCAGGAAGTTCCAAAAATTATTCCTCCCACAATTGTTACATGTGGGAAGCGGCACTTTATTTACACCTATTCCCTAATCAAAGGTACTCCACAAGATTTTCTCTACTGATATATTATTTTCATTGGATTTATATGAAAATTGTGTCTTACCTACCTCTAGTTACACTTTCATAGAAAATCGTACGATCTCCTCATAGTTTAAATTTTCTCACATGGCTTGATTCTTATGTAGATGAGGTCTTAGTCCACAAAATAATATTTCAGCCTTAAAGTTATGATCCATGAAATATATATTTTTATAATTTGAAATCCTTGTGAGGATTATCTCATAGACTCCCACAGATTCATTCCCCTTAGGATTCAGCTCATGAAATAAAATCTCTATTTTCCTTCTCATCAAATGAGGGAAATACTTATTGAATAAGATCCCTCTGAACTCATCCCACTCAATAAATACGTTATCCCCTCTTATCATTATTTTTTTAATTAGCACCCACCATTGATAAACTTCTCTCTCTTTGAAGTAATCAACCAGGGTGAATTTCCCTTGTTCAAAACTATTAAGTATATCAAATATCTTTTATAAAGAGATTATCCAATATTCCAAAATCAATGGTTCAGTAGATCCAATGTACATTGGTGGATGTTGACGCATAAAGGACTCAACATAATGATGTTCCCATATTTTTGAAATAAATATCTCAACTTAATTCAAATTATTTCCCATAACTTGAGTTGTTTGATTCTTCATTCTCACGAGAGTTTCTATTCCAACATATATTAGAGGACCGTCAACACATGGTCTATTGTGGTCACTATTTTCATGGTTCCTCCTATTACCTTCCAACTTTTGGAAGAATAAAACCTTAGTGATAATAATAATATATTTATGAACATTGTCACTCTAAAAGAATATTGTGTCTTAATACATCATGCTTAAACATGTTATTCATTATCAACAATTACATTTCCTATAATTACTTCATAATGGTTCATAAAAATCTTGTGATTAACCAAAAATATCCCTTAAGAGTGTAAAACTAGGAGTTCATAAATTCTTGTTTTCATTAACCAGTTCCCGTTCTATTCTATCTAAAATAGGTGTTCTTGTGGTTTACCCTAAGATACATCTATGCTAGAGCCACATAACCTTGTTTACATCCAGACATGGATTTATTTTTTCTGAATCCACCTACATAATACTTCACCAAAATACCAGGTTATTTTCCTATATTTAATATTTTCTACAGGGATCTTCCTAAAGTTTTCAAATCCAAATTTTTACAAATAACTAAACTATCCTTTGATACCAACTATGACATACCACCTTTATATTACATAACATTACATGATATTTTAAAAAGATAGGATGTTATAATGTTTTCTATATTAGAAATAATGTACATGATACATGAAAAATAAACAAAATTATTCTATTCAACATGAAAGGAAACTTCAAGGATCATACTAAGTAAATTTATTTCATCTCTTAACCTTGGGACATATATCAGTGGAATGTTTGAGTAGAATACCTAGTAAGGGAAAACATGCCAAACATTTTACATGTGAACTTAAGCAATATCAACAAGAACTTGTAGAATATCATAAAGGAATGAAAAAGAGAGATATAATGAAAATAATATGTTTAATAATTACTTGATAATAGGTCTAAAATATTTAACACTTGAATTTTTAAACATATCACCAAGGTTCATCCCCAAGGTGTCATAAAATTTTCAAATGTTATTCACCATGCAATCGTAAAACTTTACATCTCTAGAGATTAATTTCATTACCTAATGTGTTGAAGCTATATTATGGTGAAACCATAACATTTATATAATTTATTATCATCCAACAAGATATAATTAAAAATCTCCTAAATAACCCATAGAGAACAAAATCATTGGGTTTTATAACCAAATTAATGTGTTTAGAAAAGTGCTTAAAAACACGATTGTTATATCATTTAGAACCCATATAAATTGAATGAGGGTTTTATGTATGTCAATTATAGAATCAGATGAAAAAAGTTATTTATTGATGAATACACATGGAAATTAAATATTATTGGGTAAGGTAATAAATAAAATTTAATTATTTCATGATAAAAAGGGAGAGATTTTGAGATGAAAATCTTGTCGCATTACAGGAATAGAACAATGTTTTATAAAACAATAAAAAGAGAGGGGACGTGTGTCACCCATTCATAAAATAATCATAAAATAGTATAGGGACATAATCAAAATATATATAAGAAAATGGTATGGAAATATGGAAGACATACAACATAAAAGTTAACATAAAAGAAAACGACAAGTTGAGAATTAGCTTACCTTGAATAGTAACTCATAAAACATAGTGATCGGGACATTGGGGGATTATGGGAACCATTGGAGGACTCCATGGGACATAATGATTTCAGAACATCGTGGATAATGATTTTGTAATGAATGTAAATGAATGAATTGGTAGTTATTTATACCAAAAGAGAGGATGTTTATTATTAATTTCGTTGGACCCCTCATTAGTGGTATTTGAAAAACAATGGCCTTTCCCATGATATTTGACCCTGATATTTGTCACATGGGACACCTATTGAGCTACGTTAACACATAAGTTCTTATCATCATTTCAAATTAATTTTTACACCATTATGACATAGGTACTATGTCATTAAACTTACCAAAAAACTCAAAATGTATTGTCACTATTCATGAAAAACTAAAGCATTTTATAAAATAATGTTTATTTCTAATTAACTTAATGGAATCCTTTGGAATTCAAAAAAATATATTTATTTTATCATAATAAATCTATAAATTTCATAAATTTCTATTTTAACTATAAAAAACTAATTTATTTTCAATAAGAGCAAACCGAAAATTCCTAATAACATGCACACTGAAATATCCAACACTAGAAAAAATAAAATTATTTTGTAATTTTTAATTAAAAAAGAGTGTTTTATAATAATATTTAATTATAATCAAAATTATTAATAAATATGTGTCTCAATATATCAAATAACTATAATTTTTACCAAAAAAACAAATTTAAAAAATTTCCCCCAAAAAATTTAAGCATTTGTATCTTAAAACAGAAATGATGAAATAAAAATTTTATTTAAACAAAGGGATTAAATTTTAAATTACTATGTCCTTAATATATAATCCAATAAAAACCCACATATTAATAAAGGGTAATGTGTGTGATGGTGATAAACGCTTGGGGATGGTCAGATAACATCGCTCAAGTGTTAATCTCCCCTAACATGAGCTTCTCCCATGTGTGACTTTGTTCATGCTTAACACGTTGAAGCTCATCCAGGGATTGGTCTATTGGGAAGCCTAGTGACCCTAACTCCTACCCAACCTCGATAAAATGGGATTTTTAGGACCTGAGTCTACCGGATGATACCATTAACTCTTCTTTTCAGAATTAATTATCCATTATTAATTATATTTATAAACAAAAATTCCGATGTTAAAAATTACTATTTTTTCAAACGGTCATATAACGATCAAAACCCAAAGGTAAAATTTAATATATACTTATATATTTTTATTTAATATTGAATAGTAAATAATTCCTTTTTGGAAACAACATATTTTTCAAAAGAAATGGTCATTACAATTATGGTCAGGGGTGATGGGTATGTTCTAGGTCATGATTTTTCTGGATATTTTTATTTTGATAGAATCATTACGATTCCACTGTAGATCTTGGTAAAAAATAATCTCTTTTACATACTTATGTTTCATTCATGTTGAAAATTATCATATCATGCAGAGTATCTTAAAAAATTTACTTAATATAAGTTTATATTTACATCAAGAATTCTTTTTATCCTAATTAATCAGTATTAAGGATTGTCGTAATCTTGATAATATATATTACTTAGTGAAATTAAAGGTATCTACCTGATTCAAAAGTGATTAGTTATTTCTAGGACATTTAAAATATTTGAACAATCAATTTCTTGAATTATTTTTGGTTTAGAATACTATTTTATTGATATTATAAAAATATTATATATTTTATTCTTTGAAACTGTCCAACACTGGATAATCACATAGAAATGCTAAAAAAATGAATGTCTTTAATTTTGGACATAAGATGAAATATATTTTGGTATATTAGATAATTAGGTGAAAATGATGAGTTTAGTTACAGTTTATGATGATTTTTTTTTGTATTTTTTAAGGTATTTTTATAATTAAGTTTATTATTTTGTGATGGAGTAATGAATATTTGGAGAAATATGATGCTATAGTTAATGGGGATAAATTTGGGAGTGATAGTTATCATTAGTATTTAATGTTTATACGGTGTGATGGATGGGCCATGGAGATGGTTTGGACCATCAATCTGTGATTATTAATGTTGCAAATAATGTTTTTGGGTATTTTGGTATTTTCTCGGTAGCATGGAAATATAATCATTTATAATGAAAGAGAAAATAATATAGATTTTTAATCAGTTTGGGATGGATGATTTTAATAATATAATATTAAATTAGAATGGATATATATGGGATTATATAACAATATGATATTTTAGACAGTTTAAATTAATTTTATTTCAATAGCTTGCATCACATGCAACAGCAATGTAACACAACACCAAACTAAAAAGAACCATGAAATACTAATATTTCATGAATAATATAATTATTTATTTATATATTGAAAAAATAAAAATAAATTATTATATATTATTTTTCTCATTGATTCATATTTAACAAATTATTCTTTCTAAATACACTTTTTTTTAAAAATGGTGTATTTTATTTTACATTAATTAATTAAATTTATCATAATTAAAAGGTTATTATAATAGTCAATATTTAAAATTATAAACTAATATTTCAATATTAAATTCTTTTGAAATCTATATGAAATAATAATAAAAAGAAATGATCATTAAAATGGAAATTTTTATTATAAAATTTTTTTACAATTTATATTATATTTTACTATAAAATCAAATCATTATATTTTTAATTTATAATTTGACGAAAAGTAAAGAAAAAATTGACAAGAATTTGAATATTATAATGGGAAAAATTTTATGTATTTTTTTAAAAATTTATTATTTGTTGAATAGTCAAAAATGATGTTTGTTAATGATAACATAACTTTTATGCCATTATTGTTATATAATATTGTATTATAAAATCATTGAAACTTTTTATAATAACAAACATGAATTTTATAATTAAATTTTAAAATTTAAATATATTATCCAATCTATAACCCTGTATATTATATTTGTAAATTTCGTTAATGATGTTTATATTTTTATTATAAATTAGAAAATTTTCATTTTAAAATTAAAATTTATCCCTCTAAAATAGTAAATAAAATATAATAATTAAAAAATTAAATAATATCCACCATTTTATTATTGTTCATAATATAAAAACTAACTTGGTTGAAATTTGTAACAATGATGAAAATTGAAATGATAAAAATGTGTAATCTAATTGGTATATAGATAAAATTGTTAAAAAAAATATTTTTAATTGTGTTTATGAGGAATGGATTAAACATATATCTTCCTCGATCAATTATTTAACAATTTTTTAACCACTATCCATTTGATTGTCCACAAATTGTTTATTTTTTTAATAAATTACATATATTTTCATTTTAATATAGTTCCATCTGATCCATTCATACTTGAAATCTATAACTACCTTAATTTTTCCAAAACTATAAACGTATATATTATACATTATCTTTGACATATTATAGTGTTTCTTGTCTTCTAAAAATACCACCACACAATTTCTTAACTTCCTAAACAAATTAAAAATTCCTATAGGGAGTAATTAATTTCTAATATATCCTTTCTCATATATATTTATTTATTTACACATATTATTATTCAATTTTCTTGCTTACATATTCAAATTATTAAATTAGTATAATTATTATACCTTGATGTTATTTTGATTTTGGCATTAAATAAAGCATCATTCCTTTTTTCTATTATGAAAAGTCAAATCACCATTCCTACATTGTCTGGACTACCACACCAACACTACAACATGTTTAATTTTTCATAACCACAACATTGTTATCGAACTAATAGATAATTTAATATATAATTATTATATATAATAAATATTTTATATAATTAATGACAATTTTTATTTGTCATTTTCAATGATTATCCCAAAAATGAAATCCTTATCTTTGCATATTTGTAAACGACCACCTCCACGGAATGTATGAATTCCATATATATATTATCTTCACCACCATGAATAAAACACTTTATAATTGTATTATGGGATAAATATGATCTTTATGAAATTATTATGGTATAAAAAATGCAAATTGGAAGATCCAACACAAAATTTGCAATAAACAAATTTGGTAAATTCTATCGTTTTGAATATAATTTTTTACAAAAAATAATTTCTTCATATTTTATAATAAATTGTTATTTATTTTTTATTTATTTAATTATAACTAATTATGATATAACATAGTAAAACACTAATAATGGTTCCATGTCCATGTGATTTCGATCGAGTAGTTCAACAAAGATTTGAACCTCATCAACTAGACATTGATCGCTCGATTCACATAGAGAAGTCATTTGGTGGACTTATTCAATAGATTTGTTTTTGGATATTTGGACATACATGATAGGGAAACATCTGGTTATCTCATCAAAATTAAAATCATCATTTTCTTCACTTTGAGGAAGGGTCTAATTAAATTTTATTCTAGGGTTCCCGACCACTAAAATGGGTCTAGATTCTTCCTCATCAGATACATCTAGGAAATCTATATGAAGCATGATTTTCCTTGAGTAATGATTTAGGTTAGTGTCTGTAACCTACTGTTAGCCCTTCAAGACCCTTCAATTCTTAGAATTATTGGGAACCACATAGGTAGTTAGTTTTTTTTCAAATATCCTAACTAGATATCTTTGTCATTATATTAACCACTATTTTGTGTGGATATATATGCATCAATAATTCTTCTTCATGTCATTTGAATTATAGTAGGAGAAGAGTTTCGTTGTAGACATCAGGTGGTTTATGAGTCATATGTTTATTTTTGTAATGATTGTAAGAGATTGGGTCACTCATCAGCTACATGTAGGGGTGGCTCTAGATATATGGATAAGAAGAATGATGTGAGAACAGCAGGCAGTGGTAAGGCTCTTGGGTCAAGAGTGTTGGACGATTTCACTAGTTATGGGATATTTGGTGTGGAGACTACAAAAAAGGATGAATAAGAATATTCTTGGGAAGGAAACAGTTTCGTGGTTGGCATCTTCAACTAGTTGAAAAAGGACTATGAGGATACTCAGCCTTTTTTGAAATTTACCATGGAGAAAAGAAGTTCTTATGTAGAAAAGGAGGCTGGAGTTTTGGTTCCCCTTCGTTGGCAGTCGGCCTATCTCTAAAATGGAGTCTCAAATGGTGAATGATGGAGGACTCAATACTTCCTTGGGTGCCTCAGATTTTGAGGTGGTGTACCCAGGGAGTGGTATAATTTTTTTAAAGGGTGATGCATTGGCCAAACACCATGGCACAATTTATTATAAAAAAGAAAGAAACTACAAAAGTCTGAAGGAAGGGATTTTATTATAATCTCTATCATAGAGAGTAAGAAGCTCAGCCGGGAGGTCCTCTTGCCCAGTAACACTTTGGTAGATTCCCTTATTGGCAAGCCCATAAGCTACCATATTCACTTCACGATAAGTATGAGTGGCAACGAATCAGATCTCACGGAGCGAGTCCCGACAGTTCATCCATCGAAAAGTAAGCGGCCAAGCTAGGTGGACCACTCCATTCTAAATGGCTTGAATAATGGTGGTTGAGTCACATTCAATCCATATGTCGTGCCAACCAATGATTTTGACAATTTCAATAGCCTGGATCACATCCATAATTTCTTCTTCCAGGGAAGAGGTGTCACCGCAACTTCCATAGAAACATCCATGGTAGTGACCCAGAAAATCTCTGAAAACTGTTCCAAAGCCTACTCGACTCGAATTTCCTTTGGAAGTGCCATCCACATTGACCTTGATCCAACCAGGAATGGGAGCTTTCCAAAACACTTCAATTGAAAGCCTCGATTTTTTGTATATGCCTTCAATTCTGAGACACCAAAGGATCACAAAATCCCCAATGGATTTGTCGTAGTGAGCTTTTTTAATCAAGAAAGCATCCTTGATAGCAATGAGAATTCTCGTCCGACCAGCATTAAGATTTAGAGAGTTTTTATAATGAATGATATTATTTCTATCATACTAGATAACTTGTAGGAGTTCATCAACAATGGAATGAAAGTGATTCTTGATTTGTCACAAGTAATCAAACTCCACACACAACTTTAGTTGAGCAAGAATGGAGTCAGAATGAAGCCATCTGCAGTCAAACAAGTCATTAATATAATTCCAAAGATCATAAGTTGTAGCCCAAGATAATAAAATATGGTTAATATTTTCTCTATGTTGATGACACATATGGCATTGAGAGCAGAGTTGGATACCAAGATACTAGAGGGAGACATCAGTAGAAATGTGATTATGTGCAATGCGCCAGATAAGTTTTAATCTAGAGGATTTGATCCATGCATTTTAAAAGTGTTTCAACCAATTAAACATGGGATCATATTTAGAGAATCTATGATTGTAAAAACTTTTAGTATCTAAAATTCCATTGTGAGATGGATCCCAAATGAGGAAATAATCTGTATTAGAGAAGGTATGATTATCAACAACCAGCATAATGGACATAGGGAGGTTAGGGTTATGGTAGTGCATCACCTCCTGGATAGTGCAGTTGATATTTCCAGGAGGAGAATTTGGAGGCAACATAGCTATGAGGGGGGTGCTGGACCAATTATCATTCCAAATTTTTTGAGAGGAATTCATACAGACCAACCATCTAGAGTTACTCGTAATTTTGGCAATGGAGTCTCTGATGGACGGCCAGATCGAATAGTTGGCATAGCTCAGGATTCCTTTTTTTATTTTTCTATGAATTTTTTCCAAATAAAATTAATAGGTTCATCATTATGATTGATTAATTTCCAAGTAAGTTTGGCTTGTAGGGCCACATTAAAGAATTTGATATTATTTATTCCTACACCACCATTCTATAACGGTTTGTAGTAGGTAGACCAAGGGATTGTGACAAGATTTCATTCAAGGATGAAACCAGTCCAAACAAAATTTTTGATGTACCCATTAATTCTCTTTAAGAGAGAATCCGACCATCTATAGATCACAAGCGATTAAACAATTTTGGAGATAATGGAAGACATAACAAGGCAAACCCTTACAGCAATGAATAAAGATTTTCCTTTCCATGAGGAAAGTTGGCAGATAACTTGGTCCACAATAGAAGTGAAGTATATAGCTTTAGGTCTTCCCCGGAATAAGGGAAATCCCATGTGTGTGAAGGGGAGGGTACCTTCCTTGATACCTAGGTTTTCGATGATGTTAGATTTCCAATTGGTGGGAAAACTTTTTCCAAAGAAAGAAGATTTTCTCTCGCTGATGTTTTGTCTAGAGACTTACTCATAGTGGGATAAAACCATTTTGAGATTGAGAATATTCCTTTTTCTCCCACTGAAAAACATGATAATGTCATCAGCATATAGAAGATGGGTTGGCACAATTAAATTTCGGGCCGCTTGAATGGTTTTTAGATTAATTTGTTCAACAAAGATAGTAAGAAGTCTTCTAAGGTAATCTTTTGAAATTGAAAAACATGATAGCAGATAAGGGGTCACCTTGACGAAGACCTTTGATGCATTTAATATAACCTTCAGGAGATCGATTAATAAGGACGGAAAGGGTATCAGATTTGAAGAGATAGTGGATCTGTTTTATAAAGGTCCCATTGAAACCAAAACTCTAGAGAAATTTGAAGATAAAATTCCATTCAATAGTGTCAAAGGATTTTCTATTGTTAAGCTTTATGGCCACATTCCCTCCTATAGAAACATTGTTAAGAGCATTGGTGCATTCCAAGGCAATGCAGATGCAGTCCTCTATGGACCTGTCTTTGATGAACCCAAATTGATTCTAAGAAAAGATTTTGTGTCATAGTGAGGATATTATAATTGCTAACAATTTGGTGATTATTTTGTATAGAGAGTTGATGAGAGGAATCTGTCTAAAAAGATGAATTTTAAAAGCATTGGAAACATTGGGAATGAGAGTTAGAAATTGGTCATTAAGACTATGCATAGGAACACTAGTGGAGAAGAAGTATTTGCTAAGCTTACAAACATCAGTATGGATTACATCCTAGTGATGTTAGTAGAAACCATTGTTGAATCCGTCGGGGCCTGGGGCACTGTCGGGATTTAGACTAAAAACGATGTCTTTAATTTCTTGGTCAAGAGGAACATGTAGAAGAAAGGAATTGTCCTCCTCAGCAACCAGTATACGAATGACATCAGGCTGAAGATCATTGTTAATACACAGACCATTGAAACTAAATTCAAAATAAGTAACCACATGATTGTCTATGGCCGCTTCAAAATCATATATAATATCATTGTCCTTAAGAAAGGAAAGAGGTCTACTATCTTTCCTAATTCGTTGCAGAGTATTATAGAACATGGTGTTACGGTCAAAATCCATAATCCATTTCATTTTAAATAATTTTTTTGCAGATGTTAACTTTTACGGACCTGAAGGGAGTTAAGCTTCAAAGAGATATTCATTTCATTCTGGGGGTCTACAGAGAAATTATCATTTATTGAATGGTTTTGAATTTGGTTAAGATCGACCTCCAGTGTGGCTATTTCCTTATAATTTTTTTTGGATTTAGCTCCACACCAACTCTTATGACACTATTTAAGATGTTTGAGTTTGGTAGTACAAGAAAAAGTATCTTTGTGATTTGACATGGAATCCAAAAAAAATTTAATCAGAAGGGAACATTCTAAATCACTAGTCCAGGAATTGTTAAAATTTAAAGGAGTGCTGGATTTGCTTCATCTAGAGAGGCAGCTCACATGAATAGGGTGATGGTCGGAACATGGATTGAGAAAGGTGATGCTCGGGATTGTATCCCAAGAATCCAACGTTGGGATATTCGAGAAGGCCCTATCATGTTTACTAGCCACAATCCTATTGTAATGCCTTATGTACCAGGTGTATTTAGCACCTGTGAGGTTGATTTTAATCAGACTACAATCATCAATGGTAGCCTAAAATTCCCTAGAAGAAATGTGAGAGTGATAAGGACAAATCATTTCACTATGGGGGAGAATGGCATTAAAATCCCCTAGAACCAACCATAGAACTTGAATGGTGTTTTCCAAGTAACGATGGTCATGTTAAAGAGACCTATGCTCTTGATATCTATATTTGGCATAAACAAAAGTATAGAAAATATGTGAATTTTCTAGTTTAAAATCACAGGTGAACATATGGCTAGGAGGGAAAATAACTTTAACATCCTGCAATTAGTTGTGATAAAAAAAATCCAAAGAGAATCAACAAAACTACCATTATTGCATGAACCAAGAAAGGAATAACTAGAAGCTACAAAATGATTGAATTTCATCGAAATGAAATTTTTTTGATAAGAGATAGATAAAAATGTAGGCTTATGAGTCCAAATAATTCTTTTAAGAACAAAAGTGGTTTCAGGGTTTGTGATACCTTGAAAGTTCCAAAAAATGACATCCATTTATAACATGGTTTTGGAGTGAGAGCTCCCCTTTTTCTTTTTCGAACCACCCGAACCTTTGTTAATCTTTGATCTCCTAAGGGTCGAAGAAGAGGTTAGGGAGGTCTTAAAACCTTGGTTACTCATCAATGAAATGTCAGGATTGTTAGAATCGGCAGAAATATTGACAAACAAGGTTATTTAATTTGAATTAGAGATCAAGGTTGTGGTCATAGAGCCAACCTATAATTCATTTGCTTAGCCCAAAGCCTGATGAACATTACGAGATATAGTGATATCACCTATTCCCCCTTCAGTTTCAATGGGGCCGATCAAGTATTTTTGATTGTCCAAGCTTGATTTTATTGTATTATTCAGATAAACAGTGGGAAAACATGGCATTCATTTAATAGTCTCAACCATCCCTAAAGAATTATGTAAACAGGGAGGGAGGTCACCTGCATTATCCATACGAGGAGGGCGAGATAGATCATGAATCCCAATCTGCACCTCCTTCTTTTTACAGGCGATGGTGGTATGAGAAGCTTTCAACACAATGGCTGCATCTGTACCATTGGGAAGTGACGGTTTTCAATCTTCCTTCCCTAAAATCATACCCGGAGCAGGGATATGTGAAGTCGATAATGTAGAGTCTGCAGCCGCACATTGCCCGACATCCAGGTCAGTGTTTTCACAGATGCCCAGAACCAGGCGCTCGATATCATCCTGAATAACCTGATCAAGCTCCGCCATTTCTTCCGCTTCCACTTGCTTAGCCAAAGTGACCCCAGAGCATTCACCTAGTAAAGTTTGTCTCTTCAACCAGACCTCAGACATCTTCTTCGGGGGTTCCGGGATGAGAGAGACGGAAGCCTTACCTGTCTTCTTCTTCCTGACTTCAGTCCAGCCGTCATCCAAATGTTGGGATACCTGACTTTGGACAACACAACACTTCAACAACGAATGTCCAACATTCTTGAAAATTTCACAATAAGGGGTCAACCGTTCGCATTCAATGCAAACCTCAGCTCTGTAGTCATTTGCATTGAAGACGATGACCTCCAGTATTTTGGCGGTCATGTCGACTTCAACCATCATGCGGGCATACAGACCAAGATCGGCATTGAGCATCCATTTATCAATCTTCATATGCGTACCGATACAGGAGGATATATCATTGAGGATCTTCGGAGCGTATGGAAATAACACTTCCTGATTGGGATTAGTTTCCAATCTGCGAACCCCCATTCATGAGAAACTCGTGCTTCAAGCACCGGGTTAGACTAGGGTTTGTCGCCCTTGAGATATGAAATACAAGCCATTACAGAAAACATACAAAGTAGAGACCTCTGTTGATGTGCATCTGGATCGGCCTCAACAGTAAATCGACCATCTTAGAGCTTCTTACAGTGGGACATTCTCATCTCAGAGGATTTGTAGAGGTCAACACCATTGAGATCTTCGACGAAGGAGATACCCTTCGGTCTGTCCACCAGGGAGATTTCATTCTTTTGAACGGCTCTTATAGGTTTCCCGAACACAAATTCTTCTTCGGGATTCAAACCATCCATTAGAAGATTAAAGATTGAATCAATTCCTATAAATGATGCTATTTTCATTGAGCTGGGAAATTGATTTGAATGATTATCTAATGATGATCTAGTTCAAGATTTTGAGTAAGAGCTGACCAATCCATCCATGATTGGGTAGAAGGCCACACAGAACAAGTCCAATGATGATTGTTCTATATAGTTTATTTTTATATAGTGGATTGTGGTTTAAGGTGGTAGTTTTCTATGTCTGAGGATAATAAGAAGCTGGATGGGTATCCATATAAAGAGAAAGGATTACTCATATTTCCCAATTCCAATGGAGACTAGTTCAAAAAAAAAATTTAAAATAAAATTATATGGCCAATGATACTACCATTTCCACATAGGATTCTTGTCATTGGAAGAAGCTAGGTTTTGTGCTGGATCAACCCATGGAAATTTTATGATCTTTGAAGAATAAGACGCTGAATAGATTCAATCACTTAATGATACTGAAGTAGAATCCTCCAGAATAATAGGGAGGTCATCAATGGCAACTCTCAATGAGGATTATTATACAAAGATCAACAAGAAGGAGCATATTTTAGTTGGGGTATTAAACCATGGGTAGATCATCCTCGAAGAGTACATAATGTCTCGAGACAAGGTGGCATTTCAGTTCGAATATCTTATAATGGTTGAACTAGACTCTTCATTAAAGAATATATATTGGAAATTATTTAGAGAGGTTAATTATTGTGGTATTAAACTATCATTTAATAGCTAAACCATTTAATGTTTTGGTTTAACTATGGTTATTAATTTTTCCTTAATTTGTTTTGATTAATAAAAATTATTTTTTCAATATGTTCAAGAAACATCAAAACATTCTAATCACAAAATTCATCACCATGGATCATTAACAAATTTAATGTAAAATTAATGTCTAAAATTATAATTTAATATAAAACATAAATTTATGTACATTATAATATATAGGAATAATGAACATTTAGAGTATAATTATAACATAACATATTTTATGAAACTATTTCTAAATGATCCTGATTACTCCAACATGATTTTGAAAATATATAATAACTAACTAATATATATATTGAGAATAACAATGTATTAATTTTATAAATGATTATTTATATGAATAAGGTTATAAAATAATAGATTAATATATTTATGATTTTTATACCTCAGTGCATTTGACTGGGCATGAACTAGGTAAGGGTTTTCGTGGTCTAAATATTGATTATTTTAAAATTGGTAGATGTTATGCACCATGTTTCATTTATATAGTTTTATAATTTTTTATTTCCCTTGAATGTTCTATGATTTGTCAACATATAATTATTTTACCAAAGTTATATAAATAATTATATTTTCTAAAATTTTGTTTTCACAAAAGTGTTAATTGAATAATAAATGTTTTTGTTAACTCAACATTCATTCAATGAGTTATGATCATTCTTTCAAAATCATTTCATATAAGTTTGTAAAATTATACCCTTTACTTTATTATTTGGTATTCATTCACTTTTTCATTTACATTTCAATCATATAAATCCTTATCTAATATTTCATACCTTATGATGTATGATTCTTGAAGTAGATATTGAGAACTGAAATCTCATTTTAGTTAGTTAGAATTTTTTATCTTGAACATTGTTCCTCCATCCTAGTGTTATAACATCATAATTTCTATTATATGTAATTTTATAGTCCCCTTTAGTAAAATAATATTTCAATACAATGATTTTGTTGACCATTTTTAATATGTAGGTTGTCAAAAAGGTATTTTCATAGTATTAAAAGTATCATTCGCATTGAATATGAAATGTTATATCTCTATCCATATATTTCATATTGAGAAGATTCTCCATTTTTGATATCTATTATTGTGCTTTTATGCTTTAAAATAAAATATATTTAAAATTGTAAAAACACATTTCCCAAAGATACTTATAAATATGTCCTCTTAGTTTGTATTTAATGTGAATGTATGTTATTATCATCTAAATATTCTATTTTGTGTCATCTCCATATAAATATTCATATTCAAAAGGATTTAATGTCATTATATTCATAAAAAATATATATTTTCTAATACATATATAATTTAGGCGATTGAACTCATGTTTTTTAAATAATTTACTCTTCATCCCCTCTTGGATGCTAAATGTTGAAGTATTCTTTTGCATGGAATTTTTGGGTCTAAGTCAACATCCATCTCACAATCTATTAATACAATAGGTATATATTTTATCTAAACTATCCACCTTCTTTTTCTTATAAATTATGTAATTCTATTTTTTTATGAATGATAAATCACATACTTTTTATTTTATAATAAAAATTGTTGTATAACTGATTTTTTTCTTTAATTGACTTTCTTATTTGAATACCCTATCTTGTTTACTATGAATAAAGGGTGGTAAACTGGCCTCTATAAATAAATTGAAGGAGAAATTATTTTCATTGCCATATAAACATTATGTATACATTGTATGTACCATATTCTATATTAAACTAATTGAGTGGTATTTTCATACAATGTTACTTAACATAATTGGATTACCATATTCATTTAATGTATTCCATATGATTCCTTATATAATACCCATTTTATTTCCATGAAATATTTATAATAAGATTTTATATAGAACAAATGAATAATATTAATCTTTATTAATTGGAAGCACCTACATATCCATCCATTTCACAAGGTAAATCATTACATTTTATGAGATAATGGTAAAAAGAGTTGTGATGATTGATCTTCTATGGAAAATGGGTTTTGATTCATCATTCACTAAATGAAATATTTGAGTGAAATAATGATTCACCAAGGGAAATAAGTGTGTGATTCTTGATCAATTAAGGGAAACATGTCTTGTTACCCAGTACACGATGTTATGTTATATTTTCCAATGTTTTTTCCAAAGATATCATGTATCATGATGTTATACAATCAGGGATCATATTTATTAGATAATTCTTCAAGAACCTTTATATTCATGATTTTGAATTATGTCAGGATTTATAATCATTTTGTTATTGGGTATGATATTCTTATTTATTGTGATTATACCCTTATGATCAATATCATCTCATACTATTATTAATCATGTTTAACCATGATGAGAATATATTATTAGCCCTTTATTTTTATTCCAATATCCAATTTTATGAAGATAAGATGTATATAATTTCTAAAAGACTATTTTATTTGTATTATTTATTAGAGCTATTTAATAATCAATATGGATTGAGTGTTTTCATATATAATGGATAAATTTACTATTTATACAATGAATATGCGTATTTCAAGTAAACATTTTTCCAAATTTAATAAAAACTAAAAGACTAAATGATATATTTAATGTAATGTAATGAAATATTTTCATTAAATCATTTATTTTGGTGAACAATTATATGGGATAATATTGATGGTAATAGGTTATGTTTTAGATAATTCTATTTATGAGATTTTATTATATGAGGATAATTTAGGTGATATGAAATTTGTTAATGTTTGTTAAGTTATTGTTGATCACAATTTCAATTGTACAAATAAACCATTTAGATTTCTCTTTTAATATTGAGTAATTTGTGGATTATGATGAGGGAAATGTTGAAAACCCCCAATTTATAATTATAAATATATGATAAATTCATATGAAATTGGTAATGTAGAGATTTTGTAGTTGTCTTCGAAATTGCCTCCCGTTTTGGGAACTAGAATTTGGATGTGACTATAAAAAAACACACCTTGGGTAATCAACTAAAAAATGGACGGTTTGGGATTGAGTCGATCACTAATCTAGTCTGTGATGAGTGGTCCTAAGATTATACACATAGTTATACATTCTAATGGGATATTATTTTTTTCATAAAATTATCTAACTGATCAATTACGAAGTATTTGAAAACATATATATTGTTAATTATTGAAAAATAGTAATAAGACCATGTATAATATAGGATAAACTAATGGAGCAATTGGTTGACCTGAATGTATCAAATGATGCAATTAAGGTTTCAATATAAATTATATATTATGATCGAGTTTTCATATTCCAATGATCATTTACTTAGATTTTATTTATAATCATTTTGGGTTTTATTATTTGGTTGAAACGAGATCATGAAAATGTTTTTGAGAAATGTTATGTATCTTAAAACCACAATTTCTCATATCCAAATAATGGATAATGGTTAAAATTTTGAGAATATTAATATATTCCTATTGGGATATAATTTATATATTCATAATCATACCTAGGGTAGTAAAGTTTATGTTATAATATAAATTAAATCCACAAAATCTTAGATATTGACATTATTGAGTGATATTTTCCATTGATATTATGGTTTATGAATAATGTTATGCAGATTATATGAACTATATAAGGATTTTTCAGAAGTAATTAAACCTTAAAAATTTTAAAATCTTATGTTAAATGGTATTTTGAAAATTCAAATATAAACTAATGGAATGGTAATATTTCAGGGACAACTATTGAATAACACATGATGGATGTACGATTAATGTTTTGTTATAATACATTATTTACGTTGAAGTGAAAACTTAGACAGTTTATTTGGAGAAAAGTGAGTTATATTTTATTTAATTCCTTGAAATTTATTATTGTTTTAATTAAATAGTGACACATACTAATTATGGTAATGTTTATCTCATTTTTGGAATTTTTTATATATAGACTAATGGGTAACATTATAAACACTTTTTTAGGATAATTTTTATTTTTCAAGGGAATATTTGATTTTATTAAAGTTTAACATATTTAATATTAAAATAATATTGGGATAGTGTATTTAATAAATAATATATGATGAGTTTATATAAATTCCAGGGTAAATGATTATATGAATGAATCATTTTTTGGAGATATGATTTATAGATTCATATATCCTAAGTGAGTAATGCGGATTTAATATTAGATGATTTATCATGAAGGATGGATATATTGTAAGTATTTCCACTAAAAATCATTAGTGAATAATAATTAAAATTTCAAGGATGTAACTTAATTAAGGGGGTAGGATGTGACGACCCATTAAATAAATACCACCTCCACTATATTTTTTTAAAAAAATATCAAATGAAAATAAATGAATCCTATTAATATGAAATTAATAATATAATCATTTTTATATAAAATTAAAATTATATATTAAAAAATTTATTTATATTCATTTTATTTCAATAACTATCAAAAAGGAATCTTTTTGAAAACACATTAAAAATTCAGCCAATGTCTTTTATCTTTATAAATTACATTCTTTTTAATATAAATACAATTATAATTGTTATTAATTGAACATATAAAATAGTATATAAATTTGAAATTACATTGAAATATACATGAAATAATATTTAAAACAACTGAATTGGAAAGTTTTCACTTAAAAAAATACCATTATATATTATTCTTCCATTTCAAATATAATTTTAAAAAATTGAGAATTTTAATTTGAACTAATAAATTAATTTTGTTATAAAATTTTTAATTTTAACATAGTTTGGATATTTATAAATTTTTTGAAAATAATTTTATTCTAGTAAATAGTGAAAATTAATTTTTTTACGAATAACATGAATTTTTACATATAGTGTGGACTACCACCTCCACACGATAAAGTGTTTCTTTTTAATCACCAACAGACAAGGATGGTTATATTATGGAATTGAATAATATATTATTATTTATAAAACATATTTTATATTCTATAAAGATAAATAATAGTAAACCTTTTCCCTAACATTATTGTAAACAAAAACCTCGTCCATGTTTACGTGTGGACTACCACTTCCATGGAATGATTGATTTTTATTTTTATTCCCACAAAAACAGAAATGATTTTTATGAGAATGGATTTGGTGTATATATATGAATTTAATGAAATTATTAATATTTTATTAAGATAAATTGAACAACCTATAAAGAATATGATTTCAAAATGGTAAATTGATCCAATTAAAAAAAATCTTATAGAAAAACATATTTCTTTATTTTACATAATGAAATCTTATATGTATTATTCATATTCCAAAAAATATCTATTTTGAGTTTTCAAAATAATAATCACTAAATGTAATATACCAAGTAATTATAGAATAATAAATTTATATATATATATATTAATATTTATGAATTGGATATTAATTTTATATAATGGGGACTCTATGTTTGATAGAATACATGACACACAAGAATTCATTTCTTCTAAATCTTATGTTGTACACAAGACTATCTTATGCTGAAAAATAATACATTGTTAATATTATTATTTTAAATTTTATTTATCTCATAGCCATAGTATTGAAGGGAATGAATAGAACTATCTATATTAATTTTACACATTTTTATTAATTGTTTTTTCTTTCTTCAAATAAATTTTATTGACCTAAAATAAGAATAATTCCAATTTTAGGCATATAAGCTCTAATATTTTTAAAAGACTATTTTACCACCTTTTGATGGAGATCGCATTTTAAATCTTGTTGTTGAAACCATTATATGTAATGTTCAACAAGATAAACTTCTTCTTTGAAACTAGGATATCAAAAAAATTGGATTATTTTTTGTTTTTTTATATGAGTCATATTTTAATGAATTGTGAAAAATACTGCATTTTAATTCATAAATAATTTTACATCTAATTTGTTTAAATTGATAGATTAAAATTTTAAGTGGATTTAAAGTATATTTATATTTTTTTATAAAATTTAATCCAATGATTTTCATTTGAATAAATTTAAAATTGAAACTATATATAAACACATTTAATTTTTTGAACATTTAAATTTGAACAATCTCTTTTTAGTTTTGTCTGCGAAAATAATTTAAAATATAAATTTCATAATTATTTTAATTAAATTAGGAAAAATGGATTCCAAATTTGGATTTTTATATCCAAAAATAGGTTTTACATTCAATTTAATTCTATGATATATAAAATATACCATATTAAAAAATCCATTTGTCGTATTAAAAGTAAACTTTTGACAAGGGTTAAAATTAAAAGTTATGAGTATAACAAACCAAATAAATAAAACATTTAATGGTTCGTTAAGGTGTGGATAGACCCTAAAAAAGGTATGAAACATTAATTACAATCCAAATTCATGTAATTTAATGAAACATCTATATGTTTATATTTTAATATAAAATTATTAATAAATTAATAACTTTAATACACCTCTCCTCGTGTATAATTAAAACCACTCGACCACCCTATTTTGACATAGAAAGAATTTTATTTCCTTAAATATCTTCCCAAACCTCCAATCGTTAGTCTCTACACGTCCAAGTGCTTTTGGGGTCACCAATACACCAAATCCAAAGTCCTCAAGGGTCTTTCGAGGATGGTACTGTCATGAGGTAATTTTCTCAAAGTACCTCTCTTGACTGAAAATTAGCTGTTTTATTTCTAGAACACTTGTAATGAATAATGTGTGAAGACACACTATGAAAATCCCAAATTTTATTATAGAACCATTAATAAAAAACTTATGAATCATAGAAAAATTGTCCATAAATACTTTCATGGAGATAGGGGATACCCGAGTGTGTTGAAAATCCATTAAAAGGAATTCAATGAAAAATTCCAGCTTATCCAAATTCTGCATGTACTATTCTTGATTGATCTTCCCTTCATTGAATCTCCTCATTATATTAATTTATTTCTTGAAAATCCATGCATTTTTCTTTTCATTTTTAATCACTTGTAATTGTATTCCCATAATCTTGTTAGCTTCATCATCGGTGGCATTGACCACCAAAATCATTTCCACCATCTCTTCATCGGAATGAAAAAAACACCTCAAAAGGTTACTCGAGGGCCAAAACTAACTCTTGCTGCTTGATAGATGCCTCCCTGAGAGGTTAAACCCCATGATCTATAGGTTGAAGCCTAACAGTGGCCATGGGATCACCTTTAATGATCTTATATTTCAACTTTTTAGTGGATCTTGTTTCCATTGGTAGTGGAAAATATGAATAGTTCTTCCCCCTTTCTTACTACCCTTTATACATTCCCTCCTCACTATGATGGGTAGAAACCTATCCTTAGATTCATTATAATTATCACCAGATAAAATATCCATTGATTCAATGATTTACTCAGACCTGCTAGCCCCCAGCTCATGTGTCCACGCTGGCACCAGCTCCAAAATAGTATCTTCAGTCACTAGTCCTTAAAAGTGTATTCCAAGAATAATTGGTGGAAACACCCTTATTGGGATTGAAAAAATCCACCCCCCAATTCCCCAATCCTAACCCTTTGCACCTAAAAAAACTCCCATCCTTTCTATCTTATATGGAAACCTCTTACACTTGATCTGAACCCTAATCGTAGTGCCTCTGCAAAGGATACAACTATGGAAGGCTTTGAACCTCCTTCTACCACCTTATATGAACCTACTTCTAGTATGATTCCATTTTCCCATTTCAAGACACAGAATACCAATATTTCATCATCATGCCTCAGAGAAGAAGTCACTAAAAACATTTGATCAATCAGACCCTCACACAAGCGGCTGAAAATATCAGCAACCAATGGGTTGCCCCCCTAAGACCCACACTGCACATCCTTAACTAAATATTGATCAGTTGATTGGATCAGATCGAAAAAATGTCCTAAACATATATAAATTTACTACTGCCTCTTGAGACCATAGAATTATGATGGTCAAGTTCCTTATTTCAATGCCTATAGGATACCGTTGAATGGCCTATATTTTTTAAGGAGGAACAACAATCAATCCAAGACTAAAAAACAACTGGCTATTATCGTTTGGAGTATTCCCCCACTATAATCTATAAAATAAGGAGGCAGTCTTGAGACATATACGTACACATAGATTCAGGGACAAAAAAAGTGAAAAAGGGATATAGTTCTACTATTTTCACACAAATATCTAACAACTAGTTTCCCTTACATTCTTAAAATTGAAGGATTCTGAAAAGGCTAAAAATATCAGCAACCAATGGGTTTCTCCTTACCTCCTTCCTCGGTATGTGCATGATAACTAAAGTATCATGTAAATACATTTTTATGTTTCTAATGGAATATATCATATCCATTTATTTTCTGACACCATATTATTCGATTAAACGTTTTTTCATTTTATGCCGATTATTCACCTCTATGAATAATGTTTTTATTCCCCTTAAATTTCCCCTTTCACAGCTGGTCTTAAAAAAGTTTCTGGTTACGTAATATTTAAATACATATATTATACCCAATTTCATATTCATTAAATGATATATTAAAAATACCTTTATACATTTTATATTGTTGTTATATGATAACTTCATTGGGGGTCGTGTGGACTACTGCCTCCTCAAAATGATGTGATTCAGTCACACATCACATGAAATGTATTAAAGATTATATTATAAAAAATATATTATGTACATTAAATATTAATGGTACTATAATGATATTATATATCAATACATATTAATATACATTTCAAATAATTTATCTATTTGAATACAACATGAAAAATGATAATAGTGTCCATACGTACGTACGACCTATAGTTCCATGATTAGTTTTATTAGTTTGTCTATAAAGATTATTATAAACACTTATCTAATGAATATTATATATATGTATATATATCATGTTTTATATTATGGAGATAATGGACTTATGACCACATGGACTATTGACATCATACCATGTTCATTTTCGACTCAAGTACCGTATATCGACAAAATGTATCACCTGGCCATAAATAGTTATGTAAATATTAAAACATGTTAAAAAGTGAAATAAAATGAAAATTCAAATTGAATTTTATTTGAGAAAGAATAAATTATCCTATGTTTATTATTCATAATGGTAAACAACGTATGAGATGTGTTATACTCGGGGTAAGAATATTTCTTATACCAATTAATATTATTTAGATTAAATATATACTTTGTGATTATTTGGTTAAAATATTACATGTGAAATGAATATTGAATATATTATACTTTTTTATATATTTAATTTCATATTTTGTTTACAAATAAATATTATTATATGCAGTGTTTTACTTTCTATACAAAATAACAAAAGGAATGTTTTTAATATATACAATGACAATGAATTATTTTATGCCATAATCATTATTTGATATTTGAATTCCTCTATAATCCTAAATGTTTTAAAGGGGAAAATAAATTTCATATTACCTATTAATATATTCATGTATTGAAAATTGTTTTGATAAGGGAATGATTATTTCTATATCTTGAAATGATATCTTGGGATTACCATGTAGAAATGTTATTTTTTCTTTTATGTATGATTTTTGTGTCATACTTATGTTTTGGTTCATTGGAATTTCTTATGTATACTAGTGGTTTAGTGATAAACTATGGGTGGGTGAGATAGTGATACCTCTACAAGGGATTAGGAAATGGTACGTAGTTAAACTATAGGGTTTCACCAAAGTGATTTAGGGAACATACTGTGATGTGTATTCCAAGAATATCCATGTGGGATACTCTCTTTGTAGATGTAAAAGCTACAATGTAAGAATGAAAAAGATGTCACCGGTTACATTTATGATTTATGATTTGTAAGAAGTATTTTATCGACTCTTATGGTTTCATAAGCAATGTGTTCTTGGGTGAAAAATATGATATTGTGAAAATGATTTCATGAGTTTAAAAAATCCATGGACCAACAGTTTCATTCCTTATTATATATCACATACTAATATTATTATGATCATCCCATGTTCTTGAAATGTTTTCCATAGGGTATATGGATGTGCAAGATAAAGGATGAATATATGAATTTTTCTTATCTGGAGAAGGAGTAATGTTTTATTTTAAATGTTATTTATTTTAAAAAATGGATACAATTTTGGTTATATCCTTTTGTATGATTATACGATGTTATGTTTTAATGAAGGCCTAATATTCTAAAACACTAAATAGTAATATATCCATAATGAGAAATAGACTAAATTCTTAACTAAACGTAAGATTATTTAATGTTGAAGGTTGGGTCCTTGTACTAAATATGGTCATTATTCATCTACAATAATTATTTTATAAAAATATCACTTCAAAATCATCCATTAATTATGGTATGTTCTATTTTTTTATTTTAAACACTTAAATGAGAAATTCCATAATGTTTTTTTATTTATGATTATTAGAAAAAACATTCATGAGTTATATTCTATTAATAAAAAAATAATGATTTCTATTTTCTCGTGAATTTTATGATAAACTTTTGAGTCATTATTTTAGAAAACACCTTTAGTTCTACAAGAATCATCAAAAAATGAAGATCCAAAAATGCATATTCAACTATCATATTTAAAAATAACATTGAAATAATTAATTGTGTTATCAATAAAAAATTGACCACCTTGAATTATATGTAAATTTTGAACATTTGGAAGAAAACTGTGAACATAATCACTTTTTAAAAACTGGTTCCAATACGATCATGACCCACCATCCCTATTTCCAAAATATATAATAACTAAAAAATACATATGATGAGATTAATTATAAAATATGTTTATAAAATGTTTTATATATTATAAATGTTTTAAAATATTTCATAAATATATTTCGGTTTGAAATATGGTATCTTACATTGTCTTCAACTAAGAGTGAAATAAGTTCTATGTATTATTAGTCTCAATTTGGATTGATTGAGACATGTTACTTATAAAGAACCCAAATGTAGTAGCCCATAGAAATATCCTTACTTTATTACATTGGTGTGATTACAAGGAATTGTATCGTGATGGAATGAATATTTTAGTACCATTAGAACACCCGATACAAAGATAATCGATACACTACAACATGAATGAAAAAATAATAGAGATTACATTAGAAACATCATATAGATCATAGATTATCCGTACAAGTAATTCATAATATTCATTTTCACATCCTATGAAAAAATAACACATAATAAAGGTGTCATCCCAGATGCTCAGTAAGGGTTTGAAATATAGTAGAATTTATTATAAACATAAATAGTAGGAATGGTGAATAATAAAAACACATGCCTTTAAAAATAAAGGTCAGCATAAAATGGGTGGGGTGAAATCTGAAAAAATAAATCCATATAACATATCATAAGAGAATTAAATTTAGTCATATATATTCTACAAGTCCAATATCACATGGTTTATCAGTTTATAATTTCATAATAATGGAATGCATAATGTTGGACATCTAAAATATATCGTAAGGGCCACGACCAAGATGTATAAAAGTACTATGTTAAGGCCTCAGCCAATACCCAATTCTGTTTTGTCTTATAAGACCTACCGATACATTGAGGGGATATAATGGACCCATCCTATCCCATGGTATGTCCAATTCATTTCTCATAAAAATGGGTATAAACCTAAAAACTTGTATATAAGAAATGTAAATAAAAATCCCCAATCTATAATCATAATTACTAACCAATCTCTATAGCATTGAGAATGGTGTCAATATAGCACATCCACAGTCCAACTGATCATAAATAATTTAATTATATATATTTTATGAAAATAATAATATATCAATATCAATAAAGAAAAAAAATCTATTAGAGGTGTCGAAATAGATGAATCCATTCTAATAAAATCATCTAGAAATTCTTTATAGAAATACCACTTTTACTTAGCAAAGAACAATTCTTAGAAAAAATTTATTTTTATTTTCAAAATTGTTTGTATGAAACCTTTAATTAAGAAATATATTTTTTGATGAAAAAATAGTAATTTTATAAAAAATTGCGTCTCAAAACATGTTATGAATGGTACATAAAATTGTACGAAATTGACACTTTTCCTTTAATATGGCTCAAATATCAAGGATAATTGAAAAGGGAAGCTTTAAAAAACATTTATTTCTTATCAAATAAATATGAAATGAGCTGTAAATATGAGTTTCAAATGTATAAACAAAATTTATAATAATTATAATAAAAAAATAAAAAATTAAATTGGTATATATAGGGATAATCCATAATCCAAAAGAAAATAGTTGTTTGGGAAGAAAACCTGACATTATGTATGAATCTGTTCGACACATAACCCTATCATCCTGGGTAATAAAATTAAAATTATTAATTAATTACCTATAATAAATTTATTTTATTTATTATAATTGTATCAAGTTCATTTATGTCCTTTTTTGAGTTATAATATAAAATTTTATTGCTCGAGAGTGTTTATTTCCTTGGTTTTCACGATCGGTTTATTTATAGATTAGTATGGATGTTCTTATGGTTTGGGGATAATTCCATTGAATTGAACATATTTGATATTAAATAACAATAAGATGTGTAATTGGTTTTTTTATAATTTTATTTTCATATATGAGGATAAATCATTAAAAATATTCATTTTGTAAAATTTTAGCAGTTTTTTCAACCACAGTTAACTAGTTTTGTTCTATTATTTAACATCATATCTATATAAATATAACAAAACATTAAATAAGACAAAAAACATATTTTATAATCTCATTCAAGCATATAAATTGTTTCATGACCATCCTTGAAGGATAAATTAATGAAAGAAAGTACATTTTCCATGAAGGTAGTAAATTGGAACCTCCCAAAAGATGATATTGTTTTTAAAATAAAAGAGAGGGAGAAAGAACATAGAAGATGAATCATACATTAACATGATATAATTCCAATAATTATTTTAAAATAGAGTTATCATGATCATTTAAGTGGAGAAGGTGAGGAGAGGATGCAAAAGGAAAATAAATTGAAATGAAATTATATAAAAAAGAAAGAGGGTTTACCTCTTGAATTATCATCCAGGTGATCCACCTTATGGAAAAGGGGTTTGGTGTTCTGTAAAGACCAAGAGATCCTTAATTTTTATGAAATACTATGTAAGATTATTTGTGTATAATTTAGAAAAACATAATGTCTTAGAGGTGTGAGGAGAGGTGGTGGTGATGGGTGGTATTTATAGTGGAGGAGGGATATTATTTCACTTTATTTTATCCGTTATTTTAATAACAAGTTCAAGAAAACCAATACTGCTGATTAAAGTGACTATATATTGTAATAATTTCATGTGAGTTTTAAACAGGGGTCCTCAAATAATTCAAACAACATTTATGACTCAACAAATCATTTATTTATCATTTAGCGTAAATTATCATATTTTACTATTAATAGGAAATTCCCGCGTTTAAAAAATACCAAAAATTCACCCTCACATTTTTTCATGTTTTGATTTTAAAAATTTACACTATTTTAATAAAATAATTTTTTTTAATATTTTAATTTTAATTTTTAATTAATACTATTTTTTACTAAAAAAATACAGATATTTTATTTGTAATGGATTTTATAACACATTTAAAAATTAACTAAGGCCTCATTTAATTATACTAAAATAAAAAGACTAAACAATTTTGATTTATAAATAAATTTTATGAAAATCAATTTTCATTTAAATAATATTATTAATTATAAAATTATAATTAAATATTTATTTATCACAAAAATACGAACACATAGTTAGTATTTTTCTAAATATCCATTTACATATTCTATGACATAATTATATTATATTTTCTTTTGTAATATTGCTAAATAATATTTATACAATCATGAGAGAGGATACAATTCATTAGGCCAATTTAATCATCATATGGGTTGTATTACTATTCCTAAGATCATGTTACTATTTTTTTGGAAAAGGTTCCTTAACTTCTAGAAATACCTATTATTTAATTAATTTTTAATTTATAATGATTGTACTGTGTTATATAAGAAATTTTAAATGGTCTATACTATATAATGTAAACCTAAGAAGAGAAATTTAATTAATATAGTTTTGGGAGGTTACATTATTTTCTCTTAGAAAAATCTTGTACTTAATATTTCAAGGTTATCACCCCATAAAAGGTTTTGGGTAGTTCTTCATCATAAGCTCCATAGGCTCCAATGTAGCCTATTACACATTATGATTTTTACTAAGTAAATTTAAAAACCGATTCTTCCAATTCCTCAACACTTATTATTTGGTGTCCAAAATCAAAATAGGCTCTCCATAGTAGGAGAAGTTAGGTTGCAATTCTATTCTATCAGATGTGAGGACATGGGTTGGGTCTAGAATGTACGTTCTTAACAAAGAAATGTAGAAAACATTGTATACCTTAGAAAGGCTTGGATTCACTGAAAAATGACTAGCCAAAACTCTGATTCTATCTAGTATTTCAAATGGAACAATGCACCTAGGACTCAGTTACCCTTTATTCCCAAATCATATAACACCCATCGTAGGTGTCACTTTAAAGAAGTCATATCTCTAACTTCAAATTCCAAATCCTTACATAGATTTTTGGAATGACTATTTTGACTACTTTTAGATTATTTTATATGGGTTTGAATAGTCTTTACCATTACTATTATGTCATCTACAAGCTCGTGTCCTACAAGTATCCATTCACCAACATCATCCCGTCATGTTGGTTTACGAAATATTTTTCTATTAAATGCTTCATATGGTGACATTTGAATAACTAAATGGAGAATATTATTATAGAAAAACACTTCCAAGGAAAAATAATGAACCAACATACCTTGAATTTTTTGGTAGAATGATCTCAACATGTCTTCTAATGCTTGAATGGTCCTTTTAGATTTCCCGATAGTTTGAGGGTGATAAGAAGTACTAAAATGATGCACAGTATCCAAATATTTTTGGGGAATTTTATACAATTTTGATATAAATAATGGATAATGATATGACACCATTGATAGAGGAGTTCCAAGCAGTCTTACATCATTATTAATATAGAGTCTTTTAAGGATTCCCAGTGTAAAATCTATCATTATAGTGGGGAAATTATCATATTTGGTTAGCTAATCAACAATTACCCATATTAGATCTTTATTTCTTGATGTTTTGGGTAATATTGTTACAAAATCCAAAGTTATGTTATTCAATTTCCATATAGGTGTATAAAAATGTACCATAACTCCAATAGTATGTTTTATTTCAAACCCTCAATTGTTTTCATACTAAACATGCTGATATATAATCATCAATTTCACACTTCATTACTCCCATAGTATGTTGGAGAGGGTGAATGACATATTCCATGTATCTTAGCTAAGGTGATACGTGCATGAACCATATCACGTCATCAACCATGGTGAGCTAGAGAATGATGACAATGTAAATTTTGCGGAGTACCCGGTGGAGATAGAGGATCGAAAGGAGTGGATCATTCATTGGTAGTCGGTACCTCCGGTGAACATTCTATGGCAGCATGTGAATCTCTTAGAGAGAACATGGGAGCGAGAGGCTCATATGCATGCTCAGTACCCTCATTTGTTCCCCTAGTTTTGTTTTAGCGTTCAAGGATAAAAATCCATAAGGTGGGGAGAATGTAATGACCTGAAAATTCCAGGTAATTTTTATTTGAAAATTATTTGGGATTATTATGAGTCTTTGAAAATTTACGGTGCGTGAATCTGAGGCCTGGTGTTCCCGAAATGAATTTTTTAATTTTTTTAGGCATGTTCAGCAAACACGCGAGCAATGTTTTCTATAATTTTAATCGGTTCATAGATTAAATATCCGAGGGAACCATTGAATTCATAGAACCGATATTCTCTTAAGGGAAGCTTCACTTCAACTGCATTAGGTTAGGAGAAAAGGATAGTTTTTGTAATTTTTAAAGAAAAGTAAAATATCATGTAATTGTTATTTTATTTTCTTTTTCTCCAACAGAAGAGTGACGGTGGCAGGACTAGTGACTTTTCAAACCATTTAATGGATTGATTCATCAACTGCGTAACTCCACCATTGTGAATTAAAAGTGTTTCATTAATTAATTTAATGAACCTATTAAATTACTCAACCCATTTCTCACCTTTCCCCCTCATATTTTAATGGAGCTCGGGGTGGGATTTTGGCATGACTTCTTCAATCGAGGAAATGATGGTAGTTTTCTGTGGAAAAATCCACAGATGGATGATGAATGCTTAGGCAGCAAAAATCTGGGATCAATAAACGTTGATGACTCCATTCAACATGGACGCTCCTTCAGCTGCAACAGTGACCCCTCAAACAGATCTCGAGGTATGGGTTTTTGTTTTTGATATTGTGGTATTACTCCTTCCTTGTTCTTTATTTATATGAAGAACATGGATTAACCGACCAATAGTTTTATCCATGTATCTTTCTTTAAACAAAAGAGGTCGATGCGAGGTTACATGTCAGGATTTATTTCTAAATTGTAAAATGTTTGCTAACACCCCTCGTTAAAACAATAACGCAGAGGATGAGGGCCAATCCGAACAAGGCTCAGACCCTCTGTCGATCTTGTTGTTATTATGTATTGCATGCATGTCCAGGAAATGTGAAAATATGGTAGAGATACAGGTAACACAGTGGCGGCAGTGACCAGAGTGGATCGTAGTCGCAGATGGCACCAAGAACAGACCACTGGAGCTCGTCTGGTGGCCCGCAGATAGAACCACCAGTGCCCCATATCGGCGATGGCCGGAGGAGGCCTGAAAGGAATGGCCATGGGCGGTGTGAAGGCGGTGGGCCATCACATTCCATGGTGGCCAGAGGAGGCTAGCTTGAGCTAGCCACGTGGGAGGAGGGTGGCGCCTACAGGGGCCACTGGCGGTAGCAGCTATGACCTGTGGGCCGCGACTGGAGGTGGAAGCATGGCCCCACGCCACATCAATTATAGACCGATCAACCACCAGGCTGATCATTTCACTCGGTGGGGTATCTCCCCACCAACCGGATTAAATGGGCATGGATTTGTAGGGCCATATGGGGACACAATCCACCTTCAGGCGGAACGAGCCGGACGTAGGCCGACTGAACGGGCAGGAACCTCAGCTCAATGGGCCAGCGCAGGAGGGCCAAGACCCACCCGTCAGGTCTGACCAACTTTGTCTCAGGCACATGAACTAGTTTGGATGACCCTGATGGGATGGACCTAGTAAAATGGTTCAACCATTATTGTGCTGGACCCCGAGACCCATTACGTCAGGCCGACCAAACCGAGTCAGACCGGGCTTAGACCCAACCGACCCCCAGATAATGAAACACCCATAACTGACAAATCAAGTGTCTATTTGACTCACCATCAGTTGTGTTGGGAACCCTTTTTTGAAGTGGTACCTTTGGAAAATTCCAGTGGGCCCGATTGAGTCGGTCCAGACCGGGATGCGATCACCCCCATTTCACAAAAGGGGTGTAACTAACAGACTGGGCATCCAATCGACACGCCGTCTATGGAATAAGGAACCTTGTGACAAATAGGTCCATTGTAGACACTATATGTGAGTTTTTATGATGTTTTATGTGTTACCTGGGTTAGATCAGATTTTAATTCAATCGGGCACTTTTTACAAAAGTGCCCATGTCTCATAGACTGGGCATCTGATCGATACAATATCTTTCTCATTGGGACCCCTATGAAGGGGTGGTACATTGGGTATGATATTAGTGGGACTTAATACTAGTTGAAATATGACTTATGGATTGAGGTGACGAGTCTTCCAGAGGTAAGGCGTGATTCATGTGGGAATCCAGTAGCTGGCTGTGACAAGATGAAGAAGGGCGGCCAATATAGGTCATCATTAGAAACTCCAGAGTGAGATGATCTAGATGTACAACTAATAATACCTACCATTATATCAGTGAAAAATAAAGGTTTTCACCAGGGACTAATACTGGTCCGCACCAGCAACCAATACAGGTCAGCATCTAGCGACCAATACGGATCAACATTGATTGACCTATACAGGTCAGCAGAAGAGTTACTACTGATATAATGATATGGTATTACTGCTAGTCATCCTTATCCCAGTAAACTTGAAGTTATACCGTTATAGTGAGATATCTATATTACTTTGTGCTTGATTATTTAGATCATCCTTGTGATTTTATATTTGTGGTATTTTTTGTGATGTTTCCTTTGTGGATTACTAAGAGACATTCCGGGGTCTCGTGGTCCCCTGCTGAGTTGTTATACTCACCACTGCACATGCTACGCCTGTCCATGTGTGTCTATTTCAGACTACATACAATTCAAGGCAAACTTTGGAGGTATGGGACATGACGGAGCTTGGTGTGACAGGAGCAGTCGAGATCCTCTTCTGTGACTTCAGACTTACAGGTACTACCCACCAGGTAGAGCTCCCGGGAAGATGCGACGATTGTTTAATTTTTTTTTCAGTTTTCTATGACTTGTATTCAGGCCCACTATTTTCAGTTTTATGTTGTACTTGTGGTTCTAATTTAATATCATGGTTATACCTTAATTCTGTTTTTTTACTTCAATTTTCCTTTTTGAGTGTGTACAAATCTCTATGGAAATGAATTCCCTATTCGGGAAAATCCCCTGAAGCTAGTCACCAACCCCTAGTCTATAGAAGACAGTCTTGGGGAAGTCACGTTCGGGCCCTGTGGGATGGGTTGTCACATAATATTCACTTTAACAGATGGTAGGGTAGTCATTTGGGAAAGGTATAATGTACTCCATGCTGTTAGGTATTTCAAATCCATCCTTTTCATTTCCATGATGATAAGGTTTTTTCAATGAACATCATGTATAATGTAGTAGGTTATTTTCTTCTATGAGAATTATCTACTTTGTTTCCATTCTAGTGTGATAGTAAATATGATATTTATAGTATATAATTATCCTTAATAATATCCTTCGATGCATATTGAGATAAATATTTGTGATTTTATACTTTATACTCTTAAGATTAGTATATATCTCACACATCACATGTTAGATGTAGTGTTTCTAGTGTTTCATGGAAAAAATCATACATGCTAACTAAAGATCATCAGTTGGTTAGTTCTCCTCATTGATCATTAATTTCGATGTGGTGTAGGCTATAACATTATCATTTTTCATGAGTACACAACCCAATCATTTCTTGGAAACATCAATGTACCTTAGAAAAGATTAATCACTTTTTGGAAATATTTGTACAAGTGTAGTGGTCATATTTATCTTTAGATCATTGAATAATTCCTTTAATTCTTCCATCTAGACATACATTAACCCTTTTCTTGTTAACGTAGTTAGTAGGATTTCCAATCATGAGATATTTCTCAAAAAACAACGATATTACATTACTAATCCATGAAACATATATAATTTTGTGTCAGTAGTGGCTATGTTCCATTCCAGGTTTGCTTTTATTTTTGAAGTGTCCAATGAAAATCCATCAATTGTGATCACATTTTCTATGTATGTGACTTCCTGTATCCAAAAATCACACTTTTGGAACATGGAATTCAATTTCTCCTTCAATAATATCACCAACACAATTAATAGATATTCTTAAGGTTCCTCCTTAACCATGGATTAGATTTTAATATCATTAATAAACACTGCCACATAATTGATGAGGAAATGTCTAACGACACTATTCATCAAATTCATGAATATTGTAGAAGAATTAGTATGTTTAAAGGAAATCACCAAAAAATCATACATCCCATAACTTTTATGGATTGCAATTTTATTAATATCTTCTATTTTCACATTTAGTGGATGATATCCAGAATGATGATCCACATTTGAGAAGTACTACACTCCTCATAGCTGATTGAACAAGTCATTAGTCCATGGAAAAGTATTCTTGTTCTTTATGGTGATTTGTTGAGTTACCAATAATTTATACACATCTACATTTATTAATCCATATTCTTGACAAAGATCACTGGTGCACTCTAATATGATGCACTATGGTGTATGAAGCCTTTTTCCAAATTCCCTTTCAGTTTCTTCTTCAACTCCACCAGTTTAATAGGAGGAATATTATAGTGTCACATTGAGATATGAGTAGCTCCAGGTATGAGTTATGTTGAGAACACTAACTCATGATCTAGGGGAAATCTAGGTAACTCTTCAATAAATATATCACTTTATTACCTCATAATGGGAAATTCCCTTAGATTGACACCATATTTTGACTCAAACATTTGAGTGAGGTATGCTTCTTCAATGAGAATCAACACCCACCCAATTGATGGATTTATAAAGAGAGATTCATGGTCCTCCTTGAATTTTTTTGGGAGCATGGAATGGATCAGAATATGAAAAGATAGTTCCTTTTCTTGATAGTTTATATGTTCTATATATAACAAGATCCAATCCATCCCTAGTATAGCATTGAATTCGACCAAGGGAAATATTACGAGATTGGTTGGGAGAATATTCTCACATATTCCAATAGGGGACTATTCTAATACTTTGGAAGAAATGATTTCCCCACACGATGTTTTTATTGATATCTACACCTCATGGGTTTTGGGATTCGATAAAATATGTATTGAAAACATTGATGGTATAAAGGAATGCATTGAACAAGAATAAAATAATTCTTTTTCAATTATTTAATGAATACAAATTTTAACTTGTATGAAATTATTTTCTTTCTCCAGTTAATCAATAGTTATGGAATAATAATTTCCTCTATACTTTGTCTATAGTGACTACTAAAGTAGATTACCCTCGAGGACTTAATGTTTTGTGCCCCGACATCCATAGTGCCCTTTCTCCCTGTGGTCGTAGAATTGGACCATGGTTGGTGCTCTCCATTACACTACCACATTTTCCTACATAATCATTTATTTTTGACATTCATGAGCTCAGTGGGCTTCCCTCCCACACATAATGAATTTCCCCATTCCATTGAGGTAGTTCCATTGATTCTTCTTCTCACATTTTTGAAATGTGGGTGGTTGAGTTTTCATTCCCATTTTCTCATTAATTCATCTAACTTGAAACACTATCATTCAGTTATTATCAACTTAACCATGTTTCCATAATCCAAAATCTATATACATATTGAGAGAACATTGAAGGTGATATTAATAACTCCTGATGTCTCAAATTTAAAGATCCATTCACACGTGTGGTTTTAAACCACTAAAGATGGAATCAATTTTTCTATCATCATTGATGAAAAAACATAAGAGCACCTATATGATATTGTGATTTTTTAGGCCATGAATGATTCATCTTCATTTTTTTTCATCTCTATAAATTATCCATCCATATGTTTTGATGAATTTGAGGGAAATAATTGCAATGAATAATTATCTTAAAGTCTTCCCAGTTCATATTTTAAATTTTATCCATCATAATGGTGTTCTTAATAAATGTACACCATTCATAAGCCTCTCCATATAAATGGTAAACAACTATAGTCACATTATCCATCTCTGAATAGTGAAGTACAAAAATAATTTCTCCATTACGTTTATCCACTGTTCTGTGACTAGTGGATTAAAAGATCCACTAAAAATCGATGATTGTTGCTGCGTAAAACACTCAATATCAAGTTTCTACCTCTTACGTGAATCCTAAATTTCCACATTATTCAGATTATTTTTCATATCTTGAGACAATTAGGTAATAATCACAATTAAATTTTAAATTCCTCCTCCCTTCGAATTAGGGATTTTTTTTGGGAAATATCTTTATTTTACCTCAGACGGGTAGTTAGCTAGGTTTCTCTTGGTTCTCACCCTTTTCTAAAATATAACAGGTTAGATGAACTCCTAAATTAATAAGTCATGTATAAATAATTTAATTCATTATTCTCTAGATTCATATTATCCTATTTGTTGTCTTTAGTATAAGTAATTAGTTGAATATATACATAAAAAAGGATTGAGTTAAATGACTATTAAGAGGATATATAAAAAATGAAATAATATAACATGTTGTGAGAATAATCATTCTAATCATAACATATGATTATAATAAAAATCATTAGAAGAAACATTAATAAAATGCATGGAAAGTGGGAATGTGCACAAATGAAAAATCATGTCTTTGTAGTTAGCTACCTAACATTGTTTTGAAAAAATATAGGTTCATTTTCAGACATATTTCACAATAAATCATGAGATTCAACATATTACCCATAGAATTTTGGGATCTATATAATTCCAAGTTCACCCATCACATCATAACATTTACATTATCATGCATGTAACATAGAACATATATCAATATTAGATATTAAATAACCCATCTAAAGGAATCTATTTCATTTCATATATCATAAATTTTTATCATGGTTTACCAAATTAAAGAGGGAATAAAATAAATTATTTGGTATTCGTCATACTTTAGTGAAAAACAATCATTCTTAATATGTAAATATGTGTTTTTATGGAAGAAGTGTACTTTTTGAAAACATTGTATTTTTCATAAACACATGAAAAAATGATGTATATCTAATAAAAGATAATATAATGATTAATAAATGATGATCAAAGAATAAACAGATTGAGAATGTGGTGAAATATAGAAGACCCAATGAATGTGAGTTGGGTTTTAAATATTCCCCATACCTTTTATCATAATTATTTCATCACTTTAATATCATATATAACAACATTAGATTAATTAATCAAAAAATGTATACCATGTTGGACAAGAATTTGGTTAAATTTAATTTTATTATGTTACTTTAAAAAATTTCGGATGAGTTCTAGAATTCAATTTCACCATTCGAGAGTGTATGATTTCTTAGTTTTCATGATTAGTTATCATGTATACATGAATGGAAGATCATGTAAAATGTGAATAAATATCTAGTGATGTTATTATATGTTAATAATTAAATTATAAAATTTTAAATGATATTATAAATAATTTTTTAATGGAATGAGGATGAGTAATTATATAAAAGTTAAGGATTATCTTTTTAGGTTAATTTTGGGGGGTTTTATCACAATAATCTTGTTTTTTTATCATTTAATATTATTTATATATGTTAGTCAAAGAAAATAGAGGGTTTTAACATAAATTTAAAAACATTTTACTCCCATTATAATTTTTTTATTAACATCCTTGAATACATTTAAGTATAATGAGAGTGCATTCCCACAATGACAGTTAATTGAAACATCAAGGGAGCTGATTTGTTTTAGTTAGATAGAGATGATGGAGTTTAATGCTAGATCCAACATTAACATGATATAATTATAGTATATAAAACGTACTAGTGTTATTATTTTGGTAGGATATGATAAGGTGAGAAAAATTGAATAAAATAAATGAAATTGAAATGATATTATAGGAGAACAGAATAGAATTTTACCTCTTTGATTTGTCATCCTCTGGAACCTCCATAGGGAAAACGTTTTGGACATTCCATGAGACTTGGATCTGCTATACCAAGGTATTAGTAAAGGGAATATTATTTGGTAGAACATAGACAAGTCTCAATGTAACACCCCAGAATGATAAAGGGCTAAATGACTGTTGACACTCCTTTTTGTCAAATTGTTTAAAGGAATGGAAAGGGAAATGACTTAGCACAAATTGATTCAACCATTGAAGAAAACATAAAAAATCGAAAAAGGAATGAAAAAGGATTCCAAGGACCTTGGGTCATGAAAGTTCCTTTACTGTTACGCAAGTACACTTGTGCGCCACCTAATGGACGCACAAGTGACTTGCATGACCTCTTTGAAAACCCTCCAGGGTCTTCTCCAGCCTATAAATACCCCTGGTGGGCCCCCCATTTTAGGAGGATTTGTTTCCAGAATTCACACACAGAGCTCTGAACTCCCAAGTCTCTTCTTCAGGTCTTCCGAACACTTCTAAGGTAATTCTTTACCTAGAATGGAAGGTCTAAACAAAAGGAATAATGTCTAAGTGTTAGAATTCCCTAACACTTTCACGTCTAAGTGTTTTACCCTTAAGGGAAATGGACACACTTGCGTGACTCCTTACCTACTCATTGAAACTTGTGTGCCACTCTTCTTGAAGTACCTAGGGATAAATCTAAAGGCTTTGGTAAAGGATCACCCAAGTATTACCCTAAGGGCTGAAAATCGCGGAAGTACCCATGTGCCGCGCAGGTATACCTGCGCGGACAGGACTTGCGCGCCCACGCAGTACTTGCGCGCCTGCCAAGACTTGCGCGCCCTTATATTTTTTGGGTTCCCTTCCTGCCCATTTAACCCCTCTTATGCCATTCCACATCTCCTATTCAATATTCAGTCTTCAAGATACTCTTCAAATCCATTTATGGCATGTTTTCTTGATTGACTTCCTTATATGAATGGAATACCATGCAAGATCTCTCAAAACCTAGTGATATACAAATCTTTATTTCACTTAAATTAGAGATTTCATTCATTCAACCTCATCCTTTAAGATGAGAGAACCCTATATATGGGAATCCTTTTCAGGAGTAAGCCCCAAGTCCTCATTAATCTGGGCATCCTCCTTAGGAGTAAGCCCCAGTCTTAATTTCCCTTAATCTGGGCCTCCTTTTCAGGAGTAAGCCCCAGTCTAAGTACTCATTTATATGGGCCTCCTTTTCAGTAGTAAGCCCCAGTCTTAATTTCCCTTAATCTGGGCCTCCTTTTCAGGAGTAAGCCCCAGTCCATGTTCTATTAATTGGGCCTCCTTCCCAAGAGTAAGCCCCAAGTCCACTAATATGGGCATCCTCCTTAGGAGTAAGCACGAACCATAATTCCATTAACCTGGGATTCCTTTTCAGGAATAAGCCCCAGCCTTAATTTCTCTTAACCACTCTTAATTTAATTTTGATTTGGACTTCCTTATCAAGAGTAAAACCCAATCATAAGTCCCATCCTAACTTGGGAATCTTCCTTAGGAGTAAGCCCCAAGATTAGAGTATCCAAATCTCCATGAAGCACACATACCTTTAAGGACCTTGTTCCTGGATTTCTTCCATGCGGTAAATCTTAATCTTCATCTATTTGGGAAGTCATACATACATAAGTCCCACACCATTTCATATTTCCTGGCACAATTTTCTGGTTTCACCAATACCTCTTGTTTCTCACACCGAGCATGGCTCACGTGAGCTTAGAGTGTAAAAGTAATCATGACATCTTTCTTTGAGCCATCAATCATGCATAAACATCATACTCCCTTAAACGAACTACGTGGGTTCTGATTCCTTTTCAAAAACAAAGGATACGTAGGTATCCCATCTGCGGGTACGATCCCAACTTTGAAATAATCCATGTCCTCTTGAATGACAATAAACTTCATGTGCCCCACTAAGTTGGTTTAAAACCAGTATGGTCATCATAATGACCAAGAGACTTTTATGTATCAAAGGATACCATTGACTAAGAATCTCTAACAAATACAGATGATTCTCTCTCTATGAAGAACCTCTAATACATATAAAAGATTCTCTAAATTTCCTACATATCAATCATTGATTTTTAGATCTAAAGGAAAGCTCATTTTATACTTGGTAATGTAATAAGGATTCACGAACATAACATAAATCTATAAAGAGAGTCCCAGAGTAGACAATAATTCCCCTAAAAAAGGTGTGATTATTCCGACCTCCCATCTCCTCGACCAATGAAAATTCCTATGCCTCATCTATCCACAACTAATGAGCGCTTACCTTTGGAAATTATGTTCAAATGGATATGGAATCTTTGGATGTTTCCGGTTCTACAAACAAACTCGTTAGAAACCGCTTGGAATGTATGAATCTTAAATCAATGAGATCATCCCCCATTACAGATGAAACAAAAAATGGTGAACTCGACGTGAATCCTCAACCAAGTTAAAATGATGTTTTGATTATTTGCCAGGCCCCTATTTAAACTCAATGAGAGGGCCAACAAGACAATCAATAACATATGTGTTTATCCAAAAGATGTAGTGGCCATAATTATCTTGATTATGTCTGTTATATCAAACAGGCACTCTTTTCCAAGATCTTCTGTATTTCCAAAATGGATTCTCTTAAGATCATACCCGTGAATACGTCTGCTGTGAAAACCTCAGCTGTGAATGCCACTACTGTTACTCCTGCTGGATCGTTATCCACTTTGTGGAAGACATCACCTACTCAGTGTCTTCAACGCTGGGTATCAAACGTGCTGGTTAAGGAGTACCATCAACATGGTACCATTCCAACTCTGGAGGCTACTCGACAAGCTCTTCAAGTGAACAACTCACACCGGTCGTCCGGATAATGACGACCAGTGATCAAGAAGTAGGTGGTGCTAACCACTGTCTCCAACCATTTCGGGTTGTTATCCCCGGAACGCAATCACCACTCAATCCCATATTCGGAGGAGGTGAATGAGCAGGCCCATCATGGCCTTAATTCAAAGAGAAATGAGTTCTTACCAAGGGATCCTATCAAAAATCACCACCAGAATCGTGCGGAAGTGCGCCCTCAACATGATGAGGTTATCGTTTCCAGGAATTCGGCTCAGGTTCCTCGAACCCGAGAAGGCAAGAAAAACTGCCAGAGGCCAAATCCAGTTAACAGGGAGAAGGTTCTCATCTCTGCCATCTCCAGAGAAGTCCACCAACCTAACTTGGTGGCAAGCAATGAGTAGGCACATACACCCTACCGTTTTAATCCCGCTGTCCAGCAGACTCGTCTGGAATCAGCACGCCAATCCCGCCAGGAAATTCCGGCATAGTACTATAGGTAGAATCATACACCTATTTATACATCATCAGGTAGTCAGTATGCTCTTCTGACTACATATGATGGATCTCTTCAACCACGTTCGGCGAAGTACAATCAGCAGGCACATACACCTGCTAGTATTGATCAAGCCTACCAACAGTCTCGTTTGGTAGCACCAGGAGATGTCAGTCGAAAAGCTCCAGTGACAAACAGGAGGCAGACCCAATTATCCACCCCCACACTTGAGTTCTGTCAGGATTCACTAATAAGAAAAGGAGGACAAGAGCAAGAACACCCACCTACTACAAGAACGGAATGGACGTATATCCCCGTTCTGGCAACTAAAGTCACCAAGCACATTCTGTAAATGGTGAAAGAACAGAAGAAAATCCCTGCTCATATTCTGGATGCCTTCCAGGATATTATAACAGCTTCAGTAGCATCACAGGGAAAGAAATGCAAATATATCCCTACCAGTGGAGTGACTCATCAACCGATCACTCCAGAGAAGATATACACCTTTGTTCTAGTCCAAGAGGGTTGTGGGGCATACTCCCCCATACCATATGGACAACCAAGTCACGCACATACCCCTGATTTGAGTGGAGATCATTAGCCTAACCTGGCCATCTCTCCTGATCAGGCACATACACCTGCTCAGTGTAGTCACTTTCGTCAACAAGTGGTTTCCAAGGCGAGTAAGAAGGCATCTAAGAAGAATACCCGCCCAACACAGTCAATAAATCAAGATCCAATCTATATCAAGGACTTGCTCGATGCTGGAGTTCTTGAAGCCCTCAGACAATTATCTATTGGAATCAAAGATTCTTCATTCCTCATTTCCCAATACTGGGAACATTAATTCTGAAGGTCTTCAACAAGCACTTCCTCATGAAGGCTTGATTCATGATAGTTTGGCCGATCTTGAAGTTTCATCTTCAGATGAGTGCTACAATAACCCTATGTGTGTCCAGAAGACCAAGGATCAAGAGATCTCATCTTTTGTTGTAACCCACCATGGTGGTCATCCCCATGATGATGAATTTCTCTGCCAAAGTCCTCTTCACAGTAGTGATGCACATTGCCCGAAAAATGGTCCAGTGGACAATGTAGTGCCAAGAAAGCCCTCTTATCTTAAGGCACTTTCAAATGTGAAACCATTCATGTCTGATGCTTCATTGCTAGCAGGTGAAATAATTTCTCAATCAGAAGATAGCCCAGGGTGTAGGTCATTCTGCGAACCACCCCTAATTCATGCATCTCTTAGTTTAATCTGTGATTTCTATACCAATCTTGTTGAATCCGATGAAGCAACAAGGAAGCACCAGCTATTGTCAAATAAGGTATAAGAATCTTCATTGAATGATAAAGTGGATGTTCTGAATATGAGAAAACAAATGGCGAAAGGTGAAGTGGCATTCATGTTTTGGCCTTTGGATGACTCTCAGAATGACATTCCAAAAGTGTTGACAGAAGATTGCATTTAAGACATTCGTCTCAACATATGGAAAACTCTTTGTTAGTTTCAAAAGAAAATACTATCTTGTGATGAATATGAAAATCATGTCAAGATAATAGAAGGGTTACAATTCCAGATTGATTTGGAATCTCTCTCAGTCTCTCGATATCTGAAGGCTGAAAAGCAGCAGAGGTCCCTTCAGCGTTCATGACTTGGCACACTTAGAAGATTGCTCCAGTTAATTTCCAATGCCCCATCTGGTATTCATATCAGGGGATGGGGTGTTGATGGAGCACTAAATTTTACTGTACTCTCCAGTCAGCAAAGCCTGCTAAAAATGGTTTCATGAAATGTTATTGCCCATGGTTGGACAAAGACAATGGGTTTTTTTTGTAATCAAAGGCTTTCCCAAGAACATGATTCAACTAGTTCCTCTCAAAATAAAGAATATAGAGAACAAGTTGTTGAATTACTCATGCATCAAGAGAATGAGAATATTGAACATGCCTCTCGTATGGAGCAAGCACATCATCAAGTGACAGAAGTGTCATAAATCATCCAACGATCTTTTGAGCCGGGTCATAAAAGTGGATGTTAATTGATGCATCCAGCTAATTTCCGGACCAAGGTCCACAAGATCCAGAGAGATTTTAAGAAAGTCTCAGATATATCATGTCAAAAGCCACCCATCTTTCCAGACTGAGGATTCTTTTAACCCAACCCTCAGAATCAACAAATATGATTCGAGGAGTTGAGCGAGAACATCAGGAACAGCCCCAGTCCACTAGACTGGGGACTTTTTCAAATCATCAATCCCCTCCCCAGTGAAATTCAGTCTTCTCTCGATTGGGGAAGAATCCACAAGAGGAATGAAGAGCCAAATTATCAGGAGATTCTATCCAAATTATTGTTCGCCAAAAAGTTCCGGAGGGATCAAATCAACAAAAGGCAATGTCTCGTCAGGGGCATGGCCGAAGACAATATCACAGAAATGTTGATAGAAGGGATGTGATGTATTATGCATCAATTAATGTCATTAATGTCACTGTTTCCGATCCTCTAGAACATGAGGCTCACTTAGGGGACTTGGATGAAGAGGTTGTTTCTCAAGAAGTTGTACGCACATACACAAATGAAGAAGGTGTGCGTACATGAAATCAAAGGTTTACCCAGAATCTGGGTATTCCTTCAAATAACCCACTTCCCCCTCTCTGAAAAGGATCAAACAAGGGAAAGGGAAAGAGTCAGATTAGTTATCCTTCCTCTGGAGAAGGCCAATCGATATCACTATAGAAAATATTTTCACAACAAGAGGAAGAAATGATGGAATTAAGGAAGATGAATGCAGAACTACTTCAAGGAAGTATTCTTCCTAAACATGCTAGAGTCAGTCAGCCAAGGGAGTTTGTTGCAGCTACTGAGATGGATCAAGAATATCCTCCTCTATCAGTACACCCTCACAGATCTAATCCTACAGGTCAAGTGAAACAAAAGTTGGTGGTGCTACAATCAGTTACAGCACCAACCGCCATACCTGTCCAGACTCCAATTATTGCACCTGCCCAAGTCCATGATTAATCAGATGTTTCTCAAAATCTAATAACTACCATTTAGTCATTAACAGCTCAGTTAGAGACTATGGAAGGGAAGCATGCGCTGGGTCAACTAGAAAAGAGAGCTTACCCTAAATGGGTAGATTCAATCCCTCCCCCATAACATTTTGGGAACCCTGTATTCCCTATTTTCAATGGATTAGGCGATCCTAAACAACATGTGATGCATTACGTGTCTTGTGGAGATCCTATGATGGGAACTCTGGAGCAGCAAGAAGAAGTGAAACTCAGATGCTTCGTGAGAACCTTGTAAAGACCAGCTTTTGTTTGGTATACAAGCTTGCAATCACGGTCAATTACCGGATGGGAAGATCTCCGTCAATGATTTCTTATTTAGTTTATCTCAACTTTGCCAAAGAAAACAGTTTTTGATCTTACGAACTGTAAGAAAAGGTAGAATGAAAGGGTCTCAGATTTCATTGCTCACTGGAAGGGATTATCATATTCCCTAAGCTTAGCACTCCCTCAAGAGGAATTGTTTCCAATCTGTGTGGAAAATTTGCGTGATGAATTGTGCACACCACTGATCGTTGTGAAATAAACAGGAGGGTTTCGAGACCTTAATTCAATCTCTCAACAGATTGAAGAATCTATTATAAAGACTAAGGATAAAGCTCGTGTAATTACATCAGCTCTAGGAAGGAGAATGGGTAAAGCAAAGACTGCTACAGTTATGCTTAAAGAAGAACCTATACCTGCTTCTACCTCAAAACCTTCATCTTCTCGAAGGGCTTCACCTCTTGAGCATCAACAATAGAGGCTGTTTCGTCAAGACAATCAAAGAGATCAAAGACAGAAACAATTTGATGAGTTGAAGAGTAAAGTTTATTCATTCCGAAATGAACAAGTTCTTGGTTACTTCATTTCGGCCCTAGAGAATAATTTGGTTCAGCTACCAAGGCCCAAAAGGCCAAACAAGGAAGGATATGAAGACCGTCCAAATTATTTCCCATTTCATCAGATGTTGGGGCATCCCATACAGGAGTGTTTTGTCTTCAAAGACCTCCTGCAAAAGATGGTCGACTCAGGACAAGTCAAACTAAAAGGCTCTTCAGCCCAGGTAGCATGTGTTACTACTACAGTTACAGAGGAAAAAAGTTAATGGAAAGAAGTCAAAAGAAAAAATGTGCAGAAATATGATGTTTGGATGGTCAGGAAAATGATCAACCGAACTCATGCCATTTTGTGAATGCAATTGAAGAAATAAATTGTGTCTTCTGCTATGGATGCCATAACAAAATCCTCTTTAGAGGCCAAATCCTCAAAAGGGCGGCATAATTCACTACTAGAAAAACAGATATTTGCGACGGGTCATTTGCGACGAGATCCCGTCGCAAATGGCCCGTCGTAGAAAACGGTGTCGCAACAACAATTATTTGCGACGAGCCCGTCGCTAAAGACATTATTTGCGACGGGGATACTTCCCGTCGCAAATATTACTCTGTATATTTGTAAAAAAACTTTTAAAATAGTAATTGTGACGGGCCCCGTTGCAAATACTTGTTGCGACGGGCCCACCGAAAATAGTATTCTCGACGGGGCCCGTCGTAATTACTATTTAAAAATAAAAATAAAAAACTATTAATAAATTATTTTAATGAATATAATAATAATACTATTTGCGAGGGGGGGAGGGGGGATCTGCAGATGCTGGTGGAGGAAACTCCATCCCTAAAGCATGAGTGAGTCGGCGCATGTACTCCATCTGCTCCTGCTGCTGCTGCTGCCACCGACTCATCTACTCCTCGTACAGCTGCTGCTGGCGTCGACGCTCCTCCTCATGCTGCTGCTGCTGCTGACGCATCTGCTCCTGCTCCTATAGGAGACTCTCTATCAGTGTAGTCTGAGATCGCAACTGATCCTCATACTGTGTAGCAGAAGAAGATGCACGAGCTCCTCTCGAGCTGGACGCCGACATCGCAGCAATGCCATAATAATATCCGGGAGTCATTCGAGAGTTGATACCAACTACCCAACCCTTCTCAAAGGCATACTGGGTGTCCTGCATCCATGCCGCCTCATCAAACTGACGGCCAGTGGTATGATCTGATGACTCGGCCTGACTCTCAGGCCGGGTCTGTGATGCTGCGGCCTCATATGACTCATGTAGTTGCAATTTAAAATTAAAATTGTGAATATGTTATATGCAGTTAATTTTTAAACATGAAAACAAATAATACTGACCATGATGTGATGCTGACGATCACCTCTGAGCTCCCCAGTAGCTGGATCACTATACATCCTCCGATATACGTCGTACTCCGTAATATCGGGGTGCTCGACAGCCTATAAGAATAAAAAATAAACTGCTAATATTTATAGTTATATAAAATATTTATAAATAATTTACGTACCAGATGCTGTCTATGAGTACTGAATGAACGACTCCTAGCTCGATGAGTCACCTCCTGTCTCCCTCGATTCTGCCTCCCCACCGATGATCTCCTCTGAAAGGAACCACTCAACCAGTGTGCACATAATCCATCCCATACATGGGATGAAATGTACTTTGGTCGGTGTGCTCTACATGACTCGTCAAAATCTGAGACTCCTTCTTTCTTCGTGGCAGCTTTTCTTAAATTGTGCAAAAACTGACGAAAGTGATCACGCATGGCCACCTCCCATGCCTCGTGGATGGCGTCACGCATGGTATCCTCGATCGGATACCATAAACCCTATACATAAATAAAAATATCAAGTTAGAAATGAAATAATTTTCAAAATAAAAATTATTTATTTACGTACATACCAACCAATGACCGAACATGGCCTGCTGCACATCAATGGGAATCTGCTCCCATGTGGTGCATGGCTGAGAGAAATAGTTGCGCAAAATAGTGCTTCCCTGTCCGACTGCTATATGCGGAAAAATGTAAAAATAATAAACATTTATTATGTGAATAGATTAATGAAATCTTAGTCAAATCCAAAGGTTATCACACCTCCGTGTGCGTGGATCAAACCCAAGACGTGGACGTCACTCGGGGACGGGGTCAGGAATCATCAATCGTGCAAGACCGCGCCCCCTCCGCATACTCCCTGGAGCGCCTACAGGCTGAGGGTCATCTGCCAGCAACTCATCCCCATCGAAAGGCAGGTCAGCATCCGTCAACTCACGAAATGTGTCGTCGTCCATCTGAAACAGAAAATGTTAATGTTGTTAGAAAATAATTGATAATTACTATTATATATATATATATTATGATTGTATATAACTACCATGGAATTCTATCAGTGTTCATCTTCATCATCATCTTCATATATGTCAATGTCATCTTCATATTCCTCCTCAACATCATCGATATCCATTCGACTTCCAGTTGCTTCATCTCTTACAATTTCAAATTCATATGTGACATCATTAACATCATCGTCATCACCGACTCTTAAATGTGGGGTGTCTTCATCGATAGTCATGTCTCTTTGTAAAAAAGATTGATTTTGATTACTCTCTTGAAAAACATAAATTCTTTGCACATCAGTGAAAGCACATTCACTTTGACTAAACTGATTGTCTCGAATTTTGATTTTTATTACACTCCACCAATCAGTCAAGTCTCTTGATGTAGCACGGTACATTGCGTAATAAACTTGATGTGCCTGTTGAGCCAATAAGAATGGTTCATTTACTGCGAGAACACTTTTAAATTTAATATCGATGATTCCATGAGTCGGATGAACACGCACGCCTCTCTCTGTATCCAACCACTGACATTTGAACATGGTTATGTAATGTTGTCCAAGATAATAGAGTTCAATGATTTCATCAAGTATGCCATAAAAGTCAACTTCATTTTCTCGATGATGAGATCCTCTCAAGCTAACTCCACTGTTCATTGTTTTTTTTGATTCCCCATATGCATGTGTGTGAAATCGAAATCCATTCACCACATATGCATTATAAGTTTTAACATGTTTGGAAGGTGGGTTACTCAATATACACAGCCATTTTTCAATTTTATCAGCATGTTGAGACACCTGAAAATTTGTGAAATAATTATCAATATAGTAAACTATACATTTAATGAGTTTCTAAAAGATAAAGAATTTATGTTACCAGTTTTTGAAACCACTGAGAGAAATTTTTCTATCAGCGTTCTTCGAAAGAAGCTGCTGTAATTTGTGGAATTTGTTTCTTGATATGATTATCATACAACCTATAAAAAACAAAGTTATTTACTGTAACATAAATGTTAGAATAAGTGATATAAAAACTTACAGTACGACTGATGTCATCTCTTCACAGTTGAGCAGAACATATGTATGAGCTCTGTGATGTTCATCATCCGAAATCCAGTGTTCATAAACTCCACCAAAACCAAGCTCTGACTGGTTGAAAATAGATAATTGATTGTCGATTTCATCAATATTCTTCTCATTCCATCCCATTCGGTTTTGTTTTGAAGGATACTTAGATTCAAAATAATGGGAGCAGAAAAAAGATATTTCCTCTTGAAAATAAGCTTCTGCAATAGATCCTTCAATAGATGATTTGTTACGTACTTTTCTTTTCAATTTTTTCATGCATCTTTCAAATGGGTACATCCATCGAAACTGTACTGGACCTCCACATTTGGATTCATATGGAAAATGTAACATCAAATGTTCCATTGAGTCGAAGAAAGACGGCGGAAATATTTTTTCCAGTTTACATATAATTACAACAACATCTTCTTCAAGTTTTCATAGAGCATCATAATCTGCTATAGCCGCACAAATTTCACGAAAAAAATGAGACATGTCTATTATGGAATCCCAAATCACAGAATTCACCAGACCTCTTAATCTAATGGGTAGAAGTCTTTCCATTATAACATGACAATCATGACTTTTTAATCTAGTAATATAAACATTATTTACACATCTACCCAAATTGGAAGCACAACCATCTGGAAGTCTCAAATCTGCAATCCACTGACAAAATAATAAAAGATTTTCTTTAGACAGTGTATAAGCTGCTTTTGGTTTCAGTAACCTTTCTGTTATGACATTCTCAAACAGTTCCAGTTCTGGACGCCTACAAATTTTGGCAAGATCTAAACGTGCATTTACATTGTCTTTTCTCTTTCCTAGCGTATCCAAAACTATATGAAAAAAATTATCAAAACAGTTCTTCTCAACATGCATGACATCCAACATGTGGCGGACCAACAAATCAGAACAATATGGAAAATCCCAAAATATGCTACGTTTAATCCAATTGTGTTCTTTCCCAAAACCAGAAATTTTCTATTGGTTTATTGTGGGACCAAAAGTGATGGGAGGTAATGAAAATACAAATGATTTTAACTCCGAACCTGATAGCATTTTTGGAGGTCCATCCCTTTCAATTGTTCCTTTTCTGAAATGATATCTGTTTCTGCGAAAAGGATGATCAACTGGAAGAAATCTGCGATGACAGTCAAAATAAAAAGGTTTATTTCCATGAATGAGCATAAATGCTTTGTTCTCTCCCATACAGTAAGGACATGATTTCTGACCATGTGTACTCCAGCCAGATAACATCCCATAAGCCGAGAAGTCACAAATTGTCCACATCAATGCTGCTCTTAGTATGAAATTCAGTTTCGTAGCAACATCATATGTACTGACACCAGTACTCCACAATAAACTTAATTCATGAATCAATGGTTTCAAATAAACATCAATATTTTTCTTCGGATGTCCTGGAATTAGTAAAGTCAAAAAGATAAATGGATCCTTCATCAACATCCATGGAGGTAAATTGTACGGAGTTAAAAAAACAGGCCAACATGAATATTGACTACCATAAGATCCGAACGGACAGAAACCATCAGTGGAAAGGCCCAGTCGAACATTTCTAGCTTCTAAAGCAAAGGATGGATGCACTCTATCAAAATGTTTCCAGGAATCACCATCGGCTGGATGATTCAAGCTTTTATCGGTTGAAATATTCACTTTATGCCATGACATCATTGTCGTTGTATTCTTAGACATGAATAAACACTGAAGTCTGGATCTAAGCGGAAAATATCTCAACTGTTTTACAGGAATCAAACCAGACTTCCCATGTTTCCCTTCTTTATATCTCAATTTCCCACATGTGGGACAACTATCCAACGACTCATTTTCCCCAGAATATAAAATGCAGTCATTTGAACATGCATGAATCTTCTGAAAATTAAGTCCCAAATTTCGAACCAGCCTCTTACTCTCATAGTAATTTGCTGGAACAACATTTCCTTCAGGTAACAGTGTTTTAAGCAAAGAAAATATCTGGTCAAAACAGGTGTTTGACATTCCGTTATCTGATTTGATAGCCATAAATTTTGCAAATGCTTCTAATTTGCTCATCCTGCATCCAGGATATAATGCATCCTCAGCAGACCTCAACAACTCATAAAATTCAGATGGTGCCAACTCCGGATTTGAATCTATATCAGTTGGAGTTTCTGTATGTTGAACAGATGAACCTGCAACATCATGTACTAAATCTTGAAACCGGGATGGATCCGGAATCAAGTTGGTATCACCTACTCTGGAACTGCATTCACCGTGTTGATACCAAAAAACATAATCTGGTTGAAAACCAAAATTCAAGAGATGTCCCCCACTTTTTCAAACGTGTCAAACGTTCTCAATGCACATTTTCTACAAGGGAATTTTATTTTTCCTTCTGAAACAAATTCTGGATTTGATGCCGCAAATGATAAAAAAGTCTCCACACCCTCTATATATACTGGATTTAAACCAGAACTTTTTGGATTTCTACGTTGATTTATCCATATGCAGTCATCTAATAATGACTGTTGACGACCTCGTTGTTCCATATTTTTCTATAAAATATAAAAGCATTACTGTTTTTGAATAATTTGTTAGAAAAAACACTCAAGCAAGGATTGAATATGTTGAGAATAAAGCAAAACCTGTTACAAATATTGATAATTTTAATATTATATTGATTTTTTATTTTTTTAATAATAATAATATAATTTTTTCATAAATATTAATTATATAATAATAACAATATTACATTATTAGTATATTTTATTATTAATATTAAAATAATATAATTTTCTAAATTATATACAATTCTCCTTTCATCTGTGTGTTTAACATTCTGTCTCCACATGTAATATTTGCATTCACTTTCACCTCTCCATTGGCGAGTAGGTTGATAATTTTGAAAAAGAATGCAAATATTACATGTGGAGATAGAAAACACATAGATGAAAAGAGAATTGTATAAAATATAGAAAATTATATTATTTTAATATTAATAATAAAATATACAAATAATGTAATAATGTTATTATTTCTAATTATTGTTAATTATTCCTAATTATTGGTAATTATTCCAAATTATTGGTAATTATTCCAAATTATTGGTAATTATTTCTAATTATTGGTAATTATTCTTAATTAATGGTAAATAATGGTAAATATTGGTAAATATTGGTAAATATTGGTAAATATTGGAAAATATTGGTAAATATTGGAAAATATTGGTAAATATTGGAAAATATTGGTAAATATTCGTAAATATTGGAAAATATTGGTAAATATTGGAAATTATTGGAAAATATTGGTAATTATTGGAAAATATTGGTAATTATTGGAAAATATTAGTAATTATTGGTAATTATTACTAATTATTACTAATTATTGGTAATTATTACTAATTATTGGTAATTATTACAAATTATTGGTAATTATTACTAATTATTGGTAATTATTACTAATTATTACTAATTATTACTAATTATTGGTAATTATTACTAATTATTGGTAATTATTACTAATTATTGGTAATTATTACTAATTATTGGTAATTATTACTAATTATTGGTAATTATTACTAATTATTGGTAATTATTACTAATTATTGGTAATTATTACTAATTATTGGTAATTATTACTAATTATTACTAATTATTAATAATTATTACTAATTATTGGTAATTATTACTAATTATTGGTAATTATTACTAATTATTGGTAATTATTACTAATTATTGGTAATTATTACTAATTATTGGTAAATATTACTAATTATTACTAATTATTACTAATTATTACTAATTATTACTAATTATTACTAATTATTGGTAATTATTACTAATTATTGGTAATTATTACTAATTATTGGTAATTATTACTAATTATTGGTATTTATTGGTAATTATTACTAATTATTAATAATTATTACTAATTATTGGTAATTATTACTAATTATTGGTAATTATTACAAATTATTGGTAATTATTACTAATTATTGGCAATTATTACTAATTATTGGTAATTATTACTAATTATTGGTAATTATTACTAATTATTGGTAATTATTACTAATTATTGGTAATTATTACCAATTATTGGTAATTATTACTAATTATTACTAATTATTGCTAATTATTACTAATTATTTGTAATTATTACTAATTATTGGTAATTATTACTAATTACTGGTAATTATTACTAATTATTTGTAATTATTGGTAATTATTACTAATTATTGGTAATTATTACTAATTATTGGTAATTATTACTAATTATTGGTAATTATTACTAATTATTGGTAATTATTACTAATTATTACTAATTATTACTAATTATTACTAATTATTACTAATTATTACTAATTATTACTAATTATTACTAATTATTACTAATTATTACTAATTATTACTAATTATTACTAATTATTGGTAATTATTACTAATTATTGGTAATTATTACCAATTATTAGTAATTATTAGTAATTATTACTAATTATTACTAATTATTACTAATTATTACTAATTATTACTAATTATTACTAATTATTGGTAATTATTACTAATTATTACTAATTATTGGTAATTATTATTAATTATTACTAATTAGTGGTAATTATTGGTAATTATTTCGAATTATTACTAATTATTTGTAATTATTACTAATTATTACCAATTATTACTAATTATTGGTAATTATTGGTAATTATTGGTAATTATATCTAATTATGGGTAATTATTGGTAATTATTTCTAATTATGGATAATTATTGGTAATTATTACTAATTATTACTAATTATTGGTAATTATTACTAATTATTGGTAATTATTACTAATTATTGGTAATTATTACTAATTATTGGTAATTATTACTAATTATTACTAATTATTACTAATTATTGGTAATTATTACTAATTATTACTAATTTTTACTAATTATTGGTATTTATTACTAATTATTAGTATTTATTCATAATTATTGGTAATTATTACTAATTATTCCTAATTACCATTAACTATGAACAAGGAATACTAATAATTTAAATTTATTAAGTAACAAAACAATGTAAACATAATTAAATTACAACTAATTAAGAATAATTGAAACTAATAAAAAATTTAAAATAAATATTAAATTAAAATGAACATAAATACCTTTAAAATTGTTCTGAGGTTGATCTCTGATCGTTGTTGAAAACTTCAATATCAACTCCGGAAAAAAAATTAAACTCAAGAAACGCTGAACTCTAAAAATAGAGTTTTGAGAGAAGTAGAAGATCGATTTTGAGAATGAATGAAAAAAAATGGATGGGGGTATTTATAGGTTAGATTATTTGAGACGGGTCTATTTGCGACGGTACCCGTCGCAAATACCTTAGCCCGCATTGATTACGGTCAACGGTTAAATAGTTATTTGCGACGGGTCCTGTCGCAAATAATAACCTGCCGACATACTATTTGTGACGGGAATATACCCCCGTCGTAAATATCTTTTACCGCCGCCGGTTATTTGCGACGGGCAGTAACCGCCCGTCGCAAATAAGTTTCTAACGGGACTATTTGCGACGGGATTTATCCCCGTCGCAAATAACCCGTCGCAAATGCCCATTTTTCCCGTACTGATTCCAAGAAGGAGAAAAAATCAGAAAAAGATGAGTATATGTCAAATCCTAAGCTATCTTTGACTCTAGAAGATTTCATGCCATCTACTTCGAAGCAACGGGAACCGTCCCACCAAATGGCACAACCTAAACTGGCTAATCAGGCAGAGTCTTCATCGGATGAAGAGTTAATCTTTGGTTCTGTTAACATGATTCACTTAACAGATCCTTATGCTAGTCGTGGTTTCAATTTTGATGAGCCTGAATTCCCTGTATCAAACAGAGGAATTAGAGGGAATTCCAGGGGTCTGGGATATAGAGGAAGACATGGATATCCCAGAAGCCACTATTCCAATTCTACCCCTGTCACAAACCAGCCCGGGTCGACCCTAAGCCGGTCACCCGAGCCGGTCCGCGACAAGTCCCGAGGGGCGTTCCTGATCCCCCCGGGATGGAAACAAGTGTCAAGCATCAAAACTTTAATCATTGGGAACGATTTGGCCCATGCGAAAGAGATAAGCAGACAAATACAAACTGACGATAAAAAATAAGAACTGGCAGCAGAAAGACAAATAAGTCAAACATACCTCCTTGTGACCTCCTAGGTCACCACCCAACTCAAGACCACGCTGCTCCAACATTGAGCAGCTGAACCAGAAACCTGTACGAGAAGCTGAACCTGCAACTGAAATGATAATATAGGCGTGAGCATTAAAAATGCCCAGTAGGGATGCCAAAGTAAACCACAGGACCCAACCAATACCACTTTCCATAAACAAACCCAAAAAAACACTAGTTTTCACATATCATGATAGAAAATAGGTTTTTCACATTTTAAAGGAAAAAAATGATCCGAATTTACCATTTCAAAACCAACACACGCCGCAACCAGTTTTTCCCAAAACAATGGATTTCTAAATAACTGGATTTCAAATCTATGTTTATCACATTATGGAAAAGACGAACAGGTAATAAGTAAATGCTGGAAACCAAGTTCAAGTAAAAGTAAATAAGTAGAAGTAAGAAATAACCATGGGCGATCCTAAACATCCCTAGAAAACCCCTGAATGTACTCGGGTTCAGACTACCTACCGGTGTGGTACTCCATAGTCAATAACCAACTAGCCGCCCCAATAGCCAACCAGTGGCACATCCCTCCTGGCCTGTCCATGACTCCAGGGGGGGTACTAACTCGTCTAATCAGGGATATCAAGCAACCATCACTCGATAATCTACAAGATGCCCAGGAACCCATGGTGGTTTTAGTAATACTGTGTAAGTGGGAGGCCCTCGCACGCGTGGCTCATCTCACCGCACTTTCCAACCCCTTACACGGACACCGCTACACGACAACCCTCAAGGGAAGTCCCACTGTAGAGGTGCCCCGCAAGCATGCACACATCAAAAGTTCTTTCACATTCAGTAAGGTACCAACTGGGCCTTCACAATAATAGAACCTTTAAACATTTCACAATGGGTTGGGTTGCCAATCAGGCACAGTCCACCTTTCTCAAAATCCAACACAATCATCCCTTTACATTTTAAAATTTCAAACGGACCTTTACACCAAACAACCATTCAACTCACACCAAAAGCCAACTGGGCCAACCACGCTTCTGTTCCCATTTTTTTAAACACCAAACCATTCATCAAAAACCTAGTTTTAAGAAAATATAATTTTAATGTGTCATTTTCATTTGGAGGCACATGCATGTGAGCACCTAAAGCTCCATGGATGTGCCAACATCTAATGGCACATCTAGTTTTTAGGAGGAACACCATAGAACCCATCCTTCACAAAACACTTTAGTATTGAAACCAAACCTGATTCTTTCACAACACTTCTTAAAAGAAAAAAATTGTATTTTCAAACCATCACCATTTCCAAAACATTTCTAAAACAACTCATAAGTGTAGAATTTTGTTAACCAGAAACACACCAAAACCAATTTTATATTTTCAAACCCCAATCACCATCAAATTCAATCAAATAAATCACAAGGAACTCAATTTAACTTTACCAAGAACCTATGCATTTCATACAAACCAACATCGAAACCACTTTTAGAAATTTAAAACAACTTTATAACCATGTTAGATGTTTTTCATAAATATAATGGAGATGCAAATACTATATAAGAATTAATTGAAAACATTCAAGTGCTCAAGGTTTGAATCAAAAGGGAGAATGGTTGGATCACCTACCTCGACACGTGCGAAAATGGTAGAACCCCAACGGAAGGAGGAATGACACTCCGCAGACCAACTGCGCAACCTCGGTTAACCCATGTCCAAAGCGCACACGACCTTGAAGTGCATACTTATATATATATATATACATATATGCATATATATATATATACAACTATATATCCATACATCATAGGTATATGTATATATATCCTGCAACGCAAACAGCAAAACATTGCTAAATCTAACAACTCAGATAAAGCTGACTCTGGACCAGATAAAGACCTCTGGGTTCCGCAACTCAAATTCTAAAAAAAATTCAGAACTCTATAGAAAGATAATTTAGCGCATAACAAAGCTGCAAAACAAGTTTTAAAACAAAAAGGAAGAGTGAAAACATTAGCAGAGTGATTCAGAGATAAAAATACACGAATTCACCTTCTTCGGAGGGGTGCGAATACAACAGCTCATTAACAGAAAGAAGAAAATCACTCCGCAGGCTAAACGCATAACCTGGATACAGAGCAAAACACGCCAAAATGAAACGCGATATTAGAGTGTTATGGATTTCAGAATAACACCAAAAATATTATAAATAAAATAAAAAAATAATAATAATAGAGAAGAACAACCGCAAGGGAGAGCGCAGGTGAGAGGGGAAGGCGATGGTCGAGAGTGGAGGTGCAGCGCAAAGGAATTCGGGTCACGCCGGAACAAGACGGAGGCGCGCGCAAGGGTTTAGGTCATGCCGGAACAAGATGGAGGCGCGCGCAAAGGGGGTCGGGTCACCGGGAATGCGCCGGAAAGGGGGTCGGGCTAGGGGGGCCGCTGGATGGGGCTGTGGCGTTGGACATCGGCAGTGCGAGGATGGGATGGCTAGTTGTGTCGAGGGCACGACCGGGTAGGGAGCCGGTGAGGCTGGAGGTGCGAGAGCCGGCGGGGAGGCAGAGATGGCAGGGAGGCGGCCGGCGGCGGACAGCGAGGCGGCTGGAGGCGGACGACGAGGCGGCTGGAGGCGAATGGCGAGGCAGCTGGAGGCAGGGTTGTGCGGAAGGTGTGGGGGGGGGGGGGGGGCACGGGCCGGCGAACCAGGAAGGGAGGGGGGAAATCGGGGAGAGAAGGGAGGGGGGGCTGCTCGGGTAGATTAGGTTTTCCTCTTTTTTTTATAATAATCAGAATAATAATAATAATAATAATAATAATAATAATAATAACAATAACAAACTTTAAGAATAATTATAATTATACCAAAATAACAAACAACAAAAATAATAATAATTCTAATCAAATAAAAATAATAATAATAATAAATCATAATTATTATAAACACATATACATATATGAAAATATATATAACATATATAAACATAAATACATAAATACATATATATATATAAACATATATATAACATATATAAACATATAAACTTATATGAACATACATATAAACATGTATAAACATAAGCATATAACGTTAAAACATATTTATTTGTGAACATACGTGTATATATATACACCTATAAACATAAATACACATACATTATATATATTTACACACAATGTTAAAACATAAACACATACAAACGTAGATATACATATATATACACATATATAAAAATATAAACATACATATACATATATCTACCCACATAACGTTAAAATGGGATGACCGTGCGGTATTTCCGCACCGTACGGTACCCAAGCGGACTGCAAGCGGGCTACACGTACCCATGTGGGCAGTGCGTCTTAAACACACAGTGTTCGTGCATTATCCCAAAACATAAACTCATCCCAACATTAAAAAATTTAAACCGGGACTCACCCGCACTTAGGCAAAAACACCCAACGCCAAGTGAAATGAGATAAATAAAATGACTAAAAAAACGACTATGACAATTCTCCCCACCACAAACACTTTCTGCCCCCAGAAAGTCAACAAGACAATAGTTATCATAACTCGAGTCTGTGCCCAGGAAAAACCAGAAGAAACTGAGAGGCTCGGGGTGACCATTACCAACACAAGTCACATCCGACCAACTCGAGTACAACATTGTCCGAGGTTAAGGGGAGAACACGGTAGGGTTATCCCCACCACAGAAAATTACTAACACAGAGACCTTGAAACTCGAACACACCACCCCTTAGGGGGGGGGAACACGGGAACTTTCAAACTGAACCCATTTAATTCCTCCACATAGACTGAACAACACTCGGAGACTTAAACGAGAAGCTTGCTACGAAACAACCCAACAGCTCGAGGATAAAGAATTAACTCAACCCCTCACACACCGACCAAACAAACTTCTCATCGCAACCAGAGACTAGGGGATTCCTAGCCCGAACTCACAAAGGACCTCAGAACACTGCACATTAATTTCACGAAACCAAACATCCCCCTAACGAACACAATTGAGACTCAACTCAAAATTAGAATGACCCATTTATTCACGGTCCCAACATCCTTCAAGGAAATCCGAATGATTTGAGAACACACTGAGAACAGATAACACTGCTTAGACTGCGGTAGAACAAGTTCATCACGCGACCGCAACAAAGGTGATCTTACAACGATGAAAATAATAGAATAAGAAATTTTTTGGTTACTTCCCTTTAGAAAGATGAAAACATGGACCGGACCAAGGTTCCAAACCCTCTCGACAATTCCTAACTGTGCGCGAGCTTCACCCCAAGACCTGTGGTTGGGGCTCTTATGGCTAAAGCATCTCTTGCCTCATAGTCAAGTACTTTCATCCTCTGGTCCCTTGCTCCTTCCTCTCGAACAACACTTCTTCCAGATCTCCCACCAGTGGCCCGAACTGTCACAAGGTAGCAAGACTTCAGAGGGATGTGGCAAGGCGACTTAGAATGTCTGGACAGGCCATACTGGTGGCACACAAGAGAGCGGTCCGACGAACTATGAGCCGGTACCGACGAGGATGGTTTCTTGGAGACAGGTTCCACCAACCCACACTCTTTTCCAGGTGGGGAACCTTTGTGGAAGTCGACCACTGTTAATCACACCCAAAAATCCAACGAAGATGATACATCTCATCTTTACTAGTCTAAAACTGAACCCTCAAATAAACCTGAGACGGTACGCACCCTAACAACCCTGGGAGTTCCCAACAACCTGAAGACCCATTCCAATTTTACAACCACACAACTGCCTCTAATGGACTTTGATTACTTTGATCTATAGGCAACATGAAAAAACAACTGGAAACTGGGCATGACTCATTAGCAACCTTAACAACCTTTTTCGGCGGCATACCCATGACAACACGAGAAACATAATCGAAACCGGCATCTATCCAAAACTCCTTCAAGGCAACAACACAAGTCAAGGTCAATAGGCCCATAAGCCAAACATATACAAACACAAGCATAAATCACATTCCAAAACCATCATTTCTTTAAAATTTTAAAACTCACCTATGGCACCTTATGAACCGTCACATGTGCGTTCATTCAATCCTGCTCCCATCATCTGAAAAAAAGTGCCCCCTACGCACTCTCTGTACATACTAACACACATGTGACCCTCCATAAGGAGTTCCAAGGTTCAAACACTTCATTCCTTACTAAATCGAAACACATACCATATTGTTCCAAACCAATACACTTTCTCTTTAAAAACAAACATTACTAATTTCAAAAACAATTTGGAAGAAATCCTTTTTTTTCATTTCGAAAACACTTTCATTTTCAATGCACACACAGAGAGACCGAGTTCAAAAAAAAAACACAACCAACTATGAACCGTCAGAATGAGGGACTAGTGTCTATGCTTAACCCGGAGACATGGTGGTGAGTCATTCCCCAAGTAAGACATAACACTAAGAGGACCTTAAACCGGGCACTTGGACTCCACACGGGTCACCACCCCACGGGAGGCTGCAATGTGAACCGATTCTCTCTCATTGTCATCCCTCAATCCAAAATAACCAAAGACCAAAGGCTCAAATCCCGGACTAACCCTGGTAACTCAGGTCTCGTTACGAGTGGTGGTGATCAGGCACCAACCAGTAACTTACCTCCCGAGCCTCGACAATCCTAATCTCCTTCTACCAGACATCCTAAATAACAAGAACCTCCTCTGATACCATTTTGTCACAAACCAGCCCGGGTCAACCCTGAGCCGGTCACCCGAGCCGGTCCACGACAAGTCCCGAGGGGCGTTCCCGATCCACCTAGGATGGAAACAAGTTCCGAGCATCAAAACTTTAATCATTGGGAACGATTTTTCCCATGCAAAAGAGATAATAAGACAAATACAAACTGACGATAAAAAATAAGAACTGGCAGCAGAAAGACAAGTAAGTCAAACATACCTCCTTGTGACCTCCTAGGTCACCACCCAACTCAAAACCACACTGCTCCAACATTGAGCAGTTGAACCAGAAACCTATACGAGAAGCTGAACCTGCAACTGAAATGATAATATAGGCGTGAGCATTAAAAATGCTGAGTAGGGATGCCATGGTAAACCACAGGATCCAACCAATACAACTTTCCAGAAAGAAACCCAAAAAAAAACTAGTTTTCACATACCATGATAGAAAATAGGTTTTTCACATTTTAAAGGAAAAAAATGATCCGAATTTACCATTTCAAAACCAACACACGCCACAACCAGTATTTCCCAAAACAATGGATTTCTAAATAACTGGATTTCAAATCTATGTTTATCACATTATGCAAAAGACGAACCGGTAATAATTAAATTCTAGAAACCAAGTACAAGTAGAAGTAAACAAGCAGAAGTAAGCAATAACCATGGGAGATCCAAAACATCCCTAGAAAACCCCTGGATGTACTCGGGTTCAGACTACCTACCGGTGTGGTACTCCATAGTCAATAACCAACTGACCGCCCCAATAGCCAACCAGTGGCACATCCCTCCTGACCTGTCAATGAGTCCAGGGGGGTACTAACCCGTCTAATCAGGGCTAGAAAGCAACCATCACTCGATAATCTACAAGACGCACAGGAACCCATGGTGGTTTTAGTAATACTGTGTAAGTGGGAGGCCCTCACAAGCGTGACTCATCTCACCGAACTTGCCAACCCCTTACACGGAAACCGCTATACGACAACCCTCAAGGGAAGTCCCCCTATAGAGGTTACCCGCAAGCATGCACACATCAAAAGTTATTTCACATTCAGTAAGGTGCGGACCGGGCCTTCACAACATTAGAACCTTTAAACATTTCACAATGGGTTGGGTTGCCAATCGGGCACAATCCACCTTTCTCAAAATCCAACACAATCATCCCTTTACATTTTAAAATTTCAAGCAGACCTTTACACCAAACAACCATTCAACTCACACCAAAAGCCAACTGGGCCAACCACGCTTCTGCTCCCTTTTTTTATCACCAAATCATTCATCAAAAACCTAGTTTTAAGAAAATATAGTTTTAATGTGTCATTTTCATTTTGAGGCACATCCATGTGAGCACCTAACGCTCTATGGATGTGGAAACATCTAATGGCACATCTAGTTTTTAGGTGGTACACCATAGAACCCATCCTTCATAAAACACATTAGTATTGAAACCAAACCCGATTCTTTCACAACACTTCTTAAAAGAAAAAAAATGTATTTTTAAGCCATCAACATTTCCAAAACATTTCTAAAACAACTCATAAGTGTAGAATTTTGTTAACCAGAAACAAACCAAAACCAATTTTACATTTTCAAACCCCAATCACCATCGAATTCAATCAAACACATCACAAGGCACTCAATTTAACTTTACCAAGAACCTATGCATTTCATACAAACCAACATCAAAACCACTTTTAGAAATTTAAAACAACTTTATAACCATGTTAGATGATTTTCATAAATATAATGGAGATGCAAATACTATATAAGGAATAATTGAAAACATTCAAGTGCTGACGGTTTGAATCAAAAGGGTGAATGGTTCGATCACCTACCTCGACACATGCGAAAATGGTAGAACCCCAACGAAAGGAGGAATGACGCTCCACAAACCAACTGCGCAACCTCGGTTAACACATGTCCAAAGCGCACGAGACCTTGAAGTGCATACTTATATATATATATATATACACATATATGCATATATATATATATATATATAACTATATACCCATACATAATAGGTATATGTATATATATCTTGCAACTCAAATAGCAAAACATTGCTAAATCTAACAACTCAGATAAAGCTGACTATGGACCAGATAAAGACCTCAGGGGTCCGCAACTCAAATTCTAAAAAAAAATTCAGAACTCTATAGAAAGATAATTAAGCGCATAACAAAGCTGCGAAACAAGTTTTAAAACAAAAATGAAGAGTTAAAACATTAGCGGAGTGATCCAGAGATAAAAATACGCGAATTCACCTTCCTCGGAGGGGTGAGAATACAACAACGCATTAACGGAAGGAAGAAAATCACTCCGCAGGCAAAATGCATAACCTGGATACAGAGCAAAACGCGCCAAAATGAAACGCGATATTATAGTGTTATGGATTTCATAATAACACCAAAAATAATAAAAATAAAATAATAATAATAATAATAATAAAGAAGAACAACCGCAAGGGAGAGCACCGGTGAGAGGGGAAGGCGATGGTTGAGAGCTGAGGTACTGCACAAAGGAATTCGGCTCGTGCCGGAACAAGGTGGAGGCGCGCGCAAGGGTTCGGGTCACACCGGAACAAGACAGAGGCGCGCGCAAAGGGGGTCGGGTCACCAAGAACATGCCAGAAAGGGGGTCGGGCTAGGGGGCCGCTAGTTGGGGCTGTGGAATCGGACATCGGCAGTGCGAGGAGGGGATGGCCAGTTGTGCGGAGGGTGCGACCGGGTAGGGAGCCGGTGAGGCTAGAGGTGCGGGAGCTGGCGGGGAGGCAGAGCCAGCAGGGAGGCAAAGCCGGCAGGGAGGCGGACGACGGCGGCCGGCGGAGGCGGACGGCGAGGCGGCTGGAGGCGGGGTCGTGCGGAAGGGGGGGGGGGGGGACCTCGAAGGGAGGGGGGGGGGAATCGGGGAGAGAAGGGAGGTGGGGGGCTGCTCAGGTAGATTAGGGTTTCCTCTTTTTTTAATAATAATCAGAATAATAATAATAATAATAAAAACAATAACAAACTTTAAGAATAATTATAATTATACCAAAATAACAAAAAAAAATATTAATAATTCTAATCAAATAAAAATAAAAATAATAATAAATCATAATTATTATAAACACATATACATATATAAAAATATATATAACATATATAATCATAAATACACATATATATATATATATAAACATATATATAACATATATAAACATATAAACTTATATGAACCTACATATAAACATGTATACACGTAAGAATATAACGTTAAAACATATTTATTTGTGAACATACGTGTATATATATACACTTATAAACATAAATACACATGCATTATATATATTTACACAAAATGTTAAAACATAAACACATACAAATGTAGATATACATATATATACACATATATAAAAATTAAACATACATATACATATATCTACCAACATAACGTTAAAATGGGATAACCGTGCGGTATTTCCGCACCGTACGGTACCCAAGCGGACTGCAAGCAGGCTACACGTACCCAAGCGGGCAGTGCATCTTAAACGCATGGTGTTCGCGCATTATCCCAAAACATAAACTCATCCCAACATTAAAAAATTTAAACTGGGAATCACCCGCACTTAGGCAAAAACAACCAACGCCAAGTGAAATGAAATAAATAAAATGACTAAAAAAACGGGTGTGACAACCCCTGTTAGAACTGTGTATGAGCAGAAACTCGTGGAAGAGCCCTTCAACAAGCTCAATAAGAACAAGAAAGTTCTTCCAACAATAGCAAGTTCAGTCCTGGCACAGTAATTTTGGAGGATCTGTTGGGGGTTCCATCTTAATCCTCTCAACAAGTAAATAGTCCTAATCGGTCTGATCTTCCAAGGCCATGAATATTTCAAACTCCTATCCTGATACAAGATGCATCAACTTCTAGAGCATCAATTTCCATGGAACCTGCTAAACCACATCTTCCTGTTGGGAAACGCTGACCTTTAGATCAAAAGTATGATATATTGAAACACCTGGACCAAGTACCGGCCAAGTTATCAATTTTGGATTCTTTGAATATGTTAAAAGATCTTCAGGAGGCACTCATCAAGGCTTTGTCAAGTACTCAAGAGTTTGAAACTGAAATTGCTGCAGCTGAAGTCTATCACGTAGAGAATAATCCTGTGGAATGCCATGCAGTGATATCATTCACAGATGAAGATGAAGATGATGTCATGCATGGATATATTAGACCTTTGTACTTATCTGAAAAGGTCAATGGCATAGACATCCGAAGAGATTTCATTGATAATGGTTTATGAGTCAACCTCATGCCCATTCATACACTTCATCGATTGGGCCTCACAAAATCTGATTTATCTCCTTCTACTATGATGTTACAAGGATATGATAAAAATGAACAGGAAACACTGGGCAAAGTTACACTCAGAACTCAGTTTGGAGATCTTGTATCCAAGTCAGATTTCATGGTTGTTGATCCAGACTCAGCCTTCAAAATCTTGCTTGGAAGACCCTTGCAACATCATTATGTGGTTATCCCTTCATAATACAATAAATGTCTCAAGTATTGTTTTGATGATCAAGTTGGGACATTGTATGGTGATAAGGCCCCATTCAAGACATGTGAGTCTCAATACATTGAGGCAGAATTCTATCACATGAATGGAAAGGAGAAATCCACAACAAGGGATATTACCAAACTTAATTTTCCATATGGTTTGGAGAGGATTCCAGTAAATCCATTTGCACATGTTAGCATAGATTATATGTTTCCTATCAGTCAAATTGACAAGATAGACCCAAATCAAAATATTCTTATGGAAAGATCCATAAGGTCAATTATGGAAATCGAGCCAGACAACATGGGAGAAATTGGTGACCCACCAAGCAGTGATTAAAGCCCAAATGGTGACGTCTTTATTTCATATGCTGAAATCCAGCAAGTCTATAATTTGCCAACTAGTCTAGGAGAAGTGATAGCAATGTCAGAGGTGAACAATGATGTCGATTCTCAATCCATCATCTCCTATTTATTACCCAAGGAATACCCTTCATCATCAATTGGGTCAGAAATGGAAGCCTCTTCTTCATGATTTTCAAGTTTTAACATCTCTTCTGATCATGGAAATTTTGCTTCATCATCTACTATGCAAGTAGAAATGGAAGAAATAACACATGTTGAAGAAGAAGAGGAAGATCTCAGAGATGATCCTCTAGTATTTGAAGAGGGTATCTCTACCATCGTGGATGAACTTAGAGAAATAAATCTGGGTATAAAAGAAGATCCACGCCCCACTTTAATCAGTACGGCCATGACTCTTGAAGAACAAGAGATGTATATTTTCTTTTTAAAGAAAAATAGATAAATATTTTCTTGGAACTATACAGAGATTCCCGGGCATAATCCTGATGTTGCTACTCATCATTTGGGTTTACCAGAAGAACATCGAGGATTTAATAAAGCCAAGAGAAGAACACACCCAACTTATGCTTCCAAAATTGAAGCTGAAGTGGATAAGTTTATCAAAGCTAACATCGTCAGAGAAGTTCAATATCCCAAGTGGTTGGCTAATATTGTCCCTGTGAAGAAGAATAATGGACAAATTAGAGTTTGTATCGATTTCGGAGATCTTAATCAGCCTTGCCCTAAGGATGATTTTCCAGTTCTGATTACATAACTTTTAATCGATGTAACAGCAGGCTGTAAAGCATTTTCCTTCATGGATGGATATTCCGGATATAAAAAAATTAGAATGGCTCTAGAAGATGAGGAATCCACAGCCTTCAGATCTCCTCAGGGTTTGTTTTGCTATCAGGTAATGCCCTTTGGCCTAAAGAATGTCAGTGCAACATATCAGCGTTCCATGCATCATATCTTCAAACCTTTTTTAGGGATGTTTGTTGAATGTTATGTGGATGATTTGGTGGTCATGTCCAAACAATGTTCTAATCACTTGGCTGATTTGGAAGTCATATTTTGCAATCTTCGACAACATAATTTGAAGATGAACCCTTAAAATGTGCTTTTGGGGTAACCTCAGGAAAATTTCTCAGCTTTGCTGTACGCCATCGTGGTATTGAAGTCGATCCTGAGAATAAAAATTCAATCCTTGGTATGTCACCTCCTCGAAATTTGAAAAAATTGAGAGGAATTCAAGGACACTTAGCCAACATTCAGAGTTTCATCGACAATTTGGCAGGTAAAAGTTTACCCTTCACCAAATTGATGAAGAAGGAGTTTACTTACCAGTTGACTGAAGAATGTCAAGAAGCATTTGATATTCTTAAGAAATAACTCTTGAGTCCACCAGTACTTATGCCACCTGTTTAAGGAAGGCCACTTATCTTCTACATGACAGCCGTAGAGAGATCATTGGGTGACTTTCTTGCTCAGAAGAATGATGCTGGGAATGAAAATAGCATCTACTATCTCAGTCGGACTATCCTTGAAGCAGAAACCCAGTATTCAAATATTGAGAAGTGCTGCCTGGCATTAATCTTTGCAGTTCAGAAATTGAGACACTACCTGCAACATCACGAGGTCCAATTGGTATCTCACAATAACCCGCTCATGTTTATCCTTAGTCATCCAATGCTTACAGGACTTCTAGAAAGGTGGGCAGTTATTTTGCAGCAATTCGACATTCAGTATGTGTCTCAAAAGGAAATGAAGGGACAAACAATGGATGATTTCCTTGCTGAACATCCTTCATTAGAAGATACATATTCAGATATTTAACACCCTGATAAGGAAGTCTTATCCATTCAGGATAGTCCTCAGATATGAGAAATGTATTTTGATGGTGCTTCTAGAAGTCCAACAGGGAAGAAAATGGAAGATCCTAATTAAACAAGGTTGTATTAGGAGTTATTCTTATTTCCCCAGAAAAGGAAGTGTTACCTTATTCCTTATTATTGTGGGAATGCGGTACCAATAATGAAGCAGAATACCAAGATCTCATTGAAGGCTTGAAGTTGGCGCATTAAGCACAAGTGAATCACTTAAGGGTGAAAGGTGATTCAGACCAGGTAATCAAACAAGTCAATGGGGATTATGCGATCAGAAAAGAAGAAATGATCCCTTTGTATGATTAAATCAGAGAGTTAATAGAGGAATTTCCCACCGAACCGACATTTTCTTATGTCCCGCGATCACAAAATGCTCAAGCTGATGCACTGTCTAATATAGCCACAGCTCTGGAAGATCCAAATCGGGACAAAATAACCATCAGTATTGCCCACCGTCGTACAATTTCACCTTATGTTCGAACCAGAACAGATGATATAAATTAAATTAGTTCCATTACTGAACCGTATGTTCATACTATAGGATGGATGACACCTATCAAGGAATACCTTCAAAATGGAACACTTCCACCTGATAGAGCTGGGAAAGAACAAATCTGGTGATGTGTGGTCAATTTTACTCTTTATGATAGCCCATATCTCCTAGAGAAAATTCTCTACAAATGTGGTTTTGATGGAGTTCTCTTCAGATGCATTGATGGTGAAGAGACAATGGCTATCCTGAAAGAAGTTCATTCAGGAGTCTGTCGTGCCCACCAATCTGGACATAGACTATCTGATCAGATTCGAAGGCTTGGATAATTTTGGCCTTCAATGATACAAGATTGTGTTGATTTCATAAAGAAGTGTAATTCATGCCAAGTACATGCCAATTTCATTCATCAACCTCTTGAGTTACTTCATACAGCTAAATACTCGTGGCCATTTTCCACATGGGGAATGGTTGTGGTGGGACCTTACCCTTCAGCTACGACCAAGTAGTTTAAGTATATTCTTACTACTACTGACTTTTTTTACAAGTGGTCATATGCAATACCTCTCAAATTAATTAGTTCTAAAAGCATTTTTAGCTTCATCAAGTCTAACATCATTACCAGATTTAGTGTACCTCATACCATATTGACGGACAATGGAACCAACTTCTGTTCATCTGAGGTGAAAAAGATGTATCAAGAATATAACATCAAATCCAATCATTCATCTCAGTATCATGCAGCGTCCAATGGCCAGATAAAAGCCATCAATAAGACTCCTTCAAACATACTACAAAATATGGTGGATAATGATAAGAAGTCATGGCCTGATAAACTCTTTCATGCTTTATGGTCTTATCGGACCACCACCCGCACTGCAACGCGATCAACTCCATATTCTTTGGTATATGGAACAGAAGCAGTCTTGCCCATTGAAATTCAGTTGCCTTAGCTCAGAGTATCCATTTTTGATCAGTAATCTACAGATGAACAATCTCAAAATAGATTGGATGAATTGGAATGGTTAGATGAGAAAAGATTGTGCACCCTGCACCACTTGGAAGTCTACCAGAATCGAATTGCATGAGCTTTCAACAAAAAAGTTCGTCTTCGTTCATTCATTCAGGGAGAACTGGAATTAGTTATCAGAACTCCAATGATACCAGGAAAGAAACCTCCCATGCTTGAGCCAAAATAAGAAGGACCTTATTCAATACATAAGGTCTATTCCAATGGAGCTTATTCTATAATCTCAATGGATGGAGAACTCATCACTACTCCAACCAATGCCATATTTTTGAAGAAATATTTTGTATGAACAAAAAATATAACCAATAGTCCTTGCATATGACCTTAAACTATTTTCATGTCCCTTACATCCAACATGACGTTTAACTACACCATCCAGAGTCCATTCATATGACTTTAAACTATTTTCATTTCTTTAGTCCCACACGACGTTAAACTGTAACGTCCTAGCTACATGACGCTAAACTGTAAATAAGTCCCTTACGTCTAGCAAGACGTTAATTTGAATAACCAACAGTCCATGCATACGATTTAAAACTATTTTTATTTTTTCGTCCAACATGACGCTAAACTGCATCGTCTCTTTTTCGTCCAACATGATGTTAAACTATGAAAAAGTCCCTAATACGTCCAACGTGACGTTAAACGGTGCACTCTTTTGTCCTTATAGCATGACATTAAACTGCACAGTCCCCATTTCATCCAACATGACGTTAAACTATATTGGCCCCATCGTCTGAGCTACATGACACTAAACTGTACAAAAGTATTTTAATACGTCCTACATGACATTAAACTGTACTTTTTCCATGCTACATGACATTAAACTGTGCAACACCAATAGTCCTAACTGCAAGACTTTAAACTGCATAATCCCTTCATATGTCCTACATGAAATTAAACTGTTCATCGTTAGGGTTGTTGCTACCTCTTGTTTCTCACACTGAGTATGAATCACATGATCTTAGAGCAAACTTCAACCATAACACTCTCTCTGGGATACTAACCATGTGTAAGTCCCAACACTATTTTTTAGGTCATTGTCCGTATGAAAAACTTGATCATGAATTCATTCTTTAATTGGACTACGTGGACTTTGATCCTTTCCTTCTAGGATAGGTACGTAGGCAACTTCCGAAGGTTCAATCCCAAAACCAATCTTTTTAAATCGATTCACCTCTATCTCTTATGATGTTGATTTGTGAAACCGCCCCCAGAATCAATATCTTTACATTGGTTCATCTTCGTCCTTGCTATATGACGTTAAACTGTACAACATTTTTTGTCCGGTATGAAAATAAACTATAGAATTGTTTGATACCCTCGCCTGAAAGGGAATCATTATTTACATTTATTTTCAATCATTTTTATTCCAAAGACTACGTGCATACATGGAAATTCCCGAACCTTTTATTTTGGGTCAAACCATCGTTGCACTAAAACCCCCTTTTCTCCCTACACATGTACGAACCAAATCTGTACAAGGGGTATTTCTAGAACTATGTGGGCTTGATTCCCATCCCTATGGGATACGTAGGAATGTTCGAGTGTCCCTCAAATCCAGCCCCAAGTCTTTTGGGCCTAACTCCAATTTCAACTTTCAGTCCCTTGACTGAAAAGTCCCCATGAAAACACACACTGTGTATTTCTTATAATGGTCCGAGATCTATGACCCTAAACTACGATCTCCAATCATTTTTTCCCACACAATGTTAAACCGTAGTTAAAGAACTACGTATGGCTTGATTCCCATCCTTATGGGATACATAGTGAAGTCCAACATTTCAATTCCGGACCTAGCCACGACGTGATTATGGTTAGCGTTGATCTATGTATCTTTACATACATTAAAAAATACCCATTTTTATGTTTCATAATCCTAACCTTAAATATTTTCAAATCTTCATAACCCTTTTTCTTAACTTCTAGTCCCCAAAATGTCCAAATTCTGAGAATTCTTTTGCCTGACCACGCAGTACGTGCCCTTAGGCAGCCTTGCATAAACATCCACATAACAGACCTGCCAGCCAAAAGATTCTATTATTTGACTAAGAAGCCAATTCCCTAAGGCTGCCCTGCATAATTCAACCCCTTAACGGGTTTGTTAAATACTGGTAACTTAATTCTTAAGACAAAAAACTCTTTTTGTCCTTAGTTGTCTTAACGACGATATGTAGGGATCCGCAAAAATAGCCATTCTTTACATATTTTTCTCAAACTCTTTTTCATGATCTGAAAATATTCAAGTCTATGGTTTATATTTTCCCTTCCCTAAATTTGGGTCAGACCTTTGCAGGAGTGACATTCATCCAGTTCTTAAACAATCTTGTTTGGAAATATTTTCTCCATATTCAAGTACCTCTTTCCATACAAAAAACTCTATATTTTGGAAATTTTGAATCTCCATAAACTTTCACTGGATTTTTAGCAGTAGAAAAGTAACTTTCTGAGAGTTCTTTTGCCTGAATATGCAGCACGTGCCCTTAGGCAGACTTGCATAAGTAGTTTACATAACAGACCTATAATCCAAAAGATGGTATTATTTGACAATGCAGCCAACGCCCTTAGGTGGCCCTGTAAAACTCAACCCCCTAACGGGTTTGTAAAATAATGGTAACTTAATTCTTGAGAAATACTTCTTCCAATGCCTTTTAGCTATTTTTCATATCGTTCCTTAGATTCAAATTTTCTTAAGTAGTAGTTTACATATTTTTCCTTCATACTTGAGTATGGTAATATATTTTTAGATAAATTTTCAAGGAATTGAGTCAATTATAATTCATTCGGTTAAAGCTATTTTGACCTTAAACATTAGACTTTTTTATGTCTGACATGCATGACTTTAAACTGCCCACAAAAGACAAGGGAACTCTGAATAAAATGTCAAGTTACAGTTCACTAAACATACATTTTGTATGATTTAGGTAATATTGAACAATTAAAAGATTAAATTTTTGTAGGATTATTTATAATAATCCTAGTAAAAATCAAACTATACTTACTAGGCCCATTGGATTAGGTAATATTTAAAGCAGGTAGCAGGAAAATACGTGCACAAGTGATTGAAGATGAAAGCATTCATTCCATTTGATGCACAAGAATTAGAAGGACATCCACAGATTGGAGTATCTTCACTTTTTCAAGGAATTACAAGATACTTTCAACAAAAAACTCTTCATTTGCTTCACAATATCCCGAGATTCATCAGCAGCCACCTGGAATTTATGCATTCAACTGGATAAAATAAGAGATGCAGTGATACAAGCTCTTCTTGGAACAATTGTAAAAGATGTTCTTGAATGCGGTTTGAGAAAATTTTCTGTTAATCAAACAGTGACTCTGTTTCTGTCCAAGAGACTTGGAAGATGGATACATGGATTTGGGAATGGAGCATTGGATGTAAAGAGACATTTGGAAAGAGTACTCTTATCAGATATTTTTCCAATTCCATGATAATATTCTCTCCACCAACCGACAGTGGAAAGCATTTCAGCCCATGGGTTTTCCATTTTCATATCTGCAAGGAAATGGCATGGAAGAAAAATTTGAAAGTTCACCCCAATGTTGTTGCTCTTAATGCACATCATAACCAGAATAAAGGAGTAGCAATGCAGATTCATTTCAGGCATATAGTTCTTTTCACATGAAACATTTACTCCTTGCAGATGACCATGACCATATAGAGGCAGATAGATGCTCTATGGGAAATTAAGATGATATTTCTTCAAGTACTTATCATAATCTGGGAGAGTGCTGTCACAGATATCATAGTAATCATGGCCAATGATGCTCATCATATCATCAAGTCGCTTGCTTTCCAGTTCATCACCTATTCCGATTCTCTTGGGAGCCATTGATTCTGCACAAAAGTTGAATAATTAACTCTTAAGTAAGTTGTTTTTTCATAAAATTTGTGAAATAATTCGAAAAAATGGAAAAGGCATTAAGGCACGCATGTCTAAAACTTGGCGCACAAGTGTGGATGTGTATTGCAAGTATAATGTGCCACACAAGTATTTGGCGTGCAAGTATCACCGCGCAGGTCCAGATACCTTGACAGCAGAGCGACAGCAAAGGAAAAGTGGAAAAGAGAGAAACTTAGGTGGCAGAGATGACCTGCGCGGCGAGAGCTCAAAAATCAGAAGTTCTGTGCAATGCACGACAAATGAGCACATATATATAGGCCATGCCAGCCACATGCGCGCCTACAGCCAGCGCACTCCAGCACTGCGCGACTAGCACCTGCGTGATGAATGTTGCGCGGTGAACACTTGCGCGCCTCTTTCCCTTTGGTTTTATTCTTTTCCTCAGAGTCACATCCTTATTCTTTCGGATCCAACTCTGAGGGGGGAATTTTGTTGACGCTCCTTTTCATCACATTGTTTAAAGGAATGGAAAGAGAAATGAATTAGCAGAAATTGATTCAACCTTTGAAGAAAACATAAAAAATTGACAATGGAATGAAAAAGGAGTCCAAGGACCTTGGGTCGCACAAGTTCCCTTACTGTCATGCAAGTACACTTGCGCGCCGCCAAATGGTCGCACAAGTGACTTGCGCAACCTCTTTGAAAACTTCCTAGGGTCTTCTCCAGCCTATAAATACCCCCGTCGGGCCCCCCATTTCAGGAGGATTTTTTTCCAGAATTCACATATAGAGCTCTGAACTCCCAAATCTCTTCTTCAGGTATTCCGAACACTTCTAAGGTAATTCTTTACCTATAATGGAAGGTCTAAACAAAAGGAATAAGGTCTAAGTGTTATAATTCCCTAAAAATTGTGTGCCTAAGTGTTTTACCCTAAAGGGAAATGGAAACACATGCACGCCTCCTTACTAACTCATTGAAACTTGCGCGCCACTCTTCTGGAAGTACCTCAGGATAACTCTAAAGGCTTTGGTCACGGATCACCCAAGTATTACCCTAAGGGATGAAAATCATGCAAGTACCCATGTGCCGCGCAGGTATACCTGCGCGACCAGGACTTGCGCACCCACACAGTACCTGCGCGCCTGCCAGGACTTGCGCGGCCTTTAATTTTTTGGGTTCCCTTCCTGTCCATTTAATGCCTCTTATGCCATTCCACCTCTCCTATTCAAGATTCAGTCTTCAAGACACTCTTAAAAGCCATTTATGGAATGTTTTGTTGATTGAATTCCTTATCCGAAAGGAATTAAGTGCAACATCTCTCAAAACCTAGTGATTTACACATCTTTATTTCACTAAAATTAGAGATTTCATTCATTCAACCTCATCCTTTAAGATGATAGAACCCTATATATGGGTATCCTTTTCAAGAGGAATCCCCAAGTCCTCATCAATCTGGGCATCCTCCATTGGAGTAAGCCCCAGTCTTAATTTCCCTTCATTTGGGCCTCCTTTTTAAGAGTAAGCCCCAGTCCAAGTCCTCATTTATATGGGCCTCCTTTTCAAGAGTAATCCCTAGTCTTAATTTCCCTTAATTTGGGCCTCCTTTTCAAGAGTAAGCCACAATCCAAGTTCTATTAATTGGGCCTCCTTCTCCGGAGTAATCCCCAAGTCCCCTAATATGGGAATCCTCCTTAGGAGTAAGCCCCAACCATAACACTACTGAAAAAACGTCCTATACCCACGATTTTGGGAACCGTGGGCTGGAATGGCATCGGTATAGGGGTCTCAGCCTATACCCACAGTTTGGATAATCATGGGTATAGGGGTGTCACATGTGACACACTGACTATTCCAGCGTGGCACACAACATACCCCATGATTTGAAAACTGTGGGGTATTTAAATTCAAAAAATTTGCCCAGTAAGTTTTGAACACGCGCCTCCCGCAATCCCTCACAGGCACGCCACCAACCGAGCTGGGCACTTCAGCTATTATTTATACATATAACTGCTTATATATATTGATATTCGGTATTTAAATTTAAAAATTGTACGCGTGGGGTTTCGAACCCGGGTCTCGCACACACAATCGGAACCGCCACACAAACTGAGCCAGGATTCACTTCTATTATTTAAACGTATATCTGCTTATATATATATTTATATTCAGTATTTAAATTCAAAATAAAGATCTCCTGGTTTCGAACCCGGGATACTCGTTAATAATCGCAACTACGCCACCAACCGAACTGGATTTTATACATGTGTAATATGCATATATCTAGTTATATATATATATATATATATATTAATATTCTGTATTTAAATTCAAAAAAAGTGTTCGAGGGGAATCGAACCCACAACTCACGCAGAACATTACAAATCTCCCTAACGACAGACCAACCAAGCTATTTGACGTTCGAAATATTGTACATATATGTTTATAAATATATTAATCTAAACCGTGAAAAATAGCCTACCCGCCAAATTTTTTCCTTGTCCCGCCAAAATTTCTTTCCGCGCCATAACATGGGAAAGCTATACCCATGTTCATGGAGAACCGTGGGTATATTTCTTCAAAAAAAAACCCGCAATACCTACGGTTTTCAAGAACCTTCGGTATAGGTCTTCAGAAAATACCCTATACCCATGGTTATCTCCAAAACCGTGGGTATAGGTCTTAAAAGAAAACTTTACCCACGGATTTTGGCACAACCGTGGGTATAGGTTCACCTACTATCCTTATACCCATGGTTTTGAAAAACCGTGGGTATAGCGTTACCCTATACCCACGGTTTTTTGCAAAACCGTGGGTATAGACCTATTTTCCAGTAGTGTAATTCCGTTAACCCGGGCTTCCTTTTCTAGAATAATCCCCAACCTTAATTTCTCTTAACAAGTATTAATTCACTTTTGATTTGGACTTCCCTCTCAGGAGTAAAACCCAATCATAAGTCCCCTCATAACTTTGGCATCTTCCCTAGGAGTAAACCCCAAGATTAGAGTATCCAAATCTCCATAAAGCACACATACATTTATGGACCCTGTTTCTGAATTTCTTCCCTGAAGTAAATATTAATCCTCATCTATTTGGGTAGTAATACATACATAAGTCCCACATCATTGAATCTTTCGTGGAACAATTGTCTGGTTTCACCAATACCTCTTGTTTCTCACACCGAGCATGACTCACGTGAGCTTAGAGTGTAAAAGTAATCATGACATCTTTCTTTGAGCCATCAATCATGCATAAACATCATACTCCCTTACTCGAACTACGTGGGTTCTAATTCATTTTCCAAAAAAAAAAGATACGTAGGTAGCTGATCTGTGGGTACAAACCCAACTTTGAAACAATGTATGTATTTTGGAATAAAAATAAACTTCATGTGCCCCACTCAGTGGCTTTAAAGCCAGTATGGTCATCATAATGACCAAGAGAGTTTTATGTATCAAAGGATACCCTTGACTAAGAATCTCTAACAAATACAGATGATTATCTCTCGATTAAGAACCACTAATACATATAAATGTTTCTCTAAATTTCATACAGATCATTCATTGATTGTCAGATCTAAAGGAAAGCTCATTTTATACTTGGTAATGTAATAAGGATTCACAAACATAACTTAAATCTTTAAAGAGAGTCCCAGAGTATAAAATAATTCCCCTAAAAAAGGTGTGATCAGTCTGACCTCCCATCCTCTCGACCAATGCAAATTACTAAGCCTCATCATTCCACAACTAATGAGAGACTACCTTTGGAAAGTAAGTTCAAATGGATATGGAATCATTGGATGTTTCTGGTTCTATGAAAAAACCCGTTAGAAACCGCTTGGAATTTTTGAATCTTAAATCATTGAGATAATCCCTTATTCCAGAGGAAACAATGACTAACGATATGAATCATGTCAACAAGGTACACCTTCCTTTTCAGGATCCTACCTCCACAGTTAATTTTCTTGGCTAGGAGTAGTGATTAGGATGGGTGACCTTCTGGGATTTTCTTATAGTGCATGTGAGTGAGGAAAAATCACACTCGAAACGACATGTGTTGGCCTATGGGGATTGTTATTAGTTAGATAACCCATTCGGGCACGTTGGTGGTCCCTAGGTTGGGGACCATGTGTTTGTAGGGAAACTGGTGGAAACTGGTGGGCTAGGACCCGACAACCATGTTAAAGTTAGGGTGTTTTTGTTATCACCTAGACTCAATTGTTATATTTGGTATTAGATGGGGAACCCAAGCCTTATGTGTGGTGCACTGCCTTGGTTTAGATGTAGGGCCCACAACTATGATGTTGTGCTCTAAAGGGGGATCTAATCTAACACCCTAGAATGATAAAGGGTTAAATGACTAAGTGATATGACTCTTGTCTACAAGGTGAACCTTTATATTCGAGAGCCTACCAAATTAGAACTCCAATGTTAAGAATTCTTGGCTTGGAGTAGTGATCAGGATGGGTGACCATCTGGAATGTTTCCCAGGGTGTTTGTGAGTGAGGAAAAAACAAACTGGAAAGGACATGCGTTGGCATGTGGGGACCAACATTATCCAGATTACCCATTCGACCACGTGGGTGGGCCCTAGGATAGGGACCATGTGTATGTGGGGTAATTGGTGGTACCTAGTGAGCCAGGACCCACGACCATGTTTATGTAATGTTGTTTGTTCTATCATAAGGACCAAGTTTTTATAATCAAGGCGTGGATGAGTGATGATAAGAGGGGTGGGATGGTATTTATAATGAACGAGAGAGGTGTTTTAAAAAAAATTTAATCATTATTTTATTATTTTAGCTCAATACTACATATAGTGTGAGAATTATCACCAAAAATATTAAAATAATGAAGAAATAGTATAGATTATGGTGGTTACATCAGAAATGATGAAATGAATAGTGTATTTAACATATAATATTACAATAGATCTGGATAGGGGGATAAATACAATGAAAATCCTAGACTAACACAACAAATAAGTACACGATGAGACCCAAACCTGAGACCTCGCCGAGACCCTGCAAGGTCACTACCAACTGAGCTGAACCCTTGGGCAATGTGTATTTAACTTATAATGTATGTATATAGTAAATTTCCATATTTCAATATTGCACAAAAATTAAATTATTTTAAAAAATCCTACAAATTCGCCCGAACCAATTTTTTACGTGTAGAATGAAAAAAATAAATCCAAATTACATAAATATTTTTATAAATATGAGTAATTTATTCTATATAAATATAACCATTTACTTGAAAAATACAGTTTTTAAATTTATAATTGTTTTATAACACCTTGATAAGTTACATAAGGTTTCAAAAAATTATCTTAAAAAACATAAGAAATAAAAATATTAATATATGCATACATTTTTTGGAAATTAATTTTCATCAATATTATTAAAATAATCCCAAAATTGTATTAAATATTTATGATTTACAGAAATACCAACACTTAATATGTAATTCTAAAAAAATGTATTTATTTAGACTATTATTAAATTATACCACACATTCGTTTATAATATGAAAAAAATTTATTTATACATTAATGAGTGATGTTAATATTCATTTGGCTGGTTTACTACTCACAATGTTCAATTTACCATTTTTAATGGGAGGTTACTACATCATTGGTATTCCTTCCCTAACATTTAGATATACTTATTCATTCATTAACTATTCATTTATTAAGAATTTATTATGATCTCTAAGTGAATTTATGCTATATATACTATTGAAACTTACTACAAGAATGAAGAAATTCCATTGATAAAATTTGTGCTTTGTTATATTGGTTGTGTTGGGTGTCTTGATTTGTGGAGGGTTTGGACATTTGTTATGCTTTTGAGCTATGAACTTTAGTCTCTTTATTTTATAATAAATAGGTTGGGAATTGTAGAGGCATTCCACCAACACAACCTCTAGTAATTTTCTAGGTGGGAGGAGATAATCATACTCTAGAGGTGGTGGCCATCCGGATATCATTGGATCCCCATTTAGTTCTATGTGCAGAACTTGTGGTCATTCCAGACATTGGTGATATGTATCAGTTCTGTGAGGGGTTTTATATCATCATGAATAATATTAATATATCACTATATTCTTACTTATATATGACCGAGATGATGAATGTGTTCTACCAATAACATCATCCCATGTTTTTTTGGGATGACATTCCATAGGTTGTTGAGGTGTGGTTGAGAATATGTAAGAAATCATTGAGCATCTAGATACACCAATAAGAAGGAATGTGATTCTTGCGACATATATTCTTTATGGGTGATTAAATTGACGGTGTGGTATAATGGAATTGGAAAAAAACTATAAAATATTGTTTGGGATGATTTCTAGGCTAGGTATTAGGACTAATTTTACATCAAGACACAGTTGGTTGAGCGGTATAGTGAAATCATGTGTCTAGAGTAGGGTGTTATGACTATTATGGAGTACTCAATACACTTTATAGAGTTTAATAGGTTTGTGTCGATGTACCTTACATACAATATATTGAGGGAATGATCATTTGAGGAATGTTTTTATGATGTTATCATATCTCAGGTCACCATGTTAAAATTGAATATTATTAATGAAATGGTGAATCTAAAGTTTATTCTAGAAAGGATCCTTCAGGATGCTTTGGACGCAGAGTAGAGCCATTACATCTCTCAACCTGTTGTTTTGGAATTCTATAGAAAGATGCACCATTTTGAGGATTCCTGGGACATGAGTACCGGGCAGGCTATGAGTACTGGTATCTCTATTTGATTTCATAAGTGTGGTAGATGGGGAATCATGAATAATTAGTCTGATTATGATCTAGTCTAGTGATGAGATTACAACATGATGGGTCTCATGAAACAATTTTTTGTGTCCTATTCTCCAATTTTGGGTTGAAGGGGTAATATTTTACACTATTATTGGAGTAGTTTTGTCATACCCATGTTAGAAATGGATCTAGAGTAATTATTGTTGTTTAGGTAGAGGTTGGGATGGCCATAGCCGATACATCCATACACCAATTACACATAGACATTATAGTGGGTCTACTCTCTATAGTGAGGTTGTGTCACAAGTTCGTTGTTTAGTTGTATTATATTTTTACATCCTACCACTAAGGAGGAGGGTTATAGACCATCTAAATTTATAGGTACAACCCTAGTAGAATATATTATTTCATATTCAATTTTTTATATTGGTTAATCACATTGTTTTATATTTTCATATGTTGTTAAAAGCCATTATATTTGTATTCTATCTCTTGAGGTAATTATGAATCTATAAAATTATGTGGGAATAAAAATAGAGAATGTAATCCATTATAAGGAGTGCCCCTTGAGGTTGGTGAGTGTCAGATCATCAGAGTGCTTTATGTCCTCATGATTATTGGGCATGAATTCATTAGAATGATGAACTAGCTAGTAGCATAATTATCTATCATTTAATGTTATCATCTGAGGCTTAGTTTCTAAACAATAGAGGGTGATGTTAATACCTTTAATAGGGAATGGGATGTCTCAGAGAGAAAATCATTTCCACTACATTTTGTTGTAGGTGGGATGATAGCCTAGGTTTCTAGATTGTATCGGGATGATTTAGTTGTGCCTTAGGTGGAATTTCCTCCAGTGTTTGTGAATTTTAAGGATGTTTTCCTAGACATATTTTCTGAATACATCCTTTTATAAGTATGGTGTTTTCCATAGATCCAGTTCCATCAACTTCGCCGGTATCCATTCGTCTTTACAGGAAGGCTCCAACGGAGTTACCAAATCTCAAGAGGCAAGTATGGGATTTGGAGGTGAGAATGTTTATTTAAACTAGTATGTCTCTTTGGGGTTTACTAGTCATTTTTTCAAATAAGTTAGATGGAATTATTAGACCATTCATGGAATATATGAAAATGTACAAAATAAGTATTATGAAACGTTATCATTTTCCATAGACAGATGACATGTTTCATTAGCTTCGAGGGGCTCAGGTGTTCTATAAAATTAATTTGAGATATTAATATCACCAGGTACAAGTTCAGCCTGTATACATAGATCATAAAGAATTTTGTATAAGGTATGTACTAAATAAATATTTACTTTTATCATTCAGTCTCATGAAAACACCATAAAATTTCATGGTGCTAACGAATTGATTATTAAATCCTTATTTGAATTCTTTTTGGTGGTTTTTATGGATGGTTACTTTAGGTATTTTCACTATTGGCATGACAAGGCTATTCACCATGAGATCATTTTGGATACATATTCAGATCCTAAATTATATTCTAATCTCAAAATGTTCCACTTTTGGATGGACAAGATTTAATTCATGGGTGGCATTGTCTTGGACAAAATAATGACAATGGACCTAAAGAAGTTGAGAGATATTGTTTCTTGAGATTATCCCAAGAACATCTTGGATATATGGAGTTTATTTGGGATATATAGATATTATAGGCATTCCATAAAATAATTCTCATTCATTAATGTGCCGTTGATGGGATTGGATAAATAGGATGTGATTTTCGTATGGTTAGATACCAATGAGACAACCATTCAAGAGCTGAAAGAAATATCGAATTTAGCCCTGGTTATGATTCTACAAGAGCAAGGAATGATATAAACTTCATCTGAACATACATTATTTATTGGTAATGTAGAATACTTGGTTATGTGTGATAGAATTATAGCATCGGGGTCCTGATAGTCTTCGCCACATGAGATGAAATACCTGATAAACGATCTCGAGATATCTTTAGTTGTTCATGCATTGTGTTGTTAGAGAATTTAAATTATCAGAGAGTGTCATATGGAGAAAACATACAACAAAATCCTCTTGTATATATTTACACAGTGTGATATCAATCCTATTATGTGGTTATTTATGTATTATATACTATATGTTTATTTGAAATTATCGTACAAGCTTGTTAAAGAAAATTTAGTGTCTAACGCCCTGAGCAAGAGAAAAAAAAGTTTAAGTAGTTTGGTAGGCTAGTAGCCAATGATATCTAATGGATTTGTTTATGAGATACACATGGTAATTCATGGTATTCAGGGGAATAATTTTCTATCATCCAAAACATGCACCTATACAATGTTTTATAGAGTTAAGATGATTCAAATAATAAATTATGAGAGCCTATTCTTATGGGTGAGTGTGTCAAGTGGGGACCCACCTTCGAGTTGGATGGTAGGTGAGGATGAGTGCCTTAACATAAATAGACACATTTGGGTTCTAGTGGGTGTACACAAGGAGAAAAATCATGAGTTTCCAAGGTTATCTTGGGTAGTTCACCCCGATGTTACCATGATGTACCATGACTTATGTTGTTAATAGTATTGGTCAGGTATGAAAAGAGAGGTTATTTGTTTTGTTTTGAAATGTTCAACCTATCATTAGGTGAAGGTGGTACATGAATTACCAGCTATACATTTACAATAGTTACCCATTATCGAGTGAAAATGGTTTGATATTGTGATGTATTTCATGACATGATTACTGAGGACATGCTATGGAATCAATGTTGTGTTTGTTTTTGTTGATAGACTCATAATGGATTCCCATTTGTATCCGATCAAGGAGACATTTACTGTGGATGAGTTTGGAAGGTTGTGTATATTTGAGATAGTACAAATTCAAAGGGTCCCACACACAATCATTTCATATAGGGGTTCACTAATTATGTCTCCGTGATAAGTTTTTCCATTCATGAATTTTGGTAGAGTCATTCTGAGAGGAAATTGGTTTCAGTTACTATAGAGGTATCGAGCTACGCATGTTATCTTCCATGAATTCTCACCTATTCTACTATAACTCAGGCTATCTCATGATTTTCATCCTGAAAAGTATTCTATAAAAGTTGATGTGTAATTTTAGGAGGATCTCAATCATATCATTGATAGGGGAATGATATTTATCTATGGTTGGTCTATTACTCTTGTATGAGTTCAATGGAATCGTAGTCGTTTACAGTATTATACTTTTGATTAGGAGGCTAACACACATGCTCAATGACCATAGTTTATCTTAGATGAATATTGACCACCCTTGAGTGATCAATCAACAGATGAATTGTTTAAAGGTGGAATATTATAAAAATCTGGTTTTTCATATGAAGTACATATCTATTTTATTTGTGTTAAAATGTTAAAAAATAGAATAATGTGAGTACCCTATTTAATCATGTGTTTTTAGAGTTTTCTAGGGTCTTTTTAAATAAAAAATCCCATGTTTATGGGTTATATTTTCCTTGTTCATAGTTATTTCAAACTGTGTGTGGAATACAACATGGTCTCACTAACTGTGAGAAGCCTAGACAGAGAGCAGGAGGGGACTTAATGGTTAAGAAAACCTTGTGACTTGGGTGGAACATTTCTGTGTGTATTGTTCTATAATATTAATTGATGTTTTCTTATGTTTTTCACATAATTAGTCAGAACCTATGAAATAAATCATGCATGTGCCCCTCCCTATAGAAAGACAAGAATATTTGGTGTATAGTTTGTCAAACCATGAACCCAAACCATGAAAGAGTAATAATTTTTGTAATAATAAAAATTTAAATAAAATTAAATTCTATTAAAAAAATAAATTCCTAATTTCTTCATATGGATTGGAAAATAAAATTTTGAGAGAATACCTTAGTGACTAAACCTGGATTTGACGTAACTTCTTTATCTGATATCTTATTCTTGTGATTCTCAACTCATTGGATCTACATCAGTGAGTAAACAATTCCTTTTAGCAACACTTTTTTTATAGATATCAGATTCACTATTTCTATGGAATCTAAATTTACCTAATTTCATGCTTATTATCCATTATTCATTTTCTTTCTATTTGTGTCAAATAAAAATTTTATACTGGATTATCACCCTACTATCGAGTTCTGGTAGCTACTCTAAACTTTTAATATTGTTTTTTGTTATTTATAAACCTAGATTACAATCGTTTTCCTACAATAATTTCTACTATAGAGCTAAAATTTAATTGTTTAATTGAATTAATTGAATTACAACCATTTGGGGATTCTCATTAGAATCTAGGATTCTTTTTGTAGGTTTTATCCCCCCCCAATGGACACAAATGGGGTGTCCCATATAATTGGTTTTTATTTATAGTCTTGTGAACCACATAAGGGGTGAGTTCTTGAGATTTCATAGTAAGAGGAATCCCATATATAAATGAAATAGATCTAATGTCTTGTTTGAAGATGTTTTTCCTTTCCTTCCATGTGATGATTTATTTAATCATTTATATGGAACATCAATGTTTTAAATAGTTTATTTAGAAAATTTAGAGACGATTGGGTTAAAAAATTTGATATGTTCAAGTTGAATTGTGATTTTTTGTGTTGGTATACTCATGAGATTAAATAAAATGTGAATTTTTTTATGGGTGTGTTGACTTATATGATATGAACGATGAATGGTATGAAATGGTGAATGATACCATAGATGTCTGGCATGATGATCCTAGAATCATGAATTTTTTATTGGATTAATTGGAAAGAGTATTCACCGTAGGTCTGGTTTTTTGGGATCTCATGGGACATACTACTCCTTGCATACAGATTTCATAGGATCACATAGGACATTTTCTGTTGACTTGCTCCTAGGACTCCAACCAATTTTAATTGAGTTTATAATGATATTCTCATGGGACTCGATATGGATGACATCGATTTATAAACCTCAGATCAGATCTTTATTGGTAGAACATTTAGATTTTACGGCACAACCGTGGGATATCTGATATTCTTGGTTGTAAGGCTTGACCATATTTTTTTCGACTTTGCTGGTTATGCAGAATGGACATGAATGAAACATTATGTATAGATATAAAGAGATGACATGTTTTTTAATTATTATTATTGTATATTCCTTGAGTATGAACTAACAAATTTTCTGAAGGGTCCCCTAATTTGATATTTTTATCTCTTTATTAGTTGAAAATATTCCATGGGAAATTTACATCTATTTATTACTTTCGATATTTAATTTCACACTACAATGCTTGTAATATTGTATTGTATAGAATTGTAAAGATAGTTGGGTGGTTACCAATTTTTATTTTACCTCAGAACCTATTTGGGCCACTATTGGGGTACCCATATAGTCTATTTTGATGATGGTGGAGATTGGGTAAAGCAACCACAGTTCCAGGGTTAATTTACATCCATGCATTGGATCAGGGGGAATGTGACCAAGTTGAGCATCGTGATGCTATTTCGGGAAAGAAAATATTGGCGTTTTTTATATTTTGGATCCATTTGTTGTATTTTACAAAAACTAACATGTTTTGATACTTGGTTAGACACATAATATGTATCATAATGTTTTACATTAAACGAGTTTCAGAATTCTTCATATATAAGCCTTTCATTGACTGATTCTTGTTTATTTTTTAAACTACTTCCACTATTTGTATATTATTGATTCCAATTTTTTAATCTCATGTTATGAGGGAAATGTCTCACCACAAAAACATATTTTCCATCACTACTAGTCTACAACCTCTAGTGTTTCGGGTGATGTGATTGATGTTTTGTGACCCACCGGGATCGAGGATCCTTTTAGTGGCATCCAGGATCGGGATGTTATTGAATAGTATCCCAATATCTCCAAAACATATATTCTAAGGTGTTTTGATTCGATATATTTCCATAAATTGGTTTTAGACAGGTTTTGGGTCATTTATACACCTTATATACTATGTATAATCATTATGAAATTTTGTTTTTACATTAATCATTGTAATTAATAATTATTAAATAAACAACTATTTTTTTCCAAAAACTCTATTGATCTTAGTTGGAAAAAAAAATTCATTCTAATTCGAAATAATTATATCAATTCATTGAAATTAATATTAAATAAGTGTAAAAAAATGATTTAAAATTATTCCCATATACTATGTGAGACATTAGGTTTTTATGAAGAAATTTTAAAATGTTTGAAGTAATTTTTTGTCCTATATCATTTTAAAATTAAATATATAAACCTAAATTGTATTAAATAACATATAATTGAACTAATTATACATTAAAAAAATTAAAATATAAATCATATTTATAAATTGGAGGAAAAAAATATTTCAATTAAAATGAATTGACTTTCACTATTTATCAAAATATGAAACTTCTCGAAAAAATATAACAAATTCCAGCAAAGTAAATTTTGATATTATGATTTCAAAAAAGAATTTTATTTTTTCAAATAAAAATTTATGAATTTTGAGTAATTATATTTAAAATATGTGTTCCATTTAATGGTGGTAAAGCTTCCTTTTAAAAATATTCCCCTTTTTATACTTAAAATTTGATCTATTATTTTACTAACAATATAAAACATATTGGATTAATTATAGAAAAATATTAAATATATAACATATAAATTTCATTCATATATTTCACAAATAGTGTGTAATTTTATATATTATGATAATATGTCATTTTGGTCATTAAAATATTTTCCCAAAAACAGATTATATTTATTAAATTGATCTTTATTTCCATTTATAATTAATTAGTAGCCAAATAATTTATTTTATAAACTTTTGTAAAATATTATTTCATAAATTAATTAGTAATATTCATTTCATCTACTCCGATTTCTATGAGATAACTATTATGTTAACTAAAAAATATAATAGTATATTTTTGTTTGGTAATCCTCATCCTTGTTTTGAACTTATGTTATCAAAAGGACATGTAGTTGCATGTGGTGAATGATAAAATTGGTGATTAGTGTGATGAAATATAATCTATTTATTGAATGTAACATGATCAGTCAAAGAATTTATGTTAATTTTAAGGAATATATTTTATTAAATTTTAGGATGTCATATCCTACACCCTGTAAATGGATTTCTCCCTCAAAATTAATCATGGTTTTCAAAGTATTAAAATATTTAGAATTATTTTATTGAAACCTACATGAAAAAAATATGTTAATAGAAATCATCTTTAAAATGCTATGTGGAAAATTTAAATCTCATGGGATGTTATGCATTACTATGATTTAACATAGGGAGAACCTTGGTGGGAAACTAGAAGAATGATTTGGAAGGAAAAAAATTCCTTTGTACTAATATAGATTGATGAATAATATAGTATATAAGAATTTATTGATTGAAAAAAACAAACCCAATAGGTGTGAAAAAGGTCGTTGATATGATCATAGAATATGGTAATAAGACAAACTTTTATTTCAATATCCATTTTTCCTAATGTTGAATGATTTCATTCACCATATAGAATAAAAAAACAAACAATTATACATCCTGAAAAGTGAATTTCATCTTTTAACATGATATCATATTTTTATCTAGAGGATGAGTATTCAAGATGAATTTTATTTTCAAATAATACAATAAAATAAAAAATTTGAGACCACATATCTATAATATGGATTTTAAATCTAGTCCATAAATCTTTATACATTAACAGAAACAAAAATCATTGGAACGTTGTCTTATAATTACTAAATTGAGTAAACATTTAAATGATACTATAGTATTCAAAATAAATTGTAATATAAAAATATAAAACTACATAATTCCATAAATAACTATATTGAAATTCCGTCAAACGTTTTCTGAATATGTTCAAAAGAAAAATATTTTAAGTAGTTGATCATATAATCTTCATAGATACACAAACCATTATTCAAAAAATAAAAATAATTTTTTTTTGAAAATATAATTAATATTTAACCGAAATAATCTATATACTAACTCAGAAAACATGTAGGCTACTGGCAGCGAGTGAAACTGTTATCGTCATTCGATAATGGGTTCCTGACCCACTGACTAACAGGATGTAATAGGTTGTCACCGAGCATACTATTAGTCCATATTTCATTTTATTAACCATTAAAACTAATTATTACATAAAAGATAATTTTTACCATAGTAATTATAAATAAATTAACCAAAAAAATCCTCTAGAATAACTCCAAGATATGATCTCTTAAAACATCTAAGGGGTGTCTAATACTTTGGACTTATAATAATCCTTACTCTTATAGTCTTGTTATAGTGTCCATGATTTTAAAGATAACATCATATTAAAACAACCTAATATCCATATTTAACAAATCCGACCTTTGATACAAACTATAACATTCCAAAAAACACACTTCTAGATCCTAGGATTTAATCCATAACATTATATTTCCATCTTGGATGTCGATAATTTTGACCAAATTTTTTTAAATAAACCCTAAAACACCCAAAATAAGTCATAGATCAGGAAACTCCATTTGGAGCTCTTTGTTTTAGAGTTTTATAGATATATAAAAATGTTACATAGAAAAATAATATCAACATAGACTCATATGTCATAAAATGTTAATTTCACACATTAGACATTGATTTTCTTTTTTGTAAATATATCACGACATCATCCTTATAAAATATATTATAAAAATAATTAATTAAACATTATTTTATAAAACCTATGGAAATTAAAACATAATATGGGTGATCTAAGATGTTAAGTAAGTGTAAACACAATAATTCGAAATTAAATTTCAAAAATGAGAATAAGGGGATATAAGGTTATGATGAAATAATCAATGTTCATGAGATAATCATAAATGAAATCATACCGATCAATACCAAAACAACAAAATATAAAAATGTGGAAATGGAATATTTTATCAAAATTTATAATCATGAGCCATGTGATATGAATATAGATCAATAAAAACATTATAAACCCATAGTAATAAAAGATTAAAATTATTATTATATTAAAACATTATCTCATTGTACTAATAAATAACCCTTACAGAACCTCTACAAAAAGAATAACCAATTTGGATTATTTGAAATATGGATTTCCCAAAGTATAGGAGCACTATCTTGAAATACACATTATATAAGAAATATGGGATCAACCGTTCCTATCTTGGAACACCCATCATTTATAATTTCAATTGAAATGAATATACAAATAATCCACAAATACTCATTTAAATTACAATGAGTCATCATAGATTATTATTAAACCATATAAAGATTTTTTTTTGAAAAAATCTATTTGAAAAATGTTTTTCCCATGTAAATGAACTATGTTACATAAAAATCTAATTAAAACATGATTAACCCACATATAATAAATGGGATGAATAATAATCCTGTCGAAATGTGAGTAAACTATGAAAATGAAATGGATTCCATAAAAATGTCTTTGAGAAATTATTTTTACACAAAAAATAAGTAGGTTAAATAATATTATGTTGGAAAATTGAGTAACCCATAAAAATGAAATGGGTTAAAAATCAATCTCTTTGAAACATGGTTAAACAAAATAATGTAAATGTAGGTCAAAATAATCTTTTTGAAACATGGTTAAACCATGGAAAAGAAATTTGTAAAATAAAAATATATTTGAAATATTATTAAACCATAGAAAATTAATGGGTTGAATAAAAATATCTTTATGATATAATCATTCATTATAAAGGAGACATGTTTTATAAAAATCTACTTAGGACCATGTCAAACAGTTTAAATGAAACTTGGTTCAAACAATTATATTTGAAAAAAAACATAATTCCTCAAATGAAGGAATGAGGATCGTATCAAAAAAAAATCCCCACTAGACTATAATTAACTACAAGGGTTTTTTTATTTTTATGATTGTTTTTGAAATGAAGATAACATCAAAATATTTTTGATGGAAATAATATGTAAACATACTAAATCATCTAGTACTACTTAAAAATATTTGAATCATTAAACCCATTAATGGAATAACAATAGATGAATCGTAGAATATAATTAGACTAATAAATTTCATTTTATATCATTTAAAAGGATAATTATATACACCTCATAATATAATATGGGTGTATAACATAACAAATTTCACAAAAAATGAAAATTGTGATAAAAATCCAATACCACTTTGCTAATTTTGAAACATTAAACTCAATGACATAGAGATCATTGTAACATCCTGGTTCCAGAAGCCACCCAGAGGTGCCCCATACCTGGTTGGTCACATGGCCTCAGAACATTTCCCTAAAAGCTAGAGGCTGTCGACTAGCTTCAAGGGCCTTGGGTGTGATAGTGGGGAGACTAGGCCCTCATTGGAAGAGTAACACAGTGGAAGAAAAACAAATATACTATAGCGGAAGAAGTAAATATCCAACAACAGTAAACAACGAAAGACTGAAATAATAAGCAACTAGAGAACATATATATAAAATGAAGCGTGGTACATATGTCTAGGAAAATATCCAAAAAAAGTCACAATGCTGAATACAAATAGTGCTAAAACAAAGTAAAAAAGAAACATATAAACAACTCCTCAGCATCGCAAGCCTAATCTTGGTCCCATTCTCTCCATCTCCACAACAAGTCAAGGGCCTGAAGTAGAAGGTTTCTTTACATTATCTATACCTACAACAACATAATCTATTTGGGTCCAAAAGAAAGGCCTAGATAGGGTGTGAGACTAAATCCCAGTAGGCTACCACCCAAAGATCTGTGCCTAACAGTAAGTGAATATATGTAAGGTAAAAGTACAGAAAGCAGTAAATAGGAAAGTACTCAGCATTAAACGATCCAACGTTTCTATATCAAGTAATAGCTAAACACAAATAGGTAACCCTATGGGAAGTAATCATAGCCCATCCCCTCTAGTCCTACCTAAAGAAAACAAGCAACCTCCTGGGTAATACACTCAGTCTATCCCCTCTGGTTCTGTCATAAGAATTCATAAATAGATTCTCTGAGGAAGCTCACACAGTCAATCCCCCGTACTTCCCCATGGTCAAGGACTCTCTGAGGAAGCTCACTCGGTCAATTCCCCTTATAGACTAGGTCGTTCAATGTTACTCAGAGACTCCCTGAGGAAGATCACTCGGTCAATTCCCCTTGTAGTCTATAGTGATCAAGTTAATTCAAAGTAAAACAAAGACTCTCTGAGGAAGCTCGCAAGGTCAATTCCCCATATAGTCTAAAGCATTCAAGGAAACTCTGAGGATTCTCACTCAGCTAATTACCCTTATAGAACTAAGTGGTCCTAGGCTCTCAGAGGAAGCTCACCCAGTCTATCCCCCTTATAGCCTAAAGTGCTCAATGAATCTCTGAGGAAGCTCACTCGATCAATTCCCTTATAGTCTACTACACCAGGTTCTCACATCCATGTGTAGGTAAACAAGCATAGAAATTCAATAGGGCCAAATTAAACCTACAAAACAACTTGGCTAATTAGTCTATAACATATATAGAATGTCAGAAATACAAACTCTACATCCTATAGTAAAAGGCATGGAAAACAGGCAAGGCGGCCAAACTGGCTAAAAAGGACCAAGAGGTCGTAAACAGAACATGCATGGGGAAAACAGCCAAATCATAGAAAAAAAACATATTCATATCTAATTAACCTCTACCCAGGAATACAAGCATGGAATGCAATCAAAATGGGTAAAACGGTAAACACACAATACCCCGTTCATGGGTATTGGTGTAATTTTCACATAATACTAAAAGACTTCGAACGGAGAGGAACAAAACATCCACCTTGGTGTTATGAGATCTCTATATGTAAACCTCAAGGATCTAATCACCTTATAATTTCATAGATCCATGAAAAAAATATATAATTTTCAACCCACGATAACATGGAAAAGAGGAGGTATTGGAAAACGATGATCTAGGAGAAGGAAGAACTCCCTGATGTGATTCCAACACAACTGACAATATTTTATTTGAAGGATGGACGCATGCTTGGGGGTTCATCAAAGATACGTGGCCATATGGTGCTCTTGGTTGAACGATACCTAACAGAATATGGTTATGGTGATTAGACATAACCCCGATGCGTTTAATGAAAAAAGAAAGTACATGGTGTGTACTTTTAAAGTACATGGAGTGTACTCACCTTTTCCGTACTCCGCTTTAGGTGGCCACCAAACACCCCCACACGACCATCTATGTGGCCCCTATATGGCCAGCACACGGCCTCTTATGGCATCGCAGTACATAGCGTGCACTCATATAGTACACATGCCTTTACATCGAAAATTTCAAGAAAAATATCTTCTCTCAAAAATAACCAGAAAAGGGAAAACATACCTCAAAATAAGATCAGGATTCTTACAAACTTACCCCTTATAGAAATTCATCCTCAAATTTCCCTAGTGCGGCGTAGAAGATGAAACCTCAAACAGTTCCGGGCACTGAGCTCGTACATCGGCCTCCCTCTCCCAAGTCTCGTCCTGTACTCGCCCGTGCTGCAATAGCACCCACACCAGAGGAACAGACTGGCCATAGAGAACCCTTTTACTAGGATCAACAATTAGGATAGGATGCTCCTCAAAGGATTCATCCACTTCCAACTCAACCTCCTCGGGTTAGAAAACATGAGATGATTCTGAAAAGTAACGTCGAAGCTGAGAAACGTGGAAGACGTTGTGCATATCCTGGTACCTCTAAGGTAACTACAACCGATAGGCAACCAACCCAACTCTCTCCAACACCTAAAACTATCTGACATACCATGAATAAAGCTTACCCTTTCTTCTAATCCTCTTATGCCTAATCCTCAGTGTGACACATAGAAAAACCTGATCCCTGGCCTCATACTCTAGAGGTTGTCTCTGCTAATCAGTTTAAGTCTTCTGACGAGATTGTGCAGTGGACATCCTCTTCCAAATCAACTCTATCAGCTCTGTGGTCCCCTGAAAAAAATGAGGTCCCAAAAAATCTGCCTCTCCTACCTGCATCCAACTTAAGGTGGATCGGCATGGCCTACTGTACATAGCCTCATAAGGTTATGAATAGTTACTTGAAAACTATTATTGTAGGAAAACTCCACAAGAGGTATGTGCTTCTACCAAGATCCTCCAAAATATAAAATGTATGCTCGAAGAATGTCCTCAAGAACCTGAATCATACTTTAGGATATGCCATCTGTATGGGGATGGTAGGTTGTACTCAAAAGAACCAGTGTACCCAATGCCTTCTGAATCACCTGTCGGACCTGATATGTGAAATGTGCATCCTTATCTGAAATGATTGAGTGTTGAATGCCATGAAGAAGTATAATCTCTCAGATGTACAATCTTCCCAACTCATTAATACTGAAGGTCTCCTTGATCGGCAAGAATTGGGAAACCTTCTTGAGTCTGTCAATGGCAACCCAAACTGAAAAATTCCCTCTAGGCGACCTCGACAAACCAGTCAAGAAATCCATCGAGATATCATTCCACTTCCACTAGGGAATGGGTAACTGCTCTAGAAGCCCTAATGGTTGCTGATGCTCTGCCTTCACCTTCTTACAAGTGTAACACCTCATGATGAAACCAACAACATCCCTTTTCATACCTGGCCACCAATACTGACGGTTTAGATCACTATACATCTTGGTGACACCAGGATAAACTACCCAAACAGAGGAATGAAAGTCCTGCATCAGCTCCTCGCGAATGTCGGATGGCACCCATACACGCCCCAGGAAATGAAATATCTCATCCTCTCGTATGGTCCATCCAGGAATAGGGACCTTTCCTGAAACACCCTCCCTTTGGACTAGGCCTTCAGAATCTAATAACATCCTCATTTGAACTCGATCAAGAAGAGTAGAGGTAAAAGCTACAGATGATAGAAAAGTCTACGCCTGCATATCTTGCACCTCCATATGCATCTTAGAGAACATATCCATAAGATTCCACTCACTACTATCCTCCTTAACTTTCAGTATTTGAGTCCCCCTTCTCAACGCATCAGGCACAAAATTGCCTTTCCCAAGAGTATAGGCATGCTCAAAGCCAAAAAATTTAGGTACTCAACCAACCTTTGCTATCTTAAATTCAGATCATACTAAGTGAAGATGTACTTGAGATTCCTGTGGCCGGTGAAAACCAAGAAATTCTCTCCCAGAAGATAATGTATCCAATAACTTAAGGCATGAACAATAGCTGCTAACTCCATATCGTGCATCAGGTAGTTCCTCTCATGTATCCTCAAATTCCGAGACTCGTACACAATGACTCCATATCCCTACATAAGCACAACTCTCATCCCAACACCTGATGCATCACAATAAACAGTATAGCTCATTCCTGGCTCTGGAAAGACCAGTATCCGTGCTGAATTTTGCCTCTCTTTCAGCTTTTGAACGGCTGACTCACAAGAATATGACTATAAGAACTTCACACCCTTATTAGTGAGACCCTACAGTGGTGCTTGTATGCATTAAAACACATGTATGAAGATTCTGTAGTATCCATAAATCCCTATAAAACTCTGCACCTCAATGACGTTCTTCGAATTCTCCCAAGAAACTACCGCTCTCACTTTATATACGTCAATTTATACTCCTGTCTATAAGATAACCTGACCCAATAAGTGAATTTGGTCAACCCAAAAGTGGCATTTTGGGTTCTTAGAATATAATTGATGCTCTCTCAGTGTACTCAGAACGATCAGAAGATGTGTTTCATGGTCGTGTCGAGTGTGAGAGTACACCAAGATATCATCCATGAAGACCACCACAAAGGAATCCTTGTATGGATGGAACAATCAGTTCATCAGTTCCATGAAAACTACTAGTGCATTAGTTAGACTAAACAACACAACCATATACTCATATAGACTATACCTACTCTGGAAGGCTGTTAGAGGTATATCGGATGGTCTAATGCACAACTGATGGAAACCAAACCTCAAGACAATCTTCGAGAACACTCGGGCTCCTCGAAGATGATCAAAGAGATCATAAATCTTGGGAAAGGGATAATGGTTATTGACCATCAGCTGGTTCAACTTTATATAATCCACAAAAATCCTGAGGGTGTCACCCTCCTTCACAAACAGGACAGACGAACCCCAAGGAGAAGTACTAGGTCGGATTAAACCCTTTGCCTGAAACTCCGTCAAATGCTTCTTGAGCTCCTCCTACTCTACTGTATCCATCCTATAAGGAGGAATGTACACTGGTGCCACTCCAGGAACAAGCACAATCAAAAGTCTACCTCATGCTCCAAAGAAGAACATGAAAAGTCATTTGGAAAGACTTAAGGGAATTGATCCGCCACTGTAGGAAAGTCTATCTGTGAAGTCCCCAGATCATCAAGATATAGACTAGAAATTTGGGCTATATCTCCTCCCAACACATGATGCTCTGGTCCTACTCTACTCACCTAGAAATCCCACTCACCCTTATGAAGAAAATATCCACCTTCTGGTGATATGAAACTCACCCTATGGTGATAGCAATCGCCGACAGCTTGGAAGGGAACTAGATAGTCCATTCCGAGAATGACATCATAGCATGTCATCTTTAAGACATAGAGGTCCCGTAGAAAGTGACACCCACCATCCCTAAGAGGGAACTCCATGCACTGATGCACACTAGATGATATCATCCCCAACTAAGTTTCTAGCATCAAGATATCAGCCGATGAAAAGATACAGAGCCCAAGGCTCACCACTACAACATCATAGATAAATCTATGTGAAGCACTTGTATTGAAAAGAGCAGAAGATAAAAATGAGGATACTAAGATCATACATCAAACTGTAGAAGGTTCGGGATACTGATCCAGCTGGGTCTGCTCCACTGCGAAGGTCTGGACAACTCCATGGCCCTGTGACCCTGCCTAACCACTCGAAGATGATCCACTCTGCTGTCGTAGAAAAACTGGTGACTGACCACCACACCCACAACCTCCACCTCAGCCTGAATGGCTAGAAGAACTCAAGTTCACAGACTGGTGAGAAACTGGTGGCGCTGCTCCAAAATGAGGATTCATAGAAGAACGCCTATTACTAGCTATTGGTGAGATGAACTAACAAAAGCACTGATGGTGACCCATCTTGCCGTAAGATCTGCATTATACTGGGTCTCTTGGGAAACGTGTCCTCATATGCCCGCTCTTCACACATTGGTAGCACACCAAATGGCTACCAGAAGATTATTTTCTCCTGCTCTGATCTTCTTGTACAGACTCCCTACATCGCTTCCTGCTATCAGTAGGAGGAATACTAATTCTGGATGTCAAACCTACCTAGCTCACTGCTCTAGAATCCCTCAGATTGTGCTATGTGGTCAGTGACTGGTTGACGATAGAGTATATCGATGTCATCCTAAATATGTTCACCTGCAATTGAATGTTTTGCCTCAGACCATCCTCAAACTTCTGTGCAAGGAACAAATCATCACCTCCTATAATAGGTGTGAAATGTTGTAGCTCTTTGAAGCAAGATGAATACTCCATAAAATTAATACTACCCTACTCCAGACCTATGAACTCTCATGCTCGATCATCCCTCAAGGTCTCCGGATAGAGGTAATCATAGAAGATATGCCGAAACTCATCCCATGCAATAATCTACTAGAAACCCGCCTGTGAGATCACATCCCACCACCTCTTGGAGGAGTTCTGAAGCATGTTGGTAACAACCTTAACACTCTTCTCTAGTGGTATCTAAAAATTCTCAAAAAAATTCAGCATGGATTTTAGCCATGACTCTGCAGCCCATGGTCCTCCATCCCCTGAGAATGTAGAAGGATGATGTTATTGAAAGACCCGCGTCAATTCTGACATCAACATGTCATGATACGGTGCTCCCAAAAAAGTCTAAATAATCCTCATAATGCCCTCTATGAATTGAGCATCAGCTCCTATGTCAGGTATAATAGCTAGTTCCACGACTGGTACGATAGGAGGATCTTCTAGAAGTCCCTAATTAGCCATATCCAGCGTCAGATCACTATCCAGTAACTGGAGGACATCTAGAAGACATCTCGGTGGCAGGACTCTTCAAGTTCAAGCGCACACCTTAGATCAACATTATCATGGACTGAAAACTAGAAGTATAATAATGGAATAGGAGAAAAAAAACCATTAATGTTTTACCAAACATGAATACACGACGTGTACAATTCCTACACAGCGTGTTTCCTTAAGTCATTCAAATAGGCATGTACTCCTACCTAAAATGGTCGTGTAACACCCCAGAAACATTGCGTGTTCTCCTAACACACAGTGTGTTCTCCTAACACATGGCATGTACATGAATCATCTTTCCCTGCTTGAGACCTTCTACATGGTTAATCCACATGGATCTCCTAAGACAGAACTACATGGCATGTTCCGAGTAGACACAACATGTACTCAAAAAGCTTCACCTGACCCTTGTTGTTAGTGAAATGGCTAGTGAACCTAGGTTACACTACACAGTGTGTTCTATACGGACACAGTATGTACTAAGAAGTCCCAACCAGCCAAGTGGTTTGTTACACGGCTGGCTACACGATTAACACTACACAGTGTGTTCCAGACGGACATGGCATGTATGAGAAAGGATAACACCGACCCGTGACGTTTGTGGCACGACCGAGCACCTAGGTCAAACTCCACAGCGTGCACTAATGATACACGGCATGTTTCTACAAGAAATTAACTATCCTGTGTCTCTTCCCACACGAACTATGACTCGGTTAGAGACTACATGGAGTGTACATAAAGTACATGGCATTCACTTAATAAAAACAGTTTCTTCCCGAACAGAAGAACACATGGCGTGTAGTCAAAACTACACGGCTTGTATTCTGGGTTTTTCCAGTTAGTAAGCCTCAGAAACTACTCTAGAACCCAGAAAACATTGAAACAAACATTGAAGGTGCAATATTCTGATTCATGAGGGCCCATACTCCCCACGATTCAAATATTGGCATCTTATACATGTTATAAACATGGTAAAACATGCAATGATCCACCAATTTCTGGTCCATGAGGGCCCATAACACCTCGAGAACAAATATTTTTCATTCATTCAAAAAAACCTTACACAATCAATACCCTATCAACAAAAAGTATTTTTATCAAGGAATCCATCACAAAAACATTCCAATTCTACCTAACATCCATCACAACAAAATTTAATCTCTAACTCTTCCTAGATGACATGGTAGGAATGCATGACATGTGATTTCCAGCGGGTGCCTATATGATGCATGAGATGATATACCCTCATCTCATTGGGTTGTAATAGAAATAGAACCTCAATAACATCAACGATAACCTCAAAATACATGTGAGTCACCCAATTGTAAATATAAAATCAACCGTAAAGTCACAAAACCATACAAATTGCATTAATGAGGTTGATTGGATTTTCACTGTACATGGTCAACTACTCCTGGGAACAACTTATTACCAAGTACCAGTTCTATCCTATCCCTGGAAAAAGGATCCAAACAATATGTTAAGAAGAAAAGAATCCTTTGATACCAATTTGTAACTTCATGGTTTTGGAAGCCACCTAGAGGTTCCCCGTACCTGGTTGGTCACATGGCCTCAAGAGTATTTCCCTGAATGCCAGAGGCAGATGACTAGCAACGAGGGACTTGGGTGTGATAGTGGGGAAATGATTCCCTCATTGGCAGAGTAACACAATGGGAGAGAAAAAAATATACAATAGTAGAAGCATTAAATATCCAATAATAGAAATCATCGGAAGACTATAATAATAAAAAGTTAGATCACATATATATAAAATTATTCATGATGCATAATTCTAGGAAAACAGCCAAAAAAGTCAAAATGCATAATACAACCAGTGATAAACCAAAGTACAAAATAAATAGATAAACGACTCCATAGCATCGCAAGCCTAAGCTTGGTCCCACGCACTCCAGCTTCACAGCAAGTCAAGTACCTAAAGTATAAGGGCACTTGCCCTTATCTATACCTGCAGCAACATAATCTGTTTAGGCCCAAAGCATGGCCAAATAGGGTGTGAGACAAAATCCCAGTAGGCAACCACCCAAAGATATATACCTAACAGTTAGTGAATATATGGTATGTAAAAGTACAAAATATAGTAAACATGAAAGTAATCAGTATTTAACGATCCACAGATTCTATATCATGCAACTGTTAAACACAAACAGGTAACCCTCTAAGAAGTACTCATAGCCCATCCCCTATTTTCCTACCTAACAAAAAAAAGAAACCTTCTGGACAGTACACTCAGTCTAACCCCTCTTGTTCTTTCATAAGAATTCATAAATAAAATCTCTGAGGAATCTCACATAGTCGACTCCCCTTATAGTGTAAGGTAGTCAAGGACTCTCTGAGGATGATCAGACAGTCAATTCCCCTTTTAGCCCCAAGGTAAAGGACTTTCTAAGGATGCTCACTAGGTCAATTCCCCTTATATCCTAGGTCGTTCAAAGTAACTTGAAGACTCTCTAAGGATGTTCACTATGTTAATTCCCTTTATATTCTAGAGTGGTCAATGAAATTCAAAGTAAACCAAAGACACTTCAAGGAAGATCGAACGGTCAATTCCCCGTATAGTCTAAAGTATTCAAGAACTCTCTGAGGAAGCTCACCTGGTCAATTTCTCTTATATCCCCAAGTGGTCCTAGGCTCTCTAAGGAAGCTCACTCATTCTATCCCCCTTATAGCCTAAAGTTCTCAAAGACTCTCTGAGGAAGCCCACTCGGTCAATTACCCTTATAGTCTACTACACCAGGTTCTCACATCCCTGTGTAGGTCAATGAGAATAGAAATGAAATATGGCCAAAGTAAACCTACATAACAACTTGGCTAATCATTATATAGCATATCAAGCATGCTATAAATACAAACTCTCCATCCTCCAACAACATGCATGGAAAAAAGGCAAGGCGGCCAAACTAGCTAAACAGGACCAACCGGTCATAAATAGAACATGCATGGGAAATACATCCAAATCATAGAAAAAAACCTAATTCATATTCAATTAACCTCTACAGATGCATACAATCATGGAAGGAAAACATAAGGGGTAAAATGGTAAACACACAATACCCCGTTCAAGGGTATTGGTGGAATTTTCCCATAATACTCAAAGGCTTCGAACGGAAAGGCACAAACCACCTATCTTGATGTTAGGAGATTTCTATATTTGAATCTCCCAGCTTGAATCAACTTAGAATCCCATAGATCAATGAAAACGTATAAAATGTTCAACCCACGAAAACATGTAAAAGAGGAGGTATTATAAAACGTTGCTATAGGAGAAGGAATAACTCACCGATGTGATTCTAATGCAACTGACGGTATTTGATTCAGAGGATGGGTGCAAGCTCAGGGTTCGTCAAAGATCCGTAGCCGTATGGTTCTCTTGGTCAAATGGGTCCTAAAAAAATATGGTTCTAGTGATTAGATGCAATCCCGATGCGTTTAATAAAAAAAGTACATGAAATTTACATTTGAAGTACACAATGTGTACTCACCTTTTTCGTAATCCGCTTTAGGCAGCCTACAAACACCCCCACACGGCCATGTGTGTGCCCCCTACATGTCCAGCACATGGCCTTAGGTGGCATCACAGTACATGATGTGTCCTCATATAGTACATGGCGTGTACTTCTAAAATTTCTCAAAAAACCTAATTTCACAAAAACAACCAGAAAATGGGAAACATGCCATAAATGAAGATCATGGTTCTTACAATAATAAAAAGGATATGTAAATACCATAAAATTTAATGGGTGATATCTTCAAATACATACATGGGTGGTATATACACCGGAAGAAAAAATAAGTGGTTAATATGGAATATATCTCTCCGAAATAAAGTGGGATGATAACAACCATCCCAACTATAATATCATTTGAATCTGAAACCAAAAAGTTAAAACAATCAAAAAAAGTATTATAATATTAATATAAAGGAATTAATTCAGTAGGAAAAAATATTCATATTATATACACTAAAAAATGGATCTAAATGGTTATGATGATGTATTATTCACAAAAGTAAAAGTGAGACATTAATCCCTTATCAAGAGTCTCATATATGACATGTGTATTTAACATCCTAAACATTAAAATTATTTTAACTATATACTATATTTATAATCATTTTAAATTACATTATTACTTTCTTTTCAATTATTAATTTTTTATACTACTATATATAAAATTAATTTTCATCCTGTGTTTTGACCCCATTCAGTTTATGTGTCAAAAATGAATTTTGCTGGTTGAGTAAGGTCAAAGGGGTCATTATATAAACATAAAAATAATCATAATCATAAAATAATTAAAATATTTTGAAAAAATTATACTTAAAAAAATCATAAAATATTTATATGAGAAATAAAAAAATTACTATCATTGATATATTTGGTCGTACGTACGCATGAGTAACATTACCATTTTTGAACGATCTTTTTGAGAGAAGTGTATTGAAATTTATCGTTCTAGAATGTTAATTATATAATAAATATAATATTATTTCATGAAATAGTCTTATATATATATATGTCTTTTTATGTAAAATAAATCACATTGCATCGATGAGGTGGTAGTGCACACAACCGTGAATAAATATATCACTTTTTAATTGTGTGAGAGGGTAATAACGAAAAGGATATATTATGTTTACGTAAGGGTAATTATTTAATTAATATATTATATATGTTATTTATTTCACATATGTTTCCTTAAACAAATTCTTAATACATTCCATGTAATGTGTGAATGTACCACATCACTTTGAGGAGGTGGTAGTCTGAAAATCCACAAACGATGTAATCGTACTGACAAAATTATTAATAATAAATGTATATTGGATTTTAAAATTTCATAACTATTATGAAAAAAAAATATCATAAATATACTATTAAAAATTTGGTTCCTCAAAGCTCCCAACCATGGGAGGTGGTAAAGGAAAATTGAATGACATCATTTTGCGAGGCTATATTTCACCGTACACGGATGGTAATTTCATTACCCATTAAATGGAAGTGTGTGTAGGTTTATGTTGAACAAATCAAATAAAAAGTATTATAATAATTATAACATTTATTTTATTATATTATCATGTTATAGGAGTAATTGATGTGTTTTTATAAAGAAGGGTTATAGAGGTTATCATTGAATAATGTTACCTCATTTCAGTTAACTCGTTTAAGATTACAACAATGGACTTAGTTGGATTTATTTTATAAAAATTATGCCTCTTGGATGATAGTATGTATGTTTTTAGGTTAGATATGTAGTGTTTGGATAAGAAAATATTTGTCAATATGTGTCATGAGAGGAGGGAATTAGGTATATTTTTATATTATTGAGGGATTGACATGAATATAAATACCAAAAGATAGATATTATAGGGAGGCCTATCATTCAACATGTTATTCCAAAATGGAAAATAATGGATTAAATACTTAATTAATTCTAATAAATACTCATTACGCACAATATGGAAATCATTTTTATAAAATTTCCATCGTTATTAAGTTTATTTATTTATTTATTTTTTGGTTTTTCATTTAGGTAACTTGTTTTATATCATATGTAGTTCATCCCTTAAGACTAAATTAAAGAGATAATTATTATATAATTATACCCAATAATTATATAATATTCAATATAACTAATAAAATAAATATAACATATTTTTTGTATTAATTTTCAGACAATGTCATATAATTTGTAAAAACATTGTTTTAACCATAAATGCACTCACAATTTTTTAAGTTTTTTAGAAATGATGTTTATTATAAATGACAAATTGACTGATAAATAAACCATATTTTATTGTTATTAATAATTAAAAATCTATTTCAATATGATATGACTTTTGGTTATTTGAAATCAATAAATAAAATATCATTTATTTTATTTAAATATTTTCTAAATAATCCATTCCTTCTTGTTTAATAAGAATTTAATTTAATTATATCATATATAAAAATTTAGTTTAAATTATTATTAAATAATTTTTTTTATAATCCAAAATAATTTTTATATCTTCATCTATGTAGCTTCTTCCCTATTCGAAATCATTGTAAGTGTTAAAGGCATGAAAGTTTTAGTTTTTTCCTTTTCCTCCCATTACTTATTATACTAGTCACATTCGTCGAATTTATCAAAATAACTCAAAAAAGTTTATAACTAGGAGGTGAAGGTTTAAATATTTCCATTCATTGGGGTTTGGATAAGTACTGGGGGATTTTTAAATATTATATTCTATGTTTAATTGTTATATAATATTGTTTTTAATTTTTTTACTGTAATTAATTTCAATTAATGTCCCTAATATTTTGTGAAAAAAACTTAGTTCTTATTAGAAAAAAATTACATACTCATTCCAAAAAACCATAAAATTATTTTTTAAATTCAATTCAATTTTTGGGAGAAATTAATTAAATATTAATCTTAGATATACCTTGATAAAATGAAATTTTTAACTAAAAATGGTCAAAAGATTCAACTGTATTTATATTAAAATTCAACATGAAATTGAATCAATTTACCTAAATTGGATTTACTGATATATTTTTTAAGTAATTTGTTTATAAAAAAATTTCAAATATGATATATATATATATAAATAAATTGAATAGAAAATAATTTTTCATTTCAGATACATTGTGTTTCACTATTCATCATAAAAAAGAAAACTCTAAGAAAAAAATATAAAACTCTCCCAATGTATATTTTTGTATTTCTATTTAGAAAAAGTTGAATATTTTTCAAAATAAATATTATAAAATAAAAAAATATTAGGTTTAATATTGGTATGACATTAAAATGATGTAAAATGACCATTTCAGAAAATACTTCTTTTTATGCTTAAAATTAGATTTATTCTGATCATAAAACTATCAATCTTAGGGGATTAATTTCAAAACATTTGACTAAATATATAAATAATAAAGTTAAATAAAATATTTCTCTAATAGTGATGAAGTTAATTTATTAATATAAAAAATCATTATGGTTCTAAAAATATTTCCCCTAAAAACACATCCATTATATTAAATTGGTATTTATTTTTGTTTATAATTAATGGGTAACCAATGAATTAATTTTGTAAACATGTGTTAACTATTAGTTAATAAATAAGTTAATATCATTAATTTCCTCTATTCTAATAGATATGTGATAAATTTTATGATAGAAAAATAATATTAATAGTGTATTTTTGTTCAGTAAGACATGAGTCCACATGTATCATATGTCATCAAAGGGCCTCAATGATATATGAAATTAAAGATAAACATCTTACAGTGTGTAATTAAATATAAATAATGTTGTTAATGTAACAAAATCATTTAATGAATATAAATTTATTTCAATGATTTTATTTCAGATTGTTTTGGTATGTTACACCCTCTCTAGGAATAGACACCCATGACTTGTGGTCCATGAGTCAATATCGCTTAGGAATCAATATCATATAGTAGTTGCTATACTACTAGTATTATTATAGTTTTACTTAGATAAATGGATTTAATATCTCTTAAATAATCTACTCCTTTCTCTCCAATGACATGTGATGTAGTGGTGTCTATTCTAGGTGATCTGAACTAGGAATTCCTTCACCATGTAATGATCCCCACATATTTCTCTCCATAAATTTCCGTCACCAATATGAACTTCCTATGTGGTTTCCTTTAAATTTATAGTGATTCATTAAAAAACACATTGTTATTGTTCTTTTTATATTTTCCATCCCTCTTACACCTTCATTCCAAACAAAATAGAAAATTTGTCTCTTCCCTCAAAGTTTTCAAATACCAATCCATCTTTATCAGAATATTATCGTTTAATAATATTCCATATGTTTTGTTAAAATATGTTACTAAATGTCTCACTATTATGAAAAATTATTCTTTAATTTTTTTGGCTACTACACCTCTACCCAATAGTTTTTAATCCATTATGAACCATATAAATGAGTGCCTTAACTCTTGTATCTTTATTATGTACTAGATGTTGGAAAGAGTCTCCATAATTGGGATATCCCATTAATCAAATCTAAGGAATTTTCCTAAACAACATGGGATATCAATTTTCATGGAATGATTGAATGTCATAACATGTTCATTGAGCTCCATTTCAATTCCATGGAGAAGTCTATAATTAATGATGGTAATAATGATATTTTTATTAAAGAGAACATATGTCACGACCCGTCCTCAGGGCCCGTTCCATGACTACCCCAAGCCCGCCTTCCATAGGCCAGGGGCTGGCGACTAGCACAAAGGCGTAAATCCCGATAACTGGGAATGCATTGCCTTTATAAAAGTAAACAAAACACCACAGAGTACAAGAGGAAGTAAAACACTATGTACAAAAGAAAGTGCTGAAAAGTAAATGGGCCAGAATACAAACCCAACTGAAAGTATAGCTACAACTCAGTGAAAGTAAAACAGAAAAAGAAAAATAGCTGGAAGAAAGGAAGCAGCTCCTGGGTCGTCCTCCTCGGATCCTACCTGAAGGGTAGGTACAGATAATGCCACTCCTGGATCGTCCACCACAGATCCTACCAGAAGGGTAGGTACAGATAGCGCAACTCCTGGATCTTCCACCACGGATCCTACCTGGAGGGTAGGTACAGATAGCCTCCACAAAACTCTCACCCGTCAACCTCCTCCGAGAGTTGTCTCACCGTGAAGTCCACCTCCGGATACTAACTCGTCGTGTGGTCCACCTCCGGGTACCGTCCAGTCCTCGAACACTCAGCCTCCGTCAGCGCTGCCCGTCATCTATAACCAACACAACGAGGTGTGAGCATAGCCCGTACAGGGGTGAGTATAAGATACTTAGTAGAAACCCTGAGACCCTCAAGGTCTCACTAAATCCAACAAGGATAACCACAAAGAAGGATCTCAACAGATAACCTTTACTTAGGTATAAGCCCATACTTATACCTAAGTTATCAAGTAACCCATCTCAACCATGAGGAAACACAGAGATTATGAAATCAACGGATAACCACTACCCAGGTATATGCCCATACATATACCTAAGTTATCAAGTGACCCATCTCAATCATGAGGTAAACACAAAGATCATAGACTCATCTCAAACCAGGATTTTCATTATCGAAACCGTAACTGCTGAAGATCCTCGTCTCTAGAGTGTACAGTGGTCCTGTCACGACTCTGAGGTACTGCTCACTAACCTAAGACTGCTGAGGTACTCCTCCTGTCGAGTACCGCGGGTCAGCCACCCAAACAAAGTAGTGCTTCCCGCCGGGGTATGCCACCCAAACACAGTAGTGCACACCCCCTAATAGCCTGTAGAGGTACTCTCCAGATGAGTACCGCGAGTCTGCAATATCACACAGTAGTGCTCCATCCGCCATGGGTCTGCACCCAAACAAATTAGTGCTCCATCCACTGGGCTAGTCAACTCACTCCAAGTCGAGTCGGTCAAGCAGTCGTCAGGTCTCAGCCGGCTACACGGTCTCCATACTCCGTACGCTCGTCTCCAGGAGGGTCCTCTCCATGAGCTACAGGTTGATACTCCAAGTATCTCAAAGTCCCACGAAGGAGTATCTCAATGGACAGCCTCATCATAGGGGTCTCAACTCAACAAACGGCACGTCAATCGGACGCCTGGTCTGTGAGTTATTAACCTTTTCGTCCCAGGGGCCCGATTGGTTTCGTGTGCGAACCAACCCGCCCGTATCTCAACTGTACCCCGAAATATCATAGGGTATACTCATAGGGACCGTTTCTCAACGTGATCACCAACGCCGCTGAAGGTTCGTCAAACGGACGTCTAGTCTGAAAGTTATCAGCTTTTCCATTCCAGGGGCCCGGTTGTATTTCGGGTACAATCCAACCCAGCCACTATCCAACTACAACCAAAACTCAGGAGAAGTATTCCAAAAGTTCCGTCTCATCAATAGAAATCCCACAAAGTTGACTACACGTCAATCGGACGTCCAGAGCTCAACTTATAAGCGTTTTCACTCCGAGGGCCCGGTTGGTCTCGTGTTCGAACCAACTCGGCCATACCCAAAGTTCTACGAAACCTTGAGTGTAATATACCGAAACGACCGTATCAATGCAAGGATCACATCACAACTGACGGTGCATTGATCGGAGGTCTGTAACCCAAAATATAGGCATTTGAACAGAAAATACCCGAAAATAGGGGGTTCGGGCCTGGGCCGACCCGGCCCGAGACCCCCCTTGGGTCGGCCCGAACCGGGTCGACCCGACCCAGGTCCGTGTCCAACCAAAAATGGCGTGGCCCGAACTAGTTGGCGCGGTCCGGCCCGGCCTGGGCGCGGCCCGACCCGGCTTGGGCGCGACCTGGCCCGGCCTGGGAGGCCCGGCCGCGTGGCCGCTCGGCTGTCTGGATGAGCGGACAGGGGGTGTGGTCGCCCCTTGAAAGAAACCGCGACCCCCCGCATGGGGGCAGCCCCTTGACAATGGACGCGGCCGAGCACAGCGTCCCTCCTCCCACGGTCCCGCTCGGTCGCGGGACCAGCGGCCTACCACCGCGGCCCTTCCAGGGGCCAGCGCCTCCCGGCAGCGCGCCAACTGGATTTTCCGTGTAACACCGGACGCACTCCGGTGGTCCGTTTTTCTCACCGCCTTCTCCAATGGTCCTCCCGAGACCCGAACTTCACTGCGGAGGCTACAAAATGACCTTGAGGCCCCGATTGTCGTCACCCGTAAATCCGCGCACAACGATCGACCAACGGAGTCTTCAATTCGCCTCCGCAGCCACGACTCCGGCCGCGGTTTCGTTCGGCCTCAACGGCACGACGTGACGGTGCCACACATCCTTGCTGTAATTATCTATGTTTCCGTACAGTGCCGTTGCACCGCGCCGCCTTTGTTCGTGCCGCAACATAATCAACAACAAGGGGAAGGAGGGTCAGTCGTGTTTGTGCGGTCCAACCTCCTCCTGTTATAATGATAGCAAGCGGCCAACAAAAAGAAGTCGACGTACGGCAAAGGAAACAATTAACCCCAACATCAACCTGCATGAACGAACAATCTGCAGATCAACCTAGAAATGGTTGGTCCGCGCTCGTCATTATTTTCTCAAAGATAAAGAGAATTCCAAAGAGATTCCCCTACAACCTCTTAAATAAAAATAATCATACCAATATTTCCTACCCGCAAAATAAAATATTTGCGGATCAACTTAATGATGAGTTGATCCGGGTTATTTTTTTTAGAAGGAACAACCAAAGGAATAATACCATTCTCAAAATAATCCCCCTACCTCGATAACGAGTTGACGATCGAAGAGTGTCACGGAAAGCGGCATCGCGGGGTGGTTTCGATGATGGCGTTGGCGTTCGTCAAAGAAAGGGAAAGCTTCGTCAATCGTCAGAAGAGAGGAAGCCGGGGTAGACATCGGCGTTCTTCGCATTCTCCAACTAAGAAGATGGACTCCATCTCCTCCAATCCCCCAATACAACGAGTCAACTCCTAATAAAATAAGTCCCTATTATTTTATTAAGGCATGGAATATATTTGAAAATTCAAAAATCAAAACAACTCACCTTATAAATAAAACTTGAGTGGTCAAATTTAATTTTGTATTAAGTTGGCATCATAAATGTGAAGAAGGAAGTCACATCATTAAAAACAAGGGGGTTTCAAGGGAAAGAGTTAAGGGGGTTAGGGAATATTAAGGGTTGGGGTTCGTGTGGGCTCCACCAACCTTAGATATTTTACCATGGGATGTTCAGTGGGGTGTGAGCCCCACCTCCAAATTCCTTTTAGAGGGAAAAACTTCCACTTAAATAAAATTGTTTCACAACAATTATATTTAATTCTTATTGATTCCCCAAATTTTTAACTACCACATACGTCAAAACGAAACTCTGGAAAAGGTCTTATTAAGCAATTACCGATGCTGTGAGTTCATTGGTGCCCTTAGATTACAATTTCGAGTACCGGTTTAAAATTTAGAAAAACCCGCTCGTTCGTTCACTGAACGTACCCGAGCCTAACTTCAGAAATTAATTCCGGGCACACCGAGGCTCGGAATCAGGTGCCGTTAGAAACTGTGTTCTTGTAAAATTCAAAAGAAAATTATGAAAAAATTTACCTTTAATTTTACGGGTCTTTACATTACTCCAACCTCAGGGATTTACGTCCTCGTAAAGATTTAACACAAACCAGGGATACAAAAGCGGTACTGAGCACGCATATGAGCCTTTTTCTCCCATGTTCTCACCTGGAGGTTCTCGTACTGCCAGTGAAAGCATACCCAAGGAATTGACCGTCCTCGTAGGATCTGCTCCAGTCGATCCTCAACCTCTATTGGAACCCCGTAAAAGTCACCTCATCGCCAAAGTCCAGTTCCCCATGGTTGATGACATGCGTCGGGTCAAGCACGTATCTCCTCAGTTGAGATACGTGGAAGTCGTCGTGCACCCGATGCAACTGAGGTAGATGGGTCAAGCGGTAAACCACCTCACCTACCCAGCTGAGGACCTGGAAAGGTCCGCTGAACCTCGGAGATTACTTTCCGCCTTGGCCACATTTCCATAAACCTCGTCGAGGTGAGACCCGTATGAGGACATGGTCGTCATCCTTGAACTCTAGAGGATTCCTGTCAGCTCTGTGAAGTATCATCTGCCATGATCCATAGGCAATCACTTCCCACTCCTAAATCAGGACACACCCGAGTCCGGTCTCTAATGCGTCGTAGTGAACTATGTAACCAACGCCCACAAGCTAGGCGCACTGATCAACCCAGCTCCTGAAAGCTCTGCTGGAAGTGGTGCTGCAACTCTGGAGAATTTTGGTAGAAAAGTAAGTTTGGACATCTTCTGAGTGATCGAATGCACCCTCTTATCCATGATTCCATCCTGTGCTTCCTGGGTTTTCCTTTTCACCGACCATGAAAAACCCCATCCCAACGTTGTAGATAAACCACAACCTTTTTTCCTAATACAGTCAATCCGTGTATGAACTATGGATCCAATCCATACTCAAACCAACTTCATAAGGCCTCGACGCTTCCACCAAGAGATTCCAACCAAAACTCTCGCCTCGTGGGTCAGATCACACTGTCGGCGTAAGTGTGATTATCGAGTCTCCTCCCAAGGTATCTCTAGACGTGAGGGTCAAGTCAACGGCTTAACCAGAAACTCTAGGTCTGGGACAAGATTCGTGGAAGGAAGGAATGATTCGTATCAACGCCTTTTACTACGGCATCCTGTAGTGGACACAGAATATCCCTCAAATCATTCTTAGAGCCATTGGGTCACTATCCTTGACCGCATGTAGCTACTCTCTTTCCCTACCCTCCAGCTCCCTGAGCCTGGAGGGTACAACAAAGGCGGGTGGTTGTAACATGTTGATATTTACACTACGTCATGCTGCTCTCCAAGCTCTACCTCCATGTCTAATACTCTACAGATTCATCTATCCTTAAAATTACTCTTTTTGAAACATTAGCATGCCCAAGTCTCCGAGACTGGCGCCAGTTTCCAGCTTTCACACTGCTATCCTTCACTGACTACATCCATTCAGAAAAAGAATTCTCAACCACAAGGGTTCTTTCTAGCACCCTAACATAAGTAGGAATGCGTAGAGAAAGGATTGCTTACTCGGATATCCCTTATACACACATCTCTCATAGGTCTGAGCTCTATAGAACTGATCGAGTCATATTCATCGAGTACCCGGAATGTTCGGTATGCCTCGATGAATACTCAGCTTCCGACTCGTCATCCTGACGAAGTTGTATATGTTCAAGAAAACTTTCAGCCACCTCCTCAAGCAAGTCCTCAGCCACCTGTGAGTCGGGATCGCCTCAGAACATGAGGGTATCTGATGTTATAACACGTGTAAGGAAGTAAGCCTACATGTGTCACCTATCGGTACCGCCAGTTGTAACTACAGACCAACAGGTAGTGATGTATAGCTGATACACTACCTGAAGGCACTATCTCAGGCATCGATCCACGTACCGAAGCCTCATCGCTATTCAGACCATCATCATGGTCACTCAATGGAAAACACTAGTAGCCATGTCCACCATCCACTCTACTGATGTATCAGTTATGCGGAAAACTCTAGAAATCACCTCCACCCAGTCCTCTGCTGTCTGGGAATCTGCCTCGCCTCGTAACCTCGGAGGCCGCTGCTGCTAGAACTCGTGCAATGCACTCTGCCAGCGTGCATAGTTCGCTAGTAAGGCTGGTGGAATCTGCTTCCCAACAGGTGGTGGTGCTGCTGGTACACCACCTGAGGGTGCAAACATAGAAAAGGGGCCCCACACCGGAGCCTCGCAGCTCGGTGGGCCTTCATCGAGTACTCTCTCGGGACTCCAACTGACTGTCTGCGTGGAAACATCCTGAACAGATGCGACACGGTCAATGATTTATACCTGGTGAGATGACCTGGTTTGAGCTAGCTTAAAATTTTTTGGAAACACACATGCAATCAGTGTTTTTGTGTACAAAGTCGAAAATCAGTAGTCAGGGTCCTGGTGTATGGATACGTCGGCCGCCGCACCAACACTGGACTCCCTGAACTGAAGACCACAATTGGTACCCTTAACACTATTGCTTCACATAGAAAAAGATCAGAGTCCTGAGTTCTATGGTAGAACCGAACTCCTCTGATACCAATTTTTCACGACCCGTCCTTGGGGCCCGTGTCGTGACTACCCCAAGCCCGCCTTCCATTGGCCAGGGGCTGGCGACTAGCACCAAAGGTGTAAATCCCGATAACTGGGATGACATTGCCTTTATAAAAGTAAACAAAACACCATAGAGTATAAGAGGAAGTAAAACACTGAGTACAAAAGAAGGTGCTGAAAAGTAAATGGTCCAGAATACAAACCCAACTGAAAGTACAACTACAACTGAATGAAAGTAAAATAGAAAAACACAAGTAGCTGGAAGAAAGGAAGAATCTGTTGGGTCATCCTCCTTGGATACTACCTGAAGGGTAGGTACAGATAGTGCCGCTCCTAGATCGTCCACCACGGATCCTACCTGAAGGGTAGGTATAGATAACGCAGCTTCTGAATTGTCCACCATAAATCCTACCTGGAGGGTAGGTACAGATAACCTCCACAACACTCTCGCCCGTCAACCTCCTCCGAGAGTCGTCTCACCGTGAAGTCCACCTCCGGATACTGACTCGTCGTGTGGTCCACCTCCGGGTACCGTCCAGTCCTCGAACACTCAGCCTCTGTCGGCGATGCCCGTCGTCTACAACCAACACAACGAGGTGCAGGCATAGCCCGTGTAAGGGTGAGTATACAATACTTAGTAGGGACCCAGAGACCCTCAAGGTCTCACTAAATCCAACAAGGATAACCACAAAGAATGATCTCAACAGATAACCTTTACTTAGGTATAAGACCATACTTATACCTAAGTTATCAAGTAACCCATCTCAATCATGAGGAAACACAGGGATTATGAAATCAATTGATAACCACTACCCAAGTATATGCCCATACATATACCTAAGTTATCAAGTGACCCATCTCAGTCATGAGGTAAACCCAAAGATCATAGACTCACCTCAAACCAGGATTTTTATTTTCGAAACCGTAACTGCTGAAGAGCCCCATCTCTAGAGTGTACAGTGGTCCTGTCATGACTTCGAGGTACTACTCACTAAGATAAGAATGCTGAGGTAATCCTCCTGTCGAGTACCGCATGTCATCCACCCAAACACAGTAGTGCTTCCCGCCGGGGTATGCCACCCAAACACAGTAGTGCACACCCCCTAATAGCCTGCAGAGGTACTCTCCGGACGAGTGCCGCGGGTCTGCACTGTCACATAGTAGTGCTCTGTCCGCCATGGGTCTGCACCCAAACAAAGTAGTGCTCCGTCCACCGGGCTAGTTGACTCACTCCAAGTCGAGTCGGTCAAGCAGTCGTCAGGTCTCAGATGGCTACACGGTCTCCGTACTCCGTAAGCTCATCTCCAGGAGGGTCCGCTCCACGAGCTACAGGTCGATACTCCAAGTATCTCAAAGCCCTAGGAAGAAGTATCTCAAAGGACTGCCTCGTCATAAGGGTCTCAACGCAACAGACGGCGCGTCAATCGGACGCCCGGTCTGTGAGTTATTAGCCTTTTCGTCCTAGGGGCCCGGTTGGTTTCATGTGCGAACCAACCTGACCGTATCTCAACTGTACCCCGAACTCTCATAAGGTATACTCATAGCGACCGTTTCTCAACGTGATCACCAACGCTGATGACAGTTCGTCAAACGGACGTCCAGTCTGAAAGTTATCAGCTTTTCCGTTTGAGGGGCCCGGTTGGATTTTGGGTACAATCCAACCCAGCCACTATCCAACTGCAACCAAAACTCAGGCGAAGTATTCCAAAAGTTCTTTCTCATCAAGAGGAATCCAACAAAGTCGACGACACATCAATCAGACGTCCGGAGCTCAAGTTATAAGCTTTTCCACTCTGAGGGCCCGGTTGGTCTCGTGTTCGAACCAACTCGGACATACCCAAAATTCTCCGAAACCTTGAGTGTGATATAAAAAAACTACCGTCTTGATCCAAGGATAGCATCGCAACTGACGCTATGTCGATCGGAGGTCCGTAGCCCAAGATATGGGCGTTTGAACGGAAACTGCCCGAAAATAGGGGGTTCGGGTCCGGTACGACCCGACCCGACACCCCCCATGGGTCGGCCCAAACCTTGTCTACCCGACCCGGGTACGGGTCCGGCCCAAAATGGCGCGGCTCGACTCAGCGTGGGTGCGACCCGGCCCGGCCGGGGTGGCCCGGCCGGTTGGCCTGCCGCGCTGGCGCGGCAGCGTGGCCGCTTGGCTGTCCGGCTGAGCGGACAGCGGGTGTGGTTGCCCCCTTGAAAGAAACCCCCCCCCCCGCATGGGGGCTGCCCCTTGCCAACGGACGCGGCCGAGCATCGCGTCCCGCCTCCCTTGGTCCCGCGCGGTCGCGGGACCAGAGGGCTGCCGCTGCGGCTTCAACAGGGGCGGCCCTTCCCGGCGGCATGCCGGGCGCCGCCGTGCCGGCGGGTCGCGCCGACAGGATTTTCCGCGGACCACCGGACGCGTTCCGGTGGTCCGTTTTGCTCACCGCCTTCGCCAATGGTCCTCCCGGGACCCGACCTTCACTGCGGAGGCTTCAAAATGACCTTGCAGCCCCGATTGTCATCACCCGTAAATCCGCACACAAAGATCAACCAGCGGAGTCTTCAATTCGCCTCCGCGGCCCCGACTCCAGCCGCTGTTTCGTTCGGCCTCAACGGCGCGGTGCGACGGTGCCACCCATCCTTGCCGTAATTCTCCTTGTTTCCACGTGGTGCCGTTGCACCGCGCCGCCTTCGTTCGTGCCGCAACATAATCAACCACAAGGGGGAGGAGGGTCGGCCGTGTTTGTGTGGTCCGACCTCCTCCCGTTATAATGATAGCAAGCGGCCAACAAAAAGAAGTCGATGTATGGAAAAGGAAACAATTAACCCCAACATCAACCCCCTTGAACGAACAATCCGCGGATCAACCTAGAAATGGTTGGTCCGCGCTCGTCGTACTCTTCTCAAAGATAAAGAGAATACCAAAGAGACTCCCCTACAACCTCTTAAATAAAAATAATCATACCAATATTTCCAGCCCGCAAAATAAAACATTCGCGGATCAACTTAATGATGAGTTGATCGAGGTTCTTTGTTTTAGAAGGAACAACCAAGGGAATAATACCATTATCAAAATAATCCCCCTACCTCGATAATGAGTTGAGGATCGAAGAGTGTCGCGGAAACCGACATCACGGGGTGGTTTCAATGACGGCGTTGTTCTGCGTCAAAGAAAGGGAAAGCTTCGTCAATCGTCAGAAGAGAGGAAACCGGGGTGGAAGTCAGCGTTCTTCGCGTTCTCCAATGAAGAAGATGGACTTTATCTCCTCCAATACCCCAATACAATGAGCCAACTACCAATAAAATAAGTCCCTCTTATTTTATTAAGGCATGGAAAGTATTTGAAAATAGAAAAATCAAAACAACTCAACTCATAAATAAAACTTGAGTTTTCAAATTGAATTTTGTATTAAGTTGACATCATAAATGTGAAGAAGGAAGTCACATCATTAAAAACAAGGGGGTTTCAAGAGAAAGACTTAAGGGGGTTAGGGAATAAGAAGGGTTGGGGTTCATGTGGGCTCCACTGACCTTAGATATTTTTCCATGGGAAGTTAGGTGGGGTGTGAGCCCCACCTCCAAATTCCTTTTAGAGGGAAAAACTTCCACTTAAATAAAATTGTTTCACAACAATTATATTTAATTCTTATTGATTCCCCAAATTTTTAACTACCACATACGTCAAAACGCAACTCTGGAAAAGGTCTTATTAAGCAATTACCGGCGTTGCGATTTCATCGGTGCCCTCCGATTTCAATTCTGAGTATCGATTTAAAAGTTAGAAAAACCTACTCGTTCGTTCACTGAACGTACCCGATCCTATCTTTGGAAATTAATTCCGGGCACACCGGGGCTCAAAATCAAGCGTCGTCAGAAACATTGTTCTTGTAAAATCCCAAAGAAAATTAAGAAAAAATTTCCCTTGAATTTTACGGGTCTTTACAATATCGAATCATTCCATCATTTTTTCATTAAGATCAATGATTTACCTCATGTATTTGATCAATAACTATATTTATTCTCTCATATATTGAGGACCTATATTATTTCCTCATTTTTAAAAGAATATAAGATGATTTTTTATGATATTCAAAACATTTAAATACTACTAATGAAATGATAACTCATTGTGAACAACTGTTTTGGTTTTCTATCCAATAGTGAATGGATATATTATTTTACCCTACTATGAGAAAAATTGTAACGTCCAAAAATTTATTATACCCTCTTTCGTTTGTCAGTAGCTTGGGGAGTCTATATTTTTTCGGTGGTACTATTATAGAAATAGAGGATCTTCTAATTTTGTTGTTTAATCTAGATGTTAGTAGTTTTACAATGTATTGTTTGGGGCTTTTGTGGTTATTTCATTAATGACTTATAAATCCATATTTTCATAGAATCAATATTTATATAATTTTTGTTGACTTATCACCCCATAGTCATAAATATTAAATATATCTATGAACCCTTGTTTATATAATTGAACATTATATATTTACTTTATTGGAAAAAATAATTGTAATGTTTATCTTTTGATAAAAAAGTGATCTTTAAGTATCAGTTGAGTAAAGATTATGAAACCCATCATAGATCCATATGTTGTAAAGTTTTTATTAAATTGTCATATTAATATAAAAATGGTGGATTGAAAAATAAAATTTGATGATTGTTTCTCTTCACATGCAATCATGTAATTCTTCTTATCACATCATGTTTTTTAGATATTGTAGTTTTATTATGTTTTTGTTTTTTGATGGTTACCTAAATGTTTAATATATATATATATATATATAAGTAAATAATATAAGAATTATATGAAAATAATTATAATCGTTGAGAAATTAATTGGGGTTTTCATTCCCTATAGAATAAAAAACATAATCAATAAATGTTTTAACCATATTTTTATTACTGTTATTATAATTAGATTATTTTTATTCTAAAACAATTTAAAATTTAATGAATTAATATGTAGTATAATAATATTATAACATCACTAAAAGTAGGTGGTACACAATATTATAGAATAGTACAAATGGTAGTAAAAAACTCCCCATTAATGAATATAATTATAAATACACCAATACAATTAAAAAACTAACTAGTAATGTTTCAAATAGCATTTTAGGGGTGTTGGGTTTCACAAAATGAAATTTTATTAATTTTCAAATATGATATGTTCTTACGGGGAAGACTCTGCAACATGTATTCTATCTATATAATACTCCTCAATAAATAAAATATCATATTTTTCAATAATTATTCAATGATTCGGAATTTAATTTCATTAGAACTATGTCTAATACTCATTCCCATCATTACTTATTTTATGTATACTTTCAAATCGAAAGACAATAACATTTTTACTCTTTTATTTTGGAGTAATATATTATGTCTTTTATTGAATTTGTTAATTCATCACTATATTAAACCTCACCTCTCTTTTAACAACCTATACTACATATCACATGGGGAATATTCCATTTAGTCACACTGAAGTTACCTCTTCTTCACAATATCCCAAGATTCTAATGGTGTTTTATTCAGTATTATCCATACATTTTTTTTTCTTACCATGTATCCATGATGATGGAGGTTCCCACTTTGGTTGAGTATATACATGTCATATTCCCCATGCCCCCTAATTTCCCCTACTGATACCTATATTTCTAATAAATTTATTGATATACCACAATCCATTGTGGATATCAATATATCTATGTAAGAATGTAATCTTTCAAGATAGAAATACAAATTTATACTCATTCTTACAATGGAATTTCTGCATATCCACATTGGTACTTTTGATATGGTTATTGTAATTCATAAAATCTCTGTGTACCTAGCCTATCTAGGTTGGTTGAAGAAATTATTTTATGGGATATATTCATGGGAGGAAATTATAGTGATACCTAGGGTAAATATTCAATTATTTTACATCATTTTAGAGTGTGATTCTACTATTAATGTTCTTGCTATTAGATATGACTATGCTCATATTATTTGGCGACATCTTACCCAATGGATTTATTTATTAAATTATCTCTCATATATTGATTATATTATTACTCATGTTTTTAGGGAGGAAAATTCTTTGGCTGACTTTCTTTCCAATAAAGGTTCAGATGGGAACATTCTTATTTGGTCTGATCATCTTCCTTTGGATGTTATCCCAATTTTTTAGGGGAAAATGTAATTTTCATTCTTTTAGACTTGTATAATTCTTGTTTATTTTTTAATATAATATAGGGGCCTTGTTGTCTGGATGCTTCTTAGTTTTTTCCAAAACAAAGATAACACAAATATTATAAAACTCTATTATATACCTTATATAAGAGACATTAATCTAAATATATTGAGGAGAATAAATATTAATGATAGGTTAAAAACAATATAGTAAGGGTGAATATATCTATGATTCATAATTTTTAGATCATAAACAATTGTTAAATAATTTATGAGGAATAATTATCTGGTTAAAAAGATACTTGATCATTCCATTAGCCTAAAATATAGTCATATAATCATAACTGACCAAAATTATTCTATGTAATAATCAAATTGAACAATTGACAAAAATCACAAACATGGAGAATAAAAAGCGACTAAATAAATAAGGTAAAAATGACAATTATAAATGTAAGAATATAAAACAATTAAATTTTTAATCCTTCACATTTTTCATTATATAATTAGATATAATTGTTGTTCCAATGTATTGTAAGGTCATAACTTACTAACCCGTCATTTGTTTTAGTAAAAACCACCAATAACTAGTTTGTAACAAAACCACTAATGAATAGTATAACATGAAACAACCTAACCATGATTTAAAAATAACCACCCATAAATTTCCATACCGTTATGGTCCTTAGGAAAAAAATCATTACAAGGTAATTAGCTCATGTATATAAAATGGATTTCCCAACATTAAAAAAAAATATATCGTAGAATAGATTCTTGATTTAAATTAACAAAGAGAAAATGATAAACACCCACATTATAAAAATTAGAATTGAATGTATTTAATGAAGGATAAAAAATAATTATTTTTGAGATTTATTAGTCAATTTATTATAAAAAAGTCAATGTTAAAATTTTATGAACAATTTCATTAATATAGTTGTAACATTTCTCTATATTTTTTTTAAATTTTATTAAATAAGATTAAATAATATTTGAGGAGGAATTTACGTAAAAATATTTTTATAATAAATAATAACATAATATTCTTAATAATGTATGATTTTATAGTAATATAATTTATGTAACATAAAAGTTAAGTACTTCAACAGAAAATCGTTTTTAATATCGAAAAATTATTTTCAAAATGAATGTCATTTAAAGGTAAATTAAAAAACCATTAGTAATGAGGTAAAGTTGAATTTAAAAATCCAAAGAGATAAAAAATATTTGTCATTATAAATATGAATTGATAACAATTATACGAAGAATTAACAAGGACACATATGGAATGGAATAATAAAATATTATGGGAGTTATTCTAATAATCATTAGATTTTAAAATTTATCATAAAAGAAGAAATTGATGAGAATACATAAATTACCTACATGATAATGAATAAATACCACAATAAAAAATTATATAGTAGAATAAAACCATATTTATGAATAAATTTTAATATGAAGGAATATAACTCAGTAATAGGAAATTGTGATACCAAAATACTCGACCTTCTATTCTATCTTTCTCAAATGGTTTATAATTTAATGTTTAATAAACATATATATATTAATAAAATATTTTGTAGCATTATCTATTTTATTAATTCTTTGATACACCTCATTTTTAAATATATATGAAAAATATACTAGTTAGTTATAGTTTATCTTTATTAGAGGGAATCAAAACATCATATTATTTTATTATACCTGTTTCAATATCAAAGGATTGATCATCACTTATAGTATATAATTTCTTAATTCAGTTTTTTTTAAAGAAATAATAATCCGTTTTTTAATGATTGCTTATGTATTATTATAATTTTCTAAAATACATAGGTATGTTTTCTAACAATGGACGATAAGATGATTTTTTTTAGTGATTTCGAATGAAAAAATTTTTATATTAAAAACCACATTATATATTTATATTATCTATTAAAAACTATTATAAAATCATAAATATAACATTATTTCATGTTGTTAAAATTATATAGCATTCCATAATATATTGTTTCATATTGATTTTAACATCTCCTATATAACCAGTAGAGATGATCAAAACATGATAAGTCGTAATGATTGAATGAGAAATAACATGTTAATATATAATTATTAAATATAATTTAATGAATATTTATAATTTCATAAGATAATTACTACACATTTAAATTAATTAGATAAACCATTCATGTCGGGTTATCCTGAAAGTCGAAATTCATTATTTCTAGACATCGTAGTTCACACATAAACAAGGTTAACATTTGAATTCTTAATGACTTAACATGAATGTTGATATATAAAAATTATTAATGTATATTTAAGGTTATTTCAATGAAATGATTTTATTCCACCAATCATTATTTCTTACCATCCACCTGAGTTGTGGATGAAAAATTAAATGTATCTATTTGGGGAGGTAGTTATTCACACGTATGAATAATTGATGTTTCAATTTTATCTATCATAATAGATGGAAAATAATTAAAAATGGTTTTAAAATAATTTAATAACATCTAATAAAATTAAAAATACATACTTAATGACTTTTATATGTTTATTATATAATTAGAATAAGAAGGAAATGAAGAAATGATAACTAAGAAGGTAATACTGACGTCGAGAACATGAGTTTTCCCTTGTATATATCCATTAAAATAGTGGACTTAGTATAACATTTGATGAATAGGGAATTATAGGAGTTATATAGGTCTATATTTGGAAAAAATTGATAAATTTATTTATAAATAAAAATAGATATTTTTAACATGATGTAGTAGATGTTATCAACTTTTATATGTTATGAGAAAGAATATTTCAGAAGTAATCATTAAATTTTCAGTATATTAATGTCACTATTATTTTTTGAGGGATCCAAAAGAAACACATATTTATTTGGAAAAGATTTAAGTTAAATATATACAATTTAATATATTTTAATACATGTTTCATACATTTTTTAGTGTCATTTACTCATAGATTATCATTCTTACTGATTATATATATTTTTTCGTAATATGTTTTTTAACTATGTTATTTATGTTATACTAAAAAATATATAATAACCCCCAAAAAAATTCATGTGGTGAAAATTAATTTAGAATATGTCTTCTAAAAATAAAATTAAAAATAAATTAAAAATTCTTTTCAAATTTTAATATATAATAGAAAGGGTATATGTTTTTTATAAAACTAACATCTTAAAAAAAGAGTTTATAAAAATATTTATTATTGATTAATAAATTAAATGATAGTTAATTTTCATATTTATATATATATGATGAATAAAAAAATATATTAATTATTTAAAATTTATTAGTTAAATATTTTTGATAAAAATTACACAATATAGATAGAAAAATTCATTAGAAATAAACATTTCACAATTATCAAGATAATATTACCTAGTAAGATTTTTTGTATACATAAAAATGAAATTGAAAATATTTAATAATAAAAAAATGAAGATTTATAATAATATTATTATTATATGAAATATTTTTTTATATTATAGTAACATAAATTTCTAAATTAATACACACAACACATAAGAATTGGTTTTAGAAAAATTCGGGATTAAGATTAAAACATATGTTTTTTAGAACGTTATCATAAATAATAATATCCTGAAAAAAATTATATGATTATATGGAATATAAATTTTATGTGGATTTATACTAAATCAAAAACAATAATTACATATAAAAAACCTAATTAAAAAAAGGAACATTTGTTTTTTCAAATGAAATATTATTTATTTTTTAAAATGGAGGAAATGGGATTTTTCCGTTAAACATAATAATTTTATTTGAATTCTTTTTTTAGTAAATAAAATAAAATAAATATATTTTATATAATAAAATTTCTTACATGTATAGGGACAATTTCATAAACATTATAGTTTTTGTGAAAAATAATATTTTTCCCTATCTACCAAAAAAATCACCCATATCGTAAATATCTCAAAAAAATCTGAAACATTTGAAATGAAACATTCGAAAATAATAGTTTTATTATCAAATCTATATTCTTTTAGTGATTAATTTAAATGGTATATTTTTTTCATCTATATTTTTTGTTTTCTGTGAAAATTGTTATTAAACAATATTTATTAAAGGAAAAATTATTTTATAAAATCACGGATCATTACATTCAATAAACCCTTAAATCAATTTTGTCATTGAATTTTTTAAAAATGGATGAGAACATTTGAGGTTAACATTTTTTTAATTCATCCATTTTTTCTGAATTATCTTCCTGAAACATATTCTTTTGGAACATAACCATAACTAGATGGGTTCACTTGTTCCTTAATTATTTAGTCCATCAATCCAATACATAAATATGATTTTCTTTATATGAGATATCATATCCCATGTGCAATTATATTCTATTCAGGATATGTGACAGATCATGCATGTGAATCCTCAATATATATATCTAAAAAATTCATTAAATGTGGATATTATTGTAGGGTGTGCTACGTGATACGCTACAATCCCCAATATGATCATGGATAATAATGAGAAATATTTACCAAGTGATTCACTTTCATTTTGTATCAAATATCATAACATGATTTCATGGATATATCTATAGAAACACCATATAAAAAACATAATAAAAGTTATCCTATATTTTATTATCCATGAAACTATTCTATCAACCATCAATCACATTCATGTGTTACTAAATAGTTAGAAAATATTCTCTAATTTTTTGAAAATATTTAGACCCCTTAACATAAAATATCCTAGGACCCACATAGATCATTTTTTGAAATTTATATGTTTAATTTATATGATTTGATACAGATAATTATGACACAAATTTTTCATCTAATCCAACAACCTAAAAAATAATACTTTTACCAAATACATTATGGAAGACATTTTAGGATAATATATTTATAAAATTAGGAAAACCCCTTGCATAAACACTTCATATCAAATTTGACTCTAAAACAATTTGTTCATAATGTTGAACATCATTGCCCATTATAACCATATTTTATTATTTATCATTTGGCTATCAACATTATAAATTTGATGTCTTTTGTAAACATAAATCACTCAATCTCATTCCTTATAACATTTGGAAAAAGAAACATAAGAAGGGTGAGGTCAAATGCTTAGTAAGGGTATACAGAAGGAATAATAATTTAATGGAATCAATGAGAATAAGAGTGAATAAGGGAATTATGAAACAATCATGATTCATAATATATTCATAAAAGCACTCATACTAATAAAATGTGGATCATAAAATATGAAACAATAAAATAAAAAAGTAAATAGTTATTAATATCAATAATCAAGAGCCATGTGATGTTAATCTCAATCATTAGAAAAAGTATAATCCCATAGAATGAATAATTAAAACATTATCATAATTGTGTGATCATTTAAAATTTACTCTTATAATCACTATTCCATTCACTCATACTGAAGTAATAACCATACAATCAAATTCTATACCAAATTCAATGGAGGGCCTTTCTTTGGTTTATCATATAACCAACTATAATTTGTTTATCATTTAACCACCCATAAATACTTTAATATGGAACCAAAAATCATTGGTTTATCATGGAAACAAAAATAATTGGTTTAACTTATAATCCCTTATCAATTTTATTTTTAATATTACAAAATAGAATAACATGAAATCAGGTATTTCATCATAAATTTATAATAATATCCACTATCCCTGTAATATTATGATTAACCAATGGAAATGAAATAGGCTATATATAAATATTATTGATTCATTATTAATCCATCCTCAAATGATTGAGGATGGTATCAATAAAAAATATACCATTTAGAGAATAAGTAAATTTTTTTTTGTTAATGTTGATGAATGTAAATACAATTAAAATACCACAAAAAAAATTCATGGGGAATATAATATTAAAAATTTCCTTGGTGTTTCATTCAACATAAAAAAATTGATTCATAAGAACAATAAGGGAATAAAATTAAATTGAACGAAGAACATCCTGAGAATAACGAGATTCATGGCATATAATTTCAAATGTGAATCATATATAACTCATTAATGATGTTTTGTGTATGTCATAACAAATGTCCTAAAGAAGGAAAATTATGATAAAAAACTTTTACATCATCGAAAGCCTTGAAACCATAAAACCCATGAAATATAGCTAAAAAATGGATATTTAAATCTAAAAAAATAGTTTATTATAACCATAAAATACAAACATGGTATTTATATACACTAAATAACCAAAATAAGTGGTTAATGTGAAATTTATCTAATTAATGAATAAAAGTTAGATTAAAATCACTTACAGCTTTGGTAATATTGAAATCGTAAGCCCCATGAAAGAGAGATTCTAAAATATATATTTAACTACCAAAAAATATGTATAGTAATCATAATATAAATTCATTGGTAGTACATACACTAACCAACAAAAATAAGTGGTAAATATAGTATTTATCTCATAGAAATAAAAGTGAGAAGTGAATAACCCATAAAACATTCATGATCTATGAATAAAGAGATCCATGAGTAAATAACGTAAAATTAATATGATTAAATAAAATAAATTTATGATATAACTTGTCATAGGTATCTATATAAATTACAAGAAATAAATTAGTGGAGAATATGACAGAAGTCTTGCAAACATAAAAGTGAGACTATAGATTCCCTTATTACACGTGTAACTTTTGAATCAAGACATCCATTAAATGATAACATAAATTTCATATTATAATATCATGAAACAAATTAAATTCATGATATTAACATTTATAAGGTATAATATAAATAATATAAAAATAATTAGGTGTATATTAAAAAAAATATCAATGTAATTTAAATTGAGATGAAGCCCCTTATAACAATTGTAACATCACAATTAGAAACAAAAAAGTAAATAATAATAAAATTTAAAATTGAAATAATGATAATATTATAAAAATAATTATATACTATATAAATATGTGTAGTATATTCACTAAAAAAATCTGTATGTTTTGAATATGTCATTTATCTCATATATGTAAAAAGTGGGATGAAAATCCCTTACATTGTGTCTATTTTGTCCTGACTTTCCTCCACAATCCTAAATAATATAGTTTTTTAATTATTTACTAAATTCATGTAGATTAAGAAGTTCATTATTACTTTTATTCCACTAATGAACATGTTATATACAATTACTTAATCTATAATGTTTATATTGTATGTTTTTACGATATTTTGCTTATTTGTCTGAACCAACTTTGATAAGTGATCCAAGATCAATGAGGTCATTATTTAATATATAAAAAATAACAACCATTTAATAAATATCAAATTTTTAGAAAAATTATACATTCTAAATCAAACATGATATCTATTAATGAATAATGAATCATTGTTATGATAATGGGGATGGTATGTCGTATGTACGCATTAGAAATGATTCAATTTTACAATGATAATTATATAAAGAAGGTAAGTAGATATTAAATTTTCATATTAAAAAGTATATCATGAATTAAATATTATTTAAATTTATATACACACACACACATATATATATATATATCATTTTAGTGATGTGGTGAGGTCAAATGAAGAATTAAATCACAATGAGGAGGCAGTAGTCCAGACGTCGACGAATGACGTTATCACATTTTGTAGTCTGTGAAATGGAATGAATAAAATGATATGTTATATGTGTGGGGAAAAAATTATTTAATGAAAATAATAAATTTGTAATTAATTAAATATATATTTTTTAAAATGATCATTTAAACATTATGTGTGTAGAGTGAACAAATCACATCACATTGAAATGGTTGTTGTCCACACATCCACACATGATGTTATCATATTCCGAAAAAATGAAAAAACATAATGTTATGAGTAATATAATAATTCAATAAACATAAAACCATCATAAATAACATATATATAATATAAAAATATAATCCATATCAAAATTTCAAATCATGATAGCTGTTAATGAAAAAATGAACAACATCTTTTTCAGAGGTGGTAGTCCGCCATCGACACTAACGATAATTTCATTACGCATTTGATGGATGTGTGTGAAGGTGTATGTAGAAAAAATTAAATAAATAAATCTTAGTATATTGAGGATACTGTAGTTAATATATAATGTTGTAATAATAATAATTGAATCAGTGTAGAAAGAAATAAAATAATAGTGCATGTTCAAGAATCATACAACTTCATCAGGTAACTCTTATTGGATGGCACAAAAGGACATCATTGATTATATTTATACATAATATGATGCTTTTAGAATAACATGATGGATAATCATTCTTTATTTGGGTAGTTTTTGGATAATCCAAATGGCTTTATTGGTCTAAATAATGGGGAAGTGTAAATTTCCTTTTATAGTGGAGGAGTAGATATATTGTAAAATAAAAAAAGGGTAACACTATTGGGAGGTCTCCATTACCTGGTGTTCTTCCAGAAAGACAATTAATTTTGTGGAGAGAAAATTTTATCGATAAACACTAAATCCCCACAAAAAATGTTCATTTTTTAAAAAATTATTCTATATCTCATATATATCCTTTTTTAATATCGATTTTTTATTAATATTACTAGTTTTACAACTTCTTTTATTATTCAATTAATACTATGTTAAAGATTTAATTATTATAAAATATATACCCAATTACTTTATATATTAAATAACAAATATCCGATAAAAACCTCATTTCTGTTTGAAATTACATTGAATATAATCGCATGTAACGTGAAAAAAATACTACATTTAACTATAACTATTCCAATAATGATTTTATTATATAGGGGTCAATATATTAATTACAAAAGACAAAATTTTCCATGAATTTACCATATTTTATATTTATTAAATTTTAAAAATAACATTATAGTATTTAGTATTTATTAGTAATTTTAAATCACTTAATAGAATATCATTTATTGTAAAATAACATTAAATTCAATTTTAAAATTATATTTTTAATTAAATATAAAAAATTTTCATAAAAAATTGTAGGTAATATTTAATATGTTCACATTTTTTTATTGGTACATATTAATCTAAAAAATAATTGAAAACAAATATTGATTGTATTTACCATAATTTTAATTTTTTTACAATTTATTTTGATTAATTATTTAGTAAATAATTAATGAATTTGTATTTCATAAACATTTAATGTTGTTATATCATCACTAAAAATTATATATTTTTATTATGTCAAAATAAAGTCATCTATAACTCAAAATAGTATTTATAACCAACACTTATTTTTTTCCCAAACCCCAAATTATTTTAGGGAAAATGATGAAATATAAATTTGGTTTATTTTCTTAACATATTATATGGGTAAATATCATTAAATACTATTCCAAATTAATCATATATGTCACTAAGAAACCTTGGTTGACCCTAAACCGGTCACCCGAGCCGATTCATAGCAAGGCCTGATAAGCATTCCTGATCCTTTTGGGCTACCAAAAAGCACTAGGTTATCAATAATGTAAAAATGGGAATGTTTTTTTCCAAATGATCATAAAATAATAATTACAAATGAATATAAAAAACAAAAAATTAAATGATAGTATAGAGAATTAATGGCCAAAAACATTACTAACATGTCCACGACCAAAACTCCACGTAACCCCATTAAGCAAGCTTGTCCGGGAGTAGTGATGTAGATGGATGACCATATAAGAAGTTTCATAAGTTTTTTAAAAGTGAGGAAAAATAAAACCATAAAGGGAGTGTGTTGGCTTATGGGGATAGTAATTAGTCAGATATCCTATTAAGACACATGGGTGGGCTCCAGTGCAGGGAGTCTATGATGTTAGTGGGCCCTAGTTGTTACATTTTTTATTAGAGGATGAACCAAGCCTTATGTGTGGTGAACTTCCTGGGTTGAGATGTGGGGCCAATGAAAATTAAAATTTTATATAAATGGGGGTGAATGTAACACCCCAAGTGATAAAAGGTTTAAGGACTAAATTATACAACTCATGTCAACAATGTGCTTCTTTTTTTCATAGTCTACCTGATTAGAATTCCACAGTTGAGCATGCTTGGGAAGGAGTATTGATAGGGATTGGTGACCTTATGGGAAGTTTCCCATGGTGTGTGTGAGTGATGAAAAAGCACACTGGAAATTGAATGTGTTTTCATATGGTGACATTCATTAGTCATATTACCCGTTCAGGCTTGTGGGTGGGCCTTAGAGTGGGGACCATGTGTTTCGAGGAAACTCGTGGTACCTAGCATTTCAAGACCCGACAACCATCTTAGGAATGGTTGTCTGTACTATTAACGTGGACTAGTTTATACAATATAAATTTATTATAAGGTCATATGTTTTCATATATTTCAATATACTATGTTTCATACAAATTTATAGATGATTTATCCACATAGGATTAATGAATAAGGACTAAGTAAACTCTTTTTCACCATAACCACTATAATTTATTTTAATTTCAATCACTAATATTTTGGGTCAAAAATTATAGTCAACATACAATAATTCAAATATTTTTAATAATAAAAAATTATAAATCCATTTGTTTAATTCCAATCACATTTGTGGTATATTTAAAATTTAAATTGATCTTATAGAAAAGATGAAACAAAGTGTTTTGAAGTAAAAATGTTGAAATCCATAAAAACAATTATATTCAATTTCAAAGTGTAAATGAATAAAATAACCTAAATTAGTTTTATTTATGTATAATTGAACTAATTAGACCATATTTTAAATTTAATATATAATTTTACTATATATATAAATAATGTGAGAATGCAGTTTTCAATTAAAATTTAGTGTCATAAAATATTCACCTAAATTTAAATGTTCATAGAGATATAAAAAATCACCCAAATTAAAATTTGATAATAAGATTATTATTAAATTTATACAATAATTTTTTTTAAATTTTTATTTAAAACAATTATTCCATTAAGTGGCATCAAAAATACTATTTAGAAAAATGCATCCTTTTATGCTAAAAATTTAATTTAATCATATTTTATGCTAATAGAACATTTTGCATGAAAAAAATTATTTTATTGAATTTATATGATATAAAATGAGAAAATTATTCATTAAAAAAACTTATTAATTTAATTTTTATTATAAAATGTCAACAAGTATATATATAAATTAATAAAAACTCATCCATTATAAAAAATGGGAATTTATTTAAAATTTTAATTAATTATAAGTAATTGATTTTAGAAAATGTGTAAACTATATTCTAAAATTTTAGTTAATCTCAAATATTCCACCTATTTCAATATCTAGGTAAAAATGATCCTGATAAATAATAGTATATTGTTGTCTGGTAAGACAAAACCATGCATGTAGCACTAGTTATTGTAAAAACTAAAAGTTACTGCAATTCCTGATAAACATGGGGTTGTGTAAAATTCAAGATATATTTTTTAATTTGGTAAGAATAAGATATAAAATTATTTAACATAATTTGAAATAATATTTTCCATTAAATTTGGAATCACTACATAATCCCCCCCCCATAAAATGAAATATTCCCTCGAAATTCATATTGGTAGTTAATAAATTCTCATTTTTATAATTCCTTTATAGAAAACCACAACATACAATGTTTTAATGAAACAATATATTAAAAAAGGAATGTGGGAAACATAATTTTCACCATATGTTATGCATAACTAGTATTCCATATATGGAAAACTTATGTTATATTAGAGGTAAAGCTTAAATTTTTATAATGATTGATTGAGTTCATTGATCACAAAAAAGTGTATAGTAATTTGAATGTTTAGGGCCTTAAAAAATAAATCTTTTATGATTGAAAAGACTATAGGTTCATCATAATTGAAGGTACTAGGATAATACATTTCTTGCAAGATCCTTTTAATATTTTTAAAGAATATTTTTATAATATAAACCAAGAGGATAAATGATATATACTTACATAATGAGTATAACATCATCAATTAATCACCATCCAAAAAACTATAACAATTACTAAAAATAATTTGTATTCTACATGAATTTTTAACACTAGAAACACTATAATCAAATGTTTAAAGGTTACATAATGGAAAAATGTCATTCAAGCAATTCCACTTCCCCTTAAACATTAACCAAAACCAATATGGTTATAATATCATAAGAAAATTTTGCAAATTAGTAAAACATCATATGATCCATTAATATTCAAATGTAATACCCAAAGTTGAAAACAAATTATTCTATAAATAAGTATCCTTACAAGTCATCAATAATTTCCTTTGTAAGTTTTAAACCCAAATACTAGAGGGATTTGATCATATATTCTTCCATGATAATACTATAATTATCCCACAAATCCAGTCCCATATGTTTTTTAAATTTTAATATTATTTACCAAAAAATAGGTTGTACTAATCAGAGATCATGTAGGCAAGTGTTTGGAAAAAACCATTATCGTACTTCAGTCATGTGTTAAAGACACACCACCGAGCCGAATAAGAATGGGTTCCTCCCATCATAATGGTTTTCTCCTTTTATTTAATTAATCATTATATATAAATCCAGCATAAAACACTTTATTTTGAAATTATGTCTTATAAATACCAAAACCCCAAAAAAATCATCAATAAATTCAATTTTTTTAATATTGTAATCCTTAAATTATGTATCTAAGAATTTAAACATATGATAAAACATAAGGGTATAGAAGTTTGACCATATCTATAACTCTTAGGACCACTTCACATAAAAACATCATAATCAACATAATTACCTAGAATGGCATTTTATGCCAACTATAATAGCATATGACCATCACTCCTAGATCTGATCATGAAATATATAACATTATATTCAAATTTTTTATGATGATATTTCTGACATGAATTTTTCTTATAAACCTTACAACATCAAACGGAAAACATAGACAACTTATATTCATGAGGTCCTTTTAGGCTTGGAGTTCTGGAGACATAGGATAAACTCAAACATAGATAATTCATATCAATATTGAATCACAAAAAACCAGTTTATAATGTTCTACATCATCTCCCATTATACCCATATTTTATTAGTTTACATTAGGTTACAAACATAATATTTTTTAAACCCATTATAGAAATAAAAAACTAAAACTGATTTTTTATAACCTAGGAAAAAGGAAACCAATGAAACGTAAGAAAAAATGACCGGTAATGTCAAAAATTATAATTAAGAACTAAGGGTAATAAATGAGCATACAATTGAATAAGGTTATGATTGAATGATCCATGTGAAAGATCATTTCATAAAGGAGATCAAACCCATCCAAACATGGATCATGAAATATGAAAACTATAAAAATTTAATTTTCATCAAAATCAATAATCATGAGCCATGTGATATCAGCATCGATATATAGAAACATTATAATCCCACCCAGAGCATTAATAATCCATGTACATACATGGGAATTCATTTTAACTTCACCACTACAAAATCCATTTCCAATGGAAACCCCGTATTGTCTATTTACATACCTGATTCATTTTATGTCTATCACAAACTCACCAATGTTGGTTTACAGAAATCAACCCATTATTAGTTTATCATGGAACAAACTATAATTGGTTTATCATGTAACAATCCATAATCGGCCTATCACATAAAAAACCATAAAATTTCCAACTACTATTACAAAATCCTTACACACACAATAATTCATTTCATCATATAATTTTAAGAATAACCATGATTTATTTCATAACATTATTATCCCGGGGAAAAGAAATGGGTCCTATAATAATATATTTGAAACAATATTAATAAATAAAAAAATTATTGCGGAAGGTATCATTAAAAAATTTCCTCATTTGAGGGCAAGTAAAATTAATGAATTGTTAAATTTATTAATGGAAATACCATTACTTATTATTGATATCATTTATGAGAAAATAGTCATTAATCATTCCAATGTCTCCCACCCCACATTGAAACATATAAATTGTAATCACAATGAAAGTATAAAATTAAAATATATGTGGAATATAATGGGAATAATAATGTTCTAGATATATAATTTCAATGTATAATTACTGACAACAAATAAATAATGTTTGATCTATACCATAACAAATGCCCCAAAGAATGAAAAATTATATAAAATAATATTACAGCTTTTGTATCATTGAAATCGTAAAATCTATGAAATAATGGTTAAAAATTGGATATATAAATCCCCATAAATTAATTTAAATTAATCACAAAATATTTCCATTGTTATTATATACACAAAAAAACAAAAATAATCCTTGAATACAATATTTATATATCCTTGATTTAAAAAGAGAGATGAAAATACCTTAGAGCACTGGTAACATTGAAACTGTAATACACATGAATGATATGTATTGAAATGAATATGTAAATCTATATAAATTTATGTATAATGACTTTACAATAATTTAATTTAAATTATATACACCACATAATAAAAATAATGTATAAATATGATAAGTATCACACAATAATAATAGTGAGATGAGAAAAACCTTGCTACTTGAGTAACATTTGAATCATGAGATACATGAAATAATAAAATCAATTCAATTATTTAAGGTTATAAAAATATATAAATTGATGATATAACATGAAATATTTGAGTATATATACCACACAATAGAAATGGGTTGTGAATATGGAACAAACCTCTCATAAATAAAAGTGAGACAAGAAAACCCTCTTACTACTTCTGTAACTTTTGAGTCATGGGATGAATGAAAGAATAACATCAATTCAATATTTTAGAATCATATAATAAAATGAAATTATTTATATAACATGTCATATCAAGGTATATACACCATGTAATAGTAATGAGATGAATAATAAAAAATAAGACTCAAAGGAATGTTAATTGAGATGAAACCCCTTACAAATGTGGTAATAACATAATTGGAAATAATAAAAATAATAAAAAACTAACTATACATTTTAATACCACTAATATAAAATATTTCATCATATAACATATCAAAATTTTATTTAAATTCACAACACAAAATAATTAATTCCTAAAGAATACAGTTATCTCACATATGTAAAAAGTGAGATGAAAAATCCTTAACATCAGTTTAATTTTTCTTGCTTTTCCTATATAATCCTATATAGTAACATTAAGTTAATAATTTACTTAATTTTTAAATTTTTAAATTTTCCTTCACATATAATAATTTAATATAAAATTACATAAAATATAATATTATTTTCATATGTTTTGACCATTCTTGGCTTATGTGTCAACATTGACATTCATAGGTAAACTAAGGTCAATGATGCCATTATTTAAACATCTCAATAATAATAAAAATTAAATTATTATAAATTTTTTACATCCATTATACTTTAAAATTTAAACAATAATGATGTTTATAATATATTATCCAATGTTTATATTTTTGATATGGTAGGTCATGTGCATGCTTGAGTTGAATTCCAATTTTTAAATGATTAGTATGGGAAAAAGGTAAGTAAAATTTATTTATAAATATTTACCATTATATAATAATTAATATATTATTAAATTTTATATACTTATATATACCATTCATGTTACGTGGTGATGGAAAAGGAAGAATCACATCGATCTGAGGAGGCGGTAGTCCACATATCCATGAATAACATTATCAGAATTTCATTGTGTGAAATGAAAAGAAGAAAATGATATGTTATATTTATAGATTTAAAATTATGTCGTTGAAATCATAAAAATTTCATTTATTTTATATATTTTTATAGAACCCATCCTCAATACATTCCATATAATGTGAAAAAGAATCATATTGCTTTGAGGAGGCGGTAGTCCACACGTCCAAAAATGATGTTATCGTATTCACAAAAAACAGAAATTATGAAGGTATGATAAATATAAAAATTAAAAAATATAAATAAATCATTAATAGTGTATATAAATATATAATAAAATAACATTATATCCGTTATAATTCCTACCCATGAGAGGTTATAAAAGAAAACCCAATGACATCGTTCCATGAGGAGGTAATATTTCATACACATGATCAGTGATTTGATACACCATTTAATAGATGTGTATGTCGGTCTAGGTGAAATAAATAACAAAATATAATCTTAGTATACTAATGATATTGTCGTTATTATATAATAATAAATTAAATATAATTTAATGATTGGAGAATGAAAAAACACAAGTGCTCGTTGAAGAATGAAACCACTTCTTTGGCTAAATCCATTGAATTACACCAAAGGACATTATTGGTCAGATTTATGAAAATAATGTGGCTTTTATGATGAGAGTAGGAATGTTGGGAGTTAATAATATATGGGGTTAGATGATCCAAATTTCATGATGGGTTTGAATAATAAGGGTGAGTAAATTCCTTTTTATGGTGGAGGAAAAGTGGCATTCTTATAAATATAAAAATTTAAATTACATTTGGTGGTCTCCATTAACTCATTTTAATTAAAGATGAAAACTACTATATTAGAGTAAAATTATGGTATATCCACAATAGTTCCATTAAATTAATTTATTTTAAAAAAAAATTATTACATAACTCCTAAGATTCACTATTGTTCTTTAGTTTGTCTTTTTTATTAAGTAAACTAGTTATTTAACATATTTAATTCTTCAATTAATACTAAATTAAAGAAATTAATATTTCAAAATTTATACATACATATTTTAAATATTAAATAAATATTATAAAATAAAAAACACATGTTTTGTTAGAAATTTAATTTTACAGAATCCCATGTAACACTCAAAAATAATGTTTTAACCCTAAGTTTTGCAAAAGGTTTTTATTATTTGGTGGTAAATATATTTATTATAAAATATAAATTTATTAAGGAATATAATATATTTTATAGTTTTTACCATTTAAAAATTACATTATAGGTTATAGGATTTTGATGTTTAATTTTAAATCATTTGAGAAAATATCATTTATTATGAAATAACCTTAATGTAAATTTTAAAAATATCTATATATTTAAATTTAAAAACTATGATGAAATAAATGGAATTATTATATATTAATTTAACACCTGTTTATTAGGATATATTTGTAAAAAATAATGGAGCACAATAATTCATTCTATTTACCATAACATCAATATTTTCAGTAACAATTATTTTATTTAATTGTTAACTAAATAATTCATCCATTGGTGTTTGTTAAAAATTTAATAAGTTATATCATATATACAAATTAGAGATAAATTATTATTAAATAAAACAAATTTTATTTCTGAAAAATTTTAATTTCTGAACATTATATAGTTTTTCACTTTCCATGAGGATTTATTGAAAATAAAAGGAAGAGTAGTTCATTTATTATCTTTTATCTTTTCATAAATTTTTATATGGGACACATTCATTTAATATTATTCCAAATAACTCATATTAATACATAATAATCTCAAATAGGTCTATATATTTCCATATTAGGGATTATAAACAAGTTTTTAGGAAATTAATCTCTTATATATTAATGTTTATCCATTAAGTAAACTCATTTTTACCTTAATCACTATAATTACTTTTATTTTCATTCACTAACATTTTTCTATCAAAAACCAATTTTAACTAACTATATATGATAAAATTTTATGATTACAAATATGGAATCTGTTTTTAAAAATTAGAATCCTAGCTGTGGAAGAATTTAATTTAAAATTGATATCATAGACCATATGAAACAACAAGGATTTAAAGTAAAAAGGTTTGAATGGTTGAGATGTATTTATGTCTAATTTCAAATTGAAATTGATTAAAATGTTCAAAATTTGATTTATTAATGTATAATTGGAATAATTAGACCTTAAAATCAGTTAAAAATATAATTCAACAATAGAAATAAGTTATAAAATAATTTTTTTTCAATAATAATTGGATGTCATTCTCTATTAATCAAAATATGAATGTTCTCTAAAAAGTAACAAAAAATCCCCGTCAAATTTTTTTTGATATTCATATTTTCAGAAATAATTTTTTGAATAAAATTTATAAATGTGTAAAGATGTATTTTCAAAAAATTGTCCCATTAAAAGATGTTAACAATAGATTTTGGAAAATATTTATTTTTTACATAGAATTGGATTTACTCTTATTTTAATGCCTATAAAACATATTGAATGAATTTAAAAATATTTTTGTTAATGTATAAAACAATATTTTAAATAATATATTTCACAATTAATGATTAATTTAATTTTTAAACATAAATCACTATCATGTTAATAAAAATATTTTTTTATAGAAACTCATCATTTATATTCAATTGTTTTTTATTTTAATTTCTAATTAATTTAAAATGAATTATTATTATAAAACCATGTAAAATATATTTTATTATTTGAGATAACCTCTTTAATTTACACCATTACTATATCTTGGTAATATCAATCATTTTAAACAATAATATTATTAGTTTATTATTAACAGGTAAGACTTGACCTTCTGTGTCAAACACGTTATCGAAGAAACTCAATGTTATGTTCAATAAAAGATAAACATGGTGTTGTGTATAACCCAATATAAATATTTAATTTCATGTAAAACAATATTTCAAATAATTTAAATAAATTTTAAAAAATATATTTCCAAAGAACATGGTATTTTACACAAATTTCTCACCCCCACACTACATGGACATGAAATATTGTAAAAAATTAATTCATATTATGAAAAAAAACCAATGATACATGAAGCATCAAATATATTAGAGACACAATACATATAATGGTAATTTTTAATAAAATATTAATATTACCCCTAACATTATAATCAATTAAAATTTCTTATACATAAATTATAAAAAATTATTTTTAATTATTTTTAGAAAGTGTTATTATCAATAAAAATATTTTTCATTCTATTTTTTTAATCATTCAAATACTAAAAAAATAATATATTTTATTTGATAAAAAATTACTTTTTATATTCAACATATCTAAATTTATTTCTTTTCGCTATTCGATATTTTTACGAAATTATATTTTTATAAGGGATTACTGAAAAATATTGTTTTACCTGAACTATATATTTTATAAGAAATCCATCATATATAAAAGAAAATAAAATATTGTAAAAGAAAATAATTAATAAAAATTAATATATTAAATAGTTTTTTTCATGAAATTTATTATTTTGACCATAATGTTTACAATTTTTTAGAAAATGTAATATTTTATTCTAAAAAACTGTTATTGGTCATTTATTTTAATTATCTATTTTAATGGTGAAATTCCGTTTTATGTAATATAAAAGATAAATAATGAATGATTTTTTCTTATAATGAAATTTTTGTTCTAATAATATATGACAATCATGAACCAACCCTGGTCAATTGTAAACCGATCACCCTAATAATCCCACAGTATGGCCCAAATGACGTTCATGATACCCATGGGATGACAAGTATTTTAGGAATAAAAATTTAATAGGTGGGAATTATTTGGCTCATAAATTAAATACAAATGAGAAAATATAAAATGAACTATAAAAAACACAAACTAGCATCGAAAAGATAATAAATATGTACATACCTTCTTGTGACCATGTTGGTCACCAACAACGTGAAACTATCATCGCATTATGTTGACCGAATCCAAGAAATACCCAACACAAAATGCTGAAAAAAGATAAAACTATAAGCATGAGTATTAAAAATCAGTAGATGTGAAAATAAATCTATTTCCATTTCAATTTCCTTTAAATATAATCTATTTCAATTATGAGAATGAAATAAAATGTATAAAACATGGATTTCACACAATTTCCTTTTTAAAATAATTCATTTTCAACTTTCCTTTATCCATTTAAAACTAGGCTCTTCTTCTAGAGAGGGAAAAAACATGTTAGAAAGAAAGAAAGTTTTCTTTCCCCAGAAAAGTAATAAATAATGTGCATAACATTTTTGAATTATTTTCCATAAACATTTTGAAATGAACCCATCATATTCTCATAGGGGTTACACCACACAAGGATGTAGGAACAAAAACCACACAACAAGGAAAGTAGAAAGTAGAGAACATGATTAACTGTCCAATGAAGGCATAACAATAAACAGTTTTACACAAATATATTACAAAATACATGGGGGGACCTAGGATCTTTCGAAAAACCATAAACATTATATACAAGTGACTCATCCTGAAGGAATGGCCGACCTGATTACATCATTACTTCCAAATTCCTAGTAATCTCCCAACCTAGCCTAAATGAGGGCCCCAATCTGCTAGTATTAATAACATAATATCCCCTATTATGGGACACAATCTAGTGTGTAATCTAAACTAGTAAAGTAATCATCTACCAAAAATTTACTCGTTATTCTATGTTCCAATGTTCATATAATAAAGTGGTGACAAAAAATGTCAAACAAAAAATCATGACAAAAACATGCCTTACACACAAGTAACACACGTAATATTCACCTTCAAAGCATTCCATGGTATTTTCCACCTCTTTCATTCATCCATCAACAAATGAGGGAAGTCTAATCCAAGGACCACTCATTCCCATCAATATACAACAATGAAAGAGATCCATCTAAAAGAGAGTGTACAAGTAAACCCATTTTTTAAAAGATAAAAATGGACCTCAACCAACCATTTGACACTAAACTGTTTTCAAAAGAACCAACACAAACCACTTTCAAATCCAAAAATACACATAGACACCCATTTATGAAACCCATGTCACCATTTTAAATCTAAAACACATATATAAAATCCTATGAGGCATTTGATCATGCAATTGATGTGAACCATGCAATCAAACCATTTATTTCAATAACTTACTAAAAATGAACCAATAAATTTTAAGACAATATATTTTGTTAACAATTCAATAAAATATCTAAAATTAAAAAAATTTGTAAAATAATAGTAATAAATTATTCTTATATTTGATGGTTAATGCAGTGTGATCCTACCTAAAACATATCTTTTTTTAATAAAAAAATCTCGAATTAACTATTTTTACATACACGCATCTGAATTTATACATACATATACATATAAAAACCCCTATCTTCATTTCACTAAATCTCCATTCCATGATGATATATTTGCAAAGGGGGAATATATATATATATATATATATATATATATATATATCATTCCCTGTCCATTCACATGTCGACACTCTCAACACCCAAAACCAAAAATCACCACAATGAGGCCCAATACAATATTTAATCATTTCCAACAAATTAAAAATCACAAAAACCCTAAAATAAAATTAATCCAAATTAATGGAACAAAAGACCATTACCCAAAATTGAAACAAAAACTAGTCCTTTCACAAGCGCAGCCATAACGATCATTAAAGGGGCCAAAAAACCTTATTCATCAAGAACTGACCTAAATAATAACCCCCAAAATTTATTATGGTTCAGAATATTTATGCGTACAACCGAGTATAGAAGAAAATGAACAAAATAGAAAAATGGAAGGAATAAGTTCCTCATTGGAGTAGATTGAACACCATGTTGGTGGGAGAAGGGGTCACCATAGTTGGGAGCAGCCCGTTGGAGGGGCTCGCCCGAGGCTGTCATGCATGAACAAGGAGGTCACATGAGGTAGTGGATGCACACAAGGTAGTTACACCAATGGTGGTAGGAGGTGCCACGATGGAGGAAGGGTGCACTGGTGGGGGCCACGTGATTAGTGATGGGGGAAGGTGGGGCGACGTCGCGTAGGATATGGAAGGGGGAAAGGGGTGTCGTGATAGAGGCAGAAGGGGGAGAGTGGGGGGGCCCTAGTGGATTTCTAAGAAAAATAAAAAAACAAAATTATAATGATAATAACAATGATAATAAATATAATAATAATTATAAAAATAATAATAATAATTTGAATAATAATAATCTTATCATTATTATTAATATCGAAAATAATCATAAAATCATTATTATGGTAATTTTTTTTTAATATTTATTTTAATTTTTATCCCATTTTAATTTTGTTAATCAATTTGAATGTTGGGAAATCATACGGTCACCCTATATGGCTCAAGAGACTATACACGAACCATGTGGTAGCTTCTTCCTATTCCAGAAGCTGTCACATAGGTAACTGGGATGGACTGACGATTCCCACTAACATTATGGTTCTCGTGAACCGTCTTAAAACCCACAATAAATTTCAATCCTCAAAAATTTTAATCGGCTCTCAAACCCAATCAGCAACCAAAATACATGAGACCAATTTTTTTTTAAAAATAAACGAGTGTATGAGGTCTGGGTGTGACAATTCTTCCAACCATAGACACTTTCTTCCCCTATAATTGCACCAAGTAAAAGGATAATCAAAACATAAGTCCATGCCAGAAAAAAAACCAATAATGAAATCAAGATCGTAATGGTTACTATTCACTCATCATGTCACACCCAAGAAATCAAGAAGAACCCTCAACAGAAAAGAATATGAGAACACAATAGGGTTCTCCCCACCATAAGGACTCAATAAGAACATATATTAAAACCCAAACACACCTCGCCAGGTAGAAGACCAATGCGGTAACTCCCAAAAAAAATACCAAACTTTTAAAATTGATATGAAAAACACCATGAAGACTTAACTGGAAAATGCACAATAATTCCACTTGGAATATTGAGGCACTCAAAAAATTGAACACTCAAAAATAATATCACTAAAACTAAGACATTCCCATTCTAATCTAAAACTCCCAACACATCAAAAATCATAAGCATGAAAGATAAAACACCTCTACTGAAACCTATAACTCTCGACAGAATCAAAAATCCCCCAATATTTTGGAAAAACTTGAGAAAAAAAATCCAATGAGTTAACAAACCAGACACACCATTCACCTATCTCAAAAAACCCAAACATCTCTAAACGAGAACCACTAAACAAAAAACATTCCTTAAAAGGTACAAACACATATTAAAAAAATGTACAATTCACAAATACATATTTAGAATATATGCTACATATTGAATTCTTTTTGAGAGAGTTTATCACAATATTACAACAATATATGATATTAAAACCACACGAGATCCAGAATAAATAAACATTAAATGTAACTATTCCATAAAAAATAATAAATAACTCATCCAAGGTCTCACATACCCATAAAAATCATGATTATGGATAAGATTCACCCCAAGAGATGTGGTTGGGGATATGATGGATGATGAAACTCTACCCTCATAGTTAGGTACGATAATAACTTTGTTATAACCCATTATTTAAGCATTAATTCATACAAAACATCTTTAGGTGACACAAATGGCCACAACGACAACATGTCATTAAAGGGATGTGACAAGTTGGCTTTGAATTCCAAGAAAATCATCATTGATGGCACAATATAAAGTGTTCTAAGAAATTTGAATTCATAACCAATGACGATAACACCTTCGGAATATGTTCCTCTATAATATGCTCCTCACCAGATTTGGAACCTTCATGAATGAATGGAGGCAATGGATTTCCAACCATCTTCTCTCAGGTAAGTAACTCATCCATGAATACTTCATCCACTAACTCTTCATTTTGATGGTCATTAGAAGAAAAGAGTTTCTCCTTGATGTCTGGAAAAATTCCCCTATGTAAATAAGAAGTCTTCATAAAATCCTATAATTCCACATCTGATGAGAAGGAAACCAAATCCTCGAAATTGTCAACATAGGCCTTCACTATGTGAAGGCCTTGTTGAATACTCATGAGATCTTCCCTTTTCTTCTTCATAGAATCCACAGGTATGAACCCTGGGACAAAAAACATATTTAGATAGATCCAACACCATCCAAACATGATGTTATGGCAGGGTGAACAACCCTCATTTGTCTAAATCTGGACCATCAAACAACCCAAGGAAATCAAGAACTATTACAGCTTCAATAGGTTCCATCAGTCTAGAGACACACTCTACCTCTTCAATCCACTCCACTACCATTAACAGACCTCGATCACTATGATAAATAAGGAAAAATCAATAAGAACCCTGATATGGGATGAATAATTAGAAATGTCGGGTGCCTCTCCGTATGGCACATTCTAAACAACATAAGAAACCAATAACAAAATAATCATCAAACAATAGTACAATAAAAACAATACCATTAATCCCGAAAAACCATCTCAAATGAAGAAAATACAAACATGACCAAAGTCCACCTAATTTCAAAACACTGATTTCCTCTTCAATTTTCAAAACCACACTATTTCAATGATATATTCCATTTGGAAAACCACTTTCCACTAAAAATACCCCACATAATTAAAAAATCCAATTTCAAAATACATTTTCACTTTCGAAATTTACCTCCAAAAAATAAATCTATGAATGTAGTTTCAATTACATACCAAGGGAATCACATGGACCATTGAACCTATATTTCTCTCCATCCATACATACGTGTCAACATAAAAATTCCACACACATACGATCACATGTGAAAAAGTCCATAAATAGAACCAAGGGTTACAACAAATCTATTTTATTAGAAAGTCCAAATAATTAGAAAATTTTCAAACCAAAAAATCTAAATTTTAAAACCCTTCTTACCAATTTTATTTTTTTTAAAATAAACCATTTTCATTTATAAAAACATTTTTATTTTCAAAAACACACATACACCAACTATAACCAATGTGAACCACGCCATGAAATAAACTATCGGAATGTGGCACTAATTTCCATTATTTATCCGATGACATGATAGGGATCCATTAACCAAATAGAAAAAACAACATGGTCGATATTAAACCATATACTCGGACTCCACATCAATAACTACCCCATGATAAAACATGACATAAAATTGGAATGCCTCTATTTTCATCCCACATTCCTAAAAAAAGACAATAGACTCAATTCCTAGACTACCCCTCATATCTCAGGTCAAGTTATGAGTGGTGGTTATGAAGAACCAACCCAAAACCTACCTATTGAGTCCCAATGACCCTAATATCCATCTACTAAACATCCCAAATAATAGGGTCCTCTCTCTGATACAATTATTTCACCAATAATCCATTTTCGTCCCATAACGTGTCTCCAAAGTCTGCCCGCAACAAGGCCTGAATAACATTCTTTATCCCCACTGGATGAAAACTATTAACAAGCATAAAAATTATAATGGTGGGAATTATTTGGACCATAAATTAGATAATAATAACTAAATTTAAACTTATCCATTCAAACATAAAACTTATTATAGAAAGAAAATAAAACATCATATACCACCTTGAGACTCCTCGCGGTCACCACTGACCTCAAACTTACATCACACAATGGCGATTAAATCCATGAAAGATGTAGCACCGTAAGTAAAAAACCAAGATAAAATTATATCCGTGATTAGGAAAACTCATTTGGTTTTCCAAAACAATATATTATCATTTAAATTTATTTTAAATAAATGATACATAAATTTCATGTTTGAAATACAATGTATAAAAATATGTTTTCACAAATTTTACCTATTAAAATAATTCACAACCAATTTCACATTATCCATTTCGAATTAGGATATTCATTAAAAAAGAAACATTAACATTTTAGAGATAATAAATGATTTATTTCATATAAAAAGAAATAAAGAAAGCAACAAAATTTAGAGATTATTTTTCATAACCATTTTCAATCCAACCCTCCACTTCTTCAAAGGGGTTAGACCACATATGGAAGCAGTAAAAACAACTAAACAATAAGGTAAATTGAAATTATATCACCTAAATGACTAGAAGAATAAGGAACCACAATCATGTACAGTAGAAAAAATGTTCCAAAATACCTTGGAGAACCTTGGAGCTCATGAATAATCTAGAACGTATTATACATCTTACTCATTCCAAAGGCAGGCCCTACCTAATGATATCATAACACCCAAACACCCAGTCATCACCCTACCTGGATTGACTGAGGGGCTGCATCCCATTGAAATAATAACAAAATATCCCACCTACTATGGGACACTTTCTGGTGTTTAAATAAAACTAAAGAATCCATCATTCACCGAAAATTTTCCTATTATGCTAGGTTCCCAAGATTAGAATAAAACAGGTGATCCTAATGTCAAACATGCAATCAATCACATATAAATTCCTTTAACACAAGTAACTCATACAATAGTCAACCCCAAATCACTACATCGGATTTCAACCTCTCTCCTTCAAAAATAAAAACATGAGGGAAGTCTTATTCATGCAACACTCATTCCCATAAATATCCATCATGAAAATATTTGCATCCTAAAGAATGATTTCAAAGTAAATCATTTTATAAAACTACTAAATGTGCCTCAAAAAACCATTATACACAAACCCATTTTCAAAAAAACTAGAACACACCCATTTTAAAAAAAAATATTCCACATATTCACCAATTGAAGAAACCCATGTATCCATTTTAAATATAAAACATAATTATTAAGGAAAATAGGGAATTTCATAAAGTAATTGATCTAAATTACACAATCAAACAACTTATTACAATACATTAGAATATAAAAATCACAGTAAATGAATACTGACAATTTTAATAACAATTATATATAACTAATTATTATAAAATCTAGGTGATAAACGAAATAAAAAAATTGTTATTAAAATTAATGTCCAATGTATTGAGATCCTACCTCAAACATGTTTTTTTAAGATAACCTCTTGAAAAAACCATCAGAACTAACACAAACATCATTATATATATATATACCCCAAGTTTCATTGCACATATGAGACATTCCTTGATAAAATATTTACATAGAGTTTATATATATATATTCCTTACCTTGTGCATGTGCGTGTAGCCACTTTGGACACCCACCACCAAAAATTACCACAGCAAGGTCCACCAAACTCAATAAACATTAATGACAACTCCAAAATAAAAAAAACCACCACAATAAAATTAATCCAAAATAACTAATGTCCTTTTCCTGAAATTGGAGTGGAACACACTACATTTGAAAACTATAACCATAATTACCATCAACGGGCTGTAGAACTTCATCTGTCATGAACCAGACCAAATAAAACCCCCAAAGTACATTAGTGTTTCCTAATTTATGTACACCACTATAAATATAATAAAACCAACAAAATAGGTGAATTAGAAAGAAGAAGTTAATAATTGGTGTTGAATTTATATGAAGTTGGAGGGAGAATGGGTCACCGGAGGGGGTAGTGGCCCACCCGAAGGCCTTACCTAATGATTATTTGTGTGAACAGGGAGGACATGTGAGAAAGAGGCACTGCGTAAGGAAGTGTCGCCAGAGAAGGAGGGAGGTGGCATGCTGACAGGGGTTGTGTGACTAAGGATGGGGGAAGGGTGTGGGGGAGGGAGGCATCTCATAGGAGTGGAAATGAGGTGAGGGAAGGTGTCACGAGGGAGAGGGTAGAAGAGAGTTAGAGATCCCTCTATGTTCACCACAAAAAATAAAAAATAAACAAAAATAAATAAAAATAATATTTTTAATAAATGTAAATATAATAATAATAATTATTTTAATAATAATAATAATAATATCCATGATATTATTATTATTTTTGGTTAAATCATTGTATTTTTTTATCTCATTTTAATTTATATTGTTTTATCTATTTTATTATTGAGAAACCACACACTTAACCTGCCCATCTCAAGAAACCATGCAGAAACCATGTGATTGCTTCAGTCAATTCTATAAGCGGCAACATAAGTACCTGGTATGGCCGAACGGTTTCCACAAACCATATTGTGCCCGTACATCGACCCAAAACCCACCAAAGAATTAAAATTTCAAAAATTATAACTGTTTATCTAACCCATGTATCGAACAAATGTCATGATACAAGAAAAATAATATAAATAAAATAGTTTTAGAGGTCAGGTCTATCAATAACTATGATAATTAATCTTATAGAAAATTATAATATAAAAAAATCATTTTTTAAAAACATTCTTATACCATCCAAGAATTTTTTTAAAAATAACATCACACTCCCATTTTTTTATAATAAAATTACTATCAAATTTAAAAATTAAATCCTCAAATTTGGTAATTGGGTAATTTTTTTTCAGAAAAACAAATTTCTATGTCTAAAAAGAGTATTACCTAGTTAAAATAAAAAAAATTGTGAAAATACTTTTACTAAGTTGTAATGGAAAAAATCATGTTATAATCATGTTTTTAAAAAAACATTTGAGGATTAGGTTATTCAAAAAATACACTCTCTCTTTATTGTTCATGTTTTTGAGCCCTTGAACCCTGAGTAGTGACATATATTGTTTGAAATATAATTGGTACTTGCAATTTTTCCTTCTCCTCACTTATAAAATGGGATCACTAACACTATATAATGTCACACCCCTAAAATCGAAAGTTTTCTATAAAATATTCCACATTTATCCTATAAGAACCCTATACCATTTAATTAATCATATTTTCACATATATTTATCATTATGCCTAAATGAAAAAGGATATTTACATGGATAAATTAGTGTCCACAAATTGAGCATTACCCCCCGAGTAAAATGTTTCTTATTTATCCTACTTTTTAAATCCTAATCAATCCAACATAAAATAAAATTATATTTATGGTAAATATAATGTTGTTTTAATATATAAATGAAGGAAAATTATTTATTATTTACTATTGACTAAATAAAATGAATAAATTGGTTATATGTATGGGAAGGCACACACCTACTTGATGAAATTTGGTTCTATTTTCATGACTGCCTCTCATTAAGGGTAAAAAGGATATATTTTATGAATATATATTTTTTTAATGAAAAATTATTATTAATAAATTATAATTATCAATATAACATTATTTTATCCCATTCATTGAGTAATGGGATCATTAATCCTGTAGAAATGAAGGCTACCACATTGATGAATAATTAATTTCATTTGTCATCACAAACAAACCATAATAGTTATAACAATATAATGAATTATTATATATGAGATTTATTACATTATTAATAAATTTGGAAATTTATTATAAAATTTTAAAAAAAATTCCTTACCCACAAATTCATTGTTATAGGTTATCATGTTTTTTGGTTTAACAACCTGCATGAATGATGATATAATGTTATTTTCATTAATGATGCATAAATATTATATAATAGTAAAATCATGTAATAAATATTAATTTAATATTTTGAATAATATTTGGAAGGTTTTATTAAATATTAAAATAAGGATTAATGTATAATATTCCAATCATTAAACATGATGAAATCAATTTATTGTGTTTTCTATATTTATCATATTGTATTCAAACCTTTTAACATATAAAAATGTTACATAAATAATCATCAAAAAATAATAATTATTCTATATTTAATAATATGGGAATGATGATCATCAATTCAATAATTAATTTTTGATTTCATCCTCATGAATTTTAATGAAACAAATATTCTAACTTTCAACCACCTGAGAATGAAAATAATCTATAGTTCTGCGATATATTTTTCATTAGATTTTTATAATATAATTATAATAAGGGAATTATATTTAATATATAGTTATTAAATATGTTTTTAATAATGTTATATTCATTGTATATGAGATTTATGTATGGCCATGATATTTATAGTTCAATGTAGGGATTTTTGTTAACTCAATTTCCATTAATTGAAATAAAACACATAATATTAAAATTTAATTTTTCAAATATGCAATTTATAAAATCCTAATGATATAGAAGTTATGTTACCAATTTTTTTCTACTAAAACTATGTTCTATTAAAATTTATTGTATTTCAAAAATTCAATAAAAATGTGAATTTTAAAGGATAATTACTATCTTCCCAAATTACTCCTTTTCATCTATATCTGTGTTCCCTTACTACAAATACCCCCTTTCAATTTGGAATAAAAAATATTTTTTCTATTATAGGATACTCAAAACTTATTTATAACTTTTAAAATTGAATTTTAATCATATTTTTAAATGATATTAGTTTCATAAAAAATATTTTATATATTAAAAAGGATTTGGGTTTCTAATTTTATATTTTCATCTTCCAAGCCAATTATTTTTATAATATTATATTTGTTTCGTAAATATATCATCATATATCCTAAAATTAGTGATTTAATTTTATATATCAAATCCTTATGTGGTTTAACATGAAAATGATTAATAACTTTTATTTTACAACAATGTTGTAAAAATTTCGAGAAATTATTTTCTAATTGAGTTAATATAATTTCATATCTGTCTCAATAAGAGTTATCCCAAATAAAGTTTTGACTAATTATTCACCATATATAATATAGTATGAATTACTTCCATTTTATTATCATGGTATGTTATCCATTTATTTAATTCATGTTTTCATATTCTGGAGATACTATGTGATAATATAATGAAACACATTTTCTTTTTATGGGTTATTTTATTAAATTTTGGTTTTGTTCATGTAGAAAATATATGAATTTAATATTTGATGGTGGGAACAATATATAATTCATATGAATTTGATAAATGTATATAACCCATTATATGAAAATTCTATAAATGAAAATGATTTAAGCTCGAAATTTTCAAAAGGTTTACTGTTATTGTGGTGAGCTATGAATATAAATTTACTATAAAAAAGATGGAAGGTTTTTCAGTTCAGAAGGATATGGAATCCCATGATTAGGTTGTTTGAGATATATTTAATTTTCTCTATATATTATAAAATATTTAAACTCTATTTTAATAAGTTATTTTGTTGGTATCCCGAATTGGTGTTTTATTGCTATTATTATATCTTATGATCAAAAAATTTTGATTCATGTTCTTTTCAATATTATATACTATCATGTTAATTATTTTTTAAATTTTGATGATATAAACTTTACATCTCTTTTATATATAATCATATACTAATCTTTTTCACTAAACTATTCATATGTTTTTTCTTACCTACTATTTTAATATTGTTATTCTTTATATGATGTAGAAAATAGGGATCAAATTATAATCAAATGGTTATAGAATTAAGGAATATGTTTTTATATCTATTATCCAAAGATACCAACCCTTTATACTATGGTACATTTCGATATAGGTTAAGAAAAAAACAAGTTAAAACAGTAAGGATAGAAATATACTATGGGATAAATCATAATGTTTTGGTAAATTAATGATTATAAGAATTTTAAAAAAAATCTATTACAAGTTATGATATAACACATGGATGTGATTCTATGATGGAGGTATGTTTGGGTAATATACCCAATGTGTGAGAAATTGATACTAACCTAATTAAAATTTGGTGAATAGTAAAGAGGACGTACTGAACATTTGATTCAAAAATACTTGTGGATATTCATTGTTTAATTAAAATTATATTTATCAAACAATTATGAAGGAATTAGTAATGACGTTATCTCACATGGATAGAAATCATATATTGAATATTTTCATGGATCTCATAGATTAAAATCTAGAAATATATTAATATTGAATACTATTATCATTTAGGAGTTATTTTTTATATGATAACTCTTTCTATATATTAATTTTTTAATTTAGGTGTTAGGATTAGTAAAAATTCATTTTTAAGTATATGGATAGATTTAGAAAGAACCTATTAAATGAGGGCTATAATAGAAAATATATATGTTTTAAGAAATATATGACAATTAGAAAACAAAATGCTAAGAATATTCTTACTCAACTCTCCCATGTAAGGTATGAAAATATGAATAATGAAGAGTTCCTAAATGAACACGAATAATTGAATAATGTTATTGAATAATTTATGGCTCAATGAACACCATCATACAAAATTATACTGATTTTTTAGAAGCCATGTGGGAACCTAATTATTTAGTGGGATTAAAATTTCAATAATTTTTTCATCTTATTTAGGAAAAAATTATGGATGAAATTATATTATGTGGGGTATAATTTAATGACACGTAATTTTTTTATATTCAAATTAATACTATTAATTATATTTTTTACATGGAAAACCTATAAATAAATGATACACAAAATATTGGTTGAAAATTATTGGTAAAACTATAATAAAACATTTAAGATGAGTTTTTTTAAAATTCAAACTTTTAAAGGATAAATAAATTATCGTAATATAATTAAAAAAAATAATTTCTATAAAATCAATATTATATGAATTTATTGTTTTCATTTATAGTATAAATTTGAAAAATATTTAAATTTAACATGGTAAAACGAACATTACTTTCTAATTCATCATATAAATATTGACTTAGTATCTATGTTTTCGAATTTTCTAAAAATAGTGACTTTTTGGGATCGGTATAAAATTTCTCTTTTACATGAATTAGAACATTTTTGAAATTATAAATATGTAAAATTATATATAAGATTACATGACCACCTAATTAATAAAAATTTTATATTATAAATATGTTTCTGGATTTTAAAATTTTATCTTAACAGTAATGATTACCTTTTATAATTCCAAAGTAATATTTTATTTAATAAAGTTTTATATTTTTTCAGAAATTTTTATTTATTTATTAATTGGGAAATTATGTTTTAATTAATATTATATCCATAAAAAAATAATTCATTTTATAATAAATCAATTCATATAAATAAAATAAGTACCCATTTTATTTTTTAAATATAACAATATTTGTATTTTCTATCATTATTTTTTTTAAAAACTATTACTAGATGTTAAATATGATTATGTAAAAATAAATGTTTACACACTTTTATATTTTGTTTTAATATAATATTATAAATTTTACATTAAAATATTCAGATAAGGTAAATTGGTATTTTTTTTATCACAATAATTAATTAGTGAAGATAAAAAAAATACAATGGTAAAATTAAAAATGGTAAAAATGGTTTTTCTATGTTTTAACCACCCAAAACAAGTTGAAAACATGTTATGAAATGGATTTTTTGGTTTTTACTCAACCAAAACTCAAAAATTATCCTTATATGTCATCTTGATGAACAATTTAATCTTGAATATTGAGAAACCATTATTTTAATATAATGGCCACTTCCAAAAACATTCTTTACATCACAAAACAAATGGGTTCACTTTATATATTTCATTCTAAACAATTTACAATGAATTTAAAACTAAAATAATTAAAAATTTATTTTCATATAACACTCTACCACATATGTAATCCTACAACAACCATTTGTATGTTTATGGACAATATTTCCAAGGAAAATTTATAGGGGAAATTAAAGACCACAAAGTGAGTATTTTCCATAATTTATATTTTATTCATAACAATATACATCAAAAAAACATCTAACCAAAAAATATAATGAAATATATATTATTTGTTCACATAAATGTATTTATTAATTGATTAAAAAAATTTACTCTTTTTATTCCTTTCAGAAAAACAATTATGTCTTTCAAACATACAAACTACCGCCACCATGAAATGTAATGGTTGGTTTTTATACACCTTATATCATGGAAGGAAAAAAGGATGTATTTGTATAATAAATATTTATTATATTTCAAAATTATAATTATTAAATGATAACTCTTTATATAATAACATTAAGATCATACATTGAGAAATTGAAAAATTATTTGTCCATATATGAAGACTAAAATTATGGGTCATTACATTCTATAAGGTAATATTAAATTTTATAAAAATTAATATAAAAATTATATATTTTTATTTATGCACATATTAATCCCATGAATTCATAAATTATTTCTTGGGGATATACTTAAATGTATTTCATGTGAATTTTTGTTTTCTGAAATACTTAATTTCATGAGTAAAAATAATATTTAGGTTTGTTTAGAAATAATTATTATTTGATTATTCAGTGATTAATCATAGTATGCATTTTTTGTGTGAATAAAATAAATTATAAATTTCTAAAATGGGTTTTTACAGTAATTTTTTGGATGACTGTTTCATTATTGACCAAATATGTATGAATTAACAGATATTTAATAATGTTAAGATTATTGAATATATTTATTATGTGATGAAATATTAATATTAATTATTTATGTTGATATTTATGTAATATTGATGGTTTTGATGTCATTTTAAATTTACTATACATTAATATTAGAATAAATTAAATAATATTAGCCTATGTAATTCAAAATTTTCTATACTAAATTGATATTATATATGATGTTGAGATGGAATAAATTTAATGTTTTTTGTAATAATTATTATTTTTTATTTTAAATTTCCAAAAAATGTAATTTTATTTCAATTTAAATTTTAAAATAACTTGGTTTTATTTTACCATTTTATAATTTTGATAATATCCTTATAAGGTCTTATATGATATTAATTATGTCAATAAAACATATGGTTTCATTGTTTGATTTTCATTTGGATATTTGTTTAATATATTATTGTCGAACAATAGTATTAAATGTTAATCCATTTTGTAAAATTTTGTTTCATTAAAATATTATTATATTTCATTTAATTAATAAATGTGTTGTTATGCTATCATATGTAGTAGGGTTTATTGAATATTTTAACTATTTTCAATGAATTCTATATATTAATAAATCTATGACTATGACAAACATGGATGATAGGATAAGAGTATCGTTTGGTTGATGAGATAATGGATTTTGTTCACAAATATTGGGCCATCTTTTTTTATAGGAACATGTTTTTATAAAATATTACTAATATTATTATGTATATAATATATGGGAAATATCATATCTACAACATGTTGGTTTAAAATATATTTATAGTTTATTTATTTTCAAATGAAACATCATTCTTAATCTACCAAAATGATAAAAAATGGTTATAATGTTTAATTATGATATACAATTATTTTTTGTATTTTTCATTAACCATAAATTATGTAGACTTTATTACCTTTTACAATTCACATTAATTTGTGTTATGATGGACTATTTTTGTTTCGTATTTAAGAAAGTTATGAAATGAAATAGAATGAGGAAAAGAAAAATATAAAATTCCTTTATAGTTTCAGCAGGGTAGTAAAAAATAAACTATTAATAAATTAAAATCATTTAAGATATTAATTTTTCTAATTTTTTTACTCTAATACTACACCCTTCTATGTACATTGGTTAATTCTTTTTAATCATTCTATGTGAAGGGATTTTAATTCATAATATTTACTTACATGATTTAATAATATTGACTTATAAAAATGAACCATAATTAAATAATAAAACTTTCATACTTAATAAATGTGTATTCCTTTATGTATAAAATCATTGAGTTTAAAAGTAATTATAATTACCTTTTGTGGTCAATATTGTAGAATTACCATTTTTAAATAATTTTTTTAAACTATCAGCATTATCATAACCTAGTTACATTTATTATATTTCATTTCATGGTATGAATCAAATTATTACACATGAATATAAGATATGGTCAACAACATGGTTTAATGGATTTTTTTCATGTTAGAACACTCTTGAATGAAATTAATATTCAATTAAATTTATTTTTTTATCATGGGAGAAAATTATTTTGGTTATTTTAAATGGAACAAAATCATTATTATTAAATTTATATAATGGTAATTATAAGATAACCAATATCAATTAATAATTTTTAACTAAAATGATATCAATCATAACAAGATTAATAAATATTTCCTACTATATTTAATTGGATTTAGACATATTCAAGTATTTTTTAATTTTATAGAGTCCTAATTACAACTTCTATATATTGGATTTCAATAAATGGATATATTAGATGAATTAAATTTTACAAAATAAAAACTATAAATTTCATTGATATTTTTTTTTCATGATATAGGGATAAGAAGCCTAAAATGCATCAGTATCTTTGAGTAGAGGTAAAATTCTGATTATCTATATAACATAACATCTATCCATGATCAAATGGTTAATAATTAGTGTCTTAATGTATCCTGAATTATCATTATATAAGATGAATAATGTATTTATTTTTCTCCATCATGACAAACATCCTCCATGAAATATCATAGAACACTGAAATCAATTATCTTTCAATAATGGAGGAATACTTTTGGTAGACTAATCTCACTACACTCCCAAGAAAAAATATGAATTATATAATCATAAACAAATACAATATTTCCTCCAATAATATATTAATGGTAAAATATAGAGGGATTATTTTTGGATTTGAAACATCATAATTTTGGTAAATATATATATATTATCTAAAAAAAGAATTTAAAACAACAAATTGAATATAATTTTTTGGTCTCCCCTTGTGTAACAATCTATAGACGTTTCTACATATAATTTTTTTTATCAAACTGTAAATGATTTCATTAATTTTTTAAATTCATTCTAGAGACAATGTTAAATCGACATAAATGTGATTTATATAAAAGGTGAATAGAAATATATATGAAAACATTCTAACCTAATGACATCATTTGGGGATAGAGGTTTTTTAAGCTTGGAGATTAAATATATAAGCGAGAACTAAAAATCTGAAATTGAAGGTGTTGGAGAATTACATAGTGAAAGGGAGTGAAAATATTCAAATAATAACATCAACTGACACCATATAATATTTCTTGATTATGGTGAAAACTTTATATATTCCCTGATATTATTTATAATTATGATATATTCACATAATATTATATTTATCAAAAAAGGGTTAATAAAGTAATATGTTCAGAAACATAACATGTATAACTTAAAATTTAAAGTCATTTTTAATGCCATGATGATGTAAAAAACAAATAATAAAATGGATTATATTGATGAATGAAAAACAAGGGAGGATCATTGATAAGGTCTTTGACTATAGTGAACAAAAATTTAACTAATGGAATTTCCATTATTATATTTATTTTATATTTTATGAATCATATAAAACCCAATAGAGAACACAATAAAATCATTATAAATAATGAGTAAAAAAGATAAGAGGTATTTCTAGAGATTAAGGAACCTGTACCGATGAAATAGCAACATTCCCATAAGAATTAAAATATTACACTTATTAATAATAAATCATCCTGATGAATATAAACCTCCCCCATGAATGTATAAATAATAATTAGGAATATTGAGAGTGAAATTATGATATAATTAATAATAGTTATTGAATATTTTAAAAATTAATATTTAAGTGTTGGTAATTTTATAAGTGATTAGAATTTAGTAATAAATGTATAAATAATAAATTTATTTAAATAAAAATCATTTTCACAAATAGAATTCATAATTAAATATTTTTCCTATAATTTGAGTATATTTTTTTGAGACCATTGTTAATTTTATGAATATTTTATAAAATAAATTTTTAAATTAATGTTGTATTTTTCAAGTATATAATGATTTTATTAAGAAATTAAATTTATCACATAAAGATTGTTATTTTCATCAAACGGTATGAAATTTTTATTTCTTTATTTAAAAAATGTCTTGTGTGAATTTTTGTGATTTTCCTAAATTACCTTAATTTTTAGTGAATTGAAAAATATGGTAAGTTATCTTATAAAAAATTTCTAACAGAAATACACTATTCCTTCATTCATGGATGATATAAGAACCATTATTTCAAAATGAAATTCACATATTAATGTATTTCATCACAATATTCACAACTAATGATTTTCTTGAGAAAAATAATAAAATAACGAATAGAATTATTTGAAAGAACCCCTCTACTCTACTGTAAAAATAACCATATACTCCATATTCCTCTCACCTCTCTAAGACATGAATCATGTTAGTGTTCTACCCAGCCATCTTACCTAGTCACTCACCACTTATTTGAGCTCTTGGTCTTTCGGAAAGGAAAAAACCCATTCCCTTAAAGACGTTATCAAGGAGGTTAATAAAGGAGGTATATATACCTTTTTAATTTAATTTAATTTTAATTTGTTTTATTTGGTTATTAATCTTAAAATACACTATCAAAATGATCATGATAACTAAAATACCATATATATATATATATAATGGAATTATATCATTTTAGCTGATGATTCATCATCAGTCACCTAACTCTCCCTCTATTTTATATTTGAAATTAAGTCATTGTTCAGGAAGGGATGATTTACAACCTTTAGGGATGCTGCACCTTCCTTCTTCAATTTCTTCATCATGTCTAGTCCTCATACCATTTTTATGGATGAATAATATTATAAAGTTGGTATTAAATCTTATTCATTATTATGTAACCATATTATATAAATGATATTAAATAAGAGAAGAAAATTAGTTCTTTGTCGTTAAAAAAAGTATTAAAATTATGCTAAATAGTTATCATTAATATATTATCTACTGATTCACACATCTATATGGGAGAAAAATACAAAAAAAATTACACTTATGGTTGATCATTAATAACACGAAATTTCCATTTCGGAGAAATATGCCAATTTTACAAGATCTCTATTACATAAAATCATTCCAATCAATCACAAAATCAAGGAAATGAACACTCAAAAATTGTGGAATTAAATGTTATAATTTATCAATAAGGGAATAAATTCATTTAATAAAACTATAGTGAATCAATTAGATGTAGATAGGGTTATAATTAAATTATTTACATGATTTAATGTGATTTTATATGATTTTAATGTAATGTGTATAACTCATTCAGACATTAGGTAAAGGATTTCTTCCCGAACCTCCATTTTCATTCAGGTTGTTCTTTCTTCCTCTACAAAAAAATTTAATCCTTCATTTATTTTATATAAATCTTATAATTTATTAGAATATGTTCCAAAATTATGTATTATTATCATTTAAACCATTTTTTTGGAAAATAAAAGTTTTAAAAGGGTTCTATTCTCAATTCTTAACTATAAGCAATCCCGATTAAAGGGAACATCTCGAATTCTTACCTAATTTAAAATGAAACCAATAAGCTGTTTTAGACTGCAATTATTTTTCTTAAAACACTCATTTTAACATGGTAATACAAAATTAGTTCATTTATAGTTTTATGAAAATATTTTTTCTAGAGAACTCTACTTTTAAAAGTTAAATGTTATTTCTCTAAAAACTTACTTGATGATTTTATAAGAGTATTTTTTTCTATTTCAATACCTCAATTCAATTTTATGTATTACTGAAATTAATATATTATGTTTATCATCCACCAATTTTCAATGAATTGTATGTAAGCAGTTTTACAATGGATGTCCTATCTTAATACCATTCACCGTACTACTCATAATGGTTAGTAATTATGTTTAGAGATTTTGAAATTTTGTTTATATAAAATATATATATATACACAGTTTTTCACTAAACCAATTAATATGAGGAAATAATTTGTCTTATAAATTAATGTTTTGGACCTACTATATCCCCTCGATGAAATGGTAGGTATCATGAGACAAAATAGCTTTGGGATTTGGCGATTCTTTACACTTGTATTTTCAGACATCTTGGTTGAGGGCTTGAAAAGTTATTTCTGATGTTTGAAATTATAAATTCCCTTATTATGATAATAGTAATTGATTAACCCTGTGATTATTAGACTAGTACAATATCCATGGTTAGGTTTTATTCTATTTTGATCATTTATATGGCTTTATATAATCATTTTTCATTCCTTCCATATTATTCTAATGTTTCTTTTTAAAGGAATTTGTTTTTAGTTTTTCACTATGTATAATGTTTACATTTATGATAAATTCAGCTATATTATTTACCCTTATTGAGAATATGAGATCACCCATTTCTTATGTTTTATATTTCCCCAGGATGTGGATAAGTGTTTTATGAATGCCTTTTTGGGATAATCTAGAGGTTATGGAAGTTTACAATAGAATTTATATATAGTTTTTTCAATCATGTTATAATTTCGAACTTTTATATTTACCTTCTTTTCCAAATCTACTAATCTATTGGGTTTAATAGGGTGTTATTCCTTGTAATCATACAAATTTAATAATATAAGGTACTTACTTCATGAAACTACAGTTGGGTTCATTAATGTCGGTATCACATGATGTTTAGTAGAAATCATAGAAACTATTCTTAGAAAAAAATTAATAGAGAACAAAAAGATAAGGTAGAAATTTGCTAAGAGTATACTTGAACATCGTTGAATTCTTTAATGGATGATATTATGTGAAAATTCCTTGCAATAAATCCGTTTCGGGATACTACATGTGTATGTGGTTCAAATATAGATGTACCTAGGAGTAAAACCTCTGAAAATATGTTTTAGGCCAGACTCATGGTAACCTTGATCACAAAAATAGGCATTACTGAGCACCTATTATGACACTTCCAGGAGATATGGTTAAGGTAATTCATGATTTCATTACAAACCATTATAAAGGATTTAAATGTAAATATGTCCTCAAGGAAACCATGTGTATTGTTATAATATTATCTATGTTTATGATGTCAATTATTCTTATGCATTTTTCTAGTTCACATAACATTTTTTGATTCATAACCTACTCTAGTGTATTCCATTATTTAGAAATTCATCGTCATTGAAGCAATGTAATCATCATGAATACACGAATCCCATCTATGGTATTTACCTCATATGTAAGGTAATGCTGTTGGTTCAGAACCTGACTCTTGTTATGAATAAAAAACATACCTTTATAGAGCACCCTATACCAGAACATGGATTAATGTTAGACTAATTTATAGGACAATGAAATCTATCATTTAATGGGACTATAAACCCATTCATAATATACTAGTGGATATGTTCTTTAGAGAGTATATTTCTTTCTTTGGGATGTAACGAAAGGGAGCAGGTCTTCATGGAGGTTTATCGTATATTAGAAGATTTTGATCAATGGTGGTCATTAATTCAAAACATGAAGGAGGTCTATGAATTTAAAAACATGGAATGGACTGATTTTATGAAAATATTCATTGAAAAATACATCCCTCATGAATAATAAGTAGATATGGAAAGCCATTTTTTGAATCTGAGGAAAAAAGTGGATGAGAATGTTTCAATATATGATGATAACATCATAAGGATATTAGGGTTCATTACAGACAACATATGTAATCCATGGACAAATATTGATTGATTTTTTATGGCTTGAAACCATTATTCTGAAGGCAACTATTCTCCCATAGTTTATCATCACATGAAGATATATTTTCTTATGATTTCAAGGTAGATAAATAATTCCATATGTTTTATGATATTAATGGAATAAAATAGAGGAAGAGGTATGTTGAAAACTCTGTGAAATTAAATAAAGAAAATGAGAATAATGGAATAATTGATTTTTCATCTTATGATAATTGTGTGAAGAATCACCATGTTACTCACCTGAATGGTATGGGCTCTTTTTTCAAAGAAAAGGCAAAAAATCACATTATTCTAAGGGAAATAAAGAAGAAGGCACGTTAAAATATATAATTGAAAAGATATGTGATATTATTCAAAGGATTTTTCAATGTATCAGAAAAATATTCTCTAAAGAAGGCCAAGTGACCAATGCCTTACTTATACAATCACGATTGTTGAGGTTGAAGTTTGTAAAGTTGTGGTGGATTGTACATTAATCACATCCTAAAACATATCCAATGATTTATTTGATTCAAGACCATGAAATTATTTAATACCATCCTTGTTAGAATAAAAAATTAGAAATATTCAATTTGATTTAATAAAGGAATTAACGGTAAAAACTCCTCAGTGAAGTTTTATTAAAAAAAGAAGTATATATCAGTCGCCCTTATGACACATAAACAGTATTTAGTGGATTAATTTATAATCATACCCATTATTGTATTTGATATAATCCTTGGTATGATTTTTCTTCAATGATATGGTTTGAAAATATATTGTATTATTTTTGAATTCACAATTTTTGAGAATGATGTATAGTCCCTTATCTTTACAGAAGAATCCTCATCATATGGTTGTTTTCTAGATCTACCCATAACATCCCTACTAAATTCAGTTCTTAGGGAGCATGATAAAACAATATCTAATAGTGAGGAATGAAATCATCAAAATGATGATTTATATATTGTGATTGAATACATTGATATATTTTTAGAGAATTTACATTTATATCCTCAAGAGTAGAAAATTGTGTTTTCGATTGATTTAATTCATGGTCAAAGATCGATATCAAAGACTCATTATAGAATGGCCATAGTGGAATTTGTTGAACAAAATAAAAAATGATAGCAATTGAGTGATAATGTATTTCTCAAACCTAGGGTTTCTCTATGGGGAGATCTAGTTATTTTTGTTAAGAACAAATAGGTATCTATGAGACTCTGTATTAACTACAAAGAAACCAATGCTATTTTGATAAAGAACAAGTGTCCTCTTCCATGGGTTAATGATTTAATTTATCAACATAAATGTGCCTAATATTCTTCTATTATTGAACTTGGATATGGATATCATAAGTTGTGTGTAGGGAAGGAAGAAATTTCAAAGATAACATTTTGAACCATGTATGGGAATTACAAGTTTAGTGTAAAGCCTTTTGGACTGGCTAATTCAACATATGATTTCATCTATATAATGAATAGAGATTTCAAGTAATATCATAATGACATTTTGGTTGTATTTATTTATAAAATCATGGTATAATAAAACTTTTATGAATATCATGAGAATAAATTGTGAATTATATTGATAACTCTTAGATGAAACCAATTATATTGGATGTTTAGTAAATGTGAATTATGGCTTAAAAAAATATGTTTTCTATGCCATATTTTCTTTATGGATGGAATCATAGTTGATCTGAAGAAGAAGATGGTATTCAAGAATGTCTAACACCAATGAACATAACCTAGGTACATAGTTTTATTGGTTTAGTAGGTTATTACAAGAATTTCATCCTGGACATCACCCAATTAGAATACCCATTAATCAAGCATACTCATAAAGGGGTTATGTTTGTATAAATAAATTAATGTGAAGAATGTTTTCATGATTTGATGAAGATATTAGTGAATTATCTGATCCTAACACTACCATTAAGAAATGAAAGATCTATAATCTATATTGATGCATCAATGAAAATACATTTTTGTGTTCTCATTTTGAATGATATAGTTATTTCATATGCATCAAGGTAGTTAAAAATTCATGAATGGAACTATCCAACTCATGATATTGAGTTAGTATATATACTATTCTCTCTCAAGATATGGAGACACTATATTTATGGTGTAGGGTGTGAGATATATATGTATCACAAGAATATTAAATATATATTCTTATAGAGATATCTCAACATCAGGCCAATTATATGGCTAAATCTACTAAATGACTATGAATTTTCAATACACTAACACCTAGGAAAGGAGAATAAAGTAGCATATGCATTGAGTAAGAAGGACCATGGGGTTCTAATATAAATGAGGATAGAAAAGGATCATTTTTAAATGGATATTTTAGGGTTTAATATTAGAATTATTATTTTATGGGATGAATAACTACCTTTTGAAATGGTATTCTAACCATTTTTTTGAAATGATTAAAAATTCTAAGTCTGGTGATGATAATATATAAAATAAAATCATTGTTATTAATGGTCGGAAGTCAGTCAAATCATGTTTGAGGATGGAATTATAAAATTTAGGGGGAGTCTATGTATTCCTTGTATCCCCATTGTAAAATGGGTGTTATTAGAAGATTCATGTATCTCAAATATCACTATACACCTTGGTAACAATAAGATGTATGAATATTTGAGGGAAAATTTCTAGCGGGACAACATGAAGTGCATAATTTCGGATTATGTATAAAGTATCATAGTTTTTCAATAGGAGATAGTTGAATGGCAACATACTAGCGGTGAAATGAAACCAATTCCTATTAATATATGGAAATGGTTTGAAATTAAAATTGATTATTTCTCTAGATTAAACAAAACACCAAGAAAGAATGATGAAATATGGGTAATTATTTATCGACATACCAAACATTCACTTTAATTTTCTATAATGGAATATTTTCCACTATAATTCCTTGGATGTCTCTATATTAGTGATGTTTTAAGACTTCATAGAGAGTATCACTCATTTTTTGATTCATGTCCATGATTTACATCAATATTTTGGAAAAGTATTCATAAAAATTTGGATACCGAGATTCATTTGAGAACTTCATATCACCCTCAAACTAATTGGTGGTGAGAACGAACAATCAAAAATTTTGAAGAAGTTTTGAGATCACGATCACGTGATTTTCAAGGATTGTGGGATCATTATTTACATTGAAAATGTTTTCCTACAATAATATTTCCATTCATATATTCAAATGGAACCATATAAAGCATTTTATGGAAAACGATATTGTACAATAACTTGTTGGGATGAAATTAAGGAATGGAATATTATTGAACCATTTCTTAATGAGAAAACAATAGACAAAGGGAAGACAATTAAGAACATGAGCCTTAGCCCGGTTGGTGAGCACTCTTTAAGAGCATCATGGCGACTCGGGATCAAATCCAGCATAATTTAGTTGTACTATAACAAGTATTGAAGCAGTGCTGTAGCATGTACAGTAGCGGAAACTGTAGCAGTACTGTAGCAAGTACTGTAGAGGAAACTGTAGTAGGCACTATTTGGCACTAAAACTACCGAGAATATTCCCCCGTTTGGGCCTTCGGTCCACCGATTTGGTCTCTAAGTCCTTTTAGGCCTTCGGGCCACCCAGGCCTTTGGGTTAGTATGGTCTTCGGGCCAACATAAGGCCTTCGAGCCACCTTAAGTGAAAATGAAAACTAGAAAACCATCATGGAATAAGCTCTATAAGGAAGGTTGAGCAAGGATAATTCACCATAGTAGATGCTAAACGGATTGTATGAATGAGAGGATTTGGAACCTGACATCAGGACAAGCCTGTTCATGCATGGGAAATCCAAGTCGAACAGCCATGTGAAGGTGGAGAGCTAATTTCATGATGAAGATGATGGGTAGGAGAAGTTCCATGTAGTTATTCTGGGTTGTATGTAATGTTTGAAGCCAACGTGCAATGAACTACTCAAAGTCCTACTGGACATGTAATACTTACTCCTACAAGCATTGTAAAGGTTCCACCTCACCCCTTGAAAGGGGGATTATAAAAATTCAATAAAAAATTATGGACTTCAGGATATTGGATGGAAAATAATATTAATACCCATATAATTGAATATCAATTTTGGAAAAAGATTAATGTTGTTAGTTGAAGTAATTATTTTTAATTTCATGTGAGAGATCATGTTTTCATGAAATTATCTCCATGAAGGGTGTTATAAAACATGGGAAGAAATTGACATTGATCCCCAAGAACAATTGGACTTTTGAAATTATATAGAGTTTTAGAGCTGTGTATTATCATTTGAAGATGTAACCAAGACATTCTAAAGAACAAAATGTGTTACAAGTCTCATTATTGAGAAGGTACATGCCAGACCGAACACTATAGTTACATATGAAGGGTTCGAATTGGAACCCAAATAATCATACTATGAAGAGTTTATGTGGATTCTAGACACTAATGAACAGGTGTTGAAGGATTAGATGAATCGTCTAGTAAATATATTTTTGAAATATCGTAAAATTAAAGAGGCGATGTGGGTGCCTAAGATGATTCTAATGAAGAACTACCCAAAAATTTTGTGATGTGAAATTTTTGAAATATCAATAATGATGTTTTTTTTGTAGGAGGGGAGAATGTAATGACCAAAAATTCAAGCAATGAAATTTTCATTATTATGTATATTTTTTATAGTATCAATATTATAAATCCTCATAGGGAATTATTTAAAATTATTATAAATTATGAGTAAAAGAAATAAGAGTTACTTCTAGATGTTAAGGAACCTATATCGATGAAACAGTAACATTCCCATTAGAATTGTATTATGACCCGAATGAATAGTTATTCAGCCTAATGAATTGTAACCTCTCCTATGAAGGTATAAATATAATTTATTCTTCTCATAAGTGAATGTATAATATTAATAATCAATGTATGTGAATATTTTAAATATTAATAATTTAGGCTTGTAATTTTTAAAATTAATAAATATTTAATTAAAATTTTATAATTAATTAATTATATAAAAGAAATTATATTTTCAAGGATTCAAAAATCAATAATTATTTTCTTATTATTTTAGGATAATTTTATGATATCGTAGTTAATTTTTTAAAATGTTAAAAATCAGTATTTAATTTAAATCCATAATATTCATGTCAATAATGATTTTATTTAGAAATTTAATTGATCATATTTAGAAAATTATTTTCATAAAATGGTGTTATATTTTTGAATTATACCCTTCAAAAAAATTTAGGGTGATTTTTTAGGAATTTTCTAAATTATTTGATTTTGTAGTGTATAATAAAATACAATAATTTACTATACAAATACATTATAAGATAAATATAGTATTACTTGAGTTATTGTTGATGTAAGAACCCTTGTTTCAAATTCACATTATAAAATCACTTTATTTATTCATAAAAATCAACACTATTAGTTTTATTGAGAAAAGTAATAAAATAATGAATTCAATAATGAGAAATCACCCCTCTAATCCACTATAAAACCCACCCTCACCCCCTATTCTCCTCCCTCAATTATGCCTTGATTCTTGTCAATGTTCTGCACAAATCCTCTTATGTAGTCTCTCCTCAGATCAATGATCTCTTGTTTTCTTCCAAAATACCAAAAGCTATTCCCTTAAAGAGGTTCTCATAGAGGTTAATTCACAAGGTAAATCCTCTTCCTATTTTATTTAATATCATTTACATATAATTTATTTTATGATTATACCCTCACATATCCTATAAAATTGATCATGATAACTCCAATATCATTTATATACCAGAAGGATATCATGTTAATGGAATATCCTTAATCAATATCCTAGCTCTCTCTATTTTAATTGTATAAAAAATTCATCAATCAGGAGGCACCAATTTAAAAACTTCATGGATAAAAATCCTTTGTTCTTCAATTTATCTATCAAGGTTTTCCATGATATCATTTTTAAGGTTTAAACAGATTCTAAAATACTTAATATATCTTATTTATGGTTTTAGAACCATTTTATATACATGATATTAAATTATAGAACAAAAAATATCATTATGATGGACAACCTTCTAAAATTAAGCTAAACGACTACCATAAAAAAGTTGTCTAATGATAAACCTCGTATATGGAAAGAATAATACATTTTAACAATTAAAATTATTTTTGTAAATTAATAACACGAAATTGAAATTTCATAGTATCATGACCATTTCACATGACCTCAATTAATTATAATCAAGGGAAAAATAATTAAATAAAAGAAATAGCCACTCAAAAACGATAGAATTCAATTTTATTACTAATAAACAATGACATAAATGAACATAATAAAAATATAGTGAATATAATATATTTATATAAGGATTTTAATTAGTTAATTAACAGATTAAATTTTATTATCTAGGATGTTAAGGTCATTTTCAGAACTCATTAGAACTTAAGGTATGGGTTTTCATCCACAACCACAATTTACATTCTGGTTGTTAATTATTTCTATATACACAAATTAATAATATATTTCATTTTAATAAATCTTATAAATTATATTTATATGATCATGTATCATATATTCTGATCATTTCATATTTTTTAGTGTGAAATTCTTGTTTTTAAAGGGCTCTCTTCTCTAATTAGCATGATAAGAAGGCCCAATTAAAGGGAACATCATGAATTTTTACCTATTTTATTGTTCACTATATAATCTATTTAAATCCAAAATTAATTTTATAAAAAAAATAAGTATATCATTTAAAAACTAACTTAATTCATTTCTGGTTTTATAGAATATTGTTTTCCTATATAACTAATAATTTCAAGGTAAAAGTGTATTTCTCTCAAAAATTCCACAATGATTTTATGAGAGTGTTTTTTTTCTATTTCAATACCACTGTTTAATTTTTGTTCTTATTGATGATAATATATTATGTTTATCATAAAAAATATTTTATTAAATGTAATTTGACCAGTTTTACTATAGATGTGCTTTCATATACCATTCACCGTACTACGCAGAATGGTTAGTAACCATGTTTACAGATTGCGGAAGGTTAATTACATTACATATGTATATGATGTATATATATAACCGTGTTGATATCAGAAATGAATAGGACATAGAATATGATGTGTGGGGACCTCTATATACCATATATTAATTGGTAGGTATCATGATACAAAAAAATTCGTTCTGTTTGTGGTTTTTCCATAGTATTAGAAAACGACATGGATGAGGCCCTGAGAACATGTTTCTGATGTCCAGCATTATGAATTCCAAAATTATGATAATAGTAATTGTTAAACCATGAGATATATTTAATATTATAATATACATAGTTAAATTCCATTTTCTTAGGACCATTTATATGTCTTTATGTAATAAACTTTCATTCCGTCTATATTATACTCATATTTATTCTTAAAGGTATGTTTATATAGTTATTCAACATGGATAATTTTTATTTTTATCAAAAATTTCACAAAATTATTTACCCTTATTGGGAATCTGATCTCACCCCTTTCTTATGTTGTATATTTTGCTTGGATGTGAAGAATTATTTTATGAATGACTTGTATAGATAATCTAAATGTAAATGATGTTTACAATGGAATATACATATTCTTTCCCATTCATATTGTGATATTGATATTAGGTTTGTATCATGTGTTCCAAATCTAATAAAATATTTGGCTTTTAGTGATGTGATTATTTGTAATCATTCCATTTTAATGATGTCAGGTATCGTCTCATGGCAACTGGGGTTATGGTCATTACTGTGATTGAGATAATAAAACCACTCTTAAAAATATTTTTTCTGTTATGTGAAAAGGTAAAGCATGAGAAACTTCTTACAAATAACAATTCTTATGATAAAAAATAATTATTTTCTATGGTTCATTTATTCATGAGGTATGATTTAATATATCCTGATAATCATGGATAGATTATAAAATTATAGAAAAATACCCATGAGAATATTTATATATAAAGAATTGATGTTTTATAAATATAAGGGTTTATTTCTTAGTAAAGGGATATGAAAATACTGATTTTTTTCAGTTGATGCATTAATTATTGTAAAATTTTTATATGAAGTAAATATATAAATGTTGATATTTTATGTCTGGGAAAAAAAATACTCGAATTGAATTTTATTTCACATTAATTGGTTCCCACGAATCCCAAATACTTCATCAACATAAAATCCCATTTATAAATATCTTATACTAGTGGTTCGTGAAAAAGACATTTTTTCATATTTTTATATTCTTTAGGAAATATAACTATTTATGTTTTAATATTTTCTAAATTATAATTATTTTTAATAATATTTAATGAATTATTAATATACATAATTATATTTAATGATTTAATTATGTCCAAAAACATTAATGAGTTACCTTTTTAGACTAGATAGAGTTTAATATTTAAAATTCCATCATGTTTGTGTTTAGTTTTTGAGTATCAATATATTTCGATTAATTTTTTGTAATGTAATACTTAGTTAATCATTTATCATTTATAACCTTAGTGAAAAAAGGTTAGTAACCCATATGTTATAATGAAACAAAATAAGTAAACTGTATATGTGATTAATCTACTAAAAAGAAACTATAACCTAGGGATGATGTGCAAAGTGACATAATGTATACTTCCAAAGGGAATCAAAACAAAACTCCTAACAATTTTTTTGGTGAATCGACATGAGATGACGACCAAGGTATTACTAAATTAATAAAAATAGATTAATGAAAATGGAATAGGATATTGATAAATTTTAATTGATAATCCAGGTAGGTAAATACTTTTTTTAACTCAAAAGTACATAAAAAACTTGAAATTAAAATATAACTAAAAAAAATTCATGCTCTATAAATCATAGGTTGGTATAATAAAAACAATCAATGGATAACGTTGAATAATAGAAACTGAATGGATATGGTTTAAAAAAAATAATATTTCATTATTTTTAAAATAATTCATGTTTTAAATGACAAAAAAATATGGATTTAATATATTTTTTTAAAAAGCGTAATACGTATATTATTTTGAAAATAGTTTATATAAATTTTCTCAATAAAACTAGTGAAACATCAATAATCATAATTTCTTTTGAAAATTTATGTTTTTTATATAGAAATAATATTTAGAAATAATATGTTTATACTATTTCTATGATTATGTTATGGGATTAAAAAATTAATCAATAATACCAATTGTGAAAGTATAAATGTTGTAGTTCATTTAAATCAATAAAAAAATATTATTTCTGAAACCCAAAATTCAACATAAATTTCATTATTGAAAATTCTATTCAAACTTATTCAATTTAGATAATTTTTCAAGCACTATACATCAAATCATGGGTGGTGGAAAAACATTTCAGGAATGTTTTTTGTGGTAAAATTCTAAAGACATTATTAATTCCTTAACATTATTGATTTTTATTGGACACCTCAAATGATCGGTAAAAAATTCATACTTTAAATAACAAGTAATATTTGAAAGAAATTAGGAATGAAATGAATTCATTATATTTATTTGTGGAGTCCACTTTTATTTCATTTTTCACATGAAATTTATTTATCTAATTATTTTAAAATTATTATTTCCATTACAATGTTAATTTATGAATGTGTATAGGATTTGGAATGATAACGTTTTTATGATATGCGTAAAATACTATTAAGATGTGAATTTCTTTCCCAAAATATATTAATACCAGGATAATGAGTGATTTCTAGGGGAAATTTATTAAATTTACTAGAAAAATATTATATATATTTAATTATGTAGTTAGTTTTCTATGTTGTCCTAGTTGTGTGGCATATTTCAAATCAAGTGAATTTCCTTAGCTAATAGATGCCTTTAGTTCTGGGGAATTTTCTTTTTCTATGTTATTATATATAAATTTAATGGTTTTCCACATATATTTGATGTCTTCAAGATACATTTTTTCCATTCTAATCTATATCATGGGATATAAGTTATTTTTTAGACTACATAATGCCAATGGAATTAAGATACTTTCATTAATTTTTTTATTCAATTTGAAATGATTTTTATCAGTGGGAAATGGTAGGTTAAGTGATATTAGTGATTTTCCATAAAAATATGATTCATTTTACATTAATTTAATAATATCTTATATAATATATATATATATATGTATAAATTAAAAAATATAATTTAAAAAATATATTTTAATGATATTAAAATAAAATCAATAACAAATAATTAAATGAAAATATTTACATATTGAGTCTAATAATAAATATGTTAAAAAATAATTATAGATGAGGTGAATCAACCATGTAAATTTAATCCAGCGGTGGATAAAGTAATCATAGAACCCTTTATAATTCATTAAATAAACTTTACAATCTATTTCTTTTATCCCTACATCATCCACTTTCAGTCTTAAATCTTCTTGGATAACAAAAATATTTTATTATCACGATCTCTAAGTCTATTTGTATACTTTTAGTATAAAAAAAGTTAATGTTTCATTATAAATATTTTATCTAATAAATAATCACATGGTTGTAGTGTAATAATAACATTTCTACATCAATCATTAACTTATATATTTCACCTATAATTTCTCAATTCCAATAACTATTTCTAATAGTCACTCATCCTTTTGAAATCATGACTCTCTGATGAAATAATAATATCCATATCAATCTTAAATATCATCATGGATCTCCCTTATTTAATATCTCACTATTACATACATCTCCTATGATTATAAGTTGATTAAAAAACTATTCGAATGTAAATTGATTTTTATTTAGTCAAATCAAACAATTTAAAAAATAAATATAAAACACGATTTAGTTTATAGCTATTAAAAAAATAAAATATTTAATATGATCAATGTACATAGTTATATTCAAATAAATTTATATATTATAAATATAAATTATATACTATATAAATTTGATGTATGTATTTAGTATTGAATTTCTATATAATCTTCTAATCAATTAAACTATATTTTTATTTTATAGGAAAAATATTTAATATAAACTATATTAGTGACATCATCCATTACTCAAAATTATTTGAATGTTAATGATATATTCTTTTATTTTTCTATTATCATGTTTTCAGAAAATCCCTCACATATTATTGAGTAATTTTTATTCAATTGATGAACATGAAAAGGTCATTAGAGGTATTCATTTAATCCCTATGCATAACACACCAATAAATGATATGTTAAAATTATTGAAAATTGAAAATCTTAAAATCCTATATTTCCACCAATATTTAGGGCATCATGTTTCTATATAAAAACCTGTAAACACAACAAAATAAAAAAAAAATAAAAAAAAATATATATAAAAGAATTATTTTTTAAATATAATCTAATAATTGAATATGTGATGATGAATTTGATGGGAAAATAATCCCATTTAATGAATATGGTAAAAAAATAATTTAATGGTGTAACAAGTACCTTTCCACTGAATACATGTGAATATTTTCGACAGTATGGTCGGGAAGGAAAATTAATATTTAATGGAATACATTAATGAAAATTAAATGAAATACATATTTTAAATCACTTTATTAAATCATATTCAAAAAAATATATATATGAACCCAGACTACAATATTCTTTCAAATCATAAAACTAGCTGGTCCTCAACCACTCTTATTTTAAAATGCAACAATAACATCACCACTATATCATTTAGATGATGGAATATGAAGGACAATTTTCATGCAACTGGTCATTTTTAATGATATGAAACATATCACCAAAGATATCTCTATTATATAAATAATAATATCAAATAATACTTTCCTCTATTAAAATCAAATATTAAGAGATAATAAATTTTCATAGAAAATAGTTATTATGTTCTCAAAACTAATTTTTTAAAATACACAAAAAAAATTCAATCTATTCATCTTCATTTTTGTCATTGATTATTTTCTTGGAGACATGAGGGAGAGAAAATGAGAATTATTCCATGGTTTTTGGAAATATTTATTGATCCACCCTCATTCCAAAATAATATAGATAAATATTCCATTATTTTTTAGTTCACCATCTTATTAATAAAATTGTAGTTGTTTTTCAAATTTTTTTCATTTATAATGATTCTCTTAGAAGTTCCCTTCCATTTGTGATGATTATTATACTCACAAGAGGATGGATTCATTTATATTAAGGTAGTTAAAGTTACCTTATCATTAGTTCATCATCATCATCAACATATGCAATCTTATTGATCATACAAGTATGTTCCTGATGTTTTGGAGTTGACAGATAGATTATGTTTGGTGGACTGATTTTTTATTTTGGTGGAGGATCTTAGTGTGTTTTTTGATATTTAGTTTTAGTTTCAAATTATAATTGGTATTGGGACCACTTAACCCATGTATTTGTATTTTTGAATATATGTTACTAATTTTATTTATAATGTTGTTGTAGAAGAAGTATTATTTTACATTAATTTGGTAAAAATATATATTATTTCATGGAACACAAATTAATGAATTTGAATGGGATGTTTGTTGAGAATATTTTATATGATTTAATTATTTGTTTCATAGTAATTATGTGTTTTATATTATAATACCACAATTTTTATTCATTAATAATTTTTTCAAATATTGATTCATGTGTTGATTTTGATGAAGAAATAATGGTTGATAATGATATAAAAATTGTTATTCTAGACTGTTTTTATGAATTTTAATGTTAAAAAGTACATGTATTTTGAATTATATGATATGATTAAATATAATAGTTTATTTATTTCATGAATGTTATAACTATGCACCTATAATTTTTTTTAGTGGTGGGAGTTTTGGCATGGGTGTGGTGGTAGTATAAGTGGTACTGTTGTTATTTTTTGAGGTATTTGAATCCATTTTTATGTATAATGTGTGGTAGTGTTCCATGATTAATACGAATATTGTAAGAATTAAATGTATTTAATAATGTGGAAAAAATCGGTTGATATGTATTAAAACAGATGAATGTGAGAATTTTATGTTATTGGTTATTATATTGTAATTTAATGATAAATGATTGATGTGGATGTTGTTAGATAAAATATGAATGTATATAATTAATGATGTTAACACTAGAATATAACATTGAAATGGGATACGAGATTTTAAATATTTCTTGTAATGATTCTTCATGTTTCAATAGTTGATTTTCAATAGTACAAATGATAGAGGATTGATTTAATGAAGTAGATATACAGTGATAAAAGTTGAACACTCATATGGGATTTTTTTAATATCTTACATCATTGTGTTTTTTATTATTTTTTGGGTGACATGTTATTAACAACGGTTAACATAATAAACCAAGTGAGAATTAGAAGTATATACAAAATATCATCTCATCTATTGTTTGAAAGTATATCAGTTTTTTATAACTATTATTTGTGGGGATGTGATGAATTTCTCATGGAGACTTTGAAAAACATAAAGGCACCCAAGTAACAAAGTTTGTTTTGATGTGTACCCTAAGGTAACAACAAGATATTACTAATGTAATTCATCAGATAAAATTGTTATAGATTCTAAAAAATCCATATTTAAGGTGAAAAATAACATGTCTGGAAAATATAACAGGTCAGTGATATACATATATACTGTAAAGGGTAACGATCAACATGATTTGGAGTAAGAATATATTACATAAATAAAAATATAAGGGAGTATTCCATAGCCACAATTTTTATATAGTTGTACAATATACGTTATAGAATCTGAAAAAATAGATTTTATTTTTCACCAAGGAGGGTTAATCATTATTTATCATATAATTATGACCTTATAACCTACTATAAATAATTATGTGGAATAAAATTATCAAAATGGGAATATTCATTAAATATGAAATAGATTCCATTTATAATAATAATATTATGTATTTGGTAGTTCGTGTAGTTGATGTAAATCCAATTTTATATGAACACATATTCCAGAGGAAATAGTGCATTGATGGAAAATTTAGAACACATAAGGCATTAATCGTTATGATAGGTTATAAATAGATTCAAGTAAATGACTATAGAGAAACCTTTTCTCAATACTCTATTCTAAATTCCCTATGAAAATAAATTGTTATATAATATTTCAACGACTAGTAGACTTGGTAAATGGATATAAATACACATTTATATAATGGTAATCTGTAGGAAGTTGTTTATATGGTACAACCTAATGAATTTGATTCTCAAAATAATTATACAGAATTATGAACATAGTCATGAACTATTTATAGAGCAATGTATACAACTAGGTAAAGTAACTTCTAATTTTACGAATCTATAATGGAATTGTATTTCTTAAAGAATGATTCTAACCCTTGTGTCTATGAAAAATTCATTTGGAGTGTGGTTATTTTACTATTACTATACATTGATGGCGTAATACTTATCCTAATAGAGATATTAGTCTTATAGTTATGTAGGATGTGGTTAAAAGTATTATTGTCTATGAATGTCATAGAGGAACCAATATACATTCTGGGAATAATGAGGTATAACGTTTGATTCAAAAGGATACATGGAATTGCTTAAGGTATATATATATTGATGTGATATTGATGAGATTCAATATATAAATCTATCATGGTATTGATTCCTATGTCACATGGAATCCACCATTCCAGGAAAATGTTCCTGTTGAATCATGAGGAACGATACTTAATGAAGAAGATCCCATTCAAATCAATGATTGGTTAAACCAAGTATATAGTTATATATACAATACTTGATAGTTTTTATTCTTTTATAGTGGTTGTAAAATATTATAATGATCTAGTTCACCATCATTTGATGGAATTCAGAGTTGTCTAGAAGTACATGTGACATAATATAGATATATTACATCTATATAGAGTATATGATGAGAAGATTAAGTTATGGGATAGTAATTTAGGGAGAGTAATTTTTTTTTCTAAATATATTTATAACATGTATGTCATTTCAATTCTGATACATCATCACAATTAATCTTGGTGTTGTGAGCTATAAAATATCAATGAATTCCCTTGTTAAATATTATATATTATAGTTTGAGTATATATGGATTTTTACGGAGTTGAAGAGTTTTCCTAGTCACAAACCACCATCCAGTATCAGGTTGTGGTTCATTTATATTTTGAACCAGTCATAATATATAGATATAATACTATAGCATCAACTCTTTCAATTGTGATTGGGTCATATTAATAGGCAATAAAGTGACTATGGATGTTTCAAGTCTTGAGGTATTTTCCCAATTATTTTATTTTACTTTGAGAATTTAGTCCCTGAATGAGAAAATCGATGAACCGTTAAATCAAAATGTTCTCTCAATAGATGAATTCCTATCATGTGAGTGCTTTTAAAAATAAGGATATGGTAGTTTTCTCTTGTGAAAGTTAATGTATGTTTGTGTTTGGACTCCAAAAACTAGTTGTATGGTACTATATATATTAGATCATCCATGTATATGGAATCATTTAAATAGTAAATATGATTTATATTATAATATGGTTTAGAATCATTTCAAATGATAATGTGGTAATGTCTTTGGGTATCTATTACAATGATAATATTATAACAACCCCTCTTTTTTTTGGAAAACTTGATGTATTATAAAAATATTCCAAACATGTAGTCTTATGATTGGATGACACTATCTCAAATAGAAAAATTGAAATATCATATTGTTTGGAATTCTCATATGTGGATATGGATTGATCTCATGATGTCCTCAAATGGTAATATTAATGATCAGTGATTATGAGGATAAACACACCTGTTGAAATTCCACATCATTTTGTGTCACATGAATTTATTTCATAAAATTTATGTATTTATTATTACCTGTACATTACATATGTAAATATGAAATCTTACTAAAAAAATCATTCATTACATATCATTACAATCCTTTTGTTGAATTATTAAGGATTAGTCTATTTAGAAATAATCGTTAACAAACAATGGGGATATAAAAGATATATATCATCTCCCATAATTTTCCTCACACCTTGAACCATTTTTAGAAATATTAAATTCTGAACCTTAATTCATAAACTATTTTATTGAACAAGTATAATGGGTTAGTTTAGATACTCACTAAGGGTAAACCTGAGAGATATCAGTCAATGATCATATGTGAGCATAATATATACATATGGATATGAGATAATAAGATTAAATTTATAAATTCACACCCAATTATTTATATATCATAATGATGAACAATAGAATAAAGCCAAGGATTTTTATATGAATCAAATCATACGAGAGTAAAAGATCATGAACCAACAAATTATAACAATAGTAATAGTACTTGTTTTTAGAACTTGGAATAAAATGTTACAAAAAACCCTCATTGTAATATTATATTAAGGAGACACAATAATAACTTCATGTCCTGTTATGATTGGTCTAACTATCAATATACTAGATTTATGTGTGGAATAATCAGTTGTGTACCATCTTTTATAATTTGGAAGATCTCTTTCGCTTACTAATTAGTTCTTGGTATAACCACCAATGTACCCTTTCAGAAAAGAAAACATTAATATTTACCCACTGAATTAGAGGGATATAACAGAACCACCAACAACATATTCATAATCACTACATTTTATTCCAATAATTTCATGATTACACATATCATATTATAAAAATGTAACACATGATAAATAAAATTGGATTAACAAATATTTCATCATCAAATAGTAAACCATATAGAAGATGAATAATGATGGTAATTCTATCAAACAATCTCATCAAGACCCACACGGCCAACTGTAGGATTAGCTGTCCAAACTACAAGAACATATTAAACATGACATGATATAGTGAAAAAATCCATGATGGAATAAATGAAATGGAGGCCTTTTCATAAAGTTCTTATAAAGACACACCTTACAATATCTGTTAATATCTATATAATAATAATGATAAGTCCGCAAAAATATAGCATAATTCTTGATGAAATATACTATAGATAATAAATTAGATTATGAAAATTTATGGAAATGATAAAATGATCAAAACAGAAATCCAAATATAAATGAAATCCAAACATGATAACAACTAGAATAAAAGAAAACTGGGAGATCTTGACACATTATCTCTAATTCTGAAACCATATGTGGTCAATGAACCAACATATCACTATGTTATAGTGATGTAACTGATGGATTATGTATCCGCTGCATAAGACATGGAACATGCAAGAAATTCCCATGTCAGGGTGAGTATGTACATACCTAGTAGGATTCCCCAAAAACCATATGAGGAGTTATTAAATGATATGAAATTTGTAATCATAACTGAAATAAATTTAAAAATGTTACCCATAATAGTTATATATTCTAAATAAAAAACCAAGAAGAATTAAAAATGGGATCTTTATGACCCATCCTAGAACAGGGCATAAGTCTTCCTGGAGGTCCCAAGGTTCTCACTGATGTTAGAAATCTTACATGTATATACGATAAAACAATGGTACAGACCCGAACCTCAATAATTATCCACATTTTGATGGTTATAATCTAAAATCGAATACCCTCACCATATTATGATAATGGGATTAATGTCTATAGATAGTGGAACCACGACCTACTGTGTCATGTGATTCCGCTGAGTAAACGGATGAGCCACACCTTAGTATGATATCGGGACCACTCTGTAGGTATAAGAATTTATCCCTTGTCCAATAAGGGGTACAACTTTTTTTGTATATGACCCACACCACAGTCCATTTGGTGAGTAAAACCCAGTAAATCGAGGACTTTCATGGAAGTGAATCACGGTTTACAGCTGATTAAATATAGATGAATATGGGTCAACCATACCCTTCTGTGATGAAGTGGGGGGAGGTTCCTACTCTAACATCGGTCTGATTATCCTTCCCAGATGACCTCCATCTTTAGGAATTCCTTAAAGAATTTTCACTCTATTAACACCTCAAAACATATCTCATATACCATAACGAATCCTATTATCAACCTTTGTGTGGAAAATAAACCAGGATAATACACTCATGGTTCATAATAATAGTCACAATGAAAGAGATATGAGAGAAATAATTTACATGGGAAATTAACATTGTGTATTTAGGTCCACGTGGTGTGAGACACTACCTCACTTCCTAGTAATGTTCCTCCCTGAACATGGCATGGGAGGTCATTCCATAACAAATTTTGTGTACATGGAGTACTTTACTTATATATCCTATAATAGTCCTAGGAAAGTGTCCCTAGAACATTGATCATTCATCCATGTACACCAACATGGTGTGTTGGAGTGTCATGTGACTTTTATAAACACCCTTGGTCCTGAAGCTTATACAATCAGTTTATGGCTTCGATAAAATGTTATTGTCAGGTCGCACTATTTGCGAACCATTACATGGCTTGAAACCTGAGCAAAAATGAAATATGGAGAACACAAAATGTGTTATTTCAAACTACATAGAATTTAGTCTCATTTTCATAGATTTTAAATATTCGTCATATGGTTTCCCAATACATTTATTCATCCTAAAATCATACTAGCTGACCACATGAAGACAAATGGTGCCACCTTTTTCTCACGGATCATCCCATTACTTCATTGAATTCTAGATCATCAATGTGATTACCCACATACCATGATCCATTCCAATACATACAAAATTTACCAATTCAATTTCCATGCACACATCTACGGTGAATCAATGGGTTATATTGTTCTTGCAGACACCCTGATAATGAACCATCATGTCATCATGCTCAAAATATGATGAACCCGAAGAAAGAGTGGGGTAAAATAGATGAATTTGTTTTTAAATTCCAAAATGGCCATGAATTAATAGAAAATGTTCATATAAATTAGATATCCATAGAAATAACATATATAATTGGTAGATTATTCAATTCAGAAAAATGAAACATAACATAGCTTATGTGGATGATCAAATAATCACATATCAAGAAGAAGATAATTAAATCCATTATTAATGTTTTAATGAAAAGGTTAATAAACAATAATTAATGAGATATATATTTATTTTGATTGAATATTTGTGAAGAACACATTCACCAATGTTGTATAAGACCCAATGTTTACACTACCTCTTGATCCACCTTCACCTGGTTTCCTTCCTTCTGCTGATCTAAATACACTAATGAATAAATATATTCAATAATCCTATAACTACAAAGAATATAATCCAAGATAAATTACATAATTAAATAATAATATAGGGTGTTATTTATTTTCATTAATATAAATAAATGAATAAATTATTTATTTAGTTTATCCAATGCAACCTCTAAAGATGTCCACAGAATGAATATTGGAACCATAAAACTTCAGATATTAGTTAGGATAAACCATATGGTTTAGTCTCAACTATGACCTCATATTTCTAATATGATGTCCCAAACAATGGAAATACAAAAAATAAATAAATTGTGTTCCAGGGTGAATTAGAAAATATTAATATTTTAAAAAAATTAATACCATAGTCATCAGAAAATAACTCATTCTGTCAACACCATGTATAAATATATACACACAAACATATATATATATATATATATATATATTCGAAGAAAAAATTTCAATAAAACTAGATTCATTGCATTCTATCTTCTCATAATTCTTTGATCCTCAAAAGGAGCAATTTAACTGAAAATTTTGGGTTAATATGTTCAGGTCCGACTCTCATGCTACTAGGGACTCTCCTAAATGCTATTATGCTTCCAAGGGACATGAACAATTAAAAATTCCCATCCATAGATGACTCTATTATTTTAATCCTTGATAATCAGCAAGAACTCCGTCAAAGTGACCCCATCCTAGATTTCATGCTCACATAGCCAATCACATGCATAGGGTCATTAACGTGTCTTATTTTCTATGAAACATGGAATATGTCATCTACCCAATCTTATTATAGTACTATATTTAATAGTAAGAAACATTTACAACACAAAATTTGATCTATAATGGATAGATACATCATGGTTATAGCATTCTACCATATACAAACATGTAAAATACTCAACCTGGGGAGACACATAGGAATATGTGGCCACCTTTCTTAATTTATAATGGACTATAAAATTGATATGTGAATGATCTTGGTCTACTCTAGGAAGTCCTGATATGCTCATAGATCAATTTAACCTTTAATATCATCATCTACACCATCACATTTCCAATAATAGATATATCATCTAATTAATTCTATCATATGGGTGACCTGAATGGTCACCAATATTGGACCTCAAATGGTCCCATGTATATAGTATGGTTATAACTATTATTATAGTAAAACATATAAAAGAAAAGTGTACCTTTTAGCTCCATATAAAGTCTAATAATGAACACCTCAACAAATCCTCAAACCCCTATATAGTTATCATGGTTTTTTCTATCCACGTGCGGGGTGGAACTTCATAATAATCCTCAACTTGATATATAATTACACCTACATGAATCTATATAAATGTGACATGAAACTAGTATAATGGTGGGAGACAATATTTAGTGGGCCCAAAGAATCCCATTGATCTACCACACAAACAGCTACCCCAATCACTGAACCAACTATTGCTACCAGAAGGTAAGGAAGTGTTCTAATTTTCCATGTTTATCAAAAAATCACCCATATTTAACAAAATACTCTCATTGTTCTCAGAATCTTGTCCATAAAGTCCATGGATATTCCATCTCATTTCCACTCTAGTATCTTAGGAGGTGGTCTCAATACTATTAGAACTTGGTTCTCAATCATTATCTTCTGACATGTGAGACACTGAGAGAAGAAAAAACCAATGGCCCACCTTAATCCTAACCACCAAAACATACATTAATGGTTCTTATACGTCTTTAAAAACTGGATTTTTGAGCCAAGGTGGATGTTTCAAACTCCCTTCATCACTTCCTCACATAGTGTGTCTGGAACCACCATCCATCCAAAGAAATACATAATGTTCTCCCCCCATTATATTATCCATACCGTGAATCTAAATAGGATATCTACTAATGTATAACCTAATAGATTATGTCTCCAAACCGTTCCTATCTCACTTAGAAAAGAATTATTGCAGTAAACTACATCAAATATAGGAAAATGAAACCCATAATCAATACCAGGGTCCTATAAAACTATGGAAACTACTCAAATACCTCCTCCAAAAAGAATTAAGGGGACATCCTAATATGGCAACTTTTCACAAAGTTTCACTTCATTGTTGTATATACTATCTCACATTCATAATCCAGTAAGAACTCAAACCAACACCTTAGTCTGAGGTACATATTTTACCATGGGATGAAATATCTGAGTTTTTTGTGGTGTGAGAGTAGAATAATGATATTTCCAAGATTATATTGAATCTAAATCTCCAAAGTAAAGATTGTAATTGATAATTCTAGATCTTTTTTGGGGATTTTTTACTCATGGGGTTTTAGCTACCTCAACCCATATGTGATAAATACATAAAACAGCGTCAACACTTATCAGAGCATAGCTCCAAAGGAATCACAGTTCACTACATACTCTCAGCCCTCCATTACTAGACTCAATGAAAGCTTACTGGACATCCTTAGCCTCAACACCTCAAATTCCATCATACACTACTCAGTCATTTTAAATTGATTCACTTTAAGATTCAGGGTTGTCATAGTGGTTTTAATAATGTAGATGTCTACCTAAAGCCTCAGGTTTTTCTGTTCCATGAAAAAAATTATTCAACTCAAATACATACTTGGGAATATTTCATGTACTATCTACATCAATCCATTTTGTATTTACAGCTAATTAATGATTATATATGACATTCCACAAAAACTAAAACTCATGGATCCAAATCTTTCACATTGAGCGATTACCATTAAGCTAATTCTTCTAGAGAATGTCTATGACTAATATCAAATTATCTTCTTGATCCTCCTCTATCATAGAGTGAATGATTATGTCAGAAATGAAGACAACAAAAAATCAACCTATATAAGGCTGAAATATCTATTTCATCAAATCTATATGCACTTTAAGTCCATTTTAACACTAAAATGCATCAAACAGAACATATAGTATCTCTATCAAAAAAAAATTATTCTGTTGAATATCATCATTGTGAACCCTCAACATTTGGTAACTGGACCTAAGACCAATCTTAAGGAACTAACTTGTTTCTTTCAACTAGATAAAGAGGTCATCAATATTTATTTATTTGAGTAATTTTTATTTATCATTACTTGGAGTATAAAATTCTAAATAAACAAAAGCCCTCGATATCTCATATACCATATTTGTGATCAAAATTGGAGCTTCCCAGCTAGACCCAATGGGTTTGATAGAGCCATTCCATCGAAGGTCCTCAAACTGTACTCTCATCTCCCAAATACTAATAGGGGCTATTTGATATTCCACATAAGACAGAAATGTAGTCCAATGATTAAATAAAATGCATAAGTATGTATACCATCTTAGAGATAGTCCCGAAAAATCCATATAGAAGGAATATATATAGTCATTAACTACCCATATAATTTATCTTCTTGAAGAGCCTGCTACAATAAGAGATAATCTGACCAAATTATTGGTGATAGGTTAAAAAAATTTTCTTGAAAGGATCGCTCACTTAGATATGAGATCTCTCTCACCTATAAAGTATAATATCATCCCATCCTCCTAAAAACATATTACTCACATATGAAGAAATTATATATGGGTTAAAAACATTGAAAACTAATCCTAAGAGAATTTGAGAACATAATGTTTCATATATATGACCAAGATATCCTATTATATAATCCCTCTATTGATAACTAGCTCACATTACAATTAGATATGTGATATAATCAATGGTTTCCTACTGTAACCCCTATAAAATGTTTCTGTTATAAAAAAATAACTATATTCTCTAAATATCTCAGTAGTTATATGGATATGATGGAATGAATCTCACATGTTTCTATCAAAATTAGAGTAAAATTTGAATAAAAATTGATCTTAGAACATATCATATCATGTTTATCCTGGTGATCAGACTCCATATCTCAAACCATCACATGGTCCAGAACACTAGCTCTATAATAATTTGGTGGGAAACGAGGTGGCAGAGTTGGAAAGGGTTATTAGAATCATCATCCAATAAAATATATTCCCTCATAAGAAACAACAACACCTTTTTCTATAACCTCCTCTATAAGGGGAGGGGGTTCCCTTGATGTAACTACGAGATCCTTAATCATGATATTTCATCTGTAATGGAAGTATATCTCATTAATATCTACCATCCTTGGCTATATGGGTCAAAATATTATGATACATGTGACCTCTCATTTCATAAGAAAAACATCACATCACTCTGGGATGATAAGATCCTCAACATGAACCCTACATTTAATTTCTATGATGTGACTTGGGAATGACCAACATCAATGGATCAACAATTCCCATGGATTTACCATATATCTTCCTCAAATGTGGGAATACAAAAAAAATAGAAATGATGCATGTCTCTTCATTATAATATATTTATATTTTCAATATAATAATTATAGGGTCCTGATACACCCAAACTCCACACCGAGTCTAAGGTTAAATTCACATATATATATATAGAAATATTTGATGGAAGAATAAACAACTATATTCATTACAGAAACATTGGATACAAACCCTAGTAAATAATAAATCCATTAATGAACATTTGTATAGATTAAAAATAATTTAATAGATCACTATAGACATTTATTAGTAAAATTAACATTTCTTTTTGAAAAATGTAATTTAAAATATATATATTTACAAAATATGAAATGATATATATTCATCTAAAAGAATAATAAAGAAAAATAATGTAATCATCAAATCAATTATAATTTATTATAGTAGGAAAATCAATTCTTATAGGGAATATTGAAAAAATATCATCATTTCATTTTTTCTTAAAGAAGCCAAAATTACCAAATTGTTAAAACAACAAGAAGATTTCACTAAAAATATTTAATATAAAATAAAAAATTTGAAAAATAATTTATTCAATCAATATGTAATATAAAAAAAATTAATAATAATTAATATAAAATATGTATTTGGAAGATAAATATTATGGACCGAAGATAGATATAAAGGGAGGTTTCAACAAATATTCTTTTAGTATCATGAGTGTTGAAAGAAAAAAATGAAATGAATACATTAATTATAGTAAAATAACCCGATTATAAAAAATCATATTGCATTTAATTGAGATATATCATATAATTTAATACTTGTAAATTTATGAATAAGCTAACAATAATAAAATAAATTTTAACATAAAATCTTTATTTCATTTAGAACATTATATTAATATTTCTATGAAAATGAATACCATAAAATGAAATCATATATAAAATTAAAATATGGATATTAATGAAACAACACCATAAAGTGTAAATATAATAACCACAAAAGCGAATATTGATTCATAACATTACATACATTATAAAGAATATAATATGATATGATAAACAATTAACAATTCTATAACATTAGAACAAAATACCCTATGATGAATTAATATAAATTGTAATTGTAAATAAAAATAATTTATAAGGATACATTATATAATATGTAATTTCATAACTATGTAAAAAAATATATTTATATTATTTAACATATCTCAATAAAAAATATAGATGAAAAAACATTAAATATTATTTAATATAATTCATAAGTATTCCATCAACCTATTTAATAATTTTAGATTATTTTCTATTCTATACAAGAACCTATTTATAATTAAAATATCATATATGATCCACATATAACATTTCAAAAACTTCTTACTAATAATTTTATATGAAGAAGATCATTTTTGGGAGATAATTATTTAGTTTTTCATTATGTTTTGATTCAAAAGTCATGGTATATCACACTGGTCATTATTAAATAATATAAAGAATCATTATTCTATCACAAGAATAATATTTAATCCTTATATAATGTTTTATAACCCTCATATTATTTCGTGATAAAAAATAAAATACAACACTTCTTGGAGATGGTAGTTCATATATATGAACTAGTGATGTTTCAAATTATGGAGGGACATTATAAATGATTGAAAAAAATAATTAAAATTTAATAATTTATTATTATATCATAAATATGATATATATTCAATTTTTTTTTATTATTTTCATTAATATAATTTAGAAGATACTAATCATATCACATTAAGGAGGTTTTGGTCAATAAGTACGGACGAGTGATGTAATGATGTTCCAATAGATGGGATGGTAAAAAAGTAGAAAAAATATTATATATAATGAATAATAATTATTTAAAAAATTTGATATATAAATAATATATCCATCATAATAATAAACCATGAATTATTGTTATGGAAGATGAATCGAACCACTATGTTGAGGGAGTAACCATCACACACACATGAGCAACACAATTTTTTTCAATTTAATAGATAAGATGTGGGAAATGGTTGTGAAATAATAAAAATAAAATATCAGTAAAATTATTATAACATATTAATATATTTTTCATGGATACAAAAGTTTCAGTTATTAAATAATAAGAATCAAATTATAAAGTGCTAGGTTTGGATTTAGACCTCATTATTGAAATACCTCCATTGGAATATACTATATGACAGTAAGTATTGGTCCTATAAGGTAATAAGGGATAAAAGATTCATAGATGTAATTAAAAAATATTTCTTGGTGATTTTTAAATATAATTAAGGCTAAAATTGTGTTCATAATTGAGGATAATAGGTTTACATGAATTTTTGATGAGAGAGACACACATCGAACTAATTCAAATATTTCATACCTATATGGTTACTTCCAGATAAAGGTTCCACCAAAATAGATATTATTTATAGTTTAGGATAATATATTGTTTATATAGATTTACCCAAAAATAATTATGCATTTTTGGTTTCCATTTTAACCCTTATATATTTGTTTAACTCCTATGTAAACTAGTTTAAACCTTTACCTTGGTAACAAAATTTTGTTATTTTTTCTTTTCATAGAGATAAAAAAATTAGTTTGAACAAATTAAATTATAATAATCACGATTCATAAAAATATGTAATTGATTTTGGAATATTATATTTCTATAAGTATAATAATTAAATTTAAAAGGGTAGAAAACACAATAAAAAAGAAGTTTTAGGAAATTAATTTTAAACAATTTAACTGAATTTATATCATATAGAATCGATTTTAAAACTGAAAAAGTAATTTTAAAATATTTTATAGAATACAAAATTTATTTATCTTATAATATATATTAATTAATTTATATAAATTTAATTTTCTATGAAAAAACACATTAGGAAAATAAAAATGTTTTTTTTGAAATATGTGTTTTTGGAAAAAGAAATGAACTTATAAAAAAATATATTTAATATTTTCTTTCAATTAATTAAAATATCTATTATTTATGTATGTTTATGTTTATATCAATAAAATTGTTCTTTTATATGTATTTAATAAATAAATAGAAATAATAATTAAAAAAATGTATAATTCATAATATTTTCCAAACAATTATTATATTATAAAAACCCAAAAAATTATTTCTAATATATTTTTTACATTATTATTTAAAAAACTCATATTCATTAAATAAAATAAAATAATAAAAAATAATAGAAATTAATTATAACATGCAATCATTAGACAAAATAAAATCATATTTTAAAACTGGAAATGTATTTTATACAATATGACTACATATTTATTATGAATTAATCTATAGATTTGAATTAATTATAAATATTTTTAACTATCAATTTAACCGCTAGGTTATAGGGGATTACTCTACCAAGATTTACATATACTCGGAGTTTTGGGAAGATAGAGCTATCGTATAATGCATGATTATTTCTATGTAAATACTTATATAATCTCAAGGTACTAATTATAAAAATAAAAAATTAATTTATATTTAAAAATTCCATCACTCTAATTATATAATTGGTGAATCACATTTTCATCATATAAGTGTGCTCCCATGTATCATCCTAGAATTTATGATTCATCTAGAAAACACTAACTAGATGGGTAATAATTTTCTATAGAAATTTAACTATAATGTTCAAAATTTATATTGGTTGTTTTTAATAATAAAGGTAATTTTCTATAAGTAAAAAATATTTATCTAGTATATGAAGGCGATTAGGAAAGTAAATCCTCAAAAATGACACAAGAAAAAAAAATCATGAAATTGAGAGATGGTTCTTGGAGGGCCATATTAATTTGATACTTAATTTTCTTCATCTAGAATATTGAAGGGATGGAAATACCTAGGAAATATAGTTACCATATTTCTAAATCTCTTTACCATTTTCAATTATAAAAATTGAATTAATAACTTCTAGAAAACATCATATTATGGATATCGTTAATGATAGTCATCATAATACATTAGTCGACCAAGAACTACCTTGATGTGATTCTATGTGAGAAAACCTATCTCTACCATTTCATATTTTAGATCACGAAAAAATAGATTTTATTCCCCAAAATCATTCAATCATATCAATGTTCTTATCTTTTTAAATATAGGTATTCATAATGAGATATATGAATACTATAGTGAACTGTTTTTAATAAAAAATTAAAAAAACCACATTTGGAATCCATAAAATAACATCTAAAAACATCCTCAAGGGTTTTAATAGTCCTCTTATTAAAAACATATTTTTGAGGAATATTTAAAAAAAACTCTATATCTATATATTTCTAATGACATCCAAATAACATTCTGGTAATAATTGGTTCATTGTAAAATGATATATAATGTTGTAGTCAATGAAACCAAAAAACATCCTTAATAAATATATAGTAATGATTAAAAATGACAAAATATTGTATGATTACATTTAAATGGGCTATATTCATAAGGGTATATACAATAATGAATATATAAATATGTCCTTTAGATATTTTTGGGATTTCATTGAAAAAACCATAGTTATTTTTTCATATTTCTATTATTGTATCGGTAGTGGTTGTCCAATAACTATAGTATTCTACCTAATTTGCAATAATTTCTCATATAATAAGAATTTATATATGTACTTTATAATAAATCCTTTATGTTTTCCCACTATATATAATATTTATGATCTCAGTAAAAATTTCTCTTTCTATGATAAAGAGAGAATGATGAAATATGATATTATTATAATATATGATTCTTCATGTAATTTATTAATATGAAATAACATTGATATCAATATCTTATGATCCCATCAAAATAAATATTTAACACACGAACATTTCTCACCATATTTTATTGATCCAAGTTCTCATTTCTTCACTTCTTTAATCTTCAAAATGGTTGAAAAATATACATTATAAGAATAATATTTCTACCTTTCAATCATGATTAAAATTACTATCAACCAAAAGTCCATAAATATAGGATAATTTTTATCCATATAATTAACAAAATAACATTATCCTTTAATAAGGACCCAGTCTTAAAAATTACATAATCATGAGTTAAATCAAGAATTCATATTAATTATCTTTTCAGGTTTAGAGTATTAGAGAATTAGGCCATAAACACTCCATAGAACCTTTAATATTACATGTAGATGCTACTACTTAGTATCCATTTTTTAATAAAATGAAAAACAATCATGTCTATTAACATGTTTTAGACTGCATTAATATTCCTTGATCTCATCCTTGACCCTTATTCATCATTTATTCAAGTGGATAACATTTCAAAAACATGGGATGAGCATAAAATGATCAGTAAGGGATATAAAATAAGGAATAAAAACATTAACCCATCAATAAATATTAATCAATAAAACCTTACTTTTCAATAATAACATACCTTATCAAATCATAAGATTAATTAATAACAAACAGAAATCATAAATCATAAAGGTAACATATAGAATACATGACATACTTATTTTATTGCTATCACAGAAATGTAGGGAGTTATGTTGGAATACTCATCTTAGTATATTCCATAAATCTCTTAGGATAAGCAATAACATTTACCTATGTCACGTTCCCAATGCATTGGAGAGCTATCTTGGGCCCACCTACCCTTGGTTTATCATGGAAACACCTATATACGTAAACAATTCCCAATAACAATAACATATTCATAACAAATAAAATAATAATAATGGAGAGATAACATTTCCACATTGCACTCACAATATATCATTTCATGATATTTACATAATCAATGCTTTATCAAACCTTTTTCATAATAATTTAAAACATTTAATAAAGTGATTTTTAATAAAAAAGTCCTATACCACTTTGAAACATTCAAATGAATTATCATTTGAAAACATTAATTTCAATATAAATAAATCCTATAAGCCATTTTAAAGACATGGATAGTAATTAGAAATATTTAGAAGAATAAATATTTAAATCATTTAAAACAATATTTTAGTTAAAGAGTTTTTAACAAAATGAGAGATGCTAGAATACAAATAATTGAGGAATAAAATTTAATCAAAACATTATAATATCATTGGTATAAATTGATTCATGATTTAATATTCCAAATAAAAATATATACAACATATGAGAGTGGATTGGGGCGTAACAACAATGAAGTACCAATGGAATGTAAATTGAGATGAAATCCATTATAAAAAATGTATCCTCAGATTAAGGAGAAATTAATTACAAGATAATGCGTGACAAGTATAAATACACTCAATATGATTTGATATTCAATTTAAATCAATCAGAGAATATTCACACATACTTTTGTATGAACAAAACCAATGACATGGATGTTTAACTCAATGAATGGAAATTGAACTAAAAGTACTCTTATCAAGTTCATATCGATGACTTGAGAATTTATCAACGGAGTGATTATGTGTATCAAAAGTATATCCAAACAAAGGGGAGTGGAAATTACATCATAAATAAATAAACAATGATTCAACACATAATCATAGCATTACACAATTAAGAATTAAGATATTAACCTAAGGAATTAAAATTGGGTTAAAAAGTTTCCTTTCCGATTTGGTAACATATGAAACATAAACCACATAAAATAAGGAACATACAATGAAGATATAGATTACCATAAAATAAATTACATTACACAATTAATACAATAATGGTAAAGTACATACAACAAACAAAAGGAAATAGTGGCAAACATATCATAAATCTCAAGGGAATAAAAAGTGAGATGAAAACCCCTTACAACATTGTAATCAATCTATTCGTATGACCAAAAGTTTATATCCACAAAATGGACACAAAATAACCTAAATATAATGATAAAAATGGTAATATATATAAAATTTCAGTACACAATACACCACATGCAAGAAATAATTGGCGAACAATGGAAATCACACGAAATTAAAAGTGAGATAAGAAACCCCTTACCACGTGTCTGACTTGACCCGTTCATTCACTAATCTTCTGAATAAGAAACTAAATTATATTTCCAATTTCTTATTAAATTTTATAATGTTTATTATTCCTTTTATATAATTTATTACGATGCTATAAACATTATGCAATCATTTAAGTTAATAATGGTCATTTTGTCGATATTTGGTACTTGAGTAAAAAATGAACTTCTTATAATTACAAGTTGTTCATGTGGTCAAAAGTCTATTTCCTTCAAAATTATATGGATTATTTAGATATAATATATATCATATATATCCTGTATATATATCTATTTATAATATTATATAATATTTAGAGGTATGAAATTAGATACACCATTCATGGAGACAGCAAGTTGTGCGTACACATGAATGCTACTTTAGTTTCCATTTCATATTTAATTGAATGAAAACAAAACAAATACATAGGTATATTATAATTAACGTATAATATCATATATAATTTCATTAACTCCATCCATTATACATCCCACGTATGGAATGAACGAGTCATATCACTTTGAGGGGGCGGTAGTGTGCACTTCCTCAAATGAAATTATAACATTAACAAATAATGGATACAAAAAAGGAATTCTATAAATGAAAAATACCGAATAATAACGAAAAAATAATCATAATATATATCATATATAAATACAGCTCCATCATAATTTCCAACATGCGATGGGGTATGTGATATTTGGACAATCCTCATGTCGTGAGGCAGTAGATCGCCATCCACAGAAACAGTGTGTTCTTTACCCAGTAGATGGAGGTGTGTGTAAATGTAGTAAAAATCCATTCGATAAAAACAATGTAGTATATATTGGATAGTTTTTTTGTTATAAAAGAATGAAATAATAAGATTTTAGGGGGTTAGAGATGTAAAATAAATAAAAAGGACTTAAGAGAAGATGTTACCATTAAATTGGGTATCTCCCTTAGGTTTGAACCAAAATGTTTACTTGAAGTGCCTTCTACCTAGGTTAATTATTCTAGTAGGAGAATAGGGATGTAGGTAGATTAATTGGTAATGGGTTGGATGAGATAATGGAATGAAACGTGTGAGGATTGGGTTAGAAGTGAGGGCTTCTTATAAATGGGAGGTGGGGCTCTTTATGAATGTGTGAAAATATTATTTTATTATATAATTATATTCGATTTATAAAGTTAAAAAATTAATTAATGTAAAATATAAGATGAATCAGGGTTGAAAAAAAATTATCCAACAATAATTGGACACTTTTTGGATGTTATTTTATTCTTTATAATCTTATTTATTTAAATCATTCATTTATGAGGTAAACAATGCATCATTATTACGTCATAAATATTTTTTTTAATTAATGTCTAAAAATTGTAATAAAATGACATGTTTGTAGGAAATAATTTTAGCTTTCAAAGGAATATTTATATTCAAAGAGGTAACCTATATAACCCCATATAAAAATTATTTTTCTAAATCATATTTTTTTATGTCATTTATGCATTTACTTTAAGCTAATGATAATAAAGTGTCTTTATCACTCTTAAGTGATTCCATGGGGTCCCTTAATCGATACAAGGATTCCCATGGTCTGCCATTACCCATCCAATAAGGTTTGGACATGTGATAAGGTAATTTATTATTATTATAATATTCTTTTTTCAATAAATTATCTTATTTACCTGTAACCGCGGTAAATAAAAGTCAACATTTACTATTCAAGAAAATTATTTTAATCTTATTCAACCACATTTTACTTAATAATAACAACCATGTATGTCAGTTTTTTTGAAATTCAATTCACAAAAGTCATAAAATTTCATTTAAATGAAAAAGGCATATTTTTAACAACTACCTAGTGGTTTAACTATTCATCAAAAATTGAAGTTTTTCAAAAAAATGACAAAAAATTGGTCTACACTATATTAGATATTCCGAATTCAAAATTGATGTATATTCTACCAAATTCATAACATATAATTTTGATTAATTAATTCCAGTTGTCAAATCAAAAAGTGTGTTTTTATGAATTATTAACTATCAAAAGATTGTCACTTCTTTATGATCAATTTCAAAGTGAAATTAATTACATGGACAAACATTGGAATAATTGTGGAAAATATAATCTAATTACACTTTAAAACTAATTAAAAAGATAATATAACAATATAAATATATATATTGAAAGGAAAATTTGAATTAAAATACAGTAATTTTCACTATTCATAAAATAATGAATTTTATCAGACAAATAGGTAAAATTTATCCAAAGTAAATTTTGATATCCCGACTCTGAAGAACAATTTTATTTTTTAATATAGAATAAATGTTACCAAAAAAATATTTAAAGAGTTTTCGCAATCAAAAGGAATTAAATAGACATTTTAAAGAATATTAGAGTATTTATGCTGAAAATCAGATTCTTTCTTATTTTAAGAATCTAAAATTTATTGGTCAAATATAAAAACATTTAACAAACATGTATAATAATTTTGTAGTCAGTTTTGTTCCTTCCCTCCATTACAATGGCTAGGAATTAACTATTATTTAAACTAATAATATTATATTATTATTTTTCATTATAACTCAACATTGTGTGAAACGTAAGATTTCAAAGAAACCTGTTGTTGTGTATCGAGTGTGCCATCAAACATAGCATCCCCTTTAAAGTAAAATTAATAATTATTTCAAAAATATTAATAAATATGAAAATGTCATATTCTTTATTTCCCTGGGATGCTAGATCCTTCCCCACTTTTGGTAATTATGCCCTCTGAAATTTTAAATTGGGATTGGGAACATCATTGAAAGCCCCAAAGCAGAAAAGGAGTCAATAAAACTGTCACATTAAAATAATGTAATATAAGTAAAAAGGTTACTTTAGACAATAGAAACTAGGATTCCATGAAAACATGGATATTTAGGAGAAAATAAAACATAAAGTTCTGATGGAGTGTGATGGAAAACATGATTAGCAGAAAGTTAACCACCAGGAAATCACAAACTTGTGATGGGATAAAAATTCTTTGATTCCCTAGTAGGAAAATATAACAAAAAACATTTCTGTTTTAAGTTACTTTATATTGAGGAATTTATTAATGATCTTAACTAAAATATTAAGGAAACATACTTAATTTTCTTATAGACTTTCTTATATTACTAAATTTCTACCACAATCTCATCTTTTCTCTAAATGAGGAGTATTTAAACAAACATGGTCACATTAAAAGCGCTGAAATCAACTTCTAAAGTATTAAATAATCCAAACAAACGAACTGTATATTTCCACTATATTTAGACATCCACCAAAACCCAAATGGTTAGTACATGATCAGTTAATCCCCTAAAAGGACAATCCTTTCTAAAAATCAATACTACTCTTAATCTCGAAAATTCAACAAACAGTACCCAAAGTTCAACAAAGACCACTCAACAGACAACTATCCTTAAATTATTCCATATAATCCTATCTAATATTGAAACACAAAACTCTAAAGAGTTTAATTACATAGTTTTACACAATAAACAGTAACATTTATAAATAAATAACATCGATTATTGTTAATTTGACATACTGAAGTATAATTAACCTAATCAAATATTCTCTCTTTGATATGTTAATCCTTTCCAAAAATAACATATATAGCCATAAAATATAAATTCTTCCAAAATAAATTTTCAACTATTATTCCACAAATAAAATCCCATAATATTCTATTATCCATAGGATAATAGTGTTTCTTCAAAATATTGAATGTTATTCAAAATAACCTTTATCATTTAATCACCAAATCATTTTCCTATACTAATGATATCTATTTGATAAAAAATATGATCACAAAATCAACTTATTCTTGATCCATAAAATCATTTAATTAAAATATTATTCCATACAAACTAGGGGCATTACGTAGGTCTATGGTTTCCAATGCGCCCATTTCGCCCTTCAGTTGTGGGTTCGATTCCTGCGACCTTGTCGGGTGTGATGGGTTGTCACCCATCCTACTAGTTGTCCTTTTTATAAAGATCAAAAATAAACAAAACATGTTTTAACCTCAAAGGTTGTTTTATACCTATAATTTTAATCTCAAATCATTGAGACCTTACTATATTTAAATTTTTTTATTTCCCCTCATATGATAATATAAAACTATTCCCAAAAGAATGAACATCATACCTTGATCAGGGTGTCTGCATGGTTTCATTGTCATATTTTCAACGTAGGTATATGGTCCATGAGTTGAAACAATGATTTAATGATCCTTCAAAATAAATTTCTTCCTTCATCCAAATACACATTGTACATCTTGGGTCATAGGGGTGTTTGTAAAAAAATAGTTTCGAAAAATAATCATGTATGACATATAATTTCAAAAAATCTGACAAAACAATGATTTTTATAGAACAGTCGGACTGAATTTGTGTTGAAACTTCCAATTAATGGTCCTTTTAAAATACCATAAGTATTTATTGAGAGAATATATTGTAATAGAAAATATAATTATGTTGTGCAAGGTTCTCCTTCTTTAGTACCTTTTTCAAAATCATAATATGCTTCAAACTATTATGATAAGGTAAAATATTTGAAAATGCCTTTATAATATTTACCTTTCTTGAAAATATTTAAATATTGTGAAAATTGGATTTGTATAAATACAACCCATGATCCACGATGATAAAGAGGTATAGTGGAAGAGTTTCATATCTCAAAAAACTACTTGAAAGTGAGATTTATGATATAAAATGTTTCATAATCATCAAAACATGACTTTGTAATAATTATTGCGAGCATGTCATTTGAAAAGGATAGGAATATTTTCTAAGACCCTACTACTTCCATTGTAACTGACATTCCTTGATCATAAAAAGTTTTAAAAAAAGGATTAAACTGAAATAATGGACATAGGTACTAACAACGTGTTTAAAAAAAACTAATAATCCATATAGTTTTCTAAACCAACCGTTGATACCAACTATAAGGACCCATGCTTAAACATTACTTAATGTTTAGTTAAATCAAGAATTCATATTGAGGATCTTTTTAGGTTTGGATTTTTAGAGAATTAGGGCATAACTATTACATAGCAACATGAAAATTACAAGTAGACGCTACTACTAAGTATCTATTTTTTTATAAAATAAAAGAAAACATGTCTAATTCCAAGTTTTAGAAAGCATGAATTTTCTTTAATCTCAACCTTGACACTTTTTCATCTTTATTTCCTATGGAAAACAATTCAAAAACTATGGATGAGCATTAAAAGAACATTACGGGTTATAAAATAAGGAATTAAAACATTATCCCATAAATAAATAAAAAACAATAATACCATACTTTTCAATCATAACATTACTTATGAAATCATAAGATTTATGAATAACAGACAAAAATCATAAATCATAAAGGTAACTTATGTAATACATAACATACTTAAATTTTTGTTACTACAACTATGTAGGGAGTTATGTTGGAATACCCATCAAAGTATATTTCATAAATCTTTTAGGAGAAACATTAATGTTTACCTCTGTGACATTACCTAATGCATTGGAGAGCTATCTTGGGCTAACCCACCCGAGGATTGTCACAGAACCACCCATATATGTAAACAATGACCAAAAATGATAAAATATTCAAAACAAATAAAACATACATAAAGGAAAGATAACATTTACACATTATAATCACAATATATCATTTCAAGATATTGACATAATCAATGCTTTATCATTCCATTTTCAAAACCATATGAAACATTTAATAAAGATATTTTTTAATCAAAGTGTTCTATAAAACTTTGAAACATTTAAATGAATTATCATTTGAAAACATTAATGTCCATATAAATAAATCCTAAAACCATTTTGAAAACATGGACATTAATGGGAAATATTTAGAAGAATAAGTCTTTAAAACATTTAAAATGATATTTTAGTTAAAGAGTTATTAACAAAATGAGAGATGCCTAAATACAAATAATTGAGGAATAACATTTAATAAAAACATTATAATATCATGGTATCAAAGATAATCATGATATAATATGCCAAAGGACAGTATATACACCATATAAGAGTGGATTGGTTCATAACAACAATGAAGTCTCAATGAAATGTTAATTGAGATCAAATACCTTATAAAAACTAAATCCTTAGATAAACGATAAATCAATAAGATAATAATATGTGAAAAAAATAAATACACTCAATATGAAATTATATTCAGTGTAAATCAATCAGTGAACATTCACACATATTTTTGTAAGAACAACACTAATGACTTGGATGTTTAACTCAATTAATGGAAATTAAGTTAAAATTACTCTTATCACGTTCATATTAATGATATGAAAAATTATAAATGGAGTGATTATGTGTATCAATAGTATATAAACACAAATGAGAGTGGAAATTAGAACATAAATAAATATACGTTGATTCAACACATAATCATAGCATGACATAATTATGAATTATAAGATTAACCCAAGGAATGGAAACTGGGTTAAAAAGTTTCTTTACCGATTGGGTAACTTATGAAACATACACCACATGAATGAAGGATAATACAATGAATATGTAAATACACATAAATTAAATAAAATTATACAATGAAAACAATCATGGGTAGTACATGAAACACAAAAAAGTAAATAGTGGAAAACATATCATAAATCTCACGGGAATAAAAAGTGAGATTAAAAACCCATACTATGTTGTAATCAATCGATTCATATGACCAAAAGTTAATAACCAAAAAATAAATCACATAATACCATGAATATAATGAGAATAATTATAATATATATCAAATGGCAATACACAATACACTACATGCAATAAATAAGTGGTAAATAATGGAAATCTCAGGGAATTAAAAGTGTGATATGAAACCCCTTAGCTCGTGTCTAAGTTGACTCGTTCATTCTTTGATATCCTGTATAAATAACTAAAGATAATATATTCTTTCTTAAGAATTTTTTTTCATGTTTATTATTCCTTTTATATCACTTTTTACAATTCTATAGACATTATGCAATCATTTATGTTAATAATGGTCATTTTGTCGATATTCGGTACTTTAGTCAAAAATCAACTTCATATAATTACAAGTTGTTCATGTGGTAAAATTTATATTATCTCTAGAATGATATTCATTATTTATATATCATATATATCATATATATATCCTGTATATATTTTTATTTATAATATTATATAACATTTAGAGTTAAGAAATTAAATTCACCGTTCACGGAGACGGTAAGCCATATATAAGCATGGACGCTACATTCATTTCAATTTTGAATTTAATGGAATGAAAACATAATGATACATAGTTATATAAAAATTCCAGTATAATATAATATATAATTTCATTAACTACATCCTTTATACATCCCATGTATGGCATGAACGAGTCATTTCACTTCGAAGGGGCGGTAGTCTGTACTTCGTCAAATGAAATTATTGCGCTTACACATAATGGAAAACATAAATGTATGATATAATTGAAAAATAAAGTATAATAAAGAAAACATTTACATAATATAAATAATATATTAATAGAGTACCATCATAATTTCCACCATGAGAGACGGTAGGATATATTTGAACAATCATCATTTCATGAGGCAGTAGTTTGTCATCCACAGATTATGTTTGTTCATTACCCATTAGATAGAGGTTTGTGTAAGTGTAGTTCTAATACTTCTCTTAAAAAAAACCTACTATGATTAGGATACTGGTTTTGTTATTAAATAACGGAATAAAAAGTTATTATGGGTTTGGGGATGTAAAATAAAAAAATAAGAGAAGACATTGCCATTAAAATGGGTATCTCTCTTTGGTTTAACCAAATGGTTTACTTGAAGTGCCTTATGCCTAAATTAAGGCTTATAGGAGAAACATAGTGATGTAGGGATCTTAATAGGGCAAAGGTTGGATAGGCCAAGGGGCTTGATAAGTGTTAGGAATGGGTTAGAACTGAGGGCTTTTTATAACGGGGATGAGGTACTTTTTAGAAATGTGTGAAAATGTTATTTTATTATAAATTCATTTAAAGATTAAAAAAGTCTGAAACTAATTAAAGACAAAGATAAGATTACTAATGGTAGTTAAATCATCTAATAAGAATTTAAAAGGTTTTGGATGTGATTTTAATCTTTATAATCTTTTTAATTTAAATCATTCATTAATGAGGTAAACACTGCATCATTATTGTGTCATAAAGTTTTTTATTTAATTAATGTCTAAAAATTATAATAAAATATCATGATGTAAAAAATATTATTATCGTTCAAATTAATATTTATATTTTAAGAGATACTTAATTTAACCCTGGGTAAAAATTATTTACAAAAAGATGTTTGTTTATTTCATTTTTGCATTAGCATTAAGGTAATTAATATAAAGTGTAATTATCACTCTTAAGTGGATCCATAGGGTCCCAAAATATACTCAAGGATTCCCATGGTCTCCCATGACTCATAAAATAAGTTTTAGACAACTGTTCGGAAAAATTTATATTATTATCATATTCTTTTTACCTTGAATTACCCTATTTACCTTTAACTGCGGTAAATAAAAGCAAAAAGTTAGTATTCACCAAAAATTATTTTCAGCTTATTAAACCAAATTTACATACTAATAACAACCATGAATTTTGGATTTTCAAAATTTGATTAAAAAAAGTGGAATTTTTTTTCATTTAAATGAAAAAGTAATATTTTTTACTACTACTTAGTGATCTCACTATTCATAAAAAATTGATGTCTTTCGGAAAAATACTAAAAATTCAGAATATCCTATATTTGATATTCAAAATTCAAAAATGATGTCTATTTTACAAAATTCAAAAAATACAAGTTGGATTAATTAATTTAAAACTATTTCTATTTGTCAAAATAAAAAACGTGTTTTTAAGAAATATTAACTATCAAAAGATTGACTCTTGTTTATGTCCAATTTCCAAGTGAAATTAATTTAAATGACCAACATTGGATTAAATGGTAAAAATATAATATAATTAAACATTAAATATAAATAAAAATACAATATATATATAAAAATATATTAAATTAAAAGCCATATTTGAATGAAAGTACAGATTTTTTTACTATTCATTAAAAAAAGAATTTTATCAGAAATAATTTTTACCCAAAGTAAATTTTGATGACCTGATTCAGAAGAATAATTTTATTTCATCATATAAAACAAATAAATGTGACCAAAAATATATTTAATGAGGGTTCCCCATTAAAAGGCAATAAATTGACTTTTTAAAGCATATTAGAGTATTTATGCTTAAAATCAGATTCACTCTTATTCTAAGACTATAAAATTCATTGGATAAATGTAAAAACATTTAACAAAAATTTATCATAATTTTATAGTAATTTCTGTTCATTACCACCATTATAACGACTAGACGTTAACTACCATTTAAAATAATAATATTATATTTGTATTTTTCAGTATAACTCAACGTTGTGTGCAACGTAAGATTTCAAAGAAACATGTTGTTGTGTATCTGGTACGCCATCGAACATATCACCCCTTTAAAAGTATAATTAATAATTAATTAAAAAATATCAATTAATATGAAAATGTCATATTTTTTGTTTACCTGGATGTTACACCTTCCAAGTAAAAAAATAAAACATTATTTTGATTCAATGTATTGAAATTTTTTGAGTTGTCATAATTTTTATCAAACTGAAACCATTTACTATATCACATATTATAATCATTCTAGATTAATATACATAAATTAATCTTTTATGATCATTATATAGGCCACACCTTTATACTTACTGATAATACATCAACGACATTAATACAAAAATTACTAAATATATCTCAAAATAATTTGTTGGGTATTTATTTCCAATTAACATTTAGTTTCCTCAAGCCATCATATAAAAATTTATTGCTCTATAAAATTTCACATATAACTCCTTCAATAACAAATGCATTTAATGGATCTATTGATATACAATTTCTTAAGATTACATAAAACAAAAATTACACATTATAAAGAAAAAAATTTCACATGTTGGATTTTCATGCATTATATTCATCATTTTGGTATACAGTGAAATTATCATGTGCCAATCTTTATACTCAATTATATTATAATATATAATAATAAAATCAATAAAGAGTAGATAATATATAAACACTTTATTAATTAAATATTTTTATATTATGGGGGAATTATTAAGGCCAAATGGTATCACTATAAATTCATAGTTCATGTACCGCATTTAGAAGGCTATCTTGGGTGTGTGTTTCCATTTTAACCTAAATGATTAGTTTCCATATTGAAGATCAATATTATTAAAATAAAAATCTCCTAGAAATTGATTGAAAAAATAATTAATATGAGAAAAAATATACATATTATTTAATATGTTCTTCTTATGTTCATAAGAATCAATATAGAGTGGATATGATCCATCTATCTGATTAAAAAAAAAGATATACCCCATGGTTATTCAAATGAAAAAATAAATCCATTTTCAATAATTTTACATCTTTTCATCACTAATTCTTGAAAAAACATTCTGGGATATTCTATATGTACACATTTAAATTTGTATACTAGTCGGTATAAGTTTTATTCCAAACTCAATAGCTTTATTTCAGGGAAGATTAGAAAATTATTCTAGAATAACAATACCAACATCTAATATAATAGTCATACCATCATTGTTAATTATCTCCCTAAAAATATTAGATGAATAACCCCATTGAATATGAATATAAACCCATAAAATTCATAAAATTTCTATTGAATGTTCGTATTTATTCTCACACCATTAAATAATCATAGGATTATTAAATATATTAAATTTGACTCATATTACATGTTAATAAATACTAGAATTATATAATTATTGAAAATCAAAGTGAAAATAACATTAAATTTAATTAGTTGTTGAACTAACTTAATTATAATAAGTATAATCTAATAATGATTAATTATAGAAAATCTGTAGTTATGTTCTATTATCATCTTTAAATTATTAATTTATATAGTTGATTTAACTTATAATCACTGAGGTGGAAAATAGGTAACTCTATAAAATAATAATATATAAATAGGTGGGTTTATCACCTAACAAATGGGATATTAGTAGTTCTATATTGGATATTAAGTGTAAATTTCACCACTAAATTATCAAAAACTACATGAAAAATAGAGATCAAATGATATTTCTCATTAGATTTGGTATTATCAGAATGCTAACACTAATCATTATCACTAACCCTCATATTCAAATATTTTTCCGAATAATTCCCCTATTCATTAGATGTTTATAATTAGAGTTTTGGTGGTGCATTAATAGGATAATTATCTACATTCCGACGAATATCTAACAACTTCCCATTATTTTAGTAGTTGATTTCATCATTAGCTTCATTTCCAATCTTATAGAATTTATTAGTTTCCATAACATAATTTTAACTATAATTCTCTCCAAAAATATGGAATAAAGGAAGTCTGATACTCATTACTATATGTTTTTTTATTTTAAATTTAATTATATATTTCAATTGTTACCCAAATAATGATGTTGACTAGGGAATCCAATCACTAGTTTTACCATTATTTCAAATTGAACAATTGCATTAATTATTGTAAATCCATTTAGAGAAAATATGTATGGATAAATTATTTTAATGAACTAATTAATTTATCAATCCCACTGTTTCATCTAATGGGAAATCCATATTTATTCCCCCTTAGTTGTGAAAAGTATTCCTCATTGGTAAAAATGGATTCATCATCCATCAAATATAAATCAAGAAATTAATTATCTATTTTCTATAAAGAATAAATATAATTTAAATATATTAAAACAACCCCAGAAACGTATTACACTCTTTATTGCCAAATATTTATTGATACCTTTCATTCTTGATAATATTCAAACATTTATATACTTCACATACCATATAATAAAAAAATAAACTATTTTTTTCATGCACATTGTAATAAAATGAAAAAAATATTTTTTCCAACGTTATAGAAATATTTCTATGAAATTAGTGGTTATCTAATACACATAAAATAACATGGATGCCCCCTCATGCAGGAATGAACAAAACCTTATTCTGTTATATCTTCATTTGGAATCTTAGAATGATTCACGGATTGAAAAGGTTTTTTAACCACTGAATTAATATTTTATATTCCATATCCCCTAATAATAAATTAACCTCATATAAAATAATTTAATTTCCCATTAAATTCACTATTTATATGGTCCATTATGGTTTTATCCATTAAATGAATCCAAAATTTATTGTATGAGAAATAATAATAATAGTTGGAGTTCATATAATCATGGAAACATTTTATAAGATGTCGGAATCACTAAAAAATCAATTAAATTTGAATCCTCATGTTGTTCCTTATACACCATGTTCATAAACCATTCAAACACTTTACAATGATCTATAATGGAACTTTTCACGAATCGAAGAATATAAAATTGGACTTTCTAGTAAAAAGTACATTCGTAGTCCCACTCATCATGCCCCTGTTTAAATGAAGTGAATATCAAATCCACCAAATTTGGAGTTGTTACCCCTATGTGCATCTATTCTATAACAACATCCATATTACAATACCTAGAAGTGGATGTATTTTCAATGTAAAAAAACTATTTTACATAATGAAATATATTATTTTTTCACATAATTTTTAAAATATTAATGGTTATCAATATATTTTTCCCATCTTAGATTCCAAAAAAATAAAACTATTCTTTTATACCACACACAGAATGATGAAAACTATATAAATAAATAATAAATATTATTAGATGAATATTAATTACATATCAATATGTAATATTAAAAATCTATAATGTTATAATTTCATTTAATTCATGGATACATAAAGGAAAAGATTATAAGCATTCTACATTTTCTCTACTTACGTTTATAAAAACAAGAACCATTCATATTTTTATCATATATAGAAACTTTATTCATTACTAGGGTAATGAAAATAAAATAAATGATGTTCTATGATACTTTTTACGGGTAAACATGGGGGATACTAGTCAAAAATATTATGTGATCAAATTATAAGAATAACATTATGGGAAACTAGAACTCATTATGATAAAATCATACACAATATTTCATTGATAAAAAAATGAATATTAGAAATATTATTTGGAATTTAAAACAAGATGAATCATAAGAGAATATAATATTATGATTAATGAGAACATAAATTAATATACGAACATATCATAAGAGAGATGGATTATTGTTATATAATATTAGTCATACTAAAAATATGTCAATGATATACACAAATATATTCATCACATGTTGGGCATGGGATAACCACCCATGTACCTACTTCAGACTTAGGATAACCTTTTATGTACTCTCCTTTAGGATAAGTACGACCTCCCATGTACGACCTTTTGGGCTCGATATAACCTCGAGTGTACCCTTTTATCTCATTAAAAATTAATACTCACACAACTAATTAGAGGGATATTAGTGAACCACCAATCATAGAATCATAATAAATTCCTTTATATGCCAAAATATAAAGAAAAAGTTCATCATTTCATAAAAATTAATCCTATGGAAAAGAAAATGTGTTAGATAATTATTTCATCAGCATTATCTTAAATCATTTATAGTTAAAATAATCATGGTAACACTTGAAAAGATCCAATCAAAGTCATAAAAGACATTAAAAAATGTTGTTATAGATTAAAAACATTAATAATATCAAAATAACATTTATTTAGTAAAAATAAAATTTAATTTTGAAATCACATATATAAAATCTACATTTAAAAAAAATATTAATGTAATTTTTTGTTTTATATAAACTATGAAATCACATAATGGATGATTATAAGAAAATATTTTTGATGCTTTCAGATAAATTCAAATCATGTGGTGTTTTTTGAAACTAAAATTACATTCAAATTTTTGAAAAAAATAAATGTACAAAAAATTTAAAATTTATGAGATTATTATTTTCTTTAAAAAATTGAATGTGTAAAACTAATTTAAAAAATCATGAGGAAATGTTAAATGTTGTTATGAAAACATATTAATTGATATATATATATATATATATAAAAGAAGAAAATTCCCATAAAATGAAAGAATGAAATTTGGGTTTCCATAAAAAGATTCCATTTGTCTCTTAGAGAAAAAAATTAAATAAAATACTGAAATCTCTATATAAACATAGAGATTAATAAAATTAATATTTTTTTTTGAGATATAAATCATATAATATCATCATCAGAAATTTATTTATAACAAATAATAAAAAAAAATTGTATCTTAAGGCCCATGATTTTTTTCATCTGAGTCATATTATCTTGAATAGAAATCCAAGACCTGATAAATTATATACCACAGACTTAATGAAGACAATTATACAAAATATTAAGGTATACGTAGATAAACTTCATAAACTAATATTGATCTATAACATAACGTAATTCCCATAGAAGACTATATAAGATTGTAATCCTGTACCACCTTGGATACATTGGAATCAAAGATGAAATTGTGAAATAAACATCATTTTAAATTAAATAACATGAATAATAAATTGTATTTTATATAACAAGTCAAATTTTCATTATAGACACATTATAATAAAATATTGTTGTGTAAAATAAGACACGTCTCAATGAAATTGATGAAGAACCATTACCTTATATTTCCATTGATTTTATGTACTATAAACACATGTATAATAAATATATATTTATAAAAACTCTATAAAATAACCATATACACATGTATAACATCATATATGATCCAATTATAACATTTTTACACCCATTTATTTATAATTATTTATAAAATCTATTATTTTTTAGTGATCACTATTAAGTCTTTTCATTATATTAGAGTTAAAATGATTAGGTCCATACACATTTATCATGGTTATAAAATATAAATAATATTTATCATGACATAAGTATCAAATTATATCATAAAATATTATTTTATAACAAATCATATAATTCGGTGATGAAAAACGAATGGAAAATGTTTTTGGTGATAATAGTGTGTAAATTCGCATGAGTGATATTTCAACATTCTGATGGATGTTATGAAATAATGGTAAATAGTAACTCACCATTAATTAGTAATTATTATATCATATATATCAAATATCATCATTAAATATTTTCTTATTACCATCCACCTAAATCATAAACAATAAATGAATCACATCTCCTTGGGGTGGTGGTCTCCCGTAAGAACACACAAGAGACATTATCATATTACAATGTGTGGGATGGTATGAAGGTATATAAGATATTATAATTACTAAATCATATATTTTACATTAATATCATATAATACCAATAAAATCATAATAATAGCCACCCATGAAATATGGATTTGAAAAAATGAATCATATTGCTACGTGTAGGCGTCAGTCCACACACACACATGAGTGATACTTTAATTTCCCATTTGATCAATAAGTGGTTACAAATTGTTCTTCTGTCATAAAACTAAAATATAAAATTATTTATGATAATTTGTTAATTATTTTTTACGGATATAAATCAATTATTTATGCTTGATGAATGAAAGATATAGGTTAAGGTTTATATCTATTCATTAAGAGACATAAATTTTCACACACCATATGAATTTAATGATTAGTCTTAAGAGATGATCAAGTGTAAACAGATGAATAAAATTAATATAGAATGGGTTATGGTTTAACATTATTTTATTTTTTTAGGTGTTATAAAATCTTCTCTTTTAACCAGTATTTTTTGGGTTTTTTTGGGATGAATCAGGTAAAATTATGAGAATTTGTGATATTTATAGTCTAGTTCATGGTTTTCATACAGTTTTCCCAACCATGTGCCCTTTAATTGAAAAACATGAAACCCTAAGAAGTGGAATTTCCCATGGATGGTGAATGTTTCATCAAACAATGTTCCCTATTAAGATGACCTATATGGCTTATTGATAACCAGTTCACGACTTCCACACGGTCTGTCTAAACATTATTCCTCTGCCCTAGAAAATATGCGTAAATGTTTTTAATTGATCGAAATATTAATTAAAAATTCAAAAAACCTTATTTTTTACCCCCAATATATTGGTACAACCAAATATCACATTCTCCCATCCATATATCTCATAAGAATGATTTTTTGGCCTTCATATCCCTTGTAAAAGATATTAAATGTTTGAGGAATGCCCTTTTATCTTCTATTAGTCAGTTTCCTCATCCCCATCTATTTCTCCCATGATATCCCTCATCATATTAAGGGTTCTATAGATCCCCATGTTTTATTGGCTATAATAATATAGGATGGGAATATAAAAATAGTTATGTTTCATATATATTTTTTGTCTACTCTCTCCATTGTAGTCTTCAAATTATGCCTTTGTGATTCGAGATATGTTGATCCCAAGGAAGGGGATTCTTTCATGATTCCCAATTTTGGTTATCCATATATCACTTTTTTTGAAATATTTTAATTAAATGTTTATTTGTACATATATTTAAATTGGATTGATTAAAAACCCAATCACATTGGTTTTTTGTTTTTTGAAATTGGGTTTTGGAATGAAATTGGAAAAAACCAATTCCGTTGAATTTGGTTCTGTTTTTCAAAATTAGTGAGATTAATTTTTTAAAATATAAATTGTGAAATTGTATATATTAATTTGTTTAATTTAATTGGGAAAAAAATTTGATGGAAAATAATAAAAGACACCAATTCTATTAAATTTGGGGTTTGTCATGAAATCGATGCGATATGATTGAAAATTAATTGTTTAATATAATTTTCGAATTGTATTGATAAATTGAATGGAGAATTGATTTAAAATCAATATTTGTGTAAATTTAATACAATGGTTTTGATATAACCATTAGGGTTTTATCTTGGTGAGAATTAATATTTTTTATTGAAACCCATTATGGTTTTTAAATGGAAAATTATCATGTTTGAAATAGATAATGTGATGAATTGCATTTTATTCTCTCTTAAATAATGATTCTATCATTACTATTTACAAGATAACATGCAATTTTTATGTAATTAATGAGTTATTTGGATGAAAATTTATGTTTACACCATTCAAAAACATCATATCATCAAATCACATCCCTAAGGTGATATAGATGATTCCTCTTTGGACTTGGATAAATGTTACATATGTACATATTTTCATTTCACATTTATTTTGGGGTACCTATAGACTAGAACTGTCATTCCTTATTCTGAATTGGACCATGTTTCACCCTTGTTTGAATTTAAATTGTATATAAGCCATTATTGTTAAGTGCTTTACATGCCTTCTAATTTCAATAATATGATTTATATAAATGTTTTTATATAATCCATTTTTCAAAATGTCTACTTGTATAGGGATACTTTTTTAAAAGTTATTCAATAATATGAGAAGTATTTACATAATTTTAAATGTAAATAATTCTTCATCTAAATATTCTTATTATATGAAAATCCAATTTGTTTTAAAATTGAATGAATTTGTTTCAAAAAATTAGTGTTATAAACTTGTTATGGAATATTTTTGTGAAATACTACTGATATTTATTTCACATCATATAGGACCCTTCAGGTGTTTATTGATAATCACTTTCTAGGTTCGAGAAAGGGAAAATCATATCTTGTAGATGGTTCTAACTGTTCACTTGGAGACTTTGTGAGTTGTGTATGAGTTGGTACTTGGGTTGTTTTTATATTTTCCTAGTACTTGGTTTAAGTACATAAGGTGGTTCCTTCATTTTGAATTCTCATACACTACTCCCAATGTAATTTCTTTTTTATTAATATTTTCTTGTTTCTTTTACTTCTAAATTTTTTAAGGAAAATATGTTCCCACATTTATTTTGTATGATGTTGGGTGCTATTCAACAACCCATGGGGATTGGGAATGACCTTAAGGATATGTTAGGACATGATCAGATATCGAGATACCAGGGTACCTTGGCTATTTCATGGAAATATGGTATCAGCACTCCATGTTAGGTTTTCTTCATGAAGTCAATATACATTGTGAAATATTTTTAATATATTGGATGTAGTTACGATTGAGTGCATGTCTATTTATAACCATAAATTACCTTAATTCACAAAGTGTTATTGTGGAATGTATTATTAGGAATTATTTATTGCAATTTCGGTAAATTTTATTTGGATATATTAAAATCCAAATCATGTTTTTCTATCAATATGGATTAATTTCCCATGTATCTCTATTTGAGTGTTAATCTGATGTCTTTTTTGTATTTTTTTTGATGTTTGGTATCACTATATATCTATGAAGACAAGTGAATCTTATCACATATAAAGTTTCTACTAAACTGAATTGAGTAAATCCACTTGTTTATTCTAGTCATGTTGAGGTTATTGTGCGCATAAACCATGATCTGGGATAAGAACCACAGGAAGTTCCTATTCAGGCTTCAGTTATGGAACCTGAGAGAGATATTCTCTATGTTTTTCTCATTATTTTCTTATCTAGAAGCTCACATTGTTCAATGGATCAAGTGATCCACAAGAGGATAAGGAATGTTTGAGAATGACAGAGTGATTATTTTGGTTCTCTAATAGAACAAACAAAATCAATGCGATTTGTTCCACCATAGTGCTGCAAGGATCGAGTATGAGATGGTTGAAATTATGGTAATAGTGAAGAAACATGAGTTAATTGAGTGTAATGACTTAAAATTTATGCCCACTGACCATTTATATATCGATTAAATGCTACTATCCAATGATACTACATTTTTAAAACTTGAGTAGGCTGACAAGATGGTTATAGAGTATGTAAACTATTTTTCCAAGCTCGTGAAATTCACAACAGATATTACATCAAATGATATGTTCAAAACATGATGTTTTGAGTTGGTACATCATCATGATATTCATTCTTAGTGATTCTTTATAATTCCACCTTCTTTCTAAATATGTTATAAATAGAGAGTTAATGGAATAAATGGACCTCAACATGAATTCAAGGTTATCAAGATCCTCTTTATATCTTATTAGAAGTGTGGGTTGCTTGGAATTTAAAAAGTTAGAATTACTTTTATCAAATAATTTCTCGATATAGAGATCATTATTGACATCTGTATGCTCCTGTAAGAGGTCCTTTTTTTTCTACTAATGTGGAAATATAGTACATTCAATTATGGTTTTCATTGAGGAACCAATGAACTGTGGGTTTGATATACACGTGTGGAGCATTCAAGGATCATACCATCATTATTGTACTCCAAGTATCGGAATAGGATCCTCACATCCTACTAAAAAAACTGTGCAATCAACTTCTGTATGTATAATATGGTTTCATACCGAGGAATATGGAATTAATCATCTTCACACAGTGGAAGAGCCTCCAGACTAAGTGGATATGAGTCTATCAAATGTGATAGTTACCATTACGATGGCTTTTTCTTTAGTGATTTATCTATTTGATACAAGTGCATCTTATTTGTTTATTTAAACTCATATTATTAATATGTTAACTCTTTCTATTGAGAATTTATGTTATGTTATGTATATTACCACACCCCTTTGTACGAAGAGAGAATAGTGAATCTCTTTTACATATTTTGTATTCTCCATATCAGATGTTGTTATTTCATAGATTTTTATGGTCCCCTACATGAAATCTATTTATTCCATATTCAGAATATATTTGGTCTTTTCCAAAAAGGACAAAATTGACTTTTATCATTGACGGTTGTGCTTCACTACAACCAGTGGTGTCTGTCATTTATTTCATGGAGAATAGAACCTAAGGTTTTTATGAGCCATGACTTCTTATATGGAGTTGTGGAAAGTGATATATGTGTTTTCTTTTGATCTGGAGAGGTATTCATTGAGTGGTGATATCCATCTTTTGGTCATCATTTTCCTAAGGTTTTTTCCCTATGACTTATCTGGTTTGATCCTCAAAAATGAATGTTGATTTTTCTATGAACATAATTTGTAACACTCAAACAGAATATATACATTATTAAAACAAGGAAGAAGATTAATTTAATGAACTTAAGTACCATTTGGATTATCTTGTTAAGAAAGGCTCCAAAGGCCTGAGTTTGTTACCTTGGGTGGTGTTTGTTCTCTTTTCTAAGAACTCTTATAGATCACCTAACCTATGTTTGGATTACCAAAATAAAAAATGAGTGATGGTAATGAACATGTATGTCTGTCCACATATTTAAAATCTATTATTAATATTTAAAGGGGAAATATGGTTCTCAAGGAATGATATTTTCTTTGATTTCAATTAGTTGAAGATAAAATAATATGACATTCAGAAATCATCATTTAAGAGATGGAAGAAATATAATAAGTACCATATAATGAATTTTTGTCCAAAAATGATTCAGTAGTCTTTATGGATTTAATGGAAAGAATTTTACATAAGTACCTTGATACTTTTTTTAATGTTTTTTTGGATGAGATCCTTTTTTACTCTATGTATGAGGAGAATCATGTGCATCATCCGAGAATAGTTCTAATATTTCAGAAAGATCAATGAAATTATACTATGATTTTGATATTTGATTTCTATATCCATGTAGTAAAATTTGTTGGACATGTGGAGCCTAAAAATGGTATTTTAGTTGACCCTGATAAGGTAAATGTTGTTATCACATGGGAACAAAAAAGGAATAATTTCCAGATTTAGAGCATCTTAGTTCTTTCGGGGTATTATTGATGTCTCATTAAGAACCTTTCAATGTTTTCATCTTTAAATAATACTCTATATAAGAATAGAGTAATGTAATATTAGAATGAAAAAAATGTTAGGATTCATTTTATGATATTATTTGTCTTTTGAATATTTCATTGTTATTGACTCTTCTAGAGGCCATATAGTCTTATGTGGTCTTCTATAATAAATCATGTTAATTTTTTGATCGCATTCTTATAAAATTAAATCAAATTATTTCCTATGATGCATATAATATTTTTAAACATGAAAATAATTATCCAACACATGACTTTGAATTTCCATCTATTATGTATATTCTTAAGAGTTCACAACCATAACATTATAGAGAATGGTTTTCCATGTATTCAGAACACAATTGCTTGAGTAATATCTTCTAACAAAATTATTTTATGATCTCTTAGAAGAATTTTGTGTAATAACTTCATTATTTCAACTTTGAAATCACATATACCCTGATTAAATGGAATTTTTTCGCATATGATTTGAGTTGGAAACATAAAAAATAAGCAGTAATAGAATATTAAGAAGCGTTTATTTTGATGGCCCTCTTTTTATTTTAAGCACCCTGCCTGAAACATTTAATAAAATTCAATTAAATTAATAATTCACATTGATTATATTTTTAGGTATAGAGTTTTATAGAATCTGGCCATAACTATTACATTTCATTAAAAAAATACAATGTAGACACTTCTACTGAGATTCTATTTTTTTTTACAAAACAAGATCCCTTGAAAAAACAGTCTTGTCTAATTCTATGTTTAAGACAACATGAGTTTTCCTTGATCCAATCCATGACCGTAGTCCACATTATGTCCTGTGAAAAACATTTTAAAAAATCCTGAAGAGCAAAAAAATCTCACTAAGGGATACACAAATAAGGAAAAATGTTAGTTTTTCAAAACAACAAGTAAACCATGAATACTTTATCATAAGTAATAATTTTCACCTTTAGGAAGTAGTAAATAATCTTCAATTCATAACCTTTTGTAACCAAATGATTACAATAAAACCCATATAATGAACACTTAACATATAAAGACAACTTGGGACATAAATATATTTAAATGGAATAACCAAAAAATCGACTTCCACACATGTCACTATAACATCCTGCTATTTTATCACATAAACTTTCATTACATTTTACAAAACCGAGGATCTTTAAGGCTTAGTGTATTGGAAACCAGGAACTTAAAACATGAAAAAATAAAACATTATTCTTAATCACTTGAAAGGCTTATCCTTATGTTCATCCTAGGTTCATTACTGCATCTCATAACCTGGGTATATACATCAAAAGAAAGGTTGAGCAGAAGGCCCAGTAAGGGAAACAAGGGGAAAAAATTAACATGCAAACTTGAGATACATCAACAATGTCATGAAAAATAACTTTATGGAATGAGAAAGAAATAAAGAGGCATATCATAATAAAAATAACGTTTTTCATAACTTGAATATGTGGCTACAACATTTAATATTTAAAATAATTTCTGTTTCACCAGGGTCCATCCCTAAAGTTTCATTAAAAATCACGAAGGTTATTCACCAAGGCGTCATTAAAAAAATAGTCATCTCTAGAGATTAAGTATTTAACCAATGCATTGGAGCGCTATCAGGGCTCACTCTTGACATGTATTTATTATAATGTGATCCACATATATCATCATCAATAATTTCCTAAACAACCCATATAGCATAAAAGAAATGGGTTTCACTTCCTAATCATAACGTTTTAAAAACTGCTTTAAAGACATGATCTTTGTGTCACTTTAAAACCCACAGAAAAGGAAGGTGGGTCTCATGTATGTAAATCACAGAATTTAAAATAGAACAACGTGGTATATATGTGAATACCCCTATATAAGATATATATTTGAGTATTCACTTAATAAAATAAAATAACATTATAAAAAGAGAGAGACATTTTGAGACGGAAATTCTGCAGCATAAAGGCTATGTTATGAGGTTTTTGAAAACATTGAAAAGAGAGGGGACATGGGTAAAACACTCATAAATGATCCATAAAACAGTAGGGTAACATAATATAAAGGATTTAAGAACATGGTAATGAAATTTTAAAGACATACCATATGAAATTAAGAACATGAAAGGACGATAGAAATAAGATTTCTCTTATGAAAATTCGGCAGCCTAATGACGTCACATAAACATCAACAAAAATGAATTGACGAGATCAAATAGGGTATCTCATAATATAAACATAAAATATCATCATTATATATTTATAGATCATACCCCAACATAAAAAAAGGAACATGAAATACTTGACATGAAAATAGATCTTGAAAACAAGAAGGGTGAAAGAATCCCTTAAAAATTCTGCAGCCTAACGTCACCACCTAAACTTCAACAAAAATGAATTGATGATATCAAATAGGGTCTCTCATCATATGAACATAAAATATCAGTATTATAGATTTAGATATAATACCCCAACATAATAAAAACGAACATGAAAGACTTGACATGAAACTAGATCTTGAAAACGAGAAGGGTGAAAGAATCCCTTAAAAATTCGGCAGCCTAACGGTGCCACTTAGACTTCAACAAAAATGAATTGACGAGATCAAATAGGGCCCCTCATCATATAAACATAAAATATCAGGATGATAGATTTAGAGATAATACCCCGACATAATAAAAGGAACATGAAAGACTTGACATGAAAATAGATCTTGAAAATGAGAAGGGTGAAAGAATCCCTTAAAAATTCGGCAGCCTAACGGTGCCACTTAAACTTCAAAAAAATGAATTGATGAGAGAAATAGGGGGTATCTCATCATATGAAAATGAAATATCAGTATGAGAGATTTATATATCATACCCAAACATAATAAAAAAGAACATGAAAGACTTGACATGAAAATAGATCTTGAAAACGAGAAGGGTGAAAGAATCCCTTAAAAATTCGGTTGCCTAACGGCACCACTAAAACTTCAACAAAAATGAATTGATGAGAGAAAGAGGGGGTATCTCATCATATTAACATGAAAATGGCAGTAATATGAATATAAAAAAATATCCTCCAACAAAATATCATGGATCAAAAAAGAAATGACATAAAAGAGATTACTTGAAAAGAAAGAGAGAGGTCGGATCCATTACCTTAAAACGTAACTCTTAAAACTCAAAGGCTAGGACCTTGAGGGCTTGGGGAACCTTGTAAGGACTCCTTGGGAGGTAATGATACCAGATCTTTGTTGGGGGAGAGTTGGGAGTCGAATGGATGAGAGGATGGCTTGGTAATTATAGAGAAAGTGAGGGGACAAGGCATTAATGGCAAAGGGACACCTCATTAGTGGTTTTGGCAAAACCATGGGGTTTCCCATGGTATTTGCCCATGGTATTGGCCACTTGGGACACCTCATACCATATATTACTATTCATAAGTATACCATATTGATTACATACTTAATACAGCATTTAATGATGTCATTAATCACCCGTATCTTAAAAACTGTATTTTCACTATTCATCGAAAATTCATCTTTCTCAGAAAAATCCCAAAATTTCATCTTAACTAAATATTGATGCTCTGATTTCAAAACTGAACTCATTTTATAAAATAATTTTTTAAATATTGTTAATTACAATTTTAATTAAAAAAAACTATTCACCAGAAAAAACTAATACTTGACAAATAATTTATGAAACCGTTATTTAACCATTTTATTGAATCACATTACTTAATCAAGGTGACTAGATTATATTAATTATTTATTTATGTGATATTACTAATCCATTTGGTCACATTACTAATCCTAAGCATAAAATCACTATTCATAATTTACAATTCATCAAAAATTAAGTTGATCTTATTAGACTCTGAATTTCGTACTGAACATAATTGTAGAAGACCATTTTTTGAAAATCATAACACATTTTTAATTATTTAAGGTTTACATAAACATTTTTTTGAAATATCAATTCTCTAAAATTCACCAAAAATATGCATACTATATTTATCCGGACATTTGAAAATTCATACACTTCATCATAAGAAGAAATCAAAATTTTATTTAAAACAAAGGATTACACAAGGTAGTTACGGTCTCCTTACATAGCCCCTTATAATCCCAGCATAGGACATAAGTGTAAGGTGTGCTAAGCTGAGAGAATCTGAGGGAGGCTCGGCCAACATCGCATGAGTAGTAATTTTTATGAGTTTGAACTTCTCGTGAAGGCGATTCCATTCTAGCTTCATACAATGAAGTTTGGTTTGGGTTTGGTCCAGAGAAAGTCCATTGGTGCTACCTCCTTCCCAAGTTTTGTTAGATGGGATTCGATCGGTCCAAGACTACTGGGTGTGGCCATGAAATCGTATTTCTATATTAATTAACCAAGATCACTTGTATTTAGAGACAAAAGTCGCATCATTCAGTTTTCAACGGTCATACTGACCAACAGTCATATAATAGTCAAAACCCAACAGTCTCATTTTAATTATATTCATGTTATCAAATGAAACAGTTTTGTTGAGTATAAAAATAAAATAAAATAACACACAAAATTAATAAACAAGATTTATTAAAAATTTCGGGTCATTACAATCTTCCCCCCTTAAGAAATTGTGTCCTCGCAATTTTTAAAATTGGGTTTTGAAATCTCATTGAAAGTCCCACACCGGAAAAGGAGTCAGTAAAACTATTACTTTAAAAGAAATAAAGGGAAGTAAAAAGGTCACCCGAGTTAACCCATACTAGGATCCCATGTAGGAAAACATGGACATGGAGGGAAAAAAGGGTCACATTCTAAGGGAGAGTGATAGAATACATGATTAGGAGAAAGTTAACAACAAGAAAATCACAAACATATGATGGGTCAAACAGTATTTGATTTCCTATTAGGAAACATTAATAGACAATGTGTTTTTGTTTTATTTTCCTTTTCATAGTTTTGAGGAATTCATTTACTACATAGAATAAAAACATAAGGAAATATACCAACCTTCTAGTAGAATTTAATCCTTTAATATGTTTCTACCAAAACTAATCTTTTCTCTAAATGATGAGCATCCAAAAACACTTGGTGTTATCAAATGCACAAGAATAATCTTCTAGAGAATCACGTATTCCATAAAAGAAAAACTATCTATCTTTAATCATTTATCCCAAAAACAGAAAGGGTAAGATAAAACAACTCTTCAAAAATAAAGAATCCCATAGGAAGGGAAACTACTTTTAAATCTTCAAAGTTCCAAGGTACTACCCAGAGTTCATCATAGACCATTCCATAAATAACACTCCTTAAAATTCCTCAAAATAACCCAAACTAAGATTGAAACCCAAATTTAAGAAGGACTTGATAACATAGTCTTCCAAGATAAACTTTATCATTCATATCCAAACAACATCAACCACTCCTAACATCTTATAACAAAAGTAACTAACCAAAACATATTTTTCCAAGATAGGTCAATCATTTTTATAAGTAACCTATAATACCAAAAGTTAACCTTAAATTCATCTATTCTTCAAAATATAATTCAACCTTTACTCGTCCAAGAAAATATCGTAGTAATCTATTTACCTTGATCAAATAGGGTTCCCAAAACAGTGAACGCCCTCTAAAATAATAATAATCTTTTAATCTCGTAATCATCTCTGTCATATTAATACGAAAATCGTCTCATTTCCTATCACATTGGTTATTGGGACATGTTCTTCTATTTACTTCCATTAACTAAGGAAAGAAAGTACAATTAGGGGCTTAAATACTTAGCCAATAATCATTAAAAGGAAACTTAAAGCATAGAAGGATAACTTGTAGAAGAAAATTATACCCTAACTTGTGATCCCCTAGGTTCCAATATAGTTTATCCATGATCATATATTATTATGTGAATATCTATTTTATTTTATCTTTGTTCCTTTAAAAATGGTTCATACTGAGCTTATGAATTTACCAAAGCATATCCCCCGGGAGTGTCGTAACCAAGAGTGCAGCAAGGCCCGTTATTGTGTACCATTTCCTGTTAGAGTCTAGCTCAAAGCGGTGTTTTCGGGTTTTACCCCTATGTACATATGTGCCAGAGCCATCTCTACCTACTCATATCCAAACAAGGATGTATTTTCTTGGCAACCCCTTACTCAATACTCACCAAAATACCAGGAAGGTTTCCTATATTTAAACTTTTCTATAGGTTTATTCCTAAAGTTTTCATATCCTACTTTCTAGAAATAACTAAACCATCCTTTGATACCAACTATAGCATCCCGCCATTTTATCACATAAACATTCATTACATTTTACAAAACCGAGGATCTTTAAGGTTTAGTGTCATGGAAAACAGGAACTTATAACATGAAAACAAAAAACATTCTTCTTAATCACTTGAAATGCTTCTCCTTATGTTCATACTAGGTTCATTACTATATCTCATAACCTGGGGACATACATCAAAAGAAAGGCTGAGAAGAAGGCTCAGTAAGGGAAACAAGGAGAAACATTTAACATGCGAACTTGAGATACATCATCAATGTCATGAAAAAGAACTTTAAGGAATGAGAAAGAAATCATGAGGCATATAATAATAAAAATAATGTTTTTAATAACATGAAGATGTGGCTATAACATTTAATATTGAAAATCATTTCTGTTTCACCAAGGTCCATCCCCAAGGTGTCATTAAAAATTTCCATGGTTATTCACCAAGGCGTCGTTAAAAAATAGTCATCTCAAGATATTAAGTCTTTACCCAATGCATTGGAGTGCTATCAGGGAGAACCCTTGACATGCATTTATTATCATGTGACCCACATATATCATCATCAATAATTTCATAAACAACCCTTATAGCATAAGAGAAATGGGTTTCATTTCATAATCATAACGTTTTAAAAACTTCTTTAAAGACATGATCTTTGTGTCACTTTAAAACCCACAGAAAAGGAAGGTGGGTCTCATGTATGTTAATCACAGAATTTAAAATAGAAAAAATTGGTATATATGTGAATACCCCTATATAAGAGAGAGATTTTATTATTCACTTAATAAAATAAAAGAACTTTAGAAAAAGAGAGAGGCATTTTGAGGCGGAAATTCTGCAGCATAAAGGCTATGTTACGAGGTTTTAAAAAACATTGAAAAGAGAGGGGACATGGTTCACCCACTCATAAATGATCCATAAAACAGTATGGGAACATAATATAAAGGATTTAAGAACATTTTAATGAAATTTGAAAGAAATACCATATGAAATGAATAACATTAAAGGAAGACAGAAATAAGATTTCTCTTATTAAAATTCGGCAGCCTGACGACGTCACTTAAATGTCAACAAAAATGAATTGATGAGATCAAATAGGGTATATCATAATATGAACATAAAATATAATCATGATATATTTAGAGATAATAACCCAAAATAATAAAAAGGAACATGAAAGATTTGACATGAAAATAGATCTTGAAAACGAGATGGGTGAAAGAGTCCCTTAAAAATTCGGCAGCCTAACGGTGCCACTTAAACTTCAACAAAAATGAATTGACGAGATAAAATAGTGACTCTCATCATATGAACATAAAAGATCAGTATGATAGATTTAGAGATCATACCCCAACATAATAAAAGGGAACATGAAAGACTTTATATGAAAATAGATCTTGAAAATGATAAGGGTGAAAGAATCCCTTAAAAATTCGGCAGCCTAACGACGCCACATAAACTTCAAAAAAAATGAATTGATGAGATAAAATAGGGTCTCTCATAATATTAACATAAAAGATCAGTATGATAGATTTAGAGATCATACCCCAACATAATAAAAAGGAACATGAAATACTTGACATGAAAATAGATCTTGAAAATGAGAAGGGTGAAAGAATCCCTTAAAAATTCAACAGCCTAACGACGCCACTTAAACTTCAACAAAAATGAATTGATGAGAGAAAGAGGGGGAATCTAATAATTTTAACATGAAAGATTAGTATGATATATTTATAGATCATACCCTAACATAATAAAAAGTAACATGAAAGACTTGACATGAAAATAGATCTTGAAAACGAGAAGGGTGAAAGAATCCCTTAAAAATTCGGCAGCCTAACGGCGCCACTTAAACTTCAACAAAAATGAATTGATGAGAGAAAGAGGGGGTCTCTAATAATATGAAAATGAAAATGGAAGTAAGATGAATATAAAAGAACATCCTCCAACATAAGATCATGGATAATAAAAGAAATTATATAAAAAAGATTACTTGAAAAGAAAGAGAGAGGTCGGATCCCTTACCTTAAAACGTAACTCTTAAAATCAAAGTTTGCGACTTTGAGGGATTGGGGAACCTTGGAAGAACTAATTGGGAGGTAATGATACTAGAGCTTTGTTGGGGGAGAGTTGGGTGTCAAATGGATGAGAGGATGTCTTGGTATTTTAGGGAAAGTGAGGGGACAAGGCATTAATGGCCAAGGGACACCTCATTAGTGGTTTTGGAAAAACCATGGGCTTTCCCCTGGTATTGGCCACTTGGGACACCTCATACCTTATCTTACTATTCATAAGTCGATAATGTTGATTAAATACTTAATACATCATTTAATGATGTCATTAAACACCCATAACTTAAAAACTGTATTTTCACTATTCAACGAAAATACAACTTTCTCATAAAAATCCCAAAATTTCACCTTAACCAAATATAGATGCTATGATTTCAAAAATGAACCCAATTTTATAAGAATAATTTTCTAAATATTTTTAATTAAATTTTTAATTAAAAAACACTATTCAATTGAAAAAACTAATACTTGACTAATAATTTATGAAACCATTATTTAACCATTTTATTGAATCACATTACTTAATCAAGGTGCCTAGATTATATTAATTCTTTATTTAAGTGAGATTACTAATCCATTTTGTCACATTACTAATCCTAAGAATAAAATCACTTTTCATAATTTACTATTCATCAAAAAATAATTTGATCTTATTAGACTCTAAATTTCGTACTGAACATAATTGTTGAAGGCCATTTTTTGAAAATCATTACACATTTTTAGTTATTTAAGGTTTACATAAACATTTTTTTTAAAATATCCTTTCTCTAAAATTCACAAAAAATATGCATACTCTATTTATCCGGACATTTGAAAATTCATAAACTTCATCATAAAAACAAATCAATTTTTTATTTAAAACAAAGGATTACACAAGGCAGTTATGGTCTCCTTACATTGCACCTTATAACCCCAGCATAGGACCTAAGTGTAAGGTGTTCTAAGGTGAGAGAATCTGAGGGAGGCTCGGCCAACATCGCATGAGTAGTAATTTCTATCATTTTGAACTTCTCGTGAATGTGATTCCGTTCTAGCTTCATATGATGAAGTTCGGCTTGGGTTTGGTCCAGAGAAAATCCCATTGGTGCTACCTCCTTCCCAAGTTCAATTATATGGGATTTGATTGGTCCAAGACTACTGGGTGAGGCCATCAAATCATCTTTCTATATTAATTAACCAAGATCACTTGTATTTATAGACAAAAGTCGCAACATTCAGTTTTCAACGATCATACTGACTAACGGTCATATAATAGTCAAAACCCAACAGTCTCATTTTAATTATAATCATGTTATCAAATGTAACAGTTTTGTTGATTATAAAAATAAAATAAAATAACACACAAAATTAGGAAACAAGATTTATTCAAAATTTCGGGTCGTTATAATCATTAAATGGAATAGCCATATGGCAGACTTCGACACATATCACTTAATGGAATAGCCATATGGCCGACCTCTATACCCAATCTATTGGAGGTTATAATGTAACCACCCGCCCTGGTATTCACGACACCACCCGTTATTTGGTTTATCACGTAACCACCCGTCAAATGTCCGAGTACCATTATAAAATCATAATACATAAAACATATATAAAGGAAAGAAAAAATTTACACATGTCAATCACAATATATCACTTAAATATATTGACATAACAAATCCCTTATCAAAACCATTTTCAATAAAAAAATAAATAAAAGAGTATATGGTATTTATTTTCTTTTAAAGACATTACGGCTTGTTGAGGAAGCCAAAGATCAAATAATACTCACGACGGCAGAAAAGGTTGTTGTCACCACTTATGTTAAAATAAACATTCCTTTTTGTCGTTTAGTAAAACTCTTTGTAGAAAAATATTCCCATTGAAAATTCAAGGGTGTTTATATAGCGTATAAATGAAAGTCATGTATTAAAAAAAATATTCCTCAATGAAAGGATATTTAGACGAATTCTGTTACCTCATGTCCAATTTGATTCGATTGTTCTTTAATCTTCGGAATAATAATATACAGTTAATTTCTAATTTCTTTAGAACCTTTTTTTTCAAGTACATTATTCCTTTTATATCACTTATTACCATGTTATAAACATTATGTAATCATTTATGTTAATAATGTCCATTTTGTAGATATTTGGTACATGAGTAAAAAATGAACACCTTATATTTAAAAGTTATCCATGTGGTCAATAGTCTATTATATACAAAATTATATTCATGATTTAGATATCATATATATCATTTATATCTAGTATATACATGTATTTATAATAGTACATAACATTTGGACGTATGAAATGAAATGCACCATTAATGGAGACGGTAAGATGTACGTACGTATGAACGGTACTTTCATTTATATTTCTTATTTTAATATAATAAAAACATAATGATACAAAATTATATTATAATTCCAGTTTAATATCATATATAATATCATTAACTCCATCCTTTATATGTCCCACATAAGGCATTAACTAGTCATATCACTTTGAGGGTGTGGTAGTCTGCACTTTCTCAAATGAAATTATTTGTTTACCCATAATGGAAACCATAAAGGTATGATATAAATGGAAAATATAGAAGCATAAAGAAAACATAAACATAATGAAAGAATAATCAAAACATAAACATTATGTTCTTCACCATTTAGATGGAGGTGTGTGTACGTGTAGTTAAAATCCTTCTCATAAAGACATTCTCGTATATTAATGATACTGGTGTTGTTATTAAAAAATAGAATAAAAAGAGTTTAGGGGTTGAAGAAGTAAAATAAAAGAAAAGAAGTTAAGAGAAACTGTTACCTTTAATTTGGGTATCTTCCATTGGTTTGAACCAAAAGGACTTCTTAAAGTGCCTTATGATTAAGGTAAGGCTTATTGGAAGAGGATATGGATGTAGGGATCTTAATTGGGTAGATTTTTGACGAGAGTAAAGTCTTGAGAGGTGTTAGGAATTGGTTAGAAGTAGTCTCCTTTTATAAGGGAGAGGAGGGGATCTTTAAGAAAGTGTGAAAATATTATTTTATTATATAATGATATTTGGTTTCAAAAGGTCAAAAAATAAATAGAGTCTAAGATAAGATGACTCATGGTCGAAATAAAATCATCTAATAAGAATTGGACATGTATTGGATTTTATTTTAATATTTATAATCTTATTTATTTGAATGATTTATTAATGAGGTTAACACTGCATCATTATTGTGTCATAAATCATTTAATTTATTTTTGTCTAGAAATTATTAAAAATATACCATGATATAGGAAATAATTTTATAATTCCAATTAATATTTATAGTCAAAATTATTACTTATATTACACCAAATAAAAGTTAATTTACTAAAATATTTTTGTTTTTCATTTTTGCCTTTACATTAAATTAATTAATCTAAAGTCTCATTATCATTCATTAGTGGCTCCATGGGGTCCCGAAATAGAATCAAAGATTCCCATGGTCGGAAATTACTCATCCAATAAGGTTAGGACAAGTGTTAAGGTAATTTTGAATTATTACAATATTCTTTTTACCTTGAATTACCCTATTTACATTTAACCGCGGTAAATAAAAGTAAAAAATTACTATTCACAAAAAAATTATCTCCATCTTATTGAACAAAATTTTACTTACTGATAACAACTATTTATGTTGGATTTTATAAATTCAATTCATTGATGTTGTAAAATTTCATTTAAATGAAAAAGTCAGTATTTTTAACTACTACTAAGTGGTTTCACTATTGATCAAAAATTGAAGTTTTTCAGAAAAATACAAAAAATTCATCCTAAGATATATTTGATATTATAAATTCAAAAATGATGTCTATTTTTCTAAATTAAAAACATAGAAGTGGAATAAATTAATTTAAAATTAATTCCCATTGTTATAACAAATAGCATGTTTTTAAGAAACAATAATTTTCAAAAGTTTGACACTTGTTTATGTTAAATTTCAAAGTGAAATTAATTCCAACAACCATCATTAGTTAAAATAGTAAAAAAATATTCTAATTAAACTTTAAAACCAATTTAAATATAATCTAAAAATATAAATAAATTAGATTAAAACACATTTTTGAATTAAAATACAATATTTTTCACTATTCATTAAAAAAATGAACTTTATCATAAAAATTCCAAAAATTTACACAAAGTAAATTTTGATGTCCCCATTATAAAGAAGGATTTTATTTCGTAATATTTAATATATTAATGTGACCAAAACTAAATTTATGAGGGTTCACCATTAAAAGGAGGTAAACTGTCCATTTAATGAATATTGTGCTTAAAATTATATTCATTCACATTTTAAGCCTCTATATTTTATTGAATAAACGTGAATACATTTAATAAACATGTATAATCATATTATAGTTAGTTTCGTTCATTACCACTGATACAAAGTCTAAGAGTTAACTACCATTTAAAATATTAATATTATATTATTATTGTGAAATATAAGATTTCAAAGAAACCCATTGTTTCATATCAGGTATGCTATCCAACATAGAAAACCCTTTAAAGTAAAATTAATATTTAATTTACAAATATTAATAAATATGAAATATGTATTATTCTTAATTTACCTGGGATGTTACATCCTTCCCCCTTTTGGAAATTGCGTCCTCACAATTTTTATTCACATATCAAATAAGTGGGTGTATTTGTCTCACATAGCATTTTTAGATTCCCACGTTGTCTTTTGAACCATATTTGTTTTCAAAAAAATCTTTACCTTGTGAATTAATTTACTCAGCAAAACTTGCTCTCTACGGTCAAGAATCTGAACTGGTTGTTCTTCATAAGATAGATTCTCTTCCAACTGAACTACCTCTGGGATCAAAACATGAGATGGATCTGGCATATACTTTCTCAACATCAAAACATGAAAAACATTATGTACCTAGGAAAAACATGGAGGTAAAGCCACACTATATGAAACTAATCCAATATTCTCTAGAATTTCATAAGGTCCAATGAACCTCGGACTCAAATTTCCCTTCTTAGAAAAATGCATCACACTTTTCCATGGAGAAACCTTGAGAAAGACATGATCACCTACCTCAAAAGAAATATCCTTCCTCCGATTATCTGCTTATCTTTTCTATCTTCTCTGAGCTGTTCTCAGGTGCTTTTGGATCAACTGTACTTTCTCTACCATCTCTTCTAACAATTCTAGTTCCATAAGCTTCCTTTCACCTACTTCATCCCAAAAATATGGAGTTCGACAACGCTTTCTATATAATTCCTCAAATAGATCCATCAGTATACTGGAATGAAAACTGTTATTATATAAAAATTAATCCAAAGAATGATGTTGGTCCCAAATTCTCTGATAATCTATAGAACAAGCACGTAACATATCATCCAATGTTTGAATTGTTGATTCTTATTTTCCATCATATTGAGGATGAAAAGTTGTACTAAAATTTAATTCAGTACCCAATGACTTCTGAACTCCTTTCCAATAGTTATAAGTAAACCTAGGATCACGATTAGATACAATAGAGAGGGGAAAACCATGCAACCTGACTATCTCTTTAACATACAACAGATCATGTTGATCTAGAGACAAAATATCTCGAATATAAAGGAAATGAGAAGATTCATTCAATCAATCAAAACTAAATCAGATTGCATTATTACCTTGAGATGTTTTTGATAATCCCACAATTAAGTCCATGGATATATTTTCCCATTTGCACCTTGGCACCAGCAAAGGCTGAAGAATCCCTTTCAGTAACTGCCGCTCTGATTTAACCTACTGACAATTCAAACACTTCACAGTAAAATTAGCAATATATCTTTTCATTCCATCCAACTAATAATACTCACGAAGATCTCTGTACATATTAGTATTTCAAGGAAGAACTTAAAATGGAGAACTATGAGCTTCATATAAAAACTCATTCTTCAACTATGAATCAAAAGGCATACATAATCTCTTTCCAAATCTCAAAACACAATCATTATCAACGTTAAATTCAGGAAACATACCCTTCTGAACCAACTCCAACTTTTTTTGTAACTCACCATCTTCCTTATGTGCTTACTTAATTTTGTCTGATAGAGATGATCTCACTGACACTTGATACAAAACATAATGATTTTCTGCACCAACAACTTCAATGCCAAATTTCATCAAATCGAAAAGAAAATGATCTTGTTCCAATCATAACATGGTTAACGAAGCATTACTTTTTGACTCAAAGTATCAACCACTTTATTTGCTTTTCCCAGATATTAATGGATCGTCCAATCATAATCCTTGATTAATTCCAGCCATCTCCTCTGTCTCATGTTCAATTATTTTTGAGTGAATATATAATTTAAACTTTTGTGGTCATAATATATTTCACATTTTACACCATATAAATGAGGCCTCAAAATTTTTAAATCAAAAACTAATTCCTAATCATTTTAATGGTAATCTAACTCATGAGGTTTCAACTAACAAGAAGCATAAGCAATTACCTTATCATTATGCACAAGGACACATCCAAGTCCTTTCAATAAAGCATTACTATAGATAACAAACTCACTATTTCTGGATGGAAGTGCCAAAACTAGAGCATTCACCAATATTCTTTTCAATTACTAAAAACAATCATCACATTCTTTTGTCCAGATAAACATAACACCTTTTCATGTTAACATAGTCATTGGACTAGATAAACCTGAAAAATTATCAAAAAACTTATGGTAATAACCTGGAAAACCATGAAAACTACGAATCTCGGTTATATTTGTGGGTCTTGTCCATTCTTCAACAACTTTTGTTTTAACAGGATCAACCGTTATGCAATTTTTCGAAACAATGTGACCAATGAGTGAAATTTGTTGCAACCAAAACTCACACTAGATGAATTTCCCATACATTTTTTTTTTCCTTTTATGGTTTTCAGGACAACCCTTAAATGAGTTTCATGTTCCTATTTACTTTTCAAATAAAACAAAATATCATCAATGAAGACAACAACAAACTTATCCAAGATCTCACGGAAAATTCTATTCATAAGATCCATGAATATAGTAGGTGCATTAGTTAACCCAAAAGTCATAACTACAAATTCATAATGGATATATTTAGTATGAAATGTGGTCTAAAGAATGTCTGCTTCCTTAAATTTCCACCGATGGTACCCCGATGTCATGTCAATCTTCAATAAATACCGAGCTCCCTGGCGATGATCAAACAATTCATCGATATGATGCAAAGGATACTTATTCTTAACTATGATGTTATTCAATGCTCTATAATCAATGAAAAGTCTCATTGAACCATCTTTACTTTTAACAAACAATACAAAATCACCCCATGGTGATGTGCTAGGTCAAATGTTACCTTTATCTAATAACTCTTGCAATTTCTTCTTTAACTCTAAAAGTTCAATTTTTGTCATTCGATAAGGGGGTTTGGAAATTGGATTAGCATCAGGAACTAAGCCAATAGTAAATTCAACTTCCTGATAAGGCATTATACCAGAAAATGCATCTATAAAAAAATCAAGGTACTCATTTACCACTGGCACATCATTAATCTGAACAGTTCCATTGTTTTCAAAAATATGTGCAAGGTAACATCCATTTCCATTTTTTACTAGTTTTTCAGATTCCTGATATGTTATCAAAAACAAGGGGTCATTATTGTACCCAAACTATAAATATTTATGAAATGAAACCACTTTAGCTATGTAGTGAATATTAGCATGATAAATAGACAGCCAATCCATGCCCAAAATAACCTCAAACTCTACTAGAGGAAAAAAACAATATGGTTTGTAGGTAGACTCTTTCCGCACACAAGGACATGAATGTTCTTATGTTTTCTTTTTGACTCAACATTTTCTCCATGTGTTTTTACCGTAAGTTCTATATTCATATCTTGAGATGGAATTCCCAATTTACTAGAAAAAGTATCTGAAATTAAAGAGTATGTAGACCTTGAATCAAAGAACACATTGTTATAATCTGAACAAACAAATAGTGTACCTGATACAACTTCATTCGATGGACCAAAATTTATTGAAGTAGTTACAAAGGATTTAACCACTACTTTTTGCTTATAGTCTGGATGCTTTCCCTCTGTTGAGTTGTTAGTTGGACAATCATTTGAATAATGACCCATTTCATTACACTAAAAACATCTTACCAATGTATTTTTATTGCCTGCTCGATCATCTTCCTTACAGTTACAAGAAATATGACCAGACTTACCACACCAGAAGCACTTTCCAGACATTGACAAACATTCTCCTGGATTTTTTTTACCACCCTTCTCACAAGTTGGATATTTAATTTTCTTACCTCTATGATTCTTTGAAAAATTAATTACCTTTCACTGCCAACTAGACGAATTATTCAATTGTTTGTCAAAGAACACTTAATCATCTGCAAACTACATTTCCACCTTCTCCACACATAGAACAAGTTGTTCATAACTTTTTAACTAACGAGAGGCCAACACAATTTGATATTTTGGATTCAGTCCTAAGTAAAATCGATTTATCTTACTATCAAGATCTCAGATGAAATTTTTTGCATTAATTTCTAGTTGAGTGAACAATGGTTCATAAGCAGCCACTGAATCATCCTCCCACCTCAATTCAAGGAATGTTTTTTCTATCCTAAGATGAACCACCATAGGAAAATATTTCTCAAGAAACATACCTTTGAATTAATCCTAATCAAGAGCATGAATCTCGTCACTATCCCTACTATTTTTCAACATCGACCACCACTGACCTGCTTCACCTTCAAAATTGTAAACAGCAAGAATAACCTTTTGATGTTCTGAACACCCCATAACATCAAAAATATTTCCAGTGCTTTAATCCACCCTTTAGCTGGAACAGGGTCAGATGATCCTTTGAATGATGGGGGATGTTGCCTCATGAAATGCTCCACTACTAAAATGTTCCTCTATGGTTGATCTAGCTGATCTCGTGAATGGATACCACCACCATTTATAGCTTGAGTCAACTATGCCATCACTACAACCAATTGTTCAGTTCCGATTCCGACAATCTCAATTTGCTGATTTGGAAGGTTGTCTTCCTCCTGATGTCATCCCAAAATAGCTGCCCTGTTTCCTCTGCCGAAAACAATTTAGAACAAAAAACATCTTATGAAAAGCAACATGGTAATCTGTTAATGCTATATCATTTCAATATTACCATAAATTATTTTATGGACATTTATTTAACAATACCCTAACTCCTAAAATTATCTAAACCGACCTCTGATACCAATTATAAGAACCCATCCTTAATCATTTCATAACATTGAAATAATTGAATAATTCCCCTTGAGTATCTTTTCATGTTTAGAGTTTTAGAGAATTAGACCATAACTATTACATTTCATTTCAAAAAAAAAAAATACAAAGTAGTAACTTCTACTCAATTTCTATTTTTTCACAAAATAAGAACTCTTGAAAAAAAGAGTCATGTCTAGTTTCATGTTTAAGACATCATGACTTTTCCTTGATCCCATCATTGACCCTATTCCACATTATTCCCTATGAAAAACATTTCAAAAACATAGGATGAGCATAAAAATCTTAATAAGGGATACACAAAGAAGGAAAACAGTTATTTTTTTAAAACAAAGAGTAAACCATGAATAATTTAACAGAAGTAATAATTTTAACCTTTATAAAGTAGTAAATACTCTTCACTGAATAAAAGATCATTACATACCCATTTGTAACCATATTATTATCATAAAACACAAATAAATAACACATAACATATAAAGGTATCTTTAGACATAAAGATACTTAAATGGAATTACTATACGGTTGAAATCCAAACATATCACTAAATGGAATAGCCATATGGCTGACATCCACACATATCACTAAATGGAATATCTATACGGATGACTTCCATACCATATTAATTGGAAGTTATAACCAGACCACTCGTCCTGGTATTCATGACACCACCGATCATTTGGTTTATCATGTAACCACCCATCAAATGTCTAAGTACCATTATAAAATCATACGACATAATAAAAATATAAAAGAAAGAAAACATTTCCAATTTTCAATCACAATATTTCACATAAATATATTGACATAAAAAATCCCTTATCAAAAACATTTTCATTACCAAAATACATAAAAGAGTATATGGTATTCATTTTCTTTTAAAAACATTATGGCTTGTTGAAGAAGCCAATGATCAAATAATACTCACGGTGGTGGAAAAGGTCATGGTCACCACTTATGTTAAAAGAAACATTCCTTTTTTTTTTCATTTAGAACAATTCTTCGTAGAAAAAGTTTCCCTTTGAAAATTCAAGGGTGTTTATACAACATATAAATTAAAGCCTTGAATTAAAACAAAATATGCCAAAATGAAAGGAGATTGAGACAATGTCCCGTACCTCATGTCGGACTTGACTCGATTGTTATTTAATCTCTTGAATAATAAACTAAAATTAATTAATAATTGAGTAAGAACATTTTTTTCAAGTTTATTATTACTTTCATATCACTTATTACCATTTTATAAGCATTATGTAATCATTTAAGTTAATAATGTTTGTTTTGTCGATATTTGGTACTTGAGTAAAAAATGTACACCTTATATTAACAAGTTGTCCATCTGGCCAATAATATATTATATCCAGAATGATATTCATGATTTAGATATCATATATATATATCATATATCTTTTATATACATGTATTTATAATAGTACATAACATTTGGAGGTATGAAGTGAAATGCACCGATCATGGAGACGGTAAGTCGTACGTACACATGAACACTAATTTCTTTTCTATTTATTAATTTAATAGAATTAAAACATAATGATACATAGTTATATAATAATTACAGTTTAATATAATATATAATATCATTTACCCCATCATTTATATGTCCCACATAAAGCAGTAACGAGTCATATCACTTTGAGAGGGCGGTAGTCCGCACTTCCGCAAATGAAATTATCGGTTTACCCGTAATGGAAACCATAAAGGTATGATATAAATGGAAAATACATAAGAATAAAGAAAAAATAAACATAATATATATCATTTATAAATATAGGGTCATCATAATGGCCACCATGATAGGAGGTAGGTGGTAATTGAACAATCATCATTTCGTGAGGCGTTAGTTTTTCATCCACAGAAACATTATGTTCTTCACCCATTAGATGGAGGTGTGTGTATATGTAGTTAAAACCTTCTCATAACAACATCCTAGTATATTTATGATACATTTTTTTGTTATTATATAATGTTATAAAAAGATTTTAGGGTTGGAGAAGTAAAATAAAGGAAATGATGTTAAGAGAAACTGTTTCCTTTAATTTGGGTAACTTCCTTTGGTTTGAACCAACGAGACTTCTTGAAGTGTTTTCTGCCTAAGGTAAGGCTTATAGTAGGATGAGGGGTGTAGGAAGATTAATTGGACTAAGTTTGGATGAGCCTAAAGACTTGAGAGGTGTGAGGAATTGGTTAGAAGTGGTTTCCTTTTATATGGGCGAGGAGGGGATCTTTAGGAAAGTGTGCAAAAATTATTATATTATATAATGATATTCGGTTCCAAAAGGTCGAAAAATCATTAGATTTTAAGACATGATGACTCATGGTAGAAATAAAATCATCTAATAAGAATTTTAAAAGTTTTGGATTTTATTTCAATATTTATAATCTTATTTATTTAAATGATTTTTTAATGAGTTAAACACTACATCATTATTGTGTCATAAATAATTTAATTTATTTGTTGTATAAAAATTATAAAAAATATACCATGATGTAGGAAATATTTTTAGGTCTAAAATTATTTTTTATAGTCAAAATGATTACATAAATAACACCATATAAAAATTAATTTACTAAAAGATTTTTGTTTATGACTTTTTTTACTTTGCATTAAATTAATTAATCTAATGCGTCATTATCTGTCATAATTGGATCCACGGGGTCCCAAAATAGCCCCAAAGATGCACATGGTCAGCTATTACTCATAGAATAATGTGTGGAAAGGTTTTAAGGTAACTTTAAATAATTCCAATATTCTTTTTACCTTACATTACCCTATTTACCTTTAACTGCGATAAATAAATGTCAAAAGATACTATTCAACAAAAAAATATTTTTATCTTATTGAACCATATTATATTTAATAAAAACACCCATTTATGTCAGATTTTCAAAATTCAATTCACAGAAGTGGTAAGATTTCATTTAAATGAAAAAGTCAGCATTTAAACTACTACAAAGTTGTTTCACTATTCATCAAAAATTGATGTTTTTCAAAAAAATACCAAAAATTCAGTATAAGCTATATTTGATATTCCAAATTAAAAAATGATGTCTATTTTTCTAAATTCAAAACATATAAGTGGCATTAATTAATTTAAAATTAATTCTTGTTCTTAAAACAAATAGCGTGTTTTTAAGAAACAATAATTATCAAAAGATTGACACTTGTATTCACTTTCAATGTGAAATTAATTCCAATGACCAAAATTGGAATAAATGGTAAAAATATATTCTAATTAATCTTTATAACTAATTAAAAAGATAATCTTACCATATAAATAAATTATATTAAAACACATTTTTGAATTAAAATACAATATTTCTCACGATTCATTAAAAAATGAACTTTATCAGAAAAATTCCAAAAATTTACACAAAGTAAATTTTGATGTCCCTATTATAAATAATGATTTTATTTGGTCAAATAAAATTCATTAAAGTGACCAAAACTATATTTAAGAGGGTTCACAATTAAAAGGCGGAAAACTGACCATTTAATGTAAATTAAGCTTAAAATTAGATCCATTCACATTTTAAACCTCTAACATTAATTGGATAAACATAAATACATTTAACAAAAATGCATAATCATATTGTAGTTAGTTTTGTTCATTCCTGTCAATACAACGGCTAGGATTTAACTACCATTTAAAATAATAATATTATATTATTAGTGCGCAACGTAAGATTTAAATGAAACCCAATGTTGTGTATCGGGTACGCTATTGAACATAGCACCTCATTTAAAGTAAAATTAATATTTAATTCAAAAATATTAATAAATATGAAATATTTCTTATTCTTTATTTACCTGGGATGTTACATTTATAATTTCGTATTGTAGTCTAGGAATCAGGGTAGAGGGTTTATTTAGCTACTATTGAATTGACATCATCTCTTCTCGAATAGATTCATTATGAAAAAAATGATGATGAGTTCTATAGAATTATATACTCTCTTTATGGTGGTGACACCATTCTTGATTGGTTGATCTCCACCGAGGGTATTGTGCACTATCCAAATAATTTTCTGGTACCATCTTTAGAGAGAAAAGATGTTATTGTTGATTTCAATAATTCCTATTGAGTTTTTTACACACGATACAATAAGATGTTCTTTGACATGTGGGAGCAGTTCTTGTATCTAGAAATGAGGTGGGGAATCACTATGTTTGTTAGTCATTATTAAATATTCCAACATGTTAAGGATGAGAACCCAAATCCTTCATATTTTCTTTATCCACATCCAAGTCCTACATGAATGTTGGGTGAAATATCAATGGACTTTGTGGTTGTATTTTAATTTACACAGAGAATGAATAATGTGATATGGGTTGGGATCAATAGTCTGATAAAGTCTAATCATTTTGTCCCATTGGTGATACAACCAATGTTGGAGAGTATGGAAATCTCTATGTGAAATAGATTGTTCATTTTCATGTAGTTTAACACGTTATATTCTATAATTGGGAATATTGGTTAACTTATTATTGTTGGAGATGCCTTCAAGTGTCAATAGGATATCAAATCCACTTGAGTACATAATTCTATTCATATTCGTTTGGCCAGATAGAAAGAGCCATACATATTCTTGAAGACATGATTTAGTCTTGAATTCTCAACATTTGTGGTTCTTGAGATGATCATTTTCATCAAGTAGATTTTTATGATAATAAAAGTTAAAATTTTGTGATCATAATGGATCTTTTTTTGGCCATCTATGCTTGGTATTGTAGGTCTCTATTTTAGTGGTCATAGGATGGTGAAATTTCACATTTTGGACCATGTATTGTTCAATAAATGAAATAAAAGTTTTATTCGAATCATCAAAGAATGTTGGTTTCACAGAGATGATTCAAGTCTAATTTTTATCATTATCATAGTCTACTAGAATTTTCATTTTTTACTACATGTTCCCGAGAGTTTCATCTATGTTGGTTCATCAACATCTTGGGTGGAAAGTGACGCCTACTCGTTTTATTAGGATTTTTATGTTTGTTGGGAAGGCCGAGAATGTTTATTATCATTTATCACTTCCACCACAACTAAAATCAATTCATAACTTGTTCTAGGTATTTTAACTAAGAAAGTATATATCTGATCTATCACATGTTATGAGTTGGAGTGATCTGAAAGACGAACATGATTTATCCATGACTGAATGTTCAGTCAAGAAATTTGATTCCAAAAATAAAGAACTTTATGAAACGATGATATCACCGTTTCACATTCAATGGAATCATGATTCTGATAGTCATGAGATGTAGGAGAGGGAGGATTTGATGAAATAGTAGCGGCCTTCTCTTTTTTTGCATGGAATGTTCTTCATAAGCTCTCTAGGGATAGAATGTTTCATAAATGGTGAGGATCTAAGAGTTTTTTTTCTATTTCCAGATATTATTAAATCCTCAATTTTAACTAATTTTTAATTTGGTTTTGTTAGTATTGAATTGGATAAAATTATATGATTTTTTATGTTTCTCAGATAGTGAACGGTTGAAATATTTTTTTCCAAAACAATGCACTCTCTAAGAGAAAACCATGTAACCCAAAACAACAGGATTTCAAAGATTTGAAGAATATTTTGGAAAATAACTTTCCTTCTTAGGAATAACTGTGTGGCCCATTTATAACTGATGCATGAACTGCACATAATTTTTATAAACTATATGCCTCTCTATAGGAAACCATGGATATGGTTTTTTAATTGATCTATATCATAATTAAAAATTCATAAACCCCTCTTTCAAGACCCTAATAGACCAGTACCACCCAATATTTGGTTCTCCCATCATTTGAGATCCAAATAAGGGTTTCAAACCCTCATATCCCTCTTGGAAGAGATATAAAGCTTACATGATGACCTTTAATCATCTATTAGTTATTTTCCTCACCCCAATATCAATCTCTTACAATATCTCTTATCATATCTTGTGTTTTGTGGATACCGATATTAATCTATTGATATAAGACCATCTATTTTTGATATAGACCTAGGTTTTTTCATATACCCTTCTTATCATCACTCTCTATTATAGCTCCCCATTTACAACTTTTTGATTCTAGATACATTGATCATGAGGTAGGTGGTTCTATCATGATTAACAATTTATTTTAACCATAAATTTATTTTTTAATTTGGGAATTTTTTAAATAATTGAAATTGTTTGATTTTGATTAAATATATTTTATTTGGTATGATTAAAAACCCAATTACATTGAATTGAAATGTTTTTAATTTATTTTTAGCATGAAATATTAAAATACTCTATTTAATTGAGTTGGGGTGTGCTTATAGAAATAAATGAGATTTATATTTTTTAATTTAAATTGTGAAATTGTTGAATTTAATCATGAAAAAATGGATTTGATATAGAATTATGAAAACCCCTAATTCATTTCAATTGGAAGATTATTATGAAAAATGTGGAATCTTTTTGAAAATTAAATTACTAAATTTAATTTGGAAATTGTTATGGGAAATTTAATGTTGATTTTATTTCAAATCCCTATTTTCTAAAATATCAAAGATTGTTCTAAAATAAAACATAGATTTTATCTTGTACAAAAGGAATTTTTTTATCAAAATCCTATTATGGTTTTTAAATTTAAAATTAAAATATTTAAAATATAGAATATCATTAATTGTATTTCAATAATTCATGAAACAAATATCATCATTGTTGTGTACTAGAGAAAATCTTGGAAGTTGGTAGTTATTGAGTAATTTGGAATCAAAATTATGATTTAAAATGTTCTAAAACATCATATCAGCACATCACACCAATTTGGATATGGTGATGCGTACTATTTAGCCATGGTTTAAAGGGAAATATGTTTATATTCCTGATTAACCATGAGTGTTGGTCCCTATATCCAATAAGTATTATACTATAGTAGGAGTATTCCCATTTTTATCTCCTCTTTGTGTTATCAATGAATTGATTACACTGTTCTAAACTATAATACATTCATTCAGCTTTATATAGACTTGTTTATTTTAATGCATTCATTGAAATCATTCGTAGAAAAGTTAAATTATTTATAAAAACTTCTTATTTAATGGAAATTAAATCATTGAATTTTATTTACATCATTTTTAATTTAATGAATGAATTTTTTAGATAATAATTTAGAATGAAAATACTTTTTTTTAATTTGAAATCATTTGTTCGGTTATTTTGATATCAATATCTTATTATGGAATATTTTTGAGAAATCATACTTTGATTTGGATCACTCCCTAGTTGTTCCTTCAAGTGTTTATAGATTATCTACTTCTTTCTTCGGGCAAGTGAAAAAGTATATCATAGATGGGGTTGTAATTGTTGACCTGTGCACCTGGTTTGTTGTTTATGAGTGGAAAATTGGGCCGTTTTCTTATTTTTATGTTACTTTTTTGTTGCACATGGGGTTGTTTATGATTCTTTGACTTATAAAACAGTACTCCTTATGGATTTTATTTTGTATTCATGTTGAATTGTTTGATTTACATCCATAATGTTTGTATAATTTTTTCCCCACATTCAATTTCCATGATTCTAGGTGCATGTCATTGTCCCATGGGGATCGAGAGTGACCTTCAAGCTATGTCAAAACCAGCTCGGTTTTCGGGTTTCATGGGTACTTGGTATGATATGTGAAATAGGGGATGTGATTTTCCATGATATAGGTGTATATTTATAAAATGGAAGATAATAGGTTCAATTTTAAAATTGAGGTGTAGGAAAAACATGGAATTAATTAAATGGTTTAAAAATATAAGACCCCATTAATGTACATGTGGATTCAAATGGACATTAATTCAATGATAGAATAAAATATGTTATATATATATATATATTTAAATAATAAGAATTATACTTGATTAAATAGAATTTTTAACCTTATCTGTTATTTTAATAAGATCGTAAATTATAATGTAGCTTCGAATGAAATTAATTATATTATTTAGAATTCATTGAAAATTATGTATATTTATAAAATACTAGGACTTTTAAATTAATATTTTTAATGAATTGAAATGAATGGTTTAAAAAAATAGTAAATTTCACTCCTCAATAAAAAATAATACATTTTAGTAAAGTAAAAAATTCACCCTAGGATTATATTTAAATTATTATTTAAAAAATTATATTAATTAAAATAAATAAACTTTATAAATAATAGAAATTAAAAATTATTTCCTAAAAAATGCAATAAAATATGTATTTGAGAAAATACACTTTTGAAGTAGAAAATGACTTTATCGAAAATAGAGTACATATTTATTATGCCATTATAAATATATTTACATTATTTAAAACAATTATAATTTTTTACACTATATTTTATTTCTATTCATACCTTAAAATTTAATTTATGGTTTATAAAGCATTAAAATAAAATAGTTGACATCAACATGAGGTTACATATACTGAATGCCATTGAATACTACACGATTAATTCAATGGAAGTATATATAAAATCATTGGTTGTTACATTATAAAGTAATTAAAAAAAATTTCACTGAAAAAAATATATCATTGATAAATAAAACTAGGAAATCAATGTTTCATTACAACCTTAGTTTTTGATGTGACATCTGTGAATTTTGGATTCCACAATAGAATATTAAAAAGAGAAGTAGTGTTATTAATAAGAAATTTATCAGTATAATTCAATATTTATTCTAGTTTTCCAACATATTAATTATCATGAACTTGTAATAAAACAAATTATATATGTATATTTTATGTCTCATGTATTCACTTCTTCAAATTATAAGATTGGAACCCATCATGGAATTGAGACTGGTTTCGTTGATGCTCTAAGTGATAATTAATAATTCACACTTGATTCAAAATATAATGGTGATCTACATACCATGGGATTCAATTAACATTCTATAAACATTTCAAACATTATTCAATTTATAAATTCATAGTAATACCATCTAAACAACATTAAATTCCATATTTCAACAATTATTATTCGTATAACTTTTCTTTCAACTCGGATATGTAATAATGTTCTATTGAATGGATCTAATCATATATTCCATTCCCTTTAATAACTCATGTCCAAAATTATTTTTCCAACTAAAACATATGATCATGTCTGTTTTATGAACTTCTTTCTTGAAAGGGTTTATATGTTAATTTATAAATGAGAAAGTTAATTCTACTATTTTAAGAATACATGGCTATGGTATGTTTTTTAATAATCTACCGTAGTATTGATGAGAATTAAATTTCAAAATATCATCTAGGATTTGAATGGTCATTTCATAATGTACATCTATATGAGTATGATAATAAATAATAAATAATAACTCTATATAAAGAGTATACTAATGAAATCTCTAGGAAATTGAGGAAAGTCTTAGATCCTACTTAGATACTTTTGAATTTGATACTCCATGAAACCTACCCATTTAATAATTTATATATGGTTAAGATGATACATAGATAAATATTCACTGATAGCATTGAAATGTTTTGAATTCATAAGGTGGTTGAAAATAAACCAAATAAGTTTAGGAACATTAGATGTTTATGGGTTTTCTAATGATGAAATCTGTAGTGTTGTTTTCCCATTTTCATTCTAGCATGCATAATGATTGTAGCATCCCCATATACTTATGTCACTCTTCATTATCTATTTGGGATACCATGTTCAAAGATACATACATTTCAATATCCCAGTTGTTTTTATCCCACCCTATAAATTATATCATATCACTATAAATCATTATACTTATTGGATTAAAAGATAATCATTATCTATGTTCTATGTTTGATAATACATTCTTCATGTACGGTATTGATGTGACAAAATCTTGTTTCATGATCCTTATCATTCAATCAAAATAAATATTTATAAAAGTATCATTTATATCCTCATGGTATAGCTCAACATCTAAATTTTAATCTTATTTAATATTCACATAGATAGAGAGTTGGATGATCAATTGAGAAAGATAATATTTCCCCATCCATTAATATTTCAAGGTCAATCCGAGGAAAGTTAATTTATGTTGTATATTTTTTGATCCACATCATATACAATCTATCATTATCATCTCCACATTATTCATTAGACATAGTAATATCTTTCTAAGAGTTATAATACTTTTGGAATTCATACTCATTAATCAATCCATATCATCTTCTCCTGATCAAATTTATCTCTTTTTGGTGAATATATTCTTCACATTTTATTGATCCTTACATATGTCACACATTTCTTTGTAACTATAATGACTCTATATCATTAATGATAAAATTACCATAATTAATACAAAATATTGGGTTAGGTAATTGAATTCACAAACCTTAAATTTTTATGGGTAATAATATATCACCATAACATTTTGAAAATGAATACATCACAACAAGTTCTCTCCAGTATTATTAGAAATAATTATGAATTATTCACTCTATATTAGTGTGAGTATAGGTAAATTTACTAACCACTTGTCATGTTTATTTAAATTTTATTCAAATTCATCTATATAATGGTACATCTATTCATTGCAATATAATTCCATGAGTCGATAATATTTGGATGATAAAACTCTAACAATGTTCCAGTAATATCATTCCATCCTAATAATACTATGAATCATATTTACTATGGTTAGTCAGGTCCAATGTTTAATAACATTCTTCTTTGAAGAATACTATAATAAACACTCTCATGAGATTATATGACCCAAATGTTATCATTATGCACCCAAAATTTACTCATAGTAACATTTCATACATGTCATACTTATTTAGGGTGTTTAGTAAAATTTAAATTGTTCATCATCTATTCTGTAATGATGTATTATATAAGAATATAATTTATAATGATTAACAAAAACTCATAAAGGTAATATCTAATGGCTCTATTAATTAAAAAATATATTTATAATGGAATTAACATAACCAAATGGAATCAACATAAATTTTTTGTATATATATTCCTCATTCAGAATGTGTTATGGTGAATTTCAAAATATTTGACCCTATAATTGATAGTATCATCATTAATGGTAAACATAAGAATAAATTTGGGTTCATTGTAATTTCGATAGAAAATAAATCATGAGGGTAAAATGACACTTATTTTTATTGTGATACTATAATGTTCCAAATAATAAATGTAGAGTATCATTGATTCATCTATATTATAATAAAAATGAATACGTATAATCTTAATTGTGTTCATGGTTTAATGAATCAAATATATATATTCTCCAAGGGTTTATTATCCAATTCCTATACAAACTCAAGGAAATTTAATATGTATTCATTGAATTAGTTTCATCACTAGATATAGGGTATCTTTAATACTCAACATCATGAATTATAGGATGAAAATGAAATAATTCTATACAAATGTCATAAAAAATCCTGTAAAATATCCATATAATTTATATTGTGTTTTCCCCCGAACATTTGAGATAAATACAACAATTTATGAAGACTGAATACACATACAATAGATGTAATTTCCACATGAAGATCTTAATAATTAGAATAGTTATAAATAATAATAGGGTTATAATTAAAATAAAATGTTTTTTGTCCTCAATAATAAATAATTTTTTAATATAATGAATTCTTGTCCAGTCCAAAAATAATTTAAAAGAAAACAATAGGTATAATAACTATATTTACAAGAGGTAAATTCACAAAAAAATAAATCAAATAACTCCAATAGGTATGAGATGTGGTCGTCATACAATAATTAGTTTTTTCCAAAAATTCTACATCAAATCATTGACATTGTAATGGTATTCCTATTTAAAATTATTTATATATAAAGGAGTTAGCAGATACAGAAACAAATAATTCATTTGTAATTCAATATTTGATGGACGATGTACCATTAACTAGTTTTCATCATACCCAACATAAATAATAACTATTTCATGTTATTTCATTTTATCTACATGAATATGAGGTTATTAACTATTATCGTTATCGTTAGAACATTTATTTGAGAACTAGATTTCATAATTACCTTCCCTCAAGAATTCAAGATTTTGAAGTGTTTTTGTGTGTTTTGTGGTGATTTATATCCATTAACAACATTAAATAAATTATTACTCTAACTCAATCGATATCATAACGACCTTAAATTACAAATAGAATGAATTTAATAGTCCCATTAATGTAATTTTCTCCATTATTATTTACACACTACCAGAATAAAGTAAAAAACGTCTTCTTACATACATAGTTTTTATTATTAGTATTACCGTTAAGTTACATAATTATTTTCTTATCCCAAAAAATAAAATGATGTGTGAATCCAATCATCATTTCTACATTGACATGACACTAATTTATTTGATCAAATATTATAATCTATCTTATTAGTAACACTATTTAGATACATGGTTTGAATGTAATAGTGAATTGATAAATCATAATTTGTCATTAAATGATAATAAAAGAATCATACAAAAAAATTCATATAATATATTCTTCATAGGGAATAATAGATTCATAATTATTCTTATTTATATTAATGAATTACTTCTTCAGTTTCATATAATGAATATATGGGACATACTTATTGAATATTGAACTCTTTAAATTTTCCCACTGTACTGATAATTTTTTTTATCAATTACTCAAATTCATGATAAGATTCCATTGTTAATCTAATTCTACTTACCAAAAATAAAAAGCTAATATAAAATTATCATTTATTTATAATAAAATAAAATAAAATAATATTTTAGTTGTACTATTACATTTCTCAACCATCAGTGGAACATCATGAAAACTAAAATGTGGTTAATGTTCCCTCATGAAGAACAAAATTTTATCTTGTGCCATCATTTTATAATTTGTATTCTTATAATGATTCATGGATTCAAGAATATGTTTAAACATAAAAAAATACGTTTTTGTAATCATGATCTCATAACTTTAAGTTTATCAAGTGAAAAATAATTACATTGTATGATAACATAACTGCTTCTAGTTAAAACCCTCAAACAGACCAAGAAAAAATATAATTACAAAAAATAATCATATTTTTGAATTATACAGTTCTTTAGAACCTTTATAGTTTTACTAAATATTAATAAATTATTTTAAATCTATGACTCCTTTAGTTTAACCATGGTACTAAAAATTATTTATTTTTTAAAATCCTTCTTAATGGTTAATGATGAATTTCTTAATTACTCATGAATATCCCTGTGAGTATCTAGAGAGGTCTGTAGTATTTGAAAGAATAATCATGCTGTAGTGATACATAATTCCCAATCATCTGCATTTATAGTTGTTACACCATATGCCTTTGTTTCACAAACCCATATGCATTCTAGTACGTATACTGTTATTAATTTTATAGGATATACTAAAATATTTCAATACCATAAATAATATGTTACCCTAGAATTATTTTTATAATAATGGATCTCACTAAAATGTTCTCTCCTTATATTATATAAATAAATAAAAATTATATTGATAACAACGGAGATTACTCAAACAAAAAATGAACAAATATTACATATTATTAGTTTATAATTCATTGAATACCATTATGATCCATGACATAATAGTAATATTTTAGTTTTATTAAAATCAAGAATATATAATCATTTGGTAAAGTAAAATTATACAAAATCTCACAAAATGTTCAATAAAACATAAAACATTTTTAAACATATAATAATTCAAAAAATTCCATCATAACCTGTTGAATGCAATCATAAGAAATTGTGAGCATAGATTCTCAGTAATTTTAAACATTTGAGATGTCATCCAATTTTCACAAATTATTACAATATAAGAAATAGTGTATGAGATAATGGTCTTAAAATTATAAAATCACACTGAAAATTTAGAAATTGTAAATGTGAATCATAGAAAAATTATTTATGTATTTGTAAAACTTGAGTAATAATATAAACATAGATATTGATCCATGGGAGTATAACATTTTTGTAAGAGAATGTCATAATTTATTGTTATAGACTGTGTAATTACCCTAATAATAAAAATCATAAGTCATGGATACCCCACATGACATTCGTCACTTGTTATGATCATTGTAAACACCTATGAACATGATTTACACGTTGGATACCCTCCCCTGTACCCTCTTTTGGTTTTGGGATTACCACTAGTGTAACCTTTTCTGGGATTAGTATAACCTCCTCTCTAGCCTTTGAGTTTATAAAGAATAAATATTTACCAAATTCATAGGAGGGATATAATAGACCAACACATAATGAAATAACAATCGATTCATTTATATTCAACAACATCAGGAAATTTGTTTCTATTTCTTCATAATTAAACCCATCGAAAGTATATTGGGTTCAATCAATATTTTATCTTCAAATAATAACCCATCTAAATAAATATTAATTATTATAACATTAGATAATAAAAACTATAAAGAATCACAAATATAAAAGGATGTTATGATATAGTAAAATACATTTAAATGATCACTAGAACATTTATTAAGGAAAATAAACTTTTAGTTATGAAATCACTTATTTGAAATAATTAAATTTATAAAATGTTAAGGAATAAATTTTTATTTGAATGTAATATATAAAAATATAAGAGACCATTAGACAAAAATATACGTCATGTAGCTTAGAAAAACAATTTATTCAGTGTATTTTTAAACCAAATTTCTACTAACATAGTTTTAAATAGATAACAATACCTCATTAAAAAAATGAAATGAATATTCATTATAAATTTATTTAATAGAATGTAAAAATTGATTGAAAATGACTATAATAATAAATATTATATAAGTCTAAAAATATTATTTAATATATTTTTAATATTATATAGATATGGTGGAAAAATATTTTTGATCCAAGATATAAAAAAAGTCAACATTACGTAAAAAACATTGTCATATTATTTTTTACTTAAATAGAAGAAAACAAAATGAAAAAATATATTCCTCATAAGTAAAAATAGGATTATAAAAGTAACATTATATTTTATTGATTGATCCTAGAAATTTATCATCATGAATTTATGTGTAAACATTCCAAAATAAAATGAAATTGTAATATAAAACACTTAATTCTCAATCCTCTTCTGATTCATAATTTAAATAAAAGAAATACCATAAAATGAAACCTTAATTACCAATTTTTTTGTTATTCATGATAAAACATATATAAAGGTCAATAGATGTTCCTTGTAAATGAAGATAGGTGTATAAAATTCCATATTTACCAACGAAGTAAATGTGAGGGTTTACACCATTAACAACATGGTAACTATTTAATCAAAACCACATGGATGAAATTATTTTATTTTAAATTTAAATTCCATGAATTTTGATAGTTCCATTTCATATAATTTCAAATTATCATAATATACACCAAATAAGAAAAAATAGGTGCACAACCTCAAATAAGTATCAATGAAAAAAATTGAGTTGGAGATATAAGGACATGGCCTCAAACATTATGTAATCTTGAATTATTTAATAATTCACATTGAGGATCTTTTAAGGTTAAGTGGTTTATATAATTAGTCCATATCTATTACATTACATATCAATTGTAACAATGTAGACACTTATACTTAGTATCCATTTTTTTCATAAAAAACTAATAAAAAAAAACTAGAGATCATTTAACGAAAAAAATCTTATTGAATTCCTCCTTTCTATTACCCTCCGTTATATCATGTGAGTCACATTTCAAAAACATGGGATAAGCATAAAATTATCATTAAGGGTTATAAAAAAGAACAAATAAAACATTAGTCCATAAACACATACAATGAAATGAAATCATATATTTCAATCATTAACATACCAATCAAAATCATAAGATTTATGAATAAAAAACTGAAATCATAAATCCTAAAGGTAACTTATTTCATACATAACATACATACATTTTAGCTTTCACAGCTACGTATGGAGTTACATTTGGAATAACCGTCACAGTACATTTCCTAAATCTCTTAGGATAAACATTAATGTTTACATCTGTCACATTACCCAATTCATTGGGGATCTATCTCGGGTTCACTCTCCCTATCTTTATCAAAAATCCTCCAGTATTTTTAAACAATTTCCAAGAACCATAACAAATTCATAACACATAAAACAAACACAACAGAAAGATAACATTTCCACATTTCAATCAAAATATATCATTTAAATAAATTTGCATAACCATTTCATTATAAAAAACATTTTCATTACCAAAATACATAATATAGTATATGGAATTTATTTGTGTTTTAAAAATATTACAGATTGTTATGGAAGCTAAATATCAAATAATGATCGCAGCGACAGAAAGGTCATTGTCACCATGTACATTAAAAAGAAACATTCCCTTGGACATTTAGTAAAACACTAAGTATAAAAAATATTCACATTGAATGAAATTAAAATTAAAATTGGTTTATACCCCATATAAATAAATTCACAGATAAATAAAAAAAAGGCCTCAGTGAAAGGAGATTGAGATGATGTCCTTTACCCCGTGTCTGACGTTACCTGTTTGTTATTTAATATCTTGAATAATACACTAATGTAAATTCGTACTTTATTTAGAACCTTTTTCTAGTTTAATATTCCTTTTATATCACTTATTACCATGTTATAAACATTACATACTAATTTAGGTTAATAACGGTAGTTTTGTCGATATTTGTTACTTGAGTCAAAAATGAACTTCTTATAATGAAATGTTATCCAAGTTGTGGAAATTACATTATTTCCAGAATGATATTCATGAATTAGATATTATCTATATCACATATATCAAGTATATATATATATATATATATATATATTTATAAAAGTACATAACATTTGACGATAAGAAATGAAATACACCATTCATGGAGATGTTAAGTCATACGTACGCATGAACACAACTTTCATTTCTATTTCATATTTAATAGAATAGAAATTTAATGGTACATATGTAACTTATAATTCCTGTATAATATTATATATAATTTCATTAACTTCATCTTTATTTGATCCACGTATGGCATGAACGAGTCATATCACATTGAGGGGGTGGTAGTCCGCACTTTCTCAAAAGAAATTATTATATTTACATGTTATGGAAACCATAAAGGTATGATATAAATGGAAAATACAAAATCATAGAGACAACATAAATATATTATATATCACATATAAATATATTTCCATCATAATGTCCACCATGAGATGTGGTAGGAGATAATCTAATAATCATTGTTTTGTGAGGCATCAATTCATCGTACACTAAAACAGCATGTTCGTATCCATTGGATAAGGTGTGTGTCTAAGTGTATTTTTAATCCTTATCATTGCAACAAAACATTATATTTTAGATACTGGTGTTTTTATTTTAACAAATAATAAGTAGAGGATATGGATTAAAGAAGTAAAATAAAATAAGAGAACTTGAGGGAAGACATTACCTTAAAATCTGGGAACTCCCATTGGTTTGAACGAAAAGGATTCCTTGATATTCTTGATGCCTATGATAAGCTTCTAGGAGGAATAGATGGATCGTGGGAGATTATTTGGGCTGAGGATAGAAGAGACAAGGGGCTTGGGAGATGTGTCTAATGGGTTATAGGTGATGGCCTTTTTTAAGTGAGAGGAGGGGCTCTTTAGAAATTTTTCAAAATATTAGTTTATTATTAAATAATTTTCGTTTTCCAAATGCCAAAAACTTTTTTAATTATATGATAAGGTTAATATATGTCAATATAAAATCATCCAATAATAATTATACCAGTTTTGGGTATATTTTAATCCTTATCTTTTTTATTTAACCCTTTTTAAAATTATTTAACATTTACCATGTCCTCTTATATATAAATACTATATGGTTAATATATCTACAATAAAATGACAAGAGACACAAAAGGATCATTAATTATATTTTCAATATCATATATGTCATTTCGATGAATCGTAGATTTCTAGGAATATTTTAACTATTAATAAAATATTAATTGTTTTAAAACTCATTTATGTCAATTTATAAACTATTCGTATCAAGACTTTTCCTAAAATGATATCAACTTGATTCTTTAAAACACCATTCATTAATTAAAATATAATAAGTCAACCTTATATATACAATACATGGATGGAAAAAATGTTTCAAAATAAATTTATTCTAATAATTATGGTATGATTTATTTTAATCTTTTATTAACGAAGCAATTACTGCATTACCATTGAGTCAAATTTAAATTTATTTATTTAATGTTAAAAATTAAAAATATAATACCATGACAATGGAATTTTTTTGATTTTTAATTAATATTTATAGATGAATATACAACATATATAACCCATTATAAAAATTGTTTTACTAAGATATATATGTTTATGTTACATTTTCCAAAAAATTATATTAATTTTCAAAGTGCCATTTTTCTTTGAATGTGGCTCCATGGGGTCCCAAAATCGATCCAAGGATGACCATAGTTATAAATGTATTAGAGAATAGGATTAGGATACTTTTTATTGTAATTTAATATTATTATAATATTATGTTTTAGCTTTATTAACCATATTTACCCTTTAACAATGGTAAATAAAATATTTACTGAAGTTACTATTCATAAGGTCTAAAAATAAAAGCTACTTATTTACACAATTTAGACCTCCTGATTCAAAATATTGAATCCATTTTTAGAATGTAAAAACAAATAGGTTTCATATATTAATTGAAAATTAATTCTCGTTCTTAAAACGAAACGCGTGTTTTTAAGAAATAATTACTCTCAAAATATTGATACTTGTTTATGTTCAATTTCATTGTAAAATAACTTCTAATGAGAGAAATTGGATTAAATTATTAAAATTTAATCTATTACACTTTAAAACCAATAAAAAGAATAATCTAACTATATAAATAAATTATATTAATAGGTATTTATGAATTAAAATGCAATATTTTCCCTATTGATAAAAAAATTAACATTATTAGAAAAATACCCAAAATTTCATTCAAAGAAAATTTTGAATTCTCAATTCTAAAGAATAATTTTATTTTTTCAAATAGAACATATAAATGTGATAAAAACAAGATTTAAAAAGGGTTCACCACCAAAAGGTAGTAAATTGAACTTTTAAAGAATATTAGAGTAATTCATGCTTAAAATTGGATCTATTCATATTTTAAGCCTCTAAAATATATTGGATAAATATAAAGACATTTCAAAAATAAGAATAATCATATTTTCGTTTGTTATATTCATTCCCACAAATATATAGGATAGGTGTTAACTACTATTTAAAATAATATTATATTATTATTTTTCAGTATGACTCAGCCTTGTGTGTAAGATAAGACTTCAGAGAAACCCATTATTGTGTATCATTTATTCCATCGAACATAGCATCCCCTTTAAAGTAAAATTATTATTTAATTTTCATATATTAATTAATATTTAAATTTCATGTTATTTATTTACCTGGGATGATACATTCTTCCCCCCTTTTGGAAATTGCATCCTCGTAATTTTATTCACTTAACAAATAAATGTGGGTATTTATCCCACATAGAATACTCAAATTCCCATGTTGCCACTTTAACCTTATTTATTTTCCCCAAAACATTTACATGATGGATTACCTTAATCCGCAACACATGCTCTCTAAAGTCAAGAATGTGGACATGTTTTTCCTCAAAAAACACATCCTCTTCCAACTGAACTACATATGGACTAAAAACTTGAGATGGATCTAACATATACTTTCTCAACATTGAAATTTGAAAAACATGGTTTACCTGGGATAAAATTGGAGTAAAATCCACTCTTTAGGAAACTGATCCAACTTTCACTTGGATTTCATAGGTTATAATGATACTCAAAATCAACTTTACCTTCATACCAAAACACATCACAATTTTCCATGGAGAAACGTTTAGAACGACATGATATCCTACCTCAAAAGAAATATCCTTCCATGAGTTATTCGCATAACATTTCTTCTTTCTCTGAGCATTCTTCTTGTTCTTATTAATTAAATGATCTTTTTATGACATGTCATCTACTAAATTTGGTGATATCAACATCCTTTCACCGACTCATCCCAAAAAGCTAGAGTTTGACACCACATTCAATATAATTCCTCAAATGAAGCCACATGTATACTGGAATGAAAACTGTAATTATAATAAAAATCAAGTAAGAAAGATGTTGGTCCCAAATTCCCTGGTAAACCATTGAGAAAGAACCTAGCATATACTCTAATGTCTAAATTGTTCGTTCTGACTGCACAACAGTTTGAGGAAGAAAAGTTGTACTAAAATATAATTCAGTACCCGAAGACGTCCGAAGGCCTTTCCAAAAGATATAAGTGAACCTGGGATCAAGATTAGATACAATGGAGAGAGGAACCCTGTGAAACCCAACAATCTCTTTACAATACAAATGAGATAGTTTATCTACAGTCAAAGTATATAAAATGGAAGCATATATAGACAATTGACCAACAATAACGCTTATTAGATTGTTACCATGAAATGTTTTCAGTAATCCCAAAACCAAGTCCATGGATATATTTTCCCATTTCCACTTTGGAACTGGAAAAGGATGAAGCATCCCTTTCAGTAACATCTGCTCTAATTTATCCTATTGAAAATTCAAACACATCACAGTAAAGTCAGTAATATCTCTTTTCATTCCTTCCCACCAATAATAATACTAAAGATATATGATCATCTTCGTACTGCTAGGATGAACTAAAAACTGATAACTATTAGCTTGACAAAATAATTCTTTCTTCTACTGTGAATCACATGACACACATAATCTCTTATAGAATCTCAAAATACAATCATTATCAATGTTAAAATCAGGAAACATACCCTTTTGAACCAACAATACCATTTTCTGTAACTCACTATCTTCCTTTTGTGCTTTCTTTATTCATTCTGATTTAGATGACATCACTGACACCTAAAACAAAATAGAGGGATCTCTTGCAAAAATAACTAATATTACAAAGTTCATCAAATAATTAATCAATGTATATTCTTCCAAATGTAACATGGTTAATGTAGTAGTAATTTTCCAAATCAAATCATCAACCACTTTATTTGACTTTCCCATATGGTAATGTATTGTGAAATCATAGTCCTTGATTAATTTCAACCATCTCCTCTATCTTATGTCCAACTTTTTATGAGTAAATATATGATTCAAACTTTTGGGGTAAGTATATATTTCAAATTTTACTCCATACAAATTATGCCTCCATATTTTGAAAGAAAAACAATAGCAGCTACTTCCAAAAAATGTTTTGGGTAATTTAACTCAGGAGGTATCAATTGATATGAAGCATAAAAAATTACATGATTATTATGCTTTATGACACCACCAAGTCCTTTAAACGAAGCATCAGTGTAGAAAACAAATTCAGAATTTCTAGAAGGTAGTTCTAAAACTAGAGTATTCACGATTTTTTTTGAATTCTTAAAAACCATCATCACATTCTTTTCACCAAAATAAACTTAACACCTTTTTCAGAAAGATTGGTCAATGGAAAAGCAATCAATGAAAAAAATTTCAAGAAACCACCGGTTATAACCGTACAAACCATGAAAACTATGGATCTCAGTAGTATTTTTGGGTCTTCTCCATTCTTCAAAAACTATTGTTTTAGCAGGATAAAATATTATGCCATTTTTTGAATCAATGTGACCAAGGAATGAAATTTTTTTTAACCAAAACACACAGTTTTAGAATTTCTTGTAGAGTTTATTTTCATTTAACATTTTCATGAAAATCCTTACACGAAATTCATATTCCTCTTTTCTATTAGAATAAACCAAAATATCATTCATGAACACAACCAAAATCTTATCCAATAACTCATGGACAATTCTATTCATAAGATCCTTGAATACAATAGGTGCATTGGTTAACTCTAAAGTCATAACCACAAATTTATATTGGCCATATCAAATATGAAAATTGGTTTTTAGAATGTCGACTTACTTTACATTCTTCTGATGGCACTCTAACCTTAAGTTAATCATCAAAAAATAATGAGCTTACTAGAGCTGATCAAACAAATCATCGATATGAGGAAAAAGATAATTGTTCATAACAATAATGTTATTCAATGCTCGATAATAAATGAAAATTCTAATTGAACCATCTATCTTTTCAACAAACAAGATAAGAGAACCCCATGATGACATTCTAGTTCGAATGAAACCATTATCTTATTACTCCTTCAATTATTCTTTTACTCTTAAATATCAATTTGAGCCATTCGATAAGGGGATTTTGAAATTGGCTTACAATCAATAACTGAGTCAATAATAAATTCATCTTCCTAATCAGGTATTATACCAGGCAACTCAACCAAAAAAAAAAATCAAGATACTCATTTACCACTAGCACATCATTAATATGAACGGTTCTTTTTTTCAATAATAAGTGTAATGTGGCATTCATTTCCATCTTTTACTAGTTTCTCAGCTTCCTGATATGTTATCGAAAGTAAGGGTTCATTAAATTACACATACTAAAATTATTTATGAAAATAAACCACATATTCTTTGTAGTAAATCATATAATGATAAATAGAAAGGTAATCCATACACTAAATAACATCAAACTCTTCTAGAGGAAAAAAATAAGGTTTTCAGGTAGATTCTTTCCACACAAAAATTCATGAAGGTTCTTATAATTTTTTTTGTCTAAACATTTACACCCGATGTTTTTACAAAATTTATAGGATTCATATCTTGAGATGGAATTCCCATTTTACTAGAAAACTTCTAATAAATGATAGAACGTGTAGACCCTGAATCAAACAACAAATCGGCATAATAAGAAAAAAAACTGTATACCTGATATAACTTCATTCGATGGCCCAACATCTGCTGATGTAGTGGAAAAGGATTTCCCTACCCCTTTCTTCTTGTAGTTCGGCTGCTTTCCCTTGGTTTATTTCTTATTTGGACATTAATTTTCTTAATGACCCATTTAATTGCACATAAAACATTCTACTAACTGGAAATAATATTTTTTCTTACCATTACCATGATCTTTTTCCGTGAAATTACGAGACTTATGTCCCATTTTACAACATCGGAAACACATAACAGAATTCAGAAGACATTACCAAACATTCCTTTTACCACAATTTTCACAAACTATAAACTTATGTTTCTTTCCATCATATTTTTCCTAAAATTTCACCCCTTTCATCTGCCAGGTCGACCTCTTATTTATTTGATTGTCAATGAACACCTGATCATCAACAAAATCCATTTCCACCTTCTTTTCTCATCGATCATGTTTTTCATAACATTTTAACTCAATAGAAGCTAAATCCATTTTATTATTTTCATTTCATATTTAGTAAAAATGATTAATTTTACTATCAAGATATTTTATGAAATTTGGATCATACCTTTCTAGTCGAGTGAATTTTACTTCATAAACTACCAATAAGTCATCCTCTTACCTCAAATAAAGGAATTGTTCCTCCAAGTTAAGATGAAACACCTTAGGAAAATATTACTCATTAAACATACATTTGAATTAATCCCAATCAAGAGAATAAATCTCTTCACTATCCCAGATATTCTTAAATGTCGGCCATAACTGATCGACTTCACCTTCAAAATATTAAACAGCGAGAATAACCTTTTGATGTTCTGAACACCCAATGACATTGAAAATATTCTCTAATTATTTAATCCCCCCTTCAGATAGCACAGGGTCAGATGATCCTCTAATTGATGGGGGATTTTTCCTCATGAAATGCTCCATTACTGAAATGTTCCTCTACGGTTGATCTGGGCGATCTCATGCATAGATACCACCACCCTTAATAGCATGATTCAACTATACCATCACTGCAACAAAATGTTCATTATTGATTCTGACTATCTCAGGTTAGTGATATGGAAGGTTTCTTTCCTTATGATGTTGTCCCATTATTGATGCCCCATTCCCTCAGTGGAATACCATTCTAAACACAAAAATATATTAGGCGGAGCAACATGGTAATCATTAATTGATATATCATTTCAATCATAAAATAAAATAATATATCGATATTAATTTTACAATTCCCTAACTCCAAAAGAAATCTAAATTGACCTTTGATACAAACTATAAGGTCCTGACCGTAAACATTAATTTATCTTTAATTTAGTTAAAAATTCACATTGAGGATCTTTTTAGGTTTAGAGGTTTATAGATTTTGTCTATAACTATTTTATTAAAAATCAATTGTTAGGAATTAGACACTTCTACTATGTATAATTTTTTTTCAAAAAATAAATACTCTTAAAAGAAAACAAGAGTTATTTTCTAGATAAAAATCTTCTTGATTTATTCCTTTCTTTTAACCTTCTTTATATCATGTGAAAAACAATTCAAAAGAAAGTGTTTAGTAGAAAATTCTTAGTAAGGGTCATAAAACAAGAATAGAAATCAATAGTCAATCAATACATAAAAATCAATGAACTCATTCATTTGAATCATTAAAGTACCAAACAAAATCATAATATTTATGAATAACAAATGGAAATCATTAATAATAATGGGAGATTTTAGAATCCATAACATACTTACGTTGTTACCTTCACAACTACATATAGAGTAACATTTGGAATACCCATAACAGTATATTCTCTAAATCTATTAGGAGAAAAATTAATGACTACCTCCATCCCAATTCCCAATGCATTGAAGTGCAATATTGGGATCACCCACCCCAAGATTATCCCAGAACCACTCGTATACGTAATCAATTCTAAAGAACCATAACATATTCATAACACATAAAACTAACAAAAATGAAAGATAAAATTTTCACATACCAATCACTATATATCATTTAAATATATTGACATAACCAATCCATTATCATAACAATTTTCAATGAAGAATTATGTAAAAGTTTATGTGGTATTTATTTTCTGATTAAAATCATTTTGGCTTATTAAGGAATCAAAATATCAAAGAACACTCGCGGCAGCGGAAAGGTCATTGTCATCGCATACGTTAAAAATAAACATTCCCATTGTCGTTTCATAAAACGCTATGTATAAAACTGATTCCCTTTGAATGAAATGAAATTTAAAAGGGGTTTATACAACATATAAAATAATTTCATGTATAAATCAAAATAAGCCTCAATGAAAAGAGATTGAGATGAAGTCCCTTACCTCATGTCCGACTTGACCCGTTCATTCTTTAATTTCCGGAATAATAAACTAATGTTAATTTATACTTTATTCAAAACCTTTTTATAGTTTATTATTCCATTTATATCATGTATTACCACGTTATAAAACGTACATAATCATTTATGTTAATAACCATCGATTTGTTGATATTTGGTACAAAAGTCAAAACTAAACTTCTTATAATTAAAATTTGTCCAACTGGCCAAAATGTCATTATCTCTAGAATGATATTCATTAATTAAATATCATTTGTATCATATATATCCTGTATATATATTTATTTATAATAGTATATAACAATTGGAGAAAATAAATGAAATGCAGAGTTTATGTAGACGGTAAGATTTACGTACACATGAATGCTACTTTCATTTATATATTGTATTTAATGGAATTAATGTTTAATGTTACATAAGTATTTTATAATTAAAGCATAATATCATATATAATTTCAGTAACTCCATCCATTATACGTTCCACGTGTGGCATGAACAAGTCATATTACATTGAGGGGGTTGTAGTCTGCACTTCCTCAAATGAAAATATCAAATTTACCCATAATGGAAACCATAAAGGTATGTTATAAATAAAAATAAATAAGAATAAAGAAAATATAAATATATTATATGTCACATATAAATACATTTCCAACATAATTTCCACCTAGAGAGGCGATAAGAGACAATTGAATAATCATCATTTTGTGAGGAAGTAGTTCGCCGTACACAGAAACAATATGTTCGTATCCATTAGATGGATGTGAGTGTGTAAGTGATGTTTTAATCATTATCATTAAATCATATTAGTATATTGAGTATTTATGTAAACAAATAATAAGAAGATCATAGAGAGTGAAGAAGTAAAATAAAAGAAGAGAACATGAGGGAAGATGTTACCTTTAAATTGGGTAACTCCCTTGGGTTTGAACCAAAAGGCTTCCTTTAAGTGCCATATACCAAAGTTAAGGAATATAATAAGAATATAGGGATATTGGGAGATTATTTGGGAATATTTGGGAACAAGACAAGGGTCTTTGGAGGTGTGATTAATGGGTTAGAGTTGATAGCCTTTTATAAGGGAGAGGAGTGACTCTTTAGGATCGTTTGAAAATGTTATTTTGTTGGAAAATGATTTTCAGTTTCATAATGTCATAATCTTATTTAATTTGAATATAAGGTGCATATAAGTCAAAATAAATTCATCCAATAAGAATTGACAGGTTTTGTATATTTTTTAATCCTTATCTTTTTTATTTAACCATTTGGTAACTTATTAACCTTTTACTATATCCTCTTATTTATTCATACTATATGATTTATATTTTTTCAATAAAATTCCAAGTGACCCAAAGTGGATCATTAATGACATTTTTAACATCATATATGTCAGTTGGCCGAATCATAAATATTTAGGAAAAATTTAACATTTAATAAAATAATTATTTTTTTAAAAACACATTTATGTCAATTTATAAACTATTTATATCAAGACATTAAAAAATATATAAAAAGTTAATTATTTATAACACATTTAATTAATTCACAGATAACAAGTAATGATAATCTATAAAATTAGTGGATGGAAATAATAGTATTAAAATAAATTTATTTTAATAATTATAATATCCTTTATTTGAATCTTTTATTAATGAAGCAATTACTGCATCACCATTGTGTCATAATTACATTTATTTATTTAATATCTAAAATTTATAAATAAAATACCATGATGTAGGAAATATTTTTAGCTTTATAATGACTATTTATAGTAGAAAATATACCTTATATAAAAAATTATAATAATTGTTTTATTAAGAAATATATGTTTTTGTTACATTTTATATAACTTTAAATTAATTTCTATAAAGTATCATTTTCACGTGAAAGTTTCCCAATGGGGTCCCATAATCGACCCAAGGATTCCCATGCTCAGAAATTAATTATCCCATAGGACTAAGAAACTTTTTATAGTACTTTAATATTATTATAAGATTATTTTTTGCCCAAATTTACTAGATTTACCCTTTAACCATGGTAAATATAATATTTACAGAAGTTACTATTCATATTGTATAAAAATAAAAGTAACATATTTTACACAATTTGGAACTTATAATTCAAAATATGAAAACAATTTTTACAAATTTAAAACACATAATTTGATTAAATTAATTTAAAATTAATTCCTATCGTTGAAACAAAAAGTGTGTTTTTAAGAAATAATAACTATTGAAAGATTGTCAACTGTTTATATTAAATTTCAAAGAAAAGATACTTATTATGAATAACATTGTATTAAATGGAAAAAATATTATCCAACTAAAATTTCAAACCATGAAAAAAAACCTAAAAAATAAATTAGACTAACAGGCAGTTTTGAATTAAAATGACATATTTTTCATTATTTAAAAACATGAACGTTATCACAAAAACACCAAAATTTAATTCAAAGTAAATTTTGATTTATTGGGTCTAAAGAAGAATTTTATTTTGTCAAATATAAAATATAAAAGTGGAAGAAATAGATTTAAAAATGGTTCACCATCAAACGTTGGTAAATTGACCTTATAATGAATATTAGAGTATTTCATGCTTAAAATTGGATCCATTATTATTTTAATCATCCAAAATTAATTGGATAAATTTAAGGAAATTTAAAAAACATGTATCATTATATTTTAGTTAGTTCATTTCATTCATTACAATAAAATGGCTATTCATTCACTACTATTTAATATAATATAATATTATTATTATTCATTATGACTCAGCCTTGTGAACAATATAAGACTTCAGAGAAACCCATTGTTGTTTCTCAGGTACACCATCGAACATAGAATCCCCATTAAAATGAAATTACTATTTAATTCCCAAATATTAATAAATATGAATATTTCAGGTTCTTTATTTACCTAGGATGTTACAACAGATCACATTCATTATGTTTTATGAAAAATATATCTATTTTAAAAAATCATAAAAACCCAATAAATATTTAATTGATAATATGGCTTGAAAAAGTTTATCCATTTCCTCAAATAATATATATATTATGGAAGAATATATTTATAATGAAAAAATGAAAATATAATATTTTTTTAGAGGAAACAAATTTTTGAAGAATAACCTTAATTAACAAAAAATTGATTACATATTAACTATGTATCAATAAAAAATTTATCAATGTCTAATTCAATTATAAACATTATTCATAATTTTTTTTAATATTAATAACTACAAATTTAGTGGCTATGATATAATGTATTATTACATCATGGTTTATTTTCTCTTGGATTTTCATGTAAATAAAGATATTAAATTGATCTATTTTATTTGAAAGTAAATACTTATAAAATAAGAGGGTGTTAAATTACTGAAATGTTGATTTTATGATTATTATTTATATTTATTTTGACTCATATACTTAAATGTACTTTTGATATACATGATGAAAAATTTTCATTGTATGTAAGGTATGTTCGGTGCATCATTAATGTAATGTCATTACATTATATGTCAATGAATAATTTTTCCATTCATTATTTATATATGTTGATATATCAAGACGATTAATTTATATATTACTCTTTAATAAATTCCATGGGAATGGTGTTCAAAAAAATTCATTCCAAAATAAATGGAAAGTGTAATCCAGAACACTGGATTAAGAGATAGAAGTCAAAACATTCCTAATTAGATATATAAAGATAAATGGATTTTATTAAACTTTATCTTCACTGTGAGTATATATTCTTTAACTTAGAAACCAACATATATTATTATACAGTAAGATAGAAAATTAGGTTTATCTTCCTTATTCCACTGAGGAATAATCCTATAGGGTCAAAAAATATAGCATTTATACTTTTCTCAAATAAGTATTATTTATTTTTAATATTTATAGAAATATATTCTATAAAAAATAAAAAATAATTATTATTATGAATAATATTTATCATAAATTATTAATAAATTTTAATTCTTCATATAATTATTATATTATTTTTCAGTATTTTTAATCAATTAATAATATTTATTTAAATAATTATTTGGGGTTTAATAAATATCTAATGTGGGTAAGTGGGTCTATTTTTACATCCTCAAATAAATACTTTTGTATTAGACAATAAAAAATATTTATCATTGTTAATGTTATCACACTCCATTCTATAAAAAAATATAATATTATTAATTTTTATGGAATGGGGATGTTTATCAGTTTTACTTATTTAGAAAATCCTGCATGAAATTATTATATATCTAAATCTAATTAAATTTTATATAATCCTGTAATATTATTTGTAAAAATAAATAGTTTATTCATTAGGCCCAATTAGTTATCCTCTTCATATGGATCTCTCCACACAAAAATTTTCATTGTTTCTTATAATAATGAGAGAGTAAACAAATCTTTTCTATCCTATTTGGTTAAAGTGACCATGAGTTTTCTATTCCATATTGAAGGGATTATTGATAGTGACCTTCTATGAGATTCAAAATGATTGGTTCATCATCTCTTTTAGTTGACGTTCTTACAATAATGATCAATGATCAAAAGAAGGAAATGTAAAACACCACTAGAGTGATTTAGCTGTAGATCCAATAGAAATAGTGAAAAATAAATAGAATGGTGAATTAATAATAAAAGACGTTCCCAATGAATGAATATTTAGGATGAGAAAATAATTTTTATTACAAGTTGAAAATATTGAAAAAAATGTTCCCATCATGATTCCTAGTGGGATTTTGAAGGGTTTTTATCAATTTTTATTAACTTATAGTTATAACAATGGCTTGGGAATTTTGATTAGTCATTTTGTTCCAATAAAAATGAGTTTTTTCAATCCAAAATATGTTTTTATGGTACAACCAGAACATTAACATTACACTCACACTAGGGGAATCTATTTTAAGTTATTAAAAATAAGCCACTCCCACATCCACCACTCCACACTTTCTCTCTTCTTAACACCACCTATTCCATTTTATATATAAGTAAATCATTCAATATAGTTGTTATTGATACCCCAATCATGCAATGGGCATTATGGGTCAAATTTTACTTCAAATGATGACACCTCTAGCTACAATTGGTTTCCCCCAAAGCAAAAAGAAGTGTACCACCATGATAGTCCTCATTAGGACAACATGACTACTATGCATTATAGAGTTCCATCATATGAATCCAATATTAATTTATATGTAATGGTTCCCTATGATGTTGAAAATATAATTCTCATTAAACCCCTACATTGGACCTAAATTTCTAACATGTGCCATTAATATTGTGTTACCAAATATCATACATTGTCATTTACCATTGAGAATATAGAGGATATGGTTATTTTTCCTGCACCATAATTCCTTAGTCCAAACACACAAATACCTTGGATGTTTATTATATATATTATGGTGTAAATCATCCAAATAAACCAATGTTTATACTTGTGAGTGATGGGTTTTTTCCCTCCCTATATTTTCGAGAACATCATCCCTAGATTCCATGGCGTCTTTCCTATAAAATTTAACATTGCATGATAGAGAAACATCTGCACATTATCCAATATTTTTTTTGTTTAGGAACAATAGATAGAAGATCTAGAAGTATATTATATGATTCCCTAAAACGAGGAGTAAGATTCAATATTATATAGGGAACTAATGATGAAACCATAATGAGCTAAAGAAAACATATTCATATATAATTTTATATTATCCCTGAGGTCATTAATACCACCATAATTTTCATGAAATTTTATATTATTATCACAACCACATATAGAATCTTAAAAATATCACATATGGGAAACCCAATACCTTTCTAGGTAATTACACTACTTATTGATAGAATCAAATGTATTTTGATTGATTTAGAGGAATTTGTATATGATTTTGATTAGAAATGAATCTTGAGGATAAGATTGTGGTTTAGAGACGTGTGATTCAAAATGGTGGATTTATTTTGAGTTTCATGAAGGATTTCTGTTTTAGAGACAATACAGAGATATTTGGTGCACTGCAATGTTTTGATATATATTTTCTTATGGGATTGAGGTTTTATCTATGGTGATGATTCATACAAGGCATGGTTTGATGGTTCTTCCTATTTCTATATAGATATATCTGGTGAAATGTTGGGATGTCAAGATGTCAAGTTAGGTTATGGGTGGAGTATTTACTTCACTTCAGACATCTAGAAATGGAATGTGAGTAATATTGTGAGGGGATATAAGAGACTCTAGGACCACATGAGTAAATTTTCCTGTTTTTTAATCGGGTTAAAATATGATGTTTTATGAAATTTGATTAGTTTATTGATGTTCATGTTTTTAAACCGAGATCCATAACATTATTGCAAGTGTTGTAACACCTAAATTTGTCATTTTTTGGACTAGTGTAATTAAATGATAATTTTAGTGGCTGTCCCAATGAGTCTTAGGTGAACCAAATTCGAAAAAGCTCACATTAATGGATCTTCATGGGTAACGCATGGTTGTGCTCCGACCCCTGCAGCTTACCTAGTTTAATATATTTTTTTATTTTAATTAAATAATATCAAAGGGTTGTTTTTGGTTTAAAGAGAGGAATGTGATGATAAAAATAATGTTGTTATTATTATTATGGTGTCATAAATTATTTTGATGCTTTGAGATTTTCCTTTCATTTTAAAGGAGTGTATAATTTATAAGAATTTAATGTGGATTTTGTGCTTCTCGAAGAAACATTTAATTAAATTAGGGTCTTCCGATTTAATGAAGCATTGCTATTAAATAGGTGTGTTGGGTTCATCAATGGTTGGAAAAATAATAACATTGAGATTATTATTGTTACAATTTTATGTATTTGATTAATATTATTATTATTGTAATTAAATTGAGTGTTATGGGTTTGAGTTTTTATCATATTAATGATATTGTAATAAATCAGGTGTTTGGATTTTAAATAAATGAATGTTGGAATAATAATAAAAATGAATTTATTATTATTAATTTGGTTATTTAGTTAAATAAATGTTTAAATAATTTAATTAAATTACCAATAGGGAGTTTAATAATTAATTATGAAATGTTTATTAAGAGAATAATAGATGAAGATGCATTTTTATTTAAATGTAGAGTTTTATAGATACATTATAAGTGTTTAATGTGTATAATAATAATAATAATAATAAAATTTGTATTATTATTTTAAAAATTACATTCAATTAATTAAATTAATTTTAGTGAAGGAGGAAAAAAATGAAAATAAAAAGGGGAGGCTTGATCGGCTTGTAAGGCACATGACCCCCCTATTTTCTTCCTCCTTAAGTGACCAGCTAGGTTTGCAGTGCCTTTATTCTCTAGATTCCATAGCTTCTTCTCGGCAGTGCAACCTCCAGTAGTTCACGACCCCTTCACCCGAGTGTGCATCCCTTGGTTGGACGCCCACAAAGTAGTGCACGACACTCACGGGCGGAATCTACAGTGCTACCCCCTCTCCCAGACTCAACTTTTCAGGAGACTATTCTTCTCAGAATATTTATGAATCTTATCTACCTCTTCAAAGTGATTATTTCTGTATATAACTGATCATTCACATCATCTATTTTACTCCTCTCTCTCACCTTTTTTTCTTGATCGATTCCCTAAGTTTTAGGTTTAATCCGATCAGTGCTTTCATCTTTTTTTAGGATATGCGAATGTTGAATCTGAACCCATTGTTCCCTAACACAGCATCTTCCACCTAGGTTTAGGTGGATGGACTCGTTTATCCTTGTTTCCATTCCATCAGGTAAGTATATTTTCCCCTATTTTTTCCGCCATCTATTTTAGAGTCTGACAAATTGTATGAGTGCTTGGTAGTTTTTTGAAGTGTGTTGAGTTTTGTTGTTGATTTTTTTTATGATTCTAATTTATGTTGAAGTGGGTTTTGAATAATGTAGAGGCCACAAAACTATATATATATATATGTTTGTGTGTGTGTGTGTATATATATATATTTATATACATAAAGGTGAGTACTTGAGGTTGTGGACCAACTACCGGTTTGTTGTCGTCGTATGTCAAGCCACTGAATATTGTTTTGGTTCCACCCCAAGGTAGGGTCCCAAGTCTCTATCACTTAATTTAATAATTATTTGCTTATTTAAATAAGTATAGGGTATGAGTTTCCTTGATTTTTGAACTGTTAACTTTTCTTTAAATGATTATTAAAGATAAACTTCTTGTTAGTAGTAATGTCATATCATGCTTGTTGTGGTTGGACTTTTCATATGTCTTCTTGTTGCGATTTATATAAAACATGTCTATTCATGACACTTTTAATGTTATTAAATAATGCCCCCTTGCAAGATCAATGAGGAATTGAACATGTGTTGGTTTTAAGCATGTATTTATAATAAGGTATATGTGATATGATTAACTAGTTAAATGATTTGAATGGAGATGGTTGAGTAATATGGTAACAAATTGAAGAATTAATTATTTAGTCATGAGTTAAAAAAAATTGTGGCATTTACTAAATATTGAGAAGATAGAATATTTTGTCATGTTCGGAATAAAAATTGGTAATATGTAATAATTAATGGATGGATTAATTATTATATGATTAATTAATTGATGAACTAGTTTAAGATATTTGAATAAATAAATTGTTGAATTAATTAATTTTCATGCATTAATTAAATATTGTTAATTGATTTAATTATTGTGACTATATGCCAATTATACCGTTGGTTTGATGTTTATTTTATATTAATTATTTTTTTATGATGGTGTGGTTTAAAAATAGGATATGATATGTGAGATGGTTTTAAAATAGGTGGTCCTTGTACATCATGTTTGACTAGAGATTTTACGATGTGAATGTTAATTGTTAAATTCTTTGATGGAAAACTATTTCAGTGGATGGGTTCATAATTGTTAATGATTTAGGATATTTAATTATTAATAATTAATTGATAATTAATTATTAAATATTGAGATTTAGAATGGTTAATTGATGTAGAATTACTTGATGGGAGATTTATGTGGTAAATTAGTTGTTGAATTAATTAACAGATTGTATTCAATAATTGATGAATTAATTAATAGATGGTTTTGGGGTGTTATACATAGTATTCTACACCAATGATAAATATATATGTATGATTGATAAATATGTTGTGAAACAAGGACTGAAGATTCAAATACTCATGGGGTGCTATACATAGTGTTCTACACTAATGATAAATATATTTTTATGATTGAAAAATGTATTGTGAGACAAGTACTGAAACTCCATATACTCATAGTGGGTTATTCATGGAGTTATATACCTAGAATTCATGAATTGTTTTTATGGGATAGGGATGGATGCTCCAAATATCCATGGGTGGTGAGATAAGGACTGACCCTCCAAATACTCACGAGGGTACTTTAAATGATGTTCTACACCTATTAGTTGACATTGGATTACGGGTCCAATTGGCCGTACATGAAATTAAATAATTTTTATTAAAAACTGTTCTGACCTAAGGATTTTTGAATTGAATATTAGAATGGGTTAACACCTATTAACGAATTGGTGAATCACTATTACTGGACATACATAGGAGAAAATCACAATTTTTAGTGGATGAGCTCAGTTATAGTATATGAAAGACTGAATTGAATATCTTATGACACGTTATCCAAGCCAATGCAGAAGATTGGATTTGTTCTTTACATTGATTTCATATATGGTCTTAGATATATATTGTGAGTGAGTTATAAGGGGGTGTTAGGCTTATGATGAATCTCGAGACATTCATAATTTAATGTGGATTGAATAATTGATAAACGAAAATTAATGTGTATTGATTGTTGAGTATGAATGGATAATTTATAATTAATGTTCAGACACCAGTTGAGGGGTGAAGTAGGTTCTTGGGTATATAGTTTCTTTGTACTACTTACTTTGTTTATGTATGCTTTCGCATGGTTTAAATTATTTATTAAATGTCTAGATTTTGGGTAGACATTGCTTGTCATGACTACTGAGATTTATATCTCACACACTACTCAAGCCGAAATTTCACTGGGGTACACAAGTAGATTCCATTTGGTTTCAGGATAGTTCATTTCTTATTTTCTTGGGAGATAAGAGCAGAGGAAAGAGTGGACTCTTGGGATGCTCGAGGAGCACGCCCTTAGGAATTTTATTCATTGTTTCTTTATTAATATATTGGAATGTAAATAATGGTGTTTTGTTAACTATTTTCTCTTTTTCTATCAACAACATGTCATGCATCAATATTCTATATAATTGGGATTGACCATTTGTTTTGTACAAGATTTATAAAATCTGCCTTCTGCTTATTTATCATTTATTAGACTCCCTCCACTATTTATTACCAATGTCTATTATTGATCTCTAATATGAGGGTATAGAATTCTCACTGACTATACATAGACCCTATATACTTATCGGTAGCCTCTGGAATATGGGGAGACACGCTTGAGGCCATATGGAGACCGGTCCAACCACTGGTTTAGTGGTGAGCCAGGTCAGGATGTAACAAAGTGGTATAAGTGGATTGTTTTACTTTTTTCCTTCTATTTTGGGTTGGTAGATAGGATAATAGGAAAGTTTTATTTTTTGGTTAATATCTATGAATGGGACCTATCTCCCCATTTATTATAAATGACCAAGTTTCTAGGGATGGGAAATGATATTTTTAGTATCTGAGGTTATGGTTGATATGATTTCACCTAGAGTAACTGGTGTATTTTCAAGTACATAATGATTTTTTTTGAATTTTGAAAAAAACATTCATGGAAAGATATGTCAAAGAAATCTCATAAATTCATCATTTTAGTTACATAGAGATTCACATTTTGTGCATGTAACATGCCATGTATGCACATTAGTAGGATGCCTACTCAATTGGATTGTGTGCCTTGGGTGAAATGCCATGATTTGATCTACTTTTTCTTGCCTCTATAGAAAGCATGTTTCAGTGATAGATTTATCATGATCGAGTGATTATATTCCATACTGCCTCAGTTATTATCATGTTTTGTTGTTGTTCTATGCTTATGTGTTATAACATGCTGTTTTGTTGCTACAGATGCTAACATTCTAGAGATATTTTGATATATACAAGGGTTGTAAATGTTTAAATGTTAAATTAATGTTGATTGTGATAAATGGGAGAAAAATTATATCAATAAGGTGTATGGGAACATTACCAATTCTCTGATGGACACCAATGTGTTTTAACATTATATAACAATAGTATGTTTGAAAATGGTTATAAATGTAAAACCGTCGAGTTTTAATTAAAATTAACTATTGTTGGGTTTCATTTTGAAGAACGCAGTTTGAATAAATAAGACCCTCGGAGGTCTCATTCTGGATGAATGAAATTTAGATACTAAATTTTTTATTTAAATTTTAATATCACTTAATGGTAAATGATTAAAGGGGATGTTTGAGATAGAATGCCTATTTTTTCCGTAGGGAGTAGTTTTGAAAACTAAGTGGCTTGTTATGAAAAAGTGTAGTTTTTTGTTTGTTGAAATTATTTCAACTTTTGAACGGTTGAAATGAATTAATTAAAATTCCTAAAACAAAAAATTTCTTTTGAATCATGTGATTTTGGTTTTGTGTGACAAGGAGAGAGGATCGACATTTATGTTTTGGAAGGGGATAACCCATGGTAGGTAGTACACATAGAGTGTTCTAGGATATTAATGTATGTCCATCCCACTCCCCAGGAGGACTTCTATGGACTTTGATACTATATAATGCCGATAGTTTTATGTTACAGATTTTATGATCAATTTTTCATGTGCTGATCATGGTTCAAGGAACATAACATGCTTGCATTAAGGTTTTCTAAAATAGCACGCTGGTTAGTGGCTGATCATTTATTTTGTTGTAATGGAGAATCCTAAGGTAGGTAGTGTCTCATCAATTTAGGTAAATGTTTTAGTAGGTGAGGATGAGTTTTTTAATAGAGTCATCTAGTAGTAGTTAAACCGGTCTTCTTAATGTTCCTATTTTTTCTCTTAGTGCACTCTTCTGGACACGATGAGCATGTCCCTTGTCTTGACCTCATCATGGAGACACTAGGATAGCATTTTTCTTGTGCCACACGATAGTTTAACTATTATTAGGATTTATGGGTGGTTGATATTAGGGTAGTAGGCATGATGCATGGTTTGATTGGGCTACTCCCTTATTCGGGTTGGGGAACAATTGTTTTTAAAATATCCTTGTGATGGATTAACATAGAAATTTCACCATAGGTCAGGTATAGACTAAATTATAGATTTGGATGATTTTGGAATAGTTTTAATGGAACATTGTCAAATAAAGGATGATTGTGGGTTTTAGATCCAAGACGTCATTTGATTGAATCATACATGACATGTTATGTTGGTTGATCGAGATTCAACATTTTTTTATTGAAGAGGTCCCTGTAATGGCCTTAGATATAATCTTTGTTTCGATGTTTATGATATAAAGTGATATTTCTCTCTAATTTTAAAGGTTTAACTTTTAGGATTTTTAAGGTTCAAAGGTGTGTTTGACATAGGGAACACAACACGTCAATTCTAATGAGATTAAACGACATTAGAAGGTCAACTGTTTTAGTTGTGGTTCCTGATGGCTTCTCAGGGATGAGATGTTTTTTAGGTGAGTAGATTGTAAAGTACCGTGTTTCTGAACCAGGATAAAATAAGAAAGTTTCTGAAAAAAAATTACTATATCGACATGTAAATTTTTAAACCGAGCTCTAGAACTTTATTACGAGTGTTGGAACACATAAAGGTGTTGTTTCTAAACTTGCGTAATTAATCAATAATTTTAGCGAGTTTCTTAGTGAGTATCGAGAGCACTGAATTCAGAAAATTCCACTTCAATGGATCAGCATCGGTTGTGCATGGTTTCAGTCCAACACGTGAAACATACCCAGTTTAATATTTAATATATTTTAATTAAATAACATTAAATGTGTTTTCATGTGATAAATATAGGAATGTGCTAATAATAACATTGTAAATAATAATAATATTATTAGTGTGTTATAAATTATTTTGATGATTTTAAATTTTAATTATTTATTAAAGGAGTGTATCATTTATATTAATATAATGTTACTTTTTTTTCATCTCAAATAAATGATAAATTAAATGAGGGGTTTCATATATAATGAATAATTTTTTTAAATAGAGGTTTTGGGTTTATCAATGGTTTGAAAAATAATATTAATGATATTATTATTACTTTATTTTTACGAGTTTAATAATAATTACTATTATAAAAATTAAATTAAGGTTTATGGGTTGGAGTTTTTATCATATTAATGATATTGTTATAAATGAGAGGTTTGGGTTTTAAATAAATGAAAGTTGGAATAATAATAAAAAATATGTTATTGTTATTATTGGGGTTATTTAGTTAAATAAATGTTAAATGAATTTAATTAAATGATCAATAGGGAGTTTCATAATTAATTATGAAACATTTATTAATGGAAAAATAATTAATGATGTGTATTTAATTAAATGGTGAGTTTTTCACTTATTATATATGTGTTTAATGTGTACAATAATAATTAAATTAGTATCATTATTTTAATTATTAAATAAAATTAATTAGATTAATTTTAGGGGAAAGATAAAGAAAATTAAATAAAAAGGGGATGCGCAACCTGTAGGTGAGGTGCATGACACCCAATGTTTTCTTCATACTTAGGGAATACACCAAGCGTGAAGTGACCACATGCTGCAGCTGCTCCAGATCCTTCCCTATGGTGCAACCTCCGATTACACATGGCCCCTTCTCTCTATCATGAAACCCTCAGATTTACCCCCTCACTGTAGTGCACGACATTCCTGGGAAGAATCTGTAGCACGCTACCCCTCTATCGGATTCCACTTTGCGCGAGATGATTCCTCTCTGACTCTTCTCGAATAATGTCTTCTTCGTCATTGTGAGTCCATCTGCATATAACTCTTTATTCCCATCATCCATTTGACAGCTCTCTCAATTAGTTTTCTAGGTCAAAAACCTATGGTTTGGGTTTAATCTGATCGTTGTGTTCCTCTTTTTTAGGATATTTGAATGTTGACTCAGGACCCATTGGTCCATAATCCATAATCTGCCGCCAAGGGTTAAGCAGGCGGGCTTGTTTTTCCTTGTTTTCATTCCTTCAGGTAAGGAAATTTTTTTCTATTATATGTTTTTTACCATCCATTTTTTAGTCTGAAAAATTATATGAGTCCCTGGTACATTATTTATGGAGAGTTGAGTGTTTCTGTTGCATTTTTTTTGTGACTCTATGTTATGATGTTGTGGGATTTGATCAATGTAGATGGAACGCACTTTGTATATATAAGTATATATTTATATACATAAAGGGTGTGTTCATCTGGTTGTGGACAAGATGTGGATCTATTTTTGTCTCATGTCAATCCATTGAATATTGTTTTGGTTCCACCCTGAGGTAGGGTCCCAAATCAATATCACATTTTTTTAGAATTATTTTCTTTAAATAATTATAGGGCTTGATGTTCCTTGATTTTGGAACTATGAAATTTTCATTAAATGATGATTAAAGATACACTCATGGTTTGTAGTGATGTCATATCATGGTTGTCATGGTTTGGCTTTTCATATGTCTTTTTGCAGGTGATGATATATGATATGATGATGCATGACCCTTTTGATGTTATTAAATGATCAGCCATGTGAGATAAATGGGGACTCAATCATGTGTTAATTTTAAGCATGTATTTCTAATAGGATTGATGTGATGTTACTAATTAGATAAATTATTTGAATGGATATGGTTGACTAAGAGAATAATTAATTTATGTATTAATTATCTAGTCACGAGTCAGAAATGTTATGGCATTTAATGAATATTGAGAATGTAGAATATTTTGAAATGTTCGGAATATAATTTTGAAATTGGTAATAATTAATGGATGTAATATTTATTACATGATAAATAATCAATGGTTATTTAATTTATGAACAAGTTTAAGAGATACGAAGTTATTTATTAATGGTTTAATTAATTAATTTTCATGAATTAATTTACGATTGATAAATTTATTTGATTATTCGGACTTTTGGCCAACAAAACCTTTGGTTGTGTGTTTATTTTACATGCCTTATTCTGTTTAGGATGAAGTGGTTTAAAAATATGATATGCTATGTGTAATGGTTTCAATATTGTTAGGCCAAGTTCAATATGTTTGACGTGAGATGTTTACTATGTGTGTGTTAATTGTTAACGATGTAGATGAAACACTGTTTCAATGGATGGGTTCAAACTTGTAAATGAATTGGTATATTTATTTAAGAATAATTAATTGATAATTAATTATTTTCTATTTATATGTTGAATGGTTAATTGATTGTATAATTATTTTACTGGTGAATTATGTGGTTAATTGGTTGTTGAATTAATTAACAGATTGGATTGATTAATATATGAATTAATTAAGGGATGGTTTTGGGGTGTTATTCATAGTGTTCTACAACAAGGATAAATATATATGTATGATTAATAAAGAGGTTTTGAGACATGGATTTAAGATCTAGATACTCACAGTGTGCTAGACATGGAATTCTACACCCAGCTTGCATGCTAGTGTTCTTTTATAGTAAATGAACTGATGCTCTAAATACCCATGGGTTGTGAGACAAGGACTGATGCTCCAAATATTCACGAGGATGCTAAACATGATGTTTTATACCCATTCATTGACATTGGACTGTGAGACCAATAGGTTTTACATGAAATGTATTAATGGATAATGAAAACTGTTGTGACATAATTATTTTTAAATGGAATTTGAGAAAAGATTCAGAATTGTTAATGAATTGGGTGAATCATTGTTAGTGGATATACGTAGGATAAAATCACTATTTTTTGTAGATCGGCTCGGTAATAGTACAGTAAATATTAAATTTAATATCTTATGACGTATTATCCAAGCCAAATCACCAACATAGATTCAGTTATTACTTTGATTACTTAGATAGTCTTTAAAGAGAACTGTGGTGAGTGACTTATACATGGGATGTCGAGCTTATGCCAAATCTCGCATCATTCATAATTTATTGATATTTTAATAATTGATAAATTAAAATGATTTTGTAATGATTGTTGATTATGCATGAAAAATGTGTAATGTTGGTTCACACACCAGTTGAGGGATAAAGTAAATTCCTTGGTATATAGTTACTTTTTACTCTATACATTATTTATGAATTCTTTCAAACATTTAAAATTATTTATAAAATTTATGGATTTGTGGTAGACACCGGTGGTCTCGACGTATTGTGATTCATATCCCACACCCTACTTGGGCCACCATTGCACATGGGTACCTGAGTTGATTTTATTTGGTTTTAGGATTTTTATATTTTCATATAGATGGGAGTATGGGAAGTGGACTGAGTGGAAGCTTGGGGTGCCCGAGGAGACCACCCATGGGGAATTGACTCATTGTTTATTTATTTCTATATTGGAATGTAAATCATGCTACTTTTTTCATTGTTTTTTGTTTTTGTATCATTAGCATTCCAAGCATGAATCTTCTCTATAATTGGCGTTATCCATTTGTTTTGTACAAGATTTATAAAATATTCCTTCTGATTAATTATCATTTATTAGAATAAATATATTATTTATTGAATTATAAATTATTGAACTCTGATATGAAGTTATAGTCTGCCCAATGACTATACATAGACCCTCGTTGCTAGTCGATAGCCTCTAGTTTATGAGGAGACATGCTTGAGGGGATGTGGAGACTGGTCCAGCTACCAAATTAGTGGTGAGCCGGGTCAGGGAATTACACCAGGACATTGTTCATTGGTATAATTGTTTTCGGGGTTATCATAATGTCAAACATGATTGTCTCTGATATTTTTACACTGCATGTGGTGTAGATAATGAAGTGGTTTAATTATATTTGTTATAGTTGGTTTGATTTCATTTGAATCATATATTTTTTAAGTGATGTAGTTCTTTTTGGGTGTTAGTTTCTAATTAGTTTCTTCTCAAATTTGGGATGTGGTTTCATACCAATAATGAAGAATATAGTGTTTGACTAGGATTTTAATAATGGGATTAATTATGTCATTCTAGGAGTTTTTTTACCTCAGTTTTTTTGGTCATTTTTTATATAGTTCATAGTTTTTCTTAATCTAGCTTTTTTTGGCAGTATCATAAGTGTACAATGGTACAATCTATTAAGTATAAGAATTGGTTTAAATTCCATTTTCCCTTTAAAACCAATAAATCATCAATTTTATGTATCAAAACCTAGTAATAAAATTTTTTCCTTTAGGAGGTCGTTCATCCCCTATATATCATCATTAAACCGAGATATATATAGATTGATTATTTTTTCTTCTTTGTTATTTCATATGTTTCCTTTATTTATATTCACTTTTTTATCTAAATAATATACATGGCCATCCATTATGGTTCTATTGTGATGGATTATTATAATTGATTATCGAAGGTGAATTATTGGTTTCTTAAATTTCTTTGGTCTATCTATATATTTATGTCTTTACCATATCTATATTATCTTTGGATAATGATATGATATTTTCAGATTTATTTAGGGTTAAAAATATATTTCTTTTATTTCTGTATTATTGGTAAATTTTTGTGCTTGTACTTCATTTGGGGAATTTAAATAGTTTACCTAAATAATAGAATGAATAATATTCCATGAAATTGATTGGAAGGATAAGATATAAAATATGTTTACTTGTTATTGTGAACTTTTTTCCATTATTTGATATATATATATATATATTTTGATTCCATTGTGATTTCCTTATTGTTGTTGTTTTTTATTTTTTTATGTGTTAATTTTGTGATATTAATGATAAAATCATATTTTTCTATACTGATAAACAATTATTATTATTAAATAACTAGATATGTTACTTTTTTCATCATTGTGATAACATATATAAAAGAGTAAATTAATATTTATGAATCCCCCAATAATATATGTTTTTTGAAGTGGTTGAAATTGATAATTTTTTTATATGTTACTTGTAATTTTTCTATATGATAGACAATAAATATCACAAAGAGATTAATTTTTTTGTGAATTTATGTTATTAATAAGTTTATGATGATGATATTCCAATTTGAATAATCTAAACACTTAAATATGAAAATGAAAGGGTTTTGTGTTAATTAAATTTAAAATGTTATTTCTACTACACGGAATATAAACTTTACATGAATGTTTGACTAAAAAAACATGAATATGATTTTTATTAAGCTGATTGTTGTTTCTAACTGGTATACTTATACCATAATTATGAGTGTGTTGGAAATTTTAGGTTGGCTAGATTTTAGGTTTTAGCCATTATTATAGGGGGTATAGTGGGTCTTTGATAGATCATCCAAGGTGGATATAAATTTTATAAATATAATTGACATTGAGAATAATTGTTAATCTCATGAGAAAATTTATAAATTCAATTTTCAATTTGGGTTATATTTCACTACATTAAATTTAGGGATCTATATTTTAATTTTCATTTGTAATTTGTTTTCAATTACACATAAAATACTATTTGAATAATTATTTATGAAATGAATAAGGAAAACCATCAATTAAAATTATTATTTTACTCAATAATAATTTAAATTGGAATAATAAAAATTAAAATAAAATAATAAATATGGGAAATTAATGAAACAAAATTTCCAGTGGAATAAATTCAGAAAATGTTGAAAAAAATAAATATTATAAAATTTGGTCAAACTAATAATTTGAGTCTTTTATAAATATTATATTAAAACAAAAACACCAATATTTAACTCAATATTAGTTTTTATATCTAGTTGTTATACCAGATCATAGTTTGGTACTTGTAATTGGTCATGTGATAATGTAAAAGAACAATATGAAAAGTGAAGAGGAATCGTGAAAAAATAGAAGATGTTGTTATCTCAAAAATTTTCCTATAATTTCCAAAAAAATACAAAATTTATTGATTTCCTTGGTAAAAACTTCAATAATGAAGTATTTTTTTATGTTATAAGTATAATTTAACAATCATACATTCCAATGGAAGAAAATTCCAACAATCTTCAAATGTGTAATACTCATAAATATTAATGTATTTTGAATGAAAATGGCTAAACCAATTTAAAAATGACTTTTGGAAATTATTTTTTAATTTATAAAATTGTATGAGAAATAATTATAAACCCATGTTATGGGTCCATTGATTAACACACATCACCACACTAAAGGGATATGTGATAAATAATTGATTACAGGAATTTTTTACATTAGAAAAGTAATTGTATAAGAGTTTACAGAAAGTTAACACTGTGAATATGAATGATCATACAAAATTGAATATTTATTAGCCCTAACACCAATGATTTTATTATTTAGGTAAGTTAAGAAAATCACCATGTAATCACATCGTAAAAATTAATTCATTGTAAAATTTTATTTTCAATTAAATATATATCAATGATCAATCTTTCAAAATCTTGGGTGTTATCTTTTTTTATTTAATAAATTAATTCAACCTAAAAGAAAATTCATTAATTAAAAATGCTGATAGTAGAGACCAATACACTAAAATCATCACCTAAACCAAGTTATACAAGATATCTTTAGGATTCTTGTTCCTTTGATTTTTGTATGAGAATAATTTCATAAAAATTAAATACATGTATATATAAAAACAAAAAAAGAGAAAACCCAATAAATTAAATTAATTTCAAAAGAGTAATAATAAAAAAATGAGATGACATTAATGAAGTCACCCTAGAATGAGCACTATGTGGTTTATTGGTACATTATTGTTAAAGATGATAAAAATAAATGAATAAATATCTTAAATTGCAAAAACATTTACCTTATATGTTTGAAATACTAAAATTATCTTAGGAGTTATGTATACAATATACCCTAAAAACATTATTAATGAAGAGAAAAGAAAATCCAGGATGGTGAATTTTCCTTTTAAATTTTTCCTCAAACAATTAGATTGATGTTCCTAGGACATTATAGATGAATTATTACGTGCGATATTTTGAAAATATGTTTTATCATGATATATTTACAAATTATTTACAGTCACTCCTTTATATATTCTTATCCTATTTTATAGATAAAACATAGTAGGGGGTTCAAATATATACCGAACACAATTTATCTTTTTTTGGACCTCTATTAATCCACTAATGATTTGATCATGCATTTGGGTTTTTTAAATTAATTAATACCACATGATCATAGAACAAGAAAACCTAATTTTCATTTTTTGTCATTGTATTTATTGTTATGATCAAATAATCATATTGACTTAAAATTGAAAAATTATGTGAATATATCTTATTTTTTTTATTTTTTCTAAATCCTCAAAACATGAAAATTATATTTTTTAATAGATAAAAATATCAAAATATGGACAATAAAATGTTAAATTAATTACATTAATATGAAATATTATTATTTCATTATTTCATATCTACTATAGTGATGTTATATGCTATTAAAATTTAATAATTTTATTCAAATATATTTTTTATCTTTTAAGTCATAATTCTCCAGAAATTTTCATTTTTTTAAAAAAACTTATGATGTTTTCCAATGTTAAAATTTCATTGAATATGAATTTTTATTTTTTCAATGTGTATGTTTTATATTCTAATATAAAAAATTTTGTAACAATGATTATATCTTGTCCTACTGTACATGGATACTTTATTAATAAAAATTATTATAATTTTCTAAAATAAGGCCATAAGAAATATATAATTTTTTTGAAAAAAATAAATCATAAGATAAATAATTGTAGAAAATTATATCACATGTGATCACCCCATTAGTTTATATTATCAAAGAAACAAGCTTTATATTATACATATATGATGATGTAGCTCATATAAGACAATGTTTACATTCATTTAACGGATTTGAAATTTAACATCAATGAGATCTCAATATTACAATTTCTGAAATCTTGAAAAGAAGAGATAAAATAATATTCTATTTTAAAATTAATCCCACAACATTTACCATTAATTTAAAACATAATGATCATGCAATGAATTTTAGTTCAATGATATAAGAAAACTATAAAACAATTTTAGAGACATCCCATAACATCACCTCAATCACTTTTCAAGAAAACCCAAAAGCCTAAATGTAATGGATTGCATATTTATTTCAATCCATGTTACAGTTAATCCATTAATTGAATAGAGGAATCCAAATGACTGTAAAAATTACAGAATAGTGATTGAATTCACCAAAAATTCGATGAAACACATGGAATGGAATGTCTTGAGTATAATTATTATAACGAACATTATGAAGACAATTTGAATCTTTTACCACAACCATAATATGAAAAATTATTTATTGAATGATATTTTATTCCTACCAATAAATAAATTTATTTCATTCATTCCATATAAAATGAACCAATTATACAATATCCATTTATAGAAGAAATATTAGCTGTTGATAAAGGGTATGCCTTATGCAGGTAATGAGATTATCCTTAATAATGTCATTCCTAGGAGGCTTCAATAAAACGATATCCAAAAAATCATTCAATAATACTGAACCATTGTCCAAAATCAAGAAAAACTTGTGATGATTTCATAAACCACATTTAGAACATAGAATAATTACTGGAGACTGACGACATGAATCAGTCAAAATCATGGAGTTCACTAGCCTATATATCAAAATGAATTTTTAAGGTAAAAAATCTCATGTTATTCTTTCTAGTATATGTGTGTATTTTTATAATTGTTTAATAATGTTAATGTGTATTAGGGGTTATTATCCCATAAGAAACAGGTCCCCATTTAAGAAACTCTTCACTATTGACAAAATTATAGTTGCATACACCTATTAAGATATCCTCAGGGGGAATATCTATAGATATATTAATTTATTCATTAATCATTGTATTCAGTCCCATCAATGGGTAAGTGGTATTTAATATATTCCAAAACGGCATTGCTTTATATTTCTCCAACAAAATGATGATTGAATAATTATGATATTCCATTCTAATAGAGTGTTTTAAAATGATATGTAAGGATGCCGTGAGAGTAAGAATAATAGATGAATCCGTATAATTTAAATTATCATATTTGAAAATTAATAAGAACATACATGAATGAAATTTATGTGAAGTATATATATAATTCGTAATCCCATTCATAAAATTTTTATTAAATTATTGATTGATATTATATTTCTTTATTCAATTTCCTCTATAAATAAAGGGTTGACAAAATTTCTTCCAATAGAAAATAATGACCCTTATATAAATTATTCTCACACTCTAGATGGTATCTATAATAAAATATTCATCGTATAAAGAAGTAAAGATGATATATTATTTATACAATGAATTAATATAAATGACTGTATATAGTAACATATTTTAGATGATATACCCCACCATCCATCGATAAATCACTTGCTTCACATAAATCCAAATTGATTCTAATCATTCTGAAGATTTGTGTGAATTGATATGAACATATTTATCCCCAAAACATGGTTAAATCCATGTATTTGAAAGGAATAAAATTTATTTTAAACACTTGTCATTATTATTGTACCATTTTCTGACTGTTACATTGGTGTTTAAAAAATAAAAGAATAGTATTTTATATCTCATCTCCCAAATTGAATCATTTCCATATTGTATAATAAATTAATTGTTATTATTAATATTTAACATGACTCATTATGTCAATATAATTATATTAAGAATATAAAATAATTTATCAGTGGATACTATTCCTATGGACACTCTAACGGGTTTTATATTTTTAATATCCACTAGGTTTAGGAGATATCTACTTAGGTGATCTTTTTCTATAGAGAAAAAATGGATGGGGGATGATCAAATTTTTATATTCCTCTTGAACATGTGATGTAACACTCATGAGATAAATTAATTTATATATAAGATGATCTTAAGAGTATTTTTACCCACATTCCTGATATAATCATAAAAATCTAATATAGTTTTGAATTTATAGAAGAAACACAAGTTCATCATAAATAATAATTTTTTAATATTAATCTTAAAATATATATTAGATCCCATGTGATTTTTTTAGTATATTGAATCATTCAGATATTTTGATGATTTAGTCCATTATGGATCATCCATTATTGATGCTAACTATTTCTAGGAAAATGAGCTTTTATAAAAATTCAGTTAATCATGTTATGAATAAATTTCCAAACAATTTTGTGAATAATAGTACCATGGTCCACATACCTAAATTTAGGGATTTAATTTAAGTTCTCCCCTTCAGGTATAAAGACATGAAATTTAATATTGATTCATTGAGTGATGGAAATATATTTAAAAAATAAAGTGAAAATCTAAAAAAATCATGTTGAATGGATTGTCAAATGGTTTGGAAAAGTTTGTGTGTGAATCTAGTTGGGATAGGAAAACTACAAGTATTTAATTCAAATATATCCTCTTAGATCTACAAGTAAATATTATTTATGTGATGTTTTCATTAATATCATGATTTAATATCATTTTAATGATATCCAACAAAAATATTGAGATACAATGAGATCTACAAAATAGTTTCTTATACTATGAAGTAACATGATCCACTAAACCTTTCATATGAACAATTGACTTCCCATCATTATTTAGAATTGTAAAAGAAATTAGGAATTTTCTATCTATTTGTATTCAGTTAAAAATGTTAGAAATGATGTCACCATCCTTTACCCATTTTTCATTAAGTGTTTATCATTGAACGATTTTATTTTGATTTATAAGGATTTCAAGATCATGAGGGAAAATAGTTTCATAGTTAATACCTATAGAAAATTCATTGCATGTTCTATTATATTGGATGACGATAAGGTAAGATTCATGATGTGAAATGTACTTATCATGATATAAGAAACAATATCTGTGAAATTCTTTAATCATCCTTATAAACTATGGGAATTGGATGATGCAACACATGGAATAAACATTTTAATGAAAACAATCACATTTATCGTAAACCATAAATTTCCATTCCAAGTAAAGTATACATGAATTTTATAATCTGAATGGAAAATGTTTTTAACAACTCTTATAAAATAAATACAAAGAATTTGGGTATGATCACAATTTTTTCGTTAAAGTATTTAGATTGATAATGAGGATTAAACAAAAATTGTTTCTTCACAATAAAATGCCTCGTCATGTTTTTTAATCATTTTTAAGGGGATTCTATATAATGTGTATTTAAAACCCATTACAATATGATCATAAATATTACATCTTAAAATACAAGACTTGAATTCACAGGTGGATTGAGTGGAATTATTCATGAATATTCATTCATCATGATTGAAAATTGAATCAATGTCTCCATGAAGTGACAATGGACCATTTACATAGTCTATTATGAATTTAATGTCATACCACAATTACATGGTTTTTTTGTATCCATTTTATTCATACAAGAATAATAAAAAATCATTTATTATGATCTATGTGAGATTAAAAATGATAATATTTTAACTGGATTTAATAGAAGATAGATTTTCATGGTTTTAATGAAGTAAAACCAAAATTTTATAATCCTATATATATTTTTGGTTTGTGTCAAAAAAAAATTATAAGCCATAGATTCAAGATAGGAAATACATGAAGAGAATATTGTTTTTTCAGAACACACAAGGACATTATTCTTATTTCTCTAAATATTAAATTTAATTGAAGTACCTATTTCAGGGTTTTCTATACCTCGACAATTCTAGAAGAAAATACTCTTTTATATTTGTGTTTTGGGTTGGATCCACTACTTTTTCCTCATTATTTCTTTATCCTTAATTATTTCATAATTCCACCAATTTTTATATCAAGCAACAAGATGTCATCATTTATCTTAAGATCATAATATGATATTAGATAACTATTACATTAACCACTATCCTTTAAGGGTGTAATATTGTAATTATCAATGCATTTATCTTCTAGAGTACATCAGTTTTTTTTGAGACTATCTTCACCCCCTAATTTTGAATGACGATTTGCGTTTTCTGGAGCCATAGTGTCTAATGTCCACAACTAGTTCAAAATCCCCAATAGGGACACTGAAATTATTATACATTGTGATAAAAATCAGGTTTCTCATTAAAAAAATTAAGAATTCTTATTTTGGACATTCTGATAATTATTATTATTATTCTATTTATTTAATGGTGGAGGTGTACATTCATTCACACTATTATATTTTAAAATAATATTTTCTTCAATATCTTAAATAAGAATATATGAAACTACCTAAAACTAATAAAAGGCTTCAACATCCTATAGAGATCCAATCTAATCCCGGATGTCTAATTAAATTTCAATGGAAATTCTAGAATCTTCAATTATTTCAAGGGAACTGTTTCTCACAACATGTGTAAAAAGATCAATTAATCTATTTTATTCTCAAGCGTGAACCTATTTGTTTTTCTCTTTCACCATTCCACTAAAAATGACTTCATATCTACTAGTTTCTACATTTTAATTGGGAATTGTGGGATTCTTGATTTTTATCTATTACATGGTATAATTTTTATTAGCAGGATTAAATTTCATTGTTGAATTGGAATTTTTTTGTTTTATTTACATAATTATAGGAATTAGAATTGGTAGCATGTTTCAACTATATGTGGTCCACCCCATAATTGGGAATTGGATTTCATATACTTTTAAAAACATTAAAAAAGTTAGAGTGTACTACCACTCCAACATGAATTCAAAATTTTGATTATTATCGATGAAGTTGATCACATATGGTGTCATTTAAACCTAGGCTCTAACAAGCAATATTTATAAAATAGAATACATGTATGATACATTGTGTGGTTTATTGTAGTTTAAATTGGGTACCAATAAATATTTTATCTTATAGAAAACTAAACTCAAATCATAGAGCCTTATTCAAATGTGGAGGGAGGAGTTCCAATGCTTAAAAAGACTATAATTGATATCCCATTTATGAATATTACATTATCCATGTTTCAATTTGTTGATCCCATTTTTCCATGATATTTTTTACTAGTGTAATTAATTTATTCATTATTATAATTTATTTTACACAAAATATAAAAATTCAATTGGAATAAATTAAAAAATTATATCTATAAAATATAAATTTTTTGGGGATAAAAATAATGTTTATTTATATCTTTAACCTCCTTTAAATCAATATTTTAAAAATATACTGATAACCATATATTATTTTTATTCCTTTATAAAACATCAAACTATATATAATTTTAATATATTCGTTCCATTAATCCTAAAAAAATTCGTGTTCTATAAAAGAAATTAATATTATTTCATTTTGATAAAAAAAATTCTTGAATTATTATAACATACATGACTAGAGAGTAGTACAATATATTTGAAATAATTAATTTTGAAGAATATATATTTTAAAATATACACAAATATATATTTATCAATATAATATAATAAAATATTTTACATTAATAATTGTGATTAAGAAAAATTAACACAATAATTGGGATGATAATATATTTTAATTTCATAAACATGTGATTATTAAGGTAATATATGTATAAAAGTTTTATTATTTTAGATAAAATTCATAATATTAATTATATAGAAAAATATATCTATGACACCAAATATTCAATGGAAAATATTAAATAAAACAATAATTTTATTGAAATAGTTTCGTCATATAGTTTTGATTTTACAGTGACTTTTTGTTGAATTTAAACACAACACCAATAAAAAATATATGTATATTTTGTTAAAATACATGTAAAATACAATTATATTTATATTTTAGATATTAGATAATGAATCCTTAATTTTAATTAACTTTTTCAAAAATTAAATATATCATATTTTAATTCTAATAAGTGAACTGTATGAAAAATAAAATTATAATAAAATTACATTTATTCTAGGGTTCACTTATTTTTATTATCTTCCACGATGTTAAAAATAAAAATATAAAATATTTAGTTCAATATATCATAAATAATTAGGGAGTAATTTCAAATTAAAAAATATCATTTTATATATTTTTGTTTCATAAATTATTGGTTTATTTTTTTCTCTTGAATAAATTTAGTTTTTTCATGAACATTAATTAAACAATTATATAAATTAGAATATATTCTACCATTTCATTTTCATCTCTCCATATTATAAATTTATTTAGAATGACTCTTCCCTCTACTCCACTAGGACTATCCAATTTCCACATCAACACATTTTATCTATACAACTTACACCATTGATAAAATGTGACCTTTTCATTTATATTTTGTATTTATTTTGAAAAAATATAATATTTTATGTGTTTTTATCATTTATTTTTCATTAATATATTTTTATGATTTATTTTATTGTTTTAGTTTACCTTATTGATGAAAATCATAGTCATGAATTTTGTTTTGACATTTTTATTCGTTGTTCAGTTATTTTTTCTATGTCATGTGGGTATGAATCGATTATAGAAATATTTTTCTAGAGAGATAAATTTTTGTGTAAAATTGGATAAATATGTTTTGATGATTATTTTGGATACTCTGGTCTAAGGTGTACTTTTGGAAATATTGGGTGATTTTATGAAAATAATATAATTTGTTTCATTAAATATAACAATTTGAAAATCCCTGTATTTTTTGCTATCCAAATTTCCTGAGGAATTATAGGATATGTGAAACAATAAAACCCATATGCTTCCCATTATATTTTGTTAATGATCTCAAATTGAGAAATAGGTTTTGGTTTTTATATATAATCATTAACTGTAACATACAAAATAAAGAGTTATTGTTTCCTCTAAATTAAACATGTCCAATTTTTTTCTTTTTATGGGAAAAGTCCATTTCCATCAATTATTATTTGATCATTTATTTTTGGATAACCTTTTCACCCTATTCATTAATGACATGTGAGTTGAAGAGTTTGTTCTGAATTTTTATTGAGTGAAATCCTTACTCATTTTATTGGTAATAAAATTATGTATTTTCCCTAGAATGTTACAGTGAATAGTACTGTTGTCCCATATTTGATGAAAAATATATAACATTATATTTTACTTGAAAATGGAAAAATTCTACAATATTTGGTAATACAATGTAAGGTGACACCAAATATAACATAGTAGATAAAATCAAAGATGTTTTTGGCTTCATTACTATTACATATTACATTACATGCAACAACTAAAAGAGTGGGGTTTCATAATGATTTTATAATATGTTTGATTTGCTTCAATAAGATATATATTTGTTAAGTCAATATTAAATTCATTTGAAAAATATTTTATTAAGTTAAATTATTTTATATGGTCCAAAGTGTATCTAATTTAAAAAACATTTTAAATTCCATTCATTCCAATATAATTAGTTGCTATAGAATCATGTAATTGGTTTCCATGTTCTTATTAAATAATATATGAAATTTTGTCTTGAATAAAAAACATTAACAAATTTATTTAACAAGATTCATCAAAAATATCATTCAAATGGTTAGCAATGTCACATTACTCTTTTGGAATGAAAATTTTCAATGTTTTATTTATAAACGAATTACATTAAAAAGGAATCTCTTTAATCATTTTATTTTTATTTTAAATCATCATTATATAAGTATTTTGATGGTACCTATACAATATATTAAATTTGTCCAATATATACATATATATATTACCTAATATTAAAGTTGATTTCAATAATTGTTTTTAATTCATGCCACTATGTATTTCATGATAAATCATTTTTTATTTGGAGGATGTAATTTGAAATTCGTATCATTTTTTACATATATGATTCATAATGATGTTTTGGAGGAATTAAGGAATAATTTTTTATTTCTATTATTTCTTTGCCATCTATGAAAATATGATAACCCTAAACTAGGTTAATAATTTATTTTTATAGAAGTAACAATATTTTTGTCAATATATTGTATTCACAAATCTGTTATTAAAATGTAATTACAATAAAAATATTCATGTATTTTTTATTTATTTTTTAATTCTATTTTGGTATTTATAGGTTAATAAATTTTACATAATGTCTAAAATATAAACTGTCTTGGATATTACGGAATTTATAATGGAATATTATCTCTTAATTGTAGGTATGTTCAATATTTTAAATTGACATTCATAATGTGATTTTGGGTGTTGGAATATTATAACATTTTCTAATTTGGTTTGTATCCTTGAAGGTGTATCATATAATAAAATGAGTTTTTGAATCATCAAGCCTAAAAAATACATTTTTGAAAGTTACATCTGTGGTGAGTTGTTTGATCATGGTTATGAAAAAACAATGTGGGATGTTTTATTAATGAACATATTTTGTATAAACAATATGAGAGATCCCAAAAAACAATGTCGACCTTCAAGGGTGTCTCATGAGTTTTCATTCTACACACTTGAGGAAGAATGGATGTATGAGATGTCTGTAATTAATTACAGAGGGTACGACATGTGATTATCACTATTTAATTACAACACACCATCCATGTGAGGTGTGTCCCACATTGGAGAGTGTGTGTGAATGGGTGGTGCATGGTTTGTTAAAATATTTCTCCATACTATTTGTCACTCTAAAAAGTGAGAAAAAACCTAATTCCCAAATAGACAATAATCATTTTTTTACCTTTTTATTTCAACAATCCACTGAACAAATAATCTGATTGAGATCCCACTTGTATATCCTCTAGGATTAGTGAGATATACCCCATACAAAATCTGAATCAAACACTACCAGTTGGGATATATCACCCTTTGTAAGACTAAGATTCATCTTCATTATTTTATTATTATTTCATTCAATATTAGATTTTATGTCTAAGAGATTTCATTTTACCTATTTGTAGAGTTTTTTTTCTATCACTCTGATCTCTCTCATTACATATAAAAACATGTCTTAATAATATATGAGTAAGGCTTCCATAGAATGAGGTTGGTGTTCTATGATTTTTCAATAAATGTCCCACAGAATATGTCAGGTGTCTGTTTAAACACCTTTTATTTTCCATATATCAATTCTTGAACACAGAAATTATTTATTAGAATTATAATACCTAGTATTGGATTGTCCTTGTACACTAATCACATCATGAATCATTAAAAACCTCACCATGAATCACCCATTTAGTTGAATTTATTGTATACCAATTAACCCTATGAATTTTCATGAAATTTAAATTACCTTATGGACTATTTTTTATCCCTATATAACATGTTTTTATAATTGATTCAAATGATATGATATGAAGAATGAATTGAATTTTTGGTGAGGTTTTATAAACCAACATGATCCTCCACTAGTTATTACATGTCTTGTACTTTATGTACAATCCTAAATGAATAAATCATGTGGTATTATGGAATTTAAAATCACATGAACCATTACTACATTTATACATGATGTAGAAAATTGAATGATAAAGATAAATAATATTTTGAATGGAATAATTCAAGGAAATTTTTTTATTCCACTGAAAATAGGTTTTTAAATTGTATAAATTTAATTGATAATTTTAATAGATAGTATTTATGATACATGAATTAGATATTAAGAATTCGTAGTTTGTAGATTATGACTTTTTTTCTAAATGTGAGGTGATAATTGTAATTATTCCTTAAAAATATTATTTGGTTAAGGAATGTAGGACCTGACACTCGATGACTATTAATAATTTATTGGAAAAGGCAATACAATATGTGCTTCGAAATTATCTGGAATCACATTCACCTTTTTTTAAAAAGTATTTCGGTGCAGTGTCCTTAATAATTTTATTATAACAATGGGGATGGAGTAATCCCATAATAAGATAAAATTCATGACATGGTTTATCCATTTATTAGTTTTAATTATGATTATGGAGCCACTTTTCATTCATTCGGATCAATGGGTATGATGTCCCTTATCATTAATTTGGAACTATTGGGAATGAATACACTAATCATTCATTATGATCAATGATCATGGTAACCATTATAATTTAACTAATTTTTTTAATGAAATCCCTTTGCATTCTTTAAGATCATTGGGAATTATTTCCTATGTCATTCATCCATCATAGTTTAAAATAACACCCCCTATCATTCATTGATAATGCTGGGTTTCACATCCCTCATTCAAATAATGAAAATTATGCGATTTATTTATGGGGACACATTGATTTTAAAAATTATTTCCATAATGGGGAATATATATTTTTATATACATATATAAATATAAACATAAAAGATGAAATTTAAAGATATATTTATTATTTGGACGAAGAAAGTATGTCTTTTTAGTGTTGAAGGAACCTTGAACACCCTGAGAGTGGATGGCTTGATCAGGGTTCCAAAATATTCTTTTCAAAATGATTGAACTTGTTTCCAATTTGTTAGAATCCTATTAAACTAGTTATAAAAATGAATTCAAAGAGGTGTCACAACAATTTTACTTGGTTCACCATAATAGGTTTTGTCCAAGTATTATATGATGAAAATGTATAAGTCATACAAACATACACTAATCTTCACTAGATGTGGATTATAATGGTTCTATTACAGTCACAATGTTCCATGCACACTACCTTTACAATGGTCTATGGATAGTACATTGAGTTCCTCAGATCACTTCTGTTGATTCCCCTAGGCCACTTTATTGAGAGAATTCTAACTTGGTTTATCGACATAAAGGTATCTTCGATAAAATGTAGTTAAAGTCTATTAATCTGTTTAGTATGAGACAGCACTTGAAACCACGACCTGAGTATATTAGCTATGAAAGTCTTTTCTACTTATCCTAGATATCGAATATTTTACATTTCAAACTCCCTTCATGAAGATCATCCCTTTGCAGATAACAAAACTTCACAGAGCACACACCATCGCAAAGAACACAACATAATAGAGATAAACCCATAACAGAGAACACTAAATTAGAGAGTTCAACACATACAGATCTCTATCCTTCATAGTGTAAACAACATCGCAAAGCACAACATCCATTTCAGAACCCACTGTCATCACGAAGAACACTTTCTTCGTGGAACAACATCCTTCTCTAAGCCCACTAAGCCAATGCAGAACATCCTATCTTCAAGAAACACTTAATACATAAAATCATTGACTTCATTCATTACTAACGTAGTCTTTTCACAAATCACAAGATAGAATTTACAACCAACATTATGGATAACCCCTTTCCTGAAAAAATCAAATTGATTCCAAACATTCTCTCTCAGTTTTGTGCAAAATGAAGAGGGGTGGCCAATTATTTATAGGAATGGTCGAACATGGCGCTTCACTTATTCAAGTGTAATTTTTGGATAAATAAAAAATGTCTTCATGTTGTATCTACTATCATAAATATCCATCAATATTCCCTTCTAGAAATTCTCATAGTATCTTCTTATCACTCTTTCAAATCTCTTTGTGCCACAGTAATGTTCTAATCACAGAACCTTCCATCAAACCATCACACTTCCACAATGCTCAAATTATCATACATCCATTACAGACAATAAAAATATTCATCTCTTCATGAGACACATTCCATGAATCCAATATCTACCAAACTCATGCCTTTTCCATAATTTCCTGAGATCTTCATGAAAAACAACTTTTTTCAATGATTGCATTATCCAAATTTTTGACCCTAGAAATATGGAACACTGGGAAATGATGTCACCTTCATCAATATATACAGATTGAACAATATTTTCCCCATCCTTTAAATCCCTTTGATCATACATTATAAGATTAAACTCCATTTCCTTGCATACATGAGTCATAGCGTCTTCTGTTTTGACTCTCAATTTGTATTCCACCAAGATACTCAGAAGAGTATCCAATGATTGTTTGGAAATATCTCTTTCTTCATGGGATGACAACATTTCAACATAAAGGATTGGATTCCTTCATAATATTTTATTTACAATATCAATGTCTTATATTTAATCTCTCAGTCCTAGAAATCATCCTATCACTTGAGTAATTTGAATGAAAAATACATTTGTGTTCTCATCCATATGTATCTTCAAATTGTGAAACCTTATGTGTAGGACATGTAACTTCAAATCATTTAGATTTCTATCTAATACATAAATATTTTTTTTATCCCTTATAGATTTTTATGAGGTGAAACTCATCACCTTTTGGTATATCTGATCAGACAAGGCCATAGTTAGAGCATTATGTGCTTTAGCATCTGCAACAAGAATTTTCCTATTTGTATCATTCATAACAAGCCCTATTGGATAAATAACTACTATTCGTTGAAATTTAGAAAAGTGGACTTCCATTCCAAGATATATTAGATGAGATCTCATTCTATTCTTTTTTATCTGAAAAAATTACTTTCATCAAAAAGAAGGACTCCACCAACATAGGCCGAATTCCCCATAATGTCATAAGACATATTTAACACTAGAAACATTCTTTTGATACTACAAAAAGGACCCATAACATACTAAGGTGGGGGTGATGAATCAAGGCATGATCTTTTTTATTATTAAATAGATGGATCTTGTTCCAAAATAGTTAGGAAACCTGTTAACTGTGTGAAAAAAATACATTCATATAGATGAAATAGAAATTTCACTTGGTTCACCACAAAGGGCTACGTCCAAGGAGAATACACCAAAAGTGTGTCAGTCATACCAAAGTCCTCTAATATTCACTATATGTGTAATACAAAGGTTCAATCACATTAACTCTTTTCTAGGCACACATCCATTAAAATTATTTAGGGATACCTCACTGTATCCCTCATATCACTTTCATAGACTCCCCCAAGTCCACTTCTTTGAGAGTGGTCTAACTTAGTTTATCGACTTGATGGTCGCTTCAATAGAGTTCCATTGAATTATTGATTTTGTTCATCATGATACATTGCATGTATCAAATATATGTATAGATGAACACTACAATCCATGTACACATAACTCAGATATTTAATAATGTCCTTTGCGAACAACCTTTATGAAGCTCAACCCTTCATAGAGTACAACACTTGTTAGAGAACACACTATCACAGAGCACACTACTTCACAATGATAACCCCTTAACAGATAACACTTAATCATAGATCTTGAACATTCAAAAAGATATATCATATGCATATAAAAGACCTTTGTAAAGCATAGAAACCTTTGTGAAACGCATTGTCTTTGCAAAGCATAAGGCCTACGCGGACCCACAACCTTCATGATACTCACTCAACTAATGAGGAACATCCCATCATCGAGAATCAATCAATACATAGAAATATTTAATTCATTCAAGACTAAAGTATTATTTTCACTAAGCATAATCTTATGTAGAAAACCAGCTTCACAGAGCACCCCTTTAATCATGAAATCAAAATGATTCCTAATTTTATCTATCTGGTTCATGCGGAATAAATAGGGGTGGCCTCTTATTTATAGGCACAGTCGAACACATACCTACTCTTCTTCCATTGTTATTTCTAGATTGGTAGAAAATTTCTTTGTGATTTATCTCCCTTCACAAAGCTCTATAAATATTCCATACTCGCAATAATCATCATAAACACATATCACTCCTTCGTATATATTTTCACTGCCACAATTTTCTAATCAAAATCCCTTCCAGCAACCCGTCGTGCTACCATAGTTCACAAAATATCATACTCGTAGAGAACCCCATAATAATATAAATTTCATTGTGAAACTAAATGCATGAATCCCATATCTTCAAAACTCATTCATTTGTTATATTTTTATGATATATTCAAGAAACCCCACTTTTTTCAATTTTTTCCATTATCCAATATTTGGACCCTAATAATTTGGCACACTAGGATTCAACATCATTATCAATATTATTTAAGTCTTTAATTTTATGATTTCCTTCCATGAAATCACCTTGAACATCAATTATATGATTTACAACAAACACAAACCACTCTCTATTTCCACAAATTAACAGCCTTGGTTCCAACAGGTGTCCAAAAGAGAACACGTGTCAACATGTTTTATATTTTATTCAATATAATGTGTTTATTATTTTTCAACATGACATCACATTATACTCACTGAAATGATATTATTATAAATATTTTATGGTGGCCTAGTGATTTTTATGAACATCTTATTTTGACTTCATTTGGACCATAATAGATTTCCTGGTTATTATTTTTTAAACTAGATTTTCCCTCTTTTTTAGTATTGGATATGACATGACATGGAGATGATGGAAGATCATTTAATAGGGAAGAATATAGGATATGTATATTCTTGTTTTTTTCTATTCATATAGGTTATTGTAACTAATATATTTTGGCATCGAGTACATTGGTTCAACTTTTTCCTATGAGGTTTTATTATATGTTGTTTTTCTAATTAATTATATATCATTACATGTATTTTTTGTTAATTTTACACCACTAATTTATTTATTACTTTTTATGGTTTATTTATTATTAATTCCAACGATTTTTTATACCATCTATACCAATGTTGGTCTCTCAATACATTTCGGTCGACTCTGGCATACGCCAAGGTATTTGTGAGGATATTTAGATAATTGGAACGGGGAATCAAATTTGTTGCATGAAGTCCATGACATTAAAAATTGGTATCAAATATTTTTTACATTTTTTTAATATTTGTAAGGGATGATAATTGACAACGAACATATCGACACCTGGTAGATATCTTCTAGATAGGGCCAGTTAACCTTGAAATAGGAAAAGATCATATTAATAATGATGAGGCTATTGTTCATTTTGGTTTTTTATTAATATTGACTATTATTTCAACATGGGAGATTAATATACATCCACTGGTTTCTGATTTATGAAACATTTCACTTGGCATGAAATGGAAAGGAATTATTATTGAATGTATCATTTTAGGGATCTTGGATTCAAATTTCATAACATTGATTATATATGTACCATGATTCTTTCAATTATGTTCCATGCATATCAAAATAAAAATCATGAATTATTAATTGTCATGAATACATTTCTAACCTTGTTCTATGATCTCATTCCATGTATATGTATATTTAATTTTAATGTGAATGTATTCCTCATTATAGTTATGACATATGAATTCTTATATAATTTCATATTGATACATAAATTGTGTTCTCCCATATAACTTGATAGTGGAAACTTAATTAATCAATTATAATATTTTTTAACACATGTAGGATTTGTTACAAGTACATAAATATTTGTTTTATGATTAATTTTTTGCAAATAAAAAGTTATAAATTATATTTTTCATTATAAATTTTGAATGGAAACCAATATGATTGATCCCTCACAAATGGAGTTGTTTAATTCTGAGACCAATGATGAAATCACATTTATAGTTAAATGAATTTACATTTAAATTCATATAGTATAATAACATTATAACATTGTAATAATAATTCAGATAACCGGACCATTTTATAAAAAAAGAGTTGAATTTTTTTGAATCGGGTGGAAGAAATGAGAAATAGAATTAAATTAGTTGTTTTTATCATATACATAGTGTTTATTCTAGATGTTAGTGAAATAGTGTGTAAATGTTTTCTTATAAAGGCTACTACCATTATTAATTTGAATTGAAAACTTATATAACTGAATCCATAAATGCACAACTAGTCATATGTAGGTCTATGATGTATTGTTTCATTTATATATTAATCTCACTAAGTGTTTTTTGAATTATTAAATAAGGTAACTTTTTTTTGGTTTTATTTAAATTGGATTCTAGTTTTAATGTATATAGTGGTGGTTCCATAAACAATGAATGAATTAACATATTACTAATTCCATATTGGCAAGGAAAGATCATTGTAGAAATCCTTTATTCTATACATGCCTTAGTACTCATCTCAATAAGGGTATATTCTTGTTAGATGGGATGGTTATTTAAATTGAAAGTATATAAATACATATTGTTATATATAAATGAATGGTGAAATCATATTGAACCAATACCAATTAAATGATAAATACATTTAATATACTTTTTATTTTTATTTGATATGGGGAATTAGTTTATTAAACAACAACTAGTAACCAAATTATGGATTACTCTATAATATTAGAGTGTAATTCCCATTAATAGATCTATGCAATGTGAAATTTGTATTAAATAATGTTTTAATAGGAATTTATTTTACAATTTACCTATTTTTTGGCATTAAGAAGAAAATGTAACAAAACAACATTGTAAAATGGTTTCCTTTACAACTATTACATGATAATGCCTATATCAGATCCCTTTATATATTATTAATAACTGTATATTGATAAAAATGGATTTGTTAAAAAAAATATAGTGGTACTGAGAGTGAAGAACCCTCATTTAAGGGCTAGTAATAAGGTTTCCTTGAGATAATCATTAAAAGGGAACATGAGTGTTTCATGTAGGTATTAGTTAGATTCTCATTATTGGTTTCTTTAGACCCAAGTATTAGGTGGTAGATCATAGTGTCCTTTTTGGCATGGGATTATATTTCGATAATAATGATTTATGTTTTAGTTAGGGGATATCCTCTTGTGGAAGAACCATTGGAAATACACAACCAGTTTACTTTTCAGATGACTTCGCAGTAATAGTACATGGTATCTTTTTTACCATTGAGTGGGGAAGAACATTTAGTTAACAAAACGAAACCCTGTAAGTATGGAAGTTGTCTAGTATTTGAAATCAAAAGTGAGGAATTAATGTATAAAGATACTTGAGGATTTTCAACTATATCTAATTTTTCCCATATCATGACCCTCTAAGGAGTAGTTTCATATGTGGATTATCAAAGAGAATCAACACCGAGTTGACCGATGATTTCATGGAGATGTCGTTATTCCTATATCTACCATTTTAACCCATATAAGACAATATAATCCATGATATCCTTGTTTTTCTTCATCTTTATAGTTATTTTATATTCATATAAGATTTCATGAAATAGAACCCTTATGTGAGATGTTTTTCTAGTGTGAGAGACCATATGGCTTTATGGATGGAGATAGTATACCACTTTTAAGATTTTATTATAGTTTTTATAGAAATAATGTCATACCGTTAGTTTTAATATAGATATAAGGGAGTCAATAATTTTTTGTTGATCATGATTGTAATCATGATATGTTTTAATGAGTTTATTAATTCTTTTATTGTGGTGAGATTTTTTTTATTTTTGTTTAACGACCTATTCTTGGGAGTTTAATTGGTTATGAAATTTATAGATGTCATTATTGTAGTTTTAGAATAATCAACTTGAGTGCATACTAATGAGACTTCACTCATTGGAAAAATCGATATAGGCATCTGGTATATTTGTCCAGGGGATATGTATTTTTTTCCATTAAAATCAGAAACCACACCATGAGAAGGGTGGATATTTGATATATATTGTAACAAGAGAGGTGAAAATATTTATAGAGGATTTATAAGGGAACCTCCATAAATGAGAGTTTGATGGGATAGGTATCACACTATATATGACCTTAGTTATAGAAGACTTGTGGGACTTTGATTCAGGTGTAGAATTTGGAGGTATTTGATGTACACCCATTGTGTATAGACTATTTAGTTGACACTTGTAGTGTGTGGGAGATTTTTATAGTTGATATTTGATTATTGGTTGGGTGAAATCTATGGAATATTGGTTTTGAAAATGTGATGCATGTGGTTATGATCACCCTGATATTTGGAAAATTAAATCTTGTTCCAACCATGAGAGATAATTTGTAATTTTAGATGGCTATCATGAGGTGTTATTCATGTAACTAGACCTGGTAACAGAACAGTAGGGCATAGTGTTCAGTGTGTTGGTTTATGTTATGTGTTCAATTTTTTGGACCATAGAATTGGTGATATTTACATGCCTATCGATATAATTTTTAGAAAATTCAATGATATGTGTTTCAGTGGACCTTTAATTGGTAATGTGTAGCTCATTATTTTACTACATTTATAGCAGTTATAATTTTCAATATCAGTAAATAATCCTAGTTATTCTAAGAGGGTGTTGGTTATACATCTATCTAAATAAATAAAAACAATACATTTCTAGTGAGATGGTTGGACACTTTGAGTTTTAATTTAGGGGATAAGTTTTATGTAAGAAAGATATTACATAGTACACTATTAAAATTTTGGGGATGATTACCATCATTGTGAGAAACAAATTGTTGTGCTCCATGGTAACTATTCTATAGGAGAGAAGACATTTGATGGGTGACGTTAATTAAGCATAAGGGGATGAAATAGGTTCTGATAAAATGTTTAATATGGCACTTAAAGGAAAATAATTGGTGACCAGAATAAATATAGATGATTATAATTAAAACCTTCAATGAAATTAGTAATTATCATCAAAGTGTATCTAGGATTCTACGGATTGTATTCTTTAGGAAATTATGATGGTTGAAATCTTGTTAATTGGAATTGGTTTTTTAAAGTTATAAACTATGGCAGAAATCACAAATTTTCCATTGATGATTGAGGTCATGATGTGATCATGTTTCTGAATAGAAAGGCATGTGAATGTTTTTTCACCACATTAAATTATTCAGTATGAGCATTGTATCATGATTTACTAACATAGATTCAATTTTTTGAAAAATAAATCATAGATGTGTGTTGGGTGTTCATAATTAGAAAAAGGCCATTTGAGAGGGAAATCACTACATAATATGTTCAGATGATGTATTCTTTATTCAATGAGGATTCTTGGAAATTAGATTATCTATGGTGGGGAGGTTTGTTTCATCCACGAAAGGCATCATTAATTCCTCTAGTCATGATTCAAATTAGAAATATATAATATCATGAACCATAATATATACAATGGTGTTGTATAGAAGAAGTGCATGTTCAAACCCATAGAGAGTGTGAATCATTGTGATGAAAACTCTAAAATATTAGTTAGTTCATTATAAATTCTGTTCTGTTTTAAATAATATAACTGCATAATAAAATAAAGTATAAAAGAATAATGGATGTGAATTAGACTCCACATTTGGTTTTGCTAATAATATTATTCATTTTCACTCTATAAATATCAATAATATTAATATGCTATGCATCTAAACAATTTTATTGATATAAGATAGAGTCAATCCCTAAAAAACTACCATAAAATACCAATTTATTGTAGTTAGATGTATCGAACTATCTAATGTGAATTATTTTAAGATTTAAAATGGTTGAAGTATAATTACATTCAATCATAAGGAATAAACTATTTCAATCATATTGGGGTTTGTTCATTATTGAAAACATATGATCAATGATTCAATGATTAATAAAATGGGTTTGTAATCATAACATGATACTTTTTAATATAAAAAATTTTATGGGAGGCATAAAATAGAAAATATTATTACAAACCCTGATTAACTGATCCTGCTCTCCCCCTTGGGATCTAGCCTATCATAATTTGGTGGTCTCTAATGATGTATAAACCAATTCCCAGAGTACTATGATTAGAAAATAATGATTTAAGATGTAATATAGAAGATAAATATATTAAAATTAAAATTATATATCATCCAAGATTACAAGAATGAATGAAAAGGAGGGAAAAAACAAAAATCTATCCATGATGAAATCGTGGTCAGAACCTTGTGGTAGCCTTCCGATAGTCGATCCCCTCCACACATAAGGGAATGAACTTAATTATTAGAGCCTTAGAATTTGGGCTACGGGCTATGTAATGGGCTACAAGCCCACTGGGCCTTCGGGCTATGTAATGGGTTTCCCTCTACCCAGTTAAAAGAGGACTTTGCTTTGATTTAATAATAAAAATGAGGCTTCGGGCCCAACCTTTTAAAAAAAATTATAGTCACTATATGTGATATACTATTAATTAAGTCAAAACTGAAATGGTATGGGCGGGTCCCTTGTTGAATATTTGTTCAAAAAATGAATATTTGGTGAATCTGGATGAAGTATTCCCATCTGGGAAATTACACCACGTTTAATAGGGTTACACCACATGTAAATTCCCAACTAGGAATTTACACCATGTTTAATTCATTATTTTAATAGATTCATGTTGTTTCATTTTTTTACCACATGTTCTGGTACATGTCGTGTAATGCTTTTACGATGTGTACTTCCATTTTTCTTTTATAGAAGCCTTGTTTTTCATCATTTATTTAGCTTTCTGCCCCGAATGTGTTCTATGATCATACATAAATATCCAATTCCATGCCACATATCATGGTGTGAATTGGATTTTTTATTCCTTAATACCATTTTTTCCATATTATTGTTACAAATTTAGATCTTGGATATGAAGTCACAATAAAATAATTTTAAGCAAGTATATTATATTATATCAATTAATATAAAATAAATTAAAATATAAAAAAACATCCATTTATGTATAGAAAATATATTTATCAGTTTTAATGTCTTCTTTTTTTGATAGGAGGAAATTTATTTTGGAATTTTAGATTTTCATGTGGTGGACATGCCATATTTAATATAAATATTTATAATTTAGTTGTAAGAGTTATGTCAATTAAAATTGTAGCTTTTGGATGAGGATTAAGGATTGAAATGTGTCTATAATTTTATAATGTCTTTGAGAAGAACTCAAAATATGGAAAATAATTTATGCATAGAAAGTATTAACTGCTTTTTGGGTCCATGGTCTGCACAAACTGTGCACCAAACTGTGTGTCCTATTTTGAAAAAGAAAATTGTTTTCACAAATCATGTTAGATGTTCTAGATTACCATGTTAACCTGAATTGGTGTCACATGGGATTTCAATCCATGAACTCAATGATTGGGTGATATAATCATTTAATATTAGACGTGGAATATATGGGGTTTTCACTAATGGATAATTAAGAACCAACTAGGTGAGGGGTTTCCCCTATAGGATAGTAGGTGTTCATTGTTAGAACATGGTTATTCAGATCATGTTTTATTACCATTCATCCCATTAAAAATAATTTAACCACCTAGTTAACCCTATATTATTTATCTTTTACTCTTCATTTTCATTTTCTCAAGTAACAAAGTAGTCCACCAATTTGAGCTCACCACTTGGATACACATTAGGGTTTGTGATGTCTCCCTCATCCATGTTCAGAATTGAATGATGTTGGAAACATTTGATCACCAAAGGTTTGAATAATATTCTTATTTATTATTTTATATGTATATATTTTCTTTTCAAATATTATCTCTATGTGAGGGAATATTTTAATTTTCATTTTGTTTGTATATTATTTAATTTTATGTCCATACAACTTGAATAAAGTACAGATAATGAATTAATGATGATTTTTATGCAACAAGTAGTTAGTATATTATTTCCTTTTATAAAATTATAGGTGACTATATCATGTGACATGTGTCATATGCCAAATTTTCTATTCACTTTCTCTTGATTGTGAAAATTATTTATTAAATTTATAATATGTGGTATTCAATGTTATTTATATATTTAATATAATTTTTAAATGTGGAATACCTAAACTCAATCTACCACTTTTTAGTACACTAATCACATAACCATGGCCCCATTTCTTTCAGATGAAATTGAAAAAAACATGATGTGTATCATTTATACCTTGGTAATAACGATTATAAATGGAAGAATATGAAAAGTTAAAATTATATAATTTAAATGATTGGTTGGTTGGATAAACCACCTTAGACATTTACGTACATACACAATGATTACTATTATTATGGACTAATATATATTAATAAATTGGGTTTTATTATAGAACGTATAATCACATGTCACATTCCTACATTTTTACATGAAATTAAAAATAGGATTATCATGATAAATCTTAGATTTTAATGGGTTATTTTCATGAACATCATAGTTTTATTGAATTATATTCAAATATTTGCATAAATTTATTTGATAATTTTAAGGTACTGTATAACCTGGTATGGAATTTTAGATTAGGCATGCATAGTTCATGTCTTGTGAATATCTTTTAAATGTAAGGTTACTATTAGAGGTGGAACATAAAAATAAATATTAAATGGTTATGGTATGTGAGACTTTACACACATAATATGATAAAAAGTTATTGAAAATGTTGTTCGCCACTATGTTATTAAATTTTCATACATGATGTTACCCATTATTTACAATATTTTGGTAAATGTATCCTATATCATTGTACATTATTAATGAGATATGGTTCTACTCATAATTTTATAAATATTTTGACATAATATTTATAATTATTAGTTATATTTGTGTTTATTACATCATTTATCATTCTTGTAGATCATTTGTAATGATATACCATATATTTTATCGATATTAGTGGTTCATGATATCCCTTATCAATAATTAAGATCAATGGGCATGATATCCCTTATAATTTTTCTGTACCTTTTGGTAATTATAAACATTTTAATTACTTAATATCATTGTCCATTATTTCTCTTATCATTTATCTAAAACTATTATGAATTATATCTTGTATCAGTAATTGATATTGTAGGGAATTCCATCTCTCAGTTAATATTCAGGACTTGTATGTTATTTTTATCAGGATTCCAAGGTTCTAAGAAACAAGTCGTTTTTTGTTGAATATATATCATATAATACATATATATATATATATATTTATACAAGATGTAATTTCATGAGATACTCCATCTTAGGATGAAGTAGCTTTAGTCTTTTGGGTATCCTATATAAAAACTAAACTGACTTGTGTTATATTTTAATAATTTTGTAGATTATTAATATAATAGTATAATAATTAATTATATACTTTCTGACTACATATAATTATAGACCATTGGTGGTGGCCTAATTGGTTTTACTAACCCCCAATTGTGGCTTCAATTTGGAACCCTAATAGATCTCCTGGTTGAATTTTTGAACCATCTATTATGAATATTATTTAATTATTGGTTGTGACATGACATGGAAAAGGGAGTTAGAAATGTACATGTGAAGCATATAAGAGTTAGATATTTTTTCCCATTTGTTTATTTTTTCTATCTACTAATATGTTATATTTTACTTGATGTATGTTTAATGACTGTTTTTTGATTCAACATGTTGAGGAATTGTAATATTATTTAGCACTGGCTTAATCATTTTTTATCATTCCCTGCCATTTATTATTTTCCTACATGTACAATGTATTAATTATATTTTACAATGGATATATTTATAATCCATATATTATATTCTCCACCACAATAACACCTTTGGACTCTCATAGATAGTTAGAACCCACTAACATACAAAGAGGCAAGATTGAGGCCATACAGTGAACCTTTATATGCCACCAGATTATTAGATTCTAGTCCAAAACATTAAATCATTCTCATATGGATGATTTATATTTTACATTAAATAGTTTTAATTGACATTAATAATTTAATTCTGGTCATTACATTGATAAATAATTTTTTTCTGAAAAATTATAGTTTTTTTCACTTTATATAAAATTTTGTACATCTATATTATTTATGAAATATTTATGAAAGATAAAGTGAAGAACATTTCATTAATAATAAATTTTTTGATTTTTTTTCCATTATTATTATAAAAACTGTTATGTGAATTTACTATTTCCATTATTCCCTCATACCTTCATGAAATTATTCATTGATAAGTATAAATTTAGGAGGTGGATTTCATAATTGATATGAATTAGCACATTATACTAGCATACAGATTATGCAGATTTTTTATGTTATAATTTCATTTTAATTTTTTTATGAATTTGGGTGTATTGAAAACCTTTTTGGTGAATATGATACTAAAAAACCAAACATATCCATTAGAGTTTTATTTTTTATTTCATTAATCTTTTTATAATTTAGATATTTATGTTCAGTTCATGTGAGGATCTCTTACAGACCCAAACCTATCAAACATTTTTTTCTTGACAATGGGAATTATTCAAAATTTTATAATCCAATAGATTATGTTTTACTTTTAATGTTAACTACCAATGTCCTTTTCTATATTATTTAATTATTTTTCGTAAACTTGAGTGATAAATTTATTTTTTAGGTGTATCCTACAAATATACTACAAAAAAACAATAAATGAATATATCACTTTAACATCAATGCTTTTTCATAGATCAGTAATTTTTTATATGATTTTCTAAATTTGAAGAAAGAAAAATATTTAAACAATTAATGGGGTCCATTAATGTAAAATTAGAATCCCTATTAGATATTTTTATTTTTGTTGTGATGGGAAATTATTATTGTTGAAACATTATTTCAATTAGGTTTGATATTTTACATTTTGATAGATTCCTAAGGCTTTTCAATAATGGAAACCACATATTAATACATTTTAATAATTTATTCAAAAACTCTCAAAATATATTATTTAAATTTATCATTAAAATATAAGATTATTAATGGATAGAGAATATGCTTTTTTATCAACAAAAAATAATACACCAATAGATCGGTTGGATGAAAATTCTTAAATATTTTTTCTCTAAAATTATATTTTGTGTGATATTAAACACTAAGATAGAAAATGGGTATTTTTTATCATAATAGTTTTTTAATGTTATGTTGACATGCTCATTGATGGTTTTGTTAATTTTTATATGCCATCACATTCCATCATTTATATTTATTGAAAAATTTAAATCATATTACGTTAACTTTTTTACAAATGGAAACTAATTTTTATATTTTCCTTATATCAGAACTCCAAATATTGTTGATTTCATATAGTATTTATAAAATTATTTATTTTTAATCTTAGATATTGTTATTTTATTTTGTAAACACTTTTTAAAAAAAATTCATTACTTTTTGTTTAATAGAGCCTTTATTTTTGTTTATATTTAAATTAAATTCATGGAAATGGTTTGTGGTTTGCTGTAATGATATATTTCATTTAAATTAATGTCCAAATTATGTAGAACTTCTTGACAATGTAATGATTTGATTAGTATTGTGTGAATCTACATTAATATATATAAATGAAATATAATTTAATGTATATTATGATTCTCATAAAATAAATTTTAACGCATTAACTTATATGGTTTAATATCATAAGATGTAACATTATTTTATCCATTTTTTGGATTAAAAAGTCTTATATATAGGTGAATTGTTTTCCAATGTTCAGGTTTATTGATATATTATTGTATGAAACATGGGTTGAATTATAAAATAAATTAATTTTTATTTTATTGATCCTAATCTAGAAATTCTTAACCCAATTATTATAATTAGTCCATATTTTTATTTTAATGATGAAACAACATATATCCATTAATTAAATATTTTTTACACTATTTATAGTTTAAATATGAATAGATAATTATCTAAATTAGACCTTTATTGTAAGTATTTATAGAATATTTTCTCGATTGAAGGATTCATTGTCAATATAAATTGATGGGGTCATGGATATACCTTTTGGAATATATCATATTGTCTAAATTTTTATTTACTTCATAAAAACCAAAATATTGAATAATTTGTGTGTAACTACTTGAATTTTTTTTGGATAAATATATATTATTTTATAAAAAAATAAATATGATTTATATATTATAATTATTTATTTATATTTTATATTTTATATTTTTCTCAACAAATTATTATTTTTTCATGTGATTAATAAAATATAGACAATTGCATATTTAATTTCAATATATTCATTTCATATTTATAATTTATAAAACATTATTCACATATATTATAAAAATAAATTTAAAAAGTATTATTTATTATATAAAATTATTTATATATATAAATATTAAAAACTCTCTTTTTCCATTTTTTCATATTATGGGGGAACATGAATAGAAATTTTACTCTCATTGGATAGTAATTTTCTTATTTCATAGTGGGATTTTATCATCACACCATCAAAAAATGTAATGAGTTGCACTTCGTTTTTAACTTTCTTATAAATATTTATTATAAATTTTCCCCTTAAAATTAGATTATTTTATATGATCCATTTTGTATTTATTATGAAATGATATTTTACTTATTTAGAGACATTAATTTCATGGATAACATAAAATATGTATGTTTTTAAGTCTCACAGTTATTTTATGAAATAATGGGAATGATAATGTTCTTGAAAAAAAATTCAAGTTGAATTTATTATGTTTAAAAAATTCTAATAGTATTTTTTAAATTTTTAATATGTTCTATGATTATATAATGATGATGATTTCAAATTTTCAAATTGATGTTATATTAAAGAATAATGAGTTGAAATATTTGTCACAACCTAGTTATTTATTTATTTAGAGACAATGTTAAATATTTTAAATGGGGTTTCAATGTAATACGTAAATATATGAGATCATAATCCATTATTTTTTTTGTATTCATATCTCTTTTACATTATCATTGAGATTGATATAAACATTAACTACTTCCACTTCTTCTTCCTCTCAATCTTTTTTTGGATTTTTTATTCATTTTATACTATGATTAAATTTTTAATAATTTGAGTTGTTTTATTTCTCCTTTCCTAAGGGGTTTTGGAAAATTAATTTTGAATTATTTTAGTTTTATATTTTATATTAAATTTATATATGTTTTTTTATATTTTATATTTTATTTTAATATTTTAATTGTACACCATCATATATTTTTATATATTATGTATTTTTATATATAGATTCTCAATTCTAGTTTTTATCATGTTTTATAATATATACAATTTATTCTATATATTATAATATACTTTCCTTGTTATGTATGTTTTAAATTTTTATCATGTGTTATTTGTATTGGGATATGTTCTATGAGTTATGTTACATTTTTATCTAATAACATAATTTTGTTTCTTTTTATTTGAGATCAATAGAACCCAATTTATATGATATTATATCTCATATATATCATATTTCTTATTTGATCCCTTCATATTAAATTTTTTAAATTCCCATATTGTACCTCCCATCGCTCATTTTTTATATCTTGTATTCGTTCTGAGATATTTTATTCTATGGTGTGGTTCAAACATAATTATTTTATATTTGGGTCTAACATCTCCAATATCAAGTCTCATATTATGGGTGAATGATAATGTCATCAAATAGATATGATATCAAATAATATTTATTCATTTATCTCTATAATTATTATGTCTAATATTTGAACTGTGAAATTTGTTTCATTAAAATATTTTCTCTTTTCTTGAAATGAAATATTTTTATTTATATGTTCTAAATTTGTTCTTTTTTCTATATATCATTGTATCTTTTAACCTAAATGCCTCATTATTGTGTCTCTCTTTATTCATATATCCTATACAACACACTTTACTATTATATATTATATTTAATTTCTTATCCATATCTTTAACTCAGTGTGTGTAATTTGATTTCAATTCCATTCTATGGAATTTATTAACTAATCACTCTAATTTGATATTTGATTTTGTAATTTTCTCCCATATCTCATGAGGTGTCAAGTCTCTAATCTCATATGGATAAGAAAAAATAAATATATTTTTATCTACTGTGAGTATTTGTTTGGGTATATTAATATTTGGTCATTTTTATCCATAAAAACACAATATATACTCAAAATATGTTTTTAGATGTTTTATTAGAAAAAACTGAAGGGAAACACAATAATTATTCATTATTTTATATGGAAAATATTAATTGACAATTATTACGATACTATTGTTGTTTTTAATTGTGTTGCATCATTAACTTACTATATATAATGACATTATATCCCAAATTTTTAATTTAGTATTTATCTCTATCTCTCAATATATATTCATCATGGATATCTATCATTTTATTCATTTTCCATCATTATTTTTATATCTAGTTTAATTAAAATCCATTTTCAAATTAATTGTATCCCACTCCAATATCCATGTTCATCAAATTTAGGAAATGAATTCAATTTATTTATCTTTGGTTGCTGGTCTATTGTAATTTTTCATCATTTATTATTTTTGTTCTAAGGTATACATATTCAATCATTGGCCTGTAGTCTATAATCACCATATCAATATTATTCTCCATTTTCATCTTTGGTTTATCATTTCATATCTACATGTAAAGCCTTTAAATTTTATATTTTATTTTACAAATTATTTCTTCAATATTAACATTATATTACTTATCTATGGTATTTTTCATTGATCTTCAACCTCAATCCATAATTCACATCACCTTTCATTAAACAAAGATTGTAGTGTTTTTTATTCCACTAGATAACTCCCATTTTTTTTAAATTTTGACATATATATCTATACTATCATGATGTATTTATAACATTTTTTTAGAATAACAATTCAAATTTTTGGATTATTCCATTATATGATCCAAAATTCCTTTCTCTGAATCAAATATACGATAATGTTTCTGGTAGGATCACTAATAAGACATGATGACATAGTATAATTATTTGATCAAATTAATAAAACAAGAAACATGAAAACATTTTCCAGCATATGGGTTCTCTCACAATTATTATAACTATCTTGGTTATTGATATTTTTTAATAATCATTTTTGAAACCTAGAAGATAGAATATACATACTATTTGAATGGAAATGAATAATGAAAACAATGAATGCGAGAAAAATTGTAATTTAATGATGTCAATGTATGATCCCTAACTATTAATGTAATATGATATGACCCCTTATTGATTTAATATTCAATTCATGTCTATAAAACATTTATAACCTCATTATTATTAAATGGAAACCCTGTTTTGGATACCGTACACGTTACACAACTCTAAGAATAGAAGATCAAATAAATATTGTTATTATGTGATTGAAATAAAATAGCCATTAAATTTTAGGTAAATGATATAATTTATAAAATAATAAAATATAAAATGATTCTACTAATTATTAATGTATAAAATAATTCTTATAAAATTAATCACTTAATTTTAATAAGCTTATTTTTGTCATCAATTACACTTTCTTCAAGGATTATTGTTATTTATTTTGTGAGAAAATATTATAAATAATTTTTGGACCATTTAAAAAATTAAAGAATAAATATCACTTCTTTAATCATCATATCAAAATATAATTGAGTTTTAATATTGAGAATGTTTGGAAAAGTTTGATTTTACAATGAATAGTAAAAAAATTCCATTTTTTAATTGAAAATTATAATTTCCATTCATGTATTTCCAAATTCAATTAATATATTTTAATGTTTTAAATTTTTTTTCATTATTATAATTATGTATAATCCAGTTATGATTTTTGAAATGGATTTTATTTTGTAATTTAATTCAAAAAATTATGTTGGAGAAAATAATTTCCCAAAAAAATAGTTCTTCATTTTGTTGTATGGATTTAATTTTAAATTAAAATTTCTATCTTATATATTATGAAATAAAAAATAGATTACATTTTCTGAATTTGAGATCCATTATTTCTTTTAATATTTAACAATTTCTTTGGAAAATATGGATCGTAACCTTAGTAGTATTTATTATCATCGTAAAGGATAAATAGGGTAAAAATGGGTAAAAATAAAACTCGAAGGACAAGAAATGGCCCTAAATGTACCAAAATTGTATAGGATGATAAATATTAATCTATAATAATTAAATTTTCTTTTATATGACTATTAATTGACAATTTAATTATATTACGACATTAATAATTATTTTAAATTAAAAAAATTAATCATGTCACACTCTTGTTTTTAATAAGAACAATGTATATATTATTTTGTAATGCAAAAGATATGTTCATGAATAAATTTTATTTTACATTTAAGTAGATTAATATTCAATATTTTAACATATTTATAATTTTCAATGAATAAATAGTTACTGGAAATTATTTCACAACATTGGTAAATAATTATTTAAAAAATGAATAATTGAATAAATTATTTAAAAAAATATGTAAATAAATATAATATGAGATAATAAATGTAATAAAAAAATTTATATATGAATTAAACATCTGAGAGATTTATTAAAAGATTTGGTTCTAATTTATCTGGTTGTATTTATATTTTTAAAAGTTAATTTTCGAATAGAGTCAAAATTGAACGAAATGATATTTTAAAATAAATATTAATTTATAAAATTATATCAACTTAATAATATTAATAAAACTAAAAATTTATACCATGTGATTATGATATGTTTCAATCTATCATCCATGGTCTATTTATGTGTCTTTTGACATTTTATTGTTACATATTTGGTCTTCAATGAGTAAATACTCTATGTTATCATGGTAAGAGTTAAAATGGTTAAAAAGGGTTAAAATTAAGTGATAAGATAATAATGGGGCATAAATTGTGTAATGGCCCGTCCCCCAGGGCCCGTGTCGTAACTACCACAAGCCCGCCTTCCACAGGCCATGGGCTGGGGACTAGAAGCAAAGGCATAAATCCCTAAAATAGGGAAAGAATTGCATTTATAAACTAATAACACACACAAGAGAGTGCGAGCTAGACATAAAAGCACTATGTAATTCTGTATATAAAAGTGTGCTGAAAGGTAAAGGGGGGTCGGAATAGAAGCCCAACTGTAATGTACAACTACAACTGAAAAAGGGAAAAACAGCTGAAGGGTGAAATCAAATCCTAGAACATCAACCACGGATCCTACCTAAAGGGTAGGTCCAGATATCCTCCTAAGCACTCCACGTCCGTCAATCTCCACTGTGTACTGACTCGTCGAAAGGTCCACCTCTGGGTATCGTTCAGTCCTGGAATGTTCAGCCTCGATTAGCGTTGTCTTTCATCTACATCCAACACAATGAGGTGCAGACATAGCCCATGCATGGGTAAGTATAACTATACTCAGTACGGACCCCATGACCACCATGGTCTCTCAAAATCCGCGAAGGATAAAATATAGAGTATGAAATCAATGGATAGCCATTACATATGTATATGCCCATACATATTCCTAAGATATCAAGTAACCCTTCTTAATCATGAGGAAAACACAAAAGACATAGACTCAGCTCAAACCAGGATTTTTAAAATCCAAACCACTGCTGCTGGAGTACTCCTCCTCTATCGAGTATAGTGGGCTTGCCGCTACAACCAAGAGCTTCACACTGACCTTGAACTGCTGAGGTACTCCACTTGTTGATTATAGTGGGTCTGCCATGCTCACTAAGAGGAACTCCCCACTATGGGTCTGCCACTACAACCAAGTGTTCCACCTCATTGCCTATAGATAGACTCCTTCTATCGAGTACCACGGGTCTACTGCTACAACTATATGATCCTCCATCGGGGGGTCTTCTGCTACAACCAAGCGCTCCCCACTGGGCAACCTGAATCACTCCGAGTCGATCGGTCAAAAGTCATCAAGTCTCAGCCAGCTACTAGGTCTCTGCAATCTACTCACTCGTCACTAGGAGGGTCCACTCCACGAGCTACAAGGAGATAATCCATGTTTCATGACGTCCCACGTTGAAGTATCTAAAAGGACCGCCACATCATAGGGGTCTCAACGCAACAGACGACACGTCAATCAGATGCCCGGTCTGTTAGTTATTTTATTTTTATTCCCGGGGGCCCGGTTGGATTCGTGTATGATCCAACTTGACCGTAACTCAACTATACCCTGAAATCCAGTGGGGTATACTAAAGGGACCATTTATCATCGACATTACCAGCACCTCTGATGGTTCGTCAAACGGACGTTCGGTGCCAAAGATATGGCCAAAGTAAGAAAAGGGTTATTAGTGGGCCCGTGTCTTGTCCGACCCGGTCAGACCAACTCGGTCCAACCCAGTCTGGGTCGACCCAGTCATGGTTAACCTGGTTCGACTTTCTGGGTCTTACCGGCCCTATTGGGCGGGTCAGACAGTTATGTTCGGCCCGGTCTGCTGGGCCCAACCCAACAGCCCGCGTGGACAGTTCGGCCGGGATGTCTCCATGTAGAAGGCTCGACCCAAAGGCCAGGGCCGGTTCGACCAATGCTGCAATGGTCGTGGCTTGGTTCAGCCAGCGCCGCGAGGGGTGCAGTTTGGGCGACTCAGCCCGGGAGGGCAGCGGCCGGTCGTGGGGGGTGCAGTCAGGACGCAGGTGTGCCTTGTAGGGTGAGGCTGGGGCCGGGAAGGCCGCGGGGGCGCAATAGGGACCGGGAAGGCTGGGGGGGGGGGGGTTCCGGGCAGGGCGCGGGTGTGCCGGGTAGGCCGCGGGGGTGCCAGAAGGATGTGAAAGTTGCGGGGCAGGGCACGGGCAAGCGGTCCGCGCACCGGGCAGGGCACCAGGAGACTGCGGGCCGCGCGCCGTGCAGGGCGCTGGGAGGCCACGTGCAGGTGGCCCACACGCCACTCCGGCTGGTGGTGTTCGTCCAGAAGCTTCGGTGTGCTGCGGGGGTGGCACAATTCGTAGAGGCCATGAGTATCGCGGCCTTTGTCGTTGCCGCCTTCGTCACTGTCGCCTTGTCTTTCTTCTGAAGAACAACACAACAAGAACGACAGAGGAGTCGGGTCATGTTGGTTTGGCCCGCACCCTCCGTGTTTAGTGTGATAACAATTGTCTCAAGGAAGGGGAAAATCTTCCTTTGTTTTTAAACCAAGTAATGATTCTTTTCAAATGCAAATAAGTGAAAAACAAAAGGATAAGACATCAAGAAGTATTAAACCCACTACCATTGATTTTTTTCTTGACATTCGCCATTCGTCGCATCCGCCGCATGTCTCTAATCCCGAACGACGTCAGCCGTTTATGATGATGCGGAGGGTAGGTTGGTAGGTGATCAGGGGTATAAGTCAAAGAAGATAGGTTGTCATCATTCTTCATTGGAAGAACAAGTTCTTTGTTCTCCATTCTTTGTTGGGAGCATTTCTCCCAATCTCCTCCTTTATCCAGTTCCACCAAATTGCCAATTGAAAAATAATAGGAGGTTTTGTCTATTATTATGTTGGCACATAATTCAAAAAGAGTAATTAAATTACCTAGCTCCCCCCCAAATTAATCAACAAAAGGTGTCACATTAATTAAAACGGGAAGGTGGCACCAATTAATGGTAGAGGAGGTCAAGGTATTCCCCTCCTCATTAATGAGGGGAGTTGGGAGATTTTCCACCCACCCATTAATTTGGCGGTTTTAGTCTTGTGTGGTCCCCACGACGTAACCTCTCGTGGGAAGTTATGTTTGGGTGGTCCCCACATCATAACCTATCACAGTAGGTTATTTTCGGGTGGGCCCCACCACCATAACCTCACGTGGGAGGTTCGGGTGTCGTGGTCCTGCCACCAACTCCCATGGGGAGATTTTTAACCAACTACACTCACATGGAAGCTTAAAAATAAAATAATGTGTTTGACACTTTATTTTATTATTTTTTAAGAAAATCCAAAAACAAACATCTATCCTCGACTCACTGTCGTCAAAGTAAAAGTCTTCTTAAATGAATACCAGCGCTGCAAGTTCAACGGTGCCCTCAGATTTCAATTCCAAGCTCCGGTTCAAAAGTTATAAAACAACACTTGTGTGTTCACTGAACGTACACAAACAAAAGTTCGGGAAGTTAATATCAGACACCCTCGACCCGCGCCGGTTGAGGTTAGGCTCTGCATAGGTGAAACACACTACAAAGAACCCAACAGTACTCTCTTATTTTCAATCCTAGTTACCATTTAGAAGTTATGAATTTTAAAATAAAATAATTTTCACTTAAGTATTTTCTTTACGGCCAAAAACTAATTTTCTCTAGTGGCCCGCGCCGGCCAAAGTTAGTATATGCTTAATGAAAGCCCACCCTCACAAGTTCAGTGGTGTTCTCCAATTTCTAATCTAAGTTACCATTTGTGTGTTATAAGAATTTAATAAATAAAATAATTTATTTAATTTTTTTATTTACGGTTATGCTATTTTCGGGTATTCTCAAAGGAGGCCCACTCCGACTAAATTTAAGTCCCACCTACGATTAAACCACCATCTTGAGCACAATGGTTCAGTCAGAATTCTGATCTGAGTAACCGTTTAAGAGTTATTCAACTTTTTTAGAAAAACTACTTACGTCTGTTAATTTAAGCTTAACAAAACATTGACAGATCATTCCAGGCACTCCGGTCCTTGGAATCGCGCACTGTTAAATTTATTTGGCTCGTAAAATTCCCATATATTTAAAAAAAATTACAGTGAAATTTTGGGTCTTTACATTCTCCCCACCTCAGGGATCTACGTCTATGTAAGACACAACTCAAATCTAGGGGAACAAGTGGGGGTACTGAGCATGAATCTAAGCCTCCCGCTCCCATGTGATCTCATGAAGGTTCCCATTCTACCTGTAAACACGCACAAGAGGTATCAACCATCCATGAAGGACCTGATCCTATAGATCCTCAATCACTACTGGAACCTCCATAAAAGTTTTTCCATCATCAATACTCCATGGTAGATGATGTGGGAAGGTTCATGAACGTATCTCCTCAACTGGGATACATGGAAGATGTCGTGAACTCGGTACTACTAAGGTGGAAGAGCTAAGAGGTATGACACCCCACCAACTCTGTTGAGGACCTAAAAAGTTCAGATGAATCTCGGAGATAATTTGTCTCCTCTGCCAACTCTACGTAGACCACATCGAGGTGATACCTGTAGAAAGATGTGGTTTCCCTCCTTGAACCCCAGAGGTCTCCGTCTCCTATCAACATACGACTTTTGCCTTCTCCGTGTAGTCTTAATCCACTCATTGATGATTTGTGCCTTATCTGTGGTGGCTCGTACCATGTCTGGTCTATAGGAAGTGGCCCGACTTGGTGAGTCGGCTGACGATCACCCAAATAGAGTCATGTACCTTGGACGTATGTGGAAGACCCATCACGAAGTCCATGGATATCTCATCTCTCTTCCACTTTGGACCATTAAAGGCTGAACCAAGTCTACTGCTACCTGATGCTCCTCCTTCAATTGATGACAAGTGAGGCTTCAAGAGACAAAATCCGCTATGAACTTCTTCATAACTCACCATCAGTGCTGTCGTCGAAGGTCCTGGTACATATTCGCCAATCTTGGATGAACTGCTAGAGGGGATGTGTGAAACTCCCTCAACACTTCTTCCTGGAGTGACACTGGCTCCATATTATGTCCTCTGAAGAGTATAAAGTTCTCCCCACCTTCAGAAAATCATTCAGGTGCATTACCTATGGATATCTGAGTATGTTGCGTCTCGCAGTCAGCATCTCCATGCTGCGCCTCCCTGACTCACTAATGAAGTTGAGGGGTGACTTTGAGAGACTGAAGAAATGCTGATCTGTCTCTATCCGCAAAGGATATCTGTAAAGCAGCCTAGTTTTTTGTCGTCTCTCCTAGCAGTTGTATATCAGATATCCTGCTATGCACACCTGCTACAACATTCCCCTTACTAAGAGTATAGAATTTCTCAAAGTCATAGTCTTGGAGGAACTCAATTCATCACCGTTGTCTTAGGTTCAGGTTCTTCTGTTAGAAGATATACCTGAGACTCTTATGATCAGAGTACATGGTAAAATGTTCTCACATAAGATAGTGCCACCACATAATAAAGGAGACGAACACTACCGCTTACTCCAGGTCATGGGTAGAATTGCTCTGTCTATGTTGTCTCAGCCACCAAGATCCATATGCGATCACCACTCACTCTGGCATCAGTACACACCCGAGTCTGGTCCCTAATTCATCACAGTAGAATATGTACCCTATGCCTTCAGATGGATTCCTCAAGATGGGGGCACGAGTCAGCCTCTGCCACAGCTCCTAAATGCTCTGCGGGCAACTCTCCGACCACACGAAGGGTTTCCCCTTCTTCCACAAGCTTGATAGTGGTGCTGCAACTCCGGATATGTCTGGAATGATCCTCTGATAACAACTAGCCCAACAGAAGTCCCTCTCCCTTCAGGGAGGTAAACGTGGAAACAATTTTTTGAAATTATGTACCCAAACTCTACCACTTCTACTGAAAACAAAAAACTCCTACGTATGAGTTTAACCAGTGCTGCCTGGGTTTCCTTTTCGCCGACCAAGGAAAACCCAATTCCAATGTTTTAGAGAAACCACAATTTTTTTCGCCTAATAAAGTCAGTCGGAGTAGAAACTGTGGATGTTCATTCAATACCCAAACTAACGTCGTAAGGCCTCGATGCTGCCACTAAGAGGTTCCAACTAAAACTCTCGCCTCAAGGGTCAGATCTCACCGACAATGTAAGTGTTATTATTGAGTCTCCTCCCAAAGGTATCTCCAGATGTGAGGGTCAAGTCAACGGTTTAACCAGAAACCCTAGGACTTGGACAAGATTCGTGGAAGGAATGAATGATTAGTAACAATGTCTATTAATACGATAGCTAGTAGTAGACACACTCAGTGCCTTGAATTATTCATAGAGCCCTTGGGTCACACTCTTTGACCGCATGCAGCTACAATCTTTTTCGACCCTCCATCTCCCTGATCCTGGTAGGGACTACAATGGCGGGTGGTTTTAACATGTTGAAATGTACACCACCTAATGTTTTTATCCTAGATCTGCTTCCATGTCTGCTGCATTGTAGATTTATTTTTTCCTTTCACATATTCTTCCTGAAACATCTGGCACTCCCAAGTCTCTAAGACTGGTGCCAGTTTCATGATTTCCCACTACTAACATTCACTAGGTGTATCTGATCAACCAATGAACATTCAACCCCAAAGGTTCCTCTTAGCACCCTAACATAAGCAGGAATTCATAGGGGAAAAGTGTTGGCTCGGTTTTTCATAAACACACATCGCTCAAAATTCCAAGCCCCGAAGCACGGATCACATAGTATTCATTGAGTACCAGGAATGGTCGGTACGCATAAATGAATAATCAGCCACCGACATGTCATCCTGCCAAAACTATAGAAGTTATAGGGAACTCTCAAAAACCTCTTCAAGCCAGTCCTCAGCCACGTATGAGTCAGGCTCGCCCCAGAACATGAGGGGTATCTGAGGCTGAAACACATGTAAGGCACTAAGCTTACAAGTGTCCTCTACCAGTACTGCCGGTAGTGTTTGCTGACCAATGGGCAGTGATATAGTTGGAACACTTCCCGAAGGTACCATATCAGTAAACGATCCATGTACCGAAACCTCATCACTATGCAGACCAACCTCATGGTCACTCACTGAAAAACACTAGCAGATAAGATCATTATCTACTCCACGGATGTCCCAACTAGGTGGAGAACTCTAGAAATTTCCTTCATCCAGTCCTCTACATTCTGGGAATCAGTCTCTTATTGAATCCTTGATGGCCTCTACAGTTTGAACTCATGAAACACACTCAGTCAATGCGCACTGTCCTCCAGTGTGCCTAGTGGCATCTGCTACCCAATGAGTGGTGGTGGTGCTGATACACCGCCCAAAGGATCCAACATAGTAAGAGGGCCCTGCACTGGACCCTCTTCGCTTAGTGGGCCATCAACGTGTACTCTCTCAGAACTCTAACTAGTTGTCTACGTGGAGGCATCCTAAATAGATGCGACATGGTCAAAATATTATACCTGGTGAGTTGACTTGATTGAGTTGACTTAAAGAATACTTTTGAAAGAACACACGCAATCAGTGTTTTCATGCACTAAGTCGGAAATCAGAAGTCAGGGTCCTGGTGTATCGATACGTTGGCTGCCGGACCAACACTAGACTCCCTGAACTAAAAGCCACATTCGGTACCCATAACACTATTTCTTCACAAAAAAGAATGACCAGAGTCCTATGTTATACTATAGATCCGACTCCTCTGATACCAATTTTTCATGACCCATCTCCCAGGGCCCCTTTTGTAACTACCCCAAGCCTGCCTTCCATAGGTCAGGGGCTGGCGACTAGCACCAAAGGCATAAATCCCAAAAACTAGGAAATCATTGCCTTTATAAACTGAAAACACACACAACAAAGTACAAGATGGAAGTAAAAACACTAAGTAAAGAAGTATATAAAAGTCTACTGAATGTTAAAGGGGGCTAGAATACAAGACCAACTGTAATGTACACATACAACTGAGAAATGGAAAAAATAGCTAAAGGGTGAAAGAAGCTCCTAGAACGTCCACCACAGATCCTACCTGAAGGGTATGTACAGATAGTCTCCTCATCCCTCCACATACTTCAATCACCACTGTGTACTGACTCATTGAAAGCTCCACCTCCGAGTACCATCCAGTCCTAGAATGCTCAACCTTGGTCAGCCCTGTCCGTCATGTGCATCCTACACAACTAGGTGCAGGCATATCCCGTGCATGGGTGAGTATAACGATACTCAGTAGGGACCCTGTGACCACCAAGGTCACTCAAATTCCACCAAGGATAAATCACAGAGTATGGAATCAACAGATATCCATTACATAGGTATATTCCCATACATATACCTAAGTTATCAAGTAACCCATCTCAATCATGATGAAAACACAAAAGACACAGACTCACCTCAAACCAAGATTTTTATTATCGAAACTAAGACTGCTGGAGAACTCCTCCTCTATCGAGTACAGTGGGTCTGACTCTACATCCAAGCGCTTCCCACTAACCTTGGACTTCTAAGGTACTCCACCTGTCGAGTACTTTGGGTCTGCAGCGCTCACACAGAGGCGCTCCCCACCATGGTTCTTCTGCTACAACCATGCACTTCCACTCATATCCTACAGAGGTACTCCTTCTATCGAGTACCATGGGTCTTCCACTACAACCAAGAGCTCTTCCACTATGGGTCTGCTGCTACAACCAAGTGCTCCACACTGGGCCTTCCAAATCACTATGAGTCGATCGATCAATAGGTGTTAAGTTTCATCTAGCTACTAGGTCTCCGTAATCTACTCGCTTGTCACCGGGAGGGTCAGCTCCACAAAATACAAGTAGATCTTAAAGTTTCAAGAAGTCCCACATAGAACTATCTCAATGGACCACCATGTCATAGGGGTCTCAATGCAACAAATGACGCGTCAATCAGATGCCTGTTCTATTAGTTATTATCCTTTTAGTTCTAGGAGCCAGGTCTGATTCTAGTACGATCCAACCTGACCATAACTCAACTATACCCCGAACTCTAGTGGGGTATACTCAAGGGACCTTATATCAACGAGATTACCAGATCCATTGACGGTTCTTCAAATGGACGTCTGGTGCCAATGATATTTCCAAAGTAAGAAAAAGGTTATTAGTGGGCCCGGGTCCGGTGTGACCCGGTCAGACAGACTCGGCCCAACCCAGTCTGGGTCGACCTGGTCTGGGTCGGATAGGTCAAACTTGTGGTGTCTGACTCGGCCCGTTGGGCAGGTCCCCCCATTAAGATCGGCCCTGTCTGCTGGGCCCAACTCAAAAGACCGCGTGGGCAGTTCGGACTAGATGTCGCCACATAGGAGGCACGGCCCGAAGGCCAGGTCTGGTTCGTCCAACGCCACGAGAGGTGTGACTCGGTTCGGCCAGTGCTGCGAGGGGTGCAGTTCGGGCTACTCAGCCCAGTAAGCTAGCAATAGGGGTTTGCAGGCGGGCCGACTGGACTCTAGGCAGGCCCCGGGTGCACCAGGGAGGGTACGGGAGGGGCCAAGCAGGCCTCCAAGGTACCGAGCAGGGCGTAGTAGGGGCCGGGAAGGCCGTGGGGGCATCGGAGAGGCGCGGAAGGGGATGGGCAGGCCACGGGGGCACCGATAGTGTGCGACAGGGGACGAGTAGGGAGTAGGTGCGCCTAGCAGGGCGTGGCAGCGGCCAGGAAGGTCGTGGGGAGGCCTCGGGCAGGTGGGTCGCACATCAAGCAGGGTGCCAGGGGGCTGCGGGCAGGCGGGCTGCACACCGGGCAGGGCACCGGGAGGCCGTGGGCAGGTGGGTCACGCGTCGCGCGCCGCCCGGGCTAGCGGTGTTCGTCCGGACACTTCGGTGCGCCGCGGGGGTGGCGCAATTCGCGGAGGCCACGTGAATTGTGTCCTTTGTCGTTGCCACCTTCGTCTTTGTCTCCATGTCATTTATTCGAATAACAACACTAAAAGAATGGCGGATGAGTCAGGCCATGTTGGTTTGGCCCACACCCTCCACGTTTAGTGTGGTAACAATTGTCTTAAGGAAGGGGATGATCTTCAATTGTTTTTAAACCACAAAATGATTATTTTCAAATCAGAAGAAGTGAAAAATAATAGGATAAGACATCAACAAGTATTAAACCCCATAACTTTGATTCGTTGCTCGAAGTTGGCCGTTCGTTGTGTCTGTCGCACGTCTCCAATCCTGAACTGTGTCGGCCATCGATGACGATGTAGAGGTTAGGTCGTTAAGTGACCAAGAGTAGAAGTCAAAGAATAAAGGTTGCAGAATTCTTCATTGGAAGAACGAGTTCTTTGTTCTTCGTTCTTTGTTGGGAGCATTTCTCCCAATCTCCTTCTTTCTCAAGTTCCACCAAATTTCCAATTGAAAAATAATAGGTGGGTGTGTCTATTATTATGTTGGCACGTAATTCAAAAAGATGAATTAAATTACGTAGCCCCCCCCCTAAATTAATGCACGAGAGGTGTCGCATTAATTAAAATGTGATGGTGGCACCAATTAATGGTAGAGGAGATCAAGGGACTCCACTCCTCATTAATGAGGAATGTTTGGAGACTTTCCACCCACCCATTAATTTGGGGGATTTAGTCGCGTGTGGTCTCCAAGACGTAACATATTGGGGAAGGTCATGTTCGGGTGGCCCCCACATCATAACTTCTTATGGGAGGTTATGTTCGGGTGGGCCCCACCACCATAACCTCTCATGGGAGGTTAGGGTGTGGTGGTTCCACCACCAACTTCCATGGGGAGGTTTTTAACCAACTAAAATCATGTGGCAGCATAAAAATAAAATAAAGAGTTTGACACTTTATTTTATTATTTTTTAGGAAAATACAAAAACTAACATCTATACTCAAGTCACTATCGTCGAATTAAAAGTCTTATTATGCAAATACCAGCACTGCGAGTTCAACGGTGCCCTTGGATTTTAATTCCAAGCAATGGTTCAAATGTTACAAAACAACGCTTGCGCTTTCACTGAACGTACCTGAAAAAAAGATCAGAAAATTAATATCAGACACCATCCACCTGTGCCGGTCGAGGTTAGTCTCTTCCTAGGTGAAACACACCCCAGCGAACCAAACCGTACTCTCATATTTTTAATCCGAGTTACCTTTTAGAAGTTATGTCTTTTATAATAATATAATAGTCACTTAATTATTTTATTTTCGGCCAAAAACTAATTTTCTTTGGTGGCTCGCACTAGACAAATTTAGTATCTACATAAAGAAATCATACCCTCATGATTTCAGTGGTGGTCTATGCTTTTTAATCTGAGTTACCGTTTGTGAGTAATAATCATTTTAAAAATAAAATAATTTATTTAATTATTTTATTTACGGTTATTCCATTTTCGGGTTTTGTCACAGGAGGCTTGCGCCGACTAAACGTAAGTCACTCCTAGGGTAAACACACCATCCTGAGCATAATGGATCCCTCAGATTTTTGATGCAAGTAACAGTTTAATATTTATTCAACTTTTTTAGGAAAACTGCTCATGTGCATTGATTTAAGTTTAACAAAAATTTGACGGATCATTCTGGGCACTCAGGGCCTCGAAATCGTGCACCGTCTGATTTCACAGACTCGTAAAATTCCCATATATTTAAAAATATTACATGAAAAATTTGGGTCTTTATGAATTATAAAAATAGGAGGATAGGATATAGCCCCATTTTTATTTTTATATTATAAATAACTCACATTATATCCATTTGGAATATAAAATTAATTTATATTAATATCGTATTTTTAGAAATTCCATGAGTGACCCTCCCCTATACAATAAAATAGTGCAACATCTTCTCATTCAAAATATTAAATAAATATTTTGGTTAATTAAATACCTATCAAAACAATTCTTAGAAATAAACCCATAAATATATAGTTCATGTATTTGGAATAAAACCATCCTTTAAGGTATTATGCTGTAATGAAAAGAAGATTGTCCAAAGAAGAATTATCTATTTTAATCAAGTTTTCTATTTTATTTTTTCTTGATCCTCCTAAATTTTTTAATGAAGATCTAAATAATAATAAATATATATTATCCACATTATAAGGAGTTGTTATTAATTTAGTGTAATTACCCATAAATGATATATACTACCAGCTCGTGAACTGATGTTATTCATTTTCAAGCACCATATCTCCAGAATAATATTATTTTTTTAAAAAATATATATTATATTAATGAAATATTTATAATTGGTAAAAATTAATATATCATTTATGTTCATACCATTTCAGGAATCGATAAATGATAATGTCGTTCATGTGTTGGTGTGGAATACCACATCCAAGAAACGATGTGATTCATCTTTACTCATTATATCACATGAATGGTATATATAATTATATTTAATGAATTAATATAATATAATATTTATTTGATATTGAAATAATAATACATATATTCTTTCTATAATGGTCATTGAATAAAGGAAACATAACTCAAGTCTATGAACGACCTACCATATCTATGATAATAACATAGCAAATTGCTCATAAAAATATAAAATTGGTTATTATAAAAGTATAATAGAAGAATAAAATGATAATTAAGTCATTATTGTTATTCTAGAGATTATGTAACAATGGAATATTTACCATAGTCAACCAACCATTGTTAATTTAGAGAGATGTACTGAATATCATCTAAATGACATATGAGAACATAAATGATTAAGTAATTTCATATAAACAAGTAATATGTGGAATGAATGTAAAAAAAATTAAATGTGTTTTTATAAAATTATAAATTTACTCATGATTATTATTATAGAAGATAAAGATTATACGTGTGGTTTTAGATGCATGGTATATGAAATTTTAACTATAAAACATTATTTTCATTATTTTAATGATTTATTTTCTAAATGATTATCTTTAATTCTTACGTCTTAAAAATTTATTTTATTTATATATTTATATTTAAATGTATTTTTAAAAAATATTATTTATAAATTTCAATAAAATGTTTTTGGAAAAATGTATTTTAAGGTTTTATGAAAGGGATTCAAATTTAAAATCCTCTTTTATATATTGATAGTAAACCATTTTTAAAAATTAAAAGCAAATTATTGAACATATACATCATGAGTGGCCATTCCCATACACATTAAATATTATTGTTTTAAAGATTCATATAATATAATTTATGTTTTTTTAAATATTTTTATCGGTTTGTTTGACAAATTTTCAAAAAGTAAATGAGATTTCAAAATAAAATGGTGAGTTTCCTCAAAATTGTTTTATAAAAAAGAATTTCTCCCGTGTTAAAATATTATTTCAAACCGGGAATGGACTAATACAAAACAAAGTCATTATGGTATAAAATAGTGGTTTCCATGAGAATATTATTGTATAAGACTACTGAACATCAAAGGAAGAAACCTTATGCTGGATAAAACAGAGTATTAGTTCATGTTAGCTACACGAGAATATAGATAATATTCAACGTTGTTATCTTCATACCATGTATTTAAAAATCCAACTAGGAAGATGAGGAGTCTCATAAATTTGAGGTTTTTTATAATAAATGGACCATGCTGTCTTCAGATTCCCTTGTAATGATCCGAGAACTACAATAGAATCAATTTTTGTTGATTCTATATTAATGTTTTATGAAGATAATAGAAAAATAACCTTCAATAGAGCACTTTACTCCACTGTAAGAGAATCACCAAAACCATAGGCTTCATTAATATAAGGAACCAATGACACATGAGGGTCTCATTCCACTCCTCCTCCCAACATAATTCCAGATGTACTAGATGCATCATCATTAATTATGATTCCCCTTACGGGGGCTTCCATTTTATCCAACACCCCTTCCAAGTAGAACTTTGAGGAATATATGAAATAGATTATCCCACCAAGATCTATATAAGATATGAATATCTATTCCACCAGTTATATAGTGGAATATGATCTACAACAACACACCTGGATTTATCCTCCAACCCTACCTATGAGCTTTGGATACCATCTTGATGTCTTCTATTTCTAGCATTCCATATGGTTCAATAAACAATCAAGAGAAGAAAATATATACCCTTAGAATACCTCATGCTAATAACAACCTCTCTAATATTTTATTCAACAAATTAATCCTAATTAGTTCCTTGAGTATAAAATGCAAAAGGTTCACCCATGTTGTATCAGATATTCTCCTCCTAGTGTGCCCCAAAAAAACTAGATGATCATACGATTCCTATTTCTAGTAGAGGAACCAAGAACAATTTGATGCTAGTGATATTCCAATTTTCATGATATGTTCATCCATATGAACAATAATATTTTCTATGCATAAGATTAAGAAAATTATCTTGGTGGGAATTTTGTTACTCCAATTGATTTCCTTCCTTTCATCTTACATAATGTTCATATGGTTCACTGATGGAAATCCATTTGCTGAGAAATATCCAGAGATGGTTCCCATTAAAACCAATTCATTCGGATTAGGTATTAGTTCCATTCTACTCAATATATCACTTTATTGATGGTTCGGAGTAGTCTGAATAAATGGATTATACTTTCTATCCTAGGCTAAAGAGTTGTACAGGGACGAATAGAATAAAAAAATTATTATCTCACCCTGGTAGTTGGTATTCATAATATTAATCTAACCATTCCCGGTATTCCATTTCCAATGTATTATCAAAATATGGAGGTAGTGAGAAATCAATTTCAAAATACAAGAAGTTCCTCCCATATTTTTATCATAGTGGTTAACATACCTGTTACTAATAAAATTTTCCCATAGAGAATGGCCTCCCAATAATTCCTTTGAATATATAGATTTCATGGTATAGATTTCCTCGTTAACACTCCTTTTGTTAATACCACCTACTCCCTGTCCTTTAAACATATTATCCCAAGAATCCTAATGTTATTTTATCTTATTATTGGTATACCAGATGAAACTAGTAAATATAATCTATTTATTTATTAGCATCGACATTGGATCAATGGCCACTAACAAAACCTGAGTTATAATGGATGAAAAGATGTAGTTTACAACATTGACTCACCCCACAAAATAACTGAATAATTATTTCTAATTTTTAATTCAAGGAGAAATATTTTAAATTATCCCATCAACATGATCAACAGAGATTCTTCCCAGAACCACCAGAGCACCAAGTTACTCCATGGGAAAGGACTTACTTTTCATCCTTAAGGACTTCATAATTTCTCACTTCATTTGTCCGAACACCACTTAGATAACACGACATTGATGTTAAATAAATTCAGAACATGGTAACCCCATTTTTAGTTAGTTCCCAATATTTTATTAAATTCCCAACTTTTCCTACCATTTACATTCAAGAATATGATCATGTCATCCCAAGAAAATGTTAGAGCTGTGATTTACATAAGATTTACCATATAAAGGATGTAGGATACAAAGGAATTTTTTTATTTATATGTGATGAGGGTTTCTTGGAATAGAAAAAAGAGACCAAAAGAAAGATGGTATCTGTATCATATCCCATGGGTAGACATGAAGAAACCAATCTTCTTCCCCAAGACTGAGATCACGATCCTTGAAAAAATGAATGCTCAAAAAATGAGACCAAGTAACCCAATTAAAAAATCCCCTGATGGTTAGAAAATTTTTAATTAAACTCTATTCCAAATTATCATAATCTTTACACATGGCCACTATATTGAAAATAATGGGTACCTAAAATTTATTGCTGATATCACCAACCCTTTCATGAACCATTGAAATGGTGGTTGGGGTAGATTATACATTAATAAAGCCATATTGATTCTCAGATACCCTAGGTGGAAGGTGAAGAAAGTGTCTTTTATTGATAACATTATCAAGAACCTTGTATGGGATGTTGCACATACTAATTAACCTGTGATGATTGAAATTTGAAGGATATTTCTCGTCTATAAAAATAATCAAGGTATATGCATATCCCACCTGAGATAAATCCCCATGTTTGATGATGTATTGGATTCTTTAGCCAATATATATTCTTATTATAACCTTGAGATAAACATAAAAAGAGACCTGAAATCCATTCGGAACCAGATAACTATTAGTATTGAGGGTATGCACAAAGTTATGTATTTATGGCTCATCCAGAATACTCTTGAAAAGAATGTTGATTTCATTGGAGATCACTAATAGAATGTAATAAAAGAGATCGATTTTCTCACTTGGGTAACCCCTTTTCTTTTTTGGATGGAGATCAATTTTCTAAAATGGACACTATTTATGAGGATGGGTTATTCTGGTGTAAATTGTGGCGGGGTGAGACCTTTATAACTCTCGAAAGAATTGGGTAATGTGATGTAATTAACCAATTAGGTTTCTCCTAAGATTTTTTATAATATTATAAAATAGATATTCCAAATGTATCTATAGTTGTTACATACTATGTGGCCATGAGTGTTTCAAAATTTGAAATAATAAAATGAAAATGATTCCATAATTTAGATTTATGATATTTTGTATTATTTTTATGTATCTTAGAGGAATATTATTATTTCATAATGTAATATATGAGGATATTATTTATGATTGATAGAAAAAACTTTTTAAATAATATAAATAAAACATTATGAATTTTTAATTTTCTTTTAATGTTCCCTTATGACATGTTTAATGGAATTATTTATGAATAAAAGATCATTTCCTGGGAAAAAATGATTATATTTTTTAAAAAAATTAATATTTTGTTATGGACTAATCAAAATTTTCATTTATTTTATTTCACATGTTGAGATTTTGTTCTCATCCCATGTTTTTTAAAAAACCTGTGCATTTAGGTTGGGTAAGAAAAAATATGATGTCATAAAAAAAATTGTTACGGTTTATCTTGAGAAAAAAATCATGTTTTATTTTGATTATTTTTTTTCATGGAGAAAGGGATACTATATAGATGTTTCCACATGTTATATATGAGTTTATCTTGTAAGAATTTTTAAAAATTATCTATAACATTAAACATAAATAAACTTTTTTAATAGAAAAAGGTGAATATTAATCAATGGTCGCAAGAATTTTTAATGTTTAAGGTCTAGTCATTATAGTTGGTATTACTTTTGGGATTATACAAGTTTGGAGATTAAAAATTCTGGTTATATTATAATATTAAAATAATTGTCTTGTAAAATATATAAATTGAGGTAAATTAATTACAATTGATAGTGGAGGTTCTCAAACTAAATTTATATAACATTGTGATGAAATTATTTCAATAATTATTAATACATAATGTCCTTATGGTTGGGAAAATTAGGACAACATAACACTCTATTGAAAAGGGATATATAATGTATAAAAGACATCCCATGTACCTATACACCATCATGATTCAGATGTTGTTTTTGATAAAATCAATATTTCCCATATTTTATAATTTTTTATGAAATAAAATTTAATACGATCATTGAATTTTCAAATATTTTACACTATCGCAAAATATTGTACCAGATTATGATATTAATATTTCTTCAAAATAAGGATACCATTATGTATCAAATTAACATTGGGTACTAACTCAATATATTTTGTGGTATATGAATTGTATTTCTAAATCCCCATTAAATTAATGTAACATACAATCCTTGTTCTATAAATATTATAAAAATTAATTTATATTCATTGTTTGAAAACTATATTTTATAAAAAAGTATTTCCAAAAACCCTTTCTTTTCTAACATCCATGAAAAAAAATTGAAATTGTTTATTAAGAAAAAATAACCAAGATATTTCAATAATCTACAAACCATTAATTATTTGTGTGAGAATTAAATATACATGAAAAAACAGACAATGAAATAAAGTAGAAACATAATAAAGGTAAAAAGTTATTTTTTTGGAATAGTTTTTTTTAAATAATAGGGAAATGAAATATAAAATATCATGATATTAAATACTTCATCAATTAAAAATATGATGTAATTATTGGTTATTAACTTTTGGGATGCAAAATGAAAAGAATGTAGTGTCCTTTTAGTTTTACTTTTTTAATACTGAATATATTATAGTGATTTTTGGAATTTTTTTATATTTTTTACAATTATATAATAATTATATCATTTTATAAAAATAAAAACGAATATATTGGTTGAAAACAAGTAATATATGACAATTTGTTTCACTTTGAACCCACAAACAAAGGGTTACGGGGGTGCAACACCTACCATTTCCCTATATGAAATCTAAATTAGTATGAATTTATTATTTTTAGTTAAATTATATGAATGATAAATAATAATTTGTTTTATTGGAAAAATTTACTATTATATAGAATTACATGGCATTGAAAAATCATTTAGTCATTATGTGATTCATGTTATTTTGGATAAATATACCTTTAATTTTTGAATCATTTTAGGAATATGGATAAAAAATACTATGAGAAATAATTTCAGGAATTATGGTTGATATTTATTTTTATGGAATTATGATGTATGTAAATGATTAGAATATATTAGATATTATATACATTTTTCAATGAGACATCAAGATTAATTGATGTTATTCAGAGATAAATATTAAAATTATACTAGAAGACTATGTGATCTAATCCTTCTGATATATTATTTCATATCATATTCTATAATATTTTTGATGAATATTCAGGACAATTATTTTTTATTTAGATATGTTTATTTTTTGTATAACTATTTAATTTTGGATATTAAAGTATTTTATCAACGTATAAATGTTCGTTTTTATGGAGACTTACATGTTATTTTACAAACCATTTTTGTTTTGGATAATTTCCAATGATAGGAGGAAAATATTTTTATCCTTTCATTTAATTACTGGTCAATATATATTGATTATATTTCTTCATACCAGAAAAATTTATTTTTAATACAAATTTTATAGAGAAAATATATGACATTTTCATCAAATATATAAAAAAGTTAATTATAATTGTCATGTATGTTTATTTACAAATGTTCATAGTCCATGTATTAAAGAAATTTCTCAACTCTATAAAATGGATATTGAACCAAAAACATCATCTATTTAAATTTCATATCAATAATTCAGTGAACACTTAACCCATCACATTTTCATGGTTTTGTTATGGTTCACGTTCACTTGAAAATATTCTATATACTATCTATCAGTACTTTGGTGTAATTTATAACATTATATTTCTATATTTTCCTAATTAAAATCCTATTATGTGTTATCTCAGGTGTCCTTTGTACATCCCAATTATCTCTTATTTATTCAAGATTTTATAAATCCATTTTTGATGTGGTATTTCAATAAATCTATTTTGAAAACTCAATCCATTCCCAAAATAAAAAATTAATTGTTGTAATTTCCAAAATGGGGGATAATTTCATATCATGGGAATATTTTTAAATAAAATACTATTTTTGATAGCATACATTATATTCAACACCGACCATATTTGAAAAAATAATAATATTATTGTGTAACTCTTATAAAAAAGAATTTAAATTGGGATGAAATAATAGTATCAATTTAATTATGATATATAAAATTTTATTAATCATTAATAAAATATTAATAAATTATTTTTAAATTAATTACTTAATTTTAGTAAATCAATTTTATTCTTCAAATACGCTCTCTGCATGAATTATTTTTATTACATCTGTGAGGTAATAAAATTAAGTATTTTTCGAAACTATTATTTTTTTAAAATTCCATTTTTCAAATCTCGATATCAAAAATATATTATAGAATATTTTTGCTAATTTCCTAAAATGTTTTACTTTTTCAATGAATATTGAAAAATAAGGATTTTTATTGAAAATTGTATTTTAATTTCATGTTTTTAAAAATAAAAAATATATTTTAATATTTTATTTGTTTTAATTTTTTCACTTTTGATGTAATATGGTAAAATTATGTTTTTTTAATTTTTTATACTTTTATTTGGTATAGAAACATTTTTTGTGTGAAAATGAATTTTTATTGACAAAAAGTTATTCTTTTTTTTTTAATTTAGTTATGAAATAAATGATGTAAAATATCTATATTGAATGTTAAAAAATAGATTTAATATTTTGAATCATCCTTTCTGAATTTAGTAAATTAATGACTTTTATTTGTGTACAACATGATTAGTAACCTTAGTAATTTAGTTTATCCACATAAAGAGTGAATCGAGATAGTAATATTAATAACGAAATGATAAGGAGAAGAAAATAACACTAAATTATACAAAAATTTTCTTTTATAAGTTATAATCAATCTTAATCATTCTAGGTTTGTTTATATGAAAATTTTGGGCCACCGTGATTTTATTGTGACCCTTATAATATTCTATTTAATAAAAAATAAATCATATCACACTATTTATTTTAATAATTATATCATTTTTAATATGTAATATTACTAAAGATATTTTCTTCTAAATATTTTATTTATAAAGATAGTATTTTTTATTTTCAAAATGGTAATTTTTTTAGTCGTTAGTTAATAAATGATTAATATGAATTATTTTAGAACATGGATGTAGTCATTATCTAATTAATGTAAAAATAAAATAAATGACATTAAAAATACTAGAATAAATATAATATGGGATAATAAAATTTATAAAATAATAATATTGATTTTATTGAAATTTTAGAGATGTATTAAAATATTTTTTATGCTATCCTAATGTCATTATATTTTTAATAATTAATTAATTGAATACTGTCAATATAACATTAATGATATATTGAAATAATTAATCTTTAATTAAATTATGTAATATTATTAAAATTAAAAAACTAATAAAAATGATTATGATAAGGTTTTAAATATCACCCATGATCCATTTATGTTTCTTTTTTCCTTTTATTGTTACAATATTGGCCTTTAAAAGGTTAAAAATCAATGTTGTCAGTGCAAGTGTTTATGAGGATAAAAAAAAGTTGTCAAAAAATTATAAGGGTAATATTTGTGCCATACATTATTCAAAAATTATATTATTATATTATTTATATCCATAATCATATTATAATTTAAATAACCTACATTTTCTCAATTTGAAACGAAAATTAATTTAAATTAATTTAATATTTTTTAGAAATTCCAAGAGGGCCCATCACAACTCAAATACAAGGGTTCATGTTCTTCTCATATATTACAATTTATAAACCATTTGGTTCAATAGATACCATCCCAAATAAATTATTATAATTCTTATCTTATTTATATTATTCTTGTTTTAGGCATAACACCAATCATAGTTGTCTAAAGGTGTTAAGAAAATGCAGTTGTCTGAAAAAGAGGAATCATTTTTAATCAAGTGTTACTATTTTATTTCTTATTCCACCTCCTATAAATGTTCTAAATAAATTTTTAAATAATAATTTTTTTATAATACAAAAAATATATTTTATTATTTTAGTTTTATAACCCATGTCTATCTTTTCTTCAATCAAATAGGAAAATAATTCATCAATTTTTTGGAAGGAGGACAACCACCTCACGAGCTGGTGTAATTTGTTTTCCACATATTTCTACTAATACTATTTATAATGAAATAATATATATTTTTATTTTATAATAATGAAATAATTTTCAGTATTAAATTATAAATTATCTATTAAATTTTTACATTTCTATTCACTGAAAAATTAAAACATCATTTGTTTGTATGTGTCGACTACCACCTCTACGAAGTGATGTGATTATTTTTTAATCTCTAGGTCACATTAATGATATATATTAGTATATTTAAAGAATTAATATGATATTATTCTCATTATTAGAGGATAACATATTATTTAAATTTATTATATAGTGTTAGTTAAAAAATGGAAATGTTACATATGTGTTTGTATGTCCACCCCACTCTATGATTGTAAAATAGTTCATTATTCATTTCCATATATAATTATTGTATTTAAAATTATAATTTCAGTTAAAAAATTATAATTATTTCATTATTATTATTCTATAGTTGATGGAACAGTGGAAACTTTTACCATATTCAGCTGATCGATGTGAATTTCAACTTACGAACAAAATATCTTCCAAACATCTGAGGTGAACTCAAATGATTATGTAATTTTATATAATATCAAAATAATAGATATAATAGTATTAATAAATAAGAATATTTTTTATGTAACTATAAATTATATTATTACTATTATTCAAGAAGATAAATATTGAATGTTACATGTCTGAATCAAGGAATGGAACTCTAACTAAAAATAATTATTTTCAGTGTTTTAATATTTTATTTTCTAAATATTTTTAATTTATGTTAATGTTTTTAAAATTCATTTTTAAAATTAATTTATATTATAATGAGTATTTTATAAAGGTAATTCTTTAATATAACCCAAATTTTTTCAAATATAATTTTTTTATGTTTTTATGGAATGTAATTTATTTTAAAAATACTCTGAAAATGTTGCACTATCAACCATTTTTACAAAAGTCAAACATAATTTCATTCATCTTATTCAAACTGAGGGGATTTTCCCACCATCATTAAAATTTAAGTTTTTTATGAATAATTTAAAATTGTACAATTTAATTCAAAAAAAATTATTTTGAATCTTTTTGAAAATAAAAGTAATTTTAATATGGAAAGGTTATTTTTATCAAGAATATTTTTATATACATGAAATATTTGCTATGATAATGATCAGGTTATTTTGAATTAATTTAGTATGTTTGGTTCTATTATTAAATAAGTGTAGGGTATCTTGTCATAGATCTCCAATGTATTGGGTAAACAGACGGAGTTAACTATTCATGTTACCTCTAAAAGAATATAGAATATACTATGATGGTTATTCAAAATGTAACTATGATGGTAACTCAATATTTATCCAGGATAGATACCATATATTTTATAATTATATAAAAATCATTACATAAGTTTATATTATGATTTTATATATTCTTTCTAGGGACTTGATACGAAAATTATGATTTTATAAGGTATGAATTGATTATGTTTTATGAGCGAATGTGAGAACACTAGGGAAAGTTTTAATAAAAACCCCATTTGTTACTATTTTTCATATATGATATCAAATGATATTTTTAGTAGAATTGTTTTGGAAAAAAATATGATTTTTTATGTAAGAAAAATTTAATTTTAAAAAATGAATATTTATATATATATTTATGAACTAATGATTTCTTTCATTTTTTATGTCCCATTCCGAAATTTTGGTCCCATCCCATGAATTAGTATTTTTTCATATGGAATAAGGGAGGGTAAGAACAAGGATAATTACTTGATGAAAATTTAAAAGATTTATCATGAAATGAAAACATATTTTTATTAAATAATTATTTTTATCGTAAAAATGGATACAATACATAATTTTCCACTTGTATTGTATGAGTTTACATTATAATAATTTTTCCTTATTCTACAAAACTATAAATATAAAATATAATTGGGAATTAAATAATGTTAATTGTAGTCTAATGTCACTATAACATGTTCTGTTTAAAGTCATTACCTTAAAAATTTATTATCATACTTTTGATATAATATTTATAATTAGATGAAATTGCTTCTTTTTTAAGCCTCTAAGTATTTTTATTCTATTTTATGACCTATATTAATCATAAATTTTTAAAATGTAATATATGTTTTAGTTTATTTTTTATGGAATATTTCATTATATATATAAAATAATTAACTAATAAGATATACACTTATGATCCTAATTTTATTCTATAAGATACAATCCATTTCCCCAATAATATAATAATATCTATGTTTTAAAAAACATTACCATTAATTGTTATATTTATTCATAGGCCTTCTATAAAACATATTTGTTTTTCAGTAAACAATTCCCATTATTTTTGTTACTAAATTTTATTATCTCTGATCACCATCTTATATCTTTCAATAAATGGGTTCTTTGATCAGTCGTTATTCCTTAGCATACATCAATTATACATAGTCATATTTATTCTCTATTACTATTTTCAATGATAAATTATTCAATAATTTATATTCATCTTCATTTCCCACACCAATATATTTTCACTAGTATCTATTTAATAATTGAATATATCATGTGTTTTATTCCATCAATTTTATCAAATTGGTCCTTCAGTTTATATATGAGGTCATTCATGCCATTTATATATTCTCTCATCTATCATATCAAATCATTATTCTTTTCATCTTGATCTTAAATATCATTTATTTCCCATTATTGTATTTCATGTATTTATAATTTCTTGTATACAACCAATTATCTCATAATAGTCTAAGATTATTAGTATCATAATTTTTACCCATTATATGTTATCCCTTATATCAACTATCAATCCCTCAATACCTATCCCCTTGACATCAATGATTCACTTAATTTTTTTTATCATTTTTAATGTTTTATATTTTTTATTTGGTCTCAAATATTCATAAATTTTTCTCCCAATCAATTATTTTACATCTTATATATCAAGTATATTATTTCTCATCCTTATTATCACATTTTATATACTAACTCACCTATCATTTCTCTTCACTATACTTTGTTTTTTGTCTAATATATTATATCTCTTATATCTCATGTTAGGTTTCTCATACTTAAATTTAAAAATAACTTTATGAACATTTTTTATATCAATTTTTAATTTTAATTTTAACCATTTGGTCACCTTTATCACAAATTCAATCTCAAATTAGTTATAAATGTTTTCCAATTACTATAGTCTACCTTTTATATCCGGTAATCAAACAAGGATTCCATTATTCAATATATCATCCAATTTTGTTTCTCTCTAAAATAGTGTCTACTCAAATATCTACCATTTTACTATCATTGTTTTATTGATCTTATCATTAATAAAGTATTTTTCCTTATATTTACCACTAGTCATTCTCTTCGTCGCTAATCTAAATTCTCCACTCTAATTGTGGTATCTAATTTCCTTAGTCTATCTCAATCATCGTTCATTCTATTCAATTTTCAGTATTCGTATCCTTTCATCAGCCTCAATCTCTCTTCTTTTTCTTTAAATAATGTCCATAAACTATACTAAATCTATAATATATGTTCTAGATAATCGTTAGTGATCTCTTTTTTATTTTTCTCTTCAATATCTATCTATACTCATAAATATTTGATTTCAATCATTATCTTTGTATTTAAAATCATACCTCTATCATCATGATTCAATCTCTATCTCAAATATGTTTGATCAATGTTTAATCCCAATAATATTAATCATATATATATCCATGGTCATAGGTCTTATGTCTATGATATTTTCTATAATCTTCATTTTTTTATCTCTTATCATTAGTCTCCATTTATCATCAATTTTATATCAATATCTCCATGTTTTTTCATTTACCCAAGTATTTTTTGCCAATACATACATATTTTAAATGATTTATTATATTTTATCATTAATATATATCATAGAACATTGATTCAATGTTTTAATCATTATATTTACTTTTCAGTATCATATACATCTTCAATCAATGGTTTATATCTCTAATAATTTTCATCAAACGTCATCCTCCATTGCAGTCGGTATATTTATCCATGGTATTGGTTATCATGACTATGATTTCTATCAAAATTCTATTCTATCATCCATTTTTGTGTTCTTTTATTGGTATCCGCAATTTGTTTCATTTTTGATATCTAATATTGTGAATTCCCTTATATATCGACATATCTAGTATTGTTTGAGTGTACTTATTTTTATCATTGTTAATAATCCTTTGTTATTTTATTTATCTCTTAGTATCTAGTATGAAATCCTATTTCATTACATCAAACTCATATTTTCATAACTAATATCTACCTCTGTTCTTTATCATTGATCAGAAATTATCACCTAACTTCCATAGTCTTCATCGTGAACCATTTATATCCAATTTCATCACATCCAATATCCGATGATGATTTTAAATTTATTTTATACAATAATATTCAATATTATGTCATTATTAATTAATTATAAATATATTACTATTCCTTTTATCTACCATCATTATTAATTATCTATACATCATGGATCTGATCTCTTTCAGTGATCATTTTGTCACTATATTTAATGATTAATTACTATTTCATTCTGTATATAAATATCATCTCTTTGGTGTTCAATTTTTCATTTCTATATATAATATAGTTTATATATATTTACATCTTTAATCATGGGTGTTTTTTCTTTAATATATATATTTCATTTACTTTTTTGATCGTAAATATTGATCTTTCTGTTTGTATCTATTTTAGTTTACTAGTCATTGGTCAACATCTATATTATCAACATCAAAATCAAGTCATTACACTGAATATTTATCTTTTATTTATGACTCTATCATAATTATAATTTTATGTCCTAAATAATTATGATTTACGATTATTCCCAACAAAATATTTCATTTACTTTTTTGATCGTAAATATTGATCTTTCTGTTTGTATCTATTCTTTTTTGGTGTTTGCACATGGATTTTCATTTTTGTCTGTGAGTATCTATATTTATTTTGTCTATTTTTATCAACAATTTTATCATTATACTTTCTCACTATATAAATATATATTAGATATCCATCCCTTATATCTACTATGGAGTATTTGGGCTTTTGTAATCGATAATGAATCTATATCCATTTCCACCATAAATATATATTTTCTAATCATTAGTCTATTTCTCAAAATCTATCTATGATATTAATTTTTTCAATGATTTTACTTTATATATCCTTACTATATATCCTTTAATCATAATATTTTGATATTTTTATCATAAATTTTTTTATCACACATCTCAAATATTTAGTATCCCATACATTATATCATATCTAATGTATCATATATATTATCATATCTAATGTATCATATATATTATCATATCTCTTCACTCAATTATATCTTCATTACCATGTGTGGTCTCTATTATCTCATATCAATTTTCTCATCTACCAACTCTTTTATCTACATTCTACTTGCTACCCTTTTACCATTCATTTTTTATATTTAATTTCATATTATATGCCTCGTATATCATATTTTAAATATCCAGTTACTAGTTTTTATTCTCCAATTTTTATAGTCCATCAATAGTATATGGTCCTTAGTGTTGGTTTTCATTGTTGAATATTCCATCCACTTTTCATTATCTCAAACATGTTATTTCACTCTGATATTCTATATGTGTTCATTTCAATTTTTTTTGATATTCCCCATTCATTGGTAATTTTATTTGACATTAAAAATTGACTTTTCTTCATTTCTAGTATAAATTCTTATCTGATGAACTCGTTTTTTTTAATTCTCTAGGTTTTGTCTTTGACTTTTGGCCATCATCTCTATCATGTTTCTTCAATATCTCATTCATGAACATCATTCGATAATCATTCATAATTTTAAAAATATATTTATTCAATCACTATCTCAATTTTCTAAAATTTTATTTTCATCTCTACCTCAATTTGTTGACCTTGTTATCTATCTTAAATCATAGACTCTATAAGGTATTATTATATTCATTATTCATTATTAATCAAAATATCTATCTACATTTGTGGTCTCGGGTCTATCTTCAAGTGAATTTGACAAAATTTCTCCAATACACTATTCATTACAATTCATCTTATGTTGATTTATGGCCTTTCTCTCCATCAAATATATTAATTCTCTTATTCAAGGTCTCTAAACACCATTATTTTTTATTGATATATTATTTTATATTTAATCTCAATCTGTTGTCTTGTTCTCACATTCCCTTCTTTTGTATCCATATTTTGATATCTCTCTTCAGTTAGTGGTCTATATATCATGTCATTATTCTACAACTATATTTGATATACTGACATTATCTCCATCATCTACCACTAACCTCAAAAAAATGTCTTTCATACTGTAATCAATGATATCAGATATTTTCTTTGTTTTATATTCTCTCTCTCTTTATAGACTATAATCATTTATTTCAATTTTTATCACTAGTTTTGGACTATTGTCCTTTAAATTAAAATAAAATATGAATCCATAATTACATTTTTTGAGTAATGATCTCCACCAAAATCTCTATATATTTCCATGTTATAAGGACATGTGGATATGAAACTTTTCTCCATTCTCCCTTTTAAATTTTGAAAATTATTTTCCATATTTCATTGATTTATAGCCTCCATCTCAATTTTCTATCATCATTCGGTAATATAGGGTATTTTATCCTATTTTCATTTATCTATAATATTTTCTTTCATCATTAATTTTACTCCTATATTCTGTTATTAATTTCCATCATTATCTATTTTCTTCATCTTTTATCTTTATTAATGATGTTCTGTCTCCATCTATGAACTGTTTCATCAATATCTAATCTTTATCATTATCTAAAAATATTTATGTAGTCTCAAGTCTCATGCCTATGATATGTTTATATATTCTCCAACATATCAATTTATATTATTTAATATCTAGCCACTATTTTTATCCTCCTTTATGATTGAAAATATTAAATCATCTCCAACCTATCAACATCTCGATGATGTTACCACAAATCATCTATTAAATCTTTTGTATTAGACCTATATTTAAGATTTTCTTACAATAATTTCAATAAATATTATTCATTCCCTTTGGTGGTGTCTAATTCCTTCTCAAGTGTCCACAATTATTCTTTATTATTGATATGCATCCAATATATGTTGTCTTATGCATTCATCTCTTATGACTTGATTTAATCTCATATCTCTATCTCCATAATTCAATAATTTCATTCTATTTGTTTTACTCTAGTCCTTCATCTCATGTTTTTCATCCATCCCAAGATGTCTTCTTTAGTCAACGCCATTGCATTTTGTTAACTATCTCAAAATTTTGATCATTTTATATTTCATTAGTATTTGTTATTTATCTCTATCTCTAATCTTGGATCATTACCCTTGTCATCATTTAATACTATAGTTTTAGTTCTTTTCTCTCTAATCACAATCTCAATTATCTATTATTCATCATTACATATATGTAATTAGGTATTGTGTCTCCCATCTATCTCTTTCGTCATAGACTTGGATCACCTATCATCAACTCATTCTCTACCCTAATTTTAAATTTTTAATCATTGGTCTCTCTCTATTGTCGAGTTAAATATATTATCTTCATACCCTATTGATCTCATATAAGTTTTCCTCATAATCCATCAATAATATACATCTTAAATCAATAATAATTATTTATATTCACCTTTCAATCCTCATATTTATTTTCGATCATTTTCTCTAATATTATGCAACATCTTCATTTAAAATATTTATATTTATCAAATACATGGATCTAGATATACAATAATTGAAATTATTCTCTTTAATAATTTTAAAAGATTTTACATTCTTAATTTAATTTTATTATTTGATATATCATTTGCACTTTTTATAATTTTTACTGTCACCAAACTTCTTGTATCTGTCATTCGTATTTTGATTTCAACATTTGGTATTCAATATTATTTTATATTCACTAATTATGTCATTACATTAATTATTTGTCTCAAATATTTTATCCCTCATATTGGATCATTGATCTTTGGTCGTGAAAACAATTCGGCATTTTTTATTTAGGGACCCATTATATATGTGAATGTATCATTCACTAGGGATTAGTTATGTTTGGAATCCTTACAAATCTATTCTATAATTATCTATATTGTCCATAGTACCCATCTATATTACTGAGTTTGATGTAGTAATTAATTAGTTTTTATTTTTGACTACATAAATATTGGTTTCTGAAATCTCAATGTTTTGATCTATAATCCTTATATTTAGATCTTTTTTGAATTTTTTTCTATTTAATTCCCTATAAAATGAATCTAACACTATATTATGTAGTTTTTGATTTATTCATTATCTATTATATTTGGTCAAGTGACCAACATTAGTCCTCTTATAGCTTCCAAATTCATAAATATATGTTTTTAGAAATGAGTACTAGATAATAAAATATTTAATTGTGTATATGATTCTTGTTAATACCTTAAGAAAGCATAAATATCCATTTTTTAGTTGTTTAATGAAATAATAGTGAAGGAAATGCAATAGTGTCGTTTGAGAATAATGTGAGACATCATAATGGAAATATATTTTGAGAGTATATTTTATTTTAATTTGTGTTGAAACATTCCATATGAATATATATTTTATATATATCCCATTTTAGAATTCTTAATTAAATATATATCTCTTTCTCTCATAATATTTATATTCTATCTCAATATCTACACACTATTATTCCTCATGATTCTTGAATATAGATCAAAATAAAATCATTTCTTCAATCTTTATATCCATCTCTAATCTCTATGTTCATTTGTGGTTTGATATTTCATATTTACATCTAGGATATGGTAGATGATCCCGAATACTTGTTCATCAATGTTAAATATATTTTCTAAGATATAAATGTGTATGCATTAGTTCCTAGACTCGAATAACTATCTCATTATTATAATCTATTGATGCATGTGGTGTGATATTTTATATCTTCATATGTGATATCTCACCTCAAATAATTTATTTTAAAATTTGTATTTCCTGAATATACACTCATTACCCATCTCTAGTTTATCTATAGATCATTGATCCATACCCCTAGTTCTCATTTCCTTTATTTACATTCATATCTCACACTATCCAAATCTATTATTTCAACTATAGTAATGAATGTAAACTATACCAATGGATGATAATCATAATTTTATCTAAATTTAGATAACATGTCTAGGATTTTCTAGCCATATATTCCAATTTTATTATGATGAATTAGAGATATTAGTGTTCAATGTTTAGGATCAGCAAAACAGAATGAAGAATAAGTATAATTGATTTATTGGATGATCCACATGAGATGAATGATATCATTTTTTAGTATTTTAAGTCTCTTTTATGTTCATGAATCCTCAAAAAATAGAAAGTGGTGGTCGAGTTATTGGTTGAATCTTAGGATCATTTTTGTAAATAATATAAATTATTTTTATTTTAAAATTAAGTGTCCCTAAAAACACCATATAATTTCTATTGCATGATGTGTCTATAATAATTACAACCTATGTAACTAAAAATTTATAATAATCACCCATTATTTAATCACTAGAATTCTATAATGGATATTCAGTCTTGACTAATTGGTGTTATATACTACTTGATATTATATTATTTTTGGATAACCAATGAATAAAATAATTTTATTGATTTTCCAACCTTAACATTTCATTTTTAATTACTAATTGGATGTGATATTTTATTTTTTAATTTCATCTCCATTAATATTTCAAATATACTTTTTCTATGTCATTTCAAATTATTGATGATTGTGGGAATTCTTTATCCATGTTATCTTTTTTTGAATTTTATGACTTATAAATTTTTTACTAAATGTAAATTATACATTTTTAAAAAATATATATTTTTGGTTTATTCAAAACATATTTAATGGGAATATAAAAAATAATATACAAACTAAATTAAGAACTTATAATTACATTTTAATTGTAGAAGATACATATTTTCCCTTTTATTAGAATGATACCTATATTTTTATATACCTTATCATTGTTTCATATCTCTAGTCATTTCCCTTTTATTTCATGATTTATTTAAAAACAACTTTTTTATTTCATTGTATTTTTCTATAGATTATATCCCAACATATAACATTATTAGGTATTTTAAACATTGGTTTCATAAATCTTCAGTCGTTGATTGTTATAATTCAACTTCTGTCATCATGTCTACTATCTAATATGATTTTAAATAACCATTATTTTTTAACTATCTTCTTCATCTCAATTACCCTTTAAGTATATATTCTCCCATGTATTGAATTCCTAGATTTATCATGGATTTTTACCCTTAAAATTTCTCACATTCATCCTCGATTTCTAGTCTTAAATATTCAATCCCCACTCCATTTTCCAAAAAACATAATTCTCATATTCAATGTTTTATTATATAATTCATTCCACATGTATTTATTCCCCGGTGTATTTATCATATTAATCATTTCATGTCTACCATCACTTGTCTTCTAAGTTCAACAACAGAAATCTATTCACCCATTTATTGTAGTGATTTTTCATTCATTTTATACAATAAATTCTCCAAAATTATTCCTTGATTTTTGTTCATAGATATTTTATATCTTTTTTACATTCCTCCATTCATCATTATTCACACCTCATCCCAAAATTTCAATCTTATCACCCCTATCATATATGTTTATCATCATATAATTTTTCTCCCCTTTTTTGTCACATATATATTATATCCAGTATCCATTGTACAGTCCATGTACTTAATATTATTTTCTCCTTGTCTTAAATTATTAAACTCAAATAACTCATATATCATCATCACATCTCACATATCTCATCTCACATCTCCTATCACCCATCCTCCCTACTGACACGCTTATCTCATGCTTTTGGTCTTTATTCATCAATCTCTCCTATCCATTTCTTATTCTCTCACATTCATCTCTCAAATTAAAAAATAATATTTCATTTACAATCATAAAATTCTTATATCTTATTTCACATCTCCAATTATTTTTTCCATACCCTGAATTTACTTTATTATATGTATAGTTTTTTATAATCTATAATTTATTTAAATTTCAACTATATTATCATTTATTAAATCTTTATATATTAGTTACCACCTTGATCTCTAATATTTTTATTTTACTCTATTTATATATAATTAATTACAAATTATTTTTCATTTTTTAAGTTTTGGCCTTTATATTCAACTCTAGCTGTAATTCTCTAATTTCTACCCTTCAAATCCATATTATATTTTCAATTATTATGTATTTTTTTTCACACCTTTATTTTATGTTGATTATTTGTAATTATATTTTCCTTCTCTACATCCCATAACCATTCATAGATATTCATATTTGCCTGTAATTGTTTTCTCTAGTATCTATCATAAATTTTTAGTCCCCAACTATTATCCTTTTAATATACCTTATATATCTATCATAGTCTTCATATATATCCACAAACTCGAGTATCATATATATGATCTTTTTCTCCATTATCCATTCTAATCATTGATCATTAGTCTCCATCAGTATTTCGTTTTTGGTCATCTTATCTTTCTATTGACTTCATTCAACTCCACTTGGTCACTATATTTCAATCATTGATCTAATGTATAATATTTTATATTCATTATATATATTAGGTCATTAATCATTTATATCATTATTTGTCTCTTGTATTTGACTCCTATATTAATATTTGATCCACTTTTTCAATTTCTAGATGATTTTATGAAATTTAACCATTATTATAGTCTATGTTTATCTAAAATAACGACACCAAAAACTCGAAGGCAATGTATTTTAGATAAATTAACCCAAATTTACAATTATCATGTCATAAAGGATCAAGAAAATTATTAATATTTGTAGAATATATAAATAAATTATTCTCAAATAACATCATGACACATGAAATAAAACACCAAAATATAGTGAGGACATTATTATTCATTCTATTAAAAAATTTAAATCATTCATAAGATCTACTTTGGGTAACATTTGGAATGAAAAACGTAATAAAATTGGATATCACATTTTTATAATGGGAAATCATACAATATAGTCTTTTATAGAATAAATAAAGAATATCTATTATAGGATAAAGAAGAAATAATAGAATATTTATTATAAGAGATGAATAAAAAAGGGAATACATCCATGGATAACGTAAAAAAACAAAATTACTTGAATAAAAATAACATTATATATAATGATAGAACGAAAAATTTTAGGCATCATAATCTTATAGAAAATGTTTTCTCAATGACATGATATATAAATAGTTAAGGTTTAAAACTAATTCTTAGACTAGTTTGTCTCTTGAGACTAACTGATGCATCAATGGACTATAATATGACCTTGCAGAAACATAATATATACAATTCAATTATCATATGAATGAAATGAATATAAATTAAATATATAATAAATATAAATATTCATTTTGAAAAACTATCAAATGAATTTATAATAATTTCCCTATTAGAATAATAGATGAACGCGTTCATTAGATATCTATAAGAAAATGGTGGATCATATCACAAGTGTATATCACCGGTAGACAATAACATTAATCCAAGAATATCATCATTGATAAAAATAATGATAAAATAACACTCAAGATATTAATTAGGAGAATTATATTTTTATTTTTAAATAACTGCTTTAATTTATAATAAATTCAAAATAGTAGGAAAATTATTTTCACTAAAAATATCTACAGAAATATGTAACAAAATCAACGAGGAAGATATAATACCTGATGGTTTTAAAATATTTTAATATTGTAAGAATTAAATTTTTTTCTCATACATTTGGTAAATGTACATCATCTGGACAATAGAATGATTACTGATTTGAAACAATTTTAGAGAGAGTAAAATAAGGGAAAATTTAATATAATAAAACATTTCATACATGTAAACACATTACATAAATAGAAATAACTAAAATATCAATATGGATGAATGATATTTCAAACTGAGGAGAAAAACCAAGTTACATTTCATTAAAAATATCTATTTGGACTTTTGGGGGACATAGAAGGGAAAATTCAACTAATAAATGGAAAACATTGAAATGACTATATTATCAAAAGATATATGGGTTTTAAGATTAAAACTTCATATAATTAATTTAATGAAAACCGAAACATATCAAACCTTAAATAAAGATGACAATGTTAAAAAACCATGTCCTCATATATGACTTGTTTCATAAGATAGTTTTCCACAATTTCAATAAATTTAGATTTATTATATATATATATTATAACTCATGTATGATTATAATATATTCTCTAGTAATAATATTTTAAGACTAATTTTTAAATACAACTTTATTAATAACCTATTTTATATGTGTTAACTTTTTTGTATTTCATGTGGGTTTTTATTCAATAATTTTAGTACATAATTATTAATATTCGTCCATTAATGTTGAAAATGAAATATTAATCACATTTCTCCATATTTGATCAATATTAAATTTACACACAAGAAATAATATCAATTTTTAATGGATAGAAGGGAAGGATGGTAGATAATATAATATATTTCTTCAAAATTATTTAATTTATTAACGAAAATATATATTCATTTTATAAATATTTATTACCATCCTTATAAAGTGGTGATGAAAAAAATATTTTCACTGTTATGTGGAGACGATTATTCTTACGTACCCATGAGTGACATTTCCATTTTCCAAATAAAGTAAAGGTGACCTATATAGTTTATTATACTCTAGGGTAATTTTTTATATTTAAATAATATACTTAAATTATTATAATATTTGTGTTATGGTAAAATTAAATGGGTTAGTAGCTGAAATAAAATGTAATCAATTGGTTATGAGTTATACATTTTCCTCAAAACACTGTCATTTCCGTACACCTTTGGTATTATATGATGGAACATTGATGATAAAAGATCATATATATCATAGGTTAATGATTAATCAGATCTTTTTTTGGGTAATTATATATATTAATAGATAAATATGTTCCATGAAGATATTATAAGTGGTTCTATTTTATAAGAGATGGAAAGGACACACATGGAATTACAAAAACAATTATAATAATATAATTGACTTTTTTGTTAAATAGGATGGAAATTTTAATATAATTTTTGTTGATTGGGTGAATTTCAAAATAAAACCAACCAATTATGTTTATGAATATTTTTTAATTATCTTAATTACTTATTAATATATTTATAATCAATTTAACCCATTTTACCATTAATTGTGGTTATAATGTTTTAGCATGGTTAAAAAAATATTAGAGCCCAAAATTATTTGAGATTTATAACATATAATTGTTATTATTTTTTATAACATTATTCAAATTATATATTTTTAAAATCCATTAATTGGACGAAATTGATTTTAATATATAATCATAAAACTCAATGAAAACTATTTTAGAAGACAATTTGTTTTATTTATAAAAACATTTATAGTAAAATTAAATTTAAGGTAGATTATAATGTGATTAATTGAATTACATCAACCGGACTAATACTTATATGAAATTAAAACTATTAAAAATCCTAAAATACAATTTGTATAGTTTATTAAAATTAAAATACTAGAAAATGTTTTTATTTGACAAAAAACGCTAATAATCCTTCCAAAATTTTAAAAATAAATTAAAATAATATATAATATATTTTTTATAGATTATATTAAATATAAAACTTATATTCATTTAATAATAATGCTTTCAAAAAATATATTTTATCCATATATCATTATGAGATCGGAAAAGATACTTTTTATATTTTTAATTTTCAGTATTTACACAAAAATAAACTAAATCAAAAAAATGTACAGAATATTTCCTATACAAATTTTACTTAAAAATTTTAAAAAACAAAATACGCATCATGAAAGTAATATTATAAATATAATGAATTAATTTTTAATTAAAATTTTGAATAAATCTATGAGTGATGTGATATTATTTCAGAAGAATGAATAGGAAAGTTTAATTGATGCACATGTTATACATTATTCCCCAAAAAAATAAATTTTAAAATATATTGAATATCACCCCGATTAAATTTTATGGGTTATTTTTAATTATAAATTATTTAAGTTACAACATTTCCTAGTTTAATTTTTTTTTCATAGGTACCATTGCCAGGTTATTTTTCTAATTCCTCAACTCATATAATAGAGTGTAAATAATCTGGATAAGACCCCAATATTATGATAAATTGTGTTTCAATTATATTTAATTAGATTTATGAAAATTAATATGTCTAATATGTGCATCAATAATAATTATAATGGATCAGCTCATTAACTATATAGAGACTAGCTATAATTTCTATATGGTATGCCACATCACTATTTATTTTAAAATTTTAAAATGGGACGATTTACAAAGGCTATAGTTTCCCAATCATTTAGAGCCATATAACACTCTTTTATATAGATTACATCATGAAAACATAATCTCAAACATTATGTTCTAAATCCTTCATTTTGGTTATTGACATAACTTTTTTATCTTCTTTTAGCCACCTAAATTTGTTTCATAATATTATTTACATACATGATTTTATCCAAATAAAGATAAAGATCTACAATATTCCTTTTACCAACTCAATCACAATAAGTAGGATTATAATAAATATTTCCATAAAATTGTTTATATATATCCATTAAAATTATTTAAAAAATGATATTTTTATATCTAAATTCCACCAAATTAAAATACTAACCCCATTTAAAATGTAGATCAACCTATCCTTAAAAAAATATATCTTCAAATGATTTAATAGTTTCTTCAGGATTCCTATCATGGATTGGATGATAAGAAATTCTCCGACATTGTTCGGTGATATAGCCTTCCGATGACACTTCAATAATTCCAATTTAAACCATATATTCTGATTATATATAATCAAAATTGGTTCACCTTAAAGTCTTAATAAATTCATTAATCTAGATCTGGTTATGACCCTTAGGTGGAGGATATTACCCTATAGTGAGGAAATTCATGTAATTCATTAAGTGGTCAATAATAACCCATATGAATTGATTCTTTCTCAGAGTCTTTGGATTTATAATAAAACTTTACATTGTAATATTATATTATTTAGACACAATAATAGGTATATGTTACATAACTCTTTTAGGATATTGTCTTTGATCCTTTACATATATGGAAACTATGAATCCTCAGACATTGTATTTAATTTCAAATTTCATATTTTCCAAACAAAAAAACTCATCCATATCCCAAAACTATAAGGGTTTATAGAGAAATTTAATCTATTAGATTCATCCAATATTTATTTTTTATCTTATAAATGTATGGATCATATAATCTCTTACCATATTTCAATATTCCATCACCATGAATTGTGTCTACTTACTTTTCATCATTATTGGATTTTATTTCCTTGTGAATATTCACATCATCAAGATGATAACATTTTATTTTCTATAATATGTATGGGTTTTTTTATAATTTTTAATAAATTAAATTTAACCCTTTATTTTTAACTACCATAAATAACATTACTAAATCCATGATTATAAGATCATTCAAAATCCTAAATAAAGTCTATAGTCCATAATCATTATTACTCAACATAAAGTCCACCTTATTTTCAAGGCTTAATATATAGTTTATTGGGAAATCATAATCTTTGAGTAGTATTAACATTTACCTATCTCTCATGTTGAGATAATTATATAAGAATATGTGTTTGAAACATTTTTTTCCAAAAATATTCAAATTATTCACTATAGAACAAGAAATCAATATCATTAATTAAAATAATATTACTGAATCACTATATATCATAATTTGTTGTAAACAAATATGTCCTTATGAATAATGAAAAATCATTCTATTTCCATTGATGCATAAATATATATTGTAAATCATTTTATTCAATAATGTAATGTAAATATCATTGATTTTCCCAATATCATATTAAATTCACGAAAAGTTTCCTAATATTCAACTAACAATATGTGCATGACCATATCATATTCCATCTTAGATGATGGGTTATGTAATTGACAATTATTTTCAAAAAAAATTGTTACATATTAATCCAAGAAAGATATATATCTCAATTATAACATCATGCATTTCCAATTCCATCACAAACATTTTATTAACAGGATACACTGATATTTCATCTGCAAAGAATATATGATAATTAAATGAATGTTTTTGAATATAGAACATTCAATTTTAAAATTTTCTATGTAATTAATTTTATATTAGATGATTCATAACATTGATTAAAAAATATATTTTATAATCATCATTTATTACAGTATATAAATAAATCAGAAGTAAATATTGTAACAAAATTATAGAGATGGTCCTTGAACACTGTATTAATAAAATCAACATAAATAAAGGGTATATCATTAAATAAAAATGGTATGGATATAAATTTATAATGTTCTTACCTATTAAAAATTTTAGTGTTCGGTATATAATCCACCATTAAAAGCATTTTATGACAACATGAATGAAAATAGTTATTCAACAAAACATGGGCTCTATAAAGTAGATCATGTAATTAATGAATATATGGAAGTGAATACATATTATTTATTTTAATTGAATTGATATACCTAACAATATTCACAACAACATATACCCCATACTTAATATTAAAATAATCTATGAGGGCACACTATTGTGAAACAAAAGGGCATATAAATCCTTTTCTATAGAACAACTATAGTTGTTTCTTCAGCTCATCTAATTCCCCAATTTCTTTCCATTATAGGGTATTATCTTTATATTTTTCATTTGGGATGAGATTATCGGAAAAAATTTATTCACTCCAACGTTCTTTTTATGTATTTATTTAAGAAACACTTCATCATATTCATGGAAAATTGTTATATCAAATATTATAATTACACCATTCCAACTATTTGGTTTTATCTTCTATTATTCTCCAAGAATATTGTGAACGACATATACTGGTGTTGAATTCAAACTTAATTAATATGAATTATTATTACTTATGAATAAAATGGTTTCTATATCACCATAAAAAATTAATATACTTATCTTGGAAATAAATTTTTCATATATTATGAATTCAAATATAATTAATGTATTTTATCAAATTCTACAAAAAGTCAAATAATAATGATTCAGAATGATGTTATTTTATTTTTCATAAGGGGGAATGAATGACATATATATGGTGTAGGAAAATTGGTTCTAAGAGTTAGGATTAAAAACACCCTTAATAATGTTCTATAGAATGTATAAATTTTGTTGAATAAAATGAATGATATTGACGACTATAATGATCGAGAAACAAATAAATAATTATCTAAATATGAAGATACAATAAACATGCCCACCAATACATATTAAGTAACTTCAATTTGTGCTGTAGTGATCTCAAAAGTGGGTCCCTTATCTATTGTCCTTTTCAAAGGAACATTTTTTAACTCATAGAGAATTTATTCAAATAGTTCCCCATCTTCTTAATGTTAACGTATTTTACATTTCTGTCTTCTTTCATTCTAATGAAATTAAGAACTTGGAATCCCCTATCCTTCACTAAACGTGATGAAAACTTCCCCTTAATTCTATATTATTCAATAATGTTTCTTGGAATAATTATTTCAACTTGTATAGTTTACCATAAAATTAATTAAATTTTCTATATTTTAATTTCTAAAGTGATCAACCGCTATAATAAATATTGTTTTTCCTTATAAAAAATAACACATTCATAATTCAATCTATAAATTTAAAATTTATAATAGTATATCTATATATATGTAAATATTTTAAGAGATAATATCACTTAGAGCTCTAGTATTTCTCCCATAAAAATGATTAGTCTTACTCAATGGTTTACATTTATAGTCTATATAATAGTTTTTTGTAATTTGAATGTTCTTAATAAATTAATTAATATTTTAATTTTTTTGACATACGTTTAGTATTATTTTAACCATTTCATCATACTATTCATGGGGAATAGGTTTTTCTAATAATATCTTGAGGAATGACTTCCACATGAGAATATCCATTTACTCAAACTACTTAGTGTTCTGGATCAATGACCACCATTTTTTAGCATCTCCGTTAAGAGTATAAACTACCACGATAAAATTATATCTTCCAAAACATCCTAGAGAAAGACGTATCTTCTATAGTAATTTGAAAATTTTATTTTTTATCAATGAATTAAAATTCCTATTGAATTATATAATTTACTATTAATTTAAGATGTCCTACATTGTTGCACCATCTGGGGGTTCAATAGGATATACTATTCAGTTATTTTTATTTTCCACAACATCCGTATAAATACACAATATAGCTATAAATTTATAATCTATATTTGTTGATGAAGATTCAGTGTCTTTAAAATGAGGTAAATTCTTAAAATGATTACATGAATTTTTATGGTATCTATTAAATACTCAATGTTTCTTCTAGAAGAACAGTATTCACTAAATTAACTATAATATTATGAATTTTAAAAAATAATAACTAATTCTAAATATGGTGTAACACATAACATTAAATGAAAATTTTCATATTACTAATTATAGATTCCTAATATTTTTTTATTTTGGAAAATTTCTGTATCAATAAAATAATATCAACTATTTCTTAATTGATTTATATAGTTAGTAAATCTACCACATAAAATTCCCATATTGTTTATATCATAGTGCATAGTTTTAGGGGAAAATCATCATTAAATAGTGACGTTTGTCTGATTACCCAATCCACCAATTTCATAGGTATTAAACATAGGATTACCTAGGCCAATTCCATGTAGACTTACCAACATCTAGACTGAGATATATTTTATCTACGACCCCTAAAATCTCTATGTTCAAATACATTATGATATTATCCTCTATATTAGGATATATTTTTAGTTTTTATATCATTTATATTCTCTAAATCATATTTTCCTTAAACTACTTCATATAAATTATAGAAATATTCAATGAATACCAACTATAACACCCCAATTGTAAATACCTATATTATGTGGTTATTTACTACATTAGAACAAATATAGGGGTACATATCCTGAAAAGACAAATAATTTAGCAGTATTTGGATAGAGAAAACGTAAATGATTCACCAATTACATCTGAATCCATGGTTTTCTGAGAATGTTTTCTGTGATATCATTATTATTTATTTTATTAAATCCCTAAAATAATTCATTTATCCCTTTATGGTATCAACCAAATTCGAAATCATAAAAAATGGTGGGCTCCTTTTATCAGTAAGTGAAATCATAAAAAAATTGTTATTACCGTGTAATTAAATCATGGATAATATCTGTGATATAGAATATAAATAAATATTCTAAACATAAAAATCATAAATAGTAAATATACTCATGGATAACATAACAAAATAATTAATTAAATGTATAAGAAAAACTAGTTTCATAATGATTAAAAATATAATGTCGAACAACATAATATTACTATTTTTTCAATCTTCCTATACATAAAATATAAATTAGAATGTTGAATACCAAATACGAAGACTAGTCTTTCATAGGAGACCTATGATTAATACAGGTTCCATAACAAGCCTTATTTATCACTTAATAAATCCAATTAATTCATCATATGAAATAAATATATATTTATTTAATATATAATCAAATGAAAATTGTTATTAATAAACTAGTATACTAAATGTTAATATCTTAGAATCTTAATAGATATAATAACATAATAATAATACATCAAGAGTATACAAGTGGATCATTTCATGATATTATATCCCACATAATGAAAATGATGCATCAATGTTTTTTTTTGATAGATAAAACTATTTTGTATGTATCCCTTGATAATATCTACTAGAAAATAAATTTTTTATATTCATTCACTTTTTAAATATCTAAAAAATTATCGGCTACTGGGAATGAAATATTAATTAAAAAAAACTGTGTGAAATTATAAAATAATCATCACGGAAACAATCATCATTATGGATGGAGAAGATGTTCTTGTGAGAACAATTAAATATATATTTTGGTCACACTATTTTCAAAAATAACTACATGTAGAAAAAAATAAGATTTTTCCTATTTTTCTTATTTATTGAAATAGTAACATTGTAAAGACTAAAATTAATAAATCATTATATAATATTAAAAACATTCTAGAATACATTTTACTAAAAATATTATCATTATATTGAAAGAGTCTTTACCAATTAGAAAATAAATTTGATTTTCCATGAAAAATTAATTTGTTATCTTTGAGTGATAATGAATGAAATGTAAAAATATAACATGAAAACCAATGAAATAAAAAAAATAAGAATTAAAATATTGGATTTTATGATTAATAGATCATGATATTCAGCAAACAAAAGTATAATCATAAACAACTATGTATGAGGATTACATTATGAAACAATGCCATACCTAAGATATGCATTTTTTTATATTTTCCTTTATCCTCATATATAATACATTTATATTTATTATATTTCCATGAAATAACCATAGATATAATTATAGGATAATATTATTTTATAATATTACAATTATTAGGTATTAATCTACAATTATTTAAATTATTGTGACTGAGTGTTAATTATATTGTTTTTCATGGAATTTTTTATTTAGTAGTTTCATTCCATTAATTATTAAATTATTTCCATCATATATAATATTTTAATCATGATATATATATAATATTATTTTATTTTATTCATATCTATATTCATTCATGAATGGGAGGCCTGATAAATTACTCACATCACATTATTGAGGTAGTTTTACATAGATAGGCTTGAGCAGTATTATCTTTTTTTAATTGGTTGATGGGTAAAAAGGATAACGATATATTGTGATTCAAAAAAAATATTATTGCAGTAATATATTATATTTTCATTATTTTCATATTAATTACCATTATAGTAAATTTTCGATCAAAAATGAAATTCACCACCATGTGGAGATATAAGGTCGTACATACGCATGATCAATTATATTTTTTCCATATGAGGGAATTTAGATAAATAATAGTTTTGATGCTAGATGAATAAATTTTTTAGTATTTTAATTATTCTTATTGTACTGTATCTTATGGGATATATATGATTTTATTGAAGATTATGTGAAAATAAAATGAAAAAACTTCCTTAAGAGTTCATAATTTCCTTCATAAAACATAATTTGGATTACTTTTAGTACCTTCCAGGTTTGTCTATTGATAGGTCCAAACCCTCTAGATTTTGGGTGGATTTATGGGAAGGTATTTTTGTATATATTTTTCAAGATACATGGACTTGAATTTGAAAAAAATAAAATATAATTAATTTCCATTTATATGTGAATAAAAAGAAAAATTTGGTTTTAATGAAAATATTTTAATAATATAGATTCATTTACATGAGAAAGTATGAAAAAATTCATATATTTCAAGATGATATGGTTATATAAAAACAACTATAACAAATTTAAATAACTTTTTTTAGTATTTTCAATCCTTAAAATTTAAACATTTCAACACATTTTACAATTAACTATGGTAGAAAATATTTACTGTGGATTCATTTCATTATACACAAATACTATGCTAAAATTATTACTTTATGTTAATAAGGTTGGTAATAATTTGGGAGAAAATTTTAAAATACTAAAAATTATAGATTTTTTAAAATTTAATTTTAATATTATTTCACAAAAAAAGGATTTTTATAATGATTGTTGTGTTAATTATAAATATGGTTATGCATTTAAATTTTGTATGATTGTAATTACAGAAAGTATAAACTCTATTGGTTTTAATCCTAAAATTCCTGTGTGGATATAAAACCAATGGAAAACTCATTATATCCATTAATAATATTGGTTAATAATGAATAACTAAAATAGATTTTAATTGAGAAAAATATTACTTGAATTTATAAAATGATAAGAACATATTTTTATGTTCAACATTATGTTTAATATAAATTATATAAATTCTAAAATATTTATTCATTTGATAAAAAATGAATTATAATATTTCTAGTTATTATTTTATCATTATAAGGTTATCAAAGTGATATATATTTTTTGGAAATACCAATATTTCCTTGTAATCACCCGAAGATTAACTATTTGACGAAAAATATAAAAAATTCACCTTAAGAAACATTCCACATGAGAAATTGAAAATTGAATTTATGTTTTCCAAAAATAAAAATTATAAATATTGGGAATTTATGTTTTCATCCCAATCATGAATAACCCTATGTGTGTTCTGTTATTCATTCTTTGGAATGTAAGGATTACTATAATTGAATATGATGTATTGAAAAATGGTTTTATAATCTCAAATATTAGTTATATGTTCCTTTTTAACTCTTTCCATTGTCTTGTTTTATAGAATTAAATGTTTAGTCTCAAACATTGTACTCCTATATTTAACAGAAAATAAAATCCTCATCTATCCTTCTACAACTATAGTTTTTTTTCATTGATCTTATTTTCAACCATTGGAATTAATAATTATTCCAATATTTTATCATTTTTATTCATCATTAGCTTCATTATCCATTTTAATATACAGGTACATTCTCTAATATCCATCTCTATTGTTTCTCTTTAAATGGAGGCCATAGTATCTATTCAATAGTCGTTTTCTACAATAATTTTGCATCCCTAATAATTATTTACAATGATAATTATTCACTTTATGGATTTCATTCTCTTTTAATTGTTCACGATTCTTCATTATTATATCATAAATATTATAGTTTTTCTATAATATTCAATTTAAATAATTAGTTTTGGTATTTACTTCTTTATTAGTCTTCTTTCAATGATAGCCATATATATAATTAATCATAGACCATTATTCTATTATACATTTAAATATATAGTTATGGGTATTCTATATTTAGGAACCCATTTTTTCAATCAGGAACTGATCCTTTAAATTTTACTATAAATTATTATTTTTTGACATAATATGGATTCCCATGGTGTTAGTGATTGTATTAAGGGTTTTTTTTAACACCCCGAGCTTTCACGATATGCCTCTCTTTCAATAATGCAATAGCTTGCATTTTACGCAAGTTCGAGTTCTAACACACCGCGACTAATCAAAGTAGCTGTTATGAATAGTAATACCCACTTTTTAAAATTATATAAATTTTATATTTTAAAATGGAATTCATTTTTGTATTCCTAATATTTAAATTAGCCTATGTTGAATTTTTTGTAATTTTCTGAGAACTTCCAAATTTTTATGAATAAAAATACTTAAAAACAAATTTTTTAGTCAAAAAAATTTATAGTGATAAAATATACTATTTAGTGGTTTTAAAGTATAATTAGAATATATTTTTACCATTTTATCCAATGGTGGTCTTTAGAATTAATTTAACATTGAAATTGGACATAATCAATTGCCAATCTTCTGATATAAATTATTTCTTAAAAACACGCTATTTGTTGTGACAGCGGGAATTAATTAATTAATGCAACTTATATTTTTTTAATTTCATAAAATAGACATCATTTTAGAATTCGGAATATCAATTATAGCTTAGGGTGAAATTTTGGCATTGTTCTGAAAAACATCAATTTTTGATGAATAGTGAAACCACTAAGTGGTAGTTAAATAACTGATTTTTCATTTAAATGAAATATTACCACTTCTGTGATTTGATTTTAAAAAATCTGACATACATGGTTGTAAATAATAAGTAAAATGTGGTTCAATGATATTTAAATAATTTTTTGTTGAATAGTAACTTTTAAGTTCTTAATCGCGATTAGAGGTAATTAGTGTAGTTTAAGGTAAAAATAATGTTTTAATAATATGAGATGAGCTTGAAACATGTCCTACCCTCATTGGATGTGCCATGGCCGACCAAGACAATCCATGGGTCAACTTGGGGACCCCATGTAGCCACTTTAGTTGGAAAATGACATAAATACCTTTTATTTAATGTTAAAGTAAAAAATGACACAAACATGAAATGTTTTACTAAAACAATTTTTACATGGGGTTATACAAGTCATATTTTTGACTATAAATAGTCATTGGAAAGATAAAACGATTTCCTACATCATAGTATTTTTTTTTAATTTTTAAACATTAAATAAATTAAATTATTTATGACATCATGATGATGCAGCGATGACCTCATTATTTAACGATTTTAATAAAATGAAAAGATAATGTACAATCCAAGGCATAAACTTGTCAAAAACCTATTGGATGAGTATATTTCGAACCCTTATCACCTTAGACACTAATTATATAAGTGTGGGACCTTTAGAATCCGAAAATCATTGTATAATAATGTAAAATTGCCTTACATTCCAAGAGTGCCCCTCCTCTCCACTTATAAAAGGCCCCCACCTCAACCACCTCATTCACACTTTCAAGCCATTTGTCTTGGCCATACTCTGACCAAATACTCTCCCAACTTCCCTCCCTTACTCCTAGAAGCCTCACATTGGGCAGAATACTTCCCAAGGAAGCCTTTGGATTAAATCAAAAGAGTTACCCGATTTAAAGGTAATGTCTTCTCTTATGTTATTTTGTTTTATTTTTCTTCTCCAACACCATAAACTCTTTTTATTCATTTCTTTTGTAACAAAACCAGTATCCTCAATATACTAGGATGTTGTTATAAGAAGTATTCGAGCTACACTTACACACACCTACATCTAATGGTTAATGAACATACGGTTTCTGTGGATGGCGAATTTCTGCCTCACGAAACGATGATTGTTCAACACTCATATAACACCTTCAAAGTTGGCCATTGAGATATCACTATATTTATATATGATAAATAATATGTTTATGTTTTACTTATGCTTCTGTATTTCTCATTTATGACATACTTTATGATTTCCATTATGGGTAAACGCGATAATTTCATTTTAGGAAGTGCGGACTACCGCCCCCTCAAAGTGATTTGAATCGTTAATGCCATATGTGGGATGTATAAAGGATGGAGTAAATGGTATTATACACTATATTATACTGTAATACATTTATATCATTATGATTTCATTCCATTAAATACGAAATATAAATGAAAGTAGCGTTCATGCGTACGTATGGCTTACCGTCTCCATGAACGGTGCATTTCATTTCTTACCTCTAAATGTTACGTAATATTATAAATGAATGTATATAGTGTATATATATGATATATATGATATCTACATAATTAATATAATTATGGATATAATGGATATTTCACCACATGAACAACTTGTAATTATAAGAAGTTTATTTTTGACTCAAGTACCTAAGATCGACAAAACGACCGTTATTAACTTAAATAATTACAGAATGTTCATATCATTGTAATAAGTGATATAAAAAGGATAATGAAATTGAAAATGGTTCTTAATAAGGTATATATTAACTCTAGTTTATTATCCAGGATGTTAAAGAACAGTTTAGTCAAGTCAGACACGAGGTAAGGGAATTTCCTAACCCAACTTCCATTCTTTGGGTTAATCTCCTACTTTCAAATTATGACATGATATTATTATGTCATATATTGTATTTATACTTTCTTTATATGTACATATAGTGAATACAAATAATAGATATATTTTATTTAAAAATGATCTTTTTAAGGGACTTCGTCTCAATCTCCATTCATTGAGGCATATTTTGTTTTATACACAAATTTCTTTTGTACAGTGTATAAATCCCTTTGACTTTTACGTTTATTCAAAAGGAATCTTTTTATACAAAGAATTTTACTAAATGAAAAAAAGGGAATGTTTTTCTTTCCGTACATATGCGGCGACAACGACTTCTCCGCCGCTGTGACCATTATTTGAGTTTTGGCTTCCTCTACAAGCCATCATTTTTTTTGATGAAAAATAAATACAAAGTTTTAACTTTATTTTATTTTGGTATTGAAAATGGTTTTGAAAGAGTTTTTATTATATCAATGTGTTGTATTGATATATTGTGATTGAAATGTGGAAATGTTATGTTTCCTTTATGCATGTTTTATATGATACGATTATGTTATGGTTTATGATATGTTTAAACCTATTCATATGAGGAATGTATTGGACTTAATAAGTGACGGGTGGAGCCCCCTATAGCTCCTCGATGCATCGGTAGGTCTCATGAGACAACTAGCCGTGGAATTGGCCAAGGCCCTTTCTCAATTTGATTTATGGTTTTGGCCGAGGCCTTAATAATTTTAGACGTCTTGGCTGAGGCCTTGACAAAGTGTTTCAGAATGTCTGGCATTATACATTCCCTCATTATGAAAGTGGTTATTGATATTGCATGTGATTATTTGACCAGTAGAATATCCATGTGAAGAAGTGAATGGCATTATCTCATTTTACTTTTGCCATATTATGTTGAAGTTCATGTTTAAAAGGCTTTTGTTTTAGTTATACATTTCCTTAAATGTTTATGTTTATTGATGAAAGATTCTGCTATATTGTTATCCTTACTGAGCATCTGAGCTCACCCCTTTCAATGTTTTAATATTTTCCAGGATGTGAAGAAGTATTTTATGAATGACCTGCTGGGATAGTCAGAAGAGGATATGAGTGTGGACTATGAAGACTTTGTTATTAGTTTTTCACTTTATGATGTAATGTAACATTTATGAATGTATCTAGTGTTTCCAAGGATACTAAACTAATCGGTCTTTCGAGACTTGATCTTTTGTGATCATGCCAATGTTACGAAGTAATGCACCGAATCTGGGTAGCTGGGGTCGGGGCGTTACAGTTGGTATCAGAGGAAGTTTAGTACTAACCTTGGAAGCTAGATTTAGATAAACTCTGATTAGAGCACATAACCCGAAGATAGACTTTGAGGATTAGTATAGAAGAACTTCCTAGAATTTTGGTATCGTAGAGATGTTGTGAGTTTTCCGAGCAATACATCCCTGTATGGATACGAGCAGGTAGAGGCGGATCTGGCACAAATGTACCTAGGGTTAAAACCCGAAAACACCGCTTTGAGCTAGACTCGAACGGGAACTGGTGCACGACAACGGGCCTTACTGCACTCTTGGTTACGACACTCCCGGGGGATATGCTTAGGATAATTCTCATTTTCTTTACAAACCACTATGATGGGTTATGAGTATATACTTCCTCAAAGAAAACATTTTTATGGATTATATCCATAAATAGTTCAATTTATATTAAGTATCTTACAAGTATGGAATTATGTATTTTGATTCATAAACTAATATAGTTTATTCCATTGTTTAGAAATGGCACCTAGTGGAAGGAATGGAAACCGTATCAATGAACGCACTCTGTGTAGGGATTTCCCTCCTGCTCAAGATAATTATTGTGGAGCTGGAGATACAACTGGTGCTGATCAACTTATTACCATACTGTGACAACTCACTCATGTTATGAATAATAATCTTACTTGTATGGAGCACCCTGATCCGCAACGTGGAGGATCAATGTAAGACCGCTTCATGAGGCAACAAACTCCAACATTTAATGGGGGTACAAATACATTAGTAGCTGAGCAATGGATAAACTCCTTAGAGAAAATATTCCATGCCTTGGGGAGTAGCGAAATGGAGAAGGTTGTCAAGGCAGTTTACCGCCTCACTGGAGATGCCGATCAGTGGTGGTCGCTGATTCAAAACACAAAGGAAGATGATGACGTATCGAATATGGAATGGAGGGAGTTCAAAGAGCTTTTCCTAGAAAAATACTATCCTCGTGACCATCGAGCAGATATGGAAAGGAAATTTCTGAGTCTGAGGCAGAAGGAGGATGAGAATGTCGCAAAGTATGAGGCTAACTTTACAAGGTTAGCGAGGCATGCTACAGATTATATATGCAACCGAAGAAGTAATATTGATCATATCTTTGATGGGTTAAAACCATTTCTCCGTCAAGCCTTAGTCTCACAATATTTCTCGTCATACAAAGACATTGTCTCATGTGCTATCAAGACAGAAAAGGAATTCTCTAAGTCTTATGACAACAAAGTAAAGCAAGAGAAGAAGAGAACGGTGGAACAAGAGACAGATATAGGGAAAAAGGGAAAGAAGGATTTTCCATTATGTGATAATTGTGGGAAGAATCACCCTGGTACTTGCCTAAAAGGAATGGGAGTTTGTTATAAATGTGGGGAAAAAGGTCACCAGGCGCGTGATTGCAAGGGAAAGAAAGAGGCTATCAATGTTGAATGCTACAATTGTAGGGAAATGGGGTATTATGTAATTGAATGTCCTAAGCATCATGGAAACTTACCTCCGAAATGGCCAAGGGATCAAGGACAATCTTATGCTATTACTACAGTTGAAGCAGAATAACTAATGTATTGGTGCTTTTGGACTCATGGATTATATTATGGTTATTAGAATAATGTGATATATATATATGGATTGTACTGCAGTACTTGTTGATTTCAATAAGGTTTTAATATGATGAAGGTAATTATATTTTTAGTATGTGACAATAAGAGAAACTTTACTTTGTTTGGGGAATCTGATAAATTGATTTTGGAATTAAGAGACCTTTTAGAGAAAGTCTGGACAGAGGTATTTTGGATAACTATAAAGGTTGGAGTGGATTAAGTTGAACCTTGGATAGTAAATTTAATATTAAAAAATTTCTGAAGATTATTTTTGGAATACTATAGTTTTAGGAAAAGGACAACCTGCAGGGTGGGGCATAAACCGTCGCGTCGGACAAAGCTGCAGGAATCGAACCCACAACCATAGTGCGACAGACCTTTATTTCCTACCACTAGCCTACAGGAAGTCCCTAGTTATTACAAAATAATTTTACTAATCTAAATGGTATGTGTTAACATTTGGAACCTTATACAATTAGGATATGTATAATATTTTTGAGTTCTATTATCTTTTTGAGTGAAAGATGAGTTGAAGGTTGAAACTCTAATTGTCAAGCATAAAAATATATATACCTATCTCTTATTCAATGAATAAATTAATTCTTAAACTTTAGTAAAGGGATATTAAAACAAAAAATGTGTTATCCTAATACCTTATGTCTTGTTGAACTGATGATATTTTAAATCAACATAGATTGAAGGCTTTGAGGCCCTCAATTTGATAGTTGATTGTGATTGATGACCTCAATCACTCCCTACAAATATTTAGATTTTTCCTCCAATTATATGTCTCTAATTTCCACCAATGTTCTCCTAATCTAGATCATAATTGGGTGGTGACCCTTTAATTTCCCTTTCCCTCTTATTAAGGCTAAATATTATTAATCTTATTTCCGATGTGGGTTTTCCACAAAGGTATTTTCTATTTTCAACCTTTTATTTTCAAAGAAAAATTTCAAATTGCGAGGACACAATTTATTAAAGGAGGGGAGAATGTAACACCCCGAGCTTTCACGATATGCCTCTCTTTCAATAATATAATAGCTTGCATTTTACGCATGTTCGAGTTCTAACACACCGCGACTAATCAAAGTAGCAGTTATGAATAGTAATACCCACTTTTTAAAATTATAGAAATTTTATATTTCAAAATGGAATTCATTTTTGTATTCCTAATATTTAAATTAGCCTATGTTGAATTTTTTGTAATTTTCTGAGAACTTCCAAATTTTTATGAAAAAAATACTCAAAAACAACTTTTTTAATCAAAATAATTTATAGTGATAAATTATACTTTTTAGTGGTTTTAAAGTATAATTATAATATATTTTTACCATTTTATCCAATGGTGGTCTTTAGAATTAATTTAACATTGAAATTGGACATAAACAATTGCCAATCTTTTGATATAAATTATTTCATAAAAACACGCTATTTGTTGTGACAGCGGGAATTAATTAATTAATGCAACTTATATGTTTGGAATTTCATAAAATAGACATCATTTTTGAATTCGGAATATCAATTATAGCTTAGGGTGAAATTTTGGCATTGTTCTGAAAAACATCAATTTTTGATGAATAATGAAACCACTAAGTGGTAGTTAAATAACTGATTTTTCATTTAAATGAAATATTACCACTTATGTGATTTGATTTTCAAAAATCCGACATACATGGTTGTCAATAATAAGTAAAATGTGGTTCAATGAGATTAAAATAATTTTTTTGGTGAATAGTAACTTTTAAGTTCTTAATCGCGATTAGAGGTAATTAGTGTTGTTTAAGGTAAAAATAATGTTTTAATAATATGATATGAGCTTGAAACATGTCCTACCCTCATTGGATGTGCAATGGCCGACCAAGACAATCCATGGGTCAACTTGGGGACCCCATGGAGCCACTTTAGTTGGAAAATGACATAAATACCTTTTATTTAATGTTAAAGTAAAAAATGACACAAACATGAAATGTTTTACTAAAACAATTTTTAAATGGGGTTATACAAGTAATATTTTTGACTATAAATAGTCATTGGAAATCTAAAAAAATCTCCTATATCATAGTATTTTTTTTATAATTTTTAAACATTAAATAAATTAAATTATTTAAGACATCATGATGATGCAACGATGACCTCATTATTTAACGATTTTAATAAAATGAAAAGATAATGTACAATCCAAGGCTTACACTTGTCAAAAACCTATTAGATGAGTATATTTAGAACCCTTATCACCTTATCCACGAATTATATAAATGTGGGACCTTTAGAATCCGAAAATCATTGTATAATAATGTAAAATGTCCTTACATTCCAAGAGTGCCCCTCCTCTCCACTTATAAAAGGCCCCCACCTCTACCACCTCATTCACACATTCAAGCCATTTGGCTCGGCCACCCTCTGCCCAAATACTCTCCCAACTTCCCTCCCTTACTCCTAGAAGCCTCACTTTGGGAAGAATTCTTCCCAAGGAAGCCTTTGTCTTAAATCAAAAGAGTTACCCGATTTAAAGGTAATGTCTTCTCTTATGTTATTTTGTTTTATTTTTCTTCTCCAACCCCATAAAATCTTTTTATTCATTTCTTTTGTAACAACACCAGTATCCTAAATATACTAGGATGTTTTTATAAGAAGGATTCGAGCTACATTTACACACACCTACATCTAATGGTTAAAGAACATACGGTTTCTGGGGATGGCGAATTTCTGCCTCACGAAACGATGATTGTTCAACACTCATATAACACCTTAAAAGGTGGACATTAAGATGTCACAATATTTATATATGATATATAATATGTTTATGTTTTACTTATGCTTCTGTATTTCTCATTTATGACATACTTTATGATTTCCATTATGGGTAAACACGATAATTTCATTTTAGGAAGTGCGGACTACCGCCCCCTCAAAGTGATTTGAATCGTTAATTCCATACGTGGGATGTATAAAGGATGGATTAAATGGTATTATACACTATATTATACTGGAATACATTTATATCATTATGATTTCATTCCATTAAAAACAAAATAGAAATGAAAGTAGCGTTCATGCGTACGTACGGCTTACCGTCTCCATGAACGGTGCATTTCATTTCTTACCTCTAAATGTTGCGTAATATTATAAATGAATGTATATACTGTATATATATGATATATATGATATCTACATAATGAATATAATTATGGATATAATGGATATTTCACCACATGAACAACTTGTAATTATAAGAAGTTTATTTTTGACTCAAGTACCAAAGATCGACAAAACGACCGTTATTAACTTAAATAATTACAGAATGTTCATATCATTGTAATAAGTGATATAAAAAGGATAATGAAATTGAAAATGGTTATTAATAAGGTATATATTAACTCTAGTTTATTATTCAGGAGGTTAAATAATGGTTGAGTCAAGTCAGACATGAGGTAGGGGAATTTCATAACCCAACTTCCATTCTTTGGGTTAATCTCCTACTTTCAAATTATGTCATGATATTATTATGTCGTATATTGTATTTATACTTTATTTATGTGTACATATAGTGAATACACATAATAGATATATTTTATTTAAAAATGATCTTTTTAAGGGACTTCGTCTCAATCTCCATTCATTGAGGCATATTTTGTTTTTTACACAAATTTCTTTTGTACATTGTATAAATCCATATGACTTTTACGTTTATTCAAAAGGAATCTTTTTATACGAAGAGTTTTACTAAACGACAAAAAGGGAATGTTTTTCTTTCCGTACATATGCGGAGACAATGACTTCTCCGCCACTGTGACCATTATTTGAGTTTCGGCTTCCTCTACAAGCCATCATTTTTTTTGATGAAAAATAAATACAAAGTTTTAACTTTCTTTTATTTTGGTATTGAAAATGGTTTTGAAAGCATTTTTATTATATAAATGTGTTGTATTGATATCTTGTGATTGAAATGTGGAAATGTTATGTTTTTTTTATGCATGTTTTATGTGATACGATTATGTTATGGTTTATGATATGTTTAAACCTATTCATATGAGGAATGTATTGGACTTAATAAGTGACGGGTGGAGCCCGCTATAGCTCCTCGATGCATCGGTAGGTCTCATGAGACAACTAGCCGTTTAATTGGCCGAGGACCATTCCCAATTTGATTTATGGTTTTGGCCGAGGCCTTAATCATTTTAGACGTCTCGGCCGAGGCCTTGACAAAGTGTTTCAGAATGTCTGGCATTATACATTCCATCATTATGAAAGTGGTTATTGATATTGCATGTGATTATTAGACCAGTAGAATATCCATGTGAAGAAGTGAATGTAATTATCTCATTTTACTTTTTCCATATTATGTTGAAGTTCATGTTTAAAAGGCTTTTGTTTTAGTTATAAATTGCCTTAAATGTTTATATTTATTGATGAAAGATTCTGCTATATTGTTATCCTTACTGAGCATCTGAGATCACCCCTTTCAATGTTTTATTATTTTCCAGGATGTGAAGAAGTATTTTATGAATGACCTGCAGGGATAGTAAGAAGAGGATATGAGTGTGGACTATGAATACTTTGTTATTAGTTTTTCACTTTATGATGTAATGTAACATTTATGAATTTATCTAGTGTTTCCAAGGATACTAAACTAATCGGTCTCTCAAGACTTGATATTTTGTGATCATGCCAATGTTACGAAGTAATGCACTGACTCTGGGTAGCTGGGGTCGCGGCGTTACATTTCTGGGACTCATTTAAAGACCAGAATCAATCTATTGGAAAAATGGTTATATCACATGGTCAGAGTAAATCATGTAGGGAGGACGCATGGTTACTCTAAAACCGGCAGATGGTTTTCATTTTCTTGAAAATCCATATCTCACAATTGGCTTCTGGTTTGTCAATCCATGTGGCCTAACCATGTGAGTTCCCCTCTTTTCTAGGTACTAGTTCTAGGTTTGCACATAGTTTGGAAAATTGTGCGGACAAACTATGCACATTCTAAATAGTGGGTAATTTTATATTTCTTTCATTAATGATCAAATTAACTTAAGCCATATTCCTTAACACTAATTCCAATGGGACGAACACTATTTTATTTCATTTTGGGGAATTTTGAAGGATTAACATAGGAATCAAGATATATCTATCATATCTTATATATTCAAAGCTCAGATTATCACATTGGAAGCACAAAAATTAGTACTCTAGTCTATTTGATCCATTCTTCAACTCGATTGATCTCGAACTATTTATCATGTTGTAAGTGTTTTTACTCATTTCTCAAATCAACTCCATTAAAATCTTAATTAGAGAATAATAATGGACGGGAAAATTCATACTAGCATAAGATGGTTGGTCTATAACTCATCCCTCAAGTCCATTGATATTCAAATTAATGTGTGTTGTTAGCTAATTTTATAAGAATCCATTTATTTAATATATATGACATGGTTATATTGATTAGAACCAAATTTTTATTCTCTTTACATTAACATTATTTTATTTTTGTGGTTAAATCTATAACTCCTAACAGTACATGTAGGGAGATATTAAAAAATCGAGTTTTTATTATTTTTAACACTTTTAAGCCATCATTCGATAGTGCTCAAGCATGACTAAACTAATGTTAAGCCTCGTTATATTAATTTCCTATTGAATTGTGAAATTATGAATACCTTATACTTATCACTTCAACATGAACCAAATATGGTATGTGATTAACTGTAAGTGATTTATTTTAATGATATTATTCCATGAATACATAAGTAAATGACATGGACTTATTATTTGTAAATGAATGTTTATTTTAACGTATGTAGAACACAATTCAATGTATATAGAAGGCGTCAGAGTGAACCTTATTAATTTATATAGGATTACATGGTTTTAATGAAATGGTTTTATGCAATGTGGACATTTCAATCTAAGGAAAATATAGTGTTGGACAAATTGAATTTGTTAATGGAATAGTTATCATATGACAAAATAAATTTTAGTGAATGAAATTAAAGGTGAATCTTTGTGTACATGGACCTTGAAATGTTTATAGTAAGGATTTATTCATGTTATTTCTTGAAATTTAAGGGAATACCGTCTATACACGGGGATATCACTCTGATTCATGGTTATTAGTTTCCTAGGGTTAGAACTACCTGGGAACCCAATCCTTTTATACCATTTGATGCCCGATATGAATCAATATGATCCATTTTTTATTATTACTCGATTCCTAGTATACAATCCCTATATCCAACACTGAAAATTAGGTTATATGGTTACAAACCATCATAACCACTTGTTCCTTGGCCTAGTTTTACCATAGAATAACTCATTGGACTCTGTAGGAATCATTATGTGGAATTCCATGGATGATTCACATTTGATAATAGTCATACCCCTTAGCTAGAATCCATTGTTATAGTGTTAGTGAACCTTAAGGTCAATGATTACTTTATAAATACCATGGAACACATTCATATTAATTATCAATTATGGTGATATTGTTACATATTTGATCCTTCAATATTTATAATATCATGAGGTGATGTGAGAATTGATTATGCCTCATGTTACTTATTTAAATAAACTTGAAGAAAATGAATTCATGAAAAAAGAACATGTTTAGACACTATACAAGGCTAGAAGAAGGTTCTTGAGAATTTAGTTACATTGTACTTCATTATAATTTATATTCAAGTCTGCACACTATTACATTTCAATAACAAGGGTCAAATGTTATAGAAACAGTTGGTTGTGGCTCTCTATTATTTATCTCACCCCCTCTCTAGGTGTTGTTTTGTATTTGGGGAATATTACATGTATGAAGCTGTGGATAATGGGAAGAATAATGGTTTAGACACTTTTATTTATTGTGGCACTATAATGGATCTGGTAGTAGATGACTAACAAATAGCTCATGATTCTTGGGATAGTTTATGTATTTTTTCCACTATACTAGGTTTTTCATGTATGTGTCCTAGTTATATCGATGTTTCTATAATTATAGTGACATTACATATATTATCATAAGTTATTGTATGTTATTCCAAAAATATTAATTTTTTGAATTTATCATTCTATTGTGCATTATGATTAGTTGTAACTGCCTATATTTACGCTAATTATAATTATCTATTGTGATACACATTGGTAATGATGCAATATTCTCTCCACATACACACTATAAGAAATCGCTTCTAGTTAGTTGCCTCTTCCATTAATGGAGATGTTCTTAAGGACTTGTTAAACATAGGGCTTGAGGAACCTATTAAGATGCATCTTTGTTCAGGATGCCAGAAGGTGGTAACAAATCCAGTTTTCATTTATTTTTCCATTGAGGAAACGTGGCCCTTCTAGGGGGGGTAACAATAAAAATACCAAATTGATGAACTAGAAGCATTAAGTACCCCTTTATATGTTTATGTGGATACATATTCAATTATGAGGCTTTTTTTTGGGGATTCCCATGATCCAGAGCTGAGGGAATTAAAAAATGTGCAGGATATGCCCAAAGAAGACAATATCATGGTCGTCGGATAGACTGTGTTGTTACAAATAGCATCAGAACCATGTCCAAATATTCAGATCTATAGGTTATGAGACCACGTGGGTTAGATTGAGTGACATAAAAAATGAATTCAATAAATTGATATCAAAATGGGTGTTGTTTTCACAGATAAAGAGTATGATCCATAATTAGTTGGGAATGAAGGTTAAAGTTATAACAACATTGATACATGTTCTATGAAAATGAAAATATAAAAGTTGAAGGGATTCATGTCCTTACCATGATTTTTAATGATCATGAATGTTAAAGGATAGAACCTAGAAATTAAAATAAAAAAACTGAAATAGTTTCCAATAAATGATGAGGTAAGGTACCATTGACCCTATTAGAGTTGCTATCATTTCTCGTTGGGTGATGGAAAGGATATGTGGAGTTGTTAATTATTCTTCTGATTGATATTCAATTTTATCCCTTGCCAGATAATATTCATAAAATGAGAATTGTTACATGAATCATAGTAGTTATCTTGAATTTAAAAGGCTTCCATATTTCCATGATATATCAGTGCAATTTTTTAATTTCCATTTCTATATATGCCAAAAATTAGTGAGTGGGTCTTGTCTTACTTAAAAAAAAATTGTCCTACTATGTTATATGATTGAGTTGTTTTATATTTCAATTCATGAGGTTTTATGGGATATCACAGGTTGTATTGAGTAATTAAATAAATCAATCATTTATTTAGAAATCCAAATGGGATTCATTTTCATTGATAAGGAGTATGGACATGATTTTCTAGGAATGATATTCCATTTTAAATTAATATTGACACATATTGCCTATGTAATTGAAAACATAAAAGTGGAATTGTTTCACATCCTTATCCCACCATGTCATGTTTGTGAAAGGTGATGGATTGAAACTAGTAATTGAATGTAAAATGAAACAAAACAGTTTCTAGAAAATGATGAGGCAAGGTATGATTGATCTTTCATCAACTTGAAACCCCTGAACATATAACTGAAAAATTGTTTATACCAAGACATCAATGTAGTTATTTAGGTTATTATACCTTATCTATTTCATTTTTCATACATTCAGATTTTGCTAGTGATTCTATCTATATGATTCTATGTTTGTTTTGAGGCATGTTAATGGAATTTGTATTCCAATGTTGCCACGACATCCTCATGTCATCCCCAAGAAGGTGGAAATGATCATGTTCTAAATGTGTTGGAACCTAAGATGCTATTCTTATGGCCAGAAGTTCCACTGGAGGCACCACCTACTGTAACAGATCCAAACACTGTTTCCCAAGTCCATGATAGTTCCTTTGTCTGATGTACTCCATTCTTGGGGCTTCAAGAGATTCACCATCAAGGGATGATTTGTCTTACGAGATTCAGCTATATCATCCTCCCAACTTCTGGTTAGATGGTGTTATAATAGATAATTATTATTAGATATGGGAAACCCTAACTATCATTGAGATTATGGAGACACATCCATAGTAGAGGGCCAAGCATTCAACTTACTTTCTACGAAATTTGGCTAGGCAGGGGTGGGATGCGATTATAGATGTAGGTAATCATCAAGGCATGTTAAGGTGTAATTCCAAGACTTACTTCAATGATAATTTCATTCCATATAAACTAATAAATGACAATTCTAGATAAATCATGCATCTAGAGCACGGTTCTATGTTAGTTATGGATTATTCATCATGTTTCACAAATTTGTAGCAATTTTCACCATTTTTCGCTGGTGATGAGATTTGTAATGCTTAATGCACTAAGGATGGGCTCTAGTATGAGATATTTAATCAGGTGAGTGTATATAAACTACCCAATTTCCTTGAAATAATTAATTAAGCTATTATAACTTTCCACAACTAGATGGACTATGATGGTACTAGGCCTCGAGGACCAGTGTCTCTATAGGCCAGTAGTTCCTCTAGTGGAAGGTAGAATTATCATGAGGATTACAATCAGGTTAATGGTATCCAAGGAACCCACGTAGGTATCCCTATAGTGTTTGACCAATGTAGATGTATGGGGGAATATAAATCCTTAGTGTGATAGAGACCCACTGGAGTGTCGTCCTTGATTAAATATGTGAAATCTGTAGTGTTTTACATGGAACTTTCCAAATACTTCTTGTGGAAGTGCATACCTTCTAGTTCAACCTTCAAGGGAAGGTTATTTTATGCCACATTAGGAGGGTATTTGTAGTAGAACTGTTAGTATAGGCTAAGAAGGAGGTCATGGTCAAGGAATCCAGAAACTTGATCAGTATCAATGATAGTAAAATATTTTTTATCATTCTTGCATAGATGTTTCTTAGGCCCATGATTTTGGGTAGATGTATGATTTATAGATGATACCCTAGGACCATGATTTGAGAACATATACAATATGTTGTATTATTATAATATCCTTCACTATAGTATCCACATTATTTTATAATGGTCTATCACACTCGTTTATGTCATTATCTGTCACGGAAATACGGGGGATGTAAATGTTGTGTTACAATGGTGTAATAACCATATATATACAATTAGGGGAATGATTGTTGGGAATAAACTAATTTAGGGACTATACCCTTGAGGTAAGTAGTTACCCTAGATTATGGGACCTATTTTTTTTGGAGATGATGAGATTCTATTTCATTCTTAGGATGAACTAGTTAGTTATGTATCATGACATTATTGACTTCTATCATCGAAGGATATCATTCACATCACCAGAGGGAATCAGTTATCTACATAATGATGTGTTGTATGTCCAAGAAACAGGATACAGATTATAGAATCAATAGTTAGGTGGGGGGACCAACCAGATCTCTAGTCACATCATTAAGGTTCACAATTTAGGCTGAAAAAAAAATATAGTAGTATATCATTTTAGTGATTTTTTTCAACGAATTTGATGGAATAAATTATAATAAGCATGTAGTGTTTAAATTAGTCATTGTTCCATGAGTAGATATAGTTTCCATTAACACATATTGAATGGAACCTACTAAGATCACAGATCCTAAGTGGTATTTAAGGGACATTTATTCCAATGGTTACATAGTGATCAACTATTCCTCTTTCGATTTTCCAATTATTTTCACCAAGGCAGTGGATGAGACCCTTCATCTTGGTGTGGATTATTGATGGTTGAACCAACTAATGGTCCAGAATAAATTTCCAATTCACTGAATTTAGGATCTCTATGAAAAAATCTATGCATCCAACGTCTTCTCAAAGATTGACCGGAGATAAGGATATCATCAGGTGCGAGTCAGGCCATCATACATACATCATATAACAATCCATTGCAGGTATAGTTTGTATGAGTACATATTTATTTCATTAAATCTTATGAAAAAACATGAATTCGCATGGATATGATGAATATGGTGCTCCATCCCTGTTGGGATTATTTTTTTCATAGTCTTTGTGAATGACATATTGGTGTATTCTCACTCTCATAAAGACTATTCCCTGAACCTTGATATCAATCAGAGTACACTGATAGATCATTAAAACTAATCTAATCGTTTTATGTTCCATTTCTAGATCACTAATGTTCAGTTCTGGGGTTATATTAACTCAAAATTGGGAAACTCACTGGACCTAGAGAAGGTGATTGTGGTGATTTCCTGGGATCAACCAAATAAAATGTTTAATATATGGTGTTTCATGAGGATATATAGATATTAATGGTGATTTATATAGTACTTATCAATATTTTCTTCACATTTTAATGTCATTAAAAAAGAAGGATGTTATGTTATTTTAGTTATAATAATGTAATAAAGACTTTCTGGAGCAGAAATAGAGGGTCGTCTCGCCACATTTTTATTTCATCTAGATCCAAGAAGAGGTTATATCATCTTCAGTGATGCATAATTAATCGGCCTAAGAGTAGTGATGATGATGAATAATAGGTTTTCTTTCTAAAGATCACATAATTTGGGGCCTCATATGAGAAATTGTCTAACATGGGACATTGAGATAGTAGAATTTTTCAATGCCTTGCATTGTTTGAGACAATAAATTTTGGGTGAGCGCTTTGTGTTGTGCACACAAAATAAGAGACTCAAATATATATTTTCAACACATGACTTGATTCCTAGATAGTGACTATGGGTTGAGAATAAATAGTTATTTTATTTCAAAATTTCTTATAGGCTTGGAAACGGGAAGGTAGTCCCTTATAAACTGATCTAGAAAACTGAGGAACAAGTAGTATGGGAAGACAGTGAAGAATAGAAGATGATGGAAATATTTTATAAGTAGCATCTGGGGTTTCATCATATCCATGAGTATTCATACCTCTTACCTTTTTAGTTTTCTCTTCCCTCCGTTAGAAGGTGAAGGGAAGGAAATTTTAAATTCCTTAGGGATTGGTTCTCTATAAGAGTATATCAGGAAATGACCCATCTCTAGATTTGTATTTGTATAGAGATTACAACATTTATATCCATGAACATATTTGGGTTCCTACAAAAATGAGAGAGGATCTATAGAAAAATTACTACACTTCATTGTGGGAAATTCATCCAGAATATCCAAAATGTTTCAAGATATGTGACGCTAGTATTGGTGTCCTAGGATGAAACATTAGATAATGGGCTCCATTTCTAGGATTTACTTCTATCATTAGGTGATGGTGATTCCCCTGGGACCTAATGGTATTTTATATAGGCTTCCAGTCATAAAATAGTTATGGGAAGATATTACTATTGACTTTTTTGTTTTCTTACCTAGATCACCGAGGGTAGCGACTCTGTATGGGTAGTTGTGGACCAATTAACAAAATCATACCAAATCATTCATATTTGGGTGAATTTTTCAATTGATGAGCTATGAAGACTATATTTACATGAGATTGTATCACTAAAAAAGATCCTTTATACTATCACTTCTATTAGGGACATTGGTTTCATGTCACAGTTTTGACAGGTCTTCCAGAATACTATGGGTACACTGGTAATTTAAGGAATATCTTTTCAGAATCAGACTAATGGTTATTCTGAATAGATGATATAGGTTCTAGAGGACATTCTCCGATTATTTTTACCTGATATTGGATGTTCTTGGGAGAAGCATATATCTCTCATTGAGTTATACTATAATAACAGATTTAAGAATAAAATTCATGATGGATTTTTTTGAGACATTATATTGTTGGTTGTTTCATTCAACACTATGCTAGCTAGGGTGGGGGAGGTAGACCTAATAGGTTCTTGTCTCCTGAATGATCTTTTAGAGCATTTTTTGGATGATAATGATTTCTATGACTATTTCTTAGTCTAGAATAAAATCAAATGTTTATTTTTGTCGAAGTCCTCAACAGTTCGAGGTTTGGGAACAATTTTTTCCTATGAGTATCACCCAGTCATGGGAATATATAGTTATAGAAGAAATGTAAGACTTATCCTTTTTATATAGGGTTGTTTGAGATTCTAGAGTGAGTCGGGATGGAATCCTACTAGGTTACACTAACTCAAAAGTATCATTCCATTCACAATGTCTTCTATGATTCAAAATATCACAAATATCATGCCAACCAGCCTCATACATTTGATCTTGAGAAAGTTTAGATAGATGAAGATGTTACCTATGAGGCGTATCTAGTATGAATCGTTGACTAGATAAAAAAGTGTCCATGAGGATAGTCTTTCCCTCTTGAATGGGTGATGTGGAAGAAAGAAAATGTATAGGATGATACATGGGAGTTGGAGGAAAATATACATTCCCATTGGCCAGAGTTGTTCTCATATAGTGTATCTCCACTATTTGAAGTAAAAAATAGTGAAAATTTCATCTAAAGGGGTAATACAATGAGAAAATAATTTTTTTAAAGGAATTGAACTTTTAAATTTCAGTATAATTCCATATTTTGGACCTAATATTCTTCCTAATGAGGTAGTTAAGGTCCAAGGGGTGTGTAGACCTTGTTCAGATCCCAGAACACAACATTTTGGAGAAATATTGTACTATTTCATGTTTACGTTAAACCGTGCTGGTAGCATTCATCATTAGTCTAAACGATAATGATGGTGTGCATTTTCGAGTAGAGAAATATCACACATGTGGTGCATGGTTTCTCAAACTATGCAGCCTAAATATATAAATTTCCCTTATTCTCTAGGTATACATGCATGGCTAGTTTATGATTTGGAAAACAGTTTGGAAAAACAATTCATAGGATAATGTTTGTGTAATTTTTCATTTTTTTCTTAATGATCTAATTAACATTACCCTAATTCTCTAATTTGAATTCTACTGAGACTAAATCCATTTTTCTCAAATTTTCTCTCATGTTGAAGGCCTAACATAGGGCCAATAGATCACATTCTTTTAGATTCTGCTTGATCATTCACTCTTTATGTTGGATGCACAATGGTAAGTGCTCGAGTCTCGTTGAGATGTTCTTCTTATCTCTTTTACATTACCTATATATCATGGTATAAGAGTTGTTTTCTCTTTTATCAGATATTTTCTATTTCAAGATGAATTATATGATAATAATAGATTAGTAGTGTCTTACAAGACTATATTGAGTGGTCTATAATGCATTCCTCATGTTTGTTGATTTTGGTATTGACGTGTGTGGCTTTATAATTTCTTCAGGTGTCACTTGTTGAATTAATATGTCATGCTTATATTAATTATAACTAAATGGTTATTATCAGTCAGTTAATTTAAATATTTTTTTGAATACGTCAAAAGCATCTAACACCTAATATATGCTGATATTTCGTAATTTATTTTCAGTTTTTTTAGAACTTGCATGTCATCATTCGAGTGTGCTCGAGCTTGTACAAACAAATTATAAGGCTCATTATATTAGTTATTTATTGAATCCTGAAAATGAAAATATATTTTTCTTCTTTAGTTCCACTTGACCCACCTCAGGTTAGTGATTAAATGTAATTGAATTATTGAAATGATATTTTGAAATGCATACCTAAGTATATGACTTGGACTTTATAAATGTAAATGAATGTTTTGATGCATATATGTACTTAACCTTTCCATATTTATGGGAGGCAGTGGAGTTATCCATTGTAATTTAACATTTCATACATGGTTTTAATTAAATGGCTACATGCTACTCGACCTTGAAAAACTAATTAATTGAATGTCTTGAACCAGTTGAACTTTTGAATGGCATATTTTTCATATGACCAAATAAATTTAAGTGAATTGAATTTAATATGAATATTTATAAACATTAACCATGAAATCATTATTGGAGTGTTTGACTAATATAAGCTCTTGGATTTTGAGGGAATGAATTGGGTGCTTAGGGACGTCACTCCATTTCAAGGATGCAGGCTGCCTTAGGTGATACCTACCTAAGAACACATTCTTTTCCTACCTTTTGATTCTTAATATGAAACCATATAATCCTATCATTATTAAAACTAGATGTCTTGTATACACTCCTTGGAAACCATCATTAAAAATTAGGTTCAATGGTTACATCCCATTGGGCCCAGTCAATGATTACCTATGTTTAACATTGGAATAACTCTTTGTACTTTCTAGGTGTCATTTTGTGGAATTCCGTGGATGATGATCCTTGTTTTTCACTCTTACCCCATATCTAGATAGAAATATTATTTCTTTAGTAGCCAATTAGGTATAATTTTTATGGTGAATACCATAGGACTACATCATAATTATTATCAATTATGGTTTCCTTATTACATCATGGAACCATCACTATTTATACTACCACAGGGTGATGTCAGTGATGGTTATGCCTCATTGAAATTTTTCATATAAACTATCATTTAATTAATTACTGCGCTCATTACACAATCATACATAAGTCGAGGGATGAAGTAGGCACTTCGGTATTTAGTTACATCGTACCTCCTTACTTTGTATATGAACACATACACATGGTTACATTCCCATTAAATTAGCTATATGTTATAGAAAACATTGGGGGTGGAAAACTGAGATTTATATCACACCATATATGAGTGAAATTTGGTACCTGGGATAGATTAAATCTATGTAGGTGTTAATAATGGGAAGAATACTACATTATAGACTTGAATTCATGTTGTTCTATGATAAAGCTGGTAGTAGATGACTGAGATGTAGCTCGAGATACTTGGGAATTTTTATGTATTTTGTTCACTATATTGGGGTTTGAATGTTTTCAGGATACTTTGTTTCCATATTATCCATATTTCTACTATTATGAAATATATCATCATCAATTATTTTATGTCATTCAATCTCTTTTAGTTGTTCTTTATTTTTCAATTTTTGTAGTGTATTCTATATTCTTGTTACATTCACTATTTACCATGTTAGTAATTATCCAATGTGTTACACTTCGGTAGTGAGGGAATAGATTCTTCATCTATACACCCTAGGCCCTCACTACTAATCGGAAGCCCCTGGTGTCTAGGGAGATGAACTTGGGTTTGTGTGGCCCAACCAGCGCTAAGAAACTATTATGTAGAAAACAGGTTCAGGATGTCAGAATATTTTTGATCATGTGATTCATTATACATTACATATATCTAAATAATTTATCATTGGTAATATTCAAATGATATATATATATATATAATATCTACTTATGATCATTTATCATTCTCTTAGTATCTTTCATACTTATGTTTTTTTGATAATATGTTAATCTCTCTATAATGGAATTTAATATTCATTATTTATACCCCATATTCATCTACAATTATTATCTCTGTCTCCTACATCAGTTTATGTCCTAAATCTTCAAACACTATACCTACACTCATATTGAACATCATATTTTATTTAAATCATTATTTCTTATCCTCAACCCCATATTTTTTCCAAATAACTTTCATTGTCTCCTACTATGATCTATATCTCCAATATTTTATCATAATCTCTATATACATTCTATTATATAAATTTTCATCGTCTATTTTTATTTAGTCATTGAATTTAAAATATAGGATTTATATTATAACTTTGTCTCATGTTTTCAATCACTGAAATTCTTACAATTTGATTTGGGTTTTAAATCATTAGTCTTATTTTATGGTCTCTATTTATATATTTACCACTCATTCTCATCATAGATAGTTTATCACATATATAGAATCTTTTAACAACAATAATCAACTTATGTTTCTATATTTGGAATTTAATCGCCATTTTTTCTATGTTTGTTTCTTTCTCTAGTGATCTATTTTGATCCTCATCATCATAATTATATTATATAAATTTATATATCAATCTCATGTTATCATCATCGATATCATGTTTCATGTAGTAAATTGGTGGTCTTTAATATGGACTCTATATCTATTTCTATTTCACTCATAATTTTATAATATTTTATATCCATTATTTAATCATTGTTTGGAATTAATTTTACATTCCCTTAAATATGATTGAAAAATTAATCAATACTATACTGTATTTTATTATTTCATTTTCTTTTATTTAATGGGACATGTCTAGTATTCAATCTCATATAGTTATTTCATATTAAAGGGGATGTCATTATGTTTTGATGATAGTATTTGGATGCATTTATTTATTTATAAATTAGTATATAATACCATTATAATGCCTTTATATCCATTTTTTATAAAAGGAATCATGAAAGACAAACATTACCCGTATAAGAGATGTTTGAATATTTTCATAGTGGAATCTAATTTCCAAACTATTATTTATTTCTATTAGTGTTAATAAATCTCATTAATGTAGATATATTCAATATATCTCACATTATAATTTTTTATTCATCCCCATCTCTCTACCTTTATATAAGATCACATTCACAACTATTGATTTACTATCATACTTTCAGTCTCCAATATAAATTTAAAACAATATCTTTCTCATTATAAAAATATCTACAAATCCATATCACATCATAGTATATAGAAATTTTTATTTAATATATTATCTTTTTTCTTCATCACCATTTTATTTTTATTATGTGGTATACTTGACCATTCATTAGAATCTTGTATATTATCAAAATCTCTATACTCTTTTCTTTTTTCGTATTTGACCACTCACATTAAATATCAATATTCGACATCCATATTTTTTATAAATTTTATCTCCATTGTTACCCACTATATTAGACATATATTGCATTATTTTATCTTTAAACACTATACCTACTTTTCTTCTCTAATCATTATTCATTGATATTTGGGTTATCATCTCACATCGAATAACTATCAGGACTTATATTTTATCTTTTCTATGTATTATATCAATTTTTAACGAGTTTAACTTTTTTATTACCACGAGTTAACATATATTTTTTATATCCCATGATCCAAACATTATTATGTAGACAAATATATATGATTTTATTTTCGTTTTGATTATTAGTTTGGGAGGATAAATAATTATTATTTTTAGATAGTAGGATCCCAAAATGATTGTTGATATAATTTCCTCATGATGAATCATAAATATGATTTTATTTTTATTAATATTTATAATTAGGAAGGAATAATTTGTGTAATTGATGGATCAGATGATCCCAACAATATAAATGATATAATTTTTTAGCTTGGTTTATCTCTATTGAGTTTTAAAAAAAACACATGATGCTGGTTATTATTTCATTTTTCAAATAAAAATTTTATGAAAATCTATCGAAACACGATTTAGTCACAATTAAAACAGCCCAATTACTATGGATCAAATAATACAACTGATTTTCTAATGATAATGACTCTTATAGAAAAATAAAATTGTTAATTGATCACTCTCTCTAGGTAATAATTGTTTTTGCCTATGTTGTATTCAGACTCTCAACTAATGGACATTATCTACTGATATAATAAACATGAATTATAAAAAACTACTAAAGGAAACATTCAGATGGGTAGAGGCTATTGAGCATCCATATTTTCTAATGTTAGAGGAAATTTTCATGAGTGAAATTCATGCATTCATTTGTAAAAAAATTTATCATTTGACTAATATTATTGTTCCGTTTGTATGATTCAGATCTATTTTTTATTATATGAATATATATGTTTGATTTTATAACTTTTAATCATATAAATTTAAGATAATTATTTTAATAACTGTGTTGATTTTTTGTTCTCATACATCTCAATATGGTGTATAAAAAATGAGGAAAAATCCATCTTAATATCTAAGGATCAAAATGTAATTCCAATTATTAATATCCCTCCCCCATACAAAATATTATGGTACATCAATTTTGACAACAGTTTCATTGTTTTATATTTTAACTATTAAACGTAAATCCATCACATTTCATTGTTTCCACAAATTTCTCTATTAATCATTGGTTATATGTTTTATGCCCTCTAACCATGATATTTGGACCTTTAATATATGATTTCTTATATCTCCACTATTTTATATTTAGAAATAAATTTTCTATAATCACATCTATATGTCTTTTTATATTCAATTTTTGATCTTATCCATTTATTAGCATTTCTTATTCACTTATACTATCTCCGCCATCTAATTAATACATTGACTTATATTTTATTATATTATACGACTTCCCTCACATTTTTTCACCATTTCTAGTCAAAAGTCATAAAAATTCATTATATGTTCTCCCATATATAGTTTATCATAATTTATCCCATTTATTCCTTGTTTATCCACATTTATTTATTATCCCATTTATTTATTATATTTTTGAACTCTTTCGTCCATTTCATTTCTTCTGAGAACTGAATCATGTTTTTCCCATGTACTTATTTGATTATTGTTTCATTTAAATCAAAACTATTCTGATATTGGTAATTAAATATTGGCTATAGATGTTTGAAATAATGCATTTCTTTCACTCATTAATTATTTTTCATCACAAATCAATGTCATGTTATTTTCATAGTTCTACCATATGATTTTATTCTCCCATTATTGGTCATAAATAGTCAAAATATATTATAAAATCTTATGAATTAGATCATTATTATTTGTCTCCTTATATTTCATATATATTATCACATTTAAAATTACTCCTATATCATCATTAGTCCCAAAACTCACATCTCACATATAATATACCTCATCTTTCATAATACATCATCATCATCCTGTGTATAATATCCTCCATGTTATCTTCTATGTATCAAATAATATCTATCTTCCCAAATCTTTCCTATACACTTTTTCATCTTGGTATTTTCTCTATCATTTTCAATGATTAATTTTAAAAATCATTTACCCGATATCCAATCTCAAACAGTGATTATTGGTCATTATTCTCTATTTACTATAAGGAATCATTAGTATATATTATAGTGATATTTTTCAATGCTCAATATATCAATTAATATTAATTTTAGTATAAATATTCTCCACTATAAATATAAAAATTCATTCATTATGTTTTTCAATTTTCTACTCTGTTTGGTATTGGTCCTTATCATTATCTTCGGCCTTTGTCTTCTACACAGTGATGAATTCTCTTCTCCAAAATTGGTTTCAAATTTCCTTCTCCAGTATCCTTATTTGATATATATTTATATTATATTATCATTAATATATATAAATATATATTTAATTTTTTGGATTCATCTCTATAATCTATACTAAATATCTAGGACTTTAATTTCAAAATAATATCTTTGATCTCATGCCTATTCAATTTTATCTTTTTTCACTATATCATGTCTCTAATCATTAATTTAAATATTTTTATATATAATTTCATTAATTTATCTGTATTTGATCATAAATATATTTCTATGATCAACTATATTGGTCTTGTATGAATGATTTTTATATGTTTCCATGGTCTGTGATCACATTTACAATATTTTCCTTTATTCTTCAAAATATTTGATCATCAATATCAATCTATAATTTGTTTCTAGACATAGTCTATATGTTATGTATTTATTATATTATAACTAGTATCTAAACTCTAATATTATATCTACTGTAATTTATCAAAAATTTAATCTCTTTATCTAGAATTCTATCAATAATTTCTAGATTTATCACCACTTTTTGACTCATGCCTATATCTTCAAGTTTTATATCTAACACTGATCAATAATTATAATCATTAACCACCACCATAGTATTTATATATATATATATATGGTCTCAAATATCATTCATATTGTCTCTATCATCATTCTCAAATATATCTTTTTATGGTATTCAATCTCAAATATCTTTTTTTTTCTCATATAAGGTTTGGAATATTCTAGCATTAATTTTACCTATATATGTGTACTGTTTTTAGCCAAATTATATTTTTTATCTCCATTATTCACCCTTGTTTACATATTTTTTCCTTTTCATTATCTTGGTTTTGTAGGAATTAGTCCCAATAGAGTCTCATATTACGTTCTCGAGTCTCTAAATATATTCATTCAATATGATCATTGAGAATTACCTTCAGTCTTCAGCATTATCATATCTTGTTGATTTTTAAAACATCTGTCACTATCCAAAATTAAATATATAGTTTCCATTTTTGTTACTCTAATATTCAGTCCCTTGTCTTTTTTCTATATTATACCTTTGAATTTATCCTCTAATAATCAATTTTTTCATTATCTCTTTTTGTCCTCCTGTCTCATTTTCCCGCCATTAGCATTCATCTCTATCTTTGATATAGTATAATTGTTTTAGTATCCATTTAAATCATTTTTATTAGGTTCTATATTGCTAATTTTTATAACCATTTTCCTTCTTTTGCATTTAAATTTTAGATCAAATGTTTTTTGAGTCTCTTCAATATCTTTGATCACATCCTCAAACTCATATCAGGATTTTAGTTGCAATCCATGTTTCAATATTTTAGACATTAGTCAATATCTCAATCATCAACTTTATTCTCTAATGTTTTGATCCTATATCTATATATGATTTTTCTTGGTCTATATCATCAATATACAACCCAATCATCGATCTTTATCATTTTTTATATTATATATATTATTATATATATTTGAAACATTTCTCTAATATTTAAAAAAATTATCATATTTGATTTCTATATACATCCGTACATCAATATCCATATAATATATTATATCATTATCTTTATATCACCTTTTCATCATTAGTTTTAATCTCATCATTTATATTTATCACTGATTTTAATCATTATTTATCTCATGGCCACATTGTATGAATATTAAATCCATCATACATTAAACATATACAATTGGGGTTACATTCATCGGTCCTAATTTATAGTCTTTAACTCAATCTATACAAAATTTTTCATCTATAATATTCAGTCTTTGATATTGGCTATTTTATCTTCATTTGTTATATTTATAAATAAATGTTCATTGATCCCCTTTTCATTCCATGTATTTTTAAATATCTATTTATCAATTTTGATACAATAACATATCATTTTCATGAATAATTTTTAACATCCAAATCATGAATTTATTTCTTGTCTGCATTTTTAGGTAGTCATTCATTGACAGTCATGTCAGACTGCATATTTATTACAATAATTAATATTAATTATCTAATAATTTATATATATCATTAACTATATATGTTTTTTACATTTTCCTTTTAATTATATTCATATTGATACATTGTCTCTACACTCAGATTTTTTATTTAGTCATTGTCATTGACCTAAAGTAGGGTTTCTAGTGTACAGTCTCATGTGGTTAATAAATTCCAAAATAGAAGTTATTGTGTTATGATAATTATATGAGGCGACATTTGATTATATATATATATATTGTTTCATAATACCATGATAAAGCATTATATTCACGAAATAGATGTTATATAAATGATATATGATCGAAAAATCATTGATAAATCTGATTGGGACTGGATAATTCTTAATGGATAACTCATTTTATAATTATATTTCATTTGATGGGTGTTAGAATTATCTGTGTGGGCTTATAAAAACAACACTCTTTATTACATGCTTAAAAATGGTTTATTATATAAAATTTCACTTAAGAAAACTATAAGTATTGAGCGGAACTGTGACTTTGGAAATTAAAAACATTACGTAACAACTTAGAACATTCAAAACAACATCTTTATTGAAAAAATCTTTTGCAAAACCACAACAATCCTTCATACATAGAATTTCATGGGTTAACATGAGGAAATAAATATGAAAAGGGTAATCTATAAATCCTAGTAAGGGTGTTAATAGGGAATAAAATGATGAGTGTAGTACATGCTAGAAAAAAAAAATATCAGCGGATCAAAGAGAAACATGATCATAAAGGCATGATATATCAAGATTATCATAACATGGAAATGGGAAAACAACATTAAACATGATATTAGAATGAGAAAAGTCTCATTCCATGAGGATTATGAGTTAACCACCATTACACTTGAATTAGAATGTGTAAACTCTCATTGCACTTGATGTACCATGATATTAATATTTACCCAATGTATTGGAGCGCTATCAAGTTGAACCCTTCTTAATCATTTCATTTCATGCATTAGTGGGCCACATATATCAAAAAATATAGATTCATTAAAATTATTATTTATTAAAAGTCAAGAGATTTGGAATAGATAAATGTAATTCCTCAATCATCATGTAAATGTGAATAAAGGGGTATGGTATTCACTTACACGTTGATTTTGGTATGGAAATTTCTGGTGTAACTTCAGCAGCATAATGATGTAAAAAAGAAATCGTAAAATGGGTTGACGAGAGAGAAATGGGAATCTCTTCATTTTAAATGAAATGGACTATAATGGGGTCATGGAACAAAATATTTCAACATATGAAATGGAATTTAACGACATAATATAAAATAATTTCTTGACTGTAAATGAGAAGAGAGAAATTCCTTGAGAAATTTTAGCATGGTAAAACTTGTATATGGAAGGAATTAATGAGGGATAAAGTGGAGTATCATTATTCAAAATTAAGGAGGGATTTATAGGATAGGTTCAGAATCACACCCCAACATTCTTAATTGAATATAAATGGTATAACAACATAAATAAATTGGCACAAAAATGAGAAAGGAAGAAATCCCATACGATGTTTTGGCATGGTAATAGGCATACATGGGAGGAATTAATGATAGATAAAGAGGTTTCTCATCATTCAAAAATAATGTGGGATGTATGTAAGATGTGAGAAATCATACCCAAAATTTTTTAATTTCAAAATAAATTGGTATAACAATGTTTACAAACATGGAGAAAAATGAGAAAGGAAAAATCTCTTACTTGTAAGTGTGATCCCAATGTCATAGGATAGGATTGAGGGGGGTGTATTAGGGGCATGGGGCACATTTTTAGGAGTAATGATATATTAGTTCATTGGTTGGTCGAGCTCCAAATGGTTTTAGTGAAGAGTAATGTGAGATTGACTGGGTTTATATTCAAAAGGAGAGGAAAAAATTTATTATTTTGGTTTTGGAAAAAACACATTAAAATAATCAAAATCACAAACAACTCCTGATTTTTCCAGTGGTTTTGGAAAATTTAGAGTGGAAGAAATTTTTTTATAAGGCCAATGGAAAAAAAATATTAACATATTAGTCTTTCTTTTGGGTAGGTGTGTCCAACTCTCAAGAAAATATTTTTAAAATGAAAAATTTTTATATAAGTCTTGAATTGTCCACTATGGATTTGTAAAATAAATCAAAAAAATCTTAAATTTCATTATTTTAAAGATGAAACATATATTATCTGAATATCCCAATTATATGATTTTATAACAACACTATTGGGTCATTATGATGTTATAAAACATATTATATATTTAAACGGTATTTAATTTTTACCCACCAATTCGACGGTCTTATAAAATTATGAAAAATTTACTATTGGATAATTATGAAATCTTGATTCTAAAAATAATTTCATTTTATCTAAATAATTTAATAAATATGTTAATTTTTACATTTAAAATAAAAAAGGACATTTTTTTATAATTCATTTATTTTGAAAAAAATAGCTTTCAAAGGAGAATAAAAATCACAAATGTATTCATAAAAATAACATGATAATTTATATTAAAGAAAAAGAAATGTAGTAATAATATTTTATTGTATTATTATTTAATTAATAAATTCATTAATTCTTGAAAATAGATTTCTTAATTGAATATTAACCAAAAATATTATATTATCTTTAAAAACTTTTTACAATGTAACATTAATAAATTGAATAAATATTATTTATTCTATAAAAAAATAATTCACATAATAATAGTGTCATGGTATTGTTTAAAATCCTCCTATAACACTCGAATATTACCTAAGGGTATGCTGTTCAATTGTGACAAACTCTTGGGTGGCTCAGATAACATCCTTCTGGTGGTAATCTCTATCAACATCCCCTTCTCCCATAGGTGGATCTGTTCATGCTTAACGTGTTGAAGATATGCATGGGCTTGGACAAAAAATAATCCTAGTGACACCACCTCCTATCTGAGATCTGACATATAGTGTTTTTACAGATCAATTATAATGGATTACCTAAACAAATTTATGGTTGTATTTAGAGATCATATTTTACAATACATCAAAATCAATGAGTGGAATAACGATCATTTGATCATTATGCTACTTACATTGTGAAAGTGTATGTGTTATGAAAACTAATGTATAATTGATTCTTTCATTGAGAAAAGACATATTTTTTGGGAAAATAATCATATTAATTTAAATATATATAGATATTTCCATGAAAAAGAAATTTAAAGAGAGATGAGGCTAACATCTGTGACATATATCTGTTGTTTCCTTTGGATAGCGGGATATTATCATTGATTTTTGAGAAATTCCATATGTTTATTAAACCATACTACCAAGATAACTCATAAGGGAGTTATGTTTTCGTTTAATGATTAATTTGAAGAAATTTCCATAGATTTAAAAATTATTCTTATAACTACCTAGAAGTGGAATATCTTTCGTAATTTTTAGCTATGTTTCAAATAAAATATTGGGATGTGTGTTGATGAAAAATGAAGAACTAATTTGATATTCCTCATAGAAGATGGAATTTTATAATAAAAACAATCCCACACATGATCTAGAGTTGAATAATTTGATCATCACACTATAAATCCAGTGGAACAATCTCTATGGGTGGAAGTGTGAGTAATATATCGATTACAAGATCCTCAAATATATATTCACAAATAAAAAACCTAATATGTGCTAGAAATGATGTTTAGAGATCATAAATTATACCGAATTATTAATTTACTATAATTTTATTATAGTAAAAAAGTTGTAATATTCAATAATTATAAAGTAACAAACAATTATATCATTGATGAGAATTGAAAATCATCTGAACATCTTATAATTAAAGATGATGGTCATGAGAATCATAATGCATGGAACATAATAAATCTTTTCAAAAAATTATTTAACATCAATATAATCATGAAAAGATAAATGATGATTAAAATGTGTATGTGGGGGTTCAAAAGAAAGAGGAAACTATAAGAAAATGGAATTCCTCATAGTTTAATTATAATTTAGAATGAATTGTGATATTTTAGGTCATGATAATGTGTTCCATAAAATATTATGTTAAAGAATGAACTATTGGATGATTTACATTGTTTGTCTTTCCCCATTCACATAAGAAACACTATGATGTTTTGACATCTCCGAGAGGACTATTTTTGGGGAAACATGATGAAGAATATCATTGAATATACCCCAAATGTCCTAGTATTTCAGCATGTTACGGATGAAAGAAATAATCTTAATGTAATTATGAAACCATTAACCATACCATTATGGAAATAGGATAAGTTACTATGAAATTTTTCATTGGACTTAAAAATACATCAAAAGGAAACAATGTTTCCTAGGTTGTTTTGGATCATCTTATAATGAGTGGACACATCATTTCAATTCAAGAGGATTTCTCTCAAGATCAACTTTCAAGGATATACATTATAGAAATGGTAATGATTCACGTAGTACCACTATTGATTATAACCAATTGAGATAAAATATTCACCTCCATGTTTCAGAAAGGTCTCTAAAATTCACTAAACATTAGTTTAATTTCATTATGGTATATCATCATAAAACTGATGGCTAATCTGAATGAACTATTTAGACAGAGGAATACATGTTTCATGCATGTTCTATGTAATTTAAAGGATTGAGGGGGAAAAAAATAACTTTCATTAAGTTCTCTTACAACAATAGCTTCCACTTGATTATATTAATTTCTCCTTATGAATCCAATTATGGGAATTGTTTTTGAACAACAATATCATGGGATGATTATGGAGAAAAAATCTTCTAGTTCCTGACATGGTTGAGGAAATTGTAGAGAATGTTATGACCATTCAGTAGCACATCAAGGCTATATAGATTCAACATATGTTCTATGATAACAATAGTCTATGAGACCTAGATTTTGATGTTGGAGTAATGGTATTCATCCACATAATCCCATGGAATAATGTGATGAGATTTTGGGATATAGAAAAGCTTAGCACAAGTTTAAATCAACCCTTTATATATCTTTTATGACATCGGAGTAGTGTCCTATTGACAATACTACCACCAATAATATCTCTAGTACATGATTTATAACTTTCATCCCTCTAGAGAAAGTACATATCAAACCCCTCACATGTACTCAATCCATAGGTTTTATAATTAGGGAATGATATTTCATATGAATAGAATCCAGTTATGATCGTAGATCATATAGAAAATGTTCTGTAAAAAATACAACGCTCCTTGACAATGTTTTGTGGAGGGAAAACATACTTTAAGAAGAAATGTGGAAACCCTAGTTGGTGATGATGTTGGGTTACCCTCATCTATTTTAGTGCTGTAAAAGAAAATTTGATGGAATATTTTCTAAATGGGGGAAGATTTTAATGACATGGATTGTTATGAATAAAATTCTTCTTCTTGATTTAATTATATGCCTTTCACTTATAAGAAACACTTTCACTAAATATGTTCTATTATATCCATTTATATTTAAATGACCATTAATTATCATTAACATCGATTATATATACATTGAATAATGATCACATTACTAGTGTAAATATAGTTTTTTAACACATCCATATGACATAGAAAAATGGTGTGATTTCCCCAACTAGTAGGATAATACCCATTTAATCCAATTGATCAGGGAAAAGGATAGAGTTAAAATTTCTAGTGCATTTCTTATATCAATACCAAGTAGAAATCTGACATCATTAGCCAGAGAGAAACTGTTTATGAGACTACTACAAGATCATCGAGAAGATGACCAAATCAAGTTTTCTAAATGACCCCATGAGAGACCAACCATCTGAAACCTTACACTTATAGAGTATGATGATATATTAAGTGGATATGTATCAAAATCCTAGAAATATAAATATATATCATATTTTTTATAAAATAAAAGATATATTTTCATATATTAATTTTACATTGTAGATGATTTTTGATGTTGGAAATGTATTTTTGGTTATTATTCAAATTAAATTAATTTATTTATGAATTAATATATTTTTATATTTATATTATTTTAATTGAATATTATTATTATATAATTGATACCAATTATAAATTAGCATATAATTTTTATGATTCCAAATATAATCATAATTAGGTTTCATAATTTATTATTGTGAAAAATCCATCATTTTCAATGAATGGAAGTATTTAATTTATAAGTGCAAATTCACTTATTTATAACAATATTTAGATGAAAAAAATTCTAATTTTTCAATCTTGAAGTCCAAATTATCCTCTGGGGAATATTTCATAACTTTTTGGGAACTATCTATTTTTCAAGATAAAAATAAATACTATATTGATATACTTTGTTTTTTATGACATCATAATGACCAAAATGTGTATTAATAGGTAATTTAAATGGGATAAACTACCAAATATACGTTTCCCATTAAAATAATGTGGTTTTATGTATATTTTATTTATTTTCTAAATCCATTAAGAATCCTCTAAGAGATATATTATAATTTTGGATTTTAAAATTATTTTATTAAGTGAGTGACACACCTCCACATTACAAAGGGTAATATTTTAAGTTATTAGAACCTTTTTTAAATAAAATATTTCAAACCAATCCCATTTTTGGGAAACCATGAGAAAAAATAATGCAATGGTTTGTATGTTGGATATTTTATTATGTAGTTTCCAAATGTAAAATAATAATGCAATCCACCAATCTTCCTATAAAACAATGTCCAAGATCCCATTTCACTTTAATAAACTCTTAGGAGCACTTAAATAATCTTTAATAACCTCCCTAGAGTCCTCCCAAGGACACCCCACGTTTTCAATTATCCAATCAAAACCATTAGAGTCGCACATTCATGTAAAGGACTTTCCCCTCCTCCTTTAAAAATTAAGCTACTTATTTGAAAATAGTTATTGTAATTTAAAATAGATATATTTTGATATATTTATTACCATTACCTTACTATCTATTTGATGTTATATTAACTATGGATCATTTATCATCCCCCATTTGGACCCTTAACTATGTTGTTACTATGTATAAATTCTATGAGGGATCCTCACCATATAATTCATTTATGAACATATGAATTTTGTATCAATTTACTAATGTTGGGACATGACTTAACATGTCCATATTCCTGTAAAGTTTATTTTTAAATTATGAGAGACCCCTTTCACTCGCATCAACTATTTTTATTAGTTTTTATGTAACTTTGTTATGATGTCTAACTTTCACTATAATTTTCCATCACTAAAAATAATATAGCGAATACCATACCCATTTTTTCATCATGGTTATTCACCTTTAGGAACATATTCATATTTATTGGTATATGTGTATTTTGTATTCCAAATTACTTTATCATGGAATAAATTATTATGATGAATGTATACATGTTGTATGATTTATGTGACACACTTAATTTTGAGAATGAAATGATTATGATGATTCACCTAGATAATGCTCTTACGCATTTTGAAATGTTTAGTATCATGATATGTAATATTGGGATATGTTTTTACTTTATTTCATTATGGTAATTTGATTAGACCATGAAGTCATGGTGGATTTATCCTTGACCTATTTTTTGGATTTAGTGTTTTAATTTGTTGCCACATTTCCCAGGTAATGATTATAAATCTATATCATGCCTTATTATTCTTGTTCCTTTTATGTTCCATTGAAATGAATATTTTCTACCATATATTGTATTCTTTCATAGAATTCCATGTTTATTCTATTTCTAGGATTTATAGATCACATCTTTATTATGTTTTACCCAAGTATAACCCATGAATATTTATATAGGAATGAATATTAAGAACATGTTATAGTGGTTTTCATTAAAGATGATTTATTTTATGTTCTAAGTTGCTATGTAATGTACATAATTCCAAATGAAATTATAATTACATTTATTTTGGGTTGTATTAAGTGTATTCCTATGTAATACATCTTTTATTAATCTGTAATTATGAGTATGGTTGTTATAGTGTTCTATTGATCCCCTAGAACTAATTCTCAACAAATCTAATTATGCATCCTATACTGAGGTTCTTCGACATGGCTATTAACAAACACATAAAATGGAGATAAATGTGTCTAGTGAGTGATATTAAATCTTTTACAAGGTGAAGGGGAGTTCAATTAAAATAATTATGTGATATTTTAATGTAATGAATTGGCTAAGCCACAAAAAAGATCATATAGATAATAATTCTAGGAAAACTGATTTGAAGGATTTTTAATTGAATAGTCAATACAAGAATAAAGAGTACCATTATGGAAAGAGGTATAAATGGAAGGTAATGTATTATATTGGTAATATTCATGTGATGAGGTATCTATCAGTCTATTAGGATACGTTATCGAGGGATGGCATGATATATGATTTCACATCCTTCAGAGAAGGAAGGGATTAAAGGGAAACCAATATTTATGGAGATTCATTCTGACCAAAGGGAAAAAAATAAAAGTTGTGTTAAGATTACAATTTTATACCTAAAAAGATATTAGATATTTCAGCATGTTTAGGACCAATTAAATGAAATTATATTTAATTGATAATGATCAGGAACAAGATTGTGGTGTTTATAAAGAAATACAGAAGACTAGTGGAATGATGTAAGACCTAAAATTTATTTTGGGAGGATTTATAGTGGGATGTATTGAGAACCTTGAGGCCATAACTATTCAATATGATTCCAATATGCATAATCTCACCAATCAGTATTATATGGAAGGTAAGTCATTTGAAAAAAATGACCAAATAGACGATTTTATCATCTACTTTGATGAAGAAATTTTAAAGGATGCCTTCATGATTAAGACCTCTATACAAAATAAAGGATGGATGATCAAAACATGTATTCTAGTGGATACTAATAAAAATATTTGTGTGTGGATACATTATAATTAACTTATTTTGAAAATAATATTCAAATAAATGAGAATAAATGTGCAGGACATCCATCCAACCAGGGAAAAGATGACTTACTTCTTTGAAGACCTTATCAAGGATGTCCTTGATACAATGGAAATATAAATTAAATTGAAATTATATTATTATAATTCTTTTAATATCATGAATAATGATTCTAATTTTTATATGATATATTTAAATGTATAATGCTTTTTGGTTTTCCCTTGTGATATTTCTCACTTTCTCCTCAAAACAATTTGAAAATAATAAGAAGGTAATTTTACTAAAATAAATGTCATAAAATGTATAAATTTACATAATAATTATTTTCATAGGATCATTGGTAGAAATGATATTGTATTTTCAATACACGAGACATAGTTTTTTTGTGATTTCATGTTTTACCCTTTCCATGAAAGGATTAAAACCTCGAGTATTTATGAATTGATTTTTTTATAATAAATCAAATATCATTGAAAGATCTCTTGAACAGAAATACCAAGGTAATATTATATTACACCCAACATTTTGTAATATTATGTTACACAATAAATGTATATTTTATATATGAGATATATATGACATAAAAATGATTCTAGTGTGATAATATATCATTTAATATTCATTATTTTAATCCTACCTGAAAATGGAAATACTTTTCATTCATACGTACGAACTACAATCACCATGAATATATATTTTACATTCTATCACAAAACGTTATTTATTATTCCGAATAAATATATAATGATTATAAATGATATTTATATCATAGTTAAGTTATAGAGAATATGAAATCACGATAAATGTAATAGGAATAAAAAATAAAAAATCAAAACATATAACATATCAGTTATTACCTAAAGTGTAACGTTATCATCAAATTGTTAATAACTGGATAATAAAATTTTATAAGAAAATAATATATTTTATACTCTATATAAATATTATTTTATAATAGATTTATAATAGACACATATATATTATACATGATTATTAATTGTATACAAAGAGATTAAAGATTTATGTTAATGGATTTACTAATACATTTTTTTTTTGGGAGACACATGAGAATCCTCCACTAATTTATTTTGTGTGGTGTATATATTTACCTTTTGAAAAGTAATATTAGTATTATTATAATTTCAATGATATTTAATGTTGTATTTATTTATTTTCTTTTTTGGGTCTTATTATTCAAATTATTACAATAACAATAAGGTTATGTTTTCTACATTTTAGTTCCTTGAGATGTTTGTAAAGTTGTGCACATATATTAGTTAATTATTTGTATATAAAAACAATTTTATATTTAATAACATGAATTTATTAATCCTCATGATATTTTATATTCTATTTTATGTTATTCTATATAGGGGATTATAATTAAATTATATGAAAGTGATAATGATTTTTATGTAACAATCTCATTTTTTATAGGGGTTGTTTGTGATTTTGTTTTGATGATAAAATATTATGATAGATATATGAATAAACTAGTGAATATTATCTCCTACATTTATTCCTAATATTTCCATGTAATATTTACATTTTAAACTCTATGGAACATAAAATAATTATGAAAATGTTTTTAATAAAATAGGAATTTATTTCAATCTTTTGTGAGAAATTTGTTTGCTTCAAAAACTGGGTATTAAAAATTTATTGGAAATTGTATTATTTTAGTAATATGATTTTTAAAATATAGTTTTAATCATTTTTATATATTTTTAAAAAATTAATAGTAATATTATTTTTCTCAAAATTATTAATATTCAAATTTTAGTAAAAATGTGAATGATATATTTCTTTTAATTTGTATGACATGAAAATAACATATCATCATCATTACTATTTTTACATTGAATCTTCCCTTATACGAATTAATGGGTATTTTAAATAAAAATGTTTAAAAAAATTATGTTTTAAAAGAATCAAATAATAATGGATTTTTTCTTCAATAAATGTTTTAAGTGATCAATAAAAACCATTTTCTATACAAGATTACATATATTGATATTACACATTCATTATAGGATAAATAATCAATGAATGAACTAATTATTCAATCATTGAATGGTTTATGTGTATTATGGCATGATGAAAATGAAAATATTTTCTCTTCAAAATATTATCTAATGATATGATCCTTATGAAACCCACTTGTATTTCCACAATTTTTGTTATGATGACTATGAAACCTAACTCTCTTTCATGTTTTATGATATGATTTAATGATTATGAATCCCATTTCATTTAATAGGTTATTATATGTTCATTTTTTATGATCTTGTAGAAAACATATGTATCATTTTAATTACATAAAGGGAGGGACCTATATATCACTTTAATTAATTCGTTAATAATAAATTATCTAGATGATCAGAACGTACATATGAGGTTAGATGAATCCCAAAAATGAGGGTACAATAGTAGTTAGCCCAGGCCCAAAAAATAGCGTACATGGGTGGTAATACCAATACAAAAATAGGTTACATGATAGGTTATACCATGATCAAATTATGTACATATATAATTAGATAAATACAAATATGTTATCAATGTCATGGTGTGTATAATTAACAAAGTATTTCTACGATTATGTGTATTACATGAATCTATGTATTTTAGAAATATTATTAACTAAAAGATTATTTTCTATGATTTACTTATGATTCATGTCTTAAAATCATTTATATATTTTTTCATGCCATGGTATTAAACTCTTTGATATGAAGTGTATGGATTTAAAATGTTTTCTCATGTTCTCATTCACTGAAGATACATTAATTCTCATTTATATCTCTTTTTTTGCTAACTAAGCATCTTATCTCACCATTTATTGTGATTCCATTCCCTAGGTTATAAAGATATTTATTTATTTATTATTTTCATAAGAAGGTTTCTAGTGAGTAATATCTTATTGGTATATGAGGTATGTCACCAATGAACCATTTGTTTATAAGGACAATTTAAAAATGGAATTATAATAGTATAATCATCTGGTGTGTGTTTTTCTATTTTATTGAATATTCATCAAAAATTATGTAATATCTATGTATGAAAATATAGGGTCATTAAAGTGGGAATTAAAGGATAATATTAGTTATCCTTTGAAATCTATGATGATAAAAAATTGGATATATCTAGAAGTAAATGTCTGAGGATAAGTCATACGATGAGTAAATGTATTGGAAAATTGAGAGAAATTTTTATAAAGGGTAGATCATGTGGTTTCAAGATATTACTACATTGAGTGGAAACTACAAGTTTTTAAATATCTAGAATAAAATTACCTAGGGGTAATAAACCTAAAATGTTAGAATTTAGGTTGACTAAATTTTCACCTTTTCCATTTTAATGAGCCTTGCTTCAAAAGTGGTCAGACAGTCACAATGGATTTTCATTTGAAATTTAGAAACTTTTTATTAACATCATGAATAATTAAAATAGTTTGATGTCATAAATAAAGTAGGAAAACACTATTTTTCCTTGATAAATTATTATTTCAGGATTTAAACAACCTATAAACGTTTTTTCATGATTTAGGGCTCCCCGTAAAGATTATTATCTCGTATGCTATTTTTTTATTTTTTTTAATGTCTAGAAAATTATGGAACTGAGTTAATGTTGAGTGGAGTGGATAATAAAATTATTGCCTTATTAAGCAAGAAAATGTAATGGTATTTATAAAAACAATCTCATTGCAATGCTCACACAACCATCTCAAGCTATGAATCATATTAGACTTCAAAATTAACAAATGAATTGACAAAAATTATGATGTTTCTTTCATGTAGCTGTGTAAACCTTATTTTAATGGGCCATCTAATCCAAAAATTTATGTATTTTGGATATGTACAATTGAAATGATATTTTCCCTTCTCTAGTGCTCTAAACATGAAAAATGCATTTTTCATTGTCAACCGTTTGAATGTTAAAGGAGGTCAACAGTGGAATGTATTCATGAATAAGAGTAAACATTATAAAATTAGATCTATAGATTGTGATTCATTAAATAATACTTTTTCAAATATTCACAATAAAAATATTACCCATAGGATGATAGATAAGGGGTTACATGAGCTAAATATATAGTATAATGATTATGTTGGTACCTACAAAGAAAATTTTGAATAAAAATAGTGATAGAATTGTGTTATTATCATCCAACATGAATTCAACGTTGATTTTTTATATGGCATAAACTCATTCATTTGAATAGAATTGTCCATTTTAGATTCTAGTGTCTATGAATAGATAATTTTTATCTATCAAGCTATAAATGGAAGTAGGAGTTGAATATTAATCTAATGGTTTTCATAAGAAGATAAAATTGGAATTTAAATGAATGTCTATAAATGAGAGAGAAAATAATATAATATTTTAATTATGTTTAATGCGTTTTAGGAATCATGGATATAATTTTCTTAAGAGGAATACAAAATGTTTTATGAATTGTAGGGGAGTTCATCATGAAATTAATTTCTAAATTATTGGGAATAATTTACATAATTATTTGAATAAAATGAAAGATTCAAAAAATGAATCACTGGTACTCCAGTATTTAAAAAAATGAGTTTGTGTATTATTCTAACAAGTGTGAAAATCAAAGGGTTATTGATGGAGTTATATTCTATTAGCCTATTAATCTGATTTGAAATGGAAATATCTAATAATCAATATTTATAACAAGAAGAACGAAAAAACATTTGTGAAATGAACCCAAACAAACACTATAAAACATTTAATTTCATATATGATTCTAGACAATCCTATTTATTTATATATAAAAAATATTCTAATGGTACCATGATTCTACTAAAATAACTCAATAATGAATTATAACTGAAAACCCTAATGGTACGATGATAAAATGTCATGTATATAATTCATCCAAAATTAAAATTGATGGGAATGTGAATTTTTACTACATCTTATTCTTCATTAGGTTGAATTTCATTTTATCAAAGAAACTGATTTTATTTATATATATAAATACCACATCAAGTGTCAAGGAATGACTGTATCATTTGATATCTTAAGAAAAAAATATGAATATCTATCAGTGTTATTATTTGTATGAAAATATAATTGATATTACACCTACTTTGTGAGCCTTAATTCCCATTCAGAAAGAATGTTTGTCTTAATTATATGGGAGAACCCTAACTTCAATGGAATTAAAATAGTGAAGTATTTTTTGATATATTTCCATAAGAGTTTCCATGAATTCCACTAGATCATGATGTTGGGATCTCAACAAAAATCATATATAGTGCCAAAATAATTTCAAAAACTATCTATAGAATTTCCCTGATTGATTTTCTATAATTGAAGAAAAACTAACAAGAAAACATTTACGACAGAATTATTCAGCCATGTGTGTCACATTGGGGTGCAATAATTTTTTTTAGAAATAATGTTGGATGTATGTGATGATAAATTTATCACTTGGTTATGACCAAAATCATAATTAGAAAAATTTATGGAGTACAATAATATACAAACTTTTTTAGGCATGTCCCTCTTTTATTGTTTATATTGAGCCTATGCGGACGAGTCTTTCTCATACACGAAGAGCCATTGTTGGTGGAAATGGCTTAATCTCCATTGATGTATGTTTTTCTAGATGTAATATAGTCTTGGAAAAAATGTGTTTATTGTGTTTTAACCATTTTCATTGATTGGATGGATTTTGAGGTGTTCATATACTAATGCATGGAAAGGTGCGACTAAAGTTGTATGCATTAGAATTACAGACCGTGTGATGTTACTACCCACCATGTAAACTCTACTAGACACATATAGTGATAAAAATATTGGGAATGAATTTAATTCATGTCATTTAAGAAATAAATTTCATGAAATGTTCAAGATAATTCAATTTAAAGTCCATGATATGGGTTTTTCAGTGTATCCCTTAAAATAAGACTTCATGTAATGTGACTACTTTTCACATTGTGTAATTGTCCTACTTATGGTTTTAAAACATACTAGTGGGGATGATTTATTTTTCATCAATCATGAAGCCTCTTCCTCTCAACATTATGTAACCATATAGAAAATTTTTAAGCATCTCTCAGGATTTCCAATGTCTTGATCATGCATATGGTCCTTAGTAAGTGGGTTTTGTTAGGATTTGCCTTATTTTCATGTCATATCTAAATGTTTTGGTGTACTATCTTGAAAATTAGGATTTTTGGTTTTTATTTTTATTGTTTATAATTGTAAGAACCTTATTTAAAGAATATACACCATCATTCTTGTGGATAATTTAGATTTAAGTATTCTTTGATTATAATTTAAAGTTAGGGGGTCTATACCATAAGCCTATAGATTGAAATTTGAAAAATATATTAAATATTCAAATTATCCCAACATATCATGAGAATTAATTTTTTAAATGATGATTTGAATTATTTCGCTGAATCCATTTGGATCCAATTTTATATTCTCCTAGCTTGAGGATACCATTTGGATGAGTGATATTTTGATTATAATTTTATTATTCAATGCTTTATGTTTTTTTTAGCATGAAATGGGATTCAATCATTTCCATGATAAGAATTCACATATGTCTAGACCTAATATTGAGAGTTTTTTATAGTTGTTGGTCTATGACCAAAGGATAAATGAAATGATTAATTGAAATATAAATTTTAATATTATTTATTAACCATTGAGACTTATGATGTGATATTGTGACACCCTTATTCTTAAAACGTGTGTTGTGATCAATGGTGTAGTTTATAAATGGGGTTATAACCCAGTTTGATTGTTTTAATTCTTATAAAAGTTGTTCGCCCAGTTGAAAATGTGAAATTATAATATTACTAGCTATGCATGGAGATATACATGAATGATTATATAGTAGTATATTCACCCAGACATGTGTTGAAATTCTTATATACCAGGCATGGCCTTGAGATAAGATTTATTTCATATATGTCTGGACTAGCTCGGAAACCTACTAAAATTCTTATACACTACCCTCATCATTATTAAATGATTAAATGATTCTATTGATGGTTTTGACCCAGATTTGATTGATCAACATCTTGATTATAAGGTTATGGTTGGCATTGTTATGAGACATGCTCATATATATTATATCATGGTATCTTGGAATGTTATATTATCACTTGGGTATACAATTATGGTTTTTTATTGACATGTGTAATGTTGATAGATATTCCATCCTGGACCCGAAGGAGGTTGATATGTTATTATTATTTTTATTTATTTAATTTATTAATAAAATTGTCTTTTTATTTTTTGTATTCACCTATTATCAAATTTCTTATGTTTTTTCATAGTGTTCTTGACCTACAGAGTAATGCACTCTCCCTATTTTGGCCTCTATTTAGTAGATAAGAAGATTACATGGATGAAATATTAGAAAAGTGAATGGTTCCTTTTTGTTGAATATTTTTTGCTGGATGGGGTGGAGTTTTGGAGGCTCGAATGACATGTGGTTTGGAACTAGGGAATTTGGAGTCTGTATTTGGAAATTTTATTCTTTTAATTTTTTTAATTATATAATGAGATTATGTTACATTGAAATAGTTTAATATATTACATCCTTATTATTTTATTTGGTTGACTAGCTTGATTTTATTTTTTTGTTTTTAAACATATTGTGTCATTTGCATTATAACTACAAATGAATATTTATTATTATTTTCATATAATTATTCAATTTTGTTTTAACTTTTAAAATAGTGATATAGTATTCCAAATATTTATATCAAACTCTTGATTTTATTTTATATCCTCTGACATATGGGGTCACAAGTTCTTGATGTCTCATAACCAAACCATTTCGGCCTTGAAAGAGAGTTCCAGGTTGGGAAATGTTACAAAGCTGTAATAGTTGTCCATGTGTACTTTATATTTATTTAAAATTTTAAAATGGTACAAATGAGATAATTATTTTTTGGGACATGGTAAAGAACATGTTATTGTGTGTAGTTAGGTGATTTGCATGTGAAACTCCCAGTTCCTGTGGGTTGATTGTTATTTATAATTATTTCTTGTTATAGTTGATGATATTTCACCTTGATTGATTCACATATTATGTGAGGTTATTATTTCATTATTTTATTTCTTCTTGAAATTCATAATCATGGCCTCATATGGTGAAATATATGAATTAATGAATCATGTTGTGAAAATAGTGATATATATTTCCATGCATTGTTCACAATAGGGACTTATCAATTTCATGTGATATATACATTACGATTTGAAATCTAAAATAAGATAATTTTTATACCTGTTATACAAAACTAAATAGATAAAATATTACTTCCTACTAAAATAATTGAAATCCTTATTTAGAGAAACCATGATTAAGTTGTTCACTATTGATGTCACATGTTGAGGTAAATTTTTATGTCATTTGTTATAAAGAGAGTGTCTATATTGTAGGGAAAATACTTTCTCATCATCATCCAGTTGAACATTAGGAGTGTGGAAATCAGCATGTTCATAAAAAACTTGATCTAGATCATCATTTATATATTGAGGATCAGATATATGTTTATCTTCACGATGGATTCTTATGGGTTATGCGATCCGTGGAAAGATACATTTTTTTCACTGTTCCATCAATGAATAATATGAAATGAGAGTTTCAGATATAGAATCCACCTATGTTCACTATGTGGGAGACCCCTCAATAACATATATATGGATCAATTCAGTCCAAATGATCTTTAGGAATATGGGGACACAAGTATATAAGAGGGTGAAGCTTCTTTCACATATTCTTCATGGAATATCAGAGTGTTCTTGAGAAATTATGGAGAAGTAATGGAAGTAGGAGGATTTATCATAAATGTAATCCTAGAAGATTATATTAAGATACATCAATCCTGAGACATCGATGGTGGAGAGTGATCATATGTTCATGACCCAGCCACAAGAGGGAATCTCATTTCTCGAATACAATAAACGTTTCATTGAATTAAAAAACTCTTATCTATATTTGGATGATGATGATATATCGAAGTATATAAATTTTCAAGAATGTATTCAATATGAGATCAGGTTTCTGGTGAACATGTTATCTTTAAGCAGTTTTTCAGATTTTATGGATCATAAACTCAACATAGAAGGGAATCTAAGAGAGTTCTTGAACAGTAACCAGGCTAATTTAGAAGGAAAACTATGAACTCTTCTTCTAGTAGAAACAAGTATATCTATGAATGTTTTATCCATGTATATAGTGGTAATAATGGTTAGGGAAGTGGGTAGCCATCTCAAGATCTTGTTTTCATGCATTTCTATTAGTTTCATTAAATATTACCTAAATAACCTCAATCTTCATATACCACTTTGGAGTGTCATGCAAGTAACACCTAGATATTTTTTGAATTATATTTTTCGAATTAATTTATTCATTTTTAAATTTTACATTTCACATAATAGAAAAAATAATTATTATATATATATATAATAAGTCACTATGTTTGGATTTCATTATATCTAATTCGAATTTAATCATGCACTACAAAAAATATAATGTTTATATTTATTAAAAAAGAAACATTGAGAACATGATCCTTTACACAAAATAACATGTTTTACTAAAAAACAATATATTATTATTTAATATAATAAGAATAAACATACACCTTAAGTCATTGATTATCAATTGTACTAAATAAATTATGAAAACCTTTGGTTTAACAAAGTATAAAATTAATTCCCTAGTAACAATGATCCAATTGAATATAAGGGGAATTTTTTTATAAAAATCATTAGTATGCTTACAATGATATTTTCCCATTTAAAATTAAATTATTTAATATTATTGAGTGATATTCATTTGATATATATTCTATTACTCAATATATTGTTTTATAAAATCATAAAACATATTTGGTCAGCATAAGTTAAGAACAAACTTAATTATTAAAAAAATAGTATATTTTGAAAGGTAATTTTAACACCATTTAATGGAGAACATACATTAAATATGGTTTTTGGAATGATTATATATTTTATATTTCAAAATAAATATCATATTTTATGTAAAAAAATAAAAAATTATGTTAGAGTGAATATCTGGTATTTTTCTATGAAGTTTCATCTTTTAATGAATTTTGAAAAATGGTGAAATATAACTCAAAATGTATTTTTTCATAAAATATTTTTATAAGGATTAATTATTCAATTAATTGATTTTGATTTTTATCTATATAAATTTCTTATCAATTTTTCAAACATAGTTTAACGTAATCAATTTCACTATCTAATTGGTTATAAAAACCTATAATTCTTTTGAACATTTGTACTTTCAAGCCCAACATTTTCATCCCGTCTACGAGATGGATTTTTTATTAATTCCTCTCACTTATGTAATGAGAATTTTAAAAAATGGATTATGTTTTTGGAATCTAAATTAATTATAATTTAAAATATTAACATGATTTTTTTTGTCCAAAAATATTAGTGAAGGAAATTTAAATTAATAGCACTGATTGAGATGAAATTAAGCTTATCACGAGACTAAACCATGTTCATAATGCCAAATATGGAAATGAAACATTACCAAAATACATTTTCTATTAATATATTGACCATATACTCACTTTTATAAACTTTGAATGAATATTTGATACATTTCCATTAAGAAAATGTTGGTGGGATTTTCCTTTTCTAAAATATTACATGATTGCCACTCCTCCACTTTAAAAAGCATAATATCCTCCACCTTACTCACACCTATCAACCTACAATGGGTAGAAACAAATATGAAAAATTATCTCCAAAAAATACTTCCCTTCATTCTTGATACATCCCTTTTTTCATAAATTCATCCATGGAATCTCTTTAGTGCATAGAAGAAGGAGTTACCCAAAGAAAATGTTACATCCTTCCTCAAGCTCCTTTATATTATTTTTATTCCCCATCCCCCTCAAATATACATATTTCATGATTGTATAACAAAGCTTTTATCCTAAATATACTATTATTTTTTTCAAAGGGATAAACCTAATCATATACACAAATCCATTTAATGGGTAACAAAAATAATGTTTATGTCTACAGTGAACTATTTCCTCACGAAAAGGTGATTTTCTATTTGTTTATTTAACTCATATTATGGAGGAAATTATGATAGAAAGAATTTTATATGTGATATATATGAAATTTTAATTTATTTATTCCTATGTAATTTTTATTCACAACATACCCTAATTCTTTCCATCTTTTGTAAGTATGATAATTTTTATTGAGGATGTGTGGACTGCCAACCCCTCAACGCAATGTGAATAATTCAAAAGCTACATAGAATGTATTAAGGATATGTTCTATTATCCTTTACGATATATAAAACATAATAATTCCACTATTATGTTGTTATATTCAGATATACATATAAATCATTTACTCTCTTTCATTAAATATTACAATAAAACTGAAACATTGTCCATATGTATGTATGGAATACCGTCTCAATGAACGATGAATTCCCTTTCAAACATGTAAATTATTAATATAAATATAATACAAATATAATTAATATAAAATATATTTATATCTATTTTTACATTTTGGAAATCATGATATAAGTATATAGACCAATTATATAAAAAATTAAGACACGATAAACATGTTTATATTATGCAAAGTGTAACCTTAAAACAAAATTGTTAATAAGATGGTAATATAAATTAATTTTAAAAACATATATGTTATTATATATAATAATATGGTTATGTAATATTAATTTAATAAAAATAAATTTCTGAACAGGGGGTTTGAATGGGGGTGAGGATATTCAAGACCCAATGTAAGGGAATTTCCTCTCACACTTTATTTTCGTGAGATACATACCTTATTTAGTGGTCACTTATTTTGTGTGGTTTATATACTGCCCATAAATGCATTATATGCCTCTTATAATTAAATATATTGGTATTTAAATAACCATTTTATGATCTATCTTCCATGTGGTTTATATTTCAATAGTTTCTAAATTGGTAAAGTAATTTTGTATCAATTTTCTATAATTAAGATAAATAATAGGTAATACACCTATAGTTTTATATGATGTGGATAAGATACTATTAAGATTCTAAAAAATGAATCTCATACTTTTTTTTTACTATTTTAATGCTCCTTTTATGTTTATTTCCATACATCATTAGTATGATACAATGTTTCCTAGTGGTAATAGTTTATTCAAACAATATCACCATTTATCAAAAAAATTTATGATCATGTCTTCATTATTGAAATATTATGATCTATAATTCAAGAACACTCATGAAATTTCTTTTCATACATCATTGATTGATGTATTCATGTAGTAGTATAATTTTTACACTCTCTGGTACTTATAATAATTACAAAAATGAATTTAAAAAAATATGAACTTACCTTTATCTTTGGATAGAAATAGTTGTTCCATAAATACCAATATTTACCCAAATGGATTATATGAATATTATACTAATATCATATAATCAATAAAATAATTTTACATCATTTTTCTAATTTTTTTATAGTGATATTCTTATCAATTTTCGAATTATGATTTTTTTCAAATCTTTTTACTGTGTAAAATAAATTTCATTTTTACCCTATACAACAGTTACCGATTTACCCACATTTATTTAGATGAATATTTCATTCCCTGTATTAATGGTTTTTTTTGAATTTAATGAAATATATTTTAAAAGAATCATTTTTCAAACGTTTATGAACATCTTCTAAATGTTTTCAAATTAAAAGTTATTCAATATGTTTTTTATAATTCTTTTATAAGATATAATGTTTATTTAAATGAAAATGGTTTTATAAAGGATATATGTTTTAAAAAGAATTTTTAAAATAATAAAGGATAATTTCCCCATGGTTTTATTTTAAAAGAGCATGAAAAATTATTTCCCATATTAGATAGCATTTGTTGGTGTTACTCATTCCTTTTGGGGGAAATAAATCAATGTTTCTATTCATATTCTTTCTCTCGATGGTCAACATTGTATGGAATGGTGTTTAAGAAATATGATTCACATTCAGAGGTTATATTATTATGAAACCTAATTCATTTCAGAGGTAATGAATCTATTAAATGATTATGAAACCTTTTGATTTTACACATGTTACGATATGATTATATTTTTATGACCGACATATTATTTTGTGGGTTATGATATGATTATTTATGATGTTTTGGCACATGTATGTATGATTTCACTATTAGATGTGTGAGACTTATATCTACAACCAATGAATTGGATAATGATAAATGTTTTATGAGATAAAATGATACACATGAGTTCATCCCAAGCATGAATAAAGATGGTACATGGGAAAGAATCCCAATCCTGAAATAAAATGTTTCATGGGAGGAAATCTCAAGCATGAAACAGGAGTGTACACATGAGGATATACCATGATCAAAACAAGATGGAATACAGGGGCATCGCAAGACTAAAAAATGAATGTGGGTGATAATCTGAATCATAACATGTTACAAAGTTAATGGTTGGTAGCCTTGATATAGGGTTTTTATATTATTAAGTGTGTTCTATATTTCAATCTCTTATTTTTATATTACTGTAACATGGATCATGTTCACTATTTCCTTATGATTCTTTTCTTATGAACAACATTTATTTATTCTATGATTCAAAATTATATTTGTTGATATGAAGGTTATGATATTTTAAGGATCATGATCACATTATAATATTTCTAAGTTCATAATATGCTTACCAATTTCCTTTTTTACACTTACAAATTGTTTGAGGTCACCCCTTTCTTATGCTTCTCTTCCTCATGTTATGAATAAATGTTTTTAAGTAAAAATATATAGGGGATGTTTTTTAAAATAATCATTGATGATATTTCACTGAGTAATATGACTTTATTCTATGTTTCCAAAGGAAATAAACTAATATAGTATATAGGCTTATGTTTTTTTAAATTTTAAGTATTCTAAAAATGTGATATAATTTCATTGTACCCTAATATTGAGTAGTTATGGATATTTTCATAGTGAAGTTTTACTCAACCATTGTAAAATAAGATGACAAACCCTTCGTTAGAACTCTAATGGCATGTGTAATGATATGTATAAGGATAACGAAAAGTATTAGAAAATAAACTACAAATATTTTAAAGGATAGAGTGAGTGGTTTCATAGAAATAACTCATTTTCATGATAATACAAGTGAATTTTTCCCTGGAACAGATATACCTAGTTATAGTAACTCTGACAAGATGTCATAGGTCTAACTTTTGTAATTTTTTATACGGAAAAGGGCCTTGTTGTACAACTGGTTTGACACTCTCATAGGATATTTTTGGGAAATTTATAAACTCTTAATGAACCATTATAAATAATTTGAATAGAATTAGACTAGGAATATCCTAGTGTAGAACAAAGGTTTCATCGATTAAATTGTTGGTGTAATGATTTAAACATCATTTAATTAATTTTTCATGATTATGTAGTTTTATTCTATGATATGTGTTCATCACCTCGTTCTTTCAACTTTTAAGAAATAGAGATAAATTGAAGGATCATATATAATATTTAATGTATCAAATGTAGAAATTATATAATTTATGATAATCAATTTCCCATGTGCAAATATAATAAATATAATTTTGAAGTTTTTAGAATCATTGGATATACTTCTGAATATAAATATACCAAAAATTATATGTGAATTATATGTGATGTTCTTCCAGTATTGTTTACAATAATCAAAAGAATAAATATTAAATTGAGACTGATAAAACATAATAAATTATAAATATTTCATATTCTAGGAAAGTTGTAATATGGGATATGTTGATGAATCATAAGTAATGATTTAGGAATATGTTTGGATGAATGAAGTACTAATGTCTTGGAATTTGGAGATTATGTTATGTGAATTAAGAAATTTATAATTATTTTGAGTATAATTTTTTATTAATTATTTAAAATGATATTTTAGATGGATTTAAAGACATATAAGATTATTATTTTTATTAAGGGATGGTAACCCTTATTGTGATCTTGATGTTAAGAAAATTGGGCTTCACATAGATAACAAGATTATTGATTTGGATATTATAAATTAGATAACACTTATAGCACTGGATCTGATTATTAGTCGGTTGAAAAAGTTATATATGTCATCATGGATGAATTTTATCACTTAATAGATTTAAGGAATATGTCAACTATCTTTTGTAATAAGGTAGCATGCATTTTTTACACATGTATTTATAGTAATTCAGATTATTACCAGTTTTCAAGAGAATATATGATGAGGGTATTCAGAAGTTTGGAATGTTCTAACCAAGATATACATTATGATATTAGGGGGTAAATCTTTAGATTATTTTGCGACCTTTATTTGAATGTTTTTTATTTATATAATTCATACGAGTTATAAGGATAACCATTTATTGAATTATTCTGTTATGATTTGGATAATTTTTTTAGAAAGACATATTATCTCAACAGATGAGGATTTATGAATGTTGGGTAAAATGTCATAAAAACATGAGGTTCTATATAACTAAAAATATATTGGATAGAATATCATGGATCTCATGATTTTCTAATTCTTCAGGAATGAAAACATCAAAATTCTTTTTAAAGAAATAGGTTGTGTTGATATTTGAACGACAATGGTTGTGGTTTTCTTGAAATCATCAAAGTATATCTTTCCCTGAAAATTATTTAACTTTAGGAAAAAAGATTTTGAAACAAAAGAAATTATCCAATTTCCTCAATTTTTGATGAATCAGATATTTCATTAATTCATCAAAGCTTTATGGATATATGATTATTAACATTCTCTTGAACTTATTTTCTATCCCTCCCCATCATAAAATTATGGTTATATTTCACTTTTGTATCCCTCTTTTCACATACAATCAATCTTTTCCCATGTAGAAATCATATTATGTGTTAATTTCACTAACAGCTATTTTTATAACATTCCTTCTAAAATGGTGGTTTTAGAATTAATTTTTACGATGATTGTATCTAATAAATTAAATATTATGTATTATACTATTAATAAAACAGATGAATTTCAAGGGACAAATTCATATTGAGGGGGGTATAGTGTAACACCCTGAGATTTTGTTATTTAATTTTTTAAAATAATTAATTTATTCTTTTTGATATTTTTCATTCCACGCATGACCAGAAATTTTTATTATATATTTTAAAGAACGATTATTATATTTCATTATATTAAATTACAACTAAATTGTAACCGACACTCAATATAATGGATATATTTTTCTATACGGAACACTAAGCATAATTAATGTTTCACGAAGGGCAATGTTTCATCAAAACAAAATATATTAATAAAATATTATAATTCAATATATTATGACATAACCAATCCATTGAGTAAGGACAATGAATAGTATTATGTAAATTTTTATGTCTTATGGATTAAAAAATATAAAATTAATTCATTAGTTTTAATGAAATAATTGAATATAAATGGAATATTTGTAATGAGAATTAATTTTATGCTAACAAAGTTCTTTTATCCAAATAAATATATTTAAATATAATTAGTGATTTATATTAGTGTATATATATATATATATTATTTTCAATATATTATTTTTCATATTCATCTTATATATTATATAGAAAAATGATAAGAACAAACCCAATTATATGCATAAAAACATATACTTTTACGAAGTTAATAGTACCAACTTTTTTTGGTGAACCTACATTAAATCTAATTTTGATTTTTTATAAATATTATATGTCAAAGTAAAATTTTTTGAACTATAAACAAAAGAATTAATTTTTGTTTAATTTGTAGTATTTTTCTATTATGTTTAATTTTTAATGAATTGTGAATACTACAAAAATTTAACTCAAAACAGCTTTCAAATCTAATTTATATTAATGAAAAAATTAGATTAAAAATTTATTTTAAAGTTTAATTAGGTAAAAATATTTTATTTTTCCAAATTTAAGACTTTAGAATCAATTTAACATTGACTGTGGTTATAGAGACCCAGCAAACATTTTAATGTAAGTAATTAAAAGACATGCTTTGTTCACTCATCTACCTAATTAAATTGAAATGAATTTCTTCCACTTCTGTGATTGGAATTTGAAAAAATAGATCCCACATTTTCAATAATAATTATTTATAATTTTAAACAATAATAACTTAGTTTTGAATAAAATTATAAGTAAATCCTATTAAAATTAATTTCAACAATTAAGATAATATTAATCATAACAATGGACTAAACCCTAAATAAAATTCTTGTTATGACCTAGAAACATTTTCAAAAAATATTTTATGTGAGTATTTTGAAACTATACTTTTTTGAGTAGATCATGGAACAATATTTGAACCACCATTAACAAATAAAATAGATATAGGGGTTCCACTTTCCAAAATATTACAAGAGTTCCACTCCTCCACCACTTAAAAAGTCCTTCTATCCTCCCACATCCTAAAACCTGTCAAGACAAATTGGATAAAAAAATCATCCCAAATAGCACCCAATAATTCCTCCATTACTCCTTGAATCCTCCATTTATTCATAAAACAATCCATAGAATCCCTTTGTTGCAACCGAAAAGGAGTTACCCAATGAATAGGTAACATCCTTCATCAAGTTCCTTTATCTTATTTTTTGATCCACCCCCTCAAATATCATTATTTCAAGATTTTATAAAGATAAGTACCATAAAGATAATATAATGTTTTTATGGTGAGTTCTATACCTACACATCCACACACATGTATATAATGGGTAACGAACATACTATTTACGTGTATGAAAAATGATCGCCTCAAGAAATAATGATTGTTCATTTATCCATTAAAACCACTCATGGTAGAAATTACGGTTGAAAATATATTTATATGTTATATATATAATATATAATATATTTTTATTTTCCTTTAAATAGTTTTTAAAACATAAACTTATGATTTCCATCTTCTAACAATATGATAAATTTGTTTGATAATGTGTGTCATATCTCCCCTCAGAGTGGTATGATTCATTCGTACTCTACATGGAATGTAATAAGAATATGTTTTGTGAAATAATATGATATTTATGACATAATAATGAAACTATAATTATATTATATACTTATATTAATATATTTTAGTTACTATATTTCATTCAATACATCAATTAAAAATAATCAACATTCATGCATACATACGACCTATCGTCTCCCTAAACGGTGTATTCCATTGCATAATTATGTATTATATATATTATTATAATAAAAATATATTGAATATACATGATATTTATATCTTTTTTTACAATCTAGAAGTCTAAATAAATGTATATGGATCAAAGATATAACAAATAAAGACACAATCCTATAACAAAAAATAATATTAATTGAAGAGTTACCTTAACATGAAATTGAAAAATAAGGTAATATAATGTCGTAATAAAACCACAGATGTATTATATATAAGAATATGGTTTTGTAAAATAATTATAATAAACTTACATTTACTAAATAGGATATTGTATTGATGGTGATGATAGTCAAGGCACAATGTAAGGAAATTTCATCTCACTCTTTATTTCTAGGAGATACATCCATTATTCCCACACACTTCATTTGTGTGGTGTATATAATACCCATGAATGGATTAAGTGTATGTTATAAATAAATATATTGGTATTTTCATAAACATTTTATGATATTTTATTCATGGTGTTAGTGTTTCAAAAGTTTCCAAACTAGTAAAGTAATTTTGACTCAATTTTTCATTCATTGAGATAAATGACATGTTATACACCAATAATTTTATTGGTGCTGTATAAACTGCATTTTACATGTTATAACATGAATCCCCCTATTTTTATTATATTTTAAATCTCCATGTAATTTCATTTTCATGAATGGTGACTATTATTCAAAGTGACCATGTGGTAAGAGTTTATAGAATCAATCTCACCATTTATCGAGATTGTTTAGGATCACATTTTCATTAATGAAATATTATGATCGATCAATAAATAATGCTCATGAATTTTTTTCTTATATGGTTTTTATTTATTTCTTCATGTATTTGTACCATCATCTCCACAAATTTCTACTTTATATAATTAATTACTATGTTTTCAATATAATATGTCCTTACATATCACTTCAGTTAGAAATATGTGTCTCCTCAAAACCATGCAATCAAAAAAGGGATTCAAAAAATATTACACTAATCTCCAATGATGAATAAAATAAATATTTTAGACTTTTTTTCATTTATAAATATTTTAATACGAATCTTTTCATCACATTCTGAATAAGGATTTGTATTTACCTTTTTACCGTTCAAAATGAATATCATTTTTACCTTGTATGGCATGTATGAATTTACCCATTTATATTAGTATATTCTTACTTTGAATCCTTATAATGTTAATTTTTTGAAGAATATTCATAGAATATATTTTCAATGAAATGGTTCTCAAAATGATTTCATGATCCTCTACACAAGATCAAAGGAATAAAATATTTCAATGTAATTTCAATTCATACTTTAAAAGTATTCATGTTTATTTTAATTGAAATTGGTCTTCAAAATTTTAATGTTTTCAGAATAAATTTTCAAAGGAGAAAGGATAATTTAATCATGAGGTGTTTTTAAAATAACTATAAATATTATATCCTATCTTAGATAAAATCTATTGGTGTTACACAATCATTTATAGGGAAATGAATCAATGTTCCCATTCATATTCATTGTCTGTGTAGTTTATTTTTTTTCGTGTGATATTTACAATATCTATTTCTCATTCAAAAGTTATATTATTATCAAACTAGATTCTACTCACAGTTTAGGATTTTATTAAAATTAGTATGAAACCTATATCTTTTTAAAAAATTTAGATTTGATTATATTTTTATGAAACTTGTTTTATTTCATGGGATCTGATATGATTGTTTATTATTGTGTACAACATGTATGTATGATTTCATTATGAGTTCAGTGGGGAATATATCTTCCTCCAATAAATAGGGAAATGATAAATGTTCTATGAGCTCAATGGGTACATGGGTGGTCATACCAAGCTTGTAAAAAGATGGTACATAAGTGGAAATACCAATTCAGATACAAGAGGGAACATAGGAGGTCATCCAAACCCCGATATAAGAGGGTACACTATGGGACATTCCAGAAAAGAAATGAGAGAGTACACTTGAGGGAATCCAAAGTCTGACAAATGTACATAAGAGATTATCCATGTCCTAAAATGATAAAATTGTCCTGGTAGTCATCCTTGACATAGGGTTTTTATATAATTATGTGACTTCCATAATTATATTTCTCATTTTTATATTTTTCTTTTATGGATCATGTTCATTATTTCTATATGAATCATGTATTATTAACTAAATGTTTTTATTCCATGATATATTTTTATGATATTTTATATGATGGGTATGATATTCAAATAGCCATGATCCTATTATCAAACAATTATGTTCATAATATGCTTACAAAATTTCTTTATTTATCCTTACTAAGAATTTCAGAACACCCATTTCTTATATTTATCTTTCCTATGGTATGAAGAATGTTTTTTATTTCGAAATATTATTGTGTATGATCTATGTCTGTAAAACTGGTGATATTTCACCAAGTTAGAATATTTTTTTCAATGTTTTTAAATAAACTATGATATCTATATTTTATAATGGTTAAAGTATCCGGAAAATGTGTTACAATGTATATATACTCTATTATTTGGTTGATATAATTCATGGGGCATATAGGTCCACCTACAATGGATTTTTAGGGGCATGTAGTAGCCGGGCAACATAGGGGGATAAGGAAAGTCACTCTAGTCTTAGACAAAATGAGCTACTCCGTTGTTGGTAGTTAACTAGAGTTCAATAGGATGTTATGTTCAAGGAAATGGACATGTAACCCCCATTTATGAATGATAGTACCATGATGAGGGCATTGCAACAGGGATTCAGGTAGGAGACTCGGGTGGAGGATCTGGTCAGCTGCATGATAGAAAGAGTACATTGGATAGTGTGGATGTACATTTGTCTACTGTTAGAGGTATGATTATTGTATCATCTTTCCTTTCATTTGTTTTGTTTTATATTAGAGAATCATAGACTTTTTTACTTCCCTACCTGTACAATTGTATGGATTCTATATAGAAAGATTGAATTGTTTTCTGGCCATGGACTCACTATTTGGAGTGCAGTCATTTAATATCATACATTACATGATGTTTCCTCTAGAGATCGGTGGTTATAAGTTCTTTTGGGAACCATTCATCTTGTAAATGATTAGTTTTTATTAGATTTTTGGTATGAATTGGTTATTTATGTACCTAGTCATATTGATTTTTTCATAGGATATTACGGTTTTTATCTCTAAAAATATTTAGTTATACTCACCAGGGTGAGTGGGATCTTGAGGATTTTCAGGTAGGGCCAATTCAAGGAATAAGGGATTGTTTAATAGCAAAAACAAATCCAGTATTTTTCTAGATGATGGTGGAATGAATCATGATTAATTTCCTCTAATTATATATTATATTCAAAATTTACTTATTGATGAGTTTTATGAATTACATCTTGAGATATAGATGATGTTTATGATTGAGTTAGTTCACATAGTAGATCTAATTTCTACACCACCACAATGAAAGGATCCAAAAATGTTTCAAAAGATTGATAATTTGTTTTAAAGTCTATAGTGTAATAGTTTTACACAACCTAGTACATCTCCTTGGGGTCATCTAGTTCTCTTTTCCCAGAAGGATGATATAATGTTACACTATATGGGGCTTATGCAGGATTTAACATGATTAATACAAATAACTAGAATCATCTTCCACACATTAAAGATCTTGTTGATCATATTAAATGTGAAAATATATTCTCTAAAATTATATTTAGATTGGTATACCTACCATTAAGGGTGATACCATCGAACATTCATTATATTTATTTTAGGAGTAGTAATTTCTTCTATGATATCATTTTGATTCCTTCGGATTTGACTATTTCACTGGTTGAATTGATGGACTTCATTAATCTGATCAGTCATACTATTTTGGAATATTTTGTGGTGGTTTTTTTAATGTTATCTTTTTTTAATCTTATATAGTATACGATTATTCCAAACATCATTACATCATCTTCACTACATGGATAAAACATTTTTATTATGAAAAGATAACCAAATGTTTTTTCATGGTTTGATAATGTGAATTTCTTGGTCCATTTAATCTCATTGGTGTGAGTTTCAATGGACCTAAGAAGATATACATCCATTGTATCTTTGAATTATCATCATAATTGCATCAAAATTCACTAAATTATGGGTTTAGAAAGTTATTTTTGGTGCTTTATCCAGGACGCATCTAGTTTTGTAGCACTGTTGTTAGGGTTAACCAAGAATGGGGTGATGTTATTTTGGTTATATTCATGGGGGGAGGTATTTATCAATGGAAATTAAGTCTCAAGTCAACACCAATTATCACCTTACATGTTCCAGGTAAATCATATACAATTCATTATGTTTCATCCGTATATGGAAATGAATAAGTTCCGATGCATGTGGATCAGGTGGTTGTGTATGGATTAAAAAAGATAATACCACAAAAAAGAAATTAACCTACTCACTATTTTGAGTTAGATGTTGTGGTATATTCTATATAATGATGGATAAAGTATCTCATAGGTAAGTGATTTTTGGAATACATTGACCTAAATAGCCTCAAGTATGTCATTTTTCATCCAGACTTAAACCTTCGGCAAAAGAGGTGGTTCAAGTACGTACAGTCTTTTGACATCAATTTTTATTATACACTGAGAAAGGGAAACCATTTTGTTGATAATGTAATACAAAAGATGTATGAAGAGGTATTTTGGATGTCTCATGATTATTTTGTTTGATTTCCCTCATTATAAACATGCATCATGATGATCAAGAGTATGAGGGGTAACTAGCTCTAAATTCAACATCTGTTGTACATATGATTTTGGACCTGAGCAACACATATTAGTTATCTTATTTCGAGGTATTTATTATTAACAAAATATTATATGGTTAAGAAGAACATCATGATTGTCTACTGGTAGTGGAAATTATTTTCTATTCTATGGCCTAGTATGGGTTTCTACGGGCATGCGTGGGGATATAATGAGAGTTTCATGATTCTAGATAGATGGTACATCCATGTTGGAAAATGATATATCATGATATCTAAAGAAAGTACTAGTGTTTAGGAATGAAGAAGGTGGTAACCGAATTTGAGAAAGTATGTTTCAATTTTTAGTAGGAGAAATATTAGCATTAGAGATCAACTAGTCATTTAAATCATTTTCTTATTCCTAAGTTGAAGTGGTATGATGTCAATATAAATATTTTGATAGAATTACCAAATAAACCCCATTAAAATAATGTTTTACTATTTATTGTGTATCGACTAATGGAGTTATCCAGAATCTAACCTATTGGTGATTCATTAAAAATTAATGATGAGAGAAACATTTACATTTTTTAGGTATCTAAGATAAATGGTGTTTAGGGGATTATTGTTTTAGATATTTATCCTTCTTTTAAATCCCAATTTTGGTATGTTATTCAAAAGGATCTAGGATATCATTTTTATTTAATAATGGCCAATCATCCATATAATAATGATCAATATCAGAAATATATTCACATTCTAAAGACTATTATATGAGATAGTGTCTAGATTTTTGTTGTTCATGGGACAAGAAAATAAAATTAGTGGAGTTTCTATATAATAATAGCTTCAAATAATCCTTCCCATTTGAACCTTTTCAGGAATTCTATGACAAGTTGTGTTGTTTTCCTCTTTGTTGGTTCGAGGTAGTTGAGTTAGAGATTTTTGGTAATAGTATCATATATGATACATATGAGAATGTTCATTAGATTTGGAAGTGGTTCGTGGCCATATAGAGTAGGAATAAATCAAAAGCTGATTGTCGTAGATGACTTCATTAGTTTGAGGTCAGTCATTGGGTTTCTCTTTGTGTGTTACCAATGATGAGGCAATAACATATTAGGAAATAGTGAAATATAGAATCCATGAATTTTATTCCATTTAATATTGATATGGTTAGTCTAGTGGCACACCTATTGTTCCATCTACAAAACTATCGTGCCATACATGATGTGTTTCACATGTTGAAACATTGGAAATATTATTTAGACCCTTCTTATTTGATATAAGATGGATATGTTGAGATAAGTTATGAAACATCCTTAGAGATGAATTATATATGTATTATGGAACATTTAATGATATAACTATGTGGTATGTTTATTCCTTTCGTTCAAGTGTGGTGGCATCATGGGAGAGTATATGAGGAAACCAAAAAGATAGTGTCTGATATGAGATCACAATGGCCAGACATTTTTACCATGACACCATAATGGTTATTAATTTTGCTCATGGATGAGTTTTTATATGTTTAGGAGGATGTAATATCCCATGTTCTTCTTGGTATATCCCTATATGAGTCCTTACTTTGATCCATGTTGGTATATTTTTATTTTTATATAGAGAAACTATATTATGGGGAAAAACTAATTCCAAGCGCTGTATGTTTTTTCATTTAATGGAGTTAGGGTAAAAGAGTGTTAAATAAGTAAAAATGGGTTTCTATTAATTAACGGATTTGGATGTGTTTGGATCCTTATATAGAGAAAAGGGTGTTTAAGGTATACTTTAGGGTAATTACATGTTGTGTAAAGGTAATACTTGTAGTTTAAACTATTCTAGACACATTTAATAAATCAAATACTAGGTCAGAAATTGATTCGTGTCATGTAAGAAATACCCATCATGTAATTTATGGGTAAGTAAATATTAATGTTAGGAATAGGGTAATTTTCATTTCCCTATAAATATAATCTCATGACATCTAACTAAATTACATACCCTTTAATTTCCCCACCTCTAGCATTAAAATGTGTTATATGGATGATTTTCTTTTCATACTTTGTGAAGACTCTTCCTCTCAATCCTAGGGTGCCTTCTAAGTGATTTTAGAGCATCTCTCTTGATTATAGATTTACCAATTAGGAATATTATCCCCGGTAAGTGTTTTTTGTTAGGTTGTCCCAACAATATATTTTATCTCCAGCCATTGCAATGTATTCTCTTGATTGTGATCATTATTCCTTTTTTTCTTGGTCAGTTATGATCTTATAACATTGTTGGGATCATTTTCACCCTATTTATTCTATTTAATCCTTCTGTAAGTATTGTTTAATCATCCATTAAAGGTAGGGGGTCTAAAAAATAACCCAACGGTTTCTTATTACACAATTTTTTGGAATATTTCAATTTGTATATTATATTGTTCACTTGAGATAATTAAATGATGAATTTTATTATTCATTGTAATCCCATTGGATTCAAATGTCTATTGAAAAATATTTTGGTTGTGACTAAGCTGAGAGACACCTTTTTATAAATAAATTGGATAATAGATCAATGTGGGCTTATGATGAAATGGAAATTGGTTATTTTCCTAATATAGACTAACGTTGGTTTGGCCTAATTATTTAGATGATTGGATTCTTTTTTTATATGAAAAATGGATAAATAAAATGTGTAAATTAATGATAAATGGTTATTTTAATTATTAAGCATTAATCCCTAAGATGTTATATTTTTATATCCTTATTACTAAAAAATATGTTGTGATTTATGTTGTAATGCATTTATTGGGTGTGAGAATATTCTAATTGTCCAAATTCTTATAAGTGGGATTGGAAATTTTTAGATAATAAAATTATTTTGATCCAATACATTATACAATAAATACTAAAAATTTTGTATGGATGGCTATGCCCAATGATATATATTCAATATATTATATACTAGTCATAAACCTGATACATACTGAAATGATTATATTCAATTATTGGCCCTGAAACATGATAAGATTTCCATATACCAGGATTGGCCCAGATTAAATGCTGAAATGATTATATAGAGAGTTTTACCCAAATTTGTGTTATCTACTCATTGGTTATAAGTTTATTAATGGAATGGTTGTGAGATATGTTGAATGATATATTTTCATACTACCAAATATGGTAATGTTATCCCATAGGTATATGGTTATAGTTGGTATTTTAATGAGACATGATCAATGATATTTCAGAATAGATCCGGATAATGTTTATGTGGTATTAATTTAATTTTTTTATTCATTTATACACTTTTTTATTGAATTAATCCATGTACTAGTTGTTAGACTTGTTATGTTTTGACATAGTGGTATCGGCCTAATGTGTTATACTCACACCCTATTCTGTCTGCTATTTAGTACCCTATAAAATTACATGTATTTAGGATTGGATAATGGAAAGGGAACATACTTTGGATTGTCTCTTGGTGAATGGGATAGAGTTTTGAGATGGACCAGAGAAGGGGTTCTGGACCAGTGGATTTTGAATCATTGTATTATTGTACTATTATTTTATTTTAATTAATTATAGAACTAAATTTAGTCACATTGAATCATGTGATTACATTATTCCCTTATTATTTTTTATGTTTTTAGTGGGATTTTATTGTCTTGTTTTCCACTATATTGTATTGTTTCAATAATTTTTTCACATTGATATTTAATATTGTAGTTACATGATTATTTATTTGTGTTTTAACTTAATAATTGGGGGTATTGTATCCTCAGTATATATATCACTCCTATGCTACTAGTGGTAAGCCTCTAGATTATGGGGAGGCATGATTGAGGTCCCACAACCAACCAATTTTATCCATCTAATAGACTTTCAGATATGGGGATGCTACATGTATCATCTTCCACATATTAATGAAGTTTTTGATCATATATGAAAAGGTCAAAAATTATCCAAGATTTAAATTCATCTAATATATCATCAATTAAGGATTAATAAGGAGGATCTAAACATATAATAATTTCATAAAATTTATAGGCACCATAAATAAATAACAATTCATTTTTGTGTTACAATGTCTCTATTTTCTTTATTGATATAGTTAGTATATTTTATGGATTACCATTATAAATTAATGGTCTTCCTTATATAAGATTATCAAATATATCCATGTAAAATGGAAGAGCATGAATTCCAACTAATAATTGTACTAAATCCCCTAAGGATGGAGAAAATATTTAAAAATATTAGAATATGTGAATATTGGCAATAAAAGGATTCCTTTTTTTTCATATAAAATCATGAGAGGGTATATTAGTGTATCCCAATAATAAAGGTAATTAAATGTTAGAAAATACCTTAAATGGTGTCTAAGATCCTTAGTTTTATGGTTTATGTAGATATTTTGTACTATTTTTTGGTAATTTATCTCTATTATCTAATAAACATACCAATTTAACTTAGAAGAGAGCAATGCTCTTACTGATAGTTCAATGTGAGTAAACCTTCTAGGAACAAATGATAATATTAGTTATCACACTTATGTATTAATTAGAATATAGATGATAAGGGGTTGTAATACATATCAACACATTAAAGATGGTATTATGATGTGTTCCTATGATAAAATACATGGTTATAGGATATGTATAATGAAAATTCATGATTTAAGATAATAATTAATGAACTATTGATTTTGAGTTAGATAATATAATTTTTTCATTTAATATACGTAGACATTATATTTATAGAGAAAATTGATATATATATATATATATATATAGGTTATAAAATATTAAATGATATATTCACATATAAGTAGTTTAATATTAATCAAATAAGATGGTTAGAGATGACTAGAGGTTATGAATTCTCAATAAAATACCACCCTGTTAAGGAAAACAAGGTGGCGAATACATTGAGTGCAAAAGTATAGTACTAGAATACACATGATGAGGATTACAAAAGATCATATATTTCTATCCTTTCAAAGGATGCATCTAAAAATCCAGATTGAATCTGAAACATATTGTAATTCTAATTTGAATGTTCGACTATATATCTTGGTGATAATTCTAGAGGCACATAATGAATATGTAGATCTAAAATATAATGATATATTTTTTCCTCAGATTAACAATGATCATGATTGAATGAAATGGTTTTGAAAGCAGGCATGTATTATGCCCATACATGATTTGATGAATGATTTTTTAGGTAAATATAATAATCCATACTTGCATATTCATCCGGGATGTACGAAGAAATAAAGAAATTAGAAAAAATTTCTTTATTGGATGACATGAAGAGAGATATTGTAATTTTTGTATCTATGTTCTTGGTAAGTCAACAAGTTTAGGCTATTATAGAAAAGTCCAAGGGGATGATACATCCATTATCCATTCTTGAATGGAAATTAAAAAAGAAAATCATGGATTTTTTTCATCTTATTTTCCAAAATGTATTAAGGTATTAATATTATAATGGTTTTAGTCGATCACCTTACTTTGTCATCACAGTTCATGGTAATCATAGAGTACATATATTTGTATCATTCTTCCATTATCTACATTAATTATGTTGTAAGGATTCATGGAGTACAACATTCCATTTGGTCATATAGGGGTCATAGGTTTCCCTATATGTTATAGAAAATTCTTTAGTAATCTCATGATATAGAGATGAGTTTCACAAATTTATATCATCCTCAGATAGGTGGTCCATCTGAGAGAACAATTGACAACATATAGATTTTTTTGTGATCATGTTATTTTGATTCCAAATAATTTTGGGAGCAACACCTTCCTCTAGTTGTAATTTTATACACCAATAACATTCACATAAGTATAAAAATAGATCTATGTGAAGCCCTATATGGATATATATATATAGAGAACTAATGTTCAATAAAGAAGTTGGAGAATGAAATTCACCGGGGCCTAAGATAACTAATGAAATAGAATTGAATGTTAGTGTTATTCAGAAACGCATCAAAGCCACTCAGAGCTTGCAAAAAAGTTATAATGATAATTGGGATCATGATGTACAATTTGAAGGTGTTGACTATGTGTTTCTAATAATTTCTCCATTGAAAAAGGTCAAATGTTTTGAGAAGAAATGGAAACTAATCACTAGTTATATCAAACCCTTTGAAAATTTTGATCATATTGGTGCCATAGATAATCACAAGGAACATCCTCTAATCCCCTATCAAGTTAATGATTTGATCCATATGTCACTCCTAAGGAAGTACATACCTAACCCATCGCATGTACTAAACTCAATGTTCACACAACATAAAAAAGAAATTTCTATAGTGGATATACTGGTAGAGATTCTAGTTCATACAAATAATGTTATATGAAATAATACCACTAAAATGGTCAATGTTCTTTTTGGAAAGCACCATTTTAAGGAAGCTACATGAGATAATGAAAATATAATGGGGAAAATGTTTCTTTATTATTTTGTATTAGAGTGGTTAATTTAAATAATGAAATTCATTTTATGGGGGGTATAATGTAACACTGAGAATTTTGATGAATTATTTATTTTTAATAAATTAAATTTATTTGATTTCTTGTGTTACACGCAGTGATAAGTTACACATTCACTATACACAAAACCTTGTTATCTTGTATTACAGACGACAATATATTTTAAAAAGCATCATATATTATAATTATAAATATTTATTCATGACCAATATAAATTATTCACTATCCATATATATTTGAATAGTAAAAAATAATCATGAATTATTATTTAAAATATTTATATATAATGATAACATATTTATAACAAAATACATAATTTTTTATTATGTCTTTCTTTGTGTCAAATATTATATTTTCAAAAAAACATATTTCTTTTTGTGATCAAAAATAATTTTTTTTTTCAACTTTTATAAAATTAATTTCATAACATATAATAATTTTTTAAACATGACTGTCAAAATTATCATAGGGGGACTTCATGGGACTTTATTGAAATGTTTCATTTCTTCATGAATAGTAAAAAATACGAAATTTCAATTGAAAAATTAAATTTATTTTATTATTTTTATAATGTTAAAATATCTTTAAAATTGGAATTAATGTGAAATAAGATCAACGAAACATACATTATTACAATTTGGATAATTTGGATAAATTTCATATTGAAAATTGATATAAAAAAACTTTAATATTTTGATTAATTTATTTAAAAAACCCCCTTTCTCATCGCTCCTAATAGATTAATTTAAAATTATGTGATTTCACTTATGATAATGGAATTTAGAATAAATAATTGCATATTTTGATTCATAATATATTAAATTTTATAATAATTATATATTATATTTTGATAAAAATGAATAAAAACCATAAAAATTATTCTGCGGGTATGGAATAATGGGGTTTATCATTTTTTAAACTAGATTGATCAAGGTTAACAAAAAACTAATGTATTTTTAATAGATTTTCTTACTGAAGTAGTAAGAAATTATCCTTTATATGGGGCATAATGGTCAATTAATGGTTCATTTTGTCATGAAAAAATGTGGTTGTAATTCTTCCGGATCAGAAAATTACATGTCTTTTACTCTCCTCACTTATTAAAGGTCACAACCTCTCCTCTCTTTTTTACACAATAAAACCATTTTTATGAAAATTACTAATAAAATAACTTCCCAAACACTCTCCTCTCATCATAAATACCAATTTTGACCAAAACAGTGATATATTATGGGTTTTTCTGAAATCCTATGAAAGATACATGAAGAAGAAGAAATGTTTATCATCGATATTTTTTTGTTTTATTTCATCTTCCACCCCCTCCAAAAATTATAATAAAATATTAATATAATAAATTTCATATAGTAGAAATATGAATGTTTTTTATGTTAAGTTAATTTCTTACAACCATCCTCACATCCATAAAATGTGTTATGAATTCATCAATTGTTTGAACAACTGGCTACCACCTTGTGTACCAATGTCATCCAATATTCCATTTCAACCTCTCATTGCTAGGCATATTGATAGATTTTATTTTATATCATTTTTTGGATATTATTATTCTTATGGAATCATAATATCACACATTCTATCATAATATCAATTTTTTGGAATACGATATTGTCGCTCTTGTGTACGATAGACTACCTCTCGTTCTGGGGATGTGGTTCATTCAAACATTACAAGTAAGGTAATAAGGATGAGTTTAATGAAAACATTATATATATATATATATATATGACATGAAAATGAAATAGGAATGATATTTTATCCTTAAAATTCATTAAATAAATCCTATATGAAAATAGAAACTAATTTCATGCGCATGTATGACCTACCATCTCTATGAACATTGTACTTCACATTCTGTCACCTAATTTTATGGATTACTCTGAATACATATATAATGAATATATATGAAATCTATATCATTATTAACAATCTATATATTATTAAATCATGATAAATGTTATTGAACCAATAAAAATAAAAATATATATTTCAAATATGTTATTACGTGAAATTTAAAGTTAACATTGTATTATTATTAAATGGGTAATAAAAGGTCATATAAATGATTTATGATATGATATTTATAGATATTGATATATAATTTATGTAAAAAACTATTTTAATATAAAATTTGTTAGAAAATGTATTTCATAATTCAAGTATGTCTTATCAATCCCTCTAAATTTATCAAAATTCTTAGTAATTCAAGAATGTGGGTAAACATTGCCTTGATACTTCATGTCATTAAAAACAATGACACAAGTGATTGGAGATTCATTTGTATGGTTTTATATAGATTTTTTTATTTATGATGTCTATATTCATTGCTTAAAATTTTTATTTGGATCATAAAATATCTATGTTATCATTACTGGAAAACTATAAAGATATTTTTCTTCCCATAATGGAGTTAGACAAGGTGATCATATTTCAAACATTATATTTTCTATTGAGGATTATTATGAATAATTTTTTTAAATATGGAAAATAATGGTAACATGAAAAGAAATATGGATGTAAGAGGCCTATATTCCCCATATGATTTTTTATGTTAATTACATCATACTGTTCACTTAATGTGGTAAAAATATAATTGAATACATCAAAAATTCACTTTTATATAATGTAATGGTTTTGGTATACGAAATAAATTTGAATATATCATTTTTTAACATAAGAAATAATATCTATGAATCCAATATAAAATTGATCATTGTTAATGATTTGGGAATATGAGAGGGATTATTATAATTCACCTATATTGGACATTCATTATTCTATTGAAAATAAAGATAATTCCATTTAATCACTTATTAGATCAAGATAAGAGCCTTTTAACATATAGGAATGGAATGGCATGAGAAATGGAATTAATATTATGAATTTTGGAACACATTATGGTTTCCAAAATGTTTAATTAATTTACTGTGAATGAATGGCCTTTCTCATTAATCAAAAATACTAATACCCATTTGATAAAATTTATCATGAGTAGCTCTATCATGGAAATAAAAATCATCACTTTGTATTCAAAAAAATGTTCTAATCCAGATTTTATTAGTGTTTGTGGTGTAATTAATTTGAGTAATTTCATCAAATACCTTCAATCCCATTTTATTTGAAAATAGGTAACTGAATATTTTGGTTCACTTTGTTTGCATAGATAATAATTTTTGAGGATTATAAAATATTAATACATAAACAATGTAGAATCATCAAACTGGAAGACCAAAAAATGTATATTCTATAGTGTATTACTAAATTATCATTGTTTTTAATAGGGGTTCATCAATTAATTAATAGATTGATACTTTCTTTGATATTTTACTTATATATATTTCATATAATTATGTAAATATTTTTTATAGTAGGGAAAATAATAAAGAAGAAATGGGAAACCTATAAAATATTCTCAAGGCTATATGAAATGTTGTATTGAATTAAAACATTATAAATTCTGATGATATGATGATATGTGAACCCATTGTGAATTTTATTCTTGCATATAGTTATATTTATGAAAATTAAACAAACATACAGGTGTATAGCTATATTGGATATCTGAACAATAAATGAATTCATCCTTCTAGATTCACAATAATAGAGATATTTTCTCACTCGAAGATTCATGTTTATGCATGTATGTAATCTGATGGGATCTCCTGGTTTTCCAAACACAATATATTCAATCAAAACATAAACAATGTCAAAAAACTATTATTAACATGCAACACTTATTCCACTATATGGAATGCTTTGTTTGACATGATTAAAGATCTAATCCCACATGTTGATATCAATTTAATCAAATTCTAATAGAAAATGGATCTATCTATATAGATAAGGAATCACCTCATGTGTAATGTCCCAATTCCGGAAGCCACCCAGAGGTGCCCCATACCCAGTTGGTTACTTGGCCTCAAGCTCATTTTCCCAGACTCTAGAAGCTTCCAACTATCAGTGAGGGCCTTGGGTGTGACAGTGGGGAAACTACTCCCTCATTGGAAAAGTAACACAGTGGTAGTAAACAGATATACAATATTGGATGCAGTAATAATACCATACAATAATAAACAACAGAAGACTGAAAGTAAGAACCACTATAGCACATATATAAATGATTCCTGATATATATGTCAAGGAAAATATCCAAACAAGTCACAATTTTGGAATACAGTGCTAAACCATTTACAAAATAAAATCAAGAATCAACAACTCAGCATCGCAAGCCTCATCTGGGTCCCATGCTCTCCAGCTCCAAAGCAATCAAGTACCTGAAGTTGAAGGGTGCTTTCCCTTTTCTATACATGCAACAATATGATCTGTTTGGGCCCAAAATCATGAACCAAATAGTGTGTAAGACTAATCCCAATAGAAAACCACAAAAAGATCAATGCCTAACAGTCATTGTATATATATGGTAGGTAATAAGTAAAAGGAAGTTGTAAACATGGATGTAATTAGCAGTAAACATTCATTCAGTTCAAATCAATCAAGCACCACATGTCAAGTAAACAGATAACCACAAAAAGGTAACCCTATGGGATGTTCTCACAACTGATTCCCCTCTGGTACTACCTAGAAAACACAGGCAACCCCATAGGATGTACACACATTCTAACCACTCTGGTTCAGCTTTAGTACGGACTCTCTGAGGAAGTACTCTCATTTAATTCCCCATATAGTATCGTATTGGAAACTAAAAGGTTCTATGAGGAAGGACTTACATCACATTCCCCATGTTGCCTACATCAAATTAATACATAAAGTATTAGGAATCACATACGTCAATTCCCCCTATGGTCTTGCATCATAACAATAAAAAGAGACACTCTGGAGAAGCCCTTACATCAATTCTCCCTATGTTCTACTACACCAGGTTCTCACAGCTCTGTGTAAGTAAAAAGAGCACAACAATGCCAATACGGCTAAAGTAAACCAAAAGAACTACTTTTCTAACAATCTATAGCATAACAGAATGTCAGATAAACATCACTCCATCCTATAGTACTAGGCATTGTGAAAAAAAAGGAACCCTAACAGGATAAGCAGGACTGAATGTTCATAAACTAACATGCATGGGAAACCACTTCTAAACATATCAATTTACCCTGTTCACATTAAATTAACCTCTATTCTAGCATAAAATCATAACAGAAAATTAACAGAGCTAAAACAGTAAACACACAATACCATGTTCAAGGGTATTGGAAACTTTTTCACATATAACTCAATGACTTTCTTCAAAAAGGTACAAACCACCTACCTTAGTGTTGTTATATCTCTATACATGAACCTAAATCATTGAATCTCCCAAGAAAACTGTATATCTTTAAAACCATCAAAAATGTTCAACCCATGATATCTCACTAGAGAGAAGGAATCAAAAGTTGGTGTTCTAGAAGAAGAGATAACTCACTGATGAAATTCCAATGCAACCAATACAGTTTTATTCGGATAATAGATGCTTGATCAGGGGCTCAACGAAGATCTGGGTCATACGGACGCTCTCAGTGTAGTTTAGTGGGAATAAGACTTCTCTGTCAATAAGACATGACCCCATTCCATTTAATGAAAAAAATAAAGTATAAATAATGTACCTTCCCTTACTAAGCCCTGCTTTAGGCGGCCTCCATGTCAACACACACGGCTGTGTGCACAACCGTTACATGGCCAGCACACAGCTACCTGTGGTAACCGAGTGCATCTCATGTACTCATAATGTAAACAGTGTGTACTTATGAAATTTTAAGAAATCATTATTTTTCTCAAAAACACCATAAAATGGAAAACATACCTGAAAAGTAAATCTGGGTTCTTAAGAAATTCCCCCTTAAATAAATGTGTCCCCTAATTTTCCTAGCAAGGCAGCGAATAAGAAGAATCCTAAAAAATCTCCGGCCACTGTGATTGTACATCAGCCTCCCTCTCCCAAGTCTCATCCTATAATCTACTATGATGCCATAGCACTCATACCAGAGGAATATACCGACCATGTAGAACCTTCTCACAATGATCAAAAATCCATATATTATGCTCCTAAAATGATGAATCATCCTCTAGATCATCTTCCTCTTGTTGAAAGCATGAGAGGGGTCTGAGTAATAACATCGAATATGAGAAACGTGGAAGACGTTGTTCATTGCCTAATACCTCTGAGGTAACTCCAACAGATTGGACACCTGTCCATCTCTCTCCAACACTTCAAACATCTTGACATACATCGGTGAAAGCGTATCCTACTTTCTAATCCTCCTATGTCCCAACCTCGGTGTGCTACACAAGAACAACAAATCTTCGACCATGAACTCTAGAGGTTGTCTCCATCGATCATCATAAGACTTCTACCATGAAAGTGCAGTAGACATCCTCATTTGAATCAACTTGATCTTCTCTATGGTCTCCTTGAAAAGATGAGGTCCCAGCATTGCTGCCTCTCCTGCATCCAGCCAATATAAGGGTGATCGTCATTGCCTACCATACAAAGCCTCATAAGGTTCCATCTGAATAGTTGATTGAAAACTATTATTGTGGGAAAAATCCACAAGAGTTTTGTGCTTCTCCCAAGAACCTCCAATATCAAGGATACATACTTGATTCTTGACCTCAAGCACCTGAATCATTTGATCGAATTGGCTATTTGTCTAGGGATGGTAAGCTATACTCAAAAGCACCTATGTACCCAACACCTTCTAAATCCCCTGCCAGTCCCAGATGTAAAATGTGCATCCCTATCTGAGACAATGGAGTGTGGAACCCCATGTAAATGTACAATATCTTGGATATAAAACCTTCCTAGTTCATCAACATTGAAGGTCTCTTTGATCAGCAAGATGTGAACAACATTCTTGAGTCAGTCAATGACAACCCATACTATATCATTTCCTTGAGGAAACCTTGACAAAACTGTCAGGAAATCCATCACGACATCATTACACTTCCACCAAAGAATGGGTAACTACTGGAAAATCCCTAATATTCACTAATGCCCCTATTTCACCGGTTAACAGGTGGAACACCTAATGATGAAACCAGAAACATCACTGTTCATACCTGGACACCAAAAATGATGGTGTAGATCATGATACATCATCATGACACAAGGATGAACTTCCCAAACTAAGGAATGAAAGTCCTTCATCACCTCCTCGAATATTTCTGCCGGTACCCATATGCGCCCATGAAAACACAAGATCTCATCCTCGCCAACTGTCCATACAGGAATAGGGTCCTCTCCTAACACACTCTCCCATAGGACAAGGCCTTCAGAATCTGATAGCTTACTCATTCTCACTCAATTAAAATAGTAGAGGTACCATATATATAAGAAAGAAACGTCTCCCCTTTCTATCATGCACCTCCAAATGCATCTTAGAGAACAAATCCATAAGTAGCCACTCACTACTGGCCTCACGAACTTCCTGTATCTGAGTCCTCCTCCATAGTGCATCAACTATTTCATTGCCTTTCCCAAGCATATAGGCATGCTTGAACTCATTGGACTAAAGGTATTCATCCCACCTTTGCTGCCTCAAATTTAGATCACGCTGAGTGAAGATGTACTTGAGACTTTTGTGGTTTTTGAAAACCACAACATTATCTCCCTGAAGATAATCTCTCCAACAATGTAAAGCATGAAAAAAAATAATCCAACTCGAGATCATGGGTTGGGTAGTTCCTCTCATGTGGTATCAACTACCGAGACCCGTATGCAACTACTCAACCCCCCTACATAGGAATAACTCCCAGACTGATACCTGAAGAATCACATTAAACAATATAGCACTTGCCTAGATCTGGAAAAACTAGTATTTGTGCTGAAGTGAACCTCTCTTTCATCTCCTGAAAGGCTGACCCACAAGAGTCTAAACACAAGAACTTTGCACCCTTCTTAGTGAGGCTCGTTAGTGGCGCTAATAATCATGAACAAATCTCTTTGAAACGTCTATAGGATCCATCCGGCCCTAGAAAACTATGTACCACAAAGTCGTTGTTCAGATGCTCCCAGAAATATACTACTCCCACATTCTCTGGGTCTACAGATACTCCAATATCCAAGATAACATGACCTAGGAAGTGAATTTGGTCTATCCAAAAGTGGAATTTTGAGAGCTTAGCATATAACTGATGCACTCTCAGTATACTCAAAACGATCTCAAGATGGAATGCATGGTCGGGTCGACTATAATTGTACACCAACATATTTTCCATGAAGACTACCATTAAAGAATCCAAGTATAGATGGAACACTTGGTTCTTCAGTTCCCTGAAAACTGAAGCCGCCTTCGTGAGACAGAATGACACAGCCACATACTCGTATTGACCATACCTACTCTGAAAGGCAATAAGAGGTACATCTGATGGTATAACGCACAACTGATGGTAACATGATCTCAATTAAATCTATATGAACACTCATTCTCCTCGATGATGATCAAAGATATCACCAATAATCAGCAAGGGATATCGGTTCTTGACAATCAACTGGTTCAACATTCGATAATCCACACATAGCTTGAGGGTACCATCCTCCTTATTTGCAAAGAAGACAAGAAAACCCCAAGGATAAGTATTGGGTCAGATGAAACCCTTCTCTTGTAGGTCCTCCAACTTCTTCTAGAGCTCCTTCAACTCAGGTGTAGCCATCCTATAAGGAGGAATGGACACCATTGCCGCTCCGGGCATACGTTCGATAGAAATGTCCATCTCTCACTCCAGATCTAATCCTGAAAAGTCCTCGGGGAAGACATCCCTAAAACGATCCACCTCTGGAAGAAAGTATAACTATGAAGTCCCTTGGTCATCCAAATATAGACCAGAAAACTTGGTTATAACTCCTCCCAACCCATGATGCTCAGGTCCCGCTCTGTTCACCCGGAAATCCCATTAACCCTTATGAAGAAACAATCTACCATCTGGTGACGTGAAACTCACCCTCTAGAAATAGTAATCGAGAACTTCCTAGAAGGAATCTAAATCGTCCATTCCGAGAATGACTTCATATATTTTAATCTGTATGACATAATGGTCCCCTTGGAAGTGACACCCACCAATCTCTAGAGGGAATTCCTTGCACTAATGTACACTATCTGTTCTAGTCCCCAACCGTGATTCTAATTTCATGATATTGGTAGAAAAAAATATATATATCCCAAGGATCTCCACAACATAAATAGATATAAAATATTTGAAAGTCCCTGTATTGAAAAGATCAGATGTTAAAACTAAGGCAACTATGATCGTGCCTCGAACTGCAGAGGGTCCGGGATCATGATCATGCTGGGTCGGCTCCACTATAAAAGTCTGACCGACATCGCGGACCTGTGACCTTGCCTAACCACTTTGAGCTGATCCACCATGTTGTCGCTAAAATCCTATAGAATGACTACCATGGTCGCATCCTCCTCCTCAGCCCGAACAGCCGGAAGAACTCCATTTCCCAGATGGGTGAGAAACTGGTTGTGCTGCTCATGAACGAGAACCCATAATAGAACCCTTGTCACCATCTGCCGGTGATAGAAACTAACAAAAACGCTGATGAAGGCCCATATTGCCACATTATTGGCACTCCACTGGGTCTCTTGGGAAATGTGGCCTCATAATCCCACTCTTTCCAAACTATTATCACACCACTTGGCTACCACAAGTAGTGTCCCACCACCTCGGATCTCCATGCAAAGACACCCTGTGGTGATTCCTGTTGTCAGTATGAGGGATTCAAACCATGGATGTCAAGCTACCCTGGCTCACAACTCAATAATACCAAAGATTGAGCTCTGTGATTAGCGTATGGTTGACGATAGAAGTGATAGATGTCAAACTGAAGAGGTTCACCTGTAATCGGATGTCGTGCCTCAGACCATCCTCAATATTCATTACTAAAAACAACTCATCACCTACTTGGATGGGCGTAAAGTGCTACTGCTCTGTGAAGCGAGAAGAATACTCTATAACAGAAGTTGTACCTTACTCCGGACTCATGAACACCCGGGATCGATCGACCCTAAAATTCTCCAAATAGAATTAGTCATATAAGGTATGATAGAACTCATCCCACATAATAACCTGTCGGTGTCCAGCCTATGAGATCACATCCCACCATCTCTTGGTGGAATCCCAAAACATGTAAGTAGAGAGCTTCACCCTCCTCTCTAAAGTCATATCTGCATGCTTGAAGATATAAATCATGGATTATAACCATGAATCTACAACCTGAGCTCCTCCTTCCCCTGTAAAGGTGGGAGATATTGCTGCTGGAAAACTCGTGTTAGCTCTGCCATAGAAGGGGCAGGATGCGGTACTCTACGGAAGGTCTACATGAACCTTATAAAGCCCTATTATAACTGTGCATCATCACATGTGTCTAGAATGAAGGCTGGTGCCTTGTCTGGAAGAATTAGAGGATCTACTAGTAGTCCCTGATCAGCCATGTCCAGCGTCTGATCACTGCCCTATAACTGGCGGATAACAGGAGGATGTCTCAGTGGCATGAATCTGCATGGTCAAGCACACACCTTAGATCAAGAATAACAGGGACTAAAACCTAGAAGTGTATGAACGAAATATGAGAAAAAAATCATTCATGTATTTCTAAACATGGATACACGATGTGTATAATTCCTACATGGTGTTTTCCATTAAGCCTTTCACATGGGAACATACTCCTGCCACAACAGGTCGTGTAACACCCCAAACACATGGTGTGTTGTACAAACACTCAATAGGTACTTGAATCCACTTTCCCTTCTTGATTTTTTAATCCCAACTATGCAATATAGTTCTCCTAAAACATTACTATACGACATTTTTTTCCAGACATGACGTGTAGTAGGAGATTTTACCATCTTGTGTTGTTCGTTACACGATTAAGAACTCAGGTTACACTACACAGTGTGTTCTAGATGGACACAATGTGTATTAGAAAGGACTCAACATACCCCTGTTGTTAGTGACTTGGCCGGTTAAAGGTTCTACATCACGACAAGTACATCCGGTACACGGCGTGTCCTATCAATGATTTCATACCCTGTGTCCCCGCCCACACAGTCTGAGACACGGTTAGATACTTCATGGTGTGTACATACATTACACGACATGTACTTAAGAAAAATAGTTTCTTCCTGAACAAAAGAACATGTGGTGGGTATTCATCATTACACAACATGTATTCTGGGACTTTTCAGATAGTAAGACTCATAAACTACTTTGGAACCCCTAAAAACATTGAAACGAACATTGAAGTTTGAAATTCTGATCTGTGACAACCCATACTCCCCACGAATCAAATATTGGCATCTTATACATGTCAAATACAAGGAAAACAAGCAAATGGTCCCCTAAGTTGTGGTCCATGAGGGCACATAACACCTCAGGAACCAAAGTTTGGCATTCATTCAAAGAAATACTTACGCGAAGCAATACCCTATCAAAAGCAGGTATTCTATAAAGTCATCTATCACAATAGCATGCATATCTATCAAAACATCTATCACAACAACATGTAATTTCTAATTCAACCAAAATGGAAAAGCAAGAATGCATGGAATATGATTTCTAGCAAGTGACTATATGTTTCATTGGATGGAATACCCTCATCTCATCGGGTTGCAATAGAAATACAACCTTAATAACATCATCAATAACTGCAAAAAATATCTGAATCACCCAACGATGAAATCAAATAAACTGTTAAATTGAAAAACTAGAAAAATCTCAATAATCAGGTAGATTGGAATTTCATTGAACACAGGTTAGATACTCTTGAGAATAACTTGTTACCAATTACCTATTCCTTCCTATCCCAAACAATAGGCACCAAAAAGTATGTCAAAAAGAAAAGAATCCCTCTGATTCCACTTTGTAATGTCCCAGTTCCAGAAGCCACCTATAGGCACCCCGTACTCGGTCGGTCACATGGCCCCAAGAACATTTCCATGAATTCCCGAGGCTGCAGATTATAGTGAGAGTCTTGGGTGTTATAGTGGGGAAACTATGCTCTCATTGGCAGAGTAACACAGAAGAAGTAAAAAGATATACAGTAACATAAGGATTTATAATACCATACCACAGTGACTAGCGGAAGACTAAAAGTATGAAAAATTGGAGCAAATATATAAGTGATGCATGATAAATATTTCTAGAAAAACAGACAAACAATTCACAATGCTAGAATACAATACTAATCCTAGTATAAAAGAAATACAAGAATCAACTCCTTAGAATCACAAGCCTCATCTTGGTCTCATGCTATCCAGCTCTAAAGTAGTCATGTACCTGATGTTGATGGGATCTTTCCCTTATCTATACCTACAACAATATAATCTGTTTGGGAAAAAAATCATCACCCAAACAGGGTGTGAGACTAATCCCAGTATGCAACCACCTAAATATATGTTCTTAACAGTAAGTGAATATATATGGCAGACAATAAGTAAAAGGAAGGAGTAAACAACGAAGTACTCAACAGTAAATATTTATACAATTCAAAGCATTCAAGAACCAAATATCAAGTAAACAGATAGTCAAAAAAGGTAACCCTCTGAGATTTTCTCACAGCCTAATCCCCTCCATTCTAAACCAGGAAACAAAAGAAACCCTCTGGGATGTACACACAGTCTAACCCCTCTGGTTCATCATTAGCACAGACACTATGAGGAAGCAATCACCATCAATTCCACCTATATTCTCGTATCGGTAACTAAAAGATGATCTAGAGAAGAACTTACTTCACATTCCCCATGTGACCCGCATTAACGAACTGAAGACACTCTATGGAATCCCGTATGTCAATTCCCCCTAGGCTCTCGCATCATAACAATACAAACAGACACTCTAGAGAATCCATTACATCCATTCTCCCTATTTTGTACTACACGAGGTTTTCACAACCCTCTGTATGTCAAACGAGCACAGCAATGAAAATACATCCAAAGTAAACATCAAGAACTACTTGGATAACAGTTTACAACACAACAGCCTATCATAAAAACATCACTCCATCCTATAGTACTAGGCATGGTGAAAAACAAGGCAGCCTAATAGGCTAAGCCGAACCAAACGGTCATAAAAAACATGAATGGGAAACACTTCTGAAGCATATAAATTCACCGTATTCACATTCAATTAACATATATTCTAGCATACAAGCATAGCTGGAAATTAATAGGGCTAAAACATAAAACACGCAATACCTCGTTCAAGGGTATTGGGAAATGTTTCCCGTATAACTCAAAGAATTTCTATAGAAATGCACAAACCACCTACCTCGATGTTGAACAACCACTATACATGAACCTCAAGCCTTGAATTGCCCATGAACACCATAGATCTAAAAACATCAAAAAATTTCAACCCATGATATCTCATGAGAGAGAAGGAATCAGAAGAAGGTGTTTAAAAAGAGTATATAACTCACAGATGTGATTCCAACGCAACCGACAGAGTTCGATTTGGATAATAGACACTCGATCAAGGGCTCAGCTAAGATATGCTCCATACAGACACTCTTTGTCAATTTTTGTGGACAATAAGATGTTTCTATCGATTAGACATGGCCCCGGTCCCTTTAACGAAGAAAAGAAAGTACAAGGTATGTACTTTTCAATTACACAGTGTGTAATTTCCCTTACTAAGCCCCACTTTAGGCGGCCTCCTGGTCACAAAAAATGGCCATGGGCATATCTGTTACACGGTGATCACGCGTCTACCAAGGATAACTGAGTACACGATGTGTACTCATAACGTAAATGGAATATACTCAATAAATTTCTAGAAATTCATCTTTTTCTCCAAAACACAAGAAAAAGGAAAACATACCTAAAAATAAGATCTGGGTTCTTACATCATGGTTTCTATTACTAAGACATGATCAGGTGAATCCAGTATAGAAACTTTTATTTATAAAATCATGGTGGTGGTGTTAAATTCAAATACCATTCAAAATGAGTATTGAGATAACCCATTCCCTGATTTTTTTATTTTAAAATAGTTTTTTTATTGCGAGGAATTTTTTTCCTCCTATTGGTACTTTGGATGTATTTTGTAATTTCCCATATACTAGATGGATCAAATGAAACACTAATGGAGAGTTATGGGGGAGTCATAGTATCACTAAATTTGGGTTGATTATTAGAGTTCATAATGAAAATATTGTTAATTTTATATCTGTCAATGTTTTATTGATTCTTCCTAAATGGATAAAATGCATTGTTCAATAATGGCTGTATCTAGGGAATGTAATAAAGATTAGAATAAATAATGTTATGAGTGTAAATAAATAACTTTTTGGAATGTAGTTTTACCTAGTGATTATCATTTATCCTATAATATAATGGATTAATTGATTAAAAGATTGGATATAATATCAAATATAAACTACATTTTTCCACATGTTTTTTGGGTGGAACACTATCTGTTAGATGGTCTTGCAAACAATAGAGTGAGACAAGATGGAATTAATTTCATAATGTTTTGAATGAAGAACTATTACCTCTATTACATAATAAATATTATAAAATAACATCCTTCAAAAAAAATAACCTTGAATTTTAATATTTGAATTAGTTTATGATTTCATTAAAAAACATTTGATGTTGTGATTAATTTGGGATTATGATTCAAAATATTACTATGGTTGTAAGGGATATTTTGTCTCAATTTTCCTTCATTGGTATATATGTTATGTTATTCATGTTGATTTTTTCAGTAGGTGAATATATAGTTTCATTGTTATGTAATATCTTGAAATTATTAATGTCAATTGAACTTTCAATTGCATTTTATATTCTTCCTTCCTATATATTATGATTCAAATATTCCAAACTTGTTTTGATTATTGGTTAAAATATCATTCTTTATTGAGATTATTTATGATTATGATTATAATGATAATATATCATGTTCCATATTTCAAGAATCTCATGATTTTTATCTCAATTAATTATGATATTTATTTTCAATTAAGAGTCATATTATTATACACATGGGTACATAAAATAATTCTGAAAATATTTTTAGGAAAATAACGTTTTATTTATCCCTTTACTCAGAAATATAATTTATTCCCACACATTATTGGTTAAAAATGTCTTCAAAATAGATTTATTACTATTTTATAAATTGTTAAAGAAACTTTTACCCTTGATTGACTTTCTGAAAATGTTTTATTTAAATGAATCATCATTTTATTTTCCCAATACTTATTATTTTTCTTTTACTAAAAACTGTGTGTGAAATAATTTTTTAACATGTACAGAATGAATGAAACTTTTTATCATCATGGAAATTATTCCAACTGAATATTATATTAGAATATTATATGTTTATTTTAAAATAAAAAAGTTTTAACTAGTTTTATTTTAAATTTTTTATGCTAAAACGAAATGGGTAATTTGTTTAATAAATGTTTTTAATGATCGATCAAAATCATTTTACATCTTTGACTACATCTGTTTATGTTACATATTCCTTATTGGGTATATGATCCCATGATAACATTCATACTCTTTTCACTAATTATTTAGGATCATGATGGAATGACGTTTATGAAACCCATTTATATTCAATGGGTTGTACTATGATATGATACTTATAAAACCTGCTTATTTTTCAATAGTTAAGCTATAATGATTACAAAACATCTCCCTTTTACATATGATATGATATTATTGAATGTTTTTGAAACATAATTTTTAATGGGTCATGATGTGTTTAATATTTTATGATCATGTAGAAAACTTATGGATGTTTTTAATTAAGTCATGTATGAGACATAAATCTTCATCCAACTAATTGAGTAATGATACATGTTCTATGATCTTAGCGGGTACATAGGTGGTTAGACCAATCCTGGAATGTAGAGTACAATATTTGTTAAAAAAATCCAAAAAAATCTGTATTCATGTGTGGTTAAACTATTCCTGATTTATGGTACATGGGAGTTTATCCTAATCACAATGAAAGTACATAGGTGGTAAGACCATGCTTAACATGTTATGTATATCATGGTGGATATTCTTGACATTATATTTTCTATGATTATATGTTTTCCCAAATATATGTCTTATTCCAATTATATACCCTCATGGGTCATTTTTAATAATTTACTTCTGATTCATGGAATATAAAAGTCCAATCATTATTTCCTGACTAAAGATTACGATCCTTGATATGCAATGTATGGTTTACAAATTCCAGGCTCATGTACTCTTACCTTAGTGCTCATGTAATGATTTTCTATCTCCCTTGTTTACCCATACCGTGCATTTTAACACACCGTTTATTAATTTAACAATGTTATGAATTTATGTGTTATGTATGACTTATCTACAAAAGGTGCTAAATATGAAGACCATAGTGGTTGAAGATGTAGCTCACCTATGAACAAGTTATTTTTGATTCCATGATTAAAAATGCAATCAATAATTATGTTCCTTATACATGTGTTTTTCTAATGTTATGAATGTTCATTTAAAATGATATCATATATATGTATGATAAGTCATTTTGTTATAAAAAGACTAATGATTCCATGGGATATTGGGATTTGGGTATCATTATTTGTGTTCTTCATGATAATATAAGTTTTTACTTATTTTTTTATAGGTTGACCTAATATTGAATAGTTTTTTATTAATTTAATTTTATTCTGGAATATACTGATATTCCTCTATGATGTATCTCATGGGTTCCATTAGGAGGTACAATGATCCACCACAAAGTAATACTCCTCTAGTTTAGAAAGTTATAAATGTTATTTTTTGAGAAGTTTTTTCGATACATGAAATTTTTTTGTATGTAATGAAATTAGTTTATAGGTACAAATAAGATATGTGGGAAGAGAAAATTGATCTTTGGAGATAATATATGAAAAATAACTATCATTTTAGGAAAAAATGAACATCATGAGGTGACAGGATAGTTGAATACCGGTGATCAAATACCAACATTCTGGATATAACTGAAAATAAAAAGGTGAATTGTGAAACATTCAATGAGGGTCCATGTAAGAGGTGGTGAGACTCCATGGTATTGGAATATAGTCATGTGGGTATGGAATGTGAGTAGTTTAGAAAAGTATTACCCCAATATTTATTTGTAGAGTCTCTTATGGTTGAAATATCTATAGAGTTCCTCTCTTTGCAGTAGTGAGAGTTTTCAAAGTCTGAGTGCACCTATCAATTTGGGAAGTGTAATGACCATATACGAAGTAGTGGAGGAGGTTCTTAGTATTGGTACTCATCTACACCATCCATTATAGATTTTATTATGAACATTACATTCTATTAGTGTGGAAATGATAGGAACATCTAGCTTCATTATATCATGTCTGTGACGATGTGTATTGGTTATTGATTCTATGATATATACAATGATCTTGTGAGGATAATAATAAACCTCCTATAATCCATATTATTTCATTTTCAAATAATATTTATAAAGGGTGTGTGTGAAACATAAAATATTTCCAATGGTCACAATAGAAAATTCAGAAGTACCCGAGTGCATAGCAGTCTAACCACATGCCTTTGGAAGTAAGAAGACTCAACAAATGGATGATTTTAAAGAAAAGAATGAATTGGATCCACTAATAGTGATATATACCAATTTTGTTGCATCATCTATAGAAACAACCCTATTTGATAGAGGTGGATCCCAATAAATTATATTTAACCATCATTGTGTATGTTAAAACATCCAAAGCTACTTAGGAAATTTTGTATGTAGTTATCATTATCTATTTAAAGATGGATAAATTAAGGGACTTAGGTTCTCTCATGTTATTAATCAATATTTTATGAAGAGTAAGTCTGGGAAATCCTGGTTCTTGATCTATTTTTTCATGTCAACCTCACGATGTATTTTCTCAATGATCATCATGATGAGGTGGATTATTTTCATTTCCATGAATCATTTCTTGCTATTTAAGTCACCTCTTTGGTTATTGAAGTATATTTGGATCCATGGTTCGGTCATCTAAGTCCATCAATTTGATAGCTCTATAGTTTGTTGTCTGGGGTCATGCATGATCTAGATGTGTATTCTTATATTATTGATAAAACCATGGGTTTTTTATAATTTCATGTTCTTTTTCATGAAAAAATATTGATCATCTTCATATATGGAGATGTTTTGTTTAGAATTAATCCAGTATTGGGAACACAACTGATATTTATACTATCTTTTGACATAGAACTAGTGGTGTTGAAATATATCAAGATTCACCTAAATGATATAATTGAAAAGTTTTTTGTTCACCATATTATCTACTTGTGGTAATATTCAATGATCTTTTTTAAAGATAATGGATGTTCACTTGTATTTTGAATGGACTATCAGATGTTGACCTAATATATAGTTATGAATAAATATCATTCACCACTAGTTGATTAATTTTTTGATCGATTAAATTCCAAAAAGTGGTTCTTAATGATAACATGTTTGGTGTGTTATCATCATGTATGATTTGGGGATTCTGATATAGCAATGGCGTATTTGAGAAGTAAGTATATCCATTACAATTATTTTTTGTTGCCTTTATGTCAAAATAATATACATGTCATTTTCATGGAAATAGGGAACAAGATATTCTATCTGTATCTCAAAATCTTTTTTTGTTTTGATCATGGCTGATATTTTTATTTATTCAACATCTTTTGATGATCAAGATCACCGTATATGATTGTTCGTTTAAATACATAAGATTCACTAATTTTATGGAAACATTTAAAAACATATTTTTTGGATATATGAAGTTCGGTTTTTGGGGAATATGAATTTTAAACATGGATTATTAGTTTATCCTATGATGGTGATAGTTTTGTTTTAATGGGAAGATCTAGAGACTGTATTTGGGATTTATATATTCATTAGTCTTATAGGATTCTGTTGGCCATTCATCAAGTATCTTTCATTGTTCATGTCACAAATTACTTCTCTTACCATGAAGGGGGTATGGTTCACATGTGATATGAAATTTCATTCTTATTTTGAATAATTTATGTGGATTTAAATATCATATTATATTATATTTTTATATGATTCTGTTAAGGGGTAAATTAAATATAATGATGATTTTTTTGGTTTTTTTGGATTCAAGATAATGATTGATTATCATGTTGTATCATATGGATCTAATATTGTAAGGATCCATGATATGAACTTCCTGGCTCAATAATTGATGTTTTCAAAATATATGAATGATCATATGTTTTTGTGGATTTATAATTTAAGGGAGGTGTTCATAGTCTTTTCTTAGAATAAGTTCGTGATTTATAAAATCTCTTAATGAGACTTGAATATTTTGTAGTCGTGGTTGGTGGAATAGAATTTGATTTTCCTTAAATACTTCTTCTATTCCATGTGGAATGGAAATGTCATTGAAAATGATATTATTAGGAATGTTTCATTGTAAAATGTTCTACAATTGAAGGGAGAGTAGAACCTGATGGGAATATTCACTCAGTAGGATCTAAACACTCATTAGTATGATTTAGGAATGGTTATGAACAATGTCATGTTTTTATAATCTATACTTGATTTTATTCTATAGAGTTATAGTCAGGATGATGATTTCAAAGGAATCAATGAATCCAATTATGGTGGGAATACAATTTCTAGTTAGTCAATCCATTATGAGAGTATTCTCTATATTCGGGATCATATTTAGATCCCATCATTTAGGTGGAGTTTTTTTTGTATAAATGTCCTAGTTTTTCATAGACCATTTTTTTTGAGAACTATATAGATTTATTATTACATAATTCATTGTCCCTAGTGGATGGGAATGAAGGGTGACTGATCATATTATGTTTCCCACAGTTACACATTCCAATAGGTACCATAAATGAATTATAACCCTTCTTGTTTACTCTGGCCACTTAGAATTCTAGTTTTGAAATGGGATGAGGTGTTAATGGAATTCATAGTTAGTTTACCATAGAATCACTAAGGATGAAATTCTATCTTGGGGTTGGTTTATAATTTGATTATATGTTTATATTTCATTCTAATCTGGGATATGACTATGGTTGAATATAAGGGCAATTTGTTTTTGTAGGAGGTTGTTATTTTATATTGGGTACCTCAGCTAAAATCTTATTTATGGATCCTAGGATTGTCCGGTATTTTTCATAGATTATCCATGATTTGATGGTGAATCATGCTATGTTTAGAATATCGCACCATCCACATATGGATGGTCTAATAAAAAGTTCAATTAATATACTTGAGGATATAATTTATACATCTATTTTTATTTTTTTGGATAATGTGATTTTTTTTGGAATCGTTGATTACTAAAATAAGAATAGTAATTATTAATTGGCCAGTATAGAAACATTTATGTATTTTTATGGTCTCCATCGAGATCACCTCTTTGTTTGAAAGATGTTGGTGGGGCCAATAATGGGGAACCATGTCCCATCCAATAGATTTTAATGAGGATCCAATATATGTTAAAATTTATTGTTCGAATAAGGATTAAACATAAATTTTTTGATGTTTATCGATTCCATCATTTGTATTTATTCATAGGTTACCTGGTTTCATAAACTTTTTTCATTGGATGGGTCACCATCGTCTTGGGAAATAATATAAGTTGGATATAAAATACATTGGACTATTTGAGTCCACTGATTGTCTTGGTATGGTTGTGTATGAGGGGGTGATTTTGGTTTAATAAAAAAATGTTCATGATGTTTTGAAAATATCTATTATTAAGAATTATCTTTTAGATCCACAATATATTCTAAATTGGAAAAAGAATGAGTTCGATCTAGATGATTCAGTTTTGGAGAAACCAATGAGTCTTGTTCATTATCTTTTCAATGTATGGTGTGTTAATTCTATCCAATTTGACAGAGTGTTATGTTAACATAGAAATAATTATAGTGAAAATTTTGAGCAAGAATCATTAGTGGGGGAATAGTGTCCTCACCTATTTCTTATGTTCCCATCTTTTACATGAATTCTCTGGTATTAAAAATTTTATTCTCATTGAATTTTAACATCAGGGATTATAATAAATTCTTGATTACATTTTATATATATTTATTCATTTTATGAGGAAATTTGTGTTGTCTTGGGGATTTATACATAACCAAATTTTGGATTTCGGCTATAGAGGAATTATAAATCATAAATCATGTATTTATGAATTTATTTTCTAGAAGAAATACATTAAATAGTTTACTGTGTAAAATATAATAATCAATAATTCTATTTCAAATGATATAAATTACATGTCTTCTATAAAACCAAACTTTGATCCATAAAATCATTTATCGAGATTAATTTTTTCCAGGATGTTGTCTTTTTTGATGTATGTGAGTTATTTAATAATTTTATAGTCATCCTTTTCAATAGTCCATAAATCGTTCAGACTTATAGTTTTTTATCATGCTACACATATAATGATTCTTTTTTTCAGAAATCTACTAAACAATTCCAACAAGGGTTTTCTTCCGCGATATTTTGGGTGACTATGATCCATATGGATATCTAATTTAAATACTTGATCTTCATGTAAGGTGTGTCACATCTCTTCGGGTAAGAGACCTTTATTTTAATTCATTTACATTAATATTTAAAATATAATAGATCTCTATTAGTGGATTAAGAAGCCTTTTGGAGACATCTTATATCCTTTAAAGGTCACTTTTAAGATATAAGTTGTGAGGGTCAATCATTTTTTGTTATAGTGAATCAGGTGAGTGTTCATTAAGGTATGTTGTGAAATATTATCTCTAATTTTTGTGGTTTTTGAATTTGACTCTAAGAAGAGTTAATAAATTGTTGGTCCTCTTAAATTTTCTTTTTATTACTTGTAGTTATAAGTACTAAATGTTAAACATTTTATATTCTAGTGATCAAAAATGATAATTCACACTATTAAATCCCAAAATATCAATTTGGTTATGATTTTTAGGTTGTTTTTTCCCAAAATATTACATAAATTCCCAATATATTATAAAGTGGACACATTATCTCAGAGTCAAATTTTCCCGTCAATAAAAGGATTAATAAATTATGTTTTCCTTTAATATCATATCTTCACAATTTTTAAAATGATCATACTCTTATCACATATCATCCTTCAACCATGTGAAAATAATTTATATCATAGGATGAGAAAAAAATCACAGTGATGGAGATAAAAAGAAATCAATAAGTCATTAGTCCCTGATTTCTAAAAAAATTCCCATTTTAGAAATAAAAATTTTCTTCCCAAATAAATCACTTTATCTACCCACCTTTTTTTGTAAAATATATCATAATAAATAATAAATAAAAAATAAAATTCATAAATTTTATATATGGTATTTTGGAAATATTGTTATAACTATTTCAAAAGGTTATATATTTCAACCATATTATGTAGGATGTAAATAAATTTACGATGTAAAATAATAATATTTTCATAAAAACACATAACATTTTTAGATACATCATGAATGTAAATCAATGTATCGTTTTCATGTCATTCCCAAATACACAGGGAATAACCACCGTAGTTATAAATTGAGTAACCTTAATAAATACACTAGAAATAACCATTATTATTATTCATGGAATAATCATCATAACATATTCTCAGAACCTCTTAGGAGAAACAAAATTGGTTAACTGCATCCACAATTTTGAATAACCATCATAGTATATTACCACATTCTCTTAGGAGAAACCTAATTTGTTAACTCCTTCCAATTAACCAGTGCATTAGAGATCTATAACGGGATCATCCAACAATGATTTCTAATGGAGACACCCATAATCATTAACAGTTTCTAATAACCATAACAAAATCCTAATAAATAAAATTATTGCATCACAGAAACATTATTTTCACCCATAAGAATTCATTTTTAAATACTTATATATACCTTTTCTTTAAACCAAACATTTATATAATGAAATCCAAAGAATAAATTGAATGTTTTTTCTTCATTGAAAAAAAATCAAATATTAAAATGAAATAATTGATATGAAAGATGGAAAAATCATTGTCTCTATATAGTTTAAAATATAAAATCCATTTTTAATTTATTCAAATAATATAAAAATATTCTGTAAATACATTATATTTATAAACCATTTAGTAAATTTCCAAAGAATCATAAAAACTCTTAAAAAATTCTTTTTTTTGTCAGAATGAATATATTTTTGAAAAATTCGAAAATATTGAAATTATTGAAAAATAGAGTTTTAAGGGAAACAATAAAAGAATATAATTTTTAAATAAATTTCTCTTACCTTGAGTTTCATTCATCACCCATTAAATTTCAATGTTTATTTACATAATTAAATAAATAATTATTGGTTGTTTTGAAAATATTTAGTTTATTTGTCACAAATTACAATGGTATGATGACTATGCTTAATGATGTAACGACCCGACCCTAGTTACCCAGAGTCGGTGCATTATTTTAATACATTGGCATGATTACAAGGAAATCATGTCCCGAAGGACCGATTAGTTTACCAGTCTTGGAAATTAGATTACATACATGAATGCTACATTTCACTTTAAGACATACAAAACAACATAAATAATCTTTATGAACGCCATTATTCCTTTAGCTTAACCCTGCATATCAATCACAATACACTTCTTGGAATCCTGGGAAAAATAAAACATACAAAGGGGTGAGCTCAAATGCTCAGTAAGGGTAAGCAATACATCAGAAACTTTTATAAATAAGAATAAACATTTAAGGAAATGTATAACTAAAACAAAATCCTTTTAAACATTAACTTAATCATAATATGACAAAGATAAAATGAAATAATTCCATTTACTTATTCAAATGGATATTCTACTAGTCGAATAATCGAATGCAATATCAATAACCACATTCATAACTATGGAATGCATAATGCCAGACTATCATAACCACGTATCCAAGGCCTCATGCCAAGACTAAAAATAATATTTTGTCAAGGCCTCGTTCCAAGACACTAGTTTGTCTCATGAGACCTACCGATGCATCGAAGAGGTATAGCAGCCTACACCCGTCACTTATTAAGTCCAATGCATTCCTCATACGAAAAGGACTAAACATAACATAAACATTCGTATTAAAACTAGCATACTAAATGTCAATACTATACCCATAAACCATGAATGGTATAAAAATTATACATCCACAATAAAACATATCAATAACCCTTCAACAAAATATGGAAGATTTGTATAATGATAAATCAACTTCAAAACAAGTTTAAAATCCATTAAATAATTTTGACATGGATGAAAATGATTTATAAAAATATTTGAGGGAAATACCCCTTTTCATGAAAACATTAAGAAGTCACAAAATTTATAAAAGAAGTCATTTAAATACATTTTTGAATCAAATTGTCCCATACCATTTTGAAACTTTTTAAAGGAATTAGCATTTTAAAATCATTCATGTCCATATAAATAAATCCTTAAAAACCATTTTGAAGACATGGAAATAAATGAGAAAGATTTAGAAGAATAAATATATAAAACATTTGAAATGATGTTTTAGTAAAAAGTCCCTTAAAATAATCCCTTTGAAAACTCTTTCATAAAACATGTACATGGATAATAAATATTTCCCAGTAGATACTTACGTAAAAACAACCTCGGATAATAAAGATATTGTGAAATTAACCCTTACCAATTTTGTAGATTATGAAACATACAACCCATGAAAGAGGTATTATACAATGAATATGTAAATAAACATAAATTAAAGTGTATTACACAAATAATATAATTATGGGTAGTACATACACCACACAAAAGGTAATAGTGGAAATTTGGCATGAATCTCATGGGAATAAAGAGTGAGATGAAAACCCATTACCTTGTACTTTTCCTTGGTTGAGGGTAGGATAACCTCCTGTATAATGGTGAAATAATTGTTATTAAATTATACACGAATGATATACATTAATATGATATCATATATGATCTTTTAACGTTTCTTTGTTAATAATATCTTTGAATCATCGTCGTTTCGGGTGTAAACTTACTCGTTTTCTTTTATATGTTTTTGTTAAATAAGTCGTGTTTGTTATGGATAGGTTGTATCTTATTAATATCTAGAATTATATAAAGTCCTTAAACATTATTTTTAATCATAAAATGAGAATTATACTTGAATGGATATGATGGAGAATGAATCTCATCGCGTTCGTGGAGACGGTAGTCCGTACGTACGCACGAGCAATAATATCATTCTTTTGATTTTAAAATAATATATAATTGGATCGTATATCATATATACATAATCATTATCATGCTATATTTATTATTTACATGAATTAAACATCATTATTATACCCATCCAAATAATAATTTATTGAATAACAATTACACCACGACGTAGAGACGGTAAGATGTACGTACGCACGTATGGTGACATGTCATTCAAGGGATGGATATAATACTAAATATTATTGTAACATATTTATAATAACATAAAATATATATATAAGATACTGGAGTTATTTTTTTAGAATGGTAATAACAAATAAAGAAGAAGTGAAAGAAGAAAGGAACTTGAAAAAGGGTGGTGAAATCATTACCTCTTCTTCAGGTTCTTCCTTTTGATTTGATAAAAAGGGCTCCTTAGGTTGGATTTATGATCAAACTAAAGCCTCTAGGTTAAATTTAGGGAAGTTGAGAGAGTATTTTGGCAGGGTTTGGCCGAACCAAAAGGCATTGAATGTATGAATTAGTGAGAAGGGGGAGTGCCCTTTTATAAGAGGGGTGAGGGGCTCCTTTAGAAAAGCTAGAAATATTATTTTATAATAAATTCATATTCGGTTTCTAATGGCTCCAAAGTTTATTATTTAAAGTTTAAGGTTGGGATAGGTTGAAAACCACTCAACCAATAAAATTTATAAAGGTTTGGGTTACTATATTAACCTTATCTTTAAGTATTAACTATTAGTTAATTAGTTTCACTTTTTCAATGTCTCTTTGTATTTTTATATTATATGGTTAATAAACTTACTATATACATCTAAGAGACCCCCAAGTGGTACATTAATGATACACATATCGTGATATAAGTATCTTGGCCGAACCATAGATCTTTAGGAATTTAATATCAATTAATAATATAATATTAGTTTTAAAAACTCTTTTATGTCAATTTTGACACTATTCAATAGTTGATTTTTGTAAAAGTCATTAGAGAATGATTACCTCAAAAAAAGTTAATTAAATCAATAATAACAAGTCATATTAACCTATAAAACTAGTTTAATTCATAAAATGTCTCAAATTATATTTATTTGGGTATTTATAATATCAATTATTTTATATTTTCACTATTATGGTAATTACTGCATCATCAATGTGTCATAAACAAATTAAATTATTTTTTCTAAAAATTATAAATAAAATATCATTATGTAAGAAATAGTTTTATATTTCTAATGAATATTTATAATCGAAAATAAAACATATATAACACTATGTAAAAATTGATTTTCTAAAAGATATATGCATATGTCATTTTTGTATTTATTTTAACTTAATTTAAATAATGTGTCCCTATCACCTACAAGTGGCTCCATGGTGTCCCAAGATTGACCCAAAGATGCCCATGGTCGGACATGTATCCACCAATAAGGTTAGGACACGTTTTAGGATAATTTAGTATTATTATAATATTAATTTTTAACCCTTATTTACCGGATTTACACTTTAACCATGGTAAATAAAATATTTACCGAAGTAATTATTCAAAATGTCTAAAAATAAAAGTTACCTATTTAAAAAATTTGTAAATCCTGATTCCAAATATGGAATCCATTTTTCCAAATTCAAAAAAAAATAAGTGGCAGAAATTAATTTAAAATTATTCCCTGCTGTCAAAACAAAAAGCGTGTTTTTAAGATATAATAAATATCAAAAGATTGATACTTGTTTATGTCCGGTTTAATTGTGAAATTATTTCCAATGAGAAAAAATGTATTAAATGGTAAAAATATATTATAAATATACTTTACAACCACTCAAATTCATAATTTATCACTATTAATTATTTTGATTAAAAAAGTTGTTTATAATTAAAATTTAGTAATTTTCACTATTCATCAAAATATAAATGTTATCCGAAAAGTTCCAAAATTTCACCTTAGGCTAAATTCGATAATCCGAATAAAAAAATGAAGTCGATTTTCAGATATAAAATTTATAAAATTTCAAAAAGTATGTATTACTATTCATAACGGCTAGTTTGATTGGTTGTGGTGTGTGTTAGAACTCGAAGTTGCGTACAACACACGCTACTGTATTATTCAATGGAAAGCATACCATGGAATCTTGGGATGTTTCATTATTTATTTTTGATGTCCCCATTCTAAAAAGTAAATTTATTTAGTCAAATTGAATATATAAAAGTTTAAAATATTGGCTTTAAAAAGGGTTCACTATTAAAAGTTGGTAAATGTGCATTTTTGAAAAATACTTCTTTTATCTGAAAAAAAATGAATTTGTTCTTACATTATGTCTCATAATATGGATTATAAGATTATAATTATTATATAAAGTTCAAATTTTAGTTGATACTATTCATAACCTCTTTTGAACAGCTTGTTTGGTAAGTCATGGTGCGCTTGAACTCGGTGTTGCGTGTAGTGAAAGTTATTGATTATTTTTTGAAGAAGTTCATACTATGAAATCTTGGGGTGTAAAATTATTCCCTCCTTAAATAAATTATGTCCTTTCAATTTTAATATTGATCTTTGAAAATAAAGGTTGAAAATAGAAAATATCTTTGTGGGAAAACCCACAACGGAAATTTGGTTAATAAAATTTAGTCTTAATAAGAGGAAAAGAGAAATGAAAGGGCCACCACAAAATTATGATCTATATTAGGAGAACATTGGTGGAAATTAGAGACATATAATTGGAGGTAAAACATAAATATTTATAGGTAGTGATTGAGTTCATCAATCACAAAAATGTTTAAAATTGAGGTCCTTAAATTCATCAATCTATAATGACTTAAAATACCATCGGCTCAACAAAACATAAGGTATTAGGATAACACATTTTTGGTTTTAAGATTCCTTAAATAAAGTATAAGAATTAATTTCTTTATAGAATAATAGGAGAAGAAAAATATATTCTTGACACGTAGAGTTCCATCCTTTAACTAATTTCTACAACAAACTCTTCTTTAACTCTAAAAGATAATAGAACTTAAAAAATATATTCTATTTATTCTATTCGTTTGGGGTTAAAAAATGAATTTATAATTCATATATTATACCTTCTTAAAATAAACTTCATTATTTAATCCAGGACATCTCATGGTCCAGTGGTAGGTGATACACCCTTTTTGCCCTTCAGTTGCGAGTTCAAGTCTCGCGGCCTTGCCGGTCACGAAGGGTTGCCGCCCGACCTCTGGGTTGTCCTTTTATGGTAATCCAAAATTTATCATAAACTAGAATTATCCAAAATACTTCTGTCAAAACTCATAGTCCAAAATTTATAAGGAAGTTAAACACAATGAAGATCCTTTTTTCCATGTAATAACATGTGAACACCTCCATCATGTATTCTTTTAAAACACTAAAACATCCTGAATTACCATAAAACCTTATTAAGTAGATTCATGATCCCTTATTCCAAATAGAATAATGGATATACTCCTTCTGCCCAAAAATGTTGGAAACCCCAACAATGATGGAATATACAAATCATTAATCAGTTTCAAGGTAGTCAATAATATCCAATATAATTTATCCAAATCAATTATATCTTATTCCAAAATCAGTACCTCAATATTAGGACCATATTAAGGTTTATCATTCCATCAACCATGTAATTTCAAAAAAATTTAACTCGCTGTAGAGTCACTTTTCTTAGTACCATAAAATCTAAAATCCTCAATGAAATAGTACAGCAGTACAATCCTAATTTATTTCTAGTACATCATTGATACAACACTTCAATGAAATAATTCCAAAATAACAACATAAGAACACTAGTCATTCCTCTTCATCTGTGGTAGTATCATAACTTTATTATTATCCAATAGAATCATTTGCGGCATAGTCTGATGACTTTTACATTGGTTCGCGTAGTGTTCAAACTCCTTGCAGATGAAGCATTGTACATTTGAAACCATATTCTTACCCTTGAAGTCACGTACTTGGTTCCCTTTTCCTCCACACTTATAACAAAATCCCATTCCTTTTAGGAAAGTTCCAGGGTGTTTCTTCCCACAGTTCTCACATATGGGAAAATTCTTCTTTTCCCTCTTCCCTTTATCCATCTTTCTCTCTTCCATCCTTTTCTTCTCTTGCTTCCCTTCGAAGCCATATGACTCAGTAAACCCATTACTTGTCTTATCAACACGTGATATTATTTATTCATATAATGATAATACATGGGAGACTATTTCTCTTATAAATTCTAGATTAATACCAAGAAAGATATGACCCTTCTTTCTCTTAGGATCATGTGCATTACTGAAGTTCTCATTCCTTCTACTGGGCACCATTTCTAAATAATGGCATACACTAGATTAGTTTATGAATAACAATACCTAATCACAAACTTGTAAAACACATAACATAAATTAAATAGTTTATGGATATAATCCTTAATCATAAAAATGTCTCCTTTGAGGAAATATATACTCATAAACCCTTCATAATGGTTTGTAAGGAAAATTAGAATTATCCTAAGCATATCCCCCGGAAGAGTCGTAACCAAGAGTGCAGCAAGGCCCGTTGTCATGAACCAGTTCCCATTCAAGTCTAGCTCAAAGTGGTGTTTTCGGGTTTTACCCCTAGGTACATCTATGCCAGAGCCGCCTCTACCTGATCGTATCCAGATAAGGATTTATTTCTCGGAAATCTCACAAAATTTCTACAATACCAAAATTCTAGGAAGTTCTTCTATACTAATCCTCAATGTCCATCTTAGATATATGTGCTCTAAACAGAGTTTATTTAATTCTAGTTTCCAAGGTTATTGCTAAAATTCCTTTGATACCAACTGTAACGACCCAACCCTAGTTACCAAGAGTCGGTGCATTATTTTAATACATTTGCATGATTACAAGGAAATCAAGTGTCGAAGGACCGATTAGTTTAACAGTCTTGGAAATTATATTACATACGAGAATGTTACATTTCACTTTAAGACATACACAACAACATAAATAATCTTTTTGAACACCATTATTCTTTTAGCTTAACCCTGCATATCAATCACAATACACTTCTTGGAATCCTCAGAAAAATAAAACATAGAAAGGGGTGAGCTCAAATGATCAGTAAGTGTATGAAATATAGTGGAAACTTTAATAAATAATCATAAACATTTTAGTAAATATATAACTAAAATAAAATCATTTTAAACATGAACTTAAGCATAATATAGAAAAAATAAAATGAAATAATTTCGTTTACTTATTCACATGGATATTCTACTAGTCAAATAATCACATGAAATATCAATAACCACATTCATAATGATGGAATGCACAATGCCAGACTATCATAACCACGTAGCCAAGGCCTCATACCAAGACTACAAATAAGATTTTGTCACGTCCTCATTCCAAGACACTAGTTTGTCTCATGAGACCTACCGATGAATCGAGGAGCTATAGCGGGCTGCACCCGTCACTTATTAAGTCCAATGCATTCCTCATAAGAAAAGGTCTAAACATAACATAAAAATTCATATTAAAACTAGCATACGAAATGTCAATATTTTACCCATAAACTATGATTAGTATAAATATAACACATCCACAGTCAAACATATCAAAAAACCTTCAACAAAATATGGATGATTTGTATCATGATAAATCAACTTCAAAACAAGTTTAAAATCCATTAAATAATTTTGACATGGATGAAAATGATTTGTAAAACTCTTTGAGAGAAATACCCCTTTTTCATGAAAACATTAAAAAGTTACACAGTTTATAAAAGAATTCATTTAAAGACATTTTTGAATCAATGTGTCCCATACCACTTTGAAACTTTTTAAAGGAATTATAATTTTAAAAACATTCATGTCCATATAAATAAATCCTTAAAAACCATTTTGAAGACAAGGACATAAATGAAAAAGATTTAGAAGAATAAATATTTAAAACATTTGAAATGATGTTTTAGTAAAAATTCCCTTAAAATAATCCATTTGAAAACTCTTTCATAAAACATGTACATGGATAATAAATATTTTCCAGTAGATGCTTACGTAAAAACAACCTCGGATAATAAAGAGATTGTGAAATTAACCCTTACCAATTTGGTAACATACGAAACATTAAACCCATGAAAGAGGTATTATACAATGAATATGTAAATACACATAAATTAAAGTTTATTACACAAAGAATATCATTATGAGCAATACATACACCACACAAAAGGTAATAATGGCAATATGGCATTAATCTCACGGGAATAAGGAGTGAGATGAAAACCCCTTACCTTGTACTTTTCCTTGGATGAAGGTAGGTTAACCTCCTATATAATGGTGAAATAATTGTCATTAAATTAATCAATAATAATATACATTAATATGATATCATATATGATCTTTTAATGTTGCATTGTTAATAATATCTTTGAATTATCATCGTTTCGGGTGTTAACTTACTCGTTTTATTTTATATGTTTTGTTATATAAGCCATGTTTGTTATAGATAGGTTGTATCTTATTAATATCCATGTTTATATAAATTCCTTAAACATTATTTTTAATCATCAAATTAGAATTATACTTGAATGGATACGATGGAGAATGAATCTCATCGCGTTTGTGGAGATTGTAGTCCGTATGTACGCACGAGTGGCAATATCATTCTTTTGATATTAAAATAACATATAATTGGATGTTATATGTTATATACAGAATAATTATCATGTTATATTTATTATTTACTTGAATTAAACATCATTATTATACCCATCCAAATAATAATTTATTGAATAATAATTACACCATGACGTGGAGACGGTAAGCCGTACGTACGCACGTATGGTGACAAGTCATTCAAAGGATGGATATAATACTGAATATTGTTGTACAATATTTATAATAACATCAAATTATATATAAGATACTTGAGTTATTATTTCATAATGGTAATAACAAAGAAAGAAGAAGTGAAAGAAGAAAGGAACTTGAAAAAGGTTGGTGAAATCATTACCTCTTGTTCGGGTTCTTCCTTTTGATTTGATCAAAAGGGCTCCCTAGGTTGGATTTCTGATCAAAATAAGGCCTCCAGGATAAATTGAGGGAAGTTGAGAGAGTATTTGGGAAGGGATTGGTCGAACCAAAAGGCTCTTAATGTGTGAATTAGTGAGAAGGGGGAGTGCCCTTTTATAAGAGGGGTGAGGGGCACCTTTGGAAAAGCTAGAAATATTATTTTATAATAAATTAATATTAGGTTTATAATGGCTGAAAAGTGTATTATTTAAAGTTAAAGGTGGGATAGGTCAAAAACCACTCAACCAATAATATTTAGATAGGTTTGGGTTACTATATTAACCTTATCTTTAAGTATTAACTCTTAGTTAATTAGTTTATCTTTTACAATTTCTCTTTGTATTTTTATATTATATGGTTAATAAAATTACTATATACATCCAAGAGACCACCAAGTGGTCCATTAATGATACAAATATCATGATATAAGTCTCTTGGCCGAACATTATATTTTTAGGAATTTAATATCAATTAATAAGATAATATTTGTTTTAAAAACTCTTTTATGTCAATTTTGACACTATTCAATAGTTGATCTTTGTAAAACTCATAAAAAATGATTATTTAAAAAAAAGTTAATTAAATCAATTATAACATGTCATATTAAATTATAAAATTAGTTTAATTCATAAAAAGTCTCAAATTATATTTATTTGGGTATTTATAATATCAATTATTTTAATTTTTCACTATTATGGTAATTACGGCATCATCATTGTGTCATAAATAAATTATATTATTTAAGGTCTAAAAATTATAAATAAAATATCATTATGTAGGAAATCTTTTTATCTTTATAATTTATATTTATAGTCGAAAATAAAACATATATAACCCTATGTAAAATTGTTTTTCTTAAAGATATATGCTTATGTCATTTTTGTATTTATTTTAACTTAATTAAAATAATGTGTCCCTATCACCTACAAGTGTCTCCATGGAGTACCAAAATTGACCCAAAGATGACCATGTTCGGAAATGTATCCACAAATAAGGTTAGGACAAGTTTTAGTGTAATTTATAATTATTATAATATTATTTGTTAACCCTTATTTACCGGATTTACCCTTTAACCATGGTAAATAAAATATTTACCGAAGTAATTATTCAAAATGATTAAAAATAAAAGTTACCTATTTACACAATTTGGACATCCTGATTCCAAATATGGAATCCATTTTTTCAAATTCAAAACACAGAAGTGGAAGAAATTAATTTAAAATAAATTCCCGCTGTCAAAACAAAAAGCGTGTTTTTATGATATTATAACTATCAAAAGATTGATACTTGTTTATTTCCGATTTAATTTTGAAATTATGTTCAATGAACAAAATTGTATTAAATGGTAAAAATTTATTCTAAATATACTTTAAAACCACTAAAATTCATAATTTATCACTATTAATTATTTTGATTAAAAAAGTTGTTTTAAATTAAAATTTTGTAATTCTCACTATTCATCAAAATATAAATGTTATCCAAAAAGTTCCAAAATTTCACCTTAGGATAAATTCGATACTCCAAATACAATAATTGAGTCCATTTTGAGAGATAAATTTTATAAAATTTCAAAAAGTAGGTATTACTATTCATAAGGGCTAGTTTGATTGGTTGTGGTGTGTGTTTGAACTCGAAGTTGCGTACAACACATGCTACTGTACTATTCAAAGGAAAGCGTACCGTGGAATCTTGGGATGTTTAAATATAAATTTTTTATGTCCCCATTCTAAAAAGTAAATTTATTTAGTAAAATTGAATATATAAATGTTTAAAATATTGGATTTAAAAAGGGTTCGATATTAAAAGTTGGTAAAAGTGCATTTTTGAAAAATACTTAATTTATCTGAAAAAATTGAATTTGTTCTTACATTATGTCTAATAATATGATTACTAAAATTATAAGGATTATATAAAGTTCAAAATTTAGTTGATACTATTCATAACCTCTTTTGAACAGCTTGTTTGGTAAGTCATGGTGCGCTTGAACTCGGTGTTGCGTGTAGTGCAAGTTATTGAATTGTTTTGAAGAAGTACATACTATAAATTCTTGGGGTGTTACAAATGATGCCATCAATATATCATATCAAGAACAATATTTGTGACATATTAAAAAAATTTACATAAATTATTCCTTTAAACCCTATCATTAAATATGAAAAGGAAAAATGAACTATGTTCCATTCATAAAGATGGTAGGATATACATACAAATGTGCAACGTTTCAATTTTTCTAATATTACAATGTAAATGAAATAAGTGTTATTTCACCTATCTATAATTATAATTTTTCACAATTATTTTAATTTATTAAATATACATACATATATATATATATATAATCCTTATGATATGGATAAGAAAAATGAATTACATCTCTTCATAGAGGTGCTAGACCATTGGTACACACGAACGATGGTATAAATTTTCATTGAGTAAAATATTAAGAAGTAAAAAATAACTATTATCATTTCATAGTAAAATCTATTTCCCAAAAATATTATATAAATATTAATTTTATCATTATAACTATATTTGATATGTGGTGATGGAAAATTAATTACATCAGTCTGTGAGGCGTTTGTCTACCGTAAAAATGAATGATGCATTAATCTATCATTTTCTACTAGATTGAGATTGAAAAAATTTATAAAAATAAAAAACCAATTTATATCGATTATAATTATGTTATTATATAATCATGGTAGTGGAATATTCAATGGGGATGGAATAATAAATAAAATATAAATTTGGGATTAAAAAATACACCTCATCTTTGGAAAACATTAATTTTTTTGTCAACATAAGACCTCTATGGTTTGTATTATGCCTCATAAAAGACCAATTTAATTATTACATTGAACCTATTAAAATTTGGGCAGTTATTTTCCAAACCATATGGTTCTTGAAGAGTTAATAATTAAGGTCATGATGTTAATTTTTAAAATAGAGTAAAAGGTCCCTCATGGATTTTATCAAAACATTAAAATAATATAAATTAATTTTCAATTCTAAATGGATAAAAATAAATTTATTTTTAATATAGAGTTATTATGCGTAGAAATAATCTCATATATATATATATATATATTATTCATGTTTTGACTAATTATTTACAATTTTCATTTAGTATTAACCCCCCATTAACCCCTTTACCATTTACCATGACCACAAGAAATTTTAGTATTTCATGATCAATATTTTAACTATTAATGGAAAAACATCACATAAATGGACCTTGGTTGATATTATAAACCATATCCTAATCGCGTAATTGAATCTATAATTTTAATTAATTTTATATCATTTCATGAATAAATATTTATTTCAATATGTCATTATTGTCTATTTTTAAAACTATTCGTTATAATAAATTGAATAACTGTATGAAAATAAAAAATATTTGAACTAATTATTTTATATTTTATTTATCACCTTGTGTTAATATAAAAAATCACCATAATAATCTCCAATTTTTTAAATATTTTCATTATCATTTATGTGACTTTTCTACTAAAAGATTAATTACACCATCAGTGTTGTATTCAAATTTAGGGTACTTATTTATTCGCTGAATTATAAAAATGAATTATAATTTTGAGAATATATATTTTAGATTTATAATTAATATTTATATGAAAAATCTTTTATATATCCCAATCATTTTTATGGTATATTAGTTTTTAAAAAAATAATCAATTTCTTTGATAGTTGATGTTTTACACACCAACAAGCAAAAACAAAAACAAAATTTATTATTTAAATGTTACCATTATAACATAGGTGTTAATTAAATAGTTATGAATATTATTAACAAATAAATGAAAATATATGGTTTACAAATACATAAGATCAACATATTAATTATTATTAAATGTGAAAGGATAATATAATACAATTTAATATAAAGGATATATTTTTATGTTTATGCTCCTAATGGAATTTTATGTTAATAAATTAAATTATTATAATTAGTAAATTATATTAATGAAATATATTTTTTAAATATTCAATGAAATTCTTTTTATATTCATCTAATGTATTTTATAGGTATAACATAAAGAACAAACCTAATTTTATGCATGATGACATATATTTTTGAAAACATAATTTTACCCCTTTTAATCGAGAACATATCTTAAATAAACTTTTCAAACATTTATAAGTTATATTAGTCAAAATAATCTTCAAATGTTAAATAGACATTAAAAATTTTATACTGGTTAAATTTGTATGATTTTTTAGATAAGCTTCATTTTTTTTGAAAAGTAAAAAAATATTAAATTTAATAAAAAAATATCTGTCACTGAATTAATTTATATTAATAAATTACATTTTAATTTGATTTTGAAGTGTAATTGGAATATTTGTTATCATTTAATCTAATATATATCATTTAAATAAATTTCACATTGAATTTTGACATAAAGAGTATTCAATCTTTTAAATTTTTTAAAAATTAATAACTCATTTTTTCACCCTTTCCACTGGAATAATTTTAAATTAATTAATAAAACAATTAAGATTGAAAATGTTAAAATATTCATCCAATATTTATTATTTAGTTAATCTATTCAATGAAATTATTTTTCTTTTTTTAATATTAATATAAAATTTATTAATATTTTAATTACCATGGTCAATGGAAATCCAGTAAATAAGTGTAAAAATAATGATCTGAAATTACCCTAATAGTTGTCCCAATTATATTAGTTGATTTATATTCAAAAATACCATCCTTGGGCCAATATATAGGACTCCTAGATCCACCTTTATGACATTTAGGCTTTTCTAATATTTTATTCTAATGAAAGTCCCATATGTCTTACTCAAATTTCAAACTGGTGTTAATTTTTTTATGTATGGAAATTAAGAAGATATATTAGACTATAAATATTAATTGGAAATATAATATGTTTGTATAAATCAATGAAATTTATTTATAAATTTTAGGGAAGAAATAATTGAATTAAATTTTGATAAAATGATGATGTAGTAATTGTTTAATAAATGGTGTCATCAATAAATGATATTAAAATTTTCAAAATAACTAAAATATGATAACATTAATTTAATTGAGTAATTTTATGGATGATATTGACATTTTATGGTTAATTTAATTTATTTTTTTAGAATATATAAAATACTGATGACATTTTTAAAAAAATATTTATTCAATAGGTTCGAAATAAACATTATTTATATTTTAAAAAATAATAATATATTATTAATTGATATAATATTCATAAAAATATCGAATTTTTCCGAATGATTTTAATGAAATTAATAATATCATAAATAGTACATTTTCATCTCGTTTTTTATTATATAGAATATCTATTGACATTTACAAAGTAAAAAAACATGTTTTCATACTAATAGTCAAAGGGTTTAACTCAGTGTTAAAGCCAAAAGATAATGGTTATAGTGTAGCCTAAAATTTCATTAAAAATATTGAATGAGATAATTTTCACTATGATCATATTATCATTAATACATGTTACTTGGGAGAAATTTTTAAAAAAAAATTATATTAATTTAAATGTTTTGAAGATTCCAAAATTACCCCTCACCTTTGGTATAAAAGGACTCCTCTTCCCCCACATCCTCACACAACATTGATCCATCTAAATCAACCAACCCATCACAAATAAGCATCTATATTCCCTTTATTTATCCTAGAATCAAATTTTTTGGCTCAAAACCATCCAATGAATCCTTTTTGCATTAACAAATATGAGATACTGGAAAACAAGGTAATGTTATTCAACGATTGTCTTATATTTATATCCATTATCCACCACATAAAATCTCCATATTCATTTATTATATGAAAAAAACAATATCTATAATATAATGTGTTTTTTGTATATTATTATTTATACCTAAAATCTCACAAAATTCAATCTAATGTGTAATGAAAATACTTTTTCTATTTACAGTGAACAACCACCCCGAAAGGAAGATTGCTCATTTTTCCATTACCTCATTTCATGGCTGGTTAATATGATGGAAAATATGTTTCTTGAGATATATATATATATATGATACTTATTCCATTATTATTTTGTATTTATTTTACATCATATACCATTATACATTCCATTTTGTGTAAATATGATAACATAGTTTGTGGAAGTGTGTATTACCGCCTCCTCAAAGTGGCGTGATTCATCCACACAACACATGGAACCAATAAATTCGGATAAAATAAAAATATGTGTTATATATTAAATATATATGATTTAATAAATTTTAATATACAAATAAATTACCAACTTCTTTTAATATAAGAATAAAATGAATGTATTGTCCATGAGTATATACAAGCTACTGTCTCCATGAATGGTGCATCTCATTTTTTATCTCTAAATTTTAAGATTATTTAAGAAACTATATACTGAATATAAATTTAAATAATGATTAAAATTATTTATATGATGAAAAAATAAACTAATTAATAGTATCAATAAATTATAAGTCAAAAAGTACTTGAAAAACTAGGGAAAAACATCCAAACTAGTGAATATAAAGAAAAAATGTTCAAAAATGAGTAATAAGATAATACAAAAAGATCATATATGATATACTAAATATTAATATGGTTTTTTAATAAATTATCAAAACTCCTTTCCACGACCCATCCCCCGGGGTCCATGTTGCGACTACCCTAAGCATGCCTTCCATTGGTCGGGAGCTGGAAACTAGCACCAGAATGGCGTATCCTCAAAAACGGGAAGGCATAGCCTTTTTAACCTGAATAGACACATAGTCCAATTACATAACAAGATGAAACTACACATACTAGAAAGCAAAAATATGAAACCACTATGTTAAATGCAATATTAAAAAGAGTACTGAAATTAAAGGGGTAGGAATTCAATCACAACTATAATTTACAAGTACAACTAAAAAGCTCATATACAACAGAACGATGAAAAACAACTCCTGGGTTATCCCCTTAATTTCCTACTATAAGTGTAGGTACAGCTCACGATCTGTAGACATGGCACCATGTCACGCCAAATGGTCAACCTCCGAGCACCATCTAGTTCTGGCTTTCTCAGATTCGATCAATGATGTACGTCGTCTGCATAAGACACAACAAAGTGTGGGTGTATCCTTTGTAGGGGTGAGTATAACGGTACTCAATAGGGACCCTGAGACCCCTGTACATCTCCTAGAGTTCCACAAAAGAATAAAAAGAAAGAAAGACATTAACTCTACTTAGGTATATGACCATACATATACCTAAGATATCTAGATATAATCATCTTATACATGACGGAAGGATACCACAAATGTATCACCGTGAAGGTAGAAGTACCACACAAGTATCACCATGAAGATAGAAGTACTACACAAGTAGAACAATGAAGATAACACCATGAAGGTATAAGTACAACATATATAACACCACAAAGTTATATGTACCACAAAGGTAACACCATGAAATTAACACCACAATGGTATAAATACCACTGAGGTCAAACCACAATGATTACACCCCAAAGGTAGATATAGCACATAGGTAACACCATGAGGATAGAAGTACCACCCAGGTATCACCATAAAGATAACACCATGAAGGTAGAAGTACCACAGAGGTAACACCACGTAGATAGAAGTACCACACATGTAACACCAGGATCATAACACCACGTAGGTAGATGTACAACACAGGTAACTCCATGAAGGTAGGAGTACCAAACATTTAAAACCAAGAAGATAGATGTACCACACATGTAACACCATGACATTAGAAGTACCACACAGGTAACACCATGATGGTAAAAGACTCAACTCACACCAGGAATAACTTCAGGACAGAAGTATAGATGATTAGTCATAGGCTAGATCATCTTATTCTCTTATGTAGCACGACTTATGACCCACACAAGATCGATAGGTAACTAACCCCCACTGACCCACACCATATCGGTATGTGATGAACCAAACAGTATCGCTGAGCACTGACCCACACAGGATCTGATAGATTCTGACTAACACAGGATCGATATCTGCTAACCCACATAGGATCGATGTTCTTTCATTATGTTACAACCACACACAGGATTCCCCACACCTTGTGCACTCGAGCTCTGCAGAATCAACCCCATGAGATATAGTTCGAACCTCAACCACCACTAAGATCCAAAATGGAGTAACCAAATGGCCATCATGTCGTAAGGGTTCCAATGTGAGAGTTGGTGCATCAAGTGGACTCTTGATATGTGAGTTTGTAGAATTTTAGTTCCAAGGGCCTAGTTGGATTTGGGTTTGATCTAACCTGTTTATACTCCAACTATCTCCAAAACTCAAGAAGAGTATTTCCAAAGGACCGTCATGATCCAAGGATCTCAACGACATAGACGGTTCATCCAACGGATGTCCGATTATCATGATATTTATTTTTATGTGTTTTTGGGTCTGTTTGGGCCCGGGTCTAGTCCGACCCGGCCCGACCCGGTCAGGGAAGGGTTGCAGCGGGCTCGGCCCGACCTGTGGGGTAGGTGGCCCGGTCGTGAGAGGCGCGGCCCATGGTCCACCCGAGCTGGCAAGAGGAGAGCGTTTCCCCCAGTATCCTGAACAACCTGGAGGCCATTCGATTTTGTGAAATGGCGACGCGACATGGGCACTGCCAGGTTCATGTGGAACCCTCTGGAGGGGTAGGTTCTACCTCTGTCACAGCTTCATCCATGACCCTTTGATCATTGGGGGCGTGCTGGTCACACCACCTCCCTGCTCATCGGTGGCATGATGGTCACGCCTCCTCCAATTCTGCAGATGACGGATGTATCGGTTGCCTTCTCTAGTAGATGTGGCTGATGATTCACGACCCCTTTCACACCTGCGGTGCACAACGGCATGCCGCTACCCCACGATCGGTTGTTACTGACTGCTTCATCGACTTCCTTCAGTGAGTTCCATGTACTCCTCTTGCAACGTGCATCAGTGCACGTCTTTCATCATAGCTGGTCGGTGCCACCGCGCTGGCAGTCTTCCACAGAGGGCGCAAGGGTAGCAAAGTAGTGGAGTGTTCGGGTCAAGTTTGTTAGGCCCTCTCCCTCTGCATTATCTCGTAATCAATAGGGAGTATTATAGGGTTCAAGATATTCAAATGAAATAAACAAGAATCACTCCCCTACCTCAAGAACGATGGTTAACACCCATGATTGAAGATGTGGGTCAGTGTTCACCATCCCCAAAACTAGCCTCCAATGACATAACTTGATCGTCGATCCTCAGTTTGGGGTTTCAGTGTCTCTCATCACCACTTGATAGAATCATCTTCGTCCTCCAAGGTTGGTGTCGCAGCACTTTAGCAGGACATTTTTTGTTGGCAAAGCAAGGCCGATACCTCCCACCCCCACGCTCTATAAAAATAGTAGATGGGGAGGGAGAGAAACACTCCTGGAAATTAATGGGGCTCATAAATTAGTAACCTTACTATTTCTTCAACGTTGTTGTTGCTTAGGATTGAAGGGACATTCCATTTATTGGCTTGATACGTCGACAGTCCCACCTTTCCGTTTGTCTGTTGGTGAAGAAGAATGAAAATAAAATTATTAATTTATATTATTTATTCATATGAAAAATTCCTAAAATCAAAAATTTTCTATAGACCCACTGCAGTCGATGTGAACCCTCTCTTAAGGAATTTCTGGTGTTGTGGATTCAATTGTACACACATATTATTAATCTGATCACTGGTTTAAATGATAGGAAATGTTTCCCATGTGGTTGTAGAACATACCAGAAAAGAAGTTCATAAAATTATTAATAGTCTCCCTCAACCATTTTGGTCGAGGTTAGGCACTTCATAAGGGAAACACATCCCAACAAACTCAATGGTTGTCTTTAATTTTCAATCCAAATTACCATTTAGATGATATGGATTTTAACAATAAAATAATTGTTATTTAATTATTTTATTTATGGATAAAAACTAACTTCCATAGTTGGCCCGCACTAGCCAATGTTAGTATCTTCCTAATGAATGAATATTCTCTCGAGTACAGTGATGGACTCCAGTTTTTAATCTGAGTCACCATTCCTGAGTTATCAGCAATTTAAATATAAAATTACTTTATTTTATTATTTTATTTATGGTTATGACATTTTTGGGTTTTCTGAACGTAGGTCGGTGTCGACTAAACATAAGTCACACCTAGGGTAAACCCGCTATCCTGAACACAATAGTGCCCTCCAATTTTTGACCCAAGCACATATTTAAGAGATATTGAGATTTTTCTGGAAAACAACTCACCCATGATATGTACAGTCTAACAAAACATCAACTGATCATTATAGGCACTTCGGGCATCAGAATAGTGTGCTATCAGATTTCACAACCTCAAAATAATTCCATATAATTAAAAAATTAAATATAAAATTCAGGTCTTTAAATTCTCTCAAACTTAGGAAATTTCATCCATGAAATCCAAACCATATAATAAGAGAAAAATGGGGGGTATTGAGCATGAATCTGAGCCTCTTAATCCCATGTGATCTCTAAGAGGTTCTCATTCTACCATAGAATGTGCACCAGAGGTATCAATTGCTCATGAAGGACATTCTATTGTCGATCCTCATTCTCAACTGGATCCTTCATAAATGTATCCCTATCATCAATGTCCAACTCACCATTGATAATAACGTGTGATAGATCATGCACACATCTCCTCAGCTATGACACATGGAAACATTATGCACCCAGTGCATCTATGGGGGGAGAGTTAGGCAGAACGCCACCTCACCAACTTTGTTGAAAACCTGTAATGGGCCGATGAACCTTGGAGAATGCTTGCTGCCCTAGCCAAACCACTGAAATATTCATCAGGGTGAGACCCATAGGAATATATGGCCTCCGTCCTCAAACTCCAAGGATATTTGTCTCTTTTCAGCATATGACATCTACTAGCTCTGTGTAGTCTTTACTTGCGGCCAAGGAAGACATCGTGATAAAAACTTTGCCACTGCCTTCTTCATCCCTAGCCACCAGTACTGACACCGGAGGTCCTGGTACATCATGGACACTCCAGGAAGTATCATTAAAGGGAAAGTTTGAAATTCATTGAATAACTCTTCTCGAATCATCCCATGTACTATGGTGCATCCATTGAAGTTAATAACATTCTCCCCACCTTTACAAATACTTTTATGAGTCTGTCTTGAGTATACATGAGAACGTCGGGCCTCATAGTTAACTTCTGAAGCTGTGCCTCCCAACTCGTCGAAGAATTGTTGGTGTGATAGTCATAGATTTCATGTAATATGCTCCATCATTGTTCATGAAGGAATTCTGCTGCATGACTAGCTTCTTTGATGCCTCAGTCACCAGTGGTAGACCAGACCTCCTGCCGAATGCGTTGGATACCAAATTCCCCTTCCTAGGAGAATATACTTTCTCAAAGTCATAGTCTAGGAGGAACTCTAGCCACACCTGTTAGAAACTCAAAACTCAAAACTCATGCTACCACGAGGGTAATGTTGGTCGAATCTAGAGTGATCATCTGCACCCTATTATGAATGCATTTATCTTGTGATACTGGGGATTCCATTTTCTCTGTCCAAGGAAAACCACATTCCAACATTTAAAATAAATCACATCCTTTTTTGCATAATACAGTCAATATCAATATGAATTGTTTTTTTCCAGTATATACCCAAACTAACATCATAACACATCTATGATGACAGCAAGAGGTTACACCTTGAACACTCTACCAATGATCAGATCACACTGTCGACATAAATCTGGTTTTCGAGTCTCTTTTCAAAGGTATCTCCAAGCATAAGGGTCATGTGAACAGTTTAACTGGAAACTCTCGGTCTTGAACATTATTCGTGGAAATAAGGAATTGTTAGATCCTATATCTATTAATAAAACATCTATTTGTAGACATAGAACACACATCTAATCATTACTGGAGCCCTTGGGTCACACTCTTTGTTTGATTTAAGCTACTTCCTTCCACATTCCTTTAGTTCGCTGAGCCTGGTGGGGACAACATTTGGGTGGTGGTTGTAACATGTTGAAATGTATACCACCTCATGGTACTCTCCTATATTCACATCCACATCTGTACCATGGAAATTCATCTGTCCTTATCACTTCTTATTCCCAAAATAGTATACATGCCAAAGTCTCTATGACTGGCATCAGATTCATGCTTTCCCACTGCTAACATTCACTAGTAGTATATGCTTGCCTAATGAAAATTCAACCACCAAGGTTCTCTATAGCACCATAACATAAGTAGAAATGTATAGAGGAATAGTGTTGGCTCAGATATCCCAAAACACACCTTTCTCAAAGGTCTGATCCCTAAATCACTGTCCGTGTTGTATTCATCAAGTACTAGGGATGGTTGGTACGCCTCGATAAATACTCAGCTACAGTCATGTTGTCTTGTCGAAGTTATAAATGCTCTAGGTAACTCTCATCCCATACCTCTTTATGGAAAGATTCACCCTTCATTAATGATGGTTCTAAAGCTTTTCCATAGAAAAGTCACCTCTTGGAAATATCAAAGAACCTAAAAACTTTCTTCGTCCTACTGAGCCACGTAGAATGTTCTATACTAGGACTTCTATTTGATAGAATGGTTCCATGGATAGATGTAATCTTGGTCACCTCTTCAAGAAAGTATATAGACACCTGCGAGTTGGGCTTGCCTCATAACCTAAGGGGTATATGATATTTAAACTCATCTGAGGGACTAAGCCTACATGTGACCTCAACAGATACTACCAGTTGTAATTGCTGCCCAAATGGTGGTGGTTCTGCTGCTACACCACCTGAAGGTGACAACATAGTAAGAGGGCCCTACAATATAGCCATGTTGATCGGTGGGCCTTCATCGTGTACTCTCTTGAGAATCCTAGATGGTTTTCTACGTTGTGGCTTTCGAAAAAGGAATAGGTACGCCGTAGTCATTAAGTTATACCTGGTGATATGGTTCAAAAGAAACCAGGGAAAAACATTCCCAAAACACACGAAATCATTGTTTTCATGCACTGATTTGGAAATCATAATTCACGGTCTTAGTGTATGGATACATTGGTTTCTGCACTAACACTGGATTCCCAAAAATGAAAACCACACTCATAACACTTAACACTATCATCACAACAAAAAATCAGAGTCTTTGTTCTATGGTTGAACCGACTCCTTTGATACCACATTGTCACGACCCATCCCCAGGGGCCCATGCTGTGACTACCCCAAGCCTACCTTACATAGGCCAGGGGCTGGTGACAAGCACTGGAAAGGTCTCTTCCCAAAAATGGGAAGGTGTTGCCTTTTAACATGTACAAACACACAATCCACGTACACAACAAGATGAAACTGCACACACTGGAATGAAAGAAGATGAAACAACTAAGTAAACTACAGTAGTAAAAATAGTGATGAAAGTAAAGGGGCCAGGATACAAGACCAACTGTAAAGTACATGTAAAAAAAAGTTGAAATGCAACTGAATGGTTATAAACAGCTCCAGGATTGTCCACCGAGGATACTCCTTGAATGGAAGGTATAGCATACAATCATTATTCCCTACGTCACATCATTTAAATTGGTCCACCACCAAGCACCGTCCAGTATTGGCTCCCATAGACTCGATCAATGTTGTACGTCATCTTCACAAGACACAATAAGGTGCGGGCATAGCCGGTGCAAGGGTGATTATAATGATAGTCAATAGGGACCCCAAGACCCCCGTAGGACTCCTAGAGTTCCACAAAGGAAGAAAAAAAATTCAATACAACAACTATACTTTGGTATATGCCCATACATATACCTAAGTTATCTAGATATACACTTCTTATACATGAGGGAAGGATATAACAAAGATAACACAAAGAAGGTAGAAGTACCACACATGTAATAGTAAGAAGTTAGAAGTACCACTCAAGTAACGCCACGAAGATAACCACATGAAGTTAGAAGTACCAAGAAGGAAACACCATGAAGATTGAAGTAGCACATAAGTAACACCACAAAGATATCATCGTGAAGGAAGAAGTACCACAACGGTAACACCACGAATATAACACTATGAAGGTATAAGTACAATATAGGTAACACAATAAAGATAGAAGTACCACAAAGTTATCACCACGATGATAACACCACAAAGGGAGATTTACCACACAAGAAAACACCAAGAAGATAGAAGTAACACACAGGTAACACAACGAATATAACTCCACAAAGGTAGAAGTACCACATAGGTACCTCCATGAAGATAACACCCTGAAGGTAGAAGTACCACATAGGTAACATCACGAAGATAGAAGTACCACACATGTAACACCCTAAAGGTAGAAGTACCACGCAGGTAACCCCACCAAGGTAATAGACTTATCTCACACCAGTAATAAATTATGTACATGAGTACAGATGATTAGTCATATGCTAGATCATCTAATTCTGTTATGTAGGACTGCTTCTGACCCACACAGGATCAACATGTATATAACCCCCGCTGACCCACACAGGATCTGACCCACATAGGATCAGTATGCGCTGACCCACATAGAACCGGTGAGCACTGACCTACATAGGATCTGTTATATGTTGAACCACACATGATAGAAATATGTTGAACCACATAGTATCGATGTTCTTTCTTCACGTTACAGCTAGCCACTTGATTCCTCACATCCGGTGTGCTCGACTTCCATAAATTCTACCCCTTGAGATATTGGTCATACCTCGACCACCACTAAGCTCGAAAAATGAGTAACCAAAAAAACTATCATGTTAGAAGGGATCTAACGTGATAGACAACACGTTAATCGGACGTTCGGTCTGTAAATTATAAGCATCTTAGTTCGGAGGGCCCGATTAGATTCAGGTTCATCCCAACACATATATACTAAAACTAACTCCAAAAGTCAATTGGATTACTCCAAATGGTCCTTATCGATCCAAGGATCCCAATGCTACAGATGGTTCAACAAACGAACGTTCGATTCTCAAGATATGGCCCTTTATGGGTATCGGGGTCATGTTGGGGCCATGTTATGTCCGACCCAGTCAAACTGACCTGCCCTGACCTGTTCTGGGACTAGCTATGGTGGGATAATCCCACTATGTGGTGGAAATCATGGCCCAATGGGCCGCAGCGGGCTTGGCCCGATGAGCCACGGCAGGAAGGTCCACTATGCCTAGGTCTAGCCCGACACGTATGGGGGCGCAGCCCACTAGGTAGGCGGCCCTTTGGGTGGCAACCTGCTGGGTAGGAGACCCAGCTGTGAGAGGTTCAACCCTCAAGGGGGGAAGCCCTTGGTCTACCAAAAATGGAAAGGGGGAGTGTTTCCCCCCGGTATCCCAAACGACCTGATGATCGTTCGGTTTTGTTGAAGGGTGGCACCACGTCGACACCACCCGATCACCACAGAACCCTCCAGAGGCACAGGTTCTGCCTCATTCATGGCTTCGGCCATGGCCCCTTTCTCACTAGCGGTGCACTGCACCTCCCTTATAGTCCGTCGGTGCTGGCCCCTCCATTGACCGATGCAGATGAGTGTCACAGCCTCCAGTTGTGGCATGTGTCGGCACACCACTTCCTTCGTAGTCGTTCGGTGCTACTACACCAGCGGTATTCCACGGAGGGCGCAAGGGTAGCAATGTAGTGGGGGGTTTAATTCAGATTTTTTAAGAAAGTTACCTTAGTATTATCTCGTAATCAAGATGGAGGATTAAAGGGTTCAATAAATTCAATTTAAATAAACAATAATTACACCCCCTACCTCAATAATGATGTTGATTGCCCACAATTGAGGAAGTGGGTCGGTGTTCGTTTTCACCGTAACTAGTCTCCAACAATGTCGCTTAATCAATGATCCTTGGCTTGGGGATTCATTGTTGCTCTTTTCTGCCCACCGGAACCATCTCCGTCCTCCAAGGATGGTGTGACGACACTTTACAAGCACTTAGTTTCTTGGATAAGTAATGATGATACATCCCCCCAAACTCCATATAAATACTAGAGGGGGAGGGCGAGAAATGCACATTGAAATTATTTGGGGCTCATTAATTAGAACCTTAATAATTCCCCAATATTGATGTTTCTTAGGATTGAATGTTCGATCCATCTATTGGCATGACACGTCGATGGTCCCACCATGATGCTTGTCCATTGGAAGAAAATAATTAAAATAAAATTATAAAGTCATTTTATTTATTATTTTGAAAAAGTCCCAAAATATAAAATTTTCTGCAGATCCACTGTAGTCGATGTGAATACTCCCTTAAGTGAATATCGGTGCTATAGATTCGATGGTTCCATAAAATATTGTATCAGAGTACTGATCAAAAGAAAAGGAATTCTGCTGGCGAATTTACTGAATGTACCTGAAAAAAAGTTCAAAAAATTATTAGCAGTCCCCCTCAACCCGTGCAGGTCAATGTTAGGATCTGCCTAAGGAAAATACGTCCCAATGAACTCAATGATAATCTTGTATTTCCAAACCTAGTTACCATTTATAAGTTATAGATTTTAACAATACAATAATTGTTACATAATTATTTAATTTACTACCGAAAACCGATTTTAATAGTTGGCCGGTGCGGGCCATTGTTAGTATCTTCCTAAAGAAAGAATACCCTCGTGAGTTCTATAGTGGTCTCAGATATTTAATCCGAGTCATCATTCATGAGTTATCAACATTTGAAAAATAAAATAACTTAATTTGATTATTTTACATACGATTATACCATTTTTGGGTTTTCTCACAGTAGGCCGGTGCTGACTAAACATATGTCGAGCCTATGGTAAAACCGCTATCTTGGACGCAATGATTCCCTTAAATTTCTGATCCAACTACCCATTTATGTGCTTTTATACTTTTTCATGAAAATTACTCACGCATGCTATTTAATGTTTAACAAAACTTTGACGGATCGTTGCGAGAACTCTGGGCCTTAGAATCATGTGTCGTCAGATTTCACAACCTCTAAATAATTACATATAATTAAAAACATTACCCGGAAAATCCTGGTCATTACACTCTTAAAAAAATTATACATGATTTTAATGTATGGTTACCTAAAAGGAATCATATGGTACGGGATATTTTCTGAATTTACATTCTATTGAACCACAATTGATGTTACACACAAATTCAATTTTATATGTTGAATATACTACCCTGTGACATTTTATATAATGAATATCCATATTCTAATTTTGTTATTTGTTTTATTTCATCTTATTATTTCATTTATATTATTATTCAAATGTTTCAATGTGGTATGGAAATCTCTTGAAGGTTTAATGATTATTTTACTAAAATTGTTTCAATGTTAATTCAAGGTTATTTCCCTTAAAAAAATTAACAACCATTTTAAGGAATGTGTTTCAATTATTTAACATTCCATATTCTATTTTTATTATCTAGTTCTTTACATGGATACTCTGATCAGTTATTTTACATGCCATATTGATTTACGTATTCTTACTTTTGTTTTACTTACCCGTACTGAGCATTTGATCACACCCTTATTTTTTCCCCTACGTTAGGAAGAAAAATATTTTAATAATATTTCAAGGATACAAATTAATTCATTTTATTAAATATCTTGTTTTATTCTATTCCCATTGTATTATGGGTATCATGTATAAAATCTCTTTTTACAATACTGATAAAGTGATTGGCCCTTCTATATTTGATTCCTTATAATTATTTTAATGTAATAAAATAATGAACTGAATCTAATAAAATCGGGTCAGGGTGTTACAATTTCTTCTAATTAACCATATTCTAAAAATTTAAAAGTTATTAAAAACAATTTTGTGACATTTTGTACTTTTCATTATATAAAATATTACAATTGATATAATAACACCCAAATGAAACAAAATTCTTTATAAAAAAATTATATAAGTTTATGGATGGAATAAAATCAAAAAGAATTAATAAGATAAGGGTTAGGAAAATAATATAAACACAATCACTTTACATTTAACCTTAATTAACTGAATTTTCATTTACTACATTAATAAAAATTACTATGATTACTTTTAATCTTTAACAAAAATTAAAATGTTAAATTTAATAAATTTGGACGACTACATTATAATATGGAATCATTTTTTTACACATAATATATTTAAATTTAATAATTAATTATAAAATAAACCCATCCAAACATGATAAAAAATATTGTTTCAAAAAAATTACCTTTTATAAAAAATAATTATAGAAAATTCAAGTATAAAATCTATTTAAAATACAAATAATGGATTATTTTAAATTAAGAGGACTTAATTAAATATTAAATATATTTGAAAATAGAATTTTTATTCTTTAATAAGTAAAATAGTGATTCAGTACTTTTCACAATTCACCATAAAATTAAATATTTCTTGAAAAATAAAAAAAATCATTTATTTTTTTGTATAAAGATTTTAAAGATGATAATTATGTTATAAAATAAAACATAAAAATGCTACAATTATTAAATATAACATTTTCTAATAAAAATAGAGAAAACAAATTTATTGAGGATTAATATAAATTTAATAAAAATCATGTTCATATTACAATGAATTAATTAATACAATATCAACGAGTTGGATAGTTATATATTTCATAATGTTGTTAATAATATTCATTTTTTCTCATATAAAATTTATGTTATAATAGGAATATTTTAATAATGACATTTCATTGTTTATTTATTCTCAATGTTTATTTTCACATACGACTTCAATGATAGCATTTCAATTTAAAATATAATTATATCTCATTCTCTCCCCATTAATAAATTTCATCCATTAAAATTTATTTTTGGATCAGAAACCTGGGATTATACATTTCAAAATAACATGGTCAAAATTCCTCCTCACAAAAAGAGTTAATAAAGCTACAACATGAAAATAAATAAATGATATTAAAAATTAATTAATCATAACTAAGTTTTCTTGTAGTAATTCATTATTGGTTAGTGAAAGCATGGTTATTGAAGAAAAACACAAACCAAATTGACTGATTGAAAGTTATTGAGGATATGGGGAAGAGAAATTTAACCATCACAAAAATATAAATATGCGATGGTTCTAATGAATTTTAATTCCTCTGTGAAAAAATAAACCGATAAATTTTTAACTTAAAAATACTTTTACTAATGTTGATTAATTATTTTACTACATATAGTGTTTAAATAATTAAATAAGCTTTTTTTCATGACCAATTTCATTGGTTAACCAATTTCCACCAGAAAATAATATTTTTTCTCATGGAATTAAATATTTAAGATGAATTATTTTATGCTTTATGTGGTTGATTAAATATCTAATGGATCACCTAATCCAAAAAATGAAAAATAATTTATTCTTAGTATATTTATATATTATTACAAACCATCATCATCCAGAAACAATAAAATATAAAAATTAATGAACATTAATATTAATAAATAAATTACTTTAATTTCTAAAATTCAATTGTATTACCCAATGTCCAACATAGATAATAAAATAATATTTTTTCCTTAAAATTCATCCAAATACACGAAACCATGATTGAAACCAAAAAAAATATGAACTATTTTATCACATAGTCTTTCCACAACTATTTATATTCTATCATAAATTAATCCTAATTATTCACTAGAAAAATTATATTCCTTAATTTGATATTCTCTATGATATGTTAACCAATTCCATAAATAACCAGAATCATTATAAAACCACATTAAAATCATATTTTCTTACAAAATATAACTAAACCACTACTCCTAAAATTCAATCATATTATATTATGTTTTCTTAAATCATATATGGTTCCTAAAATAGGGATCTTATTTAGAAATTACATTAACCATCGAATCCCCAAATCACTTTTCAGTCTCATGATTCATTAAATGATGAAACATATGTTCAAAAAATGAACAAAATCATTATTTTTCAGGTTGATTAAATAATGAAAAAAATAATGCTAACTTAGATATTAAGTATGCCAGTGGTAGGAAATACAACATTGTTACCCTTTGGTTGTGAGTTCAAGGCTCAAGACCTTTTTGGATTTGATATGTTGTCAGAAAACATCCTTGTGTTCATTTTTCTAAAAATATATTAATAAAATCATTATAACATTACTGAAGATGTGATAAACCCACTAAAATGATATAAATATATTCAATATTATTGAAATATTTTAACCACAAATGTTATATCATATAATTCATTTTTAATTTTAATAGTTAAAATAACCCATAATTTTGTCAAAATCAGAGATGGAAATAATCATAAATGTTATAAAAATCATTATACTTATTCCCCAAAATATTTAAATAAAAATATTCCTTAAATAATTTTTATACATGGTAATATTAAGAGTGAGATATGCCTTAAAATTATAAACATTTTAATGTAACACTATCATATAAATCATTAAAGAGTAATTATTATTATAGTGATCCTTAAATCATAATTCATGAATCCATATATATCGACAACACAATCATTCAATTTTATTCATAATTGTTTAATAATGATATTTTCTTAATATGTTATAATTCCTTCATAGAAAAAATTATCAAGTCATACTATTAATCAATATCATAATATTGGCCATGATATGACATATAACCACCATTTTTCAATTGTAGTTTTGGTATTGTTAGCAGTAATGTGATTAGGTATTGATAAATATTCATCTGAATTTTCTTGATGATGTCTTTCTTGTTATTTCTCCCATCTAAATTTATTTTCATAATAACCATTTTCCCCCCATTTGAGAGAGTCAATTGATAACTCAGGGAGAATGTTTTCCCCCTTAATGGAGTTAGTTGAACACTTCATTTTTCAATGGAATATTATTAATTTATGAGATTATTTAATACATATAAAATATCTTCTTATTCTGTTAAGATATATTCATAAGTTAATGTTTCCACATTCATGACACATTGGTCATTTAATATATTTACCTTTATGATAATTATCACATTAACATCTATAGGGCTCTAAATATCTCATAATTTATGTATTATGAAACTCATCAAAGTTCATGTGTTTGATCATTTATCTGGATATATTATTAAATATAACTAAAATATCTCTCATTACAGATCACATCCTATTCCAATTCGATTTTAGAAAATCACCACATTTTTCATCACATCCATAGTTAATTATTTAATATTGGATCTCTCAAATTACTACTGCCTAAAATTATTGTTTTAGATTAAAAAAATAATTATATACAAACTAATAATGAGGAGAAAAAATATTATATCCATATTCATTTTATCTCAAACGCTTTTGATATATCCAAAATAACATTGAATCTCTTGAAAATACTAATAATTTTGGTCATAGATGAATTTTATCTTTTCAATAAATTAAATCCAATCCTCTGAGGTTCTATAAAACATACTCTGATATGAACTATATCATGACTGACTTATATATTATATATTTGGTTGAATTAAAATTGAAATCACTTTATTTTATTACCAAATATCATTTTGCATTATACTTTTATAGATTTATGCCATAAATTGTTTATACAAATTCAACAGATCAGAATTTGGAAACTGTTGCTCATTATCCATTTTTCCACAAAACAACACATTATAAAACATGTATTATTTTCTCAAAAGATCATTATAAACATAATCCTGACAGAATCCTTTTCAATTTATATCCTTTAACCTAATGAAAAACATTTGAAAATCTAATAAGGGGTGAAATGTTTAGGAAGGGACATGGAAAGAATGAATTAATTTGTTACGCAGTTAATAGTTTAAAAAATTTCTCTTCATTAAAATAAATCATTGGGCATAAAACAAAACTTTTTGCAACAAATAAATAACAATCACAAATAAATATTTTTTTTAAAAATCATATGAAATCAATAAAGATAAATAAAACTCCAAATACATTACTTGAAATAATGAAAATATTATAATAAATTTTTAAAAAATCATGCATTTAAACCTTATAAAGTATAATATACATTCCTTTCCCTTTTTAGAAATTTATATTCAATAAAAGAACATAGAATGAATAGATAACCCATGTAGGTAACTCAGTGGATATTTTTTATATCATTCTTAATTACATATAATAACAATTATAATTTGAATAAAAATAAGAGTTATAGTAAAATAACTATCATAGATATACGTGTAATAACCATTGTAGTATATTCCAAAAAATATCTTATGATAATCCCAATTGGTTAACAACATCCCATAATTGTAATAACAATCACAAAATATTCTCATATTCTATTAGGAGAAGTCTAATGGCTAAATTTCTCCCATTACTCAATTAATTGTAGATCTATAAGTATCCCCCAAACATTGATTATAATAGCACAACCCAATATCATAAACAATTATAAATAATAATAAAATAATCAAATCCCAAAAAATATTGCAACCCAAAAACATTCATTATAGCTATATAAATACATTTTCAACTTTAAAATATAACTCAATATTAAAACCCAATATTGATACATAAAATTACAAGAATAATGTAAAATAGGGGATTTCATAAAATAAAAAATAGAATGCGTGTAAAGGATTAAAACAATTAAATATTAAATATAGAAATAAAAAAAATAATTAGTCTCTATATGTTAAAGTGAATTATTCATTTTATCTTTTTCTATAAATGTAAAAACATTTTGTAATAAGATTCCATCATTAAAAATTTCTCTAAATGTAATAAGTAAAATAATTTTTTTTATAATTATTTTATTTCAATATATTTACATTCAAAAAATAATTCAAAAAATATTGACATTGATGAGAAAGACAGTTTTAAAGGGAACATAAAAGAATGTCTCATACATTGAGTCTAAATATTAATAAATTTCATTAATATTATGTAATATTAAACATTTATGTATTTATAAATTCTTAGTATCTTTTTAATTTTTCATCTATTATTTTCTTTTATCTATTACCTTGCAATATTTATCTATATTATGAATTTAATTTATGATAGACATATTAATGATATTATTTTATTAAGTCCAAAATTAATTAGGTATGTTGAATATGATAAGAATGTTCATTAGTCCATCATATAAATATACAAAATCTTGAAACAAAATATCATTTTTATATATAAAGTAATCTTTTTAAATATATCTTGAATTTTTTTATAAAATCTATATACTGTTACATTCATAGTGATAGTATGTCATACGTACTTGTTACTAACATATATATCTTTCAACGGCCACTATGTAAAGAGGTAAAGTATTATTTTATATTTATATAATAATAATTATATGAATAATAAAATATTAATTCATTAAATAATCTTATATATATCATCTATGAGATGTGGAAATAAAAAATTAATTGCACCGCTTCGTGGGGGTGGTAGGTCACTTCTATTCATGAAAAATGTTATCATTTTTCATTGAATATAATGGTAATGAACTAAATTATATAATTTATTTTCATCATTATAAATAATTCATTAACATCATAAATAAAATATAACTACACTATTAATAGGTGGTGATAGAAAAAATATTATATCGGAACGAACAGAAGTAGTCCACAGTACAAACAAATGATAATTTGCATTTCTATATGATGTATTATATAATAAGATATAGGTTTTGAAATTAAAAAAAACAATGGCTAATTATATTGAATAAATGGATTTACATATATAATAATCCTTAATGAATATGTTATAGAGACCGTAGAAAAAATGGAAAATAGGTAGTTGATTAAAAACAATACCTCTTCTTCAGACAACCTTTTTTGTACACCATAATACCTATATGTTTTGTATTATGACCAATATAAGTCTTATGTATTAATGGGAGTGAATATAGTAGGGGAATTTGTATGGTATTTTCTACAAAAGTCAGTCATGGACATTGAGTCAATGAAATGAAGTACTTCCCTTTTCTAAAAGAGTGAAGGGGCACTATTTGAATTAAAAAATTAAATTAATATAAATTAATTATCAATTAAAAATTGGTGAAATTGAATTATTTAAAATATATGATCATAATAGGTCTATATAATCCCATAAAAATACATTTTTTTATGTTTTTACGTTTATATTTTTTTTAATCAGTCATTAACCCCTTCCACATTTACAATGTCATTAATTATTTTCACTTATTGAATTTGGGTATAGTAAATTTAAATAGAAAAACATTCCATAATTGTAAAATTAATTCTATTTTTAACTACATACTAATCCCTTATATGAATATAATAATATAAGGGATTTTATATAATTTAATAATATATAATTTATTATAATATTTTATTAATTTTTGTTTTTGAACTCTTGGTTACCTTGATAATAATATTATCAATACAACAAGTACAATTATGAAAAATTATTTTTTAATATCCATAACATGTGATTATAATCTAAAAATTTATTGTATGTAAATAAGTATTGCTAATATGTTTCATTTAAATTTTTATGTAGCTTTTATTTTCTTCATCAATGAAGTTGAATAATTACTATGCAACCATTTTATAAGAAGTTAAGCTACATATTTCATCATAGAAAATAAAAAATAAATTATCCGGATGATGAAAATTATTTCATATTTTAAATGAAAATTTAGAACCATACATATCATCTTGTTAACCCTATGATGAATAGATTATAGTTATTAAGAAAATTGTGTGGAACTTTGGGCATTTCCTAAAATAAACATTTATAAAGGTTATAGTCAAACGATAATAAAAAAAAAGTATATATACAAGGATATTTTTTGAGTACAGATTAAATATAGTCATCCAATAAAGTAATGGGATATTTTAGGGTAATTTTATAATCTTTATCATTTTTAACCTTAATTAACTATATACACTTTATTATGGTGACCAAAACTATTATCTCTAATATTAATATTGACATAATATAAAAGAGGCCAATTTACTAAATTTATAAAAATAATTAAATATATGGATTATTTTTTCCAAATTAAAAAAACATTAATTTCATAATTTAAAATAATTTCATATCATTACAAATAAATGAAAAAAAATTGAGAAAATTAAACTTTTTAAATTTTTTAATAAATTCATGTTTATAAACCCTTAAAAACAACAATTTTTTTACTAAAGATTGAAATAAACTAATAAAAATTTAAAAGTGAAAGTAAAATATTGTTTTAATTACAAAATATAATAAATAATTATTATTATTTTTCTCTAATAACTAATAATCATTCATTTGAAGAAAACAAAACAAATTCCTAATTTTTTTTGAAATATTAATTTAATAAATTATATGTATTAAATAAAATTATATAAAAAAATAATTAATTTTAAAATTCATTCATAAAAAGTGAGAAATCCAATTTTTTAATTATAAATTAACTTTAATATTAACCAATTGATTATTTATAATGAGTTAATTATCGTATTGGCAATGTGTCAGAAAATTATATATATCATAATGTGGTTAATAATATTTATTCATTCCAATTTAATAAAAATGATATAATGGTCGGATTTAAATAATAATATATTTATTGTTCATTTAACCTCAATTTTTTGGGTATTATAGACCGTAAAACATTATATTTACATTAAAACTGTAATTATAGTACACCAGCATTGGAGGATTCGATTGTAGGATTGTCCGAATAATGTTTGAGGAAAGTGGTTTGTCTATATCCATTGTTCAAATAATCAGTATTAGTAATGATCTAGATAATGATTAAAAATAATTTTAAATTATTTAAATATGCTTTAGATTACTATTGTTTTCTAATTGATGCCCATTCTTTACTTCATGAATGATTATGTAAATTCTGATTTGAAACTATTTTTCATAACTTTTATTGTAATTGTGTATTAGAGAAGTTTTTATCATGTGTTTGTTCTAAAATAATTTATAAATTTTCATGGAATGTGTTCATAAATTTTTTTAAAAAATATGAATATTTATATTGATATTTGATATGGAACACCTAAGTGGGTTCTAAATGATTCTTTTTAGGTCACACCATACAATATTATTTTTCGGTGTGTAGAGTTAGTAACGTATTTTGATTCCTAGAAATAAAAGTCATTGTAGTGAGGTAGATAGGGTTCTATCATCTGGGTTTAGGATCCTAGTTGATAGATGGTGAAATGTTTCCTACACATCACATGGAATTTTATGTTTTTTTTGTTTTCATTTGTTATAAATCCTTTAACAAGGAGTTTTTTTATCATATTTGATTTATAATTATTTTGGGTTTTTCTATCAATTATGGAATGTATATTTATTGTTATTCATATACTATTAATTTATGTTCTAAGTATATGTTCCATGTTTTTTGATTCATTTTTTTTAATTCGTTATATTTTGTTAATTTTGTTTATTGGATGCTAGTCACCATCCCATGGGGATCGGGAAAACTCATTGAGTACGTATCAGATAATGTCGAGTGAATTTTTTTAGGGTATCCCTCATTAGTTCAATATATTTAATACATAAATATAATAAAATATTCCTATAATAATTATACCTAAGTCCTTATATTGGTAGAGATATAATATTTTTGGAATATATAGAATAAGAAGAAAAATATGAATGGTATAATACACACATAAGATAATTGATAATTTCTTGTTAGACCCAATGGAAATGACGAGATTAAACTAACTCTATGTTAATAGGGTACATTAAAGGATTTAAATAATTATATTAGAGAATATTAGGCAATATTTTGAAGGAAACATATAATGATATGTTTTATTGGAAAGGGTGTAAGTTATCCAATTTAATAATGGAAATAAATGGAACTTTATGAAACACACATTTTGATTTCTTAATGTCATGACACTATTACAATAAAAATGGATTAATAGATAGAAAATTTATAATTATGGGGTGTCTTTGGGTCAATAATGATGCAAAATGCCTTTCTACACAAGACTTAAACATGTTACGCAGTTTTTTCAAATATTTTTTTACATTTTATAGTTATACATTATAGTTAGATAACTTATTTTAAACTAATCGATTTTATATTTTCATAAAAATGTAGAATAAAACATATAATAAATTTTTTGTGTTTTAGGTCTAAATTTAATTATTTTTTCAATTCAGTTTTTTATATTATCCTTTTTTATTTTAGTTAAAATTGATAATGATTTGATAAATACTTTTCGTAGAAAAATAATACATTGATCATTATGGATTTAATATCATAATTATTATTGATTCCATAATAAATTATTGTTAGTAAATATTTTTTGTTTATAAAAAATTATATTAATTATTTAAATCATTTTCACTCAACTGATTTGAAATAATTTCCATAAAATTAATAAAGCAATAATTTTAAATTAAATTATTAACTATTATCATAGTAATTATCATTAACGATGAAAACATTATTTCAAAAATTAAAATACAATTAAACATAAAAAATAATATGAATATGATTTTCTCAGATATTGAGTGTCATTCTAAATTTTATTTCCTATATGGAAGGGAATTTATATGTAAAAGAAACACAAATATAGTGCAGTAACCCAAATTTAAAAGTAATTGTATTTAAAATAATTTATTATTAGGATATTTTTATCTATTTCGTTGATTTAAATTTATTTTATATAATAATAATAATTAAAATATTATTTAATTTCCAATAAAATTACTAAATAACTGCATTTCATCATGTTATATTTAACACAAAACATATAGAAAATAATTTTAATTTAAAATAGAGAATAAATTTTCAAAATTGTGGTCATGGGTTTATAAATTCAGCAATGATTTTTTATATTTAATTATAATTTTTTATATATTTATATTAACAAAACTTTTTAAAAAATAGTCAATTTATATATATATAACATTTATTTCATCAAAGCGATGGTGTTAAAAAAATCAGTATTTTAACCATTCACATGAAACTTGTGAATTTTATAGAAAAATAAAAATGTTAAAATTATGAATATATGATCATGATAAATATAAAAATGATGTTAATTATTTCCATTTCATATAATTAAATTTTAATATTTAAATGGGATGTTAAAATATAGTGATATTTTTTTATTAAAAACACCTCATTATATATTATAAATTATTCTTCACGTTTCATAAATATTACTAATTATTCTAATATTAATATTTTATCCATATAATAATTTGTTATTAATTTAATAATGTATTTTATTATAAAATTTATTTCATTAATTTATTAGCTACCTCTATTGAGGGGTTATTTTAGGTGAACTTCATTCTATTAATTTATATCCATAGTGAGAATCTAGATAGCATGCTTTATATGATTATATTAAAGCCTTGTATATGTCCATATTTTTATTGGTTAGTTTTTTTTGGTGAAATCCAACAAAAATATTATTTATTTTAAAAAATATATTATGAAATCTCTAGTTGTTAAAATTTTTCATTATTTTAGGACTCATTATTTTGTGGGGAAATTGCGCAATGATAGATATTCCAAGGTGCAAATGGTTTTTATAACGACTATTTATATTTTGGATGGTTTCAAACCCCTTTTGGAAAATTTTAAATTAAATCATTCAATTACTTTTATCATAATATAAAAAATCATAGGGTTTTTTCAAAAAAAATCTAATTTGTGGTATATTACCTCTAACATAAATTTTGAAAACCTTTTCATGAAATAAATGGGAGAACAAAATAAATTATAATTAATTTTTTATATCATAATTTATATTTTAAAAATTAAAAACAAATAAAAATATTAAATTATGGGAAATAAATTAAAATATTTAGAATAGAAAACACACACTAATAACTAAATTAATTTAATGAAATTAAAAACATGGTTGAGATCACATTTTGAGTCTTATTTATTAAGTCTGTATAACATGGATATTATTATTTACATAATTTTCAACAAGTTAAATCACATTAGTATATATGATCTATGTCATATCCTTATAATTGTTTAGTTAAGATGTAAAATAAACAAAAATAAATGAGAAGAGGTTTGGTAAAGAAAATGTGAAAAATTAAAACCATTAATAATGTCCATTTATTTTCTATAAATGATACTAAAACATTAATTAATTCATCAAACACATTAAAATTTATTTACATTTATAATGTTTACTGTATGATATATCATATGCCATTTTACATGTAATAGAAAATAAATAAATTTATTTTGATTATAACTCTTAATAACCAATTTATTTTTATACAATATGCGACTATTGATATAGATTGTTTTGTTAAAAACATGTTATAAATTTTGAATAGTGGTTTAGGAAATTTTGATCAACCCAAGGTAAGTGTCCCTTGATGCTAATAATCCATCACTCTAGAGTGATGTTTGATAGATCATTTATTCCTCGACTTTTCTTATTTAAATGGATATATTATATGAGTAACCACTATGATGAAACTGATTATATTGATATATAAAATGAATTTTTTGTCTATGAACACTCAAAAATGAATCTATAGTCAATAATGGTTAAATACTCCTCATGGAATCACATTGACAATATATTATGAATATGATATGTTAATCATGAATATAATTTATCTCAAAGATAAAACATAAATATTCATTTGTGTGATCTTTTGAATTTTTTCAACAAATGAAATCAATAAGAAATATAATTAAATATATATTTTTAGTTAATATGAAAACATACTCAAATCATTATAAGATCAATTTTATTCTAGAATTGTAAAACCCCAGCATTATAAAAAATACACATTGTATTCAATTCTATATACTACATAGGACACTGATATTAAATTAATTGAAGTATAGTATAGCATTATAATCTATTCATTAATCTTATGGTAACAAAAATTAATTTATATTTTAAGAAAATTATTTGAATTTTTTTATTTTAAATAAAATAAGATTCATTTAAAGAAAGAGAAATGATTCCTAAATAATTATATTTTTATAAAAAATGGATTAGTCACCATTTAAGTAGAAAATTTAAAATTAAATATTACTAAAATTAGAAATATATATTATCAATTTAACATCTTTTTTTAAATACATATTTAAAAACAACTATAGTGTTATTTGTTTGGATTTTTTTAAACAATTTGTTTTTGATAAATTGTAAACACTAGTGAATTATATCTAAAAATGTATTTTCATTTAAATTATTTATGAAGTAAAATTATAATTATAATTTTTATTAATTTTTCATAGTTAAACTATATATTAATTATTCATATTTCAATTATTATAATCACTTTCATATTGAATATTGATATAAATACATTGAAATCTTTTAATCATTTCCATAATGAATACCCTCTTTCTTATGACATCTAAAAGATTAATTTAAAATTAAGTCATTAAAATAATATAAATATAAATTGGGAAAATGTATTCAATATTTGAGTAATAATAATTTATATTATCTATTTTGATAAATAAAATTCAAAGTGAATAGTGAAAACAGAAAACCTTATTTAATACGGTTAAGGTAAAAATAGATTCACTAGGGATTGAAATAAACAATATAATGGTTACAATGACAATAAAATCATAATAAAATGTTTTTTTTACAATATTTAGATCATATCGTTTATATAATGTATAATTGTGAATTATTGGGGCCTTGTCACGTGAATAAAAGGTGGGAATATATTTTTTTAAATTACCAGTGTGCCGTTAACCTCACTAATTCAAGACCACACACTCTTCTCTCTTATTCGCATGATAAAACCCTTTTGGATTGGAAAATACATTCCCAAATGACTCTAAAACGTCCCTCTCATCATCCTAGAATATGTATTCTTCAAATAAATACATCCAATAAAGGAATTGGCTGAAATAAAAAAATGATACATGGATAATTTGTAATATTATTCAATGGGTATTTTTATTTTCTATCATCCTTCACATCTATCAACACTTATTAATCTATTATGATACAATGGAATAAGTATATTGAATGTAATAATATGTTTGTTGTCTGTTTAATTACCTAAAACCATATCTTTTTTACTTGAAATATGTAACAGAGTATACGGTGGACTAGACTCTCACGATCCAATGACAATCAATTTTCCATTACCAATGTTCACAGTTGGGTATGGTAATGGATATAAAGTATATATGTGAGATAAATACTATTATTATAGCCATGGATTTATTATATAATATATACCTCTGTATGTCCCATTCCATATGAGATAAAGTAATGTCACTCATGTGAATAGTAGACTACTGTCTCACATTGTGATGTCAGTCATATATCATAAACACTTTACATGGTAAGTGATAAATATAAATTTAATAAGAAAAATTAATATAAATTAAAATTTAATGATGTTAATGACATATTTATAATTCTATAAATATTATATTCCATTTTATCTCAACCTTATTATTAGCTCAAAGATTATAATATCATTTATGTATGTGCAAACTTGAACTATAATAATGTGATGTGACACTGTTTTCCTCGCCGAACCACATTCATAATAGATATAAGTATATAATATTTTTATTATTATATTATGATAATTCCTTTTATATAAATAATTTTGTATAAAAATTCCTAATGATTGTTGAAAAATTGAAATGTTAGTCATTTGTATGTATGGTCAACCGTCTTCATGATTATGACACACATCATTTTTCATTAAAATATTTAATGATTAGCTAAAAATTATAATTTATTTATAAATATTATAATAAAGTAATTATTTTTATTTTTTATATAATGGAACAAAATAATTTTCACATGAATCCAATCATTCTTGAAAATAATAAATGATAAAAAAAATCCAATTTCTAACTGATATATTATAAATAATGAAATATTTTTATTGAACAGATGATAAGATGTAATAAATGGATTATATATGATGTTATAAATATTAATTTGGTTTTATAATAAGTTTAAATATTTTAAAAGTCACAATATAGGGGTTTAATTAATATTTAACAAAAACGAAGGGTACGTAAGAGATTTCATCTCAATTCCATTTCATTGAGGCATATTGTAATAATATACTCCTAGTATATTTTATATCATGAATATACTATCCATTTTAAATGAAATGCCATGAATAAATATTTATTCCTAGTATTTTATGATTCAATTTGAATTATTTCATCTATTTGGATTTGATATAAAAGTTACTAAGTCATAACGAATTTCATAAATTATGTTATTTTCTTTAGGTTATATCACTTCTTTGTTGTCATTGATATAATAATACTATGTTTTAAATGAAATTAGATTATATTATGTTGTATATCAAATGGTATTGTTTATATTTATAGTTGATACAACTAATAAATTCATTGATTAAATTATCACTTCAGTGTAATGATCATTGTAACAGTTTATTTAAGAACCACATTATATTGAAGATTGTTAATTTTTGAATTTAAGATAAAAACATTATCTGATAGTTAACCAATAAACCCATTTACTATTTATCCACTATGTTCATTCATGATATTTTTAATCAATATTACCATTTTCCACTTTTGGTACTATGAATTTTGAGAATTCTATTTTATTAATGCATGAATACAATTCTCTCTTCACTTGAAGATTAGTTTTTTAGGACACCATGTTTTAAGAAAAACAAAAAGCTTGTTATCCAGTTTTTAAAATATTAATGAAATATATTTTTACATTGCATTATATTTTAAAAAAATAATGAAATATTCTTATCATTTTCAAAATAATTCCCATTTTGAATTTTAAAATAAAATGTCAAAGGAATCATCATATTAACAAACTATGATTGTATAGAATTTCAATATGTCCTGACCACTCAATTATTTTAAAGCCAGCTTTATATGTATCAAAGATTATTTTTTATCAAACCTATTTACAAAGAGTTTTTCTAGTATTATAGTTAAAAAAAATTAAATTAAAAATAATATTTTCAGGATGAATGTTTATTAACGATATTTTTAATATATTTCTATTAAATATAAAAAATAAAATTTTATGCTTATTAAAATTGGGTTTTTTGTATTAATTACATAATTATTCTTCCTATAGATGGTTTATGATTATGTAGACTAAGAATAATATTTTAATATAATTACGAGATTTATTTTTTTTGTGATTATTTTCCCATTGAAATATTAACATTATTATTATCATTGGACATTGAAATTTCCATAATTATCTAAAAAAATTGTCATGTATGTTATTACTTCATATGAAATTGACTATTTATACATATAACTCTATTTTTTAATGTTATTTCTTTATCTGTGTAAATATTGATAAATTTATATTCTTTAATCAATCTGGAAATTTGATGATGTGGAACATTATTCATAAAATAAATTGATTATTTTACATATGAGGAATGAATTGGGAATACAGTGATGGCTGAGGCATATTATTATATAAATCCTTAATTCAATAATATTCTCATGAGTCAAAATTGTAAGCTATTATTAGGTTGGTTTTTACCAATGGTTATAAAGTTTCTTGTAAACATTTGTCGTCATAAAGGTATCATGATGCATGAGATCAGGGCATCCAATTGAAAATAATTTCCTTCATCATGAATATAGATATTATTATCCCTAATATTTTAACAATATAATAATCTCTAGAATCATTACACTCCTTCTTTAATATTTAAATTGAATGTGTAGTCATTTATTTAGAATTTTTATATTATATATTATATATGAGATTTTCACATTGATATTATATCTGGATGGACTAAAATCTCAATTTTTTTATTATATGGAATTAGTGTTCAGTTATTTACATATATATATTTATTATTCTAGTTGGTTTATTATTTCTTATACAATACTGGATAATTTCTAATCATTTTTTCACCTTTATTTTAATTCCATTCCCTATATTCCTTGAAAATTTTAATATGGATTTGAAAAGATATTCTATATGTAATAATGTTACTGTTTAAATATGTTTATGTAGTAATTGGAATTTTCAAATGTAGTTCCAAACACAAATAAGTATCATGATTACAAAAACTACAAAACTATTAATACCATAAAGATGTGTTTCTATTTAACAAACAAAAATTTAATAAAAATTAAACCAACTCCATTTTACTAATTATTTGGTCACTATAGATGGTATTGAAGAACATTTAATATAAACCTTGGGAACCAAATTTAGGAAAACATAGATTAGGGAACTTAAACCTATGATAAACATCAAATATATATAATTAAAGCATAAAAATATTTTAAGAAAATAATATTCAATTATTACTACAAATAAATCACTTTATAGATTCTACAAATGGATGCGGTACACGCACAAAATTTCCAAGGAGTAATCACTCAAAAAATAACTCATTTTCCATGACTTGACTTCAACCCAGTGGATGAAAACGGGGGTTACTAATATGCACGTTGGACACAAAATTGGATATTATTAGGATAATTATAAATTTAATTACAAAAAATTATAAAGGATTTGAATAGGTGATGAATATTAATGACATAGGGAAAACCTTATTTTCCATAAATTTAAAATAATATATCCTAATTTATATTTCCTATAAATGATTATATCATTTTCTAAATTTGATTATTGTTTGTTTCAATGCACTTTCTAGTTTTAGAAAATGGATTGAACCCAATGAAATCTTATTATCGTCAATGATAGTGGAAAATGTGGGAACTATGAGAAACCAAATGGGATGATGATATTATTGAATGATATCATGTTTATTCTAAATCAATTATTCTAAAATATGTTTGACAACCTATTCATTAATAAAATATAGGACTCACCGAAGAACAGATGGATGGATATTTCTGAGAGCATAAGTAGTGTACCCCATGAAGGAAAGAAATTTTTATTTCTATCATGTTAGAAAAGTTGAAATTGACACCTATGAAAGTGTCCCAAAGTTATGGGAAATTATTTTTTGGAGGGAAATAATGGAATTAAGGAAAAAAATTACAGGGGATAATAAAGTGTATTATTTAAGGAAATAAATCACATACTAATAATTATTAATGAGTATTTTTTATCAAATGGTGCATATCCTAGTTATTATCCAAATCAATGTCATCTTTTAATATATAAAAACTAGACTATAAAGCACCTATACTGAAGTAAAATAGATAATTTATTTATGTATTGGGATTCAATAAAACAAATTGGAGTAATATTTATTCAAATGAAATTTTCATTATAAGAATCATGAAACATGTTTGGATTGTGTGACATTGGAGAAAAGTATATATCTTCATTAATATAATATTTTTTATTCCACCATATGGTTTGTGTTTATGATAGTTAATTGGTTGAATTCTTAGAGAAATATTTTTGTGTTTTATGTTATTAGAGTTTACAAGGATTAATGACGTTATTAGAGAAATTTAAAATTGGAATATGTACTATAAGAAAATTTATTTTAGGGATAATGAATTTAAACTTAATATACATAAATTTAAAGGTATCATAACATTTTGGGTTAATATAATAATTAAATAAATTTTAATAACTGTAAAATATTATTATTAGGCAGTGCAAAAAAAACTATTTCATTAGAATCATTAGTAGTAAGGATATATAATGATTGTTATTACATCAAGGATTTTAATCATATTGATTTAGGAGAAATTAAGGGGATTATATTTATATATTTTAGAACAATAATCCAAATTATGGGTGAAAACCAATCACACCTGCAATAGTTGTGATGCATTAATCAATGAATGAAGGATGATATGGGTGTCATTTTCATAAACTTAATCCTGAATCCATTAAAACTAGAACTTTAAACGATATATGGAAAGTCTAAAATGGTATTCCTTATCCCCATGGTTGGGAATAAGGCCCCAACTATCACAAATATTTGTGTGGGAATTATTTACCTGAGTATGGATACATAAACCAACCAAGATCAATAAATAAATAGAATCTGAAAATTACCTACAAAAAAATCCTTAAATAAAACACAAAAATAAAAAAATGGCCTTACACATGACACAAGAGGTCTAAATATATATGAATGTGGCATAAAAACAGCCAAAAGAACAACCCATGACACATGGTCATCACCCATGCGCTAACTTCATAACACTGCACCATGGAAGGAAACTAACAACCTGAACCACCATCACCCAACACCATTCCTTTAATCGTTCCAATCATGATCAAGTATACCTACACCCAAATGTGTATGTAGGGTGTGATTCAGATTCAAATAGTATACCACACAAAAAATCCATATAGTAATCAATAAATGATGAAAAGAAAATTTGTTTTAATAAATAGGAAATGGTGGAAATAATTTCTAAAGATTAAAACTTTTAAAAGTAATTTTTTGTTTCAAAGGATGAATTAAAGGGATGAACAAATTTCAATAATATATGTAAGATAATTAATTTTCCATCTAAACACACCACAATATCTTGATAAATACGAAGATTCAATGAGCCCAAATCATGGGAACATTTCTAGGCACTAGTAAGTTCCAGGACCCTTGTACCCCATATCTCGGTGTAAAGTGACCATAACAATATCTGTTGATGTGAATGAGACACTGGTAAGAAACATAATCATAACCTAGTGGCCCTAAATACTAATCATTACAGTATTTTTAGTGTTTTCAATGTCCCACATTCTAATGGAAATAAAGAGATAACCACTCCGAATTACTAGCATACATGTATAAGTCCACCAACATAGATTCCCAGGTTTCCCCCATATTGCTCAAAAAATATCCACATATTACCAAATGAAATATTCATATAAAATCATCTATTATGGTCATAGAAACTCAACAATGTATCTACGTATTATTTTTACCAATTATAAAACTTAATAACAAATTTTGAATTTCCATAAAATATTTTATATTATATAACCACAATTTTCACTTAAAATTCATCTAAAAGACCACTTTGAATACCAAATGTATAAAAATATTAACAAAAACCCAAATAGGAAGCAGTAAATCAATTTATTTAGACCATCCCACGAATTATAAAATAGCCCCAACTTGTAAAACCTCAACCACAATTTCAAAACACCCATTTCCACATAATAATGGAATTTAGAAATAAATTGATTAACAAATGTAACAATTTTTTAACAAAAATAACAATAAAAGAGAATTATATTAAAAATAGAAATAAATCAAGGTTAACTAATCTAGTAGTTCTTACACATGGAATTTCCAAGCAAATGTGTCAAAAATTCCAAATATCTATGCGAAAGTTCAACCGCACCACTGTATCACCAGAAGGTTGTTAAATCAAAGCTAAAACCACACAATTGGACAAATAAAATCGTAAATACCACTCAGTTTGAATCCATACTTTCTGGATATTAGAATATTCAAGAAAAATGGATATAACCCTATGAAAATAGGAGGAAGAATAAAACTCACATACAGGATAGGTCTTGATGAAATCACAAAAAATAAAATAATAGGTGAATATCTAAGTATACAAAAATGATATGGAGGTTCAGATAAGGATGATCATGTCAAGTTGGAACTGAAATGGTTGAATAAAGTCTAAAAAATAAGGATTTATGAAAGCAACAATTTACCTTTTCAAATCTAGATGATTTAAGAAAGCTTAAGAAATCATTCTCTAATCCAAGATGAGGATGAGCACCAAAGAGGTAAAAACAAAAATGGGTGATCTAATAGGGATGTTGGTATCAAGTGAGAGGTATAATCACTAAATAAAAATAAAAAATGAGATATGAATAAAATGGAATTTTTAACTGGAAATGGGCTCACAGGTTCAACTAAATCCTGAATAAATCACCTAAATCCACATTGATTATGGATTCATAATTGGTATAAATGGTTATGGTGGTTTTAATAGGTCATGGGTGTCTAATTGGGAAGAATAATAGTTGAAAAATGTTGAAAAATGAGGGATATAAAAAGAATAAAATTTTATTTTTATGTATGGAAATGGGCTCATTGTTTGGCACAAATTTCGAAAATCCACCATTTCCTCCATAAATTATAGGGAAAACCCTGTAAAAATGACCAAATATAAATTACATTAAAAATAACTTTAAAATAGGACATGTATTTTACTATTATTCCCAATATGAAAGACTTTCTGCCAAAGAAAGTAAACTATAAGCTCGATCAGAAATCAATAATGGGTACTCTTTCTCAAACCCCAAATTCCTCTCACATGTTTCACTAAATTCATTACCATGATGAAAAAGGACCCAAACTAGTGGAATAAAAATTCCCATAAGCACCTTCTATTTTGAATCTACTATTCAGAAAATTTATTAAAAAACAGACAAATCAGGCTCTATATCAAACTCCTCCCAATTCTGCACATGTGATGGATCTAGGTTGTACAATATCATTTTAGAGACATAGAAGATGTCCTGGATATATGTCAACTGAGAATGAAAACATAACCTATATTCCACATTGTCAATCTTCTCTGTAATCTCAAAAGGTCTAACATTTCTCAGTGTTATATGTCCCTACTTTCCCATATAATAATGACCACGATGAGGGAACAGATTCAAGAATACCTGATCACCCATTGAAAACACTAGGCATCAATACCTCTGACAAGTATATGATTTCTAGAGACACCGAGTTGTCAATAAATGCTTCTTTATGAACATGACATTTCTCAGATGTCTCTTGAACATGGATCAACCCAAATAGTGAGGTCTCACCTATCTCATCCCAACATAGGGGTACCTACCAGGCTGAAAATAGAGCACCTAAAAAGGTGCCATTCAATTTGAGTATTTCTGAGTATTATTATATGAAAATTCAACCAATCCAAAATGGCTATCCCAAGAGCCTCCAATGTCCAAAACACATGCACGGAGCATGTCCTCTAATATTTTATTCACCCACTATGTCTAACCATATTTTTTAGGATGGTATTCTATGATCATCCTAATCTAGGACCCCAAGGCCTTCAAAATTCCTAACAATAATTGAGATGAGAAACATGGGTCTCTATTAGAGAAAATTGCTTATAGCACACCCGAAAGCCTTAATAACTTCTGAATATACAAATGGCCCAACTCAACCACATTCTATGTTTCATTGATCTAAATAAAGAAAAATTATTTGGTGAGATGATCAATCACTACCCATATAGAATTCATACCCAGAGGTGTACGAGGAAAGAAAATAATGATGTCCATATAGACCTCTTCCCACTTCCTAGTAGGAATGGGTAATGGATAAAGAAAACTGGAGGTCCTCTGGTGCTCCACATTCATCGGTTGTCATTTTTAGAATCATGAAATGAAGATATCTATTTCTCCTATCATACACGGCCACCAAAACTATCAAAACACATCATAATACATCTTAGAGTCACCAGGATAGAAATCCCACCGAGATTAGTGGCTATCCAAAATCACCACCTTCTGTAGAGATGATGGAACTACTTATCAGAACCTGAATCACAAGATACCCTTTGGAGATGTCAACCAATCAGAATAAATCTCTCCACCATGAAGAAAATTCCTCAACTATTGAAAAATATCATCACTGGGAAGTTCTTGCATAACCAACCCTCAGAGAGAATGCGTCAACTGAATCCTATAAATGAATACACCTTAACTGTGCTCCTTGGTCTCCATGTTCATCTTAGAATAGATCCCCATCATAGTCCACTCATTCATGGACTTCCTAAAAGCTTTCATTGGTACTTCTCTACACTGTGCATCATCCAACACATTTCCCATTCCCAAGGTATAGAAAATGTAAAAGTCGTAACCTTGTGTGAACTCAGTATACCATCACTACCTCAGATGGAGATCCTTATTTGAGAGGCTGTAGGTGAAGATTTTGTGAAAATAAGAGACAAAAACATCTCCTCAAAGAGGTAGTGACACCATTTTTTCAAAACGTGCACCACAGTTTCTAGATCCATGTCATGGGTTGGGTAATTCTTTTTGTGTGTTCAGAGCTAGCAGGGTCTATGTGCCACCACATGATTATCCTACATATGCATGCACCCGAGACCCATACCTGAAGCATCAATATGCATCACATATCCCTTAAAAAATATTGTAAATATCAACACATGGGGTGGTATTCAACATCTGCTTCATCTCCTCGAAGGATGCACGACCTTCTAGGAAAAAAACATCGCCTATTTTCGGGTGAGCGTGGTCGTTGGAGAAGAAAATTGAGAGAAATCACTAACAAACAACCTGTAGTATCCTACAAATTCTAGGAAAATCATAATCTAAAACATGTTCTTCGGCTTCTCCATTGACATCACTACAATAATCAACTCAGGATCCACTGAGACTCCATACATAGAGATTAGATGCCCCAAAAACATCACCTCCCTGATCTAAAAGGTGCACTTGTACAACCTTTCATATAGTTGGTAATCATTCAAAGTGCCCAACACGATCTTCAAATTATGTTCACACTCTTCCTCTGATCTATAGTAAACAAGGATTTCATCCTTGAATACCAAAATAAAAAAACATAGATATTTATTGTACACATCATTCATGAGTTCTATAAAACCACTAGATAATTGGCCAATATGAATGGCATGACGAAGTACTCAATTCTATAGTACCTACTTCTGAAGGATATCTTTAGGATAAGTTACTCTTTCACACTGATTTAATGGTAACTCAATCACAATTATATTTTATAAAACATCTTTTACATGTTCAACTAATCAAAAAAGTCATCTATTTAAGGGAAAATGTTTTTTTTATGGTTATCTTTTTAGCTTTCAGTAATAAATACACAACGGGAGGGACCCGTAGGACTTCATCACAAATAGAATATGATAGTTTAAATGAGAGACATATATGAAAACAAATGCACTTGATTCTAAATTTCCCAACATAAATTTTATTTCTATAAATTCAATGGGGTCATATTATATGATGGAAGAGATTTCAGTTGTGTTCCTGACACTAAATAGATCGAGAACTCCACTTCTTGCTCTCAGGGAAAACCAAATTAATCATTTGGGAATAACTCCATGAATACATACAATACATGAGAGAACCCACCATCAAGAGAATGATTGTTTTCCTCTAGTATGAGTGATGATTACTAGAAGATATGATTCCACAACACTAGGAGTGGAGGTCCCGCATGACCAAACTGAGGAACCAATTCCACACAAAAAATAGGCAGATTTCCATCTTGTGTCGTGAAACTAACTTACATAATATAATAATAGATTATATCTAGAAATTATACTAACCAATCCATTATAATTATCACATCAAATAGATCAATATCTAACACCAGGAGGTCCCACTCCATCTCAACCCCTAACACAAAAACTGCACAAGATGGTCACCAAAGACCCTACTTCTTCTTCATTCCCAACAGTGTCACCAACTCCATCAAAAAATGGAAACTCTCAGTTAGAAAATAAATCTTATACAAAATACGTGTAGAGAAGAATGTATCAGAATCACTAGAATCGAGAAAATTAGTGGCTATTACTGAGGAAATCAAAATTGTACCTCAAACTATTGACAGTCTCTCCTATGATAACATTGGCTCCTGATCCACCGTATGAAGTTTCCTATTCTCTACCTAAGAATAACAATTTTCATGTGGATCTTCTCCAGAATTGATCTACCAAGATGATGATTTTTCCCTTCCACCACAACCACCAAACTGAGATCCCCCTAGCCTCAATGGCTCTGACAGAGATGGAACTCCCCTAAAATCCATTGATCATGCCCCACCATGGAGTGGAGGTGAAATCCTAAAAAATGTATCAATTTTCACATACGCCCACACTAATAACAAGGCTTCATATGATTCGACCATGTTGGTCGGATGTACCCTAGCCTCCCACACTGGATGCACACAACAGACCTCGCATCAGAAGCCGCTGAAGAAAAATTCCTGGATGGTTTTCCTGAGCAGCCACCTTTCTTCTTCCCCGGCACCACCTACTTCCATTTTTTCCCTAAAGTACTGCAACTACCCATTACTGAAAATTTCCTTAAGAAACCATCCCTACCCTTACAATCAATCTATACCTGAATGATCTATCAACCACTTCATCACAGGTTTTCATCTTGAATATAAAGGCCAGGGAATAAATCTATGGCCACAAACCAATCTCAAAATTTTGGTCCTTCATGTGCTCATTTGAGACCATTTTGGGAGCATACCAAACCAAATGAACAAAAATTTTGGAATTGACCATCATTGAAAGATCCCTCTGACAAATTTTTATAAACTTTCAAGGTCGAGTGTATGTCTAAACTTTCAGGTAGTACTAATCATTGATGATAACCCTTATGTCTTTACAGATCATCTTCTCATACTTCACAACTTGAATCACTTATTACCACCACATACAGCTAGGATCCTCTAATATGAAAGAGGATAATTTTACCCCAACATCCTCAGGTGTGTCTATGGACTCAAATTTGAGCTCGGTCTTCTTGAACTACTTCACTTATTCCGGAGATTCAATGATAACTCAGAGTGTATGGGGAATTTTTGTTATGAAATCATGGGTTTTTTCATCCTTGGAACAAACTCATCTTACCTTGATAGAAAAATATATGGTGAAAATTCCTATCCTAGGGCATCGAAAACCCTGACCACTAATACTACCATCCATTGGTCAATCGGTAAAGGAGAACACTCTTCAGCGTCCTCCTATGGGTGAATGTTAACTTTTTTAGAAGGCATGTTTCTAAACAAGAAAACAGTCACTAAAAAATCATTTGTTCACCAATTCTGAAACATTTCAGCATTTATATCTAATATAAATATGTCGGAGACATCATAATAGTCAAATAAATGACCACTTCACTCCCACCCATTGTATATGTTCAATCTGTAGCCTGCATGTCCCACATGGAAGAGAATTCAAACAAACAGTCACAACATAACAAGAAGACTCATGGTTTTTCATGAAGGAACTAGAAAACAACCATACTCAAAAATAAATCTCTAAGCCTCAATAGACCTAGAACCTATCTAACCAGACTCCCAAAAATTATAATATTACCCAAAAAGATAAACCTCCCATGATACCATTATTTACTGAACTGAGTCCTGTATCCATTAAAACGAGCACCTGATTCAGTATGTTACAAGTCCCAAAGGGGGTTCCCAATCCTCATGGTCTTCCACAAGATCTCAGGTATCATAAATGTTGGTTTGGGAATTATTTACCTGAGTATGGATACATTAAATGACTAAGAACAATCAATAAATCAAATCTGAAAATTACAAATCAAACAAGACATAAAAAAATTATGATTTAAATACATGGTCTTAAACATGACACAAGTGGTCCACACATATATAATATTTTCATCATAATGTCCAATGGAACACCTCGTGACTAGGGTTCATCACCCACAAGTTATCTCCACAACACTGCACCATGGAAGGAAAAATCATCCAGAACTGCCATCACCCAAGGCATTGCCTTTACCTATGTCAGGCATGATAACATTTAAATACACCCAATGGTATACTTAGGGTGTAATACTATGAAAAAAATGATACATCCTAGTAATTCCAAATAGTAATCAATACATGTTAAAATCATTCTAGTTTTAATAAACATGAAAACGTGGTAGTAATTTTTAATGAATTAATTATTTAAAAGTAAACTGTTTTCAAAGGATGATTTCAATAGAGAATTACATTTCAATAAAATATGTATGATACATAATTTTCCAGCCAACTGCAACACAGTCCAATGATCAATACGATATTTTCAATGACCGCTAATCATCTGAACATAGCTATGCACTTGTTTGTTTCGTTCCCCAATACCTCCTATCTCCATGTAATTAACCACAAAAATATATATTCTCATGAATAAGCCACTATTATATAAAATAACCATCACCTATTGGTCCTCAATCATCATAATTATAGATTTTTAGTATTTCCAATGTCCATATCGCTATGTGAAATAGGTGAAAAACCACTCAAGATCACTAGCATACTAGTACACTTATGCCCACCTAGATACCAAGGATTTTCAATTTGTGCTAATTTTTTTTACAAATCTTACCAAATAAAATATTCATATAAATACTTAATTTCTATTCATAGACACTCAAAACCATATCTAGTCATACTTTCCTCCATTTATATAACTCAATAAACCGTTTAGAATTTCAATAAATCATTTTTGTGGAATGTAACCAACATTTCCATTAAAATTCATCGAAAAGTCCTCCTTGAAAACTAAATACATGCCAATATTACCCTAAACAAGCATTTTCTAGTGGTAAACATTTTAATGAGACCATCCCATTAATTATAAAACATCTACATGTGGTACATCATTGAACACAAATGAAAAACACTATTTTTTACAAAAAAATTGGAATTTATAAAAATTAACAAATTCCACAAAAATTAAAATATAAGATATAAAAATTAATTAGTATAATGATAAAAATTTAAATGAAGAAATTATAACACATAAATTAGTGTGTACCCATGGAATCACATACTACAATTGTCAAAAATACAAAATCCTTGTGCGGAAGATCAACCGCACCACCGCTGCACCATAAGGGTGTTAAATCAAACCTTAACCCACCTGATTAGACCATGATAACCTTGATCAAACCCTATATTTTACTCCCTAGTTTCTGAACATTAGGTACATTAAAAAAAATGGATGAAACCCTAAGTGAATTGGGGGACGAAGGAATGAATCTCTCTTACTTGAGAGATCTGAAAAGAAATCACCCCAAATACACCAATTGGTGAGTCTCCAAGAAGTGGAAACTTATAACACAAGAGTTACAATGATATATTAAATTAGTAGAAACACATCTTAATGAAAAATTGTCACAATGGGTCATCACCCACAATCCATCTCCACAACACTGCACCATGGACATAATCTAACAATCTAAACTGCCACCACCCAAGTCCATTTCATTACTAGTGTAAAAAATGGTCATGTCTACCTATAACTAAAGTTGTATGTTTCTTGTAATCATATTCCCAATAGGATACCACTGAAATATTCAATATTGTAAGAAATACATGATAAAAAGCATGCATTCTTTAAACAATAAATGGTGCCAATAATTTATAAAGAATGAATATTTTAAAAGTAAACCATTTTCAAATGATTATTTTAAAGGAGAAACACATTTCAATATAATATGTAAGTTACTGAATTTTATGGCCAACCATAGCACAAGAAAACTATCAATATTAAAGAGTTAATGAGCACGAATCTTGGGAACATCCCTTGTTAGTAGTTTGTTTCGGGCCCCATGTAACTCACATCTCATTGAAATTTAACCACAAAAAATTGTCTTCTTGTTCTCTAGAAGCTTATAGGGAACAAAACCATAACCTAGTGGTCCTTAATTATAATCTTTATAGTTTTTTATTGTTTTCAATGTCAATTTTTCAGTGTGAAATAGGGACAAAACCACTCTGGATCCCTAGAAAACTAGTACACGTCTACCGACCTAGATACATAGGTTTCCCACTTTGTGCTCAACCAATTTTTACATGTTACCAAATGAAATTTTGTTATAAATACACAATTTATCATCATACACATTCAAAATTGTAGCTATACATTCTTTTCTCCATTTATATTACTCTATAAACCATTTATAATTTCAATAAAGCATTTTTAGGGAATATAACTACACATTATTCTTAAAATGCATAATAGATCCCTCATTGAAAACTAAATTCACACTAATATTACCCCAAAAAAGAATTATATGAAGTAAAAAAACTTAAATAAGACTACGACATGAATTATTAAATATCCCCAAGTGGTACAACATCGAACACACATGTAAAACACCCATTTTCAAACAAAATGGAATTTAAAAATCAATTTTTTAACAAATACGAGAAAAAATAATTTTCACAACAATCACAATAAAATAAGATAATTCTAAAAATTGAATCCAATCAATTTAATCTCATCTAGTAGTTCTTACACATGGAACCACCTACTACAAGTGTAAAAAATACCAAATCATTGTGCAAAAGTTCAACCGCACCACTGCAGCACTACAAGGGTAATCAAACCTAAAACCACATGATGAATCCAAGAAACCCATTATAAAACCCTTAGTTTAAATCCCTAATTTCTCAAAATTATTAACTACATGAAAAATGGATGAAACCCTAAAAAAATTGAGGAGGAAAGGAATCCCACTTATAGTGAGATCTTGAAGAAATTGCCACAAATACACTAATATGTGAATCTCCGAGAAGTGAAAACTGATATGGACATTCGAATAAGTCTAAATAGTTTAGGTGAAAACTAAAAATAGGGGAAATGATTGTAAAATTAAGATGTTATGACAGATAAAAATTACCTTTTCAAATCTATATGATTTGAGAAAGCCTGGCAATCTTTCCCAAATATTGAATGATTATGAGTTCTAAATAAGTAGAAACAAACATTGGGGTACAATATGGGCTACTGGGATTAGGTGAGAGGAGGAATCACAGAAAAAACATTAAAAAGGATTGACATATGATCGAAATAATTTTTTTAACAGAAAATGGGCTCTCAGGTTCGCCCAAATAGTGAATAAATAACCCAAATCCACCATGATTATAGATTCCTACATGGTCAAAATGGATATGGTAGTATTCATTGGTCAGGGGAGGCCATGTGTGATATGGAATGGATGAATTTTTTTAAAAATTAAGGTATTATAAAATAAAAATTAATTGGTTATTTAAATCTAGAAATGGGCTCACATTTTGGCCCAAATCATTAAAACCCACCATTTCGTCCAAAACAGTGTGTGGGAAATCCCCACAACATATAATGACATTAAATTACATGAAAGATATCTTTATAATAAGTCATAGATGAGAAATTCACACCGACTATTGGCCTATATTTTTTCTTAGTTAATATGTCATTAATTGTATTCAATAGAATTGAAAAATATATATTAATAATGAAATGGTTCTGTTAATTTTGAGGAATATATATTAATCTAATAAATTGGATAAAATCTGACAACCATATTAGTTTTGTAAAATACAATCTATAAATAAATAATAACTTTCCACTCATTTAATAATCTTACGATCTATTAAAATAGAATTTTAGTGATCCAGAAAAAAATAATAATTTTTGGATTTTAATTTTATTGTGTAAGTGAAGAATTGGAAATTAATTGAAGAAAGTAAAAACTATGAAATTTTTATTTTAAAATAGAAACATATCATGTAATTATATTTGATTTTAATCACATATTTTTAATTAAATCCTCTACATTATAATAATGATCAGGATACAAAAAATTTATTCTATTATATTCATATCTGATAAATCAAATTATATTTTGAATCATCCTAAAATTATGGATTTGAAGAAATTAATATTTTTTAATCATTATATTTCATATGGAAAATTTCATAAATAAATCCATATAATTATTTTCTCTTTTCTTCCCTATCCATATTATTACATTCCATAATTATTCTCTAACTTGTAATCCTAAAAATGTGTTATTTCATATGACATTGGAACTACCCTTTTTAATATATTAATAGGATGATTTCTTCATAGTTTTCATGATGAGGTATTTCAGAAATTTTTTCTCAATATCATACCCATGATTACGAATAACGCGTTCAAATAGGGTAGAGATAATTTATTTAATGTGGGAATAATGTAACCCCCTAAAATTCTAAAATAAGAATGTTGTATATGATAGAATATTTTACAAACAAGAATGAGAAAAAATGTATTGTAATATAATCTAGTCACCAAAAATTTGATACTAAATTTTTGGGTATGAATTTAAATCTCTAAATATTGAAAACTGTGGTAATTTATTGATTTTAAGAAAAATAACAATCATTAAAAGAAAACAATTGTTTTATGAAAAACTGTATTTCTCTAAAAAAAGGATTAATTACTATTTGTGCACATAATTTAAATTTTTTATTTACCACTTATATGAAATTAATTTATAGAATAATTTTAATTTTAGAATAAATTTTAAAAAACTTATCATATTTATTGTATACAATTTTCTGAAATGTTTAAATTTTTGATGACCAGCAAAAAATAAAGAATTATAATTGAAAATTTTCTTTTAATTATTATTATCTATAAAAGAAAATTATTTTTTATATTGGTTAAGAAAAAACTAGTTCAATTATATATTATTTTATCCAATTTATATCAGGATCTTTTTTGTATTTAATTTTTATATAAAAACATTGTAATTTTTTTTTTGCATTTTCACTTCTAAAACATGATTTATTTTCATGTTGATAGATTAATTTTAAATTAAATTTTACTAATTCTATTAATGGAATATTAAAATTTATAATCTATATATGGAAAAAATCATATTATTTATTAATTTAACCATATTTTTTTACCAAGACTAATAGTAAAAAAACAAAAAAATATTTCACACCTTTATGGTGAAAATGGATTTATTGATAGTTAAACTAAAATAAAAATTTCTAAAATTACCTAAAATTTGATAAAAATATACTGATGGAGATATTTTTAACATATAACTTCTTGTTTATATAATGGTAAAATATTGGAGTACTTTTTTATGAAACAAACATTTTTTTAATTCATTATTTTCTAAAATTATACATTTTCCACTCACCTAAATTTTAAGAATCCACCACCTCTACTCCTTTATTCAAACTATAATACCCTATTGGTTTATCCAATACCAAACCAAATAACCCAAATTCCATCCCCTAATCACATAAAACTTAATTTTGGAATAATGAAAACAAAATAAATCATTTTTTAAACATATGGATGACACTCGAAGACGATGTAATATGGTTCAATGACTATTTTTTTTACTCAACCTCCATAAATTATTATTAATCTGTGGTGATATAATATACTCAGTGTCTTCCATAGGATAAATTGTTTTATGTTATTTTAATGCTCTAAAACCCTCTCCATTTATAAGATATGTATTATGAATTATCATCCAAATGTAAAATGGACTACCACCTTACGAACTAAGTTTATTCATTTTTCCATTACATCCTATCATAGTTTAGAATTTTTTTGAATATAATGAATAAATACATTTCTTATTAAATAACTATACCTATTTCAAGTTATATAATACAATCCTTTTTATTTTTCCTTCCATAGGTGGATATGATAACGTCTATCTGTTGTAAGATAAACTACTGCATCATGAAGAAATATATCTCATCTTTCAGTAATGCTTTACATGGAAGATGTTATGGATGATATTAACGATTATATGTGTTATAAATGTAAAAATTATATTAATTAATTATTTACCATTATTTAATGATAAAATATTATTTTATTTCATACATTTTCAATTAGTTAATGATTATAAAATCATTCTTGTATGTGTGGACTACAACCTTCAGAAAGATATCTAAATATCCTTTTTCACCTCACATCATGGATCAATTATATATATGTATATTATAGTATAATGATTAAATTATTATCATTATGTAATTAAATAACATTATTTTCCATGTTTCCATACTGGTCTTTGAAAAATGGAAACATAAATTATGTGTAGGTATGGCCTACCAACACCATGATTGTAACTTTCATCATTTTTTCATAACCATTATTCAGGATTAGTATTAATATTAGAATTGTTTTTTAAATTTAAAAATTATTTTAACATTATGATTTTCGAGATGATGTAACGTTATAATATTCATAAGAATTGGATCATTGTTGATAAATAAACAATGATAAAACAAGGCAATTAACACCTAAAACAATGAAAATAATGAATCATTATTAATTAATAAATGATTAGATGTCACAAAAGGATCATATATTTTCTTATAAATATTAACATGTTTTTAGAATAAGTTAATAATAGTTTTAAAACCACAGTACATGATTCATTTCATGTTCAACCAAAAGGAAGTGTGAGGTAATGGATTTCATCTCAATTTTATGTCATTATATAAAATTATAATGTTGTGATTCTAGTGTATTTTATATAGTTTATATACTACCTATTTTACATTTAATATCTTGGATAATACATAAATAATGTACAATTATGATTTATTTTAAATTATTTCTTCAATGGTAATATTATATAAAATATACCAAGCTGTAAATAATTTAATAACCTAACTTATTTTACTAGGGTTTTATCACTTATTCACTGTCTTTGATATTCAAAGAATATGTTATTAATGAAATCTTATTATATTGTTTTTATTACCACTTATTTAGTTGGATTTAAAGATGTTATAGAAAAATAAATTCATTAATTAAATTCCCACTTTGATTTTATGATCAATAAAAGGGTTTATTTCTTAGTATCATTCTATTCAAGATTATTTCCTCATGAAATTTAGTTCACCTTAATTTTTTAATCATTATTAAGAAAAGTATTTCATATTATTCTACTCTGGTAATTCAAGACATATTCTTTTAAAATTACACCATCATTACTCAATTAATTTTCAAATATTTGATAAAATATTTTTATGAATGTCTCACTAAATTTATCTCCTAACCCAGAAATATGATTTCTTCTAAGACAATGTTTTTTATAATATTTTCACAAATTATTTTAACATTTTTTAAAATAAATCTTTAAAAAAATTATACCACTTTTTCATTTTTTTTAATTTTTTAAAATGAAAATGTTTGTCATTTTTAAAATAATAATTTTTTACTGAATATGTTAGAGGAATATTTTTTCCATACTCAGTGCGTAGAGAATTTAAATCCATCCAGACCACTAAAATGTTCCAAATATTCCATTATAATTCTAAAAAAATATAAAGGAAGTTATTTTAAGAATTTTTTGTAAACATTATTTTTTAAAATTTTACTTTCAAAATCAAATGTTTATATTCCTCAATGTTTTTTAAAATAATTTTTTGATATTTCTAGTAATCAATAACAACAACACTTTATTCATACTCTTATAAGTGTAGGTTGCATTGAATCTATCCTAATTATTCCATTGGATGGTTTATGAATATTTTTACCATGTTTATTATTTAAATCCACTTCCTTGATTCAGTTTTGTATTCATTGACTTCCACTTGAAATCTTAAGTTTTATGTGATCATTGGAAATTGAACTTTCCTTAATTATTCATCTCAATTTTATGAGATATTCTTATTACATAAACCATATAACAATTAAAAATAATGGATTATCTAGTGATGTTTATTTTTTATATATGGAAGTATGGAAAAATATATATATTCTTTACTCGATATAGATTTTTGATAATGAGGCATATTGTTCAAAAATTTAATTTATTATTCTGTATTTGGGGAAGGATTTGGAAATATTGTGATTGTTGGGGTTTGAAATTATATTTCCCATTGATGCATTATCAATATCATTAGGAATATTAGAATTATATAATCTAACATGTTTTTTCCTTAAATTTAAAACATATTTTTATATATCATAATGATAATTCTACCTCAATGTGTGAGAGCATTGAGTCTAACAAATAATAATTTCCTTCATTTTGAATTCACATATTATTATCCACTATAATATCATTGTGATATTGTCTCTAGAATCATTTCATTTTATATTAATATTTAAATGTGTTATGTGTTTAATTATTTACATATCCATTTTGATTATGCTATATGTTTTCATGATAATCATTCCACTTAAAGGTCATGTTTATTTAGATAATTTTAATTCCATATTGATTAGTATCCTAGATATTTTGGCATTGATATGGTATTCAGATGTACATCCATTTTAGATTATTGAATACATTTCATGTGTGTAATGTTATTTACCTCAACATATTTATTATTTAAATATATTCATGATTTATTTATCTTTAAATAACCCTTACTAAGAATTTGTTCTCACCCTTATTTTTTTACTTTCTCATGAATCCATTATGTTTATTATGATTAATATTCAAGAATATGATATATAGAAAATGATATTTTACAAAAAAAAAATATGTTTTGATTTGTGTTTTTTGATGTTATGAAATAATAATGTATGTTTCAACATCACCAAGTACACTAAAAAATATATAATATGGGATGAGAATCCTTATTACATAATGAAAATTAATAAGAATGATATTTGATATATGTTACAAGGGCCTGATTCACTACACGAATCTTCTTGGTAATTTAAATGAGTATAGTAGAAATAACATAGATCACAAAGATAAATATGAAGTATAATAGAGAAAAACAATAAATTAAATAGTTTTCCAAATATTTTTGACATCAAAATAATGGTAATGTCAATGAATAATTTGTGGATGATCACTAAGGTCTTGAGAAATATGTGAACTAAAATAAAAATATTATAGATGAATGATGCTCTCAATTTAATGACAAAATCTTACCTTGAATTATAAAACATATAAATGTGACAAGTAAAAATTTTCTTGTTAATTATGTAATGATGGCTCTAATACAGACCATGCAATGTGTTCTGTTGGATAGTTTTCCATGTAGACCATTCCGTAGAATATTAGAGACATGAATTATTGATTTTTTGATTATTAATACAAGAAATGTTTATGGTATTGTGTTTAATAAATATAGGTTTATTTATCATTTTTAATTGTCCCATTTTTATGATATAAACATATTTTAAGGCATAACCATAATATGTTGTTCAAACCTACATCTCCCATAAATTCTGTCATTATGGTAAAATAATGATCAACCTTTGATAAGATATATCCTTTTTTCAATTGAATTAATTAAATCTACAAAACCATAGAATTGTAAAAAATAAATTTTTAAGATTGAATCAATACAGTGAATTCCATAATTAAATCATTGTACTATTGTAAATTTGAGCTATGGTGTGAAAATATACAATTTTATATTTGTATCCTAAACCTTAGATACATCATTAATAATTTATTCAATGGAAATTAATATAATGATATCCATGATAAACTATATGAATAAATTCTACTCAAATTAAATGTTATAGTTTAACTATTTTTTGAAAATAATGATGATGCATGATGTATTTAAATTGAAAAATGTTATTCCATTTTCATTTTTAACTTCCAAATTTGACTTCTCAAGTGAGTTAATATAGTTCTTATAAGTGTGTAATATTTTCCAAAGAAAAACACATTATTTTAAAATCATTTTATTATTTGAAATAAAATTTTCTATGTTTTAGTTACATTATATAAATAAATTTTAATCATTTTTAATGATATACAAATAAAAATAAAATTAACAAATAATAATTTATATGAAGTTTACATTTTGATTATTGGATAAATATGAAGTTATTTTTATCTATAAAACCTTTTATATTCACATAATATAAAATATAGTGATATACCAAAAGAAAATATTTTGTATTATAAAAAAATTACTCCATGAAAATTTTATATATTCATTCAATAAATCATAAATAAAACATCATATTTTAAAAAATATTGTAATAATTTGATATTTGAATAAAATCGTACATGGATAATTACTAATTAAAAGTCTAAAGTGTAATAAAATATATTTAAAATGTTAATTTTTAATTTACATATTTTTTAAAATACCAAATAAAATATATTTATCACATAAGAATAACAAAATAAACAATTTTTCATCCATAAATGTCATCATGAAAGACTAACATTATAAAGAAGATGAAAAATAAATGTAATTTGTCAATATAAGATTTTTAATGTAATATATTTTTTAAAAATAGATTGAATTTGAAATCATCCTAAATGTTTACTAAATATTAAATTTTCCCAATAAATCTGAATATTTTCGTGAAAATATTAAATAACCATTAAAAGTTTATACTTTAAATTTAATATTATTATGTTCAATTTCAATCTGATTTTATTTTAATATGAACACTATAATAACCAACTATATAATTATATATTTCAAAAATAATATTAATATATCAAGAACATTTTATTTTAAAATTTAATATTGAATATATTTATTTATTTAAAATATATAACAAATAAATTATAACATAAGAATTTTCTGATAATTAAATTGTAACAATAAAATATTATATTAAAATGATATTTTTTTCAACATTTACATATTTCTATTTCGTCTTAAATAATATATATATATATATATATCTCAATATATTAGGATATTCTAACATATCTTCATTTTCATCTAAATGCTTGTGGATATCTATTATATTCATACTTTCTTATAAATTATTTGTTAACATGTTGTTTTAAATTAATATAACATTATAAATATACAAAAATTCATCAAATTCAGTTTAAATAAATTAAAAAAATACATTGTTGTTTTTCTGTCATTTCACTATAATAAATAGTCATTTCTAATTAATCTAATTCAAACACCACTAGACACAACCAATATGCAATTCGAAATATCATATCCCCAATCCGTAAATCTTTGGAACTAATGTGACATAATTATATATAATTTATTGGGTTGTACTTAAAATTTATTTTTATAGTGTTTTTATGTTTCATACAATGAAACACAAGGTATTATCATAAATTAGATTCTTTTTATAGTATAAAGAATCAATATATTGTTCGTAAATCTTATGTAGTAATTTTTTATTTGATTGTTTGTATTGGGAAATTGTTTGTTTGGTAAAAAATGATCATTAAAGGTTTTTGATAGAAATAAAAATTTTGTCAAATTTAATTTATGGGAATAGATTTACATGTTCATTTAGAAGTACTATGACTGGGGTACTATTTTTTGTGAGTGTGATTTTATCATTATCAGTGTCAGAGTTTTTTAATATGTCTCCAAAAATAAGGATGAATATTTTAGGTATAAGATTTATTAAATTATTTAAGTTAAATAATTCTTGATGTTATGAAATTTTATGCATCGGGTTTTGATTCTTTATAAGTGAAATAGTCCAGTTTTTTTGTTCTCATTTTCATTGATGTTCGGATGATGTTTTCATGAGTGTAATCAGTTGGGAGAGTTTCTAGAGTTTTATTTTACTTTTTTTACTGATTATACTATGAACTAATTTTTTTCATTCGAATATAATTTATTTTCATATTAGTTTTTCCAACTAAACAATTTCAAAATTTCATGTGTCTAGCCTAAATGGTCAAATAATAATAATCTGGATACTAGTAAAACAATATTATGTGATGTTAAAAAGCGATATCTACGCAAATGATAACATAAAAGAAATAACTATAGCTGTTTTGGTTCACTTATGTCTATAGATAGTATTTTCACTAATGAAAACAATGGTAGTTTTTTTAATTTATTTTAATCATTATAAGATTTCATTTAGTATTGTATTTATTAATTATTTATACCCTAATATGATGTTGAATAAAATTTTCATATTACTTGATGTTATGGTATCTATAATTAAATTTATATATCTCATAGTTTCCACTACAATTTTTGTACATGTAGAAGTTTAATGGGAATCAATAAAGATGTTTTTAGAGGAATATTAAATTATCTATATAAATTATATGGGATTCAAAATCCCTAAACAATAAATTTTTTATATCATTCATCAATATTGTCATTAAAATGGATAGTTCCCTCTCTATATTACTTATAAAGTAATGTTTAAAATTATATATGTTTAAGATCACTGATTTAATAAGGAATATTTTCACACATTGAATCATTTTTAGTATTTTCTACATATATATATATAGAATTTACCTTAATAATATATAAAATCATTCTCATTAATTTGATTTATCTAATTATTTTACAAGACCTTACAATTTTCCACTTATCTTGTTTTCAAAATTTAAATTCATTATAAAGTCTAATTGTACTAAAAATTAAAATTTCTTTCTATATTGACATGGACAACAATTTTTTGTGATTTCAAAAAGTGTAGTTAATGATAAAATCGTGATTTATATTTTATTTATTTTGAGAAATGTAATGTTAAATATTTTTTATATTAAATTATATGATTTAATTATAATGATGGAACCCATTATATACTTTTATTAATTTTTGTTTTATTAAATGTTTGAAGAATCTATTTCTTAAATGATTATTTTTAAATGAAAAATTTATTTTAGGTATTTATAGAATATTCTCTCAATAGAAATAATTTTTTAAATAATATCAATTATTTTTCAATTTTGATAGTTTAGTTAATCAACCAAATATTATAAAGTGTTTATTTTCATTTTTTATATCCCAAATAATTATGCTAGTGGGTGTAAATTTTTGGATTTGGGGTTGGAAAAAATTTTATTATTTAATTTTATATAAAATTATTAGACAACCAAAATGATTATATTTTTTGGGAAATTAAAATGAAATAATTTTAAAAATGACAAATATTTTATCACTTGTTCATATGAATGTAAAAAAATTGATATATAATTTATAGGATTTTATTTTTTATTTAATATTTAAAAAAACTTTATAAAATATTATAGTTGATTTTGAATTTGAGAAATTAAAATTAAAATATTATTTAAAAAATTTTATTATAGTAATTACCTCTCTCTTTTTAGGATTTAATGTAGACTCAAATATAATATTTTAAGTCACATTGAATTCATGATTTTTGATTGCATCATATAGATATTCGAACATCAAACCTTGTAACTATGTAATCAGGTTCATTTATAATCCATTTTAACCACTATGATATATATTATATATTTTCATATGAATGATTTATGCATCACATATTACTTATATATATATTATAAATTTTAATTTATGTATGTGGAATCCATAATTTTACTAATTGAAATTGATAAGATTTTATTATTTGTATAGTCATCCAATGTTGATTTCTGATTTAATTAAAAATAATTTGAAGTATTTAGGAATTGAAAAAAGGGATGTCATGTTGTTTTATAAGTGATAAATAGGATTTAGTAAATTATGATGTAGTTTTATAATTGGATAATGAGAAATCATTGAAATTTATTTTTGGATGCATTATTAAATATTCAGGAGGGGTAAAATTTATATTTTTCCTTGTTGGGTTCGGCATCGAATATTATCAATGGAAATATTTATTATTGAATTATAATGTTTTTTATTTTAAAGGATTTTTAAACTATTTAGAAATTTTTATAATATCATCCTCTATTTTATTGAATTTATCTTTATTCCACTTCATCATCGAGTCTTAGATGAACATTTGTATCCTCCTATTCCTCTTCCTCTTTCTCTTCTCCTAATTTTTTAATTTATTTTTCAAATTAAATTTATATTGCACCTTTTTTTTACATATTTAAAATTATTTGTAATGTGACTTTATAATTTTACTTTTTCACCTTTTTGTATATAATTATAATGTAATTTTTATTATAGTGTGTTTTTAATTTTGGTTTTTGTTTGTTGTACCCTAATATTTCTTCTCCTTTACATCTACATTTTTGTTTTATTAATTATTATTGTTTCCTATACACATATCATTCTTTCATTTATATTTTTTGTATATTCTGTATTTTTTTTAATATTTGTTGTGTTGTGAATAGTTTTATATATTCTCTATATTTTACTCTATATTTAATAAAATAATCTATTTAGTATGTATTTTTAAATTTTACATCCATTGTTAATTGGATTCTATTATTTGATGGGTTTTGTGTTATATATATCCCCAATAACTGTAATGGCTCACACCTCTCCGGCCCCTTCCTTTGTCGAAAAGAAGGTCATGAAGTGTTCTGGAGGGTAGAATGGACTTTTCCCACACTTTTCAGAATTTTTGTAACTACACGCCGTGTAGTGTGAGTACACGCCGTGTACCACCTTGCGGAGTATACCCCGTGTTGAAGTCGTGTCCTTGCCGTGTGAAATAAATATGTACACTCCGTTTAACCCATCTTACATGCCGTGTAGTTTCTCCCCCCATACGCGTTACCCTCAAACCGTGTGTTGACCAGTCAATGGCCATGTTCTATGTTGAAGTCGTGTCCTTGCCGCGTGAAATAAATAAGTACATGCCTTTTAACCCATCTTACACGCCAAGTAGTTTCTCCCCATGTACGCGTTACCATCAAACCGTGTGTTGACCAGTCAACGGTCGTGTGCCGCGTTGAATGTCGTGTTGGAAGCTGTGTTGTGACCGTGTGAAATGGAATAGTACACACTATGTACTAGGAAGTACATGCCGTGTACTTTAGTTTTTCTTTCCAATAAATGGAGGGGGCCTCTCCTCTTTTTCAGATCATTCATCTCCTCCCCTTTCCTTCGAGCAGAGCCCCCCGAGAGACTCTAAAGCTCCTTCCATCAAAAAATTCTTCGTCTGTGCTCCGATTTACGATCCGTCAACAGCCATGAGATCGTAACGATGAGGAGGAACTTCTGATCTTGGATCTGTTGTTTACCATTAGGCATTTAAATCCCAACTTTCACTGGAGGAGGTTTTTTCTGGGTTTTGAAAGAAGCGACGGACACAGACGGACGTCTTCTAAAGCTGATCTGGGGGAGTGTGGTGATCAGAACATGTTGAGATATGGATTTTTACCTTCGTCTCACTAATTTGTGCATCATGCGATATGGGTTTCCTCTTGCTATCACGAGACATAGTTGAACCAGTTTAATGAAGATAGTAACTAGCTTAAAGAACAGGGATGGGAAAGTTGTTATGTTTATCTTGGTTTATCCTATTGTTATGTTGTGAATTGAATAGGATTATGGCTACTGAAAATCACGGTCGTTGGGGCCTTTTCTTTCCCAATTAAATTTTTCCCTGTCTTTCTAGACCATTTTGTGGGTAGAAACATTGTGGAATATGGAAATTGGGTAATCACGTAAAGTTGGCTAATTAAATAAATATCTGGAACCCTTGTTTGATCACCCCGGTTGAACAAAATGGAATAATGAACATGTGGGTGATGGCTTGGTTACATGGTGTGTGAGAAGGGGGGGTGAATCCTGTGTTGTTACGAATAGGATGGGCAGCAGGGCTGCGGTAAATGATATTAAAGGGGCAATGATGTGGTACGAGCCTGGTTTTGTGATACGGTTGTGGAGATGTGGTTTAGTGGCAGTAGGGCTACAGTAACAGGTTTTGATATTAAAAGAAAGTGGAAACATGATAAATGAACTGTGGGGAATTATAATGAATTAAACTTAGAAACAATTTATAGGGATTGATTAATGATAAAAAGGTTGTTTTTGTGTTGCTTGTGTTCTATCTAACTTGATTTGTGGTTGGCAGGGTTTTGTTCTACAAAATGCTTGATCTGGTTTGATAATTGCTCAGTACTTAAGGACCTAATAAACTATTTATATTGAAACATGAAAACCTAAATTGGGTTGGGATTGTTTGTTGTATGCATGCATCGTAGTAGCAGTGTCAAGGCACGTGCTCAGTTTCTCTATTTGGAAGCCATAGGTTGGGCTATGTGTTTGGTATACATATATGTATTTGTATCTTTGTGTTTTTTCGCACACCACCCATGTTGAGCACCTAGTTCCGAACACTCCCATTTCATGGGAGAGGGTGTTTTCCCCTTAGTTACTACATCTTTCATGCTCCTACTTCCAAAGGTTGTGATGGCTTAAGGCTACCTTAAACCTAAGACTCTTCTGGTAGGTTTCGATTGGTGTGATTTTAGTCCAAGACTCTTTGGGTAGGTTTACTATTCCCAAGAATCTTCAGGATGAGGCCTAGGTGTGTTTGGGCGGGGATGATATTTCTGGTTTGTGAGGCCCAGGTGTGTGCGGGAAGGATATGTGGTTTGTGAGGCCCAGGTGTGTGCGTGCGGGATATGTGTTTGTGAGGCCCAGGTGTGTGTGGGCAGGAAGAGTGTGGTAGCATCGGGACTTTTTCCGTTAGGAAGAGCAGCTAGTTAGTGGGGTGGGAAATGGTGCGGGTTACCCAATACTCTTATTCTTATATACCACTATATGTTTTTTTGTGTTTATGGTGAGTCTGGCTGATAAGGATGCGTGGATAGAATTCTTTGCTAGGTTTTGGTATCTTTTTTTGTTCTCACGGGACATTAGGATGTCTCCCCACCTATGCATGAGAGCTTTAGTTTTTCTTTACTGAGTATACATATATGCTCACCCTGCGTTTACTTTCAGGTTTACATGAGGACTACCAGGTCTGTGCGGGACCCTAATTGTCGGGACAGTTGGAGTTGTTGCAGTTTTTTGTACTCTTGTTTTCTTTTGGTATTGTACTTTTGAGTTTTCTTGTACTTGTATATTGTTTCAGAATTGTTAAAATATGCATGTGGGATTGGTTTGGATTTATTTTCATTTATTTTCTCCTTTTTCTTTAGGTGTTTGACTCAACCTATTTCCCGATCTTAAATAATAAAAAGGGAAACACCTCCTATATTTGTGAAAACTCATTCCCTTGGTGCTAGTCGCCACTTCGGGGCCTACTGGAGGCGGGACTCGGGGGTCATTATCTCCCTTTCAATATTTCCATCTCAAGAGGGGCATCTTTGGTCAGAGGGGGTCATGACAGAATGGTATCAGAGCTGATGGTTGAGAGATAGGATGGATTTTGGAGTTAGGCACAATAAGGATTGCATGGGATGGTTGGGCAACAGTGTTATTTGATCTTGGTGTGTGACACAGGCCAGGGAAGACTGGCTAGGACACGGGATTTTAGGGCCCCTTATGATCTGATGCAAGGACTCTAAGCCTACCTAATGACCAAGTGAGACTACATTGATTGCAAGGTATAGACCCTAGGGAAGGTACATGCATCATCATGTCTGTGTTTTACTTGATTTGGGTGTTCTGGGAAAGAAATTGAAATAAATTGATAAAATAAAACCTTGAAAAATTTCCTTACTACTTGGGCTTAGGTGATCTTTGTTTACTGTACAGCTATGGAACCTGGACCTCATCCTCGGGTGACTCAGACAGTCGAGGCCCAGGAGATTCATGCAGTAGATCAGTTGAGGATCGATCGAGAGGAGGAAGATGATAAGTGACATAAGACTCTCCGTTCTTTCCAGAGAAAAACCCTCAATAAGTACGAGGGTAGTACTTCAGATATAGAGACGAAGGGGTAGATTGAGGAGCTAGGGATCACTTTTACTTTGATCCGTGCTCCGAGGGTGTACTGGGTTCCCCTTGCAGTCAGTCAGTTGAGAGGTGCGGCGCGTCAGTGGTGGACGCTCTACCTCGGGGAGAGGTCAGATGCAGAGGTTCTGTGGGCTGATGTTGAGAAGGAGTTTCGAGAGGAATTCTTTTCTTCCATGATCAACGCAGGGAAGCGGTAGGATTTACTCTCCCTCTAGCAGGGGAGTATGTCCGTACAAGAATTGGGGATCATGTTCAAGGATCTTTTATGCATTGCTCCAGCTCTTTTCTGGATGAAGAGTCTCGGGTGAGACATTTGAAGGAGGTGCTTCGTCCTTCGCTCCAGTATGCTGTCATCCCCTTCACCCTTCTGATGTACTTGGCAGTACAGAGGAAGGCATAGGTTGTGAAGCGGATGCACTCGTAGGGAGGTGTACCATGAGAGGGGATCTAGATGAGTTCGTCGAAGGGGAATGCATTTAGCAGCAGGTCTCATGCGACAGGACCTTCCATATTCAGGCCAGTAGGGAGCAGGCCCCAGCAGTTCTAGTTTAGATCTTCGAGTCCTCGTCCCTTTTTCACGAGCCCAGGAGTGAAGTGTTTCTCTTGCGGAGTTTTTGGGAACATTCCGAGTCGGTGCCCTACCCGAGCGCAGTACGGTGGAGGTGGGCAGGTTCAGCGCCCGCCTCAGCAGCAGCAGTTGCCGGCGAGGCCCTTCCAGCAGCAGCAGGACCCTGCTCCTCCGAGGGAAGACTTTGTATGAGGAGGCCGACCTCAGGGTGCTCCTCAGGGACCTTGACCAGGGAATGGTCGGGGAGGTGCTCGACATCAGAGAGTCAGAGGAGCTGGGCGTGGACAGTTGAACGCAACAGAGTTGGCGGCTCCGGCACGACCAGAGGTGGTGCGGGGTATGATTTGTTTGATCAGCACTCTCATTTCAGCTTTGTTCGATTCGGGAGCTTTGCACTCCTTTGTTTCACCCGGTCTAGCCCATGATTTGGATCTAGACGTAGAGATACTTTCCGTACACCTGGTGATGAGTACACTAGTTGGAGGTCAGACCAGCGTATCTTGTGTTTTCCGGGGATGTGGGCTAACATTGGGACCGCATCGATCTAGTGGGGATCTTCTTTTCCTACAGAAGCAGCCATACGATGTCATCCTAGGCATCGACTGGCTATTTTCTGTTGGTGTCTTTATCGACTCCTTCTGAAGAAGAGTCGTGTTCTCCGATGTGGATGGACAACATGTAGATTTTGTTGGCGATAGGAGCTATGAGGTGGGAAGTCTGCATGATAAGCCTCTCCTTTCCTTGTTAGACAGGTTATCAGTGGTTTCAGCAGATAGAGAGACGTTGTATGTTCCAGGGTTTTTTGGGGAGTTCCTCGATGTTTTTCCAAATGAGGTTGTGACTCTACCCCCCCCCCCCCCCAACGTGACGTTGAGTTCGGGATAGACTTACAGCCTGCTGCCCATCCGATTTTGATGGCCCCTTATCAGATGGAACCTTTGGAGTTATGGGAGTTGCAGATTCAGATTGACGATCTGATGGATAATGGTTTCGTTCGACCCAGCGTGTCGCCATGGGGTGCTCCAGTTTGGTTCATGAAGAAGGCAGATGGTGGTCTCAGGCTATGCATAGACTACCGAAGGTTGAATCATTTAACGGTCAAGAACCATTACCCCCTTCCGAGGATAGATGATCTCTTCAACCAGGTGAGGGGATCAGGTTGGTTTTCTAAGATTGATCTACGATCTGGATATCATCAGCTGAGGGTAAAGGATAATGAAATCTTGAACACGACTTTCAGGTGCAGGTATGGGCACCTCGAGTTTGCAGTGATACCGTTTGGAGTTACGAATGCACCAGCTGTGTTCATGGGACTTATGAACTTTGTCTTCCAAGAGTTTATGGACCGGTTCGTCATTGTTTTTATCTATGACATCCCGATCTACTGAAGATCGGAGGAGGAGCACTTTGAGCATCTCAAGGAATTCTTGGAAGTCCTTCGACACCACCAGCTTTATGGTAAATTGTCGAAGTGTAAGTTATTGACACAAGAAGTACACTTCCTTGGGCACATGGTGTATCAGCATGGAGTGTCAATAGACCCGTCGAAGGTGGAGGCAGTTGTTTCTTGGGATGTACCCAAGAGCATGGCAGAAGTTTGTAGTATCCTGGGGTTGGCAGGTTATTATCGAAGGTTCGTTTCGGACTTCTCTTAAGTTGCTGCTCCATTGACAGCTTTGACTAGGAAGGACCAGGTCTTCTTATGGAGCGAGCAGTTCTAGAAAGCTTTTGACTACCTGAAGTAGATGTTGGTCAGTGCTCCAGTACTCAGGTTTCCAGAGGAAGGGTTATTGTATGAGGTGTTTTGTGATGCTTCTAGCCAAGGTTTGGGGTGCGTACTGATGCAGAAAGAAGGGTGAAATCTATTTTGGGTCTAGGTAGTTGCACCCTCACGAGCTTAACTATTCCACCCATGACCTAGATCTTGCATCAGTAGTGTTCGCACAAAATTTGTGGCAACATTACCTCTTTGGTGAGGGCTTTTTGGTCTTCTCAGATCCCAATAGCTTATGTTATATCTTCTCCCAACGTGACATGAACATATGGCAGCGGAGATGGGTTGAGTTTCTCTAAGACTATGACTTCAAGATCTATTACACTGATGGTAAGGTAAACCTTGTGGCTAATGACCTGAGCATGGAGTCGCATAAGGAAGTGGTTCAGGAATCCGCCGATGCTTGGAAAGTGAGGGGAGAGTTGGCTACCTTGTACTTGGATGCAAGAGTAGAGGGTGTTAGAGGCTATTTGTTTCAGATGATGGTGCAGTCCTCCTTGTTGCAGCAGGTGGAAGAGTCTCAGTGGAGAGACTCCGAGGCGGATGTAGTGCGGGATCATATCAATCAGGGAAACGCTCCAGATGGATGGTCATAGGACAACCGACATAGGATGATTTTTTCATGGAATGTTGTTTGTTCCGGAGGCGATGCGTGAGAGAGTTCTTTGTGAGTTCCATAGCTCAACCTTGGAGGTACATCCTGGAGATTCAAAAATGTACCGAGGCCTGAGGGAATAGTTTTGGTGGACCGGGGTGAAACGGGAAGTGGCGGAGTTTGTGGCTAAGTGCCTAGTGTGTCAGCATGTAAAGGCAGAACACCGTGTTCCCAGTGGTTTGTTTCATCCTTTAGATGTCCCCAAGTGTAAATGGGATGACATCTCAATGGACTTCGTCACAGGACTACCCAAAGATCAGGGTGGTTATGATGCTATATGGGGCGTGGTGGATCCACTGACGAAATCAACTCACTTCTTAGAAATTAAGGAGTCGGGCCCGGTGAGTACCTTAGCATTCAAGTATGTGGACGAGGTGGTGCATTTTCATAATGGTCCGAATACTATCGTCTCAGATCGGGATACTAGGTTTACCTCACGAGTCTGGAGGGGTTTGCAACATGATTTTGAAACCCAGCTATGCCTCAGCACTACTTTCCACCCCCATACCGATGGGTAGACAGAGCGGACTATCTAGGCGTTGGAGGACATGCTGCGAGCATGCGTTCTGGATTTCAGAGGATCATGGGTGCAACACTTTTCTTTAGTAGAGTTTTCCTATAACAACATCTTCAACTCTACTATTGGCATGGAACCATTTGAGCCTTTGTATGGAATACCACGTCATTCACCCATTTTCTGGGCAGAGGTTGGTGAGACAGGTGCTCTTGGGCCAGAGATAGTGCAGAGCACTACAAGGAAAGTTCAGCTTGTGCGTGAGAGGATGAAAGCGGCTCAGGACTAACAAAAGTCTTATACTGATCGTCAAAGGAGGCCCTTTGAGTTCGAGGTGGTAGATCATGTGTTCCTGAAGGTTTCCCCTTGACGGGGGTAGCAAAGGTTTGGGAAGGGGAGTAAGCTCTCCTGAAGATTCATTGGACCTTTCGAAGTGCTGAGTCATGTTGGCGAGTTGGCATATCAGCTGGCCCTGCCACCTCAGCTGGAGAAGGTTCATGACATCTTCCATGTCTCCTATCTTCTTCGGTAATTACAAGGATAATCTCATGTTATCGACTGGGGACAGTTAGATATGGGAGACGACGCGACCTTCGAGGAACGACGAGTCAGAATCAAGGATCATAAAGAGAAGGTGCTCCGTGGATGAACCTTTGCCTTGGTTCATGTGTTGTGGAGGAATTTCCACATAGTGGAGAGCACTTGGGAGTAGGAGGCTAAGATGCACGCTCAGTACCCAGAGTTGTTTTGACTTGTGTTTTGCTTTGTTCTTCTAAGCTTTGTTTTGATGTTATACTCTATACCTTTGATATGGAATGCTTGACTTTCCAGTTGTTAGATGTTTTGTTTCCTTCTTATCTGGAAGTGTGTAACATGTCCGGGTGTGTGGGGAAAGGTAAAAACATGATCCTTAATTGAGACGCATTAATGAAGATGTGATTGAACCCGTGCGGGTGAGTTAGTGCAGCCTAAAGCGGATAATATCTCGACATTGGAGAAAGAATTCCCCAAGCCATGTTTTCAGGAAGTGTGTTTGTTGTACGGTGTTGGGGAAAGTGTAATTTGGAAAAATCATAATATATGGAAGTGGGAAGACCTAATTCTTCATTGAGACGCATTAATGCGGATGCGATTAAACCTGTGAAGGCGAGTCAGTGACGCCTAAAGCGGATAATATCTCTACATAGGAGAAGGAATTCCTAACACATATGATTAGGGCTGTTGGTAGGGTTCATGTTATAACGAGAGCCCTAAGAGGTATCTTGTTGGGTTCCTCTAGGTTGGTTTTTTAATTCTCGGGGATGAGAATGTTTTAAGAGGTATCTGATGTAATGTCTCGGACCTCTCCGGCCCATTCCTTTGTCAAAAAGAAGGTCATGAAGTGTTCTGGAGGGTAGAATGGACTTTTCCCACACTTATCAGAATTTTTGTAACTACATGCCATGTAGTGTGAGTTTACGCCATATACCACCTTGCAGAGTATACCCTGTGTTGAAGTCGTGTCCTTGCCACGTGAAATAAATAAGTACACGTTGTGTATCCCATCTTACACTCCATGTAGTTTCTCCCCGCGTAAGCATTACCCTCAAACCGTGTGTTGACCTATCAACGGCGGTGTGCCATGTTGAATTTGTGTCCTTTCCACATGAAATAAATAAGTACACTCCGTATATCCCATCTTACATGCCGTGTAGTTTCTCCCCGCGTATGTGTTACCCTCAAACCGTGTGTTGACCAGTCAAAGTTTGTGTGTCGCGTTGAATGTCATGTTGGAAGCCACGTGGCGACCATGTGAAATGGCCTAGTACACGCCGTGTACTAGGAAGTAAATGCCATATAATTTAGTTTTTCTTGCCTATAAAAGGATGGGTCCTCTCCTCCTTTTCAGATCATTCGTCTCCTCCCTTTCCTTCGAGCAGAGCCCTCCCGAGAGACTCTAAAGCTTCTTTATTCCTTAACTTATACGTCTGAGCTCCGATTTAAGATCCGTCAGCGGCCACGAGATCATAATGACGAGGCGGAACTTCTGAGATTGGATCTGTTGTTTTCCATTCGGTCTTTCCTTCCTAGCATTCACCTGAGTAGGTTTTTTCCGAATTTTGACAAAAGCGAAGGACGCAGACGAACATCTTTTAAATCTGATCTGGGGGAGCGTGGTGATTAGAACCTGTTGCGGTAGGGATTTTTACCTTAGTCTCTCTAATTTGTGCATCATGCGGGCTAGGTGTCCTCTTGCTTTCACGATACATAGTTGAACCAGTTTAATGAAGATAATAACTGGCTTAAATAACGGGGATAGTAAAGTTGTTATGTTTATCTTTGTTTATCCTATTGTTATGTTGTATATTGAATAGGCTTATGCCTTCTGAAAATCACAGTCAGTGGGGGCCTTTGACTACATAATTAAATGTTGCCCTATTTTTCTAGACCGTTTTTTGGGAAGAAACTTTGTGGAATATGGAAATTGGTTAATCATGTAAAGTTGGCTAATTAAATTAATATTCGGAACCCTTGTGTGATCACCCTAGTTGAAAAAAATGGAATAATGAACCTGTGGGTGTTGGCTTGGTTATGTGGTGTGTGAGAAGGGTGGGTGAATCCTAGATTTTTATGAATAGGATGGGAAGTGGGGCTTCGGTATATGATATTAAAGGGGCAATGATGTGGTACGAGCCTGGTTTTGTGATACAGTTGTGGAGATGTGGTTTAGTGGCAACATGGATGCAGTAATGTGTTGTGATGTTAAAAGAAAGTGGAAAGTTGATAAATGAACTATGGGGAACGATAATGAATTAAATGTAGAAACAATCAATGGGGATTGATTAATGATAAAAAGTTTGGTTTTGTGTTGCTTGTGTTCTATCTAACATGATTTGTGGTTGGCAGGGTTTTGTTCTACAAAATTCGTGATCTAGTTTGATAATTTCCCAGAATTTAAGGAACTAATTAACTAATTATGTTGAAACATGAAAACCTAAATGGGGTTGGGATAGTTTTTGTATGAATTCATTTTAGTATCAGTGCCGAGGAATGTGCTCAGTTTCACTTTTTAAAAGCCATAGGTTGGTCTGTGTGTTTAGAATACATATCTGTATTTGTATCTTTGTGTTTTGTTGCACCCCACCCATTTTGAGCACCTAGTTCCGACCACTTCCATTTCATGGGAGAGGGTGTTTTCCCCTTAGTTAATATCTCCTTCCTGATACTTCTTACATATGATGTGATGGCTTGAGGCTACCTTACACCTAAGACTCTTCTGGTAGTTTTTGATTGGTGTGATTTTAGCCCAAGACTTTTTGGGCAGGTTTACTGTTCCCAAGAATCTTCGGGATGAGGCCCAGGTGTGTTTGGGAGGGGATGGGATTTGTGGTTTTTGAGGCCCAGGTGTGTGCAGGCAGGATATGTTGTTTGTGAGGCCCAAGTGTGTGCGGGCAGGATATGTGGTTTGTGAGGCCCAGGTGTGTGCGGGCAGGAAGAGTGTGGTAGCGTTAGGACGTTCGCCGTTAGGAAGAGCAGCTAGTTAGTAGGGGGGAAATGGTGTGGGGTACCCAATACTCTTGTTCTTATATACTACTACCTTTTGTTTTGTGTTTTTTGTGAGTGTGGATGGTGAGGTTGGGTGTATAGAATTCCTTGCTAGGTTTTGGTTTCTTCTATTGTTCTCATGGGACATTAGGATGTCTCCCCACCTATGCATGATAGATTTAGGTTTTCCCTACTGAGTATACTTGTATTCTCACCCTACGTTTACTTTCAGTTTTCTAGGAGCACTACCAGGGCCGTGCGGGACCTTACTAGTCGGGACAGTTGGAGTTGTTGCAGTTTTTTGTACTCTTTTTTTCTTTTGGTATTGTAAATTTGAATTTTCTTGTACTTGTACTTTGTTTCATAATTGTTTAAACATGCATGTGGGATTGGTTTGGGTTTATTTTCATTTACTTTCTCTTTTTTCTTTTGGTGTTTGACTCATCCTATTTCCCGATCTTAAATAATAAAAAGGGTAATGCCTCCCATACTTGTGAAAACTCATACCCTTGGTACTAGTCGCCACTCTGGGGCCTACTGGAGGCGAGACTCAGGGGTCATCATCTCTCATTAACCATTTCCAGCTCAGGAGGAAAATCTTTGGTTGGAGGGGGTCGTGAAAATAACATATTTTAAATCATTTAGATTTGGGTCACAAGAACTCTTGATATCTAATATTGGATCTCTCATATATGAATTTTAACTTTTTATCCCCTTATATCTCATTTGGTTCATCTCTTGTATCATATCTACCATCTCTCATTTTTCATCACTTATCATTATTTAATGCATTTTTGTCAATATTTATTTCCAAATAATAATATTTTATATTTTTATTTTTAATATTTGGTACGATGTCATATATATGGGATACCTATTAAAATGATCAAATAATTCTAATATCATTCAATATTCCATAATTGACCTCTTTACATTTTTTATATCATCATTAATTATTCATATTTGTCATTTTATTACATTTATCCTTTCATATGATCACATATTTATATTTTTATGTTCTTTTTTGTTGATTTTTTTTTCATTGTAAAATTTTATTTTTTATCTTGAATACCTCATATTTGAAAATATATTTTATTCATATCTCTTATCTAATATTTTTATATATAATATCATAAATACACACATTTATATATATAATTAAATATATGAGTGGTGTTTTTTTTCATTTATAGTATCTCATATTTGATAAAAAATCACTACTCATTTTTATTTGATTATATCTTTTCCTTTTATCTCTGGTCAGGTGTCTATTCTCTAATCTTGTGTAACTAGGAAATTCCAAAATTGAAATTGTTATGTTATGGAGATAATGTTCAGGTAACTTTAATTAGTCAAATGATTCCTAACAATAAATAATATATTTGAGATAATGTTTTCTGGATGTGATGTTAACGATTAATGAGGGAAAACCATTATGTTATCTTAGATATATGTGAGACCTCTTATCAAAACTATTTTCAAGACTACTATTATTTAATAAAGCTTGTTTCGACATTCCAATCAACAATAAAACGTAAATATATCATATTTTAGATTTTTATGTTTACCTATCTCTTTCTTTATCTTCACCGTAGATCTCTCTCTTTGACATTCTTATTTCATTACAATTTGCACCGCAATTCTAATTTAATATCTTTTTCCCCATAATTGTATGCATGACAAATCTTTGGGTATGTTTACAGTTCTATATCAAAAAATTAAAATAGTAATGGATTATTTATCTATGGTATTTTTCGATGACATATATTTATACGTTTTTCTATGGTCTATGTATCCATTTTGTCGTCTATTGTGTCCAATAATTTTTTCATTCTTAATATTTACTTCTATATGTGTTATCACATTTCATATCACCATAAATATCAAGTAACATCCCATCATTTCTTTTTTAAATTATTTATCCACTATCTACTATAAATTATATTTCTCTGGTTTAAATATTAAATATATCACTCATGTATGTGATACTAGGTATAGAGCTCCATTGTTTATACTTATTTCAATTTTAGGGTCATATTTAAGTATAGAAAAGGTTTTTTTATTGTTTATGGTACCAAGAGGCCATAAAATACTCGGTTGGTGGAACTAGCTAGCCGGTGTAGGCTGGAGTAACATCTTCCCCTATTTACATTCCACTATACTGTATGTGTAATTTCTATTTGTGTAACAATTTATTTTTCCCTCACAAGATGGCCAATGGATGAGTGGCCTACCTATGAGGTGAAACTATAGGCTGATGAAACCACAAAACATTGATATTAGTAAGAACTAAATTTTATTTGTGGCCTAAATTAGCCACTTAATCCCATTAATATAACCCTTATGTCTCAAATTCATTTTATCACAACTTAATAGCGACCATGGTTATGTTTTTTCTTCTCTCTTCCTCTTTTGGTGAATTGTCTTATAGAACGAAGAATTGGATCTCTTTTGTTCATATTCTTGTAATAATAATCCTTTAAATCTTTTCTCTCCTATATTTAACAATTATTTAGATCTCATCTGGGACTAAATTATTGGATATTGTATATTCATATATTATTGGCCATTTATTCATTGGATCTACATTATTGACGATAAAATTTCATAGTTTATCATCTATACTCTCAGAGGAAACATCATTCTAACATTTTTTTAGGTATGTGAAACCATCATATGATCTATCCCATGGAACATCATATGTTATTTGTAGATTTCAGTTGGTTTTGAGTATAATATTTATTATTTTTAATTGATTACATATTTAAGGAATTATTCTAAGGTTTTTAAAATGGGGAGTTTTGATAGAAATTGTCTTAAATGCATATTATGTTTTTTCTAATTTCCTAAAGTATTATTTTTAAAAATAGAATTGGTTTTCCAACAATAAATTTTTTTTAGATCACTATATAAAATTTTTATTTGAGAAATGAGATTCATTTTGAATTATATTATGAATTTGGATATTTTTATAATACATGGTTTTGGCTTATGGATAGAACTTTTTTTGAAACATTTTTTTAATCAAATTTCATTTAATTATGATGTAATAACACACTTCAGAGACATTGAGATGTAGGAAAAAACAAAATAGATATATCCTTAGTGGAGTTACCTATAAAAAGGGGAGGTGATCTTCATGATACGAAAATTAAGCTATATCCTTTCTGAGGGTTTATTTTTCTTATACAATCAGAGTATTATATACCTATTAGTATTCCATTCTATGTATTAATATTTTGGTTATATACACTCTTCTTTCATAGATTTACCACGTGGTTTATTTTAAATTATATTATGTGGAAGATATTTTATTTCTTACATTCACAATTGTTCATTTCATATAATGTTATTCATGATAACTATTCATTTCACTATTTATACCATTGAAGATTTCATATGTTAATTTGATCTATTTTCTTAAATATGGAACAATTTTAAAAAGAAATCTAATTTTTTTTTATAAATGTAAATGGGTTTCTTATGAATTACTTTATAAATTTTATTTAAATAATAAGTTCTTCATGTATATGGTTTTACATTTCACCATTTTTGGATGTATTCTATTAGATTTTGAGCTACCCCGTACTTTTTAAATTTGGTGATTATTCCCATTATTTCATGGTACATTCAAAGGGAATACTATCATGTTGAGTAAGGATATCCAAGATCATGTTTCTAATAGTTCTGTTTGTATATAAGTTAATTTCTATCATGTACCGATGGTAAAATGGGTTGTTCAATATTCACATTGTTTATGGTGTTATTCTTGTGGTTTATACCCATTTTCTTCATGGTTTTGAAATGGGGTATATGTTTTTTTACCTATTTTTACAATATTAATATTTTAACATATTTTAAATGTGGATAAAATCATTCCCATTATTCTCATTTCATGTTCATGGGGATTGAAATATTTTTTCACGCCATCTTAAATGTTAATTTCGGTGAATTTATGTATTTACCCGAGTTGTTGCATGCGCCCTAAATTTTACAAGAAGTTTCATGACATGATACTTCATCATTTTTGTTATGGAATGAGAAATTCAATTTCAGGTTTTGTATCAATGTTCCACACATGTTAAAGAATCATTGTGTAACATCAGATACCTACTGGGTTATTATAGAAATTTTAAATTCCAATTTGGATATGTAATGTGATGTCCAGGGACTTCTGGAATAGTCTCTCTCAGACTCACACCATTAATATTATGATATGGTTTATCATCAATTGAATCATCAAAAAATTTTATTTTTATCATATTTAGATGTCTATGAAGGTGGATAGTCTTGGGAAAATGGATGTATGATATATGGATGAACTTTTTTATGTTCTAAAAATAATCATTTCGGATATAGAACAATAATTCACATCACTATTATATAGTGTCTTATTGGTATTGATGGGTACTGTGTTGATGTTTTACCAATCCTTTTGACCCATGTATGGAATGTCATACTAACTTTGGAATCATGATTCATGATGGAATTCTCCAAACATATCTGACCATATTTTTTAGATCATTGGAGAATAAACTACCCCTAATGAAGTCTACCTAAAATAATTTTTATCAGTACTAAAGCATGATTTAACTAATAGAGGAGTTGTATGAGAGGCCTTTTAGATATAATATTTTTGGGGAGGAATTTAAATAAATTACAGTGGTTAGATAGATTTTTGTCTAGGAGTTGATAAGTATATTGAAATTAATCATTAAAACTTTAAATATATATGAGATTCCCAAAAAAAATTATTCCAATAGGCTACATAATCTATTGACCATTGAGGTGGGTGGTCATATATTTCTCCAAGAATTATATTGGTTGAGACATTGGTTCTTGGGGAATCATTGTATGATGGTACCTATTTAGGTTAAACTATTTAAACCAATACAGAAAAACCGGAAGATATATTATCAATTAGACATAACTTCACATTTAAATTATTTCCCTGATAGAATCAAAATAGCCATTCAGATAATGTATCACACTAATACATCCTACGTGAATGAGTTTGAGGAAATTGAGATTGAACATGAAACATCATTTTTTAGGTGACTTATTCATATATTAGAATAGAAGGTTAATGTGTTTTAAGGAAAGGTGATTTCATTAGTTTATGTTTGATTGGTATGTCGTAGGTACAACACTTATAAATGGGAGGGAGAGGCCTTAATAATGCGTAAATGGGATTATCTTTTATTGGGAATGTGAGAATGTTCATTTATAATGACAATATGCTTTTATGGTGGGATAAATTATAACACCTAGCTATGTAAAACTTAGTATATATATTTTTTTATATTTTTTATTTTAAGGTATGGGTTAAAATTTAATTAGTATAAGGGTTTTGGAATGTTGCTAGCATTTGGTGGCCATTGGCTAGTTGATGGATGAAACTGGTTAGTTGGTATTGGTTTTCAGAACATATGAACCTATATAGGTTCTATTATCCTTCTAAATGGATTCCACTAGTCAACCTTTAGAACAACTATATATGGAGGTATTCTTTTTCACTAATCATCTTGGTGTGGGCTGTCAACAGAACACTGATGGACCACCGGCTAACTATTGCGGCCATGTGACTTGATTTTTATTGCATTAGGAATGGTGATACATAAGGGGAAAAAATTATCTCTATTTAACATATTAATACATATATTTTTTCTCTCATGCCTCAAAATTTATATCCCTTGATTTTAGAGTATCCTTGGTGATGTTTTTTGGTCACTTTCCCACTATTTTGGAGAATCATTATGATGAAAAAAATACTTTGTTCTTCATTCTTCATGATGCAATATTACGGATCCTTATAATATAGTTTCTCTACTTTTTATCTACCTTTTTGATAAAGAATGAGTCAAGATCTTTGGATCTGTCTAATCAATAGAGAAATGATCATGTTTTCATTTGATATATTTTCATGAATTTCATATTTCCAAAATTCCCATCATCGGTATCAATGAAAATGTTAATACCATCATTTTTAATATATGATTATCTATCATATGACATGACCCATAACATACATTATGTTATTTGATGGATTCCCATGGTTTTTAATAAAACAATTTTTATTATTAACAAAATTATTCTTTCCGTCCTATTATTATTTTTTTAATGGGGGTGTAATGGAATCAATTTGTAATACATATTATGATCAATTAATTACCTCAATGATTTTTCTAAAATGGGAAATGAATTTTGAATCAAGAAAGTGGTGTGGATCACCATATTTTTTTAAACATGGTATTTTTGTTCAGATGATTATGTAACATGATTGTGGTGTATTCTTTGTAATTTTTTTAAGAAGGACCCACTAATCATAAAAGTAGTGAATATTTAATGTTCTATTTAGGACAACTTGGTGTATAGGAGAAAACTAAATAGATTATGGCCCTTGTAAAGTTAGATATCAATAGAGGATTTTCCCTTGATGTCATTATGAATAAGGGGAATCTAATATGATGTTACTTCCATTCATATTTTAATGGTATTTTTTATTTTCTCTGATGTTGTTTTACTGTATTGATGACATGAATCCTTTTTTGCCACAATTTTTAATATTTTATCTATTTCAACCTTCTAAATTTAATAAAATTACTTATATTTTTATGGTATTAATAATTTTTTTATTAGTCATCTTAGATGTAAATTTTTCAAATACATGACACCAATGTTATACATTTATGATCTTGATTCTATTATATGTGTTATAATCACACCCACCACATTTGGATGATATCTTAATTTTGAAAAAAAATTACTGAGTTTACCTTATATCTAATAATCATCATTTTTCAATTATAATTCATTTTTACAACTATTTTCTCATTATAGTTGTGTTTTCTTTGTATGTTCTCTAATAAATATCTTAGGAAATTTAAACTTAATATTATAAGTCTCTATTCATTTCTCACAAACAATCGGATTTTCAAAATCATAATCACAATCAATTAATATTTTCAATAATAATTTTTTCGATAATTACTCCATTCTAGATCAAATATCATATCTATATTTTATAATATCTTCATTTATTTTTTGGGTGTTCTCAACCATCACATGTCTCAGTTGGTCCATGATCTCATTTTCAATATCATCAATCTATATTATATTTTCTTTCATCCATCACCCTTGATATCTAGTCAAATTTCTACTCATTTCAACCTCATGTTTATTTCTATAATATATATCTCAATGTAATCACGTGTTTCTATAGTCAATAATCTCATACTATTCAATGTTTTCTAGTTATAGATCATTGATATCCTTTCATTGTTTTTCCATCCATCAACTCTCACCCTATATCCATCTCTTAATATTCAAAGTCTAACCATATGTATTTGTTTTCACATTTATATTCTTTATGGATTCATATCTTGTTATTTATATTTTTTATTTGTTCTACAAGTATTTCATTTTTATTACATAACTCAATTATCCAATATCATATCATTCATCTCACATCTCACATCTCCAATCCTCCTTAAACTCATTCATATCACTTATTTATTGTCCCCACTATTCGATATTTCAGATCTCTAATGTAGCGTCAGATTTATTTACTCAACATTTCTATGTCTATCATATTATCTATCATTTTTTATATTTTAATTACAGAATTCGGTCTCTAGTATCAGATCATCATCTCTAATTATTATTCCATATTATCAACTTAGTATAGCTCATGATCAGTATATGGTCTCAAATATTGGTATAAAATTTTTGATGTCTCGTCCTCAATTATTTTTCTCCAAAATAGTCACAACAAAAATCTACACTAATTTTGGTTTTTTATGTTTTTTTCATTATTCTAATTTTTCTTGTATTTATAATACAAAATTTTCATCATCCCCTTTTTAAATTCACCAAATGGATCATTCTCTTCCATTTCATTGTTCATTATCCATATTCAAATATTACCATCGGTCAAAAATATTAATCCCATACGATCATTAACCATATATATTTAGTATTTATACATTATCTCAATATTTTTAATTCTATCTCTAGTCGTTAGTATTTATACTTTGGTCATTGAACTCACTAATCCAAGATCTTCTATTTCATTTTTTATCATTAGAATTAAACTAAGTTTTTTATTTTTGATCATCATCCCCCATATACAATTATATACTTTGATCATTAATTATGAACATATAATTAATATATATATATATATCAATGGAATGATCTATCATATCTAGTAACATTGAAACTATTTTCCATTTTCATTTTCAATCATTGGTCACCTTATTTATTTGGTTCATGAAATTTTTTGATGTCTTTTATCTTAATTATCTACCACCTATTCTCATTACTCTAATATTTAATCTCAAACCTCTAATTTTATGTTTTATGTCTCTCTCTAGTATTTTTTCATTGAATTCCATCATTAGCCATATTCTCCAAATCCATATATATGTACGATCTTCAGACACCCTCTCTAATCATTTTATTTGATATTCAAATTCTATCATAGAGTTCACATAAATATATATATATCTAAGGTCTATGTCTCATTTCCATGAACCCTTTATCCATTATCCTTCATATACTCTTATAGTGGTTCATCATTGCTCTTATCTTTTATTCCAAAACTTTTTTCTCATATGTGATCACTAATATTAAATATGAAATGATATGTGTATATCACACTTATTTTTTCCTGGATGTTATTTTTGATATTTAAATTTAATTTTTGGTTTCATATTTTTTCATTATCATAATGATTGGTCATTAATTATTAATATCTATTATGATTTATAATTTCCTCTTCTATTAACCATATATTTTATTTCTCATTGATCTATGAACATCATCAAATGTCATCAATATTTATATTTTATTGTTTTCTTTTATTCATTACCTATATGTCCATTATTCTATATTTCTTTTCTATAATATTCATACTGCATTCATCAATAGTTTTTCACCATAATCCTTTAATAAATATATTTCTTTGGACCTAAACTCACCATTTATATCATTATATCTTGTAATTTAATTTAATCATAGTTTAACGGTCATTGTTTCATGATTTCTATTCAACAATATTTGTTCTAGTATATGGTTGCATATTTGGTCATTAGTCTTGTATTATTGATCTATATGTTTTCTATATCATATATATTTTCATATATATAATTTTTGGTTGTGGGTTATTGATGTTTTCATTGATATATAAATCTCATATACAAATGTTTTATATTCTCTATCTATGATTATGTTTTGTGATTGTTGGTCAATATCTCCACCACAAAATTCAATCTCATTTCCTTCAACATCATTTTATCTTCAATTTTTACCACCATATCTATCTCTAATCAACATCCCCAATCATCAATATCTATCTATATTCCAATCCAAATAATTATACATATCTTTTATCTTCTTCTATAATCTTTAACTGTGTCTTCATATTAAATATATTCCTTAATCTCTTAATTATACCTCAATTTCCAATCTTTGATCTTCATCTCTATATCTATGCCCATAATTATCATTGTATTTAGTATTATTTTTTCATATCTTTTCCATTTTCCCAACATAGTCTCATTTTTAAAATCATCAATCATCGAATATTATGATTTTTGTGTAAGAACACGGATCTTATTTAATGGTATAGATATAGATTTTGGGGAGAATTGATGAAAATTTGAGAAAATATGATTTTTTATGTACACATTGTGTACTTATGAGTACATTTCATGTATATATCTGGATGTCTCTAGTCATGTTTTGACCATGTAACAGCCAAGTACTTGGTCATCTGGTGACACGGTACACCGCTTAAGTCGGGGGTGGTTAAGTCTACTACACATCATGTAGTATTAATGAAGATGTTGTGTACTTTTCTTTTTATCTGATAAATCGGATCAGGGTCACTTCACATATCTGGAAATTTCTTCTTATGGTCGTGGTTCAAATAGATGCACTCTAGAGAGACGAAGGAACTCTGAACCCCATATTCTACATCTGAGTTCTGATTGAGACACAAGAAGATGCGTTGGAATCCTACTTGTGAGTTATTGAATCCACTTTATCCTTTCTTCCTGATTCCTCCTCTCAATTGAGTTATCACAAGTTGAGCATTTTTCTACACCATTTTTGCCCGATTCAAGGGTTGATATTCATGTATATCAATCGTGTGACATAGAGATAGGCAGATTGTTACTTTCATTTTTTGTATTTTTGTTTTATATTTTAAAGTGCCACATACCCATGATTTTGTTATTTCTTGATTTTCAATTTGACCCTGCTATTACCTGACATTGTTTGATTTATTGATAATGGGTTTTTTCTTATATGTGCAGTTAGATTCTATTTTTATGGGACACAATGTTGGTGTGGTTCCCTTGTTTGACTGTTTGGGGTTGTTTGTTCTAGGATACCAGTTATGCTTGTCGGGTCTTCCATTCCTTGCTTTGTTAGGATGTGGTTTTTGATTCTATGAGATGCATGTGATATACATTGTAAATGTTTTCCCAAGGGTTATTTGACTGTGAGAGCTTCTCGAGAGAGGGTTATTTATATATGTTTTTTTGGATTGTTGACCCCAGGGTATAGACCTTGAGAGCTACTATGTGATAATTGAATTGTGGGTTTAGACAGTGAGAGATTACCCAGGTAGTTGTTTATAATTTTTTGAGAGCATATTAGACCAAAAGGGTTATATCATGAGTGCTTTCAGAGAGGGTCATTTTTAAGAATTTTGGTTATTCTAGACCATGGGGATTAGACTATGATAACTTTCCCAAAGGGTAATTATTTAATAATTTAATGATTGTGAATCGTATTCTAAGCCTAATCACAATCTTGGATTAATTTTAACTTGTTTTGTATAGCTTTTCTTCTCAGAAACTGACTTTTTTACTTTGTACTAGGGATAATAAGATTTCGATATATCCCGAGGTTGCATGATTAAACAGATTGAATAATTGAAAATTTTAAATGAACAGAATTTGAAACTATAGGATTGTTTACTATTAAGTACATCCTAGTCTATTTCTTTATTTTGAACATTACCTACTATATACATTCACTGATCATTAGACACAGATCTTTTGGTTGCTACCTACATGTATCCATCTCACACCTTGTTTGGGTCATTCATTTGGACCCAAATAGATTATATGATTGTAGGTATAGATAATGGAAATAACCCTTCCTCATTAGGTACTAGATATGTTTTTGGAGCTCGAGAGCAAGGGACTATGCTGAGGCTAGCAATTATACTTTTGTTTTTTTACTTTGGCATCTGTATTTATATCCATCATAGTGACTTGTTTTTATGTTTTATTAGATAAATACACCATGAATAATATATATATATTGGCTTGTATTAGAGTTAATTTCAGTCATCCACTATTTACTTTTTGTTTTATTCCAAATTAAATTTTTATTTTATATTTAGATTTCATTATGTAAACATTAAAAAATGAGGGAATTGTTTCATTAATGTCTTACCATTGACATCACTAATAGACACCAGCCTCTAGAGTTTTGGAAAATGATGTTGAGGTCATGTGAAAAACCGGGTATGGGGAACCATTGGGTGGATCCCAGATCCAGGATGTTACAATATAATATTAGAGGAGTATTTCCTATTTTGTATTACTGTTTAGTGAAAATAGTCTTGGATATGTATGACTAGGTAGATGGTAATAATCATTTCTTAGTAGTAGTTAAACCATGTACAAGGTAAATCCATGTTAATTTGAATGTTTTAGTTTTTCTTGTTTGAAATTGTTACAGTTTATTTGATTTCACAGTTGGGTGAGACACTTGTTTTTTGTAGTTATGATTGATATAATTGTTGCTCTATTTTGTTGCAACCCACTAAGATGGGGGTATACCATCTCATGCATCATATAAGTACTTAATAGATAACACATGTCATTCTTCCTTGTCATTTCTTTTATGGGAAGTACTGATTGCATGTTTTTGTGATTGTTGCTATGATAAATATTCATGTAGTAATGATAGATGTTGTGATATAACACCTGATTTTTTGATAGGGCATTGGTATATTTAATTTTTTTATTTAGTTGGATCCCATTCTTTGATCGTTGAGAGGTTTTGGTCCCTATTGGATTAGAAATTGGTGGACCATTATTGGGAATTAATTGAATTCTGTGAAGATATGATATGAATTTTTATTCCACGCTTTGATTTGTGGAGAGTATGGGCCCTCAGAGATCAGAATTTTTCATCGGTTCATCATATTATTATGATTTTGGGGGTTCTAGAGAAGATTTAGAGGCTTAATGTCCAAATACACAGACAACACTAGGTCTGTAGTTGTGAACAAATGACATGTGTCCCTCTTTTCGGGAAGAAAGAACATTTTTATATAAACACCATTTGACTTTATATATACTCCATGTAGTTTTTTCCCGTGTGACTAACTATGTGAGAAAAAATAGGGGTTGATAATTTCATTGTAGAACACATTATAAACAGGTAGAAAATGTCTTTCTATAAACGATCATGTATCTGGTTGTTTGACTAATGATATGGGTGGATGGAATATTATTAGTACACACCATGTCCAGGGTGTCTATGCCGTATAGTGTTAACCCAAGAAGAACTGTGTAGTATTAGTTGTGTAGAAGTACTTTGGTAGGAGGGAATATTCATGTACATTTTGTCTCTCAAGAGTAACTTGTCATGTGTATGGGCAGTACATGACTTGGTTGGCAGAGGTACATGCCCATGTTAATTCATAAGGTAACACGTCGTGTAACCATATTTTGTAAAATTTGAATGTCTTCCTTCTCTCATTCCATTGATTCACTTATAGGTAGAAGAATTTGATAATATTGAACTAATGAGTGCACATGACAATGCAGTTTCATTCCCCCATGATGTCCTACGGTTATACGCTAGGTACATGGTGGTGATCAGACATCAGAAATGGTAGATCAGGGAATACCAACATATCCTCCTATCTTTCCCTTCTTGAAAATATCTATAATACTAGATGTAGGTGAAATTTCAAAGTTCTGTGAAGGAATTAAAAGGATGATACAGACCATTCCGGGAGCACCACATCATTCCCAAACTATGGAAGAGTTGACACGGTTGTATAAGCTGTATAATACAACCACTTTTTTAGGGGATGGAGAACCATTGGCTATAGAGTCATGGGTGGAGGTCACACATTCAATCATCGATAATCTTGAGATTCCACCTTAGTGGCGGGTGAATATCACGACTAACAAGCTACGTGATTCCACCAAGATATAGGGATGTAATCTCACAGGCGGGAAATCATCTAGATATGGATTGGGAGGTGATTTAGAGAACATTATATTATTACTTCTACCATGATATATTGAGGGAAAAGCTATACTATGAGTTCATGCAATTGGATTTGGGTGATATTTTAGTGATTGATTAATCTTATTGTTTTATATTTCTTCAGCGCTTCACACCTATTTTGGGAGGTGAAAAATTATCACTAGCTAGGAGAATTTATGATTTTATCATGTATGACATCTGATTTTAGGTGATTGTATTTGGGTTGAATTCAGTTACATCCAAAGTAAATCAGGTGTTCATTACTGAGCGCAATCTAGGAGATCTTGGAGCTATGAAATAGGGCGGTTCAATATCATGGGCCAGTACTCCTTCAACTGATAGCAGAAAGTGCATCATGAAATTTCTCACTATGATTCTTCTAGTAACAAGGATGATTATTCAGGTTGCCAAGTGGTGAGATTCCAATGTAGGACGAGTGGGCATATGGGACCAAATTTACCAAAATATATAGTCGAGTGCTGAACTTGCGGATTTATATGCCACATTCATCATTTTTATAGGAATTTCTCACTAGTAGCAAGTGAAAGGGGACCTATTATGAATCAATGTCTAGAAGGACCACCCGTTTCTCATTAATCATATAATTGGGGTTCGATAGAAAAAGGAGGTAGTTGTGGATGTGGTAGTTAGATGATCGGTTTATAGCAACAATAGGGTGGACCAGCTATGTGTAGACATGTTGGGTCACAGGGTTGTAGTACATGTCAAACTTCTACGACGGAACATACCTAGCATGACCCGGATCCCAGACCCTCTACATTTAGAGGTATGATTCTATTTTCCTTAGTTTTAGATTCTTCTCTTTCTGACATTGGGTCTTACCAATGTTTTATAAATTTTGTAATAGTGGGGAGCCTCAGGCTATTTATATTTTCTTCTAATGATGTAACAAAGTTATACACTCTATTGGGGATTAGGATGACTAGTGTACCTTAGTACAAGGAGTTCCCTCTTGATTTTGGTGGATGTTAATTCATATGGGAAATCTATGTATTAAATATGATTGGATTCAAATTCATTTTTAGAATGGAATAGTTGGTTTCCATTCTATCCATTGTGTATTTCTATCACCAGATAGTGAGTTTCCTATAACAAGAGGGTGAACATTTCTTGACATGGGCCAATCGAATATCCAAGAAAGTAAAGATGGACCCGAGCATCATGGTGTAGGAAGAATCACTTCCTAGATTGCTAGTTTATATCTGGATGGCCAGGGGGATTCAAAGATGATCTTTTGTCTAATAGTGAATCAATTTTAGATGTCTTTCTATACGACTTTTCAGTTTTACCTCCAAAACGAGAGGTGAATTTGTCTATTGAGCTTGGGGATATGAATGAAACTAGTGTCCATTACTCATTATAGGATGGATATACTAGAGTTATAGAATATTAAGATGTATTTAGATGTGTTTCAGGATGATTGTTTCATTTGACGCATCATTTTACCTTGGGGTTTGCCTACCCTTTTAGCGATTAAGGTGGATGGTAGCCTCAGACATGGCGTTGATTACCAGAATATGTTATAGTTGGCAGTCATGAACCGATATCCCTTGTCAAGGATTAAGGATCTCTTTGATCAACTTTGGGGAGCTCGAGTGTTCTTAAAGATTGAATTGAAATAATGTTATCATCAGTGGTGTGTTAGACTAGATAATATACATCTCACAACCTTTTTAAGTAGATATGGTATCAAATATTTTTTTGTTATGTCATTCGGTCTCACGACTGCACATACAGTTTTAATGGAAATGATGAACCAAGTCTTCCATCCATACATGGATTCTTTTGTGGTAGTCCTCATGGGAGATATCTTGGTGTACGCTCACACTCAACATGACCATGGAACCCATCATGATATTGTATTCAGTACACTGAGAGATCTTCAATTATATGATAAGATATCATAGTTCCACTTTTGGATGGACCAGATTCACTTCTTGTTTGATGTCATCTCAGAGACAAGAGTATTAGAAGACATAAATATTGTGAGATAACTTGTTTCCTTGGAGAATCCAATGAACATATGAGAGTTATGGAGATTTCTCAGGATTCCTGGTTACTATAGACACTTTATTTAAGACTTTTCATGCATATCAGCTCCATTGATGAGCCAGACTAAGAATACTGTGAATTATGTGTTGACAAATTCTTGTGATTCAGCCTTTTAGGAGATGAAAGATAGATTGACTTCCACACTGATCCCTATTTTTCTAGAGAATAAAAATATTTACTCTATTTATTACGATGCATTATGTATTGTATTGGGATCAGAGCTTATATATGGGGAATGTGTGTTTACATATTGGTCTTTGAAGTTGTGGCCACAAGATAGGAATTACTCGATGCATGATCACGAGTTAAAAACTATTGTACATGATTTTAATTGGCTGAGAAATTAACATTTGGGAGAAGATTTTGTGCATTACAAAGAAAAATAAATCCTCATGTATATCATTACCCAGTTATATCTAAACATGTGGCAGCAGAGGTGGGTTATTACTTTCAATCTTTTGATTTTGAGCATACTTTCCTGCCTATAAAAGGCAATGAAGTGGTTGATTCCTTACATAGGATAACGTAGATACATGAAGCTTAGGAGGCCAGAAGTGAGTGGATGGTTCTGGATATATTATTTGATACGGATTTGGAGTTTCATTATAGAGAGGGGAAAACATTTAATTCTTTTATGGATGTAACCTCTACTCTACTAGATCAAGTGAGAATGACGAAGCTAATAGATTTCGAAGCCCCAGTCCTATGGGAGATTGTTCTAGGAGAGGACCCTACTCCTGGATGGATCGAAGAAGAGGATGAGTTTTTTCATTTTCATGGGCATATATGTGTGTTTGAAGACATATAAGAGGAGCTGTGGTGATATTTAAATGCCTCTGTATTTGGAGTCCATCCTCGTGTTACCCAAATGTATCATGATATACATAGTCAGTATTTGTGGCCATGCATGAAGAGGGATATAGCTGGTATTGATATGAGATGTGCTACCTATCAGCAGGTGAAGGCGGAGCATCAGCGGCCGACAAGGCTATTATAGTAGTTACCCATTCCTTATTGGAAGTAAAATCATGTCAAACAATATTTTGTGATAGGATTACCATGGTCATGATGAGGGAATGATGTTGTTTGGGTGGTTATCGATAAGATCACGAAGGATACACACTTCTTGAAGATCAATGAGACCTACAATGTTGAAGATCCTGGGAGGTTTTAAATATTATAGATTCTACATTTACACTAGGTTCAACGCTCTATCTTTTCACACATAGATTCTTGGTTTACTTATCATGATGGAAGGGACTATGAAGGGATTGGGATACATAGATACTTCTTAGTACATCCTACCACCACCAAACATACAGGCAGTCTAAGAGCACAATTCAGGTTTTGGAAAAATACATCGATCAAGCGTCCTAGATTTTTGGGGCTCTTGGAAGAGACAAATACCACTTTTAGTGTTTGAATAAAATAATAGTATTGAAGAAATGATTAAGATGCAACCATATTAAGCTTTGTATGGTAGGCCATACTAATCACCCCTATGTTTTCTGGATGCTGGAATGGCAGCTATGCTGGAACCTCATCTTCTCTAGGATACCACTGAGTTGGAAGAGTTTATTCCAAAGAAGATGGGTACTACACAATATCACCATAAATGTTATGTTGATTGTTAGAGAGGAACTATGGAGTTCGAGGTCAGAGATCATTTTTTCCTACATTTCAGGATGAGGATGGGACATAAGAGGATTTTGAGACAAGGGAATATTTCACTGAGACACATTGGGTTGTTTTAGGTTTTTGAGTGAGTCGAGTTGGTTGCCTATTGGTTGAAGTTACCTTAAAGGTACCGGGCTATGCATGACATCTTTCACGTTACTCAAGAACAAAAGTAATATTTAGACACATCTAATTATTTTTATCCCAAGGAGGTTGAGTTAGAGGTGGGTTCATCCTTGAGGAGAACCATATTCTAATTGTGGATCACAGCATGAAGGTTCTTCATGGATGGTTTGTTCCACTAGTGCGGGTGCTATGGCCGCATGGTTGACTGTAGGATGATACTTTGGTGTGGGAGGCCAGTGTGTGATGTATTGGATGGAGTTGTATACAGATTCATCCCCACCACCTTTAGAAGGACTATACGAGGGAATAATGAAATATGGGGGTGTTTGTTTGAACCCTGATCTTATTTTAATGTATAGATCTTGTTTTTTTGTTTTTTTGAAGAAAAAATGAAGAAATACATTTCATTAGTACTCATCATGTATGTATAATTACATAAAGTGTACCTATTTTTCCACATATAGCCACCCTTGGTACATTTAATGACCACATACATTCTCATGTGGGGACCTAGAAGACCACTTATGTCTGTGTCGGTTAAGGCTACTACACAACTTGTATTTTTAATAAACACAAAACATATTTTTGTTTTCATTTAAATAATTATAGTGGGGTCATGGATAAAATCTAGAAAAATATTCTTCTATCCATGGATTGTATAAGAGTTCTCTGGAGCGATGAACAAACTCTGAACCCCTGATTCTCCTTTCATGATCTGATTGGGACACCATAGGATGCATTAGAATCCCACAAGTGAGTTCTCAACTCATCTCTATCCTTTCTTCCTAATTCATCCTCTCAATTCTATTATCAATGGTTGATTATTTTTATACATTTTTTTATCTACACTATTTTAGGCCTATATGGAGGCCAATGTTTGTAAGAACCCGAATTTTCGTGCAGGTACATTTTTCCTTTTTCTGTAATTTTTGAGAAAAATGAATTTTCTGGAAATTTAAGAAGTACACACCGTGTACTTTCTGAGTACACCCCGTGTACTTTCTAAGTACACGTCGTGTACTCTGTTCCGGCTCGAAGCCGTGTGCTGGCCATGTCCGGGCCACACACATGGTGTGTAAGGCTGAGGTGGAGGCCGGTTATTTCTGTGTACGGAAAAAATTAGAAGTACACGCCATGTACTTTTTTTTCATTAATAGGACCGAGGTCACGCCTAACCTCCATATTTGTCTTCTTCTTCAGTTTTCGACCATTCGAGAGCGACCGTACGGCCAGATCTTCGACAGAGTCCTACCTCGTCGTCCGTTCTCCAATTCGAGCATGGTCAGTTGCGTTGGAATCGCATCAGTGAGTACTTCCTTCTTCTTGAGCATTGTTTCTTGATTCCTCCTTATTTTCATGTTATCGTGGGATGAAAGTTTTGTGCATTTTCTCAGATCTACATCATTCTAAGGGGAATCTGTCGTCAAGGTTCACGTATATCGATCTCCTAGGATCAAGGTAGGTGGTTTGTGCCTTTCTGTAGAAGGTCCTTGAGTATTTTTTTCAAATTCCACCAATACCTTGAATGGGGTATTGCGTGTTTCCTGTTTTGCCCTTGTTTCATGCCTCCTTTTCTGGATTGCTTTAGTAGAGGTTATTGCTTGTGATTAGAGTATTTTGTTTGTGCTAAGATTTCTTTACCATTCTTGTTCTGCCTGTTTGGCATTTTTCCAGTTGCCAGGCCTAGTCGTAGGATAGTGGAACTGTTGTTTTATTATTGCTGATGACGCTTAGTTGATAGCCAAGTAGTTTTTGAGGTTTACTTGGATGGTATACACGCACTGAGCATGTTTAGTTACTCAGGACTGTGAGAACTTAGAGTAGTAGACCAAAGGGAGAATTGATGAAAGGGATTATCCAGAGTGTCTTTTAATCATGATGTGAGACCATGTGGAGAATTGATGGAAGGGATTCTCCAGAGTGTCTTTTAATTACGACGCAAGCTATAGGGGGAATTGACATTGAGTTCTTCCCCAGAGTTCCTTTACCATGGTAGGAGACTATAGGTGGAATTGACGGTGATTGCTTCCCCAAAGAGTCTGCTTATTTTACGTAGCTGAACCAGAGGGGTGAGACTATGCGTGCGTCCCATAGGGTTGCTAGTACTTAGTGGTTGAACAATAGGGGTTAGACTATGAGAGCTACCCAAAGGGTTACCTATTTTCTTCTTGTTGTTGGCTGATAAATTGTGTGATGTATTTGTTAGAACTGTGGATTGTAGTTGTTTGTGCTTTTCTGTCTACTGCTTCTTGTTTTAGTACTGCCATGTATTCATTGACTATTAGGCACAATTCTATGGGTGATTGCCTACTGGGATTGTATCTCACACACTGTTTGGGCCATGCTTTTTTGGGCCCAAGTAGACTATGTTGTTACATGTATAGACAAGGGAAAGCGCCCTTCTACTTTAGGATCTTGATTGCACCAGGAGATGGCGAGCATGGGACTGAGCTGTGGCTCGCGATGCTGAGGAGATTATTTTGTTTTTCTTTTGCACTTGGTTTCAGTTGTATTTCAGAACATTGTTGTGTTTGATATTTTCCATAGATACTTGTATCTGCTGCATCATTTTCATCATAGTTATATCTCTACATTGCTTCCGTTGTTTGGTTTCTGTTGTTATGAATGTTGTTTACTGCTTCCGCAGTTTATTATTGTTTCTTACCTTGTATACCTTACCTAATGATGGCATAGTTTCCCCACCGACTCACCAAGGCCCTCTCTGCTAGTCGGCAGCCTCTGGAATTTGGGGAAACGTGCTTGAGGTCATGTGGCGAACCAGTTATGGGGCACCAGTGGAGGGTCTCCGGACTCGGGTTGTTACAAAGTGGTATCAGAGGAGTTCTTTTCTCTTTATTTACTATTTGGAGAACTTATCTAGGAATAGGACTAATTCGGTACTTGGCATTAAGTTGTGCTCGGGAGTAGCTAACCCGTGTACAGGTAAAAGCCATAATACCTCGTTAATTGCAGTTTTCTGGTTTTGAGATTTTATGGTTGGTATGTTTTCACCTAGAGTGATTCGTATGACTTGTGCGGTTATTGTTTTGATATTTTGGTTCTATTTCTGTCGCAACCCAATGAGATGAGGGTATGCCATCTCATGCATCATATAGGAACTTGTAGAAATCACATGTCATGAATTATTTCCATGCCATATAGGGTGCATTAGCGATTTCATGCTATTGTGATAGGCTCTGTGTAGATTATTCATGCTGTTGTGATAGATGCTTGATAGACTCTCTGTTGTTGTGTTATAAAACTGTTTGTTTTGTTCTTTGCTTAAAGTGAACGCCGAAGTTTGGTTCTTGAGGTGTTATAGGCCCTCACGGATCAAAATTTGGCATCTTTTTCCCTTGTTTTCTGTGTTTCTGGAATTCTGTGCAGTTTCTGAGCTACTGCCCAAAAAAACCCAGAATACACGGTGTGTACTTTTCAGGCACACGTCGTGTAGTTTTCAGGCCGTGTCACTGACTGTGTGAGAAGAACATGGTGTCGTAGGAGTTACTTCAGGAACACTCCATGTACCATTGGTACACGCCATGTGAGTTCGGATCCGTGTACCCAGCCGTGTCACTAACAACACGGGCTGGGGAAGCTCGGCTAGAACACGTCGTGTCCGTAGGGAACACGTCGTGTAGTCCTGTCCAGGTACCCGGCCGTGTCATGAACAACACGGGCTGGAATGACCATATTTTCCACACGCCGTGTCCATAGGGAACACGCCATGTAGTCTTGTCCAGGTACCAGGTCGTGTCACGAACAACACGGGCCGGCGTTACCTTCCTTTCCACACACCGTGTTTGTTCGGAACACGCCTTGTAGTCTTTCCCAGGTACCCGGCCGTGTCACGAACAACATGGGATGGTGTCCCCTTCGCCTATGCACGCCGTGATTGTTCGGAGCATTCCGTGTAAGGTCCATCCATGTAGACGACCGTGTACTCAACAACACGGACCGCAGGAGCCTTGTCTAGTGCACGCCGTGTTTGTTTCGAACACGCCGTGTAGTCTCATGTTAAGTCGGACCATGTGGGTTAGCCGTGTAAGGAGACTCGGGCAGGGGAATAGTTTTCAAGTACATGACATTTGTGGGGGTCAACACACCGTGTAGTTTTTAGTGTACAAGACTCGAGGGGCATGAGTACACGCCTATGTCAGTGGTTTAAGAAGACACGCCATGTAGTTTTATACATGTCGTGTAGTCGTGTTTTTGCAATCTTGTGTGTTTTTCTTCACTTGTTCCCTTTTTGTACTCTTGTGTTCTATGTCCTTGTTTTCCTGATCCAAGGTGTGCTTTTGATCTTTCAGTACTATTCCTCTGAGATGTCCTCCGGTCATACATCTGTCGTCAGGCAGTGATCAGACGCCAGACAGGGCTGATCAGGGACTTCCTGTCGACCCCCTAGCCAAGCCAGCCTTGGCACCAGTTGTTGTACCAGTTGCAGGCGCTGATGCACATTTCAGGGAAGGTTTCATGAGGATGATGTGGGCCTTCAAAGGAGCACCGCCACCTGCCTCATCTATGGCAGACTTGACGCGGGTCTTTCAGCAGCAGCATCCTCCCACATTCTCGGGGGAGGGAGGACCTCACGGTGCAGAGTCATGGTTGGGATCCATGCTGACTATATTCTAGAATCTAGAGATGCCTCCGGAGAGGCGGGTCTAGCTCGCCACCTACATGCTCTGACACTCTGCCAAGAGGTGGTGGGACGTGATCTCACAGGAGGGTCAGTAGTAGGCTATGGCATGGGAGGAGTTCCAGCGCGTGTTCTAGGACTACATCTACCCGGATACCATGAGGGCCGATTGAGCCCGAGAGTTCATGAGCTTAGAGAAGGGTACTCTATCTGTCATAGAGTATTCCTCTCTTTTCACTGAGCTGCGTTGTTTTACACCTCTTCGGGATGGGAGTTGGGTGTTCTTGGCAAGTAATTTTGAGGATGGACTCAAGCGGGAGATCTGCTCGCAGGTGAACATCTTCAAGCTGGCCTCCATTACTTCCATCGTCAACCAGGAACTGATTGCGGAGCGCAATCTGAGAGACTCTGGATCCGTGAGTCAGGGAGGTTCTGCTTCCATAGCAAGCTTCCCTTCAGATGACAGCAAGAAGCCCTGTAGGGAGCCTACGCACGGTGATGCAAGGAAGCGAGACACATCATCAGGAAGCCAGGTGACATGCTACCAGTGTGTCCGGACAAGGCACACGAGGCCGCATTGCCAGAGAGACCCTGTGGAGTTCTGATCTTGTGGAAAGATGGGCCACCTTCAGCGTTTCTACCATGTTTCACACAAGCAGCAGGTGACCGGGGTTCTTCCATGACTCCTCGTTTAGGAGCAGCCCCACCAGTCTCTCACCAGTCAGGGAACTGGAGTTCTTCCGGTCATTCGGGCTGAGGTGGAGGTTGAGGATGTGGCGGTCAGCCACCAGTCCCTCAACATCAGCAGGGAGGTTCAGCTCAAAGTGGTTAGTCAGGGGCGCAGGTCTGCAGTGCAGGCCAGTCTTTTGCTTTGGATCAGACTTATCATGAGCAGGATCCCGACCCTTCTTCTGTTTGAGGTATTATTTTAGTAGCCTCAGTTTTATCTTCATCCCTTTTCGATACTGGTTCTATGCATAGTTTTATCTATGTTGCTGTTTTGGAGAGCCTTGGACTCTGCATCATTTCTTCTGCCGACTCGTTGACACTAGACACACCTTTGGGAATGAGGACATCTAGTGTATGCCAGTGTAGAGAGAGCCCTCTCGAGGTTGCAGGGTATCACTCCTTATGGCTTCTCTATGTCCTAGAGATGACAGGCTATGATGTCATCCTCGGCATGGACTGTTTGATTCCCTTCTAGGCAGTCGTTGAATGTTTTCACCGCAGAGTCTGTTTCATTTCACCCGATGGTGAATCTTTCCTTCATAGAGGCGAATGGGACGTTCGGGCGATTCGGGCGGGACTCGAGCATCTTGGGATAGGAGGGGTGACAACCCAGATTTCTAGTCTTTATCTGGATGATCAGGGGACTCCACAGTTGGACATTCCTCCAGTGGTGGATCGCTTTAGGGATGTCTTTCCAGAGGAATTTTCCGGTTTTCCTTTGGAGAGTGAGGTAGATGTCCTTATTGAGCTCATGCCAGGATCGGTACCGGTGCCCATTCCTCCCTATAGGATGGAAACACCTGAGTTGCAGGAGATCAAGAAGTAGTTGGAGGAGCTACAGGCTAAGGGTTTCATCTGACCCAATACTTCTCCTTGGGGTTCGCCTGTTCTGTTTGCGAAGAAGGTAGACAGTACCCTTCGGCTTTGTGTGGATTATCGGAAGCCGAACCAGTTAACGTTCAAGAACCGATATCCATTGCCGAGGATTGATGCCCTTTTCGATCAGCTTCTAGGAGCCCGGGTGTCCTCTAATATCGACTTGAGGTCCGGTTATCATCATCTTCACGTTAGACCATCAGATATACCTCTGACAGCCTTCAGGAGAAGGTACGGTCTATACGAGTATACAGTCATTTCGTTCGGTCTCACGAACGCACCTGTAGTTTTTATGGAACTGATGAACCGAGTGTTCCATCCTCACTTGGATTCCTTCGTTGTGGTCTTTGTGGACGATATCTTGGTGTACTCTCACACTCGACATGACCATGCCACACATCTTGAGATCGTTCTGAATACACTGAGAGAGCATCGACTTTATGCTAAAATCTCGAAGTGCCACTTCTGGATGGATCAGATTCACATCTTGGGTCACATCATCTTAGAGGTAGGATTATCTATGGACCCAGAGAAAGTGAGAGCAGTAGTTTCTTGGGAGCATCTGAAGAACGTTTTTGAGGTACAGAGTTTCTTAGGGCTGTTTGGATACTACAGATGCTTCATTCGGGACTTTTACCATTTACTAGCACCCTTGATAGGTCTGACCAAGAAGGGGGAGAAGTCCTTATGGTCAGATTCTTGTGAGTCAGCCTTTCAGGACCTGAAAGGGTGGTTGACATCAGCACCGATACTAGTCTTACCAGAGCCAGGAAATAGCTACACTATTTACTATGATTCTTCGGGTATTGGGCTGGGAGCTATTCTTATGAAGGTATATGGAGTCGTTGCGTACGGGTCTTGGTAGTTAAGGCCACATGAGAGGAACTACCCTACACACGATCTAGAGTTGGAAGCTATTGTTCATGATTATCGCTGTTAGAGACACTATCTTTTGGGAGATAACTTTGTGGTCTTCACTGACCAAAAGAGTCTCAAGTATATCTTCACTCAGCGTGATCTAAATCTGAGGCAGTGTAGGTGGGTAGATTATCTACAGTCTTTCGATTTTGAGCTTGCATATACATCGGGAAAGGACAACGTCATAGCTGATGCGTTGAGCAGGATATCTCAGATTCAGGTAGTTCAGGAGGACAGTAGTGAGTGGCAGCTAATGGCTTTGTTCTCTGAGATGCATCTGGAGGTGCATGACAGACGGGGACAGACCTTTCTTTCTTCCGTAGTTGTTACCTCCACGCTACTTGATCAGGTACGGATGAGGCAGCTATCAAACTCATAAGGTTTAGTCCTGTGGGAGAGTGTGTCAGTAGGGGACCCTCTTCCTTGATGGACAGTGGGCTAGGATGAGATCTTGTGTTTCCAAGAACACGTATGGGTGCCAGCAGACATACGCGAGGATCTGATGCGGGATTTTCATTCCTCAGTTTGGGTAGTTCATCCTGGCGTCACCAAGATTTATTGGGATCTTCATCACCAGTACTAGTTTCCAGGTATGAAGAAGGATGTTTCTGGTTTTGTCGTGAGATGTTCTACTTGTCAGTAGGTGAAAGCAGAGCATCAGCGACCAGCAGGACTTTACAGTAGTTACCCATTCCGGAGTGGAAGTGGAACGATGTTGTGATGGACTTCGTTACTAGGTTGCCGAGGTCACCACGAGGGAACGATGTTGTTTTGGTTGTCTTCGATAGACTTACGAAGGTTGCTCACTTCTTGCCGATCAAGGAGAACGTTAGTGTCGATGATCTGGGATGACTTTACATCAGAGAGATTGTTCGTCTGCATGGTGTTCCGCGCTCTATTGTTTTAGACAGAGATGCGCACTTTACCTCTCGGTTCTGGCAGGGACATTAGAAGGCCTTGGGTACACAGGTACTTTTGAGTACAGCATACCATCCCATGACTGATGGCCAGTCCAAGCACATGATCCAGGTGCTTGAGGATATGCTCCAGGCTTTCATCCTTGACTTTGGTGGTTCTTGGGAGAAGAATATTCCTCTGGTGGAGTTCACCTACTACAACAGCTTCCAGGCGACCATTCAGATGGCACCATACGAGGCTTTGTATGGTAGGCCATGCCAATCAGCCTTATGCTGGCTGGAGGCAGGAGAGGCAGCTTTGCTAGGACCTCGTCTTGTTCAGGAGACTTCAGAGCAGATAGAGCTGATTCGAAAGATGATGGCTACAACACAGTCTTGGAAGAAGTCTTATGCTGATCAACAGAGACGACCTCTGGAGTTCGAGGTCGGTGATCAGGTTTTCCTACGTGTTGCACCGAGGTTGGGACACAAAAGGATTCGGAGACAGGGTAAGCTTTCACCACGGTACGTCGGGCCGTTTGAGGTCTTGGATAAAGTGGGGTCAGTCACCTATCGGTTTCAGCTACCTCAGAGGTATCGGGACATGCACGACGTCTTCCACATCTCAAAACTCCAACGTTACTTTTCAGACCCTTCTCACGTCTTCCAGCCTGAGGAAGTCATGCTTGAAGCGGATGCGTCGTTCAAGGATCATCCTATCCGGATTTTCGATCATAGTACGAAGGTTCTCCGTGGGTGGTATGTTCCTTTGGTACGAGTGCTATGGCAGCACGGGCGAGTATAGGACAAGACCTGGGAGAGGGAGGCCGATGTACGATCGCAGTGGCTAGAGCTGTTCAATGATTCTTCTTCTCCACCTCATTAGGGAAATTCAGGGACAAATTTCTTTAAGGGGGGAAGTTTGTAAGAACCTGGATCTTTGTGCAGGTACATTTTTCCTTTTTCTGGAATTTTTGAGAAAAATGAATTTTCTGGAAATTTTCGAAGTACATGCTGTGTACTTTCTGAGTACATGTCGTGTACTCTATTCCGGCTCGAAGCCGTGGGCTAGCCATGTCTGGGCCACACACACAGTGTGTAAGGCTGAGGTGGAGGCCGGTTATTTCGCAGTATGGAAAACATTCGAAGTACAAGCCGTGTACTCAAAAAGTACACGCCGTGTACTTTCTTTTTTTTCATTAAACGGACCAGGGTCGCGCCTAACCCCAATATTCGTCTTCTTCTTCAGTTTTGGACCATCCGAGAGCAATCGTACGGCCGGATCTTCGACAGATTCCTACCTTTTCATCCGTTCTCCGATTCAAGCACGATCAGTTGCGTTGGAATCGCAACGGTGAGTTCTTCCTTCTGCTTGAGCCTTGTTTCTTGATTCCTCTTTGTTTTGAAGTTATCGTGGGATGAACATTTTGTGCGTTTTCTCAGATCTACGTCGTTCTAAGGGGAATCTGTCGTCGAGGTTCATGTATATCGATCTCCTAGGATCGAGGTAGTTTGTTTGTGCCTTTCTGTAGAAATTCCTTGAGTATTTTGTGCAAATTCCACCAATACCTTGAACGGGGTATTGCATGTTTCTTGTTTTTCCCTTGCTTCTTGCCTGATTTTCTTGATTTCTTTCTTAGAGGTTATTTCTTGTGATTAGAGCATTTTGTTTGTGCTCAGATTGCTTTTCCATGCTTGTTCTGCATGTTTGGAGTTTTTCCTGTTTCCATGCCTATTCATAGGATAGTGGAACTGCTGTTTTATTATTGATGTTGGGTCTTAGTTCATAGCCAAATAGTTCTTGAGGTTTACTTGGAAGGTATACATGCTCTGAGCATGTTTAGTTACTCATGACTGTGAGAACATAGAGTAGTAGACCAATGGGGGAATTGACGGAAGGTCTTCTCCAGAGGGCCTTTTAATCACGATGTGAGACCAAGTGGAGAATTGACGGAAGGGCTTTTCTAGAGTGTCTTTTAATTACGACGCGGGATATAGGGGGAATTTCCATTGAGTGCTTCCCCAGAGAGCCTTTAGCACGATACGAGACTATAGGGGGAATTGACGGTGAGTGCTTCCCCAGAGAGTCTGCTTATTTTACGTAGTTGTACCAGAGGGGTGAGACCGTGTGTGCCTCCTAGAGGGTTGCTAGTACTTAGAGGTTGAACCATAGGGGTTAGACTGTGAGAGATACCAAGAGGGTTACCTATTTTCTTCTTGTTGTTGGATTCTTACTTGTGTGTTATACTTGTTAGAACTGTGGATTGTAGTTATTTGTGCTTTTCTGTCTACTGCTTCTTTTTTTAGTACTGCCATGTATTCACTGACTCTTAGGTAGAAATCTTTGGGTGATTGCCTACTGGGATTATATCTCACACCCTGTTTGGGCCATGCTTTTGGGCCCAAGCAGACCATGTTGCTGTTGGTATAGACAAGGTCAAGCACCCTTCTACATCAGGATCTTGATTGCACCAGGAGCTGGGGAGCATGGGACCGAGTTGTGGCTCACGATGCTCAGGAGATTATTTTGTTTCTCTTTTGCACTTGGTTTTAGTTTTATTTCAGAACGTTGTTGTGTTTGTTGTTTTCCTTAGATACTTGTACCTGATGCATCATTTTCTTCATAGTTTTATCTCTACATTGCTTCTGTTGTTTGGTTTCTGTTGTTATGAATGTTTTTTACTGCTTCTGCTATTTATTGTTGTTTATTACCTTTTATACCTTACCGAATGAGGGCATAGTTTCCCCACCGACTCACCAAGGCCCTTGCTGCTAGTCGGCAGCCTCTGGCGTTCGGGGAAACGCGCTTGAGGTCATGTGGCGAACCAGGTATGGGGCACCAGTGGAGGGGCTCCGGACTCGGGTCGTTACAATGTTAATGTACGCCAATCATACGATATCGAGAACAGTGGTTTTTGCCTTTCGTTTTTCTCCTTTGTATTATATATGCTAAAAGTGATTAATTCCTACCTTTTGGTTATTGTTTGATATGGAATTTAAATATGTTTTTAGCTGATATGGCATGATTGAATGATAAAGGGTTGTTTCTTATAAATAAGTTTAGATACCTTGTTTATGGGATACCCAATGAGTGTGATTTACTTTTTTGACTATTTATGGTCATTTGGTCTAGGATGTCTATTAGGATAGCCATGTTTTCCATGCCTTTCATTGTAATGATGAAGTTGACGATTATATGAGATGCGTGTGATATGAATTGTGAATTTTGACCAATGGTAATTGGAATGTGAGAGATTCCATAGGGAGGGTCATTTACATATGTTTTAATTGAATATTGGCCCAGGGGAATGGACCTTGAGTGCTTCTAGGTGGTCTTTGACTAGAGGGTTTAGAATGTGAGAGCTTTACCATGTGTTCTTTATAATTGTTTGACATCATATTAAATTAATGGTGTTAGACTATGAGATCTTTCCCAAAGGATTATTATTAAATTAATTGATGTTATGTTAGACTAGGAGGATTATATAGTGAGTAAATTCCCAAAGGGTTGTTATTGAATAATTGAATCATTGTGAAGCATCTCCCAAATCCAAGAACATGCTTGGATGCAGTCTGACATGTTTTGTTTAGGTGGACTTTTCAAAAACCTCCTTTGTTACTTTGTACATGAGATACATTGCTTAGGAAAGATCACATTGTTTCATGATAAAACATATTGAATAATTGATAAATGTATATTAATGTAATTGAAAACTATAGGATTGTTTACTTTTGAGTACTTCCCAGTTTATTGCTTCATTGGTGTATTACCTGATATATATATTCACTGATAGTTTGGCACATATCGTTTTGTGGTTTCCTTCTAGGATTGGTCTAAATCTTATTTGGGTCATGCTTTTGGACCCAAACATATTTTATGACTATAGGTATTGATGAGGGTATGTTTTTATCTTCACCGGGTACATGATTTCTATTAGATATAGAGATAAAGAGACTATGTTGAGTCTCACAATGTTTTCAGAGTTTACAATTTTCTTTTGTACATTGTTTTATGTAATGCATTCTAGCATTATGACTTGTTTGGGTATTTTATTAAATAAATATTCAATTTTTCATATATATATGTATATTCTTGGTTCTTATGGGTTTACGTTTAGCCTTTTATTGTTTAATCTTTGTGGTATTACTGATTTCGCTTTTGTTTTTTGTTTAGATTCCACTGTTTATACTCTACCAATGGGGGCATAGTTTCCCCAATGTCTTTCCTAAGACCACACTTCTAGTCGGTAGCCTCTAGAATTTGGTGAAATGCACTTTAGGTCATGGGACCAACCAGATATGGGGCACCATTGGGTGGTACACATATTTGGTATGTTACATTTGGATTGATATATTTGGTATGATTTTAGGTTATATGTTTTTTCAAAGCCTCTTCATCACTCTCATATTCTCTCATCGATGATAGAACATTGATCCTCTTTTATATTATATCTTTGTAGTAGTTTTTCATTGATATATTATTCTGTATCTATTTTTCTCTACATCATGTGATCAATTTTGATACCCTCATTTATTTCCCTCTTATATCAATCTCAATATCAATCATAGTTCTTCATCTATAGAATCTAAATTCGGGTAGTTAATATTTGATCTTTACTTTTGACTGCATATCTATTTCCATATTCAATACAAAGATCTTTTATCATAAATTTACATATTTATCACTTTTGAGGATCTGTGTTTTCAATTATGATATATAATCATTCGTTCCTAGTATATACTATCTATTATTTGATCCATTAATTATTCTAGATCTCATTTCATGTGAGAGGAATCCATCCTAATTTATTTAATAAATGCAATAATGGAATTTATTCTCTTTTTTGGGTTCCATATGGATATGTTTAATTACTATGTTGTTACTCAAAAATACATGTATATTGATTCATTTTACCTTTTTTATGTTACATGAAAGAAGAATTAATCAAACAAAATAGATTCATGATTGTTTGATTTAAGATATAATTATGGAATTTTTTTTCATGGGAATTATTATTTTTAAATGGGTTTTATACACTCAATTAAAGTAAAGGATTTATATATCTATCGTTTTTTAATTTTATATTCATACATATGTGTTTGTTTTCATACACGATGATATTCATTTTACAGAATGGTTTTTATTATGATAATCTTTTTATCATGATAACGCAGTATGATTATTGGATCAGATGTTTCCAAATAGATATTTGATATCATATTATAGACAGAGTTGTCTTAATCGAGTCCCAAAAAACCAAAATATATATTAATGTTGACTAAGATTTATTTTAAAAAATTTGAAAAACTTTTGGACATTAAATACAATATTGTTATCATAAAAATAAAAAATCTCATAAAACTCTATATTCACCATTTTTATAATGTTTTCAAGGAAATCAATCCCTATTTTGTGTAAAATGTATAATTTCCCTTTATAATTATGTCATCGATATCACATAATGATTAATATTGAATCTTGATTCATCAATAATGGTTACTAGTTATTGGATAAAAAATTATGAAAAATAGTATAAAGAGAATCTTCTTTGGATTGATGGATGTTAAATTCACATCAATAAATAATAATGGAAGAAGGAAAGTCCCCTACACTAAATCTCAATCACAATATTATTTGAAATTATTTTTTAACATATTTTTACTATTATATCAACTTTTTTATATCTTTATGAAATTTTTTAGTCACTTTTTTTTATATTTACTAGTTTTATTCATTTTATTTTTAGATAATTATTTTTTTAATAATAATATTATTGTGCATCTGCCTATAGATTTCTTACGTCTAAATAAAAAATACAAAAAATCAATTTTTTTCATTTATAATCCAAATATTTTTTTATGAGTTACAATTCCATACCCAATATTTTGATGGTATATCTATTTTATTAAACATGCCTATTGATTATTATCTTTAGTCTTTGACCATATATATCTATTTTTTGTGTTAATGAATTTTTCTATTTACATTTTGTTCATAGGGTTTATGATCTATAATAGATATATTTGGGATTTTCTAATTAGTATTCACACGGAATTAGTATTTTATCATCAGAAATCAAAATTTCATCATTATATTTTCTCTAAAAATTTATTTATGATCATTTTTTATATCGTTTGGTATTCTAAATCATATACCAATACCATATCCTTTATACATTATATATTATATAATTTTATTTAAAAAGAATTTTCTACCATAACTTGTCTCAACTAATTCATCAATTTTCATTCGTAGAACAACAACATCCATTATCTATTAAATCATTCATCATATCCCATCTCCGGACTCTTTTCATCCTTGTTTAACCTCATGTATTTTTTCTCCCATATATATTTTATATTTATTATAACTTTTCTACCATAACTATTATCCCATGGTTATCCTCTTTTTATTTTTCTTCATGTATTACGTTTACTAATCAGGACATATCTACCATCCCTTTCCTCACAAAAGAGTTTATTAATTTGTCGTTATCATTGATCACAATATTTTATTCACACATCCATAATATCAAATCCACCAACTCTATACCATTTTTAATTATGAGTTCATTCACATGTATTTATTCTCTAGATTTTGATATTTAGTTATCATCATTTGTTCTATGGTCTAAAATCTCTAGTAATTAAATTTTCATCATCCTATTATACATTTTTAAACTCATTCCAAAATTATCTTATCTATAATACTCCATATACCATGTCATATGTCAAAGATTTTGTCTCCCATCCCCCATCTTAATTGTCTTATCACTTGTTTCACATTAATGTTATTTTATCTCTCATATCATATGTCTTCAATTCCATATCATATATGTATATATATATATATATTTCATTTATTTAATATATTTTTCTCCTTATAAATATTCAATTTCTATTCAATGGTCCTATATGAAATATTGATTATTGACTATTTTTATATATTATCCTTTTAATATAGCCAGTCATCAACATCTAATCATTATACTTGTTTTTAAATTCATGATATATCATTGCCTTTTTAATCTCTCCATCTTATCATAAATTTGATATATAATATTTTCTAATTTAACTATTATTTTAGATCATATATAGTCACTCATATTTTTTCTCAACTATATATAGGGTATTTATCTTTATTCAATTCAATAATCTACACTATTATATTTTTCTCCCATTATCATATTCATAATCAATCTATAGTCAGAAAGTCTAATCCACAATCTTCATCTCTTGTCATTATTCTAATTTTTTTATTGATTCATTGTATTCATATTCATCATAAATCAATAAAATATAGTACATGGTCATTTCACATTTATCTGTGATCGTATAAATTTTATCTTTTATCATCAATATCGATCTATATTCATTCATCCTTGATTACCATCTTTCTCTCATGTTTGAAAATTTTGTCTTAATATTTAAAATTTGGTCTCCCTCACTAATAATTTCTTTAATAATTGGTCTCAACTTAAGGCTTTATATATATCAATTATATTGTTTTTCATGTCTATAATCATTATCAATGTTCTCCCTTTTTACCATCAATTGTTTGTCTCCATATTTCTTTATTTTTTTCCCTTTGTCTTTATTATATGTCTTTAGTCTCTAGTTTTTTGTCTCTTTTTATTGATTTTGGATCTTACGACATTTCTTCTATCAGTTATTTCTTTTTTTGATCCTCAATTATTGATTTAATCATTAAATTAAATATTCTATTATTGAATCTATCCAAAATCGTAAGTCTATATCTATGATCCTTTTCATCAATCCATAATATCCCTCATAGAGATAATATATATCCATGAAATCGAGTATCTAGTGTATTATTTATAACAAACATATTCACCCACATTGCTTATGGTATTAAATCGTTGGACTTTATCTTGTGTCTCCTAATTTATCTACAGTAACAAATTTTCACTCTTCTATATATATCAAATTAATTTTTTGAGTAATCTATTTTGATCTTCTATATTTCCTCTTATTGTATATGTTTTTATTTTATAATTATCTTTAATTTCTGTCTTAATTATATAGCATAATATCAAATTTCTATCTCTATTCATTATCCCTATTTTTTCTCTTCCTCTGATGTCATTATCTATTATCTCTAATATTCATCTTCTATTATTGATTTTAGTCCCTTATTTCCCTCTCCATTAATCAATATTTTGTTTATATTTTCTTATATTCTAATATATAATCCTGATACCATATTATTGTATCATTAATGCGTGACTTTATTATCATATATTCCATTAATAACATTATCTCTAGTTTGTGACTCATTTCATTATATTCACTCATGAGTATTCATCTCTATCTATAAACACCAATCATAGTTCCTATCTCTATTTAAAAAATTGTTCATTATTATTCTATTACTGATATCTACATCCATTATTATTTATCTCTCTTTACATTTCCATTCTTGGTTCTTGTGTATATAGTCTTGGTATTCAATATTTACAACTAATATTCAATTATACACATTATCTCTATCTCAATTTCATTTGTTTTATCATTGGACACCATCTCAAAATTCAACTTAAATGTCTAGCCTTTAAACCCCATCATCTTCTTCAATTATTTTACATGTCTCTAACATTAATCTACATCCTTAATCATTATTCATTTCATTTATACACATATATATCATTATATAAATCTTCAATATATATATCTACTATTCATCATCATCATTATCATTGATATGGTTATTTGTCTCCAAATTATATCTCCATCCCTAATCCTTTTTTTACTTCCTTATATCATTTGTTAATCATGAATATTGATTATCATCTTTAAATTAATTCCTTCATTTTTTATTATGGGTTTATTGTTGTCACTTTTTATCATGTTTATAATCATCAAAAATATAATATAGGTCTAGGAATTATTGTATTCAGTATTATTTTACATTCTCCATCACATCCATTGTCATATTTTTTCATCTCATATATTGGATCATCTATATTCGATGTTTGATCACTATTCATATTCTATAATTTTTAATTTGGAATTCAATCTCTATTTTTGGAAATGTATTTATTTTTATCATGTGACAAGATTAAATACATTTAATCATGAATATCTTCTCCCATTATCCATATCTATCTTAGATATCTATAACTAGTATCAAATTTCACATAGCCAGTCTATGGTCATTTTTTGGAAAACATATCCATTTCCATCCCTAATATCAATTTGTTTATTTGATCTCAATATTATACACTATGTGTGGTCTTAATTTTCCTTTCCTTAAACATTAATATCATATCACTATGGGAAACTATTTTATTTATCCATTTTCAATGATATAGATCTTTTTTGTCTCTATTCTAATGTTTCTGGGAAATTCTAAACTGGATATTTTTAAGAGGATTGAAATAGGATACATTTATTTGGGTAGATGTCTGTAAATAATACCATAATAAAGAATCCAAATCACATTTTAGATGTTATATAAATTATTCATGAAGTAAAACCCTTAGTGTTATCTACATTTGATGTGAGACTTATTCGAGGACACTACTTCTCATGGTGTTGTTGTTTTTAATTGTTTCCAGGGTACTCCATGATAGTATATAATTTTGATCTCTAATATATTAGAATTTTATATTCTTCTCTCTATTTTTATTTTTCTATAATCATTATCCATGGAAGTTTTTTCATCATGGTTTTCATATATAGTTCAATATTAAATATCCATCCCAATCAATATTGGCATCACCAGCCTCTATGTACATCAATGATATGATATCACATCAATATATTTTTTCATTTATAGTTGTTCATTATCCATTATTAATAAATATTTCATTTTAATAATTTGTTCTATATCTCTATTTATTATTCATTAGTATCTGATCATTATTGTAACCATTACCATTGTTTATAGACGTGATATTTTATTTCATATTCCCATAAGAAGCCTGCCACCACGTATGATAACTTTTTTAATTTTCTCTCGAATGTCAATTATCTATTATTCAAGTCTGGTTTTTATCCTTTACCATTGATAATTATCCCCGGTTCTCATCTTGGATGATTCATATATGATTATTTGGTCTTATAACCCATTTTCTTACTCCAATTAATCATTTATGGTCTTTAATATATAATCTATAAATAAATGTTTATTGTATTGTTTTTAGAATAATGTGTAAACATAAAATATTTATTGATCATACAATTCTAACATCTTCATTCTATATGGGATATATGATTGGGTTTCATCTATGAATTTTTTTATATCATAATGACCTAATATAATTGTGGTATTAGATTAACCCAATGTGATATATGATATCATTTCCTCTTGAAAACATGAGATATTAATGTGTTTTATTTTGGATCATTTGTTCAGTGTGATGACTCTTATAGAATTGTTTGATTGTAAATGGTTAGAATGATTAATGATATCATTTTATGTAAATATGGGTCAATATTAGGAAATAACAAAAAAAATTATAAATATTTTTTAGTATTTAAGATGAATTTAATAAAAATATAATGAAAATTATTTTCAATATTTTTCCCTCAAAATTGAAACATCTTAAAACATTGTATCACTATTTTTAAATGAAGTGAGAACAAAAATGAAACATATCCATGTTTAAAATTAAAAACATTCTCCCACTTAATTGTCTAATAGAGGATATCTATCATTGCACCAAAATATTTTATGATTAATAAGACATATAACATAATTGAGAATGAATTATTACAAGCTACAAATTTAAAATCAATTATTGATTTATTGAGATTAAAATACTATCCTCAATTAATAAAGGATGATAATAATTCCCCCTATTGAAGTTCGATCATAAATATTTGAAACCCATTTTTTATTTCATTGATTTTATTTTTTTCATTTTTAAGGCATTGAGAAATTTTTATTCTTTGTTAATATATTATGATGTTTATTATTTCCATTCATTAAAATCATATACTTTTTTTAATTTTGGTTATAATATTATGGTGTCTTATTAACAATAAATTTTAATGGGTATATAAAAAATACCTGACAACTATTTTATGATATTAGAATTCTGATAAAATTTTATGTCTTATAGCTCGACCCCTTAAAATACGATAGAATAATAAAATACATGTTGTTTTCTTCATATATCATTCATTTTCATTCTAAAAACTCTATTTATATTTTTTCCATCAATTTCTCCCATTATAAATTTTCTTGTATTTTATGATATATAATAACCATATCTTGTATATTAACATATGTGTTCTTAGATTTATAGTATCTTCCTATCCAAATTCAATTTTATGTCACTCTTTACACTCAATTGATTGATATATGATCATCAATTTTTTTATCATTTCTGTTTTAATTCATTTCTCATTTTAATCATGTAACACAGCGCAATTTCAAAATATTTTTATCTAAATTAATACTATGATTGATAGAATTCTAAAAAAGTTAATAATTCCTAAAATGATTTTTCATGTAATATATAAATATTTCAAATAATATTATAAATAATTAATCATATAGAAAATTAAATTATTGTAATCGATTTCAAATTCATAAACAATATGATTAAAGTCACAAAGACATTGAAAAGCTAATTTTTTAATATTTCGTCATATTTTTCTATTCATCAAAACGATAAATTTATACGTCTTAGAATTAAAAATTTATAAAATAAATTCCATTTTTTAAATCATCATATTATAATTAAACTGTGATTATTTTTTGTTAATTTCCTAAAATAATTTCTTTAGGAAAAAAATAAATAATATGTTTTTTATAAATTTATTTATTGTGTGACTATATAAAAAATAAATTATATCTTATAACATATAAAAATTTTTCATATGAAAAATGAAAAAAAAAATGATTAAATAAATAAATTTAAAACAATAATATTAATTTATAAATAATATGTTTGACCTTCTATTAACATTAGTTATACATTCAAATAAACGAATGTGTATTTTGTATTTTCTTTTAGTTATTTTTTTTGATAAATTCAATTTTTTATTTATTTTAAATCCTCGTATATTTTTAAAAATAATAATCCAAACAATTATAGATGTCATGTACATCAATAATTTTACACCAACATATAATGATTATGTTAAAAATAACATTTTAAAAAAATAGAATTATAATAATGATAAGATCTGACGTTAAAATTTTATTTCATAGATATAGAAAGTTTATTAGATAAACTAGATTTTATAATGGGAGTTATATTTTTCAAATTATGTAATAAGGACAATTTTTTATCTTTGAAATATAAATAACATAGGTTTAAATTAGATACCACATGAAAACCAAAAAAGTTAAAATTGATAAATATAAGACTACATGACTAAAAAAATTTAACACATGTTTAAAAATAAATGGTTGATATTTTATCGACATAACCATATACCCAACTCTATCATTGTCAATTTGTATTAAACTTTTTTAACAGGTTCTCCCATTATATTTTGTGATTATAATTAATTAAATTTCATTCTCATCCCTTTTAAAATTGGACTTTATCATAATTTTATACAATTACTAACATTCCATTCATACCACTTTTAAACATGTTAACCGTTTATTCACATATTGCGTAGACTATAGCCTCCACAATTTAAAGATTTATATTTATTTCAACAATGCCTATCCTTGCCAATTATAATGGTGTAATAGAATAAAAAATGTAAAATATAGATTAAAATTAAAATTATTATTGTTATGATAAATATTATAATGAACTTTCATTCCATATCATTATTAAATAAATGAAAACAACAACTATTTGTTTTGAGGATTATTGCCTACTAAAAGTTTTCCATCTCACTATTATCATGATTCCTTATTATATAATATAATATATTAATTTATTATTCCTAAACATAAATCTATCAAACAAATAAGTTTATATTTTTTTAATAAGGATAGTATTCCAAATGTATTCATTTTCTTTTTCCTAATCTTCCATTAATTATTGTATGTTCATGTTTTTGTGGGTCAAACAAATTCACTGAACAATAATATAAAATAATATCATGGATGTTTATGATAACATAGTTTCTACTAATATATGATATAAATAAGTCCATAATCAATTTATTTCGTGGTTTTGGACATAATATTTATATTGACCTTACTAATTATATAACCACCATCTATTTCTTAAAAATAATTTTAACATTACAGTCATCAATTTCATATTTAAGAATAATAAAATATAGCATAAAATAAAATTATGAAATCATAAATAATTATAGATCATAGAAAATATTTTATTTAATGAGATTCCAATTATGAAAATTGGATGAATAATTACAAACAAAAATTCAGTTATGAAATTATTTCAAAATTATTTATATTACTCATTCAGGGAATTGAATATAGATAATGACTACTATATGTACATGTCTATAAAAATTATATTTTATGTTAATAAAACAAAATATTTATTAATAAAATTTGTGAAAAATAAAATAATAATAACTTTGTTTTTAATACTAGAGTTAGAGTGGATTTGTTTATGTATGGAATCGTGGTAAGGGTTTCTTTTCCCAATTTCTCACCCATTAAGATGTATTTATATTTAACAACATGTTTAATTTTTAATGGTGTACCTATTATCCATTTAATATTTTTTTATCATGGTCTTCTCAATATTCTTGGTATTTAATGATTAATTTGAAATATTTTCATTGTGGTTGTGGTAGTGACCTGAATTTTTTCTTGGTTATATGTGTTTCATTGTCTCATTTAAAATTCAAAGAGGTATGTTTTCTTTTTTGAACTATAATTTCTATTAAATGGTGTATTAACCACTCTATTTTTTTATTTAATAATAAATACCATAAATTTCACGATATTTCAATTACAATTTTTTGGTATCCTTATTTTTTAATTTTATTCATACATTAGCCTTACTGTAATTGTTTTAGTTAACTCAACTCTTTTTGAGTCAAAATAATTCTTCATGGTCATTATTCATCCAATAGTTATTTCTTACTATATAATTTTTTATATAATGATACATTCTATTCTAAACTAATATAAAATTAATTATTAATTCCAATATTTTACAGTTATATCCTTTAATTTTTTGTTATCTCATGTGAACACTATATTTTCTTTATCTCCCATTAAAAAATATTTCTTTGTAATCATTTTATCATTTATCTTTTCAATAAACAAATATCGAAATATTAAATATGATTTCAATTCCTTCAATATCAAAATTTTAATTTTTTATCATGTCTATCTTTTGATAACCATTAATGAAATTTAATGAATCCAATTTTAAATTCCCTTTTCAAAAATTAAATATATTAAAAAAACTCAACATATTTTTTCAAAAATAACAATTGAAAGTAACCTATATCCTCATCTTATAAAAATATATTAATCATTTAATAAAATTTTATTTTTTGTGTTTTAATGTGAGAAGATATTTCCATTTATTTTAAATTTTTTATACAACATTATATATATGGTTTAATATATTTAGAAAGATATTACTATTGTCCAGTTTTCCTAAATTATTTATATAAACATTATTGCTTTCATATAAAATCATGAATATTTCTTCAATCCAAAATTATTTTTCATAGACTCAAAAACAATTATCTCATATAAATCAATAAAGTTTTATTAAATTAATTATTAATCATATGTATTCTTACAAATATAAAATCCACAATATTTGTATATATTGATTAATAAATTATATTTTATGTCATTTAAATGACCAATAACATCCTTTTTACCTATTAATTTAATTTTTATAAAATTAATTTTTCATCTAACACCTCCCGTTATGAATAAAATATTTTTTAATATGTTAAGTTAATGTTTTTTTACCTAAATACCATATTGAGATAGATTAAATAATTTATTAACTCGTATTTATACCATTTATCTATACGATTTAAATATCTTACAATATATTTTCTTTATTATTTGTTTTTTATTGTTTAATATTACTTAATATCTTGGGATTGCCATTTATTTTGAATAGATGTATCATGTTACTATTATATGTGGAATTAGTAATGTGTTCCTTATTTTATTATATTTGAAATGGATATAGATCAAATATTATTTATATGGGTTTGACATAGTGATGATAGGTTTCTTATGAATTAAAGATGTATGTTTGATGATGATTGGGGTCTTAAAAAATCTTATATTTTATTGCATTATATTTATATCTCACTAGATAGTCAGGCATGGAAATAATTATTCCATTCACAGATTCATGGGATTGTTTGGTTTTCTTTCATATGTATAGATGGAAATAATGAGTTCGTTCACCTATGTGTGGTTATGATCAATTTTCTCATAATGTTTTTCTATTAATTGGTTTATTCCATATCTCAATGTTGTGTTTTGATGTTATGAAGTCTTTTCTGTCTCATTTAATTAATATATTTCGTACATTCCTTTTTTTCCTTATTTTGTAAAAAAAATCCTCACTTTTTTAATCTACTTAATATTCCATTATCAAATTTATATAATATTTTGGCACTAATTTTATTATGTATCCAAATTATACCCATGTGATAATCATATGGTCAATTATTATCTTTGATACTTATTGCTAATGCTTACCCTTAACGATCATTTCATTGCACAAATTTTAGATAATTCCATTCACCAAATTAATAAGATAACTATACACATTGATATGTGTATAAGGGAGTCTTTTATTGTAAAAAATGGATAAAATTTAACAGGTAATGTAAAATTAGTTTTCTATATAGCTAGTCATACTGGATAGTAAAACCAAATATTCCCTACGTTTTTTGAGATTATAGTGTGATCTTATAATAAGGATACATATTTATATATTTATCTTTGATTATCATTTATGTTATCAATGTTAATTTTTATATGTATGTGTTTTCATCGCCATAACTATATTTTCACTTCAGGGAAACATAAATTATCCACACCTACATATCTTATATTTACATAGATTTATTGTGTCTTGTCCACTATTAAATTTCTCACAATCATCCTCGATTTTGGGTCCAATATATTCTATATTGATTATCTATTTCACATTACCGTAATTTCCCATCATTAGTATGTTGTATTAATAGGTAGTCATTATGTATTATTTCTTCCACTTATTTTTTTCATTATTCATTTATTTTCGTAAATAAAATGTCTTTTAATTTCATCATTTTTTATTTTTCCCATGTATGTTTTGATTATCATGTCTTCTCAACCATCATTGGTCCCAAAACATTCCGCATTTTTTAGTCTTATACATGAAACATCAATTCATTATTCAGTCATCCAAAATCATGAATTCTATAAATACATCCCCATATCATTCATGTTCACCAATATATATTTGTTCATTGATATATGGTGACTTATATTTATTATGTTTCAATAGTTTGTATTCTCCAATCATCATTATTTTTCTTAACAAAATATAGTTTTCCATCTATCATTTAAAATCTATAACTTCCCAATTATAAATCTATCTTCTCACATTTACTATATCACATCCTCCCTATTTTCAATATTTTTACTCTTTTTCTTTTTCTTTTTTCATTGATCTCCCATATCCCATTTCTCGTATCATACCTCAAATGAATATGTTTTCATATTTTTCTTTTATCCTTCATTTTTATATTTTATTTCTAATCACTTTTCTCTTATGTATTATGTTTAATCATATGCAATTTGTATTTATTATGAATTTAATATATTGAATCTTCACTATTAAGACTTCATTCTTGGAATCCATTGCATAATATATCATCCTTTAATACTTTTTTACTAATTTTTACCCACTGTGATATCAAATATATGGTTCCCATCATTAATATATTCCATCAATCATAGAACTTCATTTTATCATTCTTATATATAAATGGTATTGTTTCTCACATATATGAACTATGTATCAATTATCATTTAATTTCATTTATGATAATTTATCATCATCCAAACCCTTGGACTTATTTATGATCTTCAATATTTAATTCGTACACATCTATCTATATCTCCTTTATTTTTTCACTTATCATTTTTTTATATTCTGTTTTGGTCCTTGTTTTCTACGGATTTGTTTCTTCATATTTAATCTAAAATCATTTGTTAATATATTTCTATCATATTTCAATATTTGGACTACATATTTTATTTTTATCTTGGAAATGTAGCCATCATATATAGTATTTATTGTTTTCATCATCTACCGATTTTTTTCAACAATCAGTATCTCTATTATTAAATATTTATATTCAAGTTTCCCTACTATGATATTTTCCTTCATGTATTGATTATTCTATTTTAAAAGTACATATATGGTCATTGATCATCCTTTTATCCTTATCATTAGTTTTTACTCTAGTATTCAAATTTCATCGGTTATATTCTTCCCTCTCTATGATCTCTAATTATTGATTCTATCTCCATTTAACACTATATTATTTGGTCATGTTTTAATTATATATCTCTCTATATTCTATGTTTTGTCTCTTATAGTATCTATTTTTTGTCTTGAGTCTTTGATCTCTATCATTGATCTCAAACACTAATTACATGTCATTCTCTAATTCACTTCCACTAAATGAGTTTTCTAATTAGAAATCATCATCCTTATCATCAATAACAATTACCATTATTTAGAAGCTATTTTCATCATTGATATCTGTATCTATCTCTATAATTACTCTATGTACTCAATCATCGATCATTATCACCATTTCTATCTCGATCAGTAACTCTATATTCTATAAAGTTCTTTAATCATTGACTATGTATTCATCGTCAATATTTTTAATTATCTCCTATATTAGATATCCATCTACTATATTTGTTATTTGTTTCCGTATCCAATTTCTATCTCTACTTATCATATTAAAAAACATATTCATTTATTTTAATCTCAATGTCCTTCTCTTTCACTTTTCTCATGTTTCTGATAATACGACTTCTAACACCAGACATTGGGTTTGTAGTCCTCAGTCATTGGAATCAATTTCATTTCTCTATCATTGAAATTACATACTATTTTAATCTCTAATATAATATTTTTTATATTTTATATTTAATCTTACCTCATATTTTTTTCCATCAATCATTATTTATGTATTTAATTGTCTCCCTCTCTTTGGTATAGGTTTTATTATATAGAATTTCCCTTAGATTCTATACTTATATATATTAATACTATGTGTATTTATCTTATATTGTCATTAGGTCAGTCAATATTTATTTTTTTGTATGGACACCATACCAATTTCCATTATTAATCACAATTAATATTCATATAATTAAAAACTATTTTATTTATTACACACATAAACATGATTCAGTACATAAAAATGTACTTAAGACAAATCTGAGGATTGATAGGTCTAGTGTATCGGAAAATTGATAACATTACATAACAACATAGAAAAAAAACACAAAAACATTATGGAAAACTTATTTTACATAACCCCAACATTCGTTTGTACTTATCATTTCTTGGGATAACCTGAGGACATGCATAAGAAATGGATAAGAATTAAAGCCCAATAAGGGAGTAAACGTGGAATAAGATGAAGAAAATAGTACATGTTAGACAATATCCATATCAATGTATCACAAAATAAACATGAACATTGTGGAATGATATAGCATGATTATCATAACATAGAAATGTGGAAACAATATTTAACATTATATTAGCATGATCTAATACTCATTGCACATTGACAATGAGTAAACCCTAATAGTTATTGAATAGTCACGTGTAAACCTTCATTTAACATGAATTATCAAGATTAAATCCTCATTTCACATGGAGTATCATGATACTATTCACTACCCAGTGCATCGGAGGGATATCAGGTCTCACCATTAATAAACATTTCATTTAATTCATATGTGTAACATATGGATCACATAACATAGAGTAATTCATCATCATAATTTTTTCTATAATAAAAGAATGTATAATACATACATGAAATTATCATTCAATATGTACATGTTAATAATTTTAATACCCTTGATAGTATAATGGGCATGGTATTCACTCACATGATGATTTTGGCATGGAAATTTTAGTGTAACTTCGACAACTTAATGACGTCAAATAAAAATTGTAAAACTAATTGATGGGAGAGAAATGGGCCTCTTACAATTATTACATGAATATGATATTAATGGAGTCATGGAACATAACATCCCAACATATTTAATGAAATTTAGATTCAAAATATAAAGTAATTTCTTGAATGTAAATGAAGTGAGAGAAATTCCTTACAAAAATTCAGCAAGGTAATAGGTGTACTTGGGAGGAATTAATGAGAGATAAAAAGGTCTCGAATCATTATAACATAAGGAGGGATGTATGTGGAAGGTTAAAAAACATAAAAAAATTTGTACATAAAAATAAAAGGACATCACAATATATTAAGATTTGGAAAAAAAATGAGAAAGGAAGAAATACCTTACATTGAAATGTGATCTCAAAGGTTTGAGAGAGGCATGAAAGAGGTATCTTAGGATCTTGGGGTTCCTTTGTAGGATTTTAAAGAGAGGATTATAGGGATTTTTAGAGCACCGTATGTTTTTAATGAAGTTAAATGGGAGATTTTGTGGGTTTATATAATAAAGGTAGGTGAATTTTCATTATTTAGGATTTGGACACCACACATTAAACTAATCAAAACCACAGACCATCCCATGGGTTTTTTCACATGTTATTTTCCAAAGTTGAGTGAAAAACATTATTTTATAAGTAAAATTTCATAACTTATTAAAATATTAGGCTCGTTTATGTGGAGTTGAGTCACACTCCGAAGAAAAACATTTTAAAAGGTTAAAATATTTTATAATCCTTGGATGGTCCACTAAGGTGTCACAAAATTAATCGAACAAATATAAATTCTTATTATTTTAAGGGTATAACATATATTCTATGAGAAAAAATTTATATTATTTCATTACATCACTATTTGGTCATAATTATGTCATAAACCACATTATATATTTGAACAGTACTTAAATTTAACCCAAAAATTTGAAAGTCTTAGAAAATTATGAAAATATCACCGTTAGATAATTTCAAAATCCTTATTCCAAAAATAATATTCATTTTCTCTATTAAATTTACTAAATATGTGAATATTTTTATATTAAAATGAAAACTGACATTTAACTAAAATTATTGGTTTTTGACAAAAATAGATTTCAAACCTTAATGAAATTTATAAATGTATTCATAAAAATTATATGATCATTTATATTTAATAAAAACCAATTTTGTAAAAATATTTTTTCAAAATATTATTTACTAAAAAAATCCATTAATTAGTCCAGATAGATTTCTTAATTTTATATTAATTAAAAATACTATTTTTACCTTAAAAACTATTTACAAAATAAATTTATATTCCATAAAAAAATAAAGAACACTGTCAGGGTGATACATTCTTGTTACATATTCCCTTATAACAACTGCATAATACCTATGGGTAAGGTGTGTGATAGTGATAGAATATTTGGGTTTCATGGATAACATCTCTCAGGTGGTAATCCTTATGAACTTCCACTTCTCCCATAGGCGGTTTCGATCATGCTAAACATATTGATGCTCGTCTTGGGCTTGGTCAAGATAGAATTTAAGTGATTCCACTTCTTTTATGAGCTTCGACAAATGGGCTTTGTATGGAGAAATTCTAATGGATGAGGCCATCACATCCTTTTCTTGAGTAAATTAGATTTTTTAAAGACCGTTATTTATAGTAATCATTTGATCACTGTTCAACGACTATATTAGCAATGGTTAAAATTTATAGCAGTTTTTTAAAATACAGAAACATAAAACCAATTAAGTTCATATGTTATATACCAATTTTATTTAATAATACATTTAATTAGATCATGTTAAAATTTTCCTTAATAAATGATGGGTTCATTACAATCTTCCCCCCTTAAGAAATTTCGAACTCCAAATTATCTTTTCCCACACTAAAACAGATGGGGGTAAATCTACTTCATTACTTCCTCGGATTACCATGTTTCTTCTTCAAGCATTTGGATTTTCAACAACACCTTGATGAGGTGCAATCACTTATTTAATAGAACATTATCTATATGATCTAAGATCTGCATCAGCTTATCTTCATATGATAGTTCGTTCTCCCATGGTACCACGTCTAGATTTAGGAAATGTAATTGGTTAGGTATATACTTCCTCGAGATTGATAAATGAATAAATTATGTAAATCAGATTGGTTTTTAGGGAGTGATAGTCATTAGGCCATTGCTCCAATGCGATCAGGGATCTCAAAAGAGATTATGTACCATAGTCTAAGATTTCCATTCTTCCCAAATATCATAACCCTCTTCCACACTGAGGTGTGGAGGAATACTATGTATCCAACATCAAACTATATGTCTCATATTTGATTATCATCATACCTATTTATTCGAATCAAAAAATATTTAATGTGTCGATGGATGGTCTTAACAGTCTACACTATTTCTTCAAACATTTATGAACCGAAGAGTTTTCTCTATCCAACATCATCCCTACATGATGGTATTTTTCACCTCTTCTAATACATTGCTTAATAGGGATACATTTGGATGTTTAAGTGGAAACTTTTATTGTAAGAGATATCAATGGAAAGAAAATGTTGATCCCATCCTCCTTTTAAGTCCATTGAGCATTCCCTCAACTGTTCCTCAAGTGTTTGTATAGTCTACTCATATTTTCCATCAGTTTGAGGATGATAAGCCATAATAAAGTTCAACTCATTTTTTAGAGCATGTTTAACACCCTTATATATCATAGAGGTGAATCATGGAACTCTATTGGGTACAATATATAGTGGTACTCTATGTAGCCTTACCACTTCTCTAATATATATTTGTCCATGTTGATCTAATGAGAAATCCTCTCTAATTGTAATGAAGTGATATGTATTTTTAAGGCGATCCACAATAGCCCAGATATCATTGTTTCCTTTATATGTCTTCTGAAGCCTAATGTCAATGTCCATGGATTGTTTTCCATTTTCCATGTGGGTATGGGTAGTGGTTGCATCATACCCTAAGACTTATGCCTCTCAACCTTCACTTTCTAACATATCAGACACTTTTATGTATACTGAAAGATCTCATTATTCATGTTTTTACAGAAATAAATCTTATAGAGATATCCATACATATTTATGTTTTCTTGGTAAATGGAGAAATTAAAACTATTTTCATCATCCAAAAGATCATTCTTCATCTCTGGAATTGATGGAACACATATTCTTTTCCCAAATCTCAAAATTCATTCTTCACTAACAATGAAATCAGACGAATTCACTTTAATAATAGTTTCCACTTTTTTTGAATCCCAACATCATCTTTTGAACATCTATTAACCTTTCTAAAAGATGAATTTTATAAACCATTTGTAAAAGGATTGATGATGTTCCCTTCTTTACGATTCCCATGTCCACATTCATAAAATATATGAATATTGTATCCTTTTCAATTCTCATAAATTATAAAATCATTGGGTCCTTTCTACATATAGCATCTACCACCTTGTTCTCTTTCCCAAGGTTATAATGGATTTATCAGTCAGAGTCTTTGGATAGATGTAACCGTCTTTATTGGTGTATGTTAAACTCTTTCCGTGTGAAAATATTTGTGAGGATTTTGGGAACCAAATATATTTCACACTTCTCCCCAAATAGGTAATACTACAAAATTTTCAAAGGGAAGATCAATAATCCAATTCCAGATCATGTGTTGGATAGTTTTTCTCACAAAAAATAAATTACCTTGAAGAATAAGCAATGACTTCGTCATTTTTCATCAAGACACTACCCATGCCCTTCATTGAAGAATCAATAAATACAAAGAAAAGCTATCCCCTTGTGGGTATTTCTAGCCCGGGCTCAATAATAATCTCCCTTTTAAACACATTAAATCCTTCATCACATTCATCACTCAATGAAAAACTGACTCCCTTCCTAGTTATATTTGTAATATATTTTGACAATAATGATTAATTTCTCACAAATCGGAGATAATATTCAGCTAACCCTAGGGTGATATGGATATATGTAACTAATGTTGGCCTCAACCATCCCTCTATTGTAGTTGTGTTAGATGGATCCAAATATATCCAATTGATTGTGAATATATGACCCAATAATGAGAATTCCTTCTACCATAACTCAAACTTGATATAATTTACATAGAGCTTCTCCTTTCCCAAGGTCTCTAGTACAATGCTTAGATTCTCCTAATGATCCTCCATGGTTTTGGTGTAAATTAGAATGTAATATATATAAATACTACAAAATTTTTTAAAGATAATATCTAGACACTCTATTCATCAAATCGATGAAAAATTATAGAGAATTATTGAGTTTTAAAGGCATTACTATGAATTCATAGATCCCGTACCTTGTACAAAAAATAGTCTTGGGGATGTCCTTCTTCATCACCCTTACTAGTTAGTATCCAAACAGAAAATTCACCATGGAGAAGTACTATTCTACACAAATCTGATCTAACTAGTCATCAATTCTGGGTAGAGGATAATTGTTCATTATCAGTATTTTTTTGATCTCACAATAATCATTGAAAATGCGGATGGACCCATCCTTTCTCATGATAAAAAGAACTGTTGCACTCCATGGTGAAGCACTTGGGCATATAAACCCTTTTTTCCATATTTTCCTGTAATGAATTAATTAACATCTCAATCTCCACAAAATCCATTCTATATTAATTCTTGGATATTGTAAAACCCCATGTATATGATCAATTTATAATTCAACATCTCTTCTAAGAGGAAGGCCAGTGAATTCCTTGGGAAGCACTTTCGGGAATTCCCTCACAATAGGCATGTATTTATGGATGGTTGATTACATAGACTCAATCATTTTAGAATGAAACATGTTCTCATAGGGAGATAATATCCATGATTCAGATGATGGTTGTAAGGAATATTCATTATCCCCCTTGCACTTGTGCATAATTGGGGTTCAATTCCCCATATGGAGAGTGATTTCCATCTCGCTATAATTTATGTTAGATCCATATAAGTATATCCAATACATTCCAATAATTGAATTAAATTCCACCATTTAAAGTATGACATGGTTCCCCGTGAAGTTCAATCCAAAAATTTGGACTGTGCAGGAGTTATTTTCAAGGGATTCAGTGACTGCCTCATTCTTTGTTCTCACTGATATCGTTATTTCCCTGATTTGTGGTGGTGTTGGAATTGTTTTACTAAACATTCAAGATATGAAAGAATGCATAGAACCAGAATGAAAAAGTATGTCTACTTATATTTAATGAATAACTAGCATACCTATCACCACTTCCTTATCAGGGTTCAATTTGGCGGAAGTGATGGAAAAATAATGTCCATGGTTCCTTGGAGGTGGTTTCTTGCCGTACAAACCCTAGAATTATGGAACTTGTTTTCAATGTGCCCTGGTTCTTTGTAGTTAAAGAATTAAAACCAAGTGTTGAGCATTGAATGGAGTGTTCCTCTCCTCTATCAGAGTAGCGAGGTTTTCTTGTGGACAGTTAATAGCTAGGTGCCCTTTTCTTCCACACCTAAAGCATTTCCTCACCTCCTTCAGGTAGATTTTGGTCTGTTTTTTTCCCCAACATTGGAAAGTGGGGTGATCGAATTTCATTATAGCATTTTATTTACCCATCGGACCTCCAAAATTAAATTCCACCATTTGCATCCTATCACCATGATACCCCTAATATTTTTTGATCTCCATTTCAACTTTGAGGGCACATCTGACAATTTCATCATAGCTATCAATGTCACAGATCAACAGGCTTTCTATAGGCTAGGATTTATCCCACCAAAGAAGAGGCCAACGATTTGTTTTTGGGGTAATGAAAAATCTAGAGGAATATCATGTAGGCCTTGTGAAGTTTTCCTCGTACGCTTTTATGGATTCATCATCTTTTTTATTGACGGAAAGGAAGTCCCTTTCAATCTTAATTCGGATGGTGCAAGAATATTGTTTATCAAAAAACATTTTATAGAAATCCTTCCACACCAACTCCTCAATATCCTCCTTCGGATTCATATTTTCTATGAATTTCCAACATTTATCAACTTTACCCTCTATACGATAAGCATCCAAAGTTTCCTTCTATTGTTTAGAACATTTAAGGATGGAGAAAATATTCTCAATGGAGTTGATCCATTGTTCTGTGATTGAGGGATCAGATGATCCACTAAATGTATGAGGCATTTGTATCATGAAGCTCCTGATTGAATCTTATTTTATCTTTGGGGGGGGTTAAATTATTCTCTTAACCCATGTTTCTATTAAATACTTGAGATAACTAAGAGAGTATCTTGACAATGTATGTGATTCCCATTATAATCGGATTGGGAATCTCATTATATCAGTCATCACATTGATCTTTGCATTAGTTGTTAGCCTATGTTATCCTATTACTAGCCCTTGGCTGGAATAAAATGAAATATAAGGGAAACACACAAACGTTAATCCAATGAGAGAAAGGGATTACTTATAAATTAAATTTATTTCATTAACTTATCTATGTTATCCATGATCTACTAGTAAACATATATCCCTAGGTTCATTTTTATTAATTCTCTTAATAATGGTTTATACTATGATTATGAATTTACCAAATCATACCCCCAAGATTTTTGTAACCAACAATGTAGCAAGGCCCGTTTTGGTGCACTAGTTCCCGTTCTAGTCTAACTCAATGCGGTGTTTTTGGGTTTTAACCTTACATACAGTTGTTCCAAAGACACTACTACCAACTCATATATATATATATATATGGATCTATTTTCATGATAAACCACTTACATAATACTCACAAAAAATTTTGGATGTTTTTATTATACATAATCTTATCCCTATGGATTTCACTAAGGTTTTATAATCCTAATCAGGAAAATAACGAAATTATCCTATGATTCCAACTATAACAACCTTTCTCTTTATTACACACAGAAACATGATTCACTATATAAACATTCCCATAAGAAAACTATCAGGATTTAGAGGTCTAGTGTATTTGGAAATTAGGAACATTACAAAACAACATAGATAATAAAACACAAAATCATTATTGAAAACTTATTTCATATGACCTCAAAATTCCTTCGTCCATTGCATTGCATGGGATTACCGGAGGACATGTATAAGAAAAGGGTGAGCTATAAATCTCAGTAAGGGAGTATACAAGGAATAACATGAAAAACAAAGTACATGTTAGGTAATAGGCATGTCAATGGAGAACAAGAGAAACATGAACCTAAAGCTTGATATCACATTATTAACCTCACATGGAAATGTGGAAACAACATTTAACAAGATATTTTAAGTATCTAAGGCTAATTTCACATGAAACATGATTAAGACCTCATTGGATTTGAATTATCATGATTAAACCCTCATTTTTATTGAATTATCATGAATAAACCCTCATATCACATGAAGTATCATTATACTATTATTTACCCAATGAATTAGAGCGCAATCAGGGCATACCATTTATAAACATTTCATTTCAGGCATAAGTGTGCCACATGTATCATATAGAATGGAGTAATTCAACATCATAATTTCTTCAAATATGAAGGAATGTAGACTACATACATGAAATGTCATTAAATATATATATATATATATGTGCATAATGTTGAATACCATTAATAGATAAAGGGGTATGTTGTTCACTTGCATGATGATTTTGGCATGGAAATTTTGGTGTATCTTCGGCAGCATAATAATGTCAAATAGAAATTATAAAATGGGTTGCTGAAAAAGAATGAGGTATCTCATCATTTATTCAAGAAATGGAATGTAATGGGGTCACATAACATAATATCTTGACATATGTAATGCAATTTAGAACGATAATGTAAAATAATTCATTCAATGTAAATGAGGTGAGAGAAATTCCTTACAGAATTCTTGCATGGTAACGGGTGTATGTGGGATGCATTAATGAGAGAGAATGATGCGTCTAATAATTCAAACATAAATAGGGATGTATGTGGGAGGCATAAAAATCTTTCCATAACATTTTTAATTGAAAATTAGAGTGAAAAACAACATAATGAAATTTAGACAAAACGAGAATGGGAGAAATCCCTTACATGGAAGTGTGATTCCAATGGCTGGGGAGTGGCTTGAGAGAATCTTCATGGGAGCTTAGGGCAGATTGGGAGGATTGCAGAGAGAGTAGGTAAAGGGTTGGTCAAGCTAAAAATGTTTTTAGTGAAGAGGAATTTGATATTTATTGGGTTTATATAAGAATGGAAGGTGATTTCATTGTTATTTAGGTTTTGGACACCAAAAATTAAACTAATCAGAACCACAAACATTTCGATGGGTTTTCACCATAATTTTCGCCATATTTGAGTGGAACACATTATTTTATATGTACAAAGGCCAAAAATATTAAAATATAAGTATTTATAATGTTTAGTTGAGTCACACACTCAATGAAAACATATTAAATGGATAAAATATTTTATAATCCTTGGAAGGTCCACTATAGAATCATCAAATTAATCCGACAAATATAAAATAACATTAATTTAAGGGAAAAACATAAATTCTCCCAAAATAATTTTTATAGTATTTAATTACATCACTATTATGTCATTACGATGTCATAAAAACCTTTATATATTTAAATAGTATTTAATTTTTACCCGACGATTTGACAGTATCAGAAAATAATGAAAAATTCACCATTAGATAATATCAATGCCATGATTCCAAAAATAATATTAATTTTATCTAATTAATTTTCCAAATAATTTAATTTCATTATTTTTAAATAAAAACTAATATTTATCTACATTTCATGGGTTTTTATAGAAATATATTTCAAACCTTAATAAAAATCACAATTGTATTCATTAAAATTATACGATCATTTTTATTTAATAAAAATATATTTGGTGAACTTAATTTTTTAAAATATTATTTAATTAAAAAATCCATTAATTCATCAAAATAGACTTACTAATTTAATATTAACTAAAAAATACTATTTGTGTTTTAAAAACTATTTACAAAATAAATGTATATTCTTTATATAATAAATAAAGAACAAAGTCATGGTGCTTGGGTCTTGTTATGTATCCTATTATAACAACCACATAAAACCTAATGATAAAGTGTGTGATGATGACAAAATCTTTGGGTGGCTCAGCTAACATCACTTGGGTGGTAATATTTATCAAGTTCCACTTCTCTTGTAGGTGGTTCTATTCATGCATAATGTGTTGAATCTTAGCTTGGGCTTGGTAAAGAGAGAATCCTAGTGATGGAACTTCCTTTCCGAGCTCTGACTAATGGGATTCATACGAAGCAATTCTACTGGATGAGGCCATCACATCCATTGTCTAAGTAAATTGGATTTTGTTAAAGACCTATATTCATACAAATCATGTGATCACTTCTCAAATAATATATTAGCATCGGTAAAAATTCCTAACAGTATTTTAAAATACAAAAACATAAAACCAAAAAAATCATATGTTATATAACCATTTTATATAATAATAAATTTAATTAGATCAAGAGAAATCAATCATTAATAAGATTTCAATACATTAAAATCTCCCCCTTATTAAATTTCGCACATGAAATTTCCTTTTCTCATACTAAAACAGTTGAGGGTAACTCTGCGTCATCACTTCCTCCAAATCCCATGTTTAATATTTAAAATTTTGGTTTTTCCACAACACCTTGATGAGGGAAATTGTCTTATTTTGTAGTACATATTCTCTACAATATTGTATATTCATTAGATTCTCTTCATAGAAGAGGTCATTATTTAATGGTAACACCTCTCGATTGAGTACATATTATAGGTTAGGTATGTACTTCTTAAATATTGATACATGGAATACATCATATAGTTGAGATAGGTTTAGTGGGAGTGTGATATGATTGGCCACTGATCCAATGAAATCAAGGATCTCAAAAGAGATAATCCACCTTGGACTAAGCTTTCCCTTCTTCCCAAATCTCATAACTCTATTCCATGGGGATATGCGGTGGAATACCATGTATCTAGCATCAAACTATTGTTCTCGTCTATGATTATCAGCATAACTCTTTTGTTAAATCTAAACATATTTAATGTGATGCAGGATGGTCTTAACATTCTCCACTATTTCATTTAACATTTCTGGACAAAGGAGTTATTTCTTTCCAACTTCATCCCAACATGCTAGTGTTCTTCAACTCATCCCATACCGGGCTTCATAAAGATCCATATAGATACTTGAGTAGAAATTATTATTGTAAGATAGCTCGATGAGAAGAATATGTTGATCCTATCCTCCTTTGAAGTCCATTGAAAATTCTCCCAACATTTATTCACGTGTTTGCATAGTCCACTCAGATTGGCCATCAGTTTGAGGATGACAATCTGTTATAATGTTAAGCTCAGTTTTCAGAGCATTTTGAAGACTCTTCCAAATCATAGAGGGGAATCATGGATCTTAATAAGATATAATAGATAGTGGTACTCCATGCTGCCCTATCACTTCACTAATATATATCTGTTATAGTAGATCTAATGAAAAATTCTCTCAAATTTCTATAAAGTGTGTAGTCTTTATAATATTATCCTCAACAACCCATAAAACATTATTTCCTTTTAATGTATTTATAAGTCTAGTGAAAATGTTCATGGTGATGTTTTCCCATTCACATGTTGGTATGGCTAATGGTTACATTATCCACACAGACTTGTCCCTCTCAACTTTCACTTGATGATATACCAGGCACTATTATATATGCATGGATATCTCCACATTTATGTTATCCCACCAATAAAGCACATAGATATCTCTATACATCTTTGTGTTTCCTGGGTGAATTTTGAAATTCAAAATATGTTCATCATCCAAATGTTCTTTCTTCAACTCCAGTCTTGATGGAACACATAGTCTTTTCCAAAATCTGACAATTCCTTCTTCATTAACATTAAACTTCGAGGATTTCCCTTTTTTGATGGTTTTCAATTTCATCTGAATTCTCACATCATCCTTGTGAGCCTCCATTAACATTTCTAAAAGATGCTATTGAGAAATAATTTTTTGAAAGGATTTATGATGTTACCTTCTTTGGAATTCACATGTCCATCTCTTCAAAATTATATAATATTGGATCCTTTTCAAATTTCATCAATGATAAAACTATCGGGTCCTTTCTACTTATAGAATCCTCCACATTGTTCTCTTTCCTAGGGTTTTAATAGATTGAGAAGTCAAAGTCATTTTTCATCTCTTACCATCATCATTAGTGATTGTTCAACTATTTCTTTAAAAATACATACTTGATGCTTTAGTGATCCATATATATTTCACACTTCTCCACAACGAGGTAGTGTCACCAAATTTTCAATGATAATACTACAATAACCAACTCCAGATCACATGTTGGATAGTTTCTCTCATGATCTTTCAACTTCCTTGAAGAATAGTCAATGAATTTTTCAGTATGCATCAACAAAAATCCCATGACATTCTTCAAAGCATCATTAAATACTGTAAAATGTTCTCCACATATGGGTAGTGTGAGTATGAGACAGTAATCATCCTCCTTTCTACTCATTAAATCTCTCATCGCATTCATCACTCCAAGAAAACATGACTCCATTCCGAGTTTTCTTGGTAAGAGGGTTTGGCCTTCATGAGAAATTTCTCCCAAATCAGGGATAACATCTAGATAACGCCAAAAATCTACTGATATCTATCACTGATGTTGGCCTCAGTCATCCTTCAATTGCAGCTATCTTGGATAGATCCATAGATATCTCATTTATTATGATGATATGACCCAAGAATGAGACCTCCTTCAACAATAACACACACTTGTTGTACTTTTCATAGAGATTATACTTTACCATGTTTTCTAGTATAGTGGTCAGATGCTCTTCATGCCCCTCATTGGTTTTGGAACATATTAGAATATCGTCTATAAAGACTACCCCAAATTTGTAAAGTTAATATCTAAAAACTATATTCATCATGTCAATGAATATTTTTTTGGAGAAATAGTGAATCTGAAAGGAATTACAATAATTCATAGTGCTCGTACATTGTACAAAAAGCTGTCATGGGGATATCCACTTTCCTCACCCATACTTGGTAATAAACTGAACGAAACTCCTCCACTGAGAATTATTGCGCTCCACATAGATGATTGAACAAGTCATCAATTTAGGGTAGGGGATACATGTTCTTCATCATGATTTTTTTTGATCCCACGATAATATATGCAATGGTGCAAGAACACATCCTTCTTCTAGAAGAAGATGACTAGTTCACCCCATGGCGAAGCACCTGAACATATAAACCCTATATCCATATTCTCTTATTATTATTTATTTAACTCCACAAGCTCCACAACAACCATTATATATAGAGTCTTTAATATTGTCAAAGATACATGTATAAGATTAATCGATAATTCAACATATATTCTAGGAGGAAGGCTGGTCAATTCCTTGGAAAACACTTCAGTGAATTCGCTAACAATTGGAATGTATTCAAGGATAATTACATCCTTAGACTCAATCATCTGAGCAAGATATGCTTGATCATAGGGCAGTAATATCAACACTAGAGATTATGGTTCTAAGGAAGATTCAACCTCCTCCATGCATATGTATAGAGGAAGGGTTCAATTCTCCATATAGAGAGTGATTTCTAACTCACAACAGTTTATGTTGGCTCTATATAAGGAAATCCAATCCATGCCACGAATTCCATAAAATTCCACTAGAGGGAGTATGAAGAGGTTTTCTAGGAAGTTCAATCCACAAATTATTATAATAGAGGAGTTATATTTATGGGATGATATGATTTCCCCATTTTCATTCTCATAGAAATATTTACTACAATGATTTATGGTTGTGTTGGGATTGTTCTACTCAACATTTATGATAAAAAAGAATATGTAGAACTATAATGAAAAAGAACATTTTATATTCATGAATGAATAACTATTGTGCCTATAACCAAAATGGTTTTGGGGTTCAAATTGGTGGTAGTGATTGAAAAAGCTCCCCCTTGGTACCTTTTAGTTTGTTGGTCGCCTTCGAAAAACCATGGATTAGGGCACCAGTTTGCAAACTATTCAGTTTCTTCATAGTTGAAACAACAAAAAATGAATTAAGCATTGAACGGAGCGTTAATCTCCTATATCATAATAGTTTGTTTTTCTTGTGGAAAGTTAAAATCTAGTTCAGCTTCTCTTCTACACCTAAAGCATTTCATCATCTCCTTCGGAAAGTTTAAAGGATTATTCTTTCTATATCATTGGTAAGTGGGGTTATGGAATTTCTTAGCACCGTTGGATTTATACATCAGACCCCAATAATTAAATTCCACCTTACGCTTCTTATCCCCATGATACCCCTGATATTTTCCAATACCCATTTATAGTTTGAGGAAACAATAGAAAATTTCCTTATAGTTATCAATGTCATAGATCACCAGGGCTTTCTGGAGGCTTGTTTTTATACCACAAAAGAAGCAATCAACCCTAAATTTTGTGGTAACAACAAATCTGGAGGCATATCGTGCAATCCATGTGATGTTTTCCTCATAATATCCAATGGAATCATTGTCTTTTTTGTGATTGAAAGGATGTAACTTTCAGTATTAAGTCTTATGGTGCAAGTAAATTTTTTATCAAAAAACGTTTTCCAGAAATCCTTCAATTCCAACACCATGATCGTCACCTTAGTCTTTTTATTCTTTATCAATTTCCACCATTGATCAGTTTCACCCTCTATATGATAAGAATATATAAATATATTATCTGGTTCAGAACATCGATGGATCTAGAAGATCTTCTCAATGGAGTTTATTCACTGTTCGGTGATTGAGGGATAAAATAAACCATTAAATATAGTAGCCATTTGTTTCATGAAACTCTTGATTACATCTTGTTCATTCTAAAGGGTGATTTAATGTTCCTCTTGACCCATGTTTCTATTCAAAACCGGAGTTAACTAAATGAGTATCCTAAAAAATTGTGTGATTCCAGCTCTAATTGGTTTGGTTATCTCATTAGAACAATCATCACATTGATCATTGAATCCATTGTTAGCTTGACTCCTCCTATTACCGACTATTAGAGGGAATAAAATGATAGTTAGGGGTAACAAATAAAGGGGAATCCAATGAAAAATGGATAACTTATAAATTACATTTATTATCTTATGATATCTATTTCATCCAAGATCTACTTCCCAACATACATTCATAGGGGAATTTTTTTTAATTCCCATAATAATGGTTCATACTGTGATTATAAATCTACCCATGAAAATCCCCCGAGTGTGTCGTAACCAAGAGTGCATCATGACCCATTGTTGTGACCTATTTTCGTTCGAGTCAAGATCAAATTCGTGTTTTTTTTTTTACCATTTGATACATATGTGCCAGAGCCACCTCAACCTGCTCTTATCCTAACAGGGATGTATTCTATTGATAAAAAACGTACCCAATACTGACCACAATTTACGGATGTTTTTATAATTCATAATGTTATCCATAATCCTTTCACAAAGGTTTTCTAATCCTAATCCCCAAAAAACTTAACCTATCATATGATACCTACTATAACAACCCTGATCTTTATTTTACAGAAAAACATGATTAACTACTTCAACTTCATCTTAAGACAAATCTAAGGTTCGTGAGGTCTAGTGTATTGGAAAATTATGAACATTATAGAAAAAAATTTAACATAAAACACAAAAACATTATTAAAAAAATAATTTTACATGACCACATCATTCCTTCATACTTAGCACTGCATGGGATAACCTGAAGACATGCATAATAAAATGGTGAGCTATGAAGGCAAGTAAGGGAGTAAATATAAAATATCATGAACAATATAGTACATGTTTGTATATTGGAATACCGGTGTAGCACAATAGAAACATGTACATAAATGAATGATATTGAATGTTTAGCACAACATGGATATGTGGAAAAAACATTTAACATCATAATAGCATGAGCCAAGGCTCATTGCACAAGGATCATGAGTAAACCATCACTGAACGTGGATTTTCATTAGTAAACTCTCATTTCACTTGAATTAGAATGTTTAAACCATCAATAAACATGGTTTATCAGAATACTATTCTTTACCCAATGCATTGGAGCGCTATCAGGGAACCCCCTTTATTAAAATTTCATTTAATGCATAAGTGTGCCACATGAATAATATAAAACAGAGACATTCAACTTCATAATTTATTCAATAATGAATGAATTTGGAATATAGACATGAATGTATCATTCAATATGTTTATTTTAATAATGGTGAATAACCTTGATAGAGAAATGGTTACGATATTCACTTACACAATGATTTTGGAATTGAAATTTTTGTGTAGCTTCAACAGCATAACGACTGAAAATAGAAATTGTAAAATGGGTTGATGAGAGAGACTGGGGTAAGTAAAAATTTAGACATGAAATGGATAGTAATGGGGTCATGGAACATAATATCCCAAAATTTGTAACGGAATTTAGATGCATAATATAAAAGAAGTTCTCTGATGTAAATGAGAAGAGATAAATTCCTTATGGAATTTCAGCATGCTAAATTATGAGTATGGGAGGAATTAATAAGAGAGAAAAAGGAATATCATCATTAAAAAATAATAATGGTTGTACGGTGGAGGTGAGAAATCATACCATAACATTTTTAATTGAAAATAAATTCTCATAACAATATAATGAAATTTGGAAAAAATGAGAAAGGATGAAATCACTTTCTTGGAAATGTGATCTGCAATGCTTGGGAGAGGCTTGAGAGAGGATTATTGGGAGCTTGGGGTGCCTTTTGAGGATTCTAGAGAATGGATGGAAGGGTTTTGTGAATCTCTAATTGGTTTTATTTAATATTAATGGGATATTGAGTGGGATAATATTGGAATGTAGGGGAAATTCATTGCTATTTTGGTTTTGGACAGTAAACATTAATCTAATCAAAACCAAAAACAATACTAGGGTTTTTATCCATGGTTTTCACGATATCATAGTGAAAAAAAATATTTTATATGTCCAATGACCAAACATATTAAAATTTTGGCTTTCTTAGGTAATGTTGAGTCACACTCTCATGGAAAACATTTTAAAAGGTTAAAATATTTTGTAAGCATTGGAGGGACAACTAAGGCATCATAAAATAAATCAAACAAAATCCAAAAATGTGTTATTTTAAGGGTAAAACAAATATTTTACAAAAAAAATTTATAATATTTTATTACAACACTATTAGGTCATTATGATGTCATAAAACACTATATATGTTTAAATGGTATTTAATTATTACCAAAAATTTGACAGTCTCGGAAAATTATGAAAAAAATAACTATTTGATAATTTCAATATCCAAATTCCAGAAATAATATTTATTTTATCTAAATAATTTTTTTAATATATAAATATTTACAATTAAAATAAATATAGACATTTATCAAAAAATAATGGGTTTTGACAAAACCGGCTTTCAAACCTTAATAAAAATTTTAATTGTATTCATAAAAACTATATGATTGTTTATATTTAATAAAAAATAAATTGAAAACAATATTTTATTAAAATATTATTTTATTCAAAAATCAATTAATTAATCAAAAAAAATTATTAATTGATTGTTAACTAAAAAATACTATTTCTTCTTTAAATATAGTTTACAAAATAAATGTATATTCCTAATACAAAATATAAAGCACACAATCATGGTGCTACGTTCTTGTTAAATATTCCCTTATAACACGATCATAGACCTAAGGGTATGGTGTGTACTAGTGATAGACTTTTGGGGTGACTTGCATAACATTGCTCAGGTGATAATCTTTATCAACTTCCACTTATCCCTTAGAGAGATTCATTCATGCTTAACGTGTTGAAGCTCGCCTTGGGCATGGTCAAGAGAAAATACTAGTGAATACATGCCCTTTATAAGCTCTGAAAAATTGGATTTGTATGGAGCAATTCTACTAGATGTGTTCACCTCTTTCGTTGTCTGAGAAAATTGGATTTGTTAAATCCTTATATTTATACTATTCACATGATCACTATTCAATGGCTATATGAGCAATGGAAAAATTATTAAATGTATTTAAAAATCCACAAACATAAAACCATGTAAGATAATATATTATATAATTTTTTTTATAATAATTAAATTAATTAAATAAAGAGTAATTTTTAATTAATACAAGTTTTGGTCGATACATTATATCTTTTTAATTATCTTATTTTATGGATTTTTTTCACTCTATTTTCATTAAATTTGGACATATTATCTACAATAAAGTATTTGACCATTAGTTATAATCAATCCTTTGATTGGTTTATAGTCCCTAGACTCATATATCAATCAAATTGGTAAATATATTTTCATTCAAAGAGTGTTTTATTAGGAAACATTAAATTGAGCACATATTTCTTCATAATACAATAATAATGGAAAGGATACCTTTTTGAATGTTATTTGAAATAATAATGAATATAAAAACATGGAGACATCTACATTATATATGATACTTCATAGTGGAAACTTCATTTTAGATTTTTGTTTATTTTAAATGTTGTTTCAAAATTCTATGTAATTATATAATGTCAATATATATACTTTTTCAATTCATTATTATATCTCTCTATAATTATCTCAAATCTATAATATTTTTATTCAATTTTCATTCTGTTTACCATATGTAGTTTAGTATAAAATCTTTTACTCTATCTTTGTATCAATATTCAATCACCACGTTCATTTGGGATTTGATATCACATCAACTTTTTTAGACATGGATAATTGATCTCCTTTCATTGTTCAAAAAATATGAATTTGGGGTTTTTTGTTTGTAAATATCAAATAAATAATCTCTAGTCCAAATGAATCTGTCAACCTCCTACAATATTTCAATCTGAAAAAATCATTTTTCATACTGATATCTAACCCCTAACCTCTTATATAATAGTTTAGTAATTATTTCTCATATATCTTCTTTCATTAATCATGTCAAATTTTTTCCCTTAGATCGTAGGAATCCATCTAAAGTTTCCATTTACAATAACTAACCTCCAATATTTTGGTTCTTGTCTCCTATTGGACAACTCCCATATTATATCATTTGTCTTCATATAGTAGCATATTAATAATTTTTTTTCTTCAATGTTTCCAATTTTTGATCTAATTTACTCAATTTTCTAAACCTATGATATCAATATAATCACAGATAAGATTATGTTTGGATAGGCATATCTATTACACATGAATATTAATTTTAATTTTATAATAAAATTAGTCCAACAACATAGACGATAATTTTTTTTGGTCTATATGTTTTCAATAAGGTCCTAAAACCCCACGAAATATATAAATCTAATCTATAAAAAATTTAAACATCGATAAATTTTGGTAAATAATTTATAATATTTTTACCTCTCAATTTAAACTCTCTCGCTACTTTGGATTATTACTTCTTTATAATGATTTTTTAAAAATGTATAAAAGCGGAAATTAAAATTTTCTATTCCGAGTCATTATTTAAACGTTCGTTATTGATATCGGATCATGGATCTTGACTGATTATCATTAAATTCATCTTGATCGAACATGACTAGTGATAAACAATTAAAAAATAACACCAGTGTATTTTATAGTTTAAAATAAATTACTTAATTAATGATTGAATATGGCTTGGTAATTTATTTAATTTTAGTGATTTTATTATTTAATATCAGTCATTATCAACTTTTCATTTTATTTTATCATTATCAGGACTTTTATACTTTTTGATTCCATATTTATATTATAAGAAGGTTATTAATTGATTCTTTTTTATCATAGAAAAATATTTATTTTTGAAATAATGTTTTTTCTAAAATATATCATTATTAGACATATACGCAATACATACCACCTAAATTTTGATCGAATGATGTCAATCTAATAAAAATCTTCCATAATTTAGATATTAATAAATTTTTGAAAATAATTGATGTTGTATCTTCACATTAGTCTTTGGTTCACAACATCATTAATATATTTTACGTAATCAATTACTTTCACATTCTCAAGTCATTGGTTTTTTTGATATATAATCACTATATGTTGTATTTTAAAATATGTGCTATTATATAACCCATCCTTTCTCATGAGACATCAATTTTCAATCATCTTATCTAATCACCATTTTGAATTTTTTTCATCAATTTTCTTATCATTGGTCTTTTCCTTCTTTTCTATTTTTAGTCTCTCATCTAAAATATCCAATTATTAGATTTATGGTGTATTTTTTATCATCATATTTAACACAGAATTCTGATACTTCCATTTCATGAATGTAAATACTACTTATATTTTCACTTATCCATCATCAACCATTAATGATAACTTTTATTCGGACTTTAGACTCACATATTTGTTCAACCATGTATTTATTAGATTAATCACATATTTTCTTCCATCATATGTTTTCCATGTTCATTTTCATTAATTTCACATAATTTATTTCATCTATCTATGGTGTCTTTCCAATACTCAGGTGTCACTCAATGTCGACCTCAAGTATTTTTGACCCACATATTTCATCGATTTACCATGTCTTTCCAACCACAACATGTCTAACATTGGTCTTTGTTTTTCAATATTTGATCTTCTATATCAATTTATATTCCCCCATCCATCATCAAGAATTAATCTTATAGAATCCCACATATGCATCCTTTTTTTCTATGTTCCTCTTAAATTACTTTACCTCCCGTTTTTTCTTTTCTATCGCCATTTTCTAGTACATGGTTAACGATCATGACTAATAATGACATATTCACTCCGTATGTCTATTTTTTTGTTCTTTGGTCTTCCTACTCTCATATAATGTTTCTCACATTTCAGATATCGTATCCACTTTATCAACTCTTATACTTTCTCTCAATTTGTCAATTTTATTTCAAATAATTAGTCTTCTATATCTTATCTTCATTCATTTATTATTACTCGTATATTCAGTAACATATTATTGGTAATTATTCTCCATTAATTAATATACATCTTTAGTATCAATTATTAATAATAGGTTTACAATTTTCAATATCTCATCCCATAAACCTTCTTTTCAAAATAAACACCACTATGATCTTAGATATTTATTATTATTATTTTATCTTCTATAGTATCGGTATTTGATGCTTCCATTATATCAAGAAATTTCCTTCATCACTATTCAAAAAACTATACTCAAGTCTTTCATAATAATTTATTTTTTTGGGCCACATCATTGATCATTCTATTTAGTCTACAGTCTTCCTCGCTAATCATTATTATTAATTTATCTTTAGTGTAACGAATTTCAATAAAAAAACAATATATTCATTTTATAGAGCCTAGTGTTTTTACTATAATTTTTAAAATCATTAATTTTATCATTAATATAATCATATATCTCTTATCACTGGTATTATATTTTCATCCATATCTCATGTTTTGTAATCAAGTCTCATTCATCATTCCCCAACCTCTATCGTTGATCCTTTTGTTCTAATCTTCAATATCTATCGTAGAACTCATATATATCCATTGAAATTGATATTAGGTGTATAATAATTTAGCTCATTCAACATGTCTATCCCAAATCCTATTCCCCATTAGAATTATATTTTAATCATTCTTCTTAATCAACACACTTCATTCTCTAATACCTTATATTTATCTTCCACTACATGATAATATGTATTTTATTGAATATTTGAACTATATACATAGTATTTTGATATTTAATTTCATAATTATCTCTTCTATATTACTTATGTCGTAATATCCTACATTCTGTATCAATATTTTACTATTGTAGACTATCATAGTTCATCATTATATTGTATATGTATTCCCAGTTTGTTAATATGAAATCTATTTCTATTCAATTTTATCTCCATTTGTGGTAGTTGATCATCTGTCTTAGTATGTGTTCTTCTATATGATAAAAAATATATAATATTCTCAAATAAATCTATAACACTATTATTTTTCATTGATTATCACTTTAATCTTTTGTAATCATATTTTATCTTATCATGGTTTGTTTTCTTCTCCTTCAGTCTCATTCTCTATGTTAGACTCTAATTTCCTTCTACAATACCAACATTAGATCTTTCAATTTGATCCATGACCATCATCAATAATCTTAGGTGGTTATATTCTATCATTATATTATAACCATTTTCTTTATCTCTATTAATCAATATCTACTTTTGTGATTTCATAGTCAAATATTTATTTTTGAGTCTTTGTTTATACAAATTAAATCAACACATTTCATATTTGATATTATATTTCCACTATTATTGTCTATTTTAAAAAAATTTAATAGTATTAAATATTTATTATTCATTTCTATATTTTATAAAGGATATTTTCTATATCCTCTATTTAAATTTTATCTAGGGGTCCTATTTTCCTGATCTCTTTATACATTATATCTTTTATCTCTTTGCATCAATGACCTTTATTCGGGTGTCTATAATCAATACATTTACTCACCACCTTTGATATCCTATATTTTCATAAATATTTATCTCAATATTAGTTTTCTAATTGATTTTCACATTCTTATTCATCGACATTATTCATTACTATTTTGACCCAACCTTAGCCTTTTATTATTGTATATATATATATATATATATATCAATAACCAAGTTCCCAAAACATTAATCATTATCTATATAGGAATATCATTTTTTATATCTATATTTGATATTTTTATTTTATCCTATAACAAAAATTCATTTTTGATTTATTTCCCTATCCTCTACTTAGATATTCATCACTAATATTTTGTCATCATATTTATATCAAATTTCTTATCATAAACTTTTTCCTTCAAATTTTTCGTTGGATTGTTATTTTCATCCCAGTTTCTAAATTTTTTTAAATTGGATTATGTTTCTTACAATCAATCATTTAAAATCAATATTTTGGTTTACGATATTCAGTCTTCTTTTTTTGTCCATGTCATCAACTTTTTATCATTTTTCATCGATGGCATATAATCTTTGATATTTGATAATTTATCATTAATGATATTATTTCTTTTTTGATATTCAGTCATTGAACTATAATTATGTCCTTTTTGTTGAATCTAGTGACCAATTACATATCTTATCCAAATATATCTATTAAATCATTATCCATGTCAAACTTAGGTATTTTCCTCAAAACTCTTATTTTTGGTATTAAATATTATTTCTTCGATTTAGATATCCTATCAATTTCTAACATCATTATCAATTGTCCTATCATTATTATGTATCTTTAAAAAATTATAATTTAATTATTTTAAATCCTTTTTTAGACATTGCGACCACGACCCTCATATCATCTAATTTATTCAGTTATTTTCTTCGATCGCATGTAAAGTGAATGGTATTTATATCATTGTATCTTGGTTATGTAAAAGTTTATGTTGATATATTTCAAGGATTAACTTAAGCTGAATTTAAATGGATTTGATTTACTCAATAATATTCTGATAAAGAATCCCAATCCATTTTTTGAATTCTTAATAAATTATCGTGCTGGGAAAAAAATATTAGAGGCATTTTAGTTTGAATTCGAAATTATTAGTAGAAACTTCTTTCAATAGACTTATTTCTTTAATAGGTTGTTATAATATTTTATAAATGAATATAACATCAATATTTCACATTATGTATTCTTTTATTCAATTATTTGTGTACCTATATTAAAGTTTATGATATATATTAGGTCTTTATTTTTCAGGATGATCTATGCCTCATATTATATATCAAATCATTGACATTATATTTGTATCCATTTTTAATCTATATGTTTATCTATGGATTGATATAAAATCATGGAATTTAGTCTTGGGTATTTTTTCACTGGTTATTATTTTTCAATATTTATATTAAAGTTTGTGGTCTACATCAAAATTAATTATCTATAATCTCTAATCACTATCAACATATCAATTACTGTGTTTTTAGAAGTTTAATAATTTATTAACTCCAAATGTGTCCTCTCACCTCCAATAAATTGTTTTAGTAATATTCAATCAACTATATACTCTAATAAATTTCATCATATTTTTCCGATTATCCTCGACAACAATCATTGGTTCCCATCCCAATTCATTCAACTCCAATATTTGGGTTAATGTCTTTAATGGGAAAAAATATATTATTTTTTGTTTGTTGATATATACCCTATAAATTATAGTTGGTAATTAAATTTTCATAATCATGAGTAGAACTGTATAAAATTATTAACCAATAATCCCAACTTTCTCAGGATGAATCAAACATGTGATTCGGTTGCTGTTATGTTAATTACATTATAAATACATTTCAATATATTTGTTGGATTTATTTTTCCCATATAGATATTCCATGTTATATAACCATGTTTAATAATTGAAATTATTGGGTTTCTAATGTGATAGTAAATTCTATAGGATGACTCAATGGAATTGATTGATCAGATCCTCCATACAAGACAATTGAATTCATTTTATAGGATATTTTTTCATTTTAGGACTTAAAAACAAAAAAAAATATGATTATTGATTTATATTTTGGTTGATTACAGGATTAAATAGGTAAAATTATATAAAAAATTTACCATTCACAATTGAAATTCCTTAGCTAATGTATATCTTTTCATTCAAAAGTTGTGATAATGACAGTATCACCTAATTTGGACGAAATTTTAAAAATTTTCTCACATTATATGTCATTTGTAGTACATGATCCTGGATTTTTTTCTCTACTTATCGAAATAACAAAATAATAAATGAATATGTATTTTAAAGATCCATTAGATGAAAAATATAGTGAATTTGTGAAAATTATAAACCAATAATTCTTTAAAAATAAATTTGATGTGGTCCTTTATTATAGTTAAATCAGTTTTTTTCATAATATTAATGTCATCGTTAGCCCTTGGTCAAGGATTAAGAATCTCAACTGATTTACAATTCCAACAACATAATGTAAAATTATATATTTCCAATCACAATTGGAAAAACACTTGTCGTTTGATTGAGGTTAAACAACCATACATATATACAAATTGATGTTGGGAAATATCTTAAATTATGTTCAATACCATTAATATTTGAAATCCTTCATTATCATCTATTCAACACAACATTTTGATTCATTCAATCGTATCTTACACTGTAATTTATTTTGGAATTTATAAATTTCATAGATTTTAATTATTGACAACAATTAATTTTTAAAATATATTTTCTTGTTCATTTTGGTGTATGTGTTCAATGTGTATAAAATTTTTATAGAATAACTATCATAGGATTTTATAATTCAGTAATATTTATATGATTTATAATCCCACCTATGCGGTATAATGATTTCCCTACATTGAAAAAATATTACATTTCTTCCCCTATATATTTATTATACATTAGTATAGCTTCACTATTATTCACCGTAAAAATCTAAATTAATAATTGACCTCATTTTTTTAATATATGAATTCTTAGATCTCAAAACTTTTCTCATCAGAAATTAATCTTTTATAATTTACATTGAATGATTTTTTATATACATTTTTTTTTGATCATTCGTTGTCCTCTTCCATTCAGATTGTGATATCATTACTATTATATCAAATATATATTGATATATATTATATTTTATATTATCAATTGTCTTAAATTTTTCATCGAAATATGGTACTAGATATAAAATCTCTATTCACTAGTTTTTCATCCATCATTACCCATTTATATTCTCTTTTCACATGTTTTTTTCTTTTTGTATTTATTAATTTTATTTAATAATTTCTATCTTCACTTTTGTTTTCAGTTCAACCTTATATATTTTAACAACATAACATTTCCTCAATTATCATTTCTTTTCTACAATCACATTTATCAAATTACATCTCCATTTTATGTCCTAAATATTCGTTTTCGATTTTATGTTTTCAATTAAAACATCATGTATCCCCAAACTCCATCCCCTGGACATTTATGTTAATGCTAATATATTTTCTCACAAACTTTTTTATCTAGGTTAAAAATATGTTTTGCATTAAATATTAATTGATTGAATCCATCCATTTTTTCTCAAATCTCAAATTCAAGGTCTCTCCTTCGTTTTATCACTTCTCACATTTACTATATCCCATATTCCCTCTTCACTCTCTTATGTTTTTCATCATTTAACTTTTTTTATATCTTCCATATACTTTGTGTCGTCACACATGTCTCATCTCCACAATCACATATCTGACATTTTCACTCTCATTTTCATATTTTTTTTCAAAGCACCAACTACTTATATCTTATCATCCTTATATTTTTATTATTACTTATTATCAATTTAATATAATTGAAAAAAATATCAATTCTTTAGAATAGGTTTTAAATTTTTATTCCATTATCCCATATTTATTCTCTCAAAATTATCCTCCTCTGTGATAATAAATATTTAGCCTTTTCCCTTTTATATTTAATATTTACTAGTTTATCCAACATAATTACCCCTCTAATCTCCACTATTTAGTAATTTTTATCCATTTTCTGATCATCGTTATTCAATGGTGTCTGAACACATAATTATCCCAAGACATTATTTTTTCCTTAGATATAATTTTTTATTAGCAGTCATGGTATACCTTATCCTTATCCAATCACCATAATTGACCAGCAAAAATTTTTATTATCAATACTCCCTATTAATCTACTTTTAGGGCTTCATACATATAATCTATATTTAATCTCTATTTTTAGCATTTATATTCAAATATGTGATCTTTTGTATTTATCCATTTTTCAATGAACTCTATCATAATATAGGATCTCTAATTTCAATATTTATTTCTAGGATAAAACTCATATACCTATCATTAATCATGACTACCAATCATTGATCCTATTTTATACATGAACTCAATTAAAAAAATTTAAAATATCCATTATTTTTTATTACATGAATTTGAAAATTTTAATACTAACCATAATTTATGATCAAGATTCTCCACTGTAATTATTATTCTAACAATCATTTCAATGTTTTATTCATTATATTGTCAACTATATCGATATTATGATATTTGTTCTCATGTCACAAATTTTATATTCTATATATGACTATGTTCATTGTTTATTAATGTCCACATCTATATGTATTCTCAATCTCATGTTTCAATCTGTTATATTTAGACTCCATATATAATCATTTTCCCCAATATTTGATATCCATAATTGTTATCTTTGATATCCATTGACCTCATCTTATGTCTATGATCTCTATCTATATTCAGATTCATCACTATTTATGTTATGCATTATTTAATAATATTATTTATTTTCTTGTACGACCTAAAATATAAAATCAAATATTTTTTATCTATCTAAATGTTATTTTTAAACTAATTGTTTTTTAAATTTTATATTCATCCCTAGTTTCCTACTTATTTTTTGTCTTTGATTATTCAGTATCTATGTTGGTCTCCAATAACTTTCTATAGTATCCATATCTATTAACTCTATTTTATTTTCATCTGTCATCTCTATTCCTTATTCTACATCATCTATTATTGTATTTAATACTTTTTATTCATTTATATTATTCAATCATAATTTTCCAGTAACCTTGAATTAATCATTGATCTTGAATCTATTTTTTCATTATTCAATATATGACCATGGATTCTTAATTTCATTTCAATAATTATATCTATTTTTATCTCTAATATAATTCATTAGTATTTGGATTTAATCTCAATTTATGAACATTGATATTTTTTCTAGGCTCTAATTATATCATTTGACATGGATTTTGGGTTTCAAATTAAAATCATTATTTCAATTTTTACATTTTGACATCTATAATCATTGATTTTATGCACATTATTTCCAATATTTATCCCCTCCTATAATGTATTTTCATTACATAGATATCTTAATTTATTTCAATTTTTGGTTGATGGGAAATTTCAATATCATATAATTTAATTTCAAATCATTGGACTATATCAATATTATTAATTTTTTTCCCTATATCCATTTTACATCTAAAACTGTTATTAATGAAAATTAATTATTTTATCTTTTCAATGTTCAACTATATCTCAAATATTAACCTCTATTATTCAACCCCATATCTATATTCAATATATGTCTTTATAAACAACATCATCTTCCATATAAATTCACATATCATCATTTTTATATTCATTTTTCATCAACAATTTTCATCTTCTTATTTGTATTTAGTTTTTTATGTTCATATACTTATCTATAATTTTTATTCTTCTCACGATTCAAGTTATAAATCATTGAATATAGGATATTTATTTATAGTCATCATACATATATTATTGTCTCTTTTACTATCATCTACTATTTATTTCATCCATGATATTTGATAATGGAAATTTTATATTTGACTTTCAATTATTCATTATATAAAATATTTGATATTCGATTTCCTTTTTTCCATGAATTCCTCTTCATTAACTAATCATTTTGGACCCTATTCTACATCATCATATTATACTATTCTCTCTATCCATATAATGTATATATCTATTGTGTATAATTTTGTAAGATAGTATTTGGTATTTGGTTTAGACAGCATAATTTTTTTTTACTCTGTCTTATTTTTAAAATCCCTAATACCTATATTTTACTATGAATATCTTGTTAATTTTTAATTCTATTATATTGACATCAATACCCAGTCTACAATCTCTAATATTGGATTTATTGGATTTCGTCAACAAGACTACTATAATCCAAAATCTTAACAAGTTTCTCATGAAAATTATGATGTTAAAGGAGGTTTATTATATTTATTATATAAGGATACATTTAATTGTGAATTTTTTGTTCAATAATTCCCCAATAATGATTTTATATCCCTTTTGGATGTTATTTGAATGATTCATTTAGCGTAAACCATTGACAAATATTTGTTGAATGTGATAATTATATGTGGAAACTTTTTTGCAGAATTTTTTTCCATCAATTGGTGATGAAACATTTGGTTTGATTATATAATGTTCATCTCTCATTTAATAATTTTTTATTCATAATATATATATATTTCTCTCTTTAACACTATTCCTTAACTTGGGCCTATATTTTCTATCCAAATTTGTCACTCTAGTTCAATGTCGAATCATTGTCTCTATAATTTTATGCATATCAAATCACCATATTATTTCTCAATTTCATATCACATCATAATATTAATTCATTCATTTTTGTTCTCTTTTTTAATTTTTGATATTCAATTATCAGTCTAATATAAATAATTCCATTCATCGGTTCACAAAAACTATTCTCTATCTCAATATTATTTTTTCTTTAAATACATAGTATCTAGTTTCATATCTCTACACATAACCTTAAAAAATCATATTTTTAATGGTTTTGAATCCATTTAACATGAACCATTATCCATATTATTATTTTTTCCATAATCATCAATTACCATTTCAAAATATCAACTTTGATCATTTAGTACTGGTATTTGGGTTCTTTTCTCTATTTGGATAGTTAAAATATTTATTCATAAATATTTGAGCTATACTATTTCAATTATTATTGATCATAAAATTTTCATAATAATAAACCAATATTCCCAACATAGCCATGTCAAATCAATGCTCTGAATTTGTTTCTATTATGATAATCTATTCAGTGTGACACCCAAAAGAACTGATGGATCTAATGAGATCAATGAGAAAAATGATATCATTTTCTAGTCTAGGGTTATCTATTACATTATATATTCCAAAGAAACATATTAATGTTCCTAAATGTTTAGGATGAAACATAGAAGCATTGTAGAAAATTGAACACAATTTTTTACACCTGTAATCGTATCTTCATCAATACATTACATAACTAAATTTTTACAATGTGTTAATGATATATAATCTTGGATCGACATTGAATTTCAAACTTCTCTTGCACACATGTTCATATTTAATGTTAAATAATTTCCCCATAATCCCAACTAATCTATTTAACAATTATTTGATGGAAAAAAAATGATAAACTGCTAAATGAGAAACTCGTATACTACAGTGGATGTTAATTTTCCATCCTTAATTAACTAAGAAATATAACATGGTCCTTGCTAGAAAGTTTAACCCTTTTATATTGAAAATCAATTTTTTTCTATTGGTTAACAATCTATTTTTATGCCTTTGTGCCAATTTTAGTACCATTTTTTGTTTGTTATTTTAGTAATTATATCATTTTTAATTGAGAACAAGAATTAATTTTTTAAATAGTATTATTGATATTTTTTTAATACATCAGTGATAGTTCTATGAAAAATACATAACATAAATTATAGGCTCTATTGATTCAAATATAATTATATAAGTTACATTCGTAATAATCATTTAAGATTGTTATTAGGAATATGAAAATATTGGACATTTTATTTTATCTAAATATATTACCCTTCAAAATTTCATCCCTTTATCACTACTAATTTATCTTCTTTGTCTTTATTATTTGGGATTATGATCTCTATTAACCATATAATATATATTAACATATGTGTTCCAAGATCTCCAACAATTTCACATTAATATTAAAAATTTATTGTCATATTTTTTATCTAGTATTATTTTTCATCATCAATATTTCAATATTTTCCCATCATCTACATTTTTATATCCAATCTTATGGTTCCATTATCCAATAAACATTTAAATTTATTGTTTCATTCTACCATAACAGAACTCAAATTGGCCCCCAATTTTCAAAATGAAATCTTTATTCTTTATTCTCTATTATAATATTCATTTTCTTATATATTTAGTATCATTTGAAATATGTTTAGCCTCCAGGGTCTGATCTCCAATATGATTATAATAATTATAATTTCTCATCCATCTTTAGATGTGTATTGAAATTAACTTAATGTATTTTTTTCCAATGAATTTCATTTATTTTCCATATCATGTCTACAATAACTTTATCCACACTGGTGATCTATAATTTGTCTTATATATTTGTTATGCATTCTACAATATCAAATCTATCATCTCACATCCCACATATCTATAAACCTTTTAATTCTTGTTAAATATCATAATTCCCCCCCCCATTATAGGTTTCCTATATTATCTATTTAATCTCAATTGTATATTTTGAAATTTTCAAACCTAGTTCTCCCAATATTGAATTTCAAATCTCACATGTCAATTTTGTTGTCTTTCAATATTTTTCAAATAAGTTACATGTCGCATTTTTCATCACTCATTCACCCACATAAATATCTTATCTCTAATCACATTTCATTATCCATTTATCTTCTATGTCTTGTGTCTATTTTTTAATCAATGCTCTCTCTCATCTAATCTCAATAGATTTCACAGTAATCTAAATTATTTATTACATTTATTTATTTTAAAATATTATTTCATCACTATAATAGTATGGGTCCTTATTATACTTTAATTATATCCTATTTTTATTATATAATAATTTATATTCATTTTCAATTTATGATATTTCATATTCCATTGATTGTGACTAACACAATCTACACTATGATAATAGATATATCGACATTACTAATATTTTATTGATGTTCTCCTATATCTAGTGTTTCTCATTTTTTTCTCGAGTAATTTTATTTTTATCCAATATGAATTCTATACTATAATCATTGTCTCCCATTCACTTATTAATTCACTATCTTAAATATTTGATTTTGGTCTTCTATCTTCTATTTTATCCTTATTCTATATATTTATTTAGTTCTTACATTCATTAACATCTTCTATCACCAATATCTAATACCTTGTCTTCTTACAATGATCATTTATCACAATCCTTATTTTCTTTTATCTATGATCTTTTTAGTTATCCTTAAATAATTTATTTCCATTATTATCTATATAATTTTACTCTTGTATCAATATCTACTAATATATCACTATCTATCATATTTTTTGGGATCATTAATTTACATCACAATGTAAATATATATCAAGGGTTATGGGTCTTGTTTTTATTTTCATTATGTTTGTTATCCCATTTCATCTATTATCATTTCTCATTGTCTGTCTTTGGATTCTATCATTCAACTCTATCATTTATCATCATTGTATAGTGCATAGTATCTGTAGTCTAGTCTTTGATCAGTGTTGTTTTATTTTATCATTAAACTCTATTTGTGGTCTTAATTACTTTATTTTAATCAATATATATTCCTCAACTATTTTCTATATCAATTATTTTTTGAATCTATATATGATACTTTTCTTTTTTATCAATATCCATTATTTTCATCATATATATTCATAGTCATCGATATATTTTATTTGACCACTCTCTCTCTACCCATGTTATCATTCATCTCAGTTTATCATATTCTATATTTATTCTTATCATTTAGTCTCTCTATTATCAATAATACTCAACAATTGTTAATATATCTATATCTCTTGTATTTGGTCTGTAGATTTGTTTTAGATCATAGATGTTCATCATTTTGTAATCTTTTTTATGTACATATCTTATTAATAGTTTTTACTCTCATTGTTGGTAGCCAATTTCCTTATCTAAAATATATCCGTATTCATTCCCTTTAATATATTTCAGTCATATCGCTCATTTAGCCTTTATCTTCTAATATTGTTATTTATCCCTTGGCTCCTTCTCTATTATCTAATTATTAGTTTCATAATTTATTATACAAAAATATTTGATCATAATTCTCAATAAATATATCTTAAATAAATTCCATTATAATCAAATCTACTATATTAATCATTATCTCCATTTTTTACCTTATATATTAGTCTTTGGATATTTGTATTCACATATTTTTTTTGATCTTATATAATTGTTCTAGTATCAATCTATATAGTTCTTTATCGGAATTGTATAGATAATATCTGTCATAATTCTTCTTTATCTCAATTTATATTACAAAACATCATTTTTGTGCCATGGATATCTAATATTGATATTTACCTATGATCTCTTATATATCTATCAGACATTAATCTTTTTCAAATTCTATTAATCATTAATCATTATCATTGTTTTTTATTTTAATACATTTTATTTTGAAACTATCATTATAATTTCATTTTTAATCACCATATTTAATATAAATCACTATTATTTTATATTTATCACAATTACCATGTCAATATTATTGTTTAAATTCATTATATTTCACAAAACATTTATCCCATCATCAAGTTCAATATCAATTTTGGTCTCCAACATTGATCATTATCTATATTATTTGATTATCATCTTTACATCAATTTTCACCATGAATTTTAATCTTTATATTTTTATTTATGCATTTATTTTGATGATTATTCTTGTATTTATCACTTTTCCTCCATTCATCCTCTCTAATTTTTGGTCTCTAATGTTGGATATTTTATCTTTTGGTATTAATTGTTTTTCATTCTTTGGTATTTGATCAATCTTTTTATAAATTTTTTCTATGTATGTAGATATTTTTTTAGTTTCATGTTTTCATTTCTATGACATATAACATTCATAATATATATAGGATGTACCTATATCTATTATAAATTTTATGGTAGTCAATTATTTATGATCATATTAGAATCTAAAGACATTTCCATCATAAATATCATCTTTATAATATTAAATCCCAAGATTTATCTCCTTTTGTGGTATTTTTTCATTATGAAGAACATATTACATTGTATGTAATATCTATTTTTTTATTTTTTTAGTTTCATTGATATAATTTTAGATATCAAGTCCTCTCTTTTTTATAACTACATTTTTCATACATGATTATAATTTGTTATAAGTATTTTATTATCATTTACATAACTTATTTTTTTCTTTATAAGACTAATATAGTAAATCCAGATCATGATTTGGATTTTATAAAGATTAATAATGAAGGAAAAATAAATGTGTAGTGTGAGTTGGATGTTACATTTCTCAGTGGAAGCACATTTCGTGCCTACAGTTACTTTTGATGGGTGTCACAACATTCAATGAATATGTATAATTCAAATCTCTCTCATTTTATAACTATAAATTTCTCATCCTATTACATTTTTTTATCTCTAACTTGGGTCTTCATTTATCATCATGGATTCTATCAGTAGTTCAATATCAAAACATTTCCATTATCATGGTATTTATCTCTATTCTTCTTGTTCATATGTGGTATTATATCACATTTTTTATTTGGTTTTTTGTAGCTAGTTTTCATAAATTGTTCATTAATAATTTATTAAGTAAATTTTAGTCCATAACTATTTTTAATTCCTATATAATTTTTCAAGGATGTAGTGTCAATAAATTTTTATAAATCTCATCATTGGGGTTTTGATAACTGTTTTTAACAACCTTTATTTAATAGTGAGGTTACTTTGATATGACGTTAAAAAATGGCACAATATATATTGATGTTTTGTAAAAAAAATTATGTAAGATAATATTTATTTTATAGAATAAATTTGTATTTGATTAAATACATTCAATTTTGTTTTAAATAATATTTCTTTCTATGAATTTAATTCTCATATCACTATCAACAATATGTTGTTTCTCGGAATCATCTCAAAAATAAATTTTTATGAACATATTGGTATAAGTGTATATGAACCTTAGTAAAAGAAATTGGTATGTTTCTATTAAAAATAATATATTAATTAAGAATTTATGTCTCAAACAAAAAAGACGGAATTTATAATCCTTTGATCCTTGGGGAATCAGGTTTGATTGTACATGAACAACATTTACTATTAAATGTAGAAAGAATGTCTTTTTCTTTCATGTATTGATATTTTAAAAGTCTATTTACTGCACCTCTGATATTTTTTTGGCAATACTAACCACTAACCTATATCCTTATCACTTCTACATTTTTATGAACAATCTTTCATTCCATATCTGCCTTTGTGAAATCTAAACTAACATATTTTGTTTAATTTTTTATTCACTATTTAATATCTATTTAATTACCTAGTTATTCTAAACCCTCTTAGACTACTATTAATCATTATAATCTCAAATAATTCATATAAAATTATTCATTTGTTGACATAAATAAGATATGTAATATCATTATATTGTTCTGTGGTCTTTTTTGAGTGAAAATAGCTAATAAAATTATGAATTGTGACCTATATTTTTGTTCTAATATAGAAATATGTTTGTGTTGGATCCCTAGAACCAGAAACTATGAAATTTATATTGAATTTGTATTTAAGGATTTCAATATTAAAATAATATAGTAATTTTATTTTTCATATAAATATAATTAATATGATAATGTCCTAAAATTATTATTTTATTGAAAAGGACATTGAATATCTCCTCAATGATTAGATCATTTATGTTCCTTGATGATTTCCTTAAATGTTGTTCTGAGAATGGATTCCATTATAAGAATGGATAAAACTATTTTGACTAAAAAGAGAAAGTAGATTCAACAATATTAGACTCTATCTCAGCAATTATTCCCTTATTAAGCATTAGGATAGAATATTATGTGGATAGACTCACAAGTAGGAATTATACATGTTTATGTGTCATTAAATATTTCTATCTGTGAGGAGGTGTAACAGTAAATATTCATTAAAATTATGATTAATTTTTTTTAATTACTTGATAACACAAATGTATTGTTCTAAACTGTGATGATGATAGGAATGTTCTTCACAACATCAATGTTGTGTTTTTAGTGAATTTATAGTAGAATGATTTGTCTCTATCATCTTCATAGAAGACAGTATCATGGAATTTTAATTGAAATGAAATTGTAACATTAAAGAGGAATTTACAAGGTGTGATGGTGAGTTTATTTTTTAAAACCAATGAATTATGCCTCATGCATATATATTAAAGACACTATAGTGCACCTTGATACATGTGATATCATGATAAATGGATTGTATTACACAATGAGAATTCATACATGGTTATTATTATTGTCTAATATCTAATCCCTATATGTGTTCCTTGAGCCATTGCTAGATTGAAAACATGGATTTTAGGCAGGTATATATATTTCCACAATGGAAGTGGTCTAGAGGTCCCACATAATGTGTTTCTGTTGACCAAATATAAATATTATTTAAATTTAACATTTTAAATTTGTATTATTCACCCTATCATGAAGTATTATTTCTAAAAAAATTATTAAATGAAGTCATATAATATTAAATTATTTATTCACAAGTTAGCTATTTAATTTTTAATATATATAATATTTTTTTATCTCTAGTCATTCACAAGGTAATAGAATCAAATTAATTAACTGTATTTAATTTATTAAATACCATGAATAAAATACTAAATATTTCATTTTAATGATATTGAATATAATTTTTAATTATTTATTTTATTTATAATATTTATCTATTATTATTAAATATATAATAATAAATATTTATTAATACATAATTTATTTAATAGGATGAAAACTAAAATTTTAATTTTATTCTCAAAAAGGTGAATATAATCTCTATTTAGGATATTTTATCAGGAATGAATAATTGTTGAGGATGATGAGTAGACCCACTTATTCATTTGTGGGTAAATATTTATTTATTATTAGGTAAATTATATTGATCTTTGGATGGATTACTACACTACATAGAATATAATAATATTATCATTACATTAAATTTAATTTGGTTCATATTGGTTTGAACATTTTATTAATGGTATTGGTAAAATTAATTATAAAAAAATCCTATATTTTTTTCTATTAATATACTTTAATATGAATAATGGGTGGTTGGTAATAGAGTAAAACATTATACTATGAAGACAGTACACCTGCATTTGATTGTATTTATTGGTTTCTCTCATGGTTGGGGGAGTTTCTCTTCCTATATTTTTCTCATGTTATATAGATTTTTATATGTTTCTTCTAGCAAAAATTGACAATTTTTTTGATGAAGGGTGTAATGAAAGTATATGGTAACTCATGAACTAGCACATAGGGTACCATTTATGACTTTTTATGATGAAATAAAAACATGTGTATCATTACTAGGAATACACTGCATAGGTAAATCATCATTATTATGAAAATAAAACAAAACATCATACGATAGTTCAATATATGCACTGATAAAGCATGTAATGACTATGGTATTTATTCATGCTACAAATTAATTATAAATAAATATAATAAATTTAATCTCTTAGATCTGGGTAAAACATATTCAATATTATATAGAAAATTTATCATTGTCCATGTCAATCACAACATATACATTAAGATTAATCCATTGATTTCTAAAAAATTTAGATTTCTATAGGAATAGTATGAGATTATTCTATGTATAAAAAATAAACTAATATTAGATAAATTCACATTTTATTTATTAATATTTTTTATTGTTATTTTATGTATTGAATCCATACTTTTTATATCTACATGTTAATTGTTTCAATCTGAATGTTAGGATCTCTTTTCTAACATTAGATTCATCCTAAAATAACCCACAGTAGTTAATAATCAATGAAGTACTTCTAAGTAACTATCTATTTTGGTATGAACATTTTCATTGTTACATGCAATGTTACTCACCAACATGTTGTGTAACACAACAAGAGATAGAGGAGGTGTGGTAAAAAATGTGAAGTAATTAATTAAATCACATATTATATATTTAATTTACATGAATGAAATTATTACTCATGTGATGAAATTAATACACATGATATTTAATTAATTTACATGATTATTAATTAATTCCTATGTCGCAAAATTAATTCACATGAGGAATAATAATTTTACATGTAATGTAATAAATTCACATATATCCTAATGTATTCTCATATAATTTAATTAATTCATTCATGGGATAATTGATACAAATGTGGTTTGATTAATACACATGAGACTTCATTAATTTACAAGCAATTAGATTAATTGAAATGAAAAATCATTAATTAAAAAATATTTTAATTAAATCTATATGGAATAATTAAGAATACGTGTTTAATCGATGTACATTACATCAAATGTTTTACACCATGTAAATTAATTAAGGAACAAAACTAATGAATTAATTTATAATTCTATTTACCACATCATTCTGTGATCCTATATTCATTTACTGACTAATGAACACTCTAAGATAGAATTTATACAAAAATAAATAGTTTATAAATTTTCATTTGAAATTTTTAAGTACGAGTCATGTGTAGTCTCTATATACTACACACTTTTTTGAATTACATAATTATAATAAATAAAATATCCTTGGGTAATGTCCCTCATTAATTGAATGTATAAGCTATTATATTATGTCACATGTTGTGTACATGATATTCCATAGGAGGAGAATATATACAACCTGGACCATGTCATGTAGTTCAGATAGGTATAAAATGTGCCACTTTAATGTAAAATGTGTGTATATAATTAAATATTAAATAAAATTATTATTTTTTATTTTATTTACAATAAAATGGATGTTAATATTTTTGACTTATTGTATAGATAATAATATATAATGAATTATTTGACAAATATTATAATTAACTAGATTAATTCATATATGATTTATAATAAAACATAAACATATCTAAATTAATGAAAGAAAAAGAATGAAATATGATTTAGCCTAACTAGAAGATTGTCATGAAAGTATATAGATCTTTGTTTTTGAATGGTTTCACTAATTTATTTTTTATATTAGTCTTTGGAAATTATATTATTAAATTGGATTGATGGACATCGATATGTCCCAAACTCATTATTATGTATGGGTCTTTATTCCAATTGTTCTTCAATATAGACATCATTTTTCTAGTTTACATTACATTCAAGTGATGTAAACGAGTTGTAAGTACGGAGTTCATAGGCACCTTGAGATTGTTGTAGACGGATCCAATGTAATCCAAAACTGAAGAGATATACCATATTTAATGGTAATAGTGAAAACTTGATCCGAGATAGGATCATGGTTTATTACAATAGTGTTAATGTTTTATTATTGTCCACTAAATACATAATTATTTGGTTAAAAATAATGGTTTTACCAAGATTTATTTAATTTTTTTATTTCATGTGCAATAATTATTTTAATGATACATGACCAAACATTTATTATTAAATTGATTAATGTGAAAAAGAAGAAAATAAAATAATCATAATCTGTGTAATTATTATCTCAATAACATGGTTAATAACATGAGGGAAATTAAAATAATATTTAAAATAAATGAAAATTGATAAAATTAGAATTATTATATATAATATAAAATATTATTAATGTTAATATTAATTCATTATACCGTTCATTAACTGAATAATTAAAAATAGTTAAATTGTCACTTCATGACACTACTTAGGGAACATTTAATTATAAAGGAGTATTAAAAATGTTTATACCTTGACATAACTAAACATGTACTCAATATATAGAGTGCAATCTATTAAAAAATGGATTATTATGTTGAGAATATATAATTCTGTATTTCAGGATTTTGGTGTCAACTCAACATAATAAGGAATTTTCAACCCAAAATTGGAAAGACATGCAATATAAATACATTCTTATGGGTTTTATAGAACTATAAAAAATCAACATAAATTAAATGTGGATCCTTTAAACTATAATGATATCATGAATGATAATAATGATTTTAATTGTGAGGGTCGGTAGGATTCTATAATATATTTGGGGCCTTAATAAATTTCAATAAAATTTTTAATACCATATAATTCTTTAATAATGTAAATTACTAATATATCTATTTTTATTAAATTATAAATTTAAAGGGATAAAAATAAAACACAATCATAATTCTTTATATTAGGGAACATCCTCATATGAAGACATCTCCTTGTGTTATATAGATTTTTTACTCAAATTTACTAATATGTAATTTGTACTATTATTCAAATTTACTAAGTATGATCATCATTCCACTATGTATAAGTGATAAAGAATTAATGAAATATATATAACTATTTATTCCCTTATTATATCAATTAAAATAACCCACAAGATGAATTAAAATAGTATCAAAGTGAAATAAAAGTCCCCCTATATTATTTTAGTACATAGTGAATGGGAGTTCATAGCTTGTAATCATGTCTTAAAATATTAACGAACATTTTTTTGATTTTCATCTACCACTTAAAAAAGATATTTTCTGTGATTCTCATTACTATGATATTACCATATGAACAATATAGTGAAGCCCCACATAAATCCTTTATTCCTTCACCTAAAAAATAATGGTTGGTAAAAACATATTTCAACACTCTTTATAGTGACATGAATGAATGATATGTTTTGATATCATATATACTTATAATGGTAATGATTTTCATATAACATATTTTAATGATATAGTATATTTATAGGGATGGTAATGAAAAAAGGGAATTTATATGTCATAATGGGAGAAATTATAATAAAATGAATTACAAAACACTAAATTAGAAATTATTGTATATTTATAAAACATTTATCAATGAATTTAATATTTTAATTGGAATTAATATTGATTATATAAAATATTATATTCATATATACACATTCATGAATGAATAATGATTGGAAAAATTATATGATGTTGGTTGGATAATTATATAGGATTAAAAGATAAGAAAATTATATTAATATAGAAAAGACAAGAAATTTAAATTTTTATAGTGGATTGATATGAGTTTATAAAGAGTGTCATAAGTATTATTTATCTCAATTTACATATTGACATTGTGAAAATTTATTTCACATTTGGAATTAATTTAATTATTCTACCTCATAATACTCTAATTTTTTAATAACTCTTGAATCATCAATATAAATTATAATGAATTTACAATATAAAATATATGAATATTACTCAATTTTAGAAATATGATTCATTTAAAAAAAATTAATTAGTAGTTGATTTAAAATAACATTGGTTTTTAGTTTCTATTGAGCAATGATACTATGTATACTGATAATATATTATCATTTTTTATGTAAATATACTATTAAAAATAAAGTCACACCACAAAAAATTTCGAAATAGTACTGTATGGTCACATTAAATGTAATAATGATGGTTGAAAATTTACATATCTCATGGGATTCCATAATGACATTTCTGAAATAATAATTGATTTCAATGAGTTCACATGGAAATAATATAGGGAAATATACGATTGAATCTTATAGATAATATTATCAAATTAATCATTGATCATGAATTTCGAGTAATGGTATTACATGATCAATTTTTTATATATAAATCAATATATTGATTTTAGTTATAGGAATATCAACTAGAAGCCTTATATATACTGAGATTATATAATAATTTCATCAAATACATGATATTAAATTAGATGTTCAAAAAATAAACATAATCTAACTATACTGAAAAATGTTCATATTATCAACTCTAATACAGCAAAAATATAATAGGACACAGCCTAATTTTTTTGTTTCAAAAAATTTATAAAAAAGCTACTTTTTACTATAAAAACAAAATAATACATTGGGAAATTAAGTTAATAATCCAATAGCCAGTAAGGATATAATCCTCAGTAGATGTATGAATGTGTTTCAATAAATTAAATTGATATCATAATTATAGTTAGAGAATAAATAACTTTTATGTGCCAGGGATCTTGATTCACAAGTGTTTACATTTGAATTTTGGAATCTACTATTTTTAGTGGGAAGAGTAGTTATACGTACACATAGAGTGTAGGAAGTGAAAACTAAAGAGGTTGCATTGATGATTTATTCGACCAACTTCATTGAGCTCAATTTTTTTTCAAAGATTGATCTTCGATCTGGATATCATCGGTTGAGTCTAAATAATGAAGGAATTACGAAAATAACATTTCAAACCAGGTACGGGAATTACAAGTGTATAGTAATGCCTTTTGGATTGACTAATTCACCATCTGTCATCATGGATCTAATGACTAGAGTTTTCGAGGAATATAAGGATGAATTTGTTGTGGTATTTATTCATGATATCTTTGTATACTCCCAAAGCTACAAAGATCATGAAAATCACTTGCACAATATTCTGAATACTCTTAGAAGAAATAGATTATATAGAATGTTTAGAAAGTGTGAATTCTGGTTTTAGGAGATTTCTTTTCTTTTCCATAATGTCTATAAGGATAGAATCTATGTTGATCCTTCAATGACCAATGAAATCCTAGAATGACCAGCACCGATGATTATAACTGAGTTATGTAGTTTTATTAGTTTAGCAGGTTATTATCGGCATTTTGTCCAGAATATTTCCAGATTGGCTAACCCATTAACCATGCTCACTCGTAAAGGGGTTAAATTTGTTTGGACAAATGAGTGTGAATAATTTTTTGAAGAACTGAATAGAAAATTAGATAATGATCCGATATTGACTCTACCATCAGGGAATTATGGGTATGTAATTTATAGTGATGTTTCAAAGAAAGTACATGGTAGTGTCATTATGCAAAAATATATAGTTATTTCCTATGCATCACGACGCCTAAAAATTCATTAGAAAAACTATCCCACTAATTATCTTGAGTTAGAAGCTGTAATCTTCATTCTCATGATATGGAGACACAATCTCAATGGTGAAAAATGTGAGATTTATACTTATCACCGGAGTTTGAAGTATATTTTCTCAGATAAATAACTCAACGTGAGACAAAGATGATATCTTGAACTACTCAAGTATTATGATTTCACTATAAACTACAACCAGGGTAAGGAAAATAAGGTGGAAGATAATTTTAGTAGAATGGATCATGTAGTTATGAACAAGATGAGAGTTGAAAGGAATCTTATTTTCATAGATCTAGTAAAGATGGATATGGGAATAACCCTGGTAAGTGAAACATCAATACCTTTTCAAATGTTTTCCAAAAAATATTTACTCGAATGGATAAAGAATTCTCAGACTGTTGATGAGGAGTTTCAAAAGAAGATTAACGCTGTGAATGATGGGAGATTGAGTGACTTAAAATATAAATATGTAATTTTGAAATTTGGGAAGAGGATTTGTGTTCCGAACATACCTGATCTAAAAAGGGAATTTTTGGATGATTCTCATGGAACCAATTTCTTTATACACCCTCGGAGCACCAAGATATATACATATTTGAAGGAACAGTTTTGGTGGGACAAAATGAAGAGGTAGATTGCTGATTTTGTATAAGGATTTTCATTTTTAAACAAAGTGAAAGCTGGAAGGCAACAGCCTGGAGGAGTCATACAACCTCTTCCAAAACTAGAGTGGAAATGGGATAATATTACGATGGACTTTTTCATGGGGATACCAAAGAATCTTAGAAGGAATGATGAAATATTGGTCATTGTTGATCGTCTTACCATGTTAGTACATTTTCTTTCTATAAGAAAATATTTACCACTTGAATGATTAGCAAGACTGTATATTAATTAATTTTTACGACTTCAGGGACTAACCCTATCGATTGTTTCTAAACTTGATCCACATTTTACATCATGATTCTGGAAATGTCTTCATAAATCCTTGGATATTATACTTCATTTGAGCACTGCCTACAACCATCAAACTGATGGACAATCAGAAAGGACTATTCAAACCATAGAAGACATGTTGTGATCTTTCTCACTTGACTATCATGGTATGTAGTATCAATATTTACCTCTGGTTGAATATTTATATAACAATTGCATCCATTCATGTATTCAGATGGAACCATATGAAGAGTTATATGGCAAGATATGTCACCCACCAACTTATTGGGATGATGTTGTGGAATGAAAACTCGTTGGACTATAACATGTTGCAGAAACAATGGATAATGTGAAGATTATCCAAACCCACATCAAAGCAGCTCAAAGTAAGCAGAAGATCAATGCCGATAACTGAAGGAAGGATTTAGAATTTCATGTAGGAGATCATGTTTTCTTGAAGTTATCACCAAGGAAGGGAGTTATACGATTTGGTAAAAAGGGTAAATTAAGTCCCATGTGCATTGGACCATTCGAATTTCTAGAACAAAATGGGGATGTAGATTAACATTTGGAAATTCCACGAAGTCTCTCCATAGTTCATGATGTGTTCCACGTATCCCTGTTGAGAAAATACTTGCCTAACCCAACGCATGTACTCACCAATGAGGAAATTGAACTGGAACCTGATCGGTCTTATTGTGAAGAGCCTGTCAAAATTCTTGATACAAGAGAAGAAGTGCTGACAAACTGGATGACTCATCTGGTAAAAGTTCAATGGAAAAACCATAAGATGGAAGATACAACGTGGGAACCCGAAGAACATACGATGAAGAACCACCTGAATAATTTTGTGTGGTATCATTATAGAAATATTTAGGAACAAATTATTTCTAGGGAATAATGTAACGCCCCAAACTTCCATAGTATGCTTCCCTTTGAATAATGAAATAGCTTGTATTGTACGCAACACCATGATTATAACACACCATGATCAATCAAACTAGCCATTATGAATAGTAATAACCACTTTTTGAAATTTTATAAATATTATTTTTCAAAATGGACATCATTTTTGAATTCGGAATATCGAAATTAGCTTAGAGTGAATATTTGGTATTTTTATGAAAACATTCAATTTTTTATGAATACTGAAAAACACTAAATTATTGGTTAAAACCATCATTTTATTTAAATAATAATTTATTTTATTTAAATTTATTTTATGTCAAAATAGATACATAATACCTATAAAAATTCAATGTAATTCATTGTAGTCATTTTATAATAAGTTTAGATATATAAAAATTTTATTGAACTTTTATTGTCTAGTACCAACCTCTTATGAGCATTTACAAATTGGAATAAAACATACTTTTACCACTTATGTGGTTTTATTTTAAAAATCAAAGAGATGCAGTTAATAACAGTAAATAAAATGTGGTTCAACAAGATGAAAATAATTTTGGGGGAATAATATCTTTTGACATTAATTTACTATGGTTAAATGTAAATAGGGTAATTAAGGGTAAAAATGATATCATAATTACCATAACACATGTCCTAATTCTTTTTGGTAATTAAAATTTGACCAAAAACATCCTTAGGAAAAAAATATGATCCGTTTTTCTTACTTGGATTAGATTAGGACATTAATTATTATTATTTTTTAAATAAAAATTAAAAGAGTTAAATTCAATGTTTAATAACTAAACCATTATTAATATTGGGTTATACATAATATTAATTCAACTATAAATATTCATTAAAAATATAAAACTATTTCCAATATAATTATTTTTTATTTATAAATTTTAAACATCAAATAATTTAATATATTTAAGACACAATTATGATGCAGTAATTACCTTTTTAATGAAATATTAAAATAATTGATATTATAAAAATAAAAATAATTTTAAATTAATAATTTTGATAAATTAAACTAATTTTATAGGTTAATATCACATGTTAGGGTTTTTTAAATAAATTTTATTCGAAGTAATAATGTTTTATGGCTTTAAAAACTCAAATACAAAATAGTGTCAAAATTGACAGAATTGAGTTTTTTAACCAAATGCTATATTATTAATTGATATAATATTCATAAAAATATTAGGTTCATCTAAAGGACTTATATAATGTTATATATAATAATTAAGAACCACATGGGGTTTTCTTGGCTTTTTATAGTATGTTTATTCACCATATAATATAAAAGTACAAAGAGACAAGGTAAATGTCAAACTATTTAACTAAGTGTTAAATCTAAAATATAAGGTTAATATGAAGACCTAAACCTATATAAAACCTATTGGTTGAGATGTTTTCGACCCATTAACACCTTATACTTTAAATAATTCATTTTGGAGCCATTACAGACTAAAAAATATATTTTTATAAATTAATATTTCACGATTTTCCTTAAGTGACCCTAACCTCTCTTATAAAAGGGATTTTCCCTTCTCTTAATTTCAAACCTCCGAATACATTTGGATCAGCCAAACCATGGCCACATATCCTCCCAACTATCATCCCTTCATCCTAGAGGCCTTTCATTGGTTAGAAATCCAACCTATGGATTCCTTTTGATCAAATCAAAAGTATGAACCCGAAGAAGAGGTAAATATTTCATCACCTCCTTCAAGTTCATTTCTTCTTCCACTTTCTCATTATTTATCGTTTCCATTCTAAAATAATAACTGTTGTGTCCTCTAAATACTGTAATTATATTATAAAAATAGTACAACCATATTCATTATTGTATCTATCCAACAAATGACAAATTCACCATATGTGTGTACATACGTATTACCGTCTCCACGTCGTGGTGTAGTTTGTTATTCAAACACATCATTATTTGGGTGGGTATAATAATGAGTATAACTGATTTAAATAATAAATATAACATGTTAATGATTATGTATATTTTATATAACATCTAATTACATAATATTTCTTTATAAATATAATGATATTGTCACTCGTGCGTACGTACGGATTTCCATCTCCACGAATGGGATGAGATTCATTCCCCATCATAATCATTCAAGAATAATTTTTATTTTATGAATAAAAAAATGTTTATGAACATAATATAATTATTTATATGAATAAAATACAACCTATACATAACAATCATGGCTTACATAACAAATCATGTTAAGGAAAATGAATCAGTTAACACCCGAAATGATGATACTACTAAAATATTGTAAACAAAGAAATAATATAAGATCGTATTTATGTATATAGATCTTTTATAATTTAATAAAAATGTTTTAAATATTATACAGGAGGTTAACATACCATCAAATAAAGAAAAGTACAAGTTAAGGGTTAAATCCACAATCTCATTATTATCTGAGGTTGTTTTTACGTAGGTAGCTACTCTGACCACTTTTTCCTCCACATTCATGTTTCATAAAAATGTATTTCAATACATTTTTACTATTTACTAAAATATAGATTAAAGTCATTTATACATTTTTTTACTTTTTATAAAATGTTTTGAATAGAATAATTCTGTCATTTTCCAAACAAGGTACTTAATGGCCTTTTCGACAAAATTAAGATAAGAATTAATTTTTTTAACTTATACAGCGGGTGTGGATATATTACATCATTATATAATTATAGAATATTAACATACAAGATTATAAGAATATTTTCAAAATCAATGTTATATTTTATAATTATGTGACTTTTAAATGATTTCAAAATAAAAATAGATATTTATTTCAAATAGTTTTCATTTCATCTATGTCAACATCATCTAATGGATTTTATGTTTTCTTGAAGTTGATTTATTATGGTACAAAACATCCATATTATATTTATGGTTTTTTGATATGTATAACTATTGATGTCTTATTCTTACACTATTCAAGGTTTATGGATGAATTATTTACATTTCATATTCTAGTTTTAATACGAATGTTTATATTTTGTTTAATCATTTTTATATGATGAATGCATTGGACATAGTATGTGATGGGTGGAGCCTACTATAGCTTCTTGATGCATTAGTAGGTGTTCTGATACATACTAGTGTCTTGGCACAAGGCCTTCACAAATTCTTATTTGTAGTCTTGGCACAAGGCCTTGACTATGTGGTTATGATGTCTGGAATTATGCATTTCATCATTATGAAAGTGGCTATTGATATTGCATGTGATTATTCGACTAGTAGAATATCCCTGTGATTGTGTAAATGGAATTATTTGATTTAATAATTTCCATATTATGCTGATGTTTTTTTTTAAAAGGACTTTTTTTAGTCTTATAAATTGCCTTAAATTTTTATGCTTATTTATGATTTTGTCTAATATATTGTTATCCTTTTTGAGCATGTGAGCTCTCCCCTTTCTATGTGTTATTTTTCCCATGATATGAAGAAGTATTTAATGGCTGACCTGTAGAGATAGGCTAAGGATATAAGTGTGTTCAAAGGGGATAAAATGTTGTGCATGTTTTTATTTCATGATGTAATGTAAAACTTATGACTGTATCTAGTACTTCCAAGGCTACTAAGTTGATCGGTCTTTCGGGACATGATTCCTTGTATCATGCCAATGTTATGTAATAATGCACCGACTTTGGATAATAATGGTATCGGAATTATAATCAATATTTAATTCCTTTTAACATATTCATTCATTGATATTTGGTATTTTTCTAATCAGAATAAAAATTTCCAACATTGTATATGTTTTATAGTTTAATTATAGATAAATAATATTTCAATATATTAAATTTTTCTTAATATACCATTCTTATCTCATGTATATAGTATCCAAAATATAAATTGAGTTATTTTATCATTTCTACCAACTAATGTCTCACATAATTCTTTGATTTTTGTTCAGGTATCAGCAATCACTATTCTATGATCTATTTTTTACCATATCCCATCATTTTTCAGTGTTATTATTGTTTCTTACACATTTATTTTTTATAAGATGTATTCCATAGTATTATTTGTTCATGTCTACCGTCACATGTATTCCATGATTAACGAGTTTTATTCTGTCTCCTAATTTTTTTATTTAACATGTCATTTCTAGTAATTTTTTTCTCACATTAGTCCTTTATTTTATGTCATAAACCTATTATCTATATTATCTATTATCTCATAAGATATATCACATACTAAACCCCCAAACATTTCCTTCCATGTTTCACCACATGTATTTGTTATCAAAATTTTGTTATTTAAAATTATATATATAAGCTCACATATTCAGTCTCTAATCGCAATTCTATATTTTATCTATTTTATTATCTATGGGTTTTTATATCATGTATCCCATGTCACCTCTTTAATCATGTTAACTTTCTAATCTATGGTACTTTTTCTCCCATATTTTTAATATTATATTTTTAATCATCATTCTAGAATATCATATAATCAGTATCATATTATTTTTCCTTCTTATATACTTGTGATATTTGATCTTAAGTATATATTCATCAGTCTTGGATTTAAATATTCAATATCCCATCCCCTATTCCTTCCTTCCAACTTTGTCTCCACTCAAATATTATATATTAGGAATTTTTTTATTTTCATCTTCTCTAGTATCTATTCTCTATCATTTTATTTATTTCTATACACTTTTTCAATTAAAATATGAATTATAAACAATTTTATTGTTCTCCCATTACATTATTCAATCTCCATATTTTAATTTTAACATTATTCTACTGACTCCACACATAATCTTCAATATCTATCTATCAGTATTTTCTACAATTTATTTCCATACTATATATTTAAAAACATAAACTTTATACATGTACTCTAATATGGTATATCATGTTTTTTATTTTATATTCGATCTTTATCTCATCTATCATTATTTCTTATTTTCAACTCTTTCCTCGATCATTTAAATCATGTATTTTTTATTTGATCAAATTATATAGTCTCAACTAATATATTTACATCATTATTTCACCATTTTGAATCATATCTATATCTTCAATCATCAATATGTTTTTATTATTCATATATATTCATTTTCTGGGGACACAAGTTTGTAATATTTTTCTTTTCAAATTATTCATATCCAAACAACAGAGTTTGTCTTTATTTGGTTCATGGCCTTCATGTCCATCTTATCACTTTATTTTAATATACCTAATACATTTACTATAATAATTGATTTTAAGTATTATTTTATATTATAGATCACTATCTATGATCATTGATCATATATGCTCAAAAATATCCCTAATGATTGAATTTTATCTATATCATATATATCTTCTCTCTTTCCATGATCCTTTTCTTAAATTTTCAATATCCACCATTGTATTTATATATATCAATTCTTTTAAGTGTTATTAATATAATCTATCTATCAGTTACCATACTTCTCAATTTATGTCACTCTTTATTATTAATTATCCTTTAGAATCTTAAATGATCAGAAATATTCAATCTTCAGTAGTCTATCTACTTAACCATTATTTATTCAAATATTTTTTTTGACCATACCAATTCATCCATGTTTTCATATTTTTTTATATCAAATTTACTTCTCACATATCCATATCATCTATTCAACCTTTTTATATAGTCACAATCTCCAATCATGAGTCTTAATCTTCTACCATTTGTTTTATCCGTTGAATCCATCTTTATTATACAATATTTAGTATCTAATTTAAGTACAGTATAATTTATTATCTTTATATTCCTTCCATATATCATAAATACAACTATATTGTCACTAATCATTCATTTATATCATTATTTTTAGAATATTATCTTCTACCATATTCTTCAAAAATTATTATTCATCTTATTTTCTAATTGAAAATAATTATTCAAAACTCTATTAAAAAAATTTCTTTGTTTTTTGTTTTATCATAAAAATCAGTTATCTATCATTGTATTTTCGATCTTATGTCAATCATATCAAATATATATTTTTTACCTCATCTATTAATACCCTATTATGATATCAGTATTTTCCTTTTCATTTATTTTTGGATAATGAATCGATAACATTTTTATAAACATCAATCACTGATAATTGTACCCCTTATTTATCTTTAATTTTTTCCCAACATCTCTATCTACAGTCTACATCTTAAAAATATTTTTTTTCTACCTCTATTTCATTATGGTTTTTCATATACATCTTAAAACATTATGGAAAATATTTTACCATATCTTCATATTCAATATCTTCCAAAATCACCGTATTCAATATCCTCCTTCAATAATTGAACTTTTTCAATATAACCAATTCTCATCTTTTATTATTATTTATAAATTTGACATATGTTTTAAATTTTCATCACAATTTTTTTGTTTTCCACTTTCCCAAAATATTACAATCATAAAGATTATAATGACTTTGATTGGTTTTATATTGTTCATTATTAACTCCTAATCATTTCCACTCTCGTGAAAATCTTTTTCATCTATTATATTTAACCTTTCATATCGAATATTTTATATTACATAATAGAAATTATTTTCAATTGATGTTCGCTAATTAAAAAAATTTCCTTATTTTTCATTGTCTATATAGATCATTTTTATCCTCATCCTAATATCACTCTTCTATCGTTACCTATATACATATTTAATATACATCTCTAGACACTAATTATTGGTAGTTATCTTTATGTTCTTTTTGTGTAAACAATAAAAATTTCCATCATCAATAACATTTTTGTAAATATTTGTCCTTTATCATTAACTCTTTTATATGGTATCTATTTTCCTTCCCATTCACTTCTATTTGATTCTAGGTTTCTACACTCTTCTATTACATTTAATATTTATCATCATTCTTTTTTTTATATCTTGTCTTTAGAGTAGTGTAAGAAATAAATTACAGTATTTATGTTTTTCTTCTAGGAAGACTATATTTGGATTCAATTATTTTTATAATTATCTCTATATAGTAAAATAGTAATTATTTCAGACCCATTTTATAAGTGATATGAACGAATAATCAAGGAAAATCCATAGATCATGTTGAGTTCAATGTCTGTCTTCTAAGGGTAAATTTATTTCCACACTATTATTCCTTTAAATTGATTTTGTAACATTAAAATTATTTATATAATTTAAATATATTTTATTTAATGTTTTTTTATTTACCCCTCTCTCTATATTCTTCAATGATTTCTTTTCATTTTCATAAATTTTCATCATGGTTTATTTCTCTAGTTTAATAAAAATGTTTACATTATAATTTTATACATATTCCACACATATATTAAAATATTATTTTAAATCACATAATTGTATTTGGTCTTGTATATTCAGTCCCTATACAATGTTCATATATATTACAATTTCTATTTTTTTGTCAAAAACTCTATCCAAGGGACATTAGTCAATTTTTAAAATCTCAACATTCCTACATATTTAAATACATGATTTCATATTTTCATATCTCAATATGTGTACTGTCACATAGAATATTTTAAATCAATTTTCTCTCAGCAATATACTTTATATTAAATATCTCTAAATTGTTTCATTAACCATTGACCATTATTCCTTGTTTTAATCTCTAATCATTTCTCTTCAATGGTTGGGTTTTGATATTACATTAGAAAACTCACATATTAAAATTTTGGAATTTGTTTATAATCTGTCCATTATTGTTGATATTAATGTTTTTAGAATCATGAGTCAACATCACAGATTGTCTGATCCTGTTTTTTCAACATTCATATACAGAATCAGATATATAATTATTTGTGTATTAGGATCCTTAGTTGTATTTGATGGCTCAAAATAATAAATGGATAAGATGAACCCAATATGATATTTAAAATAAAGGAGCTCCATCGACGGCCTAAGACCTCCCTCCGTTGTTGACCTAGCCTGAATGCCTCCAAACTCAGCTCCCCCCTCCCGATCGGAGGGGGGGGTGTTTTGCACTTTCATCCATAGAGGAAGAGAATATTAGATGGTTTTCTTCCGGAATTATGGAGGATCCATATTTTTTCGAAGGTCCACAATCTTTTTTGAGAGGCTCTTAAACATTCACTTCTCCCGGTGGAGATTAACGGTGCCTCTGATCTTTGCAAACTCACAATGGTGGATCGATTCCATCTAAAGTGGCCCTTGGTTGAATCCTTTGATCACTTCATCTCTGAATATTGGGAGCAATAGGAGCATGTAGTCGTCGACTGGCTTGAACGATGACACTTCATGATTCATTTTGGTTTAGAGGAGGATTTGATCTATGCCTGGACCAGGGCCCCTCGAAGATGCAATAGAGAGGCATTCTATCTATTTCGTTGGAGCATAGATTTATATATGCAACATGATCCTTCGTTGTTTGCGACATGGGTAAGCCTTCTGAGTCTTCCGCTCTCATTCCAGAATCCCTCTATTTTTTGTGGAATTGGTTATTTGATCAGTAGGTTTCTTTGTTCTGATTGGCGTACTGAGGTTGTTAGTAATCCCATCTACCCGATAATTTTTGTGGAAGTCGATGCTATAAGGTCTCTGGTCCGATGCGTCTAGATTACAGATTATAAAGAGTTTTTCTGGAATTATGTGGTGGTTTTTAAGTCGTGGAGGCATTATTGTGTTTCTTGTAGCCGATGAGGTCATTTGGTGTGGAACTGTTGCAGTAGGAGGATGAGTGGATGTTCACAAGCGATAGAGATGAGTCAAAGTGGAGGTTGTGATGTTACTAATCTGGATAAGATCATCAGAATTAGTCACACTGAAGATGGTTTTGCAGTGATAAGGGATGAGGTGGGAGACAATTTGGTCTTTTAGGAGGGAGTTGGGTGTGATGGAGGTGGAGATGTTGTTGAGCAGGTTACTCGGGTGGGGGATCCCCGAAGTGTAGGTGAAGTTGTGGAAGAGTTAGTGGTTTCAGTGCTTGTACAGGGGGTGGGTTAGAAGTCTTTTGCCGACAATGCAATGGTGGAGGGACCAATTCCATCATCCTTATTGTAGGGGATGTCTCAAGATGGTGGTGATGAGGTCCCTGGTTTCTCTTCTTGTATGAAGGAGATGTTGTGCATCCAGGTGGGAGAATCTGATACTGATCATTCATTGGTGGGGGAAGTCATAGATCTGGTCCTATCACAGGTGGTGTTTCAAGATGATGCTAATTTTGTGACTTTTGGGTAGGCTATGGCTGAGGAGTCGGGGCAATCTGCTCTTTGTTTTACAGTGCAGAGGAATCCATTGCAGAAGGCGAGAAATGAGCCACTGGACCTGATGGTTAAGCAAGCCATTGATTACTTAAAGAGTGACCTTGGACTAGAAAATGATGATATAGTGGGGAATTCATTAGCTTACAACTCTTTGTGGTCAGAGAAAGTGGATGGTTGTGTTGAAGAAGAACAAGATGTCGATGTAGGATGCATGGTGATTTTGGTTTCTATAGGCAAATGGTTCCTGGAACTAGAAAATTATGAGGTTTTTCATAAAGAGGAGAATGCATCAAGGCATGAAGTTGGTCTCTTGCAGGTTTTTTATTCTCTGGTGGATGCCGCAACCAGAGAAGATGTGCATAACCAGGTGGATCAGTCTCAATGCCTCACTATAGTTGGCACTAACAGTCAGTTTCAGCAAGACTGTGGATTGGAGGAGGGATATTGAGAGGTGAAAATCGTGGGAAAGTGGGGTGATATCTCAGATAGTGAGAAGGAAAAAGATGGTTGTGTGTTCCCTCTATCCTTTAGTGTTTTTGTACAAGGTGAAAGGATGAAGGTGCATGGGGTTGAGGACACTAAGACTGGTCCACCACATATGAGACAAAAGAAAGATTATTCTTATCTTCCAAGGTCAGTGTCCACTAGATCTTTTATTGGGAAGGAATGTGGGGCTATGCAATATTTGATGAATTTTTGGCCTTGGGGAAGCTGAATCATAGAAGGAAATATCCTAATGTTCTTAAGCACTATGAATGCTCAAAATGGGAAACAGATAATGCAGAGGAAATTTTCCCTAATGGGGATGGTGACAGGTTTGATTTCTAGGATATTTAGTTGCATTTCTGGCTTGATGTACCTACTTAATGTTTTTTCTTTTATTAATAAATGGTCAGAGGTTTGCCTTTGACTTAGCGTTTCTGGTAAATTATTTTTCTTGGTGGTAATTATTGTGTACTAGATTCCCCCAATAATCAAATGTTTATCTATACATTCTTGAAAACATGGTAATATTGTAGAAAAATAGAGACAATTACTTTCCCTCATCATTGATACACCCTCAATAATGAGGATCACTACTTTTAAATGATGTAATAATGAAAATATCACATTTTTTGACACAAATGAATAATTTTCTCCCACTAACTACATCACCAATAGTACATGATAATGGATATACTAAATTGACTAATTTACATTACCTAATATGTAATAGAACAAGAATAAAGACAAACATATATATTAATATAATTTTATAATGAAATTTATTAAAGAAACCATATAAATCTATAAAACAATATAATAGGGTACATACATTAATTTTCAGCCATTTTATATTTGGATGAAAAATATCATCAATTTGATTTTACTTTTTCTATTTTTTATGAGTTTGACCTTTTTTCACCATTTATGTATTATATATTTTATGAATTGTATCCTTTTAAATTTTAAATATAATATTTATTTTTGAATAATATTATTGATATTATCTATTCTATTATTTCTTTAATAGTTATAAAAAATAAAGAACACATAATTATTCAATTATGGTCTAGATATAAGTCAATGAGTTATAATAACACCAACCCCCTTCAGATGGTCTAATGATTTTTATAACATTGGTCATTTATTTATATATCATGTAATTGGACATTCATATCGCAAATTAGTTTTTAATTAACAATTAATCTGTTCATCTGTGATATTATTATTTGTGATCTCTAATCCTAATCTCAAGATATTTAACATGTGATTTATTATATCAATAATATATTCCTCATAGGAATCAATTTTATTTCGTAGATTATTCTCAAAAATAATGTTTATAATATTAATTAATTCAATATTTTTAATTAAAATTGATTTTATATTATAATATATTTTATCTAGTATCCAATATATATTTTTTTTATCTTGTTGTTGATTCCAATACATATCTCACATTATTCCATGACATCAAGTATTAGATATTCAATATCTATTGTCTTTTGTCATATCAATCGTATCTGTATCTAGTATCCATCATTTTATGTTTTACCTTCTTTATTTTTTCCTGTTTATTTCATAGATTTATCTTTTATTATCTACTATCACTTTTCATCTAATTTTGACCTCATGTATTTGATCTCTGATAATTTATTAGATTAATAGTTTCATTCTACCATCATTTTTCTCACATTGGCTCATTATATCCATTATTATAATTTCAATATACATTATATTTTCTCTCATTAATCATCTCACATCCACCAAACCGTCTCCATTTCTTCGGAGTTCAACTATACTTATTTTTTTATTTACTATTGGTCATCTATCATCATTTTTCGGTCTTTATTTTACATTCTTGATTCTTAACTCTTTGGTATTCTGGTCTTAAATTTTTTATCTCACTTATCAAATATCCCTACTCTCATACATTATATAACATCTCATATGTTTTTCTTCCAATCCTATGACTTCACTCTCAGAAAATTTGTTTCATATATCATGAAATTGCTACCTTGTATCCATGGTCTCATATATAATATATCATAAAAAATTTATCATCATTATTTATTTCTCTCTAATTATCACTATTTAATCTCAAATAATATGTTTTTTATTTCCATTTTTAAATATCTGATAACTATTTATTATTATTAATTCAATACAGTTGATGGTTAATGTCATTTCCTTAATATTTTCTCTAAATATTGGACATATCATAACCAATTTCTACTCATCCTCTTTTTCTCCACTTTGACAGTTGATATTTTTTATTTTCTTATTGGGTTATGTTCATATCTAGACTTTTATATTTATCATTTTATTTATGATATTCCAATCACTTCATCAGAATTATAAATTCACTATACTATTTTTGGAATCCCCTATGTTTCATCAATCTCCATTTTTTTATCCTCTCTTCAGTATGAGGTATATTTTTTTAGTCACCAATCACCATTCATCATGTTTTTCATGTCCTCTACATATTTTTTATTCACTCTCTAGTATATATACTTGGTTATTTGATATTTGATCTTAGCTCTTTCTCTATTATCAATATTATATGGATCTAGTCTATGATCAATGATTCCAATAATTATGTATTTTTTAAACTCATATCACAATATTTTATTAATGATTAACTATCTATAATATTGTTCATAATATTTCTATCTCCATCAATTTTTATATATATATCTATTGTATCAGGTATCATTAGTACGACCACAGACTCCATTAACCCTTTTTTAAATCCAATTATTATTCTACATTGGTCATCAGTTTATAGAAATCATATATATCATTTTTCTTTAATATCTTCTTTATGTTCACAATAGCCCATTACTGAATATTGAGAATTATTTTATCTTTAATCCCTATATCTAGTAATCAATCATTGATTCTCATGTTAAAATTTTTTCTAGCTAATTTTTTTCTTTGGTCTATAGTCTCTGTCGTGGATAATTTTCACCAATCTTTGATTACCTCAATATCATATATATATATATATATATGGTCTGATGATTAATGTTTCTGATCTCTATCTCTTTTCAACTTCATTTGTATTTATTATAGTCGATCATAGGATTTATTCATTAGTGTCCCCTATAATCTGAAATATTCAACATTTTCTCATTTTACCGCATCTGTAGTATTCTTTATAAATCTTTTTTTTGATATTTGGAATATTCATTGTTTTATAATTTTTTCCTCTTCATATATGGTCTCCCTCCATTAGTATCTTTTTTTATCACAAAATTATCTCTCCCGTCCATTCTATTTTTAAGGGAAAGATATATGGCCATCATCTCTACTTTTTTTAACAACTTTTATCAATGGGTTTTATCACATGTTTTTTCTTAAATTATTTAATAATTATTCTATGCATTTCAAACTCAAATATATAATTTTTATTATTTTTTATCATTATCCAACAACTATGGTATTTGATATTCCATTTCTATTAATGTCTCTAATTGTTTTACATTATTATTATTTATTTTTGTAATTCATCATTGTAACAAATATCATATCATTATTCATACTTCAATTTTCAATATATTTCATTTCATATTATTTTTATAATATCTAGATTTATTCTCCATAATCACTCTTTACATCTCATATATCAGGTATCTTATTTTGGTCTTCGATAACTGACATTGATATTGTATCATTCTCTTTGTTTGGGTCACTATTTTTGTTTCAATATTTCAATTATTCGGGAATTATTTATATTATTTCGTTTAGACTCATATATTTATAACCCATGTAAATAATTATTTTATCATCTATCATAAAATATCCCTCAAGGAACATTTTAGAGCTTTTGAGTTGTTTTTTTTTGTTGAAAAATACATTAAAAATGTAATTTTTTGATTTATTATCTTTATTTTTGTCCTGGTATGTTAAATATGTTTCAATAAATAGTAATAGAATTTCTACAAGTGGTACAAACAATTGTGTCCATAAGGTGGAACTATTTTGAAATGGAATGGAATTTATAATAGATAGGTTATTATGAAATTATTTTTTCTTTACGAATGTTTTGTGATTTTTTATTTTTGGAGATTCATGAATGATGGATTAGTCAAGAATATTTGAATGTAATTTACCCAATTTTAAGGTGTATAGTGAATGGAAAATATCCCAAAAGTATCATCAATATAAAAAGTTCCATCAAGAGGTATGATGGGATCAATGAAAATGTGGTTTTGATCGTGGATGTTTCATGAAGTGGATGAAACGTCTTTGAAAAGTTGGATAAACTCCTTATTTGAATACAAGAGGCATCAATGAAAATACAAAGGCTTTATGTTTATGAAATAGTTTAGCAATGGATTTTTTATTGTGTGAAAGGTTTCAAAAGTTGATCAATTATGAAATGAAACAATGTTATGTAAACATTGTGTATGATTAAAAAAATGTAAGTTTCTTACATGATATGAGTTTTTAGAGCGTTTTTTACCATGAATGTATAGTTTTTTTAAGAATTGTATTTTTTTGTGAATATTGATAAATTTATGTCCTGAAGGTGGAACTTTCTTGAATCATAATATATTTCCCAATATGTTTTTAAAAATGTGGTATTCATATAATGGATGAATGTATAAAATAATTACGCATCATATAAGGTGTAAAATAAATTTATTGTAGTGATAAAAATAAGAATCATATTAATAAGTAGTGGGAACACTTAAATTGAGGGAGATATTTGAAAATTTTAATGGTAATGAACCATGATAGAAGTTAATTCTTCTATAAATTTTGCAACATAATTTATCTTTTAGGGATTCAGTACATATGAATATTACCTTTGTATTATCTTTAGACATAGATAGGTGCTGGATAACCACATATTGTTTTTCTTTTTCATTATTTTATTTATATCCATTAATTTTTGTGGGAAATGTTGAGAAGTTTGTTTTATTTAATAATAGATGATGATTTCATGGTGTAGTATTTTTAATCAGCTATACCATGATTCTCCCAACCCATATGATATTTAACCTTTATGAGATATAAATTTCTATCTTTGATAAATGTTAAAATCATGCATTATGTATTAATGGTTTCAATGGAGGCTATTAATCACAATGGAATTCTGGTCATTTGTGGAAATATATTTTCACTTGTTGAATAATATGATGTCTCATTAATTCATATCATCAAGCATAAATTTTTATGTAGCAATTATGTATAATATTGTTTCATATTTGGATGGTAAATTTCAATCAGAATAACACATCATAGAATTGGGTATTGATGCCAAAGTAATCAATTCTATAAGAGGAGCATTATCTAACATAATATACACAAGAGTTATTTCATGTATTTACATGTATTCCATGTGTGAAATTCAATTAAATATATATATGTGATTCATATGATTTATAATAAATGTAATACTTTCTTTAGACTAAATATGAGTACCTAAGAATACACCACAATATACCCCTGTGTTAAATATTTGATTATATTAATGTTTTGTTGGTTGAATTGAGTAGTCTCCGAGAAATTCATGAGGTCATAAATATCCCTAAGAACATTTTGAAAAGGCTTCTACATCGATTCAATATGAATATTTATTTAATGGAAGGAAAATATCAAAAGTATTTATCATTTTATAGATTTCATAATACAATTATTTCATTCATGATAAGAATTGTTGATAATTAGTCATTGAAAAATTGTATTCTAAAATTATGTAATTTAACACCATGAAGAGGATCACTAATGATAATTTACCAGATGAAGAAGAGATGGATGTGGTCATGTTATTCCTTTTATAAAAAACTATTAAAATTATAATTAATAAGCAAACATACACTCTTAATTTTTATGTGGAAATGTTAGAAATATTGCAGCAAGGTACCCCAAAAAGTTTCAAGATGAGAATGATGATCAATTTGAAATTCCCATTAACATTTTTTATCCTATATAACTGGTAAGATAATATTTCCAAGAAAATTATTCAAAATTACGAATATCCATTCACTTAAAAATGAATTATTTGATAAAAATGATGTTTATGTGATATAGAAGAATAAGGATTACCATGAAAATGATATTTTGGTTGTTGTAGGTAATGATAAAATAAGGTAGGAAAGAAACAATTATAGTGAAAAACAAGGGGGTTATGATATCTTGGATAAATGGAAATCCATTATTGAGGATATACATGTTTTTATTGAAAAATAAAGATTTCCAACAAGGTTGATCAGGATTCCAAACTGTATATATCACAGTAGCATAAATAAAAGTCTGATATGAATAAATAAAATACAAATATTAAGTCTCTAATGATAAAGAACACAAAAAATATAATTGATTAAAATATAATATTTAAGGAATATAAAATCCGTGAACTAATGTTTTAATAATATAAAAAATTATCAAATCAATCATATCAGTTAATATGTACTGAAACTTTCTAATCTAGGAATAAAATTTTTAGAGCATGAGAGACTCTTGACACATGGTATGTCCTTTCGAAAGTATTTCACTCATGTTATAGAAAAATATACAGGAGGATAATACAGTCCCAATAAAATATAAGATTCATTCATATCAAAATAAAATAGCTAGTATAGGGGTTGATCATAAAAAATGTCTAATGATTTATTAGAGATTACATTTTCCCACTCAATGGATGAAATTGGATTTGGGTATAAATCAATTTCAGATGGTTTAGATAATACAAGGAACAACCATTCCTATTATAATGCCTCATTTGATTTTTTCTCGTATTAGTTATCATTTATTTGAAAATATGGTACATTCTCAAAATGTATGTTCTCTATAAAAAATGCATTAAATGGGACATTAAATGCAATGTAAGACACATATTTTTAAGTATTCCATGAATTGTTTTTATGATCACTATTTCTAGTTTGGATGGTTTCAATGCATTTCCACATATTTCAAAATATAAATTAAATAGAATGTGAAGATATAGACCCATGGTGGTCATATGCAGCAGCATAAACAATAATCAAATGAGATGGAAATGAAAAAGTTATTTACTACTATAAAAGTTGAAGTGGTTCTATCATACTATGAGGAATATCAACTGCATCATTCCAAAATAGGTGTGTAGTAAATTATAGTAGATCACAAAAAAAATAGCTAATAACTAAATTATAACATTTATTTAACATAATGAATCAAAATCTACTAGTATATGTATCCTTGAAAGTTGATACACAAGCCATATGATGTGAAAGAAGGATCTTGTCAGAGGTATCAAATACTACAAAAAATGTTTTGTAATGTATGTAAATGATGAAGTCCTAATGATTATTAGCATGGGAAATTCCAAATTTAGAGGGAAAGAAATGAAATATATTGATGTTGTAATTGTTGAACGTATCAATCATAATTTCCAATGTATTTTTCAATTGTGTGACTCGGGTTATTCTATAATAATTAAAAATATGTTTTTTACCATCATGGAAATTGAGTGTCTATTTTTTTGGTAAATCATAATAAATGGAATCTATACCTTATGATTGGAGAAGAGGGTATATGATTTATACCCAAGCATGAAAAAATAATGGTATGTTTCAAACAGATTGTCCATCTATGCAAATCATCATTTGATGACCTAGTAAAAGTGATACCTCTCATGATATCCCAAACATATCTCTTGATCATAAAGACATATAAAATTCCAAACAACAAGGGAATTTTATCAGAATGAGTTATAATTAATAATAATATAAATCAACCAGCTTCATTGAATTAGTGGATAAAGATGCATGTCATCCAAAATCAATTCATTGACGATAAGTCATATTAAGTTATTTTAAAAAATCTTTTTATTAGGATATCATAAAAATTTGTCATTCCCCACATGTATGACATGTTCAGTTGTATAACATATTATCAGAGGGAATTTGAAATAATTATTGGATAAAATCTTCTAAATATTTTAAAATATAATGGTATAAAATTAAAAAAAAACTAAATGAGGATTATCTCGAGAAACTTAGGATAAGGCACTATATTGTGGTAGTGATAACACGTTAAAAAATAGAGTGTGTTAAACGACTAATTGTGAATTTAAAAACATGTAAGGAACTATTCTTATAGAAAATGACTTATTTGGGAAAATATCGAAGCATGTAGTCTTGACATCAGTCTACATATCAAATGGGTATTTGTTATGTTATAACTAAAAAAATAATCTGTTCGACATGTCGTACAAATAGAATCCCACATTGAACTACTATAGAATAATCCGAATTAAGTGTTTCATTCCCAATAGGGAGAAACGCATAATTTTTGAGTCTCATAGATATAGGTGATATTATTTGGTTACATAGGAAAAAACAAATCATTTAAATGTTTCAGAAAGAGCATGAGAACAACTATTTAATGAAATTAATTCACTATTTTAGATAATGATAAAATCATAAAGAATGCAATTGGATTTTCCCTAATGACAATGAAGATAATGTGGGCATCTTGGGGGGTAGAATTAAAAAAATATGATTTAGAAGAAGAAACTGATGATCATAAGAGTATGACTAATATGTATCTCTATGGAAATTAAAGATTCTATATGAAATTGAATTTAAAAACACCATTAGCAATCTAGTAGGGCTAGTTCAAACAAATAGAATGATGGATTCACTACATGAATAATTCATATCTTAAGTGGAGCCAAAATGTTTTATATACATAGCTAGTGATGAGAACTGGGATCTAGAAATGAAGGAATACCTTGACCAAATTTATAACAACTAGATATTTGAGATTTTTTCAATACTAGGAGGGAGTAATTTCATCCGGACCAAAAGGATCTTTTAGAACAAACTAAATAAAAATGGGTTGGTAATTGGAATAATATAACAACTATTGTGAAAGGTATAATCCAAAATCAATGTAATCAATTTTGATGAGGCATTTAAAACTATTTAATGGATTGAGAATATTATCTTATTGTAGGCCATAATAATGCAATGGAAAATAATATTCATTAATATGGATGTTATGTTAGCATTTTTAAAAGGGGTTCAAGAAGAATAAATATTCACTGTAAACCCATATGGGTTTCTTTATTTTAAAGATGATAAGAATATTTTTCAACTTATGGAAGAATTATATCAATTAAATAATTAATTGAGAGCATGGTATTCAAGACAGGATCATTTATTGAAGAATCTCATTTTCCATCATGTTGGAGTTAACTAGAATATTAATATAAATTATGATAGTAATGAAATTATGATGGCATAGAGGTATGTCAATAACATATTATTTAGTGTATATGATAAAGAGAAATTCCAATAGTTCATATAATTCATTAATGGTTAGTTCAAAATGTCAATTATTGGATAAATAATATTTTTGTTAATTTATAGGCCATGAAAGGAAACATAGGACACAACTTTATTTAAACAAGTATAGAAAACAAGTTTTAAGAACATTTGGAATGGATAATTACAAGGAAATGAAATATCTAGAAGCTACCCAGATGAAACTATCATGAGATTATGAAGGTAAAGTGGTTAATGATATAGAATATTAGAATATATTTATAATTATATTATATATAGCATCAACATGACCTCATATTGTTTTTTACAAATGCTAATAAGAATGGAATAAATTTTTTCCCATGGAATTCCACTTACTTGATATATAAAATAATACATCAGTATATAAAGAGAAAAGAAAATTTTGGTATTTGTACAATAAAATATATAAAAAGTGTAATTAGTATATAAATATATAGATATTTTAGGTTTATCTAATGAATGAAATTAAAAATCAAATGGTCCATTCTATCTTAGTGGTTTGGGTATTTCATGGATATGAAAGAAATAAGATTTCATTTTCATGAGAACAATATAATTTTAGTATATTTCTGCTAATCAGGTGTGATCATAGATATTATAAATGATGCAACAACATAATGGTATGGGAGTCGAAGTGATGAATCTAAACACCATCCATTGCAATAATAAAATTTTTATAAATTTCATAAATAATACATTACATCACTCCAGGATAAAGAAAATATAAATCAAGTATCATTTTCTCAAGGACATTGTTGAGCATATGATTGTGAATTTTTATTATCTACCAAATAATTGAAGGTTTGAAATATAATGATAATTTTCTTATGAGAATAAGTACTTAAACATACTTGAATGGATATTTTTGTTCATTCAACTACCCACAAATAGATAATGGTTGAATTGGAAACACATAACTCTAAGGCGTGGTTTTTTATCTTATGTTTTGATATGTGTTCATTACAATGATGCATCCAAAAATGTGATACCTTTTAGAACATTTACAAAGGGGAGGAAAACATCATCACCAAGATTTGGAGAGAAGCTGATTGGGGGAGAAATGATTTTATGGAAGATTGAAATATAAGGATTTAAAATTTGATCAATTAAATCTTATATATAACAAAAAATTGATTTTTTGATGAAATCAACTGTCTATTTTGGGAATTTAGTTGTTTATGGATGAAAATTTAATGACACTCATGTTTATCAAACCAACCATAGATCCAATGGGATTAGAGTGTATATTGAGTAATTCATTAATAATTATCTGAAATTTCATTAAGTGAGTCTTAGTAGATATTGTGAGAATATTTAAAGCGGTATATAAGGGTGTAGGGTTGTCAATAAACCAAAATGGGAGATTTTTTGGGAAAAAGTCCTCATGGTGCATTATAGTGATTTTCAGTTTATTATGATTGTTGAAAAAAAAGGTTTACAAAGATATTTGTACAGTTATAATGTGGTTTTTGACTAGGTATATTATATAACCTTCAATATTAAATATTAAATGTTCTGGATGTGATAATAAAACAATTTCATTACAATGATGAAAATTTTCTTAGAGGTTTCATAATTATTGGGTTCTAAAATAGGGGGATGGATACTATTTTAAGAAAGAATTATTTCCAAAACATTGTCTAGAAAATAAGTAAAATTAATTGAATTTATAAACATTTGGGGATTGATGACTGGCTGGTTTTTTGGGAAATGTTGGTAATTTTTTATGGTTTGTAGATTCTCAAATGATGGACGGGTCATGTATGAATGAAGAAAAGTTTTGAAATTACAAAAAGTTTCTTGCATGGAAAATTTTTATGATATGTTTCAATAATAGAGTGATTCGTGAACAAGTATGAAGATTATAATTTAAATGGAGTTTCATTAATGGTGGTTTCATGAATTAGTGGAAATAGTTTTAAATTTTCAGTTACCCCCTAATTTTAAAAGAGGAATGCTTAATAATAATCCAAATTATTTGACTCTATAAAGTGTATCATGAATAATTTTTCTTGTGTAAATGTTTTTCATAAGAACATTTATTTCATAAAGAAAAAAATTTCAAAATATATTTATGATTCTTGAAATTTTTATATTTCATGAAAGTTGGTGAATCTTGAATATTGTGGATTTCATGAATGAAGAATGTTCTATAAAGAACTAGTTTGTTTTTTAAATGTCAAGAAAGGGGTTTCATGGGTGTGAAATTAATGAGAATCAGATGGGATTACTAAGTAATTATTTGGTATGGTGGATTTATTCGTGTCGATGAAAATGAATATAAATGATTTACCAAAATGAGGTGTATATTATTTTGCTTTTTGTTATCATAGGATAAATATGTTGAAGGAGTAGTGATGATTTCTTTTGAGAGAGCAGTGATCTTTCAAATTGACAATGTTTGTGAACGAGGAGGGATATTTTGTCTAATCCTAACATTACAATAGTAGTGTGATTTATTGGATTTGGAAGATAAGAATATTCCCATTTTATTCTTCATGAACATAGCCCATAATAGCTGAACTATGTAATTTTTTTGTGTCTCATGTATGTTTCTATTTTTTCGCATTCATTTATCGTGAAAAATTAGAGAATTTTTTTTATTTAATGATGACAAAATATTTTAAGGGGATTTTATTATAATCATTCAAACCCTGATTCACAACCCAATGTATTTTTCCAAGTTTGTATGAAAATGTCAAGAATAAATAAATTTTTCAAATAATAATTTTCATATATATTCCCATCTCAATCACCATCTATATCTTTATTTATCATTTCTAATCAGTGAGCATGTCTAAATATTATATATTTTTGTCTGTATAACACTTTGATTTCTATCTCCAATATTTTATTATCAACTCTGTATCAATTTATTATCATTAATTTTTTTCTATCATCATAATATTTTCTAGGATTTCAATCTCTTCAATGTTTGTTATAACTTTGACTAAATATTCGAATCCTCAAAATGATAAGCTAAAGATTTGGTTTTGCATTATATATTCCTCATGTATTATCTTGGTTGTCTTTTTTCCCCCAATTTTAATTATATAATATTTAATTTTTAAAATTGTTTATTTAATCCTTACTCATAGATTTTTATTTCTTTCATTGGTCATCAATGATATTTTTTTCCAGTGTATGTCTATGGCTATACAGACTAATTTTAATCCATATCCCGACTATATCTCTATTGTTCACTATATCATTCTCTTGTATTTATATTTGGTCCCTAGTTTTTTTAAATTCTTTATTATGATTCAGTTTCAAATCCATATACATTTCCATATTCAATATCAATTTTCTTGATCCTTGAAATCTATTTTAAACAAATTTTATGTGTATTATTATATAATATTTTCACTAGACATTAACTCCATGCGTATAAATCCTATAAGTGGGTTCACTCAACCTCTTAAATCACTATTTTGGTTTTATAGGAATTTATAATAAAGGATAAATACATCATTTATCTTAGATTAATTTGAGAATTACTTGTGTAAAAAATATGTTATTAAATAATTTTTTATTGAAGAGTTTGGAAAATATTTGTTCGTCTATTTAATGTCAATAAATTTTATTTTAGAATTATCTACTAAAATGTTTCTCTCTAACCTCATCACTATTATCCATCAAAAGTATTTTATTTTCATTGTGACTTTCATCCCATATTAAATAAAAAATCAATATCTCCATCATCGTATCTATCTCCATTCACCACATTTTTTTTAGATTCAATGTCACTTTATAATGTTTTCCTTCGGTTGTTTCTCTCTAAAATTTGTCATTATTATTAGATTTTTTAGTGTTCTATATATTATTTTCTTGTTCACTATTATTTTTTCACTATCTACATAAACATCTCAATTTTCATATGGTATCTCTCATTTCATATACTTATATGAAAACTATCACGGAATATATTTTTTTTTAAAAAAAAATCCCCACTATCTACTCTCTATTATATTTATATAGTCATTATCCATGATCATATGATTTTAATCCTTGGTTTTTATCTCTTATCATTCATTGATGATCATTGGGGGTTTTATCTCAAATATAAAACTACCATATATCCTTATATTTTTTTGATCCCAAATCTATCAATAACTATTAATTTTACATTTTTTAGAATCATGATTCAACATGAATGATTAACTTATTTTATGTTTGAAATGTCCTAGTAATGATTTGTTGAAATGATTCTCTTTAAATTAGGATCATTAGTTTTAATTAACATATGAGAACAATATTGGACCAAATGATCCATGTGAGGTATATTAAATCATGTATACATTCCTAAATAAAATTTATGATTGAGTTTTTGTTATTTTCATTAGTTTTCTGTGACGACTCTACAAAATTCTCAGATAAAATTGGTAAAATAAGATAGAATATATAATTTTCTATTTTATGTGGTCTCTATATAGTCTTAACTAACCAATAAATATAAAAAATCAAATACATATTTATTATGTATCGTAGAATTATTTTTTAAATTTTTATACCTAATTTTCTATATTAATTGAACCTCTCTCATTAATCTGGATTTTTTATTTTGTATATAATGATTATCATAATGAAACCAAGTTGGAACTCAAATTTAGTATTTTTCTTAATCCCAATTATCATTATTGTATCTTTGTAATGGTAGTTGATTAAAAAATGATGTATGTTGACAAGTTATCTATGGAAATATATTATCTTAGACCACCAAAGAAAGAATTGGTGTGCATATGATTCTTGATAATTCCACGAAAAATATTCCAGATTCATTTATTTATGATGTATGAATATTGAAATAGTAAAATAATTACATTAAACTATGGTTAATGTTATAATTTTTTGTTATAATATATTTTGAATCTATTATTTTTGTTGGTGTTTAGATCATCATTCCATTAATATATATAATTTCAATATCTCTCAAATGATAATTTTTTATTCAGCTCACTTTATCATCATTTATGATCTTGTATCTGGTCTTTTTTTATCATAATTTTTTTCTCATTATAGAACAACTATATAAATATTTATACCCTTTTATAATATCTATATTTTCGGGTGGTTTAATATAACATAATTGGATTCAGTATGGGATACATAGTCTCTTGAATTTTTTGGTATATTAGATTTTTATTCTATGGTCTACGTATTTATTCATTGGTCTCATTTCTACAAACATTATCATAATGCTCTTAAATATTTCCAAACATGGTCTTTTATATCATATCTTCATATATGGAATCTCCCCCTCATTTTTTATTTAATTATATCTCAATACTTTTTCCAAAATCGATTATTTATATCTTTTTATTTCCCTCAACCGCTAACCACAGCCACTAATACTCATTTATGATCATTTATCACTAATCATTTTGTTTAACTATCCCTTTATAAAACACTTATATTTATCTTTTTTCTTCGATATATATTTTCTCAATGATTTTTTGTCTTAAATTTATCAAAATATTGATTAAAAATATAGTTTATTCCATCCTTATAATCCTAATATCATCATTCTAAATCAGTTATATGATTGAATTTCAAACAGGATCACATGTTCATTTGGGTGATTTTGTGGTATTGGATAATCAAATGATCCAAATGTGACGTGTGATATCATTTTTATATACTGTGTGGTCTATATTGGGTCCAAAAAAAGATAAATTCATATGACTTATTTTCTATATATTCGTTAAAACAATAAAACCGAGATAAAATTTTTTATAATATTATTCAATGAAAACAAAAAATCAACATCAATACATGGGATCACTTTTTTCTAAGTAGTGTTTTCATGACAATGAATCCCAATCAAGGCACAAAATCCAAATTCCAATCACTCATTCTATCATTAGTTTAACTTGATAATGTCTCATAAGGTTTAATTTATCAATGTTACCAACTTATTGATATAATTTGAATTATAAAAAACACTAAAAGAAAACTCTCTATATGAATGTGTTAAATAGATGTCCTTAATTTCAAATGGAATATAATAGGGTCTCTACTCTAATTCTAGTCCCTTTAATATTTTAAAAACCTTTTTATTTTATTTAATGATAATATCTATTTTTCTATGACATTTATTATTTTTATTCTTAATTTAATATGTTTTTTTTTATTTCTTATTTTTTAAAATAAATGAAATTATTTTTCTCTTTATATTATTATTTATGGGTAATCATATATCATGAATTGGTTTTTAAAAAACCCAAAAAATCTTAGTTCATATCTTATGATAACAATCTAATTAAATGTTGATTAATATCACCTCATCCATTATGATAGAATATAAATATAAAAAAAGTAACTATTATTTCTAATCATTTTTAATTCTCTCATTAACACTCGTAATTATTTTTCTAAATGAATTTGTCAATTTATCTTATTTATTAGATTTTATGATCTTTGATACCCATATCTGAAATTTTAACATATGACTTTTTTGTCTTCAATAAATGATCAAGAAACATGTGTTAACCAACATAATTTCTTCTCCCTTTTATAAATTTTTATCTTAATTTTTTTCCAATGGTCATTTTTTTATTTAAAAATATTTGGAGATTTAATAATTATTTTTCAGACATTATTGAAAGATCATAAGATACACAATTATTATATGTTTTGGAAATAGAAAAATTATCTGAATTTTTGTGATGTTAGGGAGGTTCATGAAGAGGTATAATGAGTTTCTTGAATGGAATGTTTTGATCATTTATATTACATATAGGTGAGGACACATCGATAAATACGATTCTAACCACCTAATTTTAATAGAGTATGTCTTAACAAAAATACAAAGGATCTAAATTCATGTAATTTTTTAGAGATACTTTTTTCATTCATGATGGTTCTCAAAAGTTGTTCAATATAAAAAGGATTTTTCACAAGAGATATCTAGGATACCGAAAATAATTTTTTTCATGAATGTTATGAGTTCTACCAATTTTTATTGTTTTTTGAAAAAAAAAATTTCTTTTCAGAATTAGGTAGTTCTGTGAATTGTGAGAAAGTTATTTATTAAATGGGAAATATAAAAAAATAAGAAGGGATTTCCTACTAATGTTTTATTCTCTTTCCATTCATAATGTTGATTAATTTGGAACTAAATGATGAAAAAAATAGGTGTAAAACATATAGATTCGTGTGATAAATATAAGAATATTTTTAAGGATAAGTGAGCACAAATAAATTGAGAGAGTAGTGAGATTTCAAATTGTGAATAGTAGTGAACCAACAAAGATAATGAGTCTTATTTTAATTATTTATCATAAGTTAAATATATTGGATTTGGTATATATGAAGATTTTATTGTATTATACTTAGACATTGATTGGTTAATGTCGGATAAGAAATTTTTTGCATTCTTTTATTTCTACTCATAAATTTTTATGAAAAATGGAGAGAAGTTTTTTTGTTTAATGATGAAATAATATTAAAAGGGAAGTATTTTTAATCTATCATACCCTAATTCACCCATACCTTTGGGTATTTAACTTATTTTGCATAACAATTTTTATCATAGGGAATGGTTGGAATTTTAGTTTTTCTATCAATGGTTTCCATGGATATTATTAGTCACAAAGGGATTCTGATCATCATTGGGAGAATATTTAATTTTTGGAATAATTGGATATATCGTTTAATTATTTTATTATGAATATATTTCGTTATTGTAGTGATGTATGTTTTTTTGGATACGTGACTGATAAGGATCTATTAGAATCATACTTAAGGGAAATGGATACAAATTCTAATGGAATCAATTCTTAGGATGAGAATTATATAACATAATCTACACGAATACGATATCATGTAATTCCATTTATTCCATGTATCAAAATCTATTAAATATTAAGAAATGTGATTCAAAAGATAGAGAAGAAAAATTATAGTTTTGTGGTGTAATTTAGTGAACCTAAGAATACACCCCAATGATTCATTATATGCATTCATTGAATAGATTAATATTTTTTGGAATACATTTGTGGTATTTTAAAAATTAGTAATGATGTAAATATCATTAACAAAATATTGAGTGGTATTCATCCTCAGTTAAATGTGAAGGTTTCTATACATAAATAGATATATCCAATGTAACTGACATTTGATAGATTACATTGTACACTAATTTAATAAAATATTATAAATTATTATAATCAGTCAATGGAAAAATGGAACTCAAATGAGGTGAAATTTAAATCCATGAAAATATCATAATTGATAATATCCATTAATAATAATATATGGAAGATGTCATGCCATTATATTGAACATATCTATAAATAGGAAAGGTAATGTTAAATGGGAAATATCTAGTCAAATGAATTCTATGTGGAATGGTTGGAAATATTTCATAAATCATCACTGAGAAGTTTCATGATGATGGTTATAAAGATGATGAAATTCCCAGGAAGAATTATTTTGAATATTTGAATGGTATGGAGATGTAAAATGAAACTTCTTCAAAAAGAAAAATTTTATTTCACACAAAAATTATAATTTATAGAAATTAGAGAATGAATAAATGAATATGAGTACAGATCATAGAGAATATTATATGGTGGAAGTTATAGAAGACTCTTAAACAATGAAGGAATGAGAGGGCTATAGGGAATTTCCATGAAGGGTTAGTCTCTGGGATGAATTGGAATCATCCATTAAGAAGATAGTTGTATATAAAGAAAAAAAAATTAAGAAAATAACAAGGTTGTTTATGAGGCCAAACACAAAATATAAAAGAAAGAAGAATATATATCATTGATTAAATAATAAAGGAAATAGAATAAGTCTTTAATTCCATATAACTTAGAAATGGTCATTAATTAGAATACCAAGGTTCATGAATAGAAATTTGTGATATATGGTTTTACAAACATATAAAAATATCAAATAATTCATAAAAATCAACTTTAATTGAATTTTATCAATCTAGAAATAAAATTAGAATATCAGGAGAGACTCTTGAATCCTAGTATGACAACACAAATGCAGTACACATAGGATATGTTAAATTATAGGTGTGGATCATAAAGGTCCAACAAAAGAGAACTAATAGCCAGGTTCAAATAGTAAGGCTGGTATAGGGAATGATCATAATAAAAAATCCGTAATGATTGATATCAAACTGCAACTGTCCACTCGATGGTCAATAATTGATTTGGGTAAAAATCAAATTCTAAAAGATCAATGAAGCTAAGGAACAACTTTTTATATAAAAATGACTTAATATAATTTGTCTTGTATTATTTATTTTTTTAGTTGAAGGAATGTAAATCCCAAAAATATATTTTCTATAGAAAAATGATTCAGAAAGGAATAATATAAGGAATGGTTAAAATAAATAATTCAATATTCCCTTAATGATTTTCATGGTCACTATTTTTAGTGTAGAGGATTATAAAACATTACTAGATATTTATCATCAATAATTAAATGGAATGTGATGATGTATATCTAATTTTGTCATAAGAATCAGCCTAAAGAATAATATAATCTCCTAAAAATGATAAATATATTTACAGCACTTTTAAAAGAAGTTTTTCTATCATACTTTGAGAAATGTCGAGAATATATTTCCACATTAGGTATGAAATCAATGAGTGCGATACAAAATAAAATAGATGAGTAAGAAAGGGTTGAAGCTATTTCCCTTAAATAAATATATCATACTGAAGTATGGATCCTTGAATGTTGATGAACATCACATATGATAGAAAATAATTATCTTGTTAAATGCATCATATATGGTAAGGGATGTTCTTTCAAATTCAATAATATTCATGGACTGAATATTAATGGCTTGGAAAACCAAAATTTATATGAAAGGAAATGATTCATATTGATTTATTGTTTGTCAAAGGTATGAGTCATAATTTCCTAAGTGTTAGTAAATTGTGTGACTCATATTATGCTATTAAAATTACCAATAAATTATTTATCATCAAAGAAATAGATTTTATGGTTTTTTATATGGAATGTTACAAAACTGTAATATGTAACTTGTGAGTGTAGAAGAGTATATTTCCTCATTATATTATAGAGGAATAAAATAGCTTCTAGAATCCTCCACTTTTCAATCTATGGAAATCATCCATGTAAGATCTGGTCAAATGTGATTCCACTCATCATCTCTACATATTGTCACATGATCATAGTCATATGTTAAATTACTGCAAACAAGTACGTAACATCATGTATTAGTATAAATTAAAATAAAAAAATTCAACCATATTCCAAGAATTTGTGTATACAAATGTGTGTGGACACATCTAACCAAAATCCGTTGATGGGAAGATTTATTATGTTACCTACATTAATTATTTCAATAGGGTGGAATGGATATGTATCATTTCCCATAAAGTAAATTGCAAGACTTTTACATGGATGTTAATTTCACATTTCAAAATTTGTTTCTGGGAGAATAAGTGTTCTTAGAATAGTGGAAAGTGTTTCTCTTCATTATATATGTTGAAAATATTTTCATCATAAGAACATGTTATTTTAATTAAATCTTGATCCAAGAGCATGGTATTCAAGACACAATAAATTATGAAGAATATCGGTTCCCATCATGAATGAGTGGGCTATAATATATATGTCAACATTGATAGTAGTCAGTATATGTTGGTTATGTTGTATGTTTATTAAATAATATTTGGAGGATCCAATTATGAATAATTTCAACAGTTCATAAATTCACGAAAAGGGGGTTAAAAATTTCAATGACAGGGAAACTATTGTTTTCATTCGTATTATGGTCATTACAAAAAAATGGAAAATAAATTTGTCAATAAAAATATTCCTATGAGGTTCTAGATAATTTGGATTGGATAATTCTAATTAAAAATTCATTTTTTGATACCCCCATGATACTATAATGAGATAATAAAGGTGAAGTGGTAAATGTTATAGAATATATGCTTATCATTTTTAGTATATTTCACATAACAACAATAGAAGATGGTATTGTTTTTACAAATTACAACAAAGAAGTTATCAAATAAATCCCAAATGAATCTACATACAAAGAGTAAACATATTAATTCAATATATAAAGCATATGGTATATTTTTTATTTTTGAACATTGAAAAATAAAACAGTGTTATTAGGAAATAAATATGTATATTTTTTATATTTACTAGATGAAATAAAAATATTATCATGTGTTGCATTCTACCATAGTGGATTGTTTACTTGTTTTATATAAGATAAATACTATTTGATTTTGTTGAGTACCATAGAATTAGAATATATTTTGGCCAATCAGGCTTTCAAGAAATTAGTTTTGATGAATTAACATCATGATGACATGGGGTTGAAGTTGATTCTATGATCATAATCTATTAAAATAATCCAAGTGCAATAAATATCACCAAAACTCTAGTGCATCACTCGTGGAAGAATAATTGAAAACACGTATCATTTTATCTAGGAAAATGTATTCTATATGATTATGAAGATATATTATGTGCCAAAATAACAATAAGATGTGGGTAATTTGACAAATTTCTTACACAGACAAAAAAAACAATATTGACTGACTCATGGAGTTCATTCAACTCCCCACACTTGAATTAGGGTGGAACTAAAATCCCCACACCTTGAGGTTTGGGGTATTTTTTCTTATGTTTTGATATATGTTCTTTGAAATGTTGTATCCACAATGGAGGGACCTTGGGGTTAATTTATAAAGGGAGTGAATATAGTATGATCATGGTATGGGAGAAGCTGATTGTGGATGCATTGAAGTAGGGGGAGTTTGAAATCTGATGAGGCTAAATTTGTTCGATCAAAGTTTATATATCCTGATAGATGTATTTAATTATTAAATTAGTTATTTTTTGGGGAATTAAATGATTAATCAATTAAATTTTAATGTTATCACGTTTATCACATCAAGAATGGATAATGTGGGATTAGTGTGTGTGTTGAGTAAATCATTTATCCCAATCTCGAAAATAATAATAAAATGTTATTAGATAATGAATAAAACATTAATGTGGTATTAAAATGTTTTTTGTTTAAACCAATCCCAATTTGGGGGGTTTTGAGAAAAATAAATCAGGGTGCTTTACAGTGTTTTGGGTTAATTGTTCTCATTCACAAACTAGAATGATAATATTTTTTTAATATTTCTTGTGTTGTTATTGATAGTGAATATTGAAAGAACTTCAAGAATATTGTATGGATGATCTATATGTTGTACTGAAAATTTCATCTATGAGGCTATAATTTTTCACAGTGGTTCCATGATATAAGGATCTAAAATATAGAGGATGGATCTTTTTTTTTGAAATATTATTTTTTAGGTTTTCCTCATGAGAATTTGGAAAAGGAATGGAATTTATGAATATTTGATAGTTTACATTAGGATGGTGTTATGAAAAACTATAGGGAAATTCCATGGTTTAGGGATTCATGAAAGATGGATAATTCATTAATGAAAGAAGATAAGTTAAGTGATTATGATATGTTTCATGATTAGAAAATTCTATGATTATATCATGAAAACAATGAGTTTCATTAGTATGTATGATGAGTTTCATGAAAAGAATGTTTCATGATTGGAGAGTTCAAGAATTCTAAGAATCATATATAAATAAGGAGTGGACCCCCTCATTCGAAAATCGAATACCTTATTGAAAATATAAAGGCTATGAATTATCAAAATTTTATCATAGAGGATTCATGTTTTAATGGTTTTCATAAGTCCATCATTTCCATGAAGAGTGTAAATTTTGAAAATGTTATGTATGATTATGGAACTTTTTCTATCATGAATGTTTTCATTTTCACCAATTTTTATAATTTCCTAAAAGAAAAATGTGATGTGATGAATTAGTTAGTTTTATTAATGTTAAAAATGAGGTTTTGGTGGAGTGAAAAATTCTCAAATCATATGGTGTTTCCATGTAATTATGTGGTAATGTTATAGTATTCATGTGGTTGAAAATGAAACATAATGATAAACAAATTGACGTGTAAAAAATATTGATTCATGTAAAAAAAGCATAATATTTTGAAAGATTAGTGATCAATCTTCAGTTGAGAGAGCATGGATATTTCTAATTGATAATTTTAGAGAACTGTGGGGATAGTGAATCCACTCTAATGATTATAATAGTAGTGTTTGGTAGTGTATTTTATACATTATTAGACTTATATTGTATTCTCTAGTTACATATCCCAAAGTAGGTGAACCATGATAATTTTATGTGTCTTGTGCATTCATTAATTTCATATCATACATTGAAATGGAAAAATAAGATATGACTGTGTTTTTAAATATAAAAATATTCAAGGGGGAAATATTTTTTTTCTTATAGACAATGATTCACCCCCTCCCACCTCGGTGTATAATTATTAAGTTATGTAACATTATCCAACATCAATAATTTTCAATAATAATCATTTTTCATTTGTATGCCAATCTCAATCATCATATATAACTTCCATTATTATTTATAAGCATTATAAATTTCATCATTTGTGATATTTTTTTGTATTATACTTTTATCTCTATCACCAATATTTTATATTCAACTACATAACAATGTTTTATATTTTTCATAATTCTATTTGTATAATTTTCATCTCTTTGGTATTCATTGTAACATTGACACTCTGATCATTAAAATTATAACATCTAAATTTGTGTATACTGTATTTGGTCATCCTTTATGGCATTTTTCATCATATTTTCCTCCATTTTAAATAAATCATATAAAATTTTCAAATTTGTGTCTTAGATCCTTACTCATAGAATTTCTCATCAATAAATGGTCTTCAATGTTCATTTTTTCGAAGTTTATCAATATGAATAGTGACTACTATCATTCCAAAACACCAATATCTCTCTTATCATTATCTATATCAATCCTATGAATGTATAGTTATTATCTAGGTTTTTTCAATTATTCATTTGTATTTGGATTTGAATCTTTTTCCATTTCAATATTCAATATCTATTTTCTAATTCATGATCTCAATTTTAAGCAATTTTTATGGTCAATTTATTCCAATATATTCTCTAGAAAATTATAAATAGTCATTATATCCTAGTATTTTATTAAATACTCCTATAAAATAACATATTAGTATCCAAATGATTGTAAAAAATTTATAAATTCAAAAATCATCTATTCTGTATTTGGGGATTCAAAGGAAAACATCTTCTAAGAAATCATTTATTTTGAAGATTTTTTATCATTATACTAATTTATGTATATTAAATCTATAAAATTTTATAATTATTTATTAATAATATTATGTCTATCTAGAACACTGATCTCCAACTAAATAATTTGATTTTTATTGTGAAATCCATCTCCTATTAAATAAAAAATATATATATCTCTCAATGTATCTATCTCCAATCAACATGTTTTTTTATTTTTAATGTATCATTATTGGGTAATCCAAGAGTAGATGGTCTATAGACATTTTTCATGAAATATTGTATTTGTATTCAGAGTTTTATATCTCATTTTATTGGTCTATATTCTATGGTCATAATCAACATGTATATCACTATTTTCATATGACATATCCCATTTCATATCTCTATATGTTACATCTATCTTTTTTATTTTTTCAATAATTTTCTCCCGTATATCTACTCTCTATTATCCGCCTATAGTTATTATCCATGATATTTGAATTTCATCCTTGGTTCTTGTCACTTATCATTCATCAACGATCCTTGGGTGTTTTCTCCCTTCATAAAACACCCATATCTCATAAATTTAATTTTATCTCTACTCTATCAATAAATATTGATCATACCTTTTTTTAATGATGATTCAGAAAAAATGATTAGCCAATTCTATTATTTCAACATCCTCATAATGAATTAAAGATATAATTTTCTCTCTCTTACGATCATCTATCATAAATGATATCTCTGAAGAACTTTTGGTACAAATTATCCTTCTAAGGTAGATTACATTTTTTCATCAAGCTTAATTAGAGATATGATTGAGTATTTGTTAGGATCATTTTTTCTATATAAATACTCAACATATCTTTTGGATCACATGTGTAAAATAAGATAAATTATAACATTATATTCTATAGGGTCTCTATGTGGTATTAAAACCCCAAAAAAATGTAAAAATGATGATCCTTATTTATTAAGAAACATTGAATCAACTTGGAAATTATCATACTATATTTTTATATCATAATATAATTTCCATCTTTATTCTGGATTTCATCATTTTCATTTTTTGAGGATGATAATTAATCCTAGTCAAAAATCAAATTTATGATTTCTCTCAATACCTTTTTCATTCGTGTCTCTATATCAAGGTAAATAAATATTGAATTGTTATTGTTAACTAGTTATAAAAGGATAAATATTATAATATGCTAATGAAGAAATAATAATTATTTATAACATTCTTGATAATACCATGATATAATTTCATTATCCATTTTTCATTTGTTATGTGAATGTATCAATATGATGAATAATATATTTATTTCAGTTTAATGTCAATATTTATTGTCAAAAATTATTTTTAATGTGTTATTCCCTTTTGATGTGTGGGGAATCATTCCATAAAACTATACAATGTCAATATCTATCAATTTCTAATTTTGTGTTCAACTCTCCCTATCTTCATCTCTGATCTCTATCTATGGTCTTCATTATTTTCATTATAGAATATTTCTATAGTACTATATTAAATAATTGTTTATATCTTTGTATCCATCTCTAATATCCATATTTTCATGGACTTTAATATAAATTCAGCACATTAATCGCAGGATAGTTAGTTTCCTTCACTTTTTTAGATATATTCAATTTTTACTTTACGATCTACATCTCTATTCATTTTTACATTTTCTATAAACACTATCTTAAAATTCTTTAATATTTACCCAAATTTCTATTTATACCATCACTTCATTAAGGGAATATTCCCCCTTATATTTTTTTTAATTTCATTTCACTCCTTTATCCATAGTCAACTATTAATATATTTTTTTTATCCTCATTCTTTAACAACCACCCCTAGTTCTCAATTCTGATCATTTATCTCTGGTGATTGTGTTCTAGTCTACCATTGGACAACTTCAATATTTTATCATTAGTCTTTTAACTATAATATCTCAATGATTTTTGATATTAAAGTAGTAATATTTTGGTTTCAAAATATATTTGATTCCATTATTATGATCCTAAAAATCACATTTTGGATCACCGATGAGATTGTATTTCAATTAGGATCATACATTCATCATGGTGATGCATAGGAATTGGTTGATCATATGATCCCAATGAGATATATGATATCAATTTTGTATCTGGGTTCTATTTATCAAGTTCTAATGACCATAAATACATTTTAATGTTAATGTATATTTTGGTGAAGACATTAAAACCCATGGAAATTTGTAAATAATATTTTTCAATCATAACAAAAAACACCTTCAATATGACAGCTAACTTATTCTATATGAACTGCTGAAGAAAATGAATCCCAACCATGGAAAACATTTAAAATTTCTCACACTCTCGATATCATTAGATTTACAAGATCATTTATCAAAACTCTTTATTTATCAATGATACCTGCTACTTGAACGAATATTAATTATGAAATCCCACTAAGAGAATTTTTTTGAATGTGTTATTGGAACATCATTAATTTATAATGGAAAATTATTTGGTCACAACATGATTTTCATTATTTTAATATTAGAAAAACCATTTTATCTGTTTTTTATGTTATTACACATTTTTTATGACATTTATAAATTTTTAGTCATTTCTTATTTTTTGTGTTTTATGGATTGTATCTATTTTTAAAGATAATTATTTATTTTTATGATAATATAAAAACTTTCTGTTTCTCACACATCATTAATTATACTATAAATAATCTATAAAATATATTTTTGTATATAATAATCCCAATATAATCCTATTGGTTTCAATATCACCCATTTTATTATGATATTATTTTAATTTCAATAAACAAAGTAGTTATTTATTATCTCTAGACATTGGTAACATCACTCGATTGTATTTTTTTAAATTAATTTCTCTATTTAAATTTGGAATTAGTTATTTTGATCTATTATCCCAATCACTGATATATGAACATATGATTTTTAAATATTTAATCTGATATAATCAACAATTGTTTTCCATAATCATCTAATGTATTTAGTAGGGTTTTGAATCATAATATTTTTTTATCATTTTTCACATCTTCATTTTTCATTCCATTGATTTTCTGCATTAACTAATCTATATTATAATTTATCATACCTTGTTTACCATATCATATTTCACAATCTTCTTTGATATATGATAAAGGATCATCAATCCCTATTCTCAATTATCTCATCCATCATCTCTCAAATTCATTCTCATATCATTTAGCTTCAACATGATCTATTTTTTATCATATGCATATCATTGAATTAATGTGTGTTTACTACTATCATTTTTCATTCACGTTTGACATTATATACTTATACAAGTATATATTTATTCATTTTATTGTGACCATTCTAATATTACATTTATCATATTTTTTTCATGATTTTGAGTTTTAAATTATTGATCTCCAATCTCTAATATAATTTCTATCATTACACATCACTCATCACAATCCCCAAATATTCTGAGTTCAACCCCATATATTTTTTCTCCAATTTTTTTATTTCACAATAATTATATAGTCTACATTTTATGATCAAAAATCATCTAATAGATATGGATAACATCTAGGGTATTCATCATATTTTAATAAGAGTGGAAAATTCATTACTTGGGGAAATTAGTTATCTAGGTTCATGTTCATGGAATGTGATATTGCGCTTTATAAGGAGTTGATTGGATGGATGAAGTATAATTAAGAATATTTATAGTATCTAGAAATTGATCAATTGTATTGGTTTAAAATTTTCCAAGGACTATCATGTATTTATTCCCATCTTATTATCCTTTCTTAAATAAGTTTCATTCCTTACCGATTAAATAAAAATCAAAAAACTCAATTCATCCTTTTTTTTTTGAAGTGGTTTTATCAATTTCTCTTACATGAAGAATATAACTCACTACTATATACCATCCATCTTATCCTAATAAATTAATCATGAATTATGGGACAGCGTTAATAGCGATAAGAAACCATATAATTCTTGAAGGAACAATCATAGTTTTTGAATTGGTATAGCATTGTATGATATAGAAACGATGATTATATCCGTTTATAAGGACAATTGTTATGAAAGTAATATATGATGGAAATTTATTTAATTCTTATAATATTTCAGTATCAATAAGTGTTAGATAGAGAATATTCCCCAATATGGTTAATTGAAGCTGATGATGAAAATATAATTGTCATCCACAAACTCATGTTCCACTAATGAAAAATAAAGACAAATTTTTGTAATTATTGATGATGGGCTACACCAATAACCCCATAATCAATTATTTATAGTGTCCTAACAACTTGAGAATCCTGTTTTAGGTAGGACAGATTTCATGTGTTATATAATATGCATTGAAATTTATTTACATTTACATCGGACCTGAAAGGATGTGAATCCATCCTTTCTCATGTAGGTATGCATAGAGACACAATTAATTGTAATACCATAATTCCATATTTGTATCCAATTATTCTTTGAATGTAATTAATTATTAACTAGTTATAAAGACCCAGAAATTCCGTTTAATTAATTTAATTAAATTAAATTATTATGAGTCCACGAAAAGATGACGGCATGTGATTCCGAGGCCCAGACAACCCATGACGTATTTGTGAATTTTTTAAGATACATATAGTAAACACATGGGCGCATATTTATAACATTTTAACTAGTGATCGGATTAAAAATCCAAGGACACTGTTGAATTCGCAGTGTTGGGATGCTCTTAATGGATGCATAACATTGTTCATAAATAGTCAGATGAAAAAGTTAATTTTTGGATTTTACAAAAAATAATAAAATAATTCAATAAGTTATTTTATTTATTTATTTGGAATTGATGAGCGATGGTGTTTGTATCGTGGGCTTGGCAGACCATTTAATGGGCATTTATGCTAGCTTGTGTAACTGCGCCATCAAGAGATTAATGGGTTCATTAATTAAATTCATTAATGAAACTCATTAATTGTGTGGTGATTTAAGCTCCTCTCTTCATATATTTAATCAAAACATGGGCATGGGTATTTTTCACTCATGAGAGAATCCTCTGAAGACATGCCTCTGACAACTTCCTCTTACATAGAATAGAGCTTCGATGCCTTAGAGGATTCAATCCAGACTTTGAAGAATGACACCAATTACCCTACGAATGTGGTCCCATATTCATTTTCTGCATCATGTACCAATGTGTTCAATGTAGGTGTTTTATTCAATGTGTTTTATAATTATTATTCTCTTGTTTATGATAAAATTGCTTCCATGTTATAATGCTAATGTGGAGGTCGTCGGCCGAACGAACAAGGCCAACCCCTCCACTGATCTCAGTATTGGTTCCGTTCTTCATGGATGCCCAGAAAATATGGTGGGAAGGTGAAAATGAGGGCCTCACAGTGTAGGCGCAATCCCAGGATGTTCGTAGGTGCATACAAGAAAGAAGTCGGACACCAGAGCTCACTGATAGCCTACAGAAGCATTGACAGTGCAGCGGCGAAAATAAAAATATAACCGTGAGAAGGTGGGTGCACACGAAGGTGGCAGATGGCCAGTTCCGACCATGTTTAAGATGGGAGGCATGATATGGAATGGGGTCATGGAGGAGGTTCACAGCTTTGAGCCATGGCAGAGGGCGGACCTGCAGTCTGCAGGTTCTGCCAGTGACCAGTCCAACGGACAAGCTAGGTGGAGCAGCACCAACTGGCCAGGTGCAGTGGCGCCAACCGGTGCCGTTGATTGATGAAACCTGAACAGATAGGAAATTTGGGAGGGGAAATGACTTGTTCCAAGCTTGTGGTCCAAGCCCAGGCCCTTTTGTTCAGGTGAAATGGACCGGGTCGGGTCTGTCCAACCTGGTCGGACCAAACGTGGACCCTTTTTGGGCCTAGATTCACTTAAATGGGCATAAATACTAAACCAAATGTCCATATGATGAACCATCTACAGTGCTGGAACCCTTAAGATGAGTCGTTTTTTTAGATACTCTACTTGGTATTTTGATAAAAATGGAGTATGGTCGGGTTGGATCAAACTCAAATACAACTAGGCCCCAAGAACTAAAATACCAATAACTTACAGACTGAGTGTCCGATTGACATGACTTCTGTTGATTTGGAACCCATGTGAAATGGCGGTTCATTGGGTTACTTATTCTTGGGACATCGTGGGGGATAATATTCATCTGATGGATTTTGATGTGGATCATCCAGAATCAATCGTACTATGTTTGGGAATCCAGTGGCAGACAGTGACTTAAAAATTGAATAGTGATCATGTGTGAGTCAGCACCTAGGGATCATGTTGGGGTCAGAACCTAGAAAGCATGTGTGGGTCATCACCTAATGATTCTTTGTGGGTCAGCACCTCGAGATCCCCCATGGGTCAGAACAGTGGGATCCTATGTGGGTCAGCACCTAGCGATCTTGTGGGGTTCTACGCCCAGCGATTCACTATGGGTTAGCACCTATAACGACCCTATGCGGCCAAGTAGAATAATCCTCTTGATATAATAATATGATATAGATATAGGAATAGACATTGTTAGTCTTATTCATTACATTATATACCTAGTTTGAGCTGAGTCATTACTTATGCTTTGTTAGTCGGATCATGCTTTGTGGTTTTTATTTGTATAATTTTGGGAGATATTCAGTGGTCTTGGGGTCTCTACTGGGTCATTAAATACTCACCCATACACGAGATTCATCCACACTGTGTATTGTCTTGTTAAGAGGATGGAAAACATGACCAATGTTAGGGAGTCAGGACCAGACAGGGCACGACGGTGACCGGTTAAGGTGGAGAGCCACCCTGACGAGTAGTACCTACCATTCTGGTTGGATCATTGGAAGATGACCTCAAGAGATCTTTTTTCCCATTCTGTTGTATCTCTTTTTTTGGGCTTGTATTATAGACCCTTTACCTTTAGTACATTATTTTTCATTCAGTGGTGGATTTTAGGTTTTGTTGTACCTTTCCACTTCTTTTATGTTATAATTGTGCATAATGTGCCATGTCTATGTATGTATAGGATTTGATTCAATGCCTTCCATTTTAGGGATATTCCTTCCCAGTGCTTGTCGTAGACCCCTAGCCTATGAATTGTGGGATTGGTGTATTCACGACACAAGCCCCGACGGATAGAACGTCACAAAGTGGTATCAGGGGTAAGTATGTTCTACCATAATAACTAAGGTCTATGTTTTCAATGGGAAAATAATGTTGAAAGTATTGAGTTCATGTTTGAGTTTGGGAAGTACATTGATGGTCTAGCAGAAGATGTATCCATATACAATGACCCTGAATTCTAATTCCTGACTCGGTACATGAAAACAATAGATGTGTGTGTTTTGAAAATGTTGCTTTTGGGTTGATCTATTTGAGTCATCTCAATTGGAATAACTTATTGACCGTGGCACACCTGTTTCAATCAGGATGCCACCGCATATATAGCAATCTAGGATTCCAGAGAGATATCATGATGAAAGACCACATAGCGATGAACCATCATTTCAGGGGCCCATTATGGTGACAACACCTTCAGGAGGTGTTCCAGTAGCACCCCCACCCATAGGGAAGCAGTTTCCACTAGCCCCACCAGCATATCAGGCATTACAACTATGCGAGTTTCTTGAGTTCGAGAGACAGAGGCCTTCGATGTTTCGATGTGAGCCAGACCCGAAACTGGCTGAGGGCTGGTTGGAGACTGTGGAACGAGTTTTCCGTTTGTTTGAGACACCATCAGACCAGATGGTGACCTAAGCTGCTATCCTTTTTCAAAGCACAATAGTGATATGGTGGAGCCTGATGCTCCCAACACACAAGGAGGAGACCCTCACCTGCTTGGACATTGAGAGGCTCTTCAGGGTGGAGGTCATACCAGTGACACGAAGATCAATTCGTATTCAGGAGCTAATTCACTTATAGTAGGTAATCTTGATAGTGGACCAGTACTTAGGGAGAGTCATTGACATCTCTCGCTACTCCCCTGACATGGTATGAGACCCATTATTTTGGTTCGGGATTTTTTAACAAGGCCTCTGATGGGAGATCAGGCATCGATTATATCTCTCAACATCCCAATATAGGATGGAGTGATTGAGAGAGCGCTATTGGAGGGTGAATTCCTAGTAGTGTAGGCACTAACAGTGAGAGCCACCACTAGACGATAGGTAGTTTAGTGGAGATGACGCTGAGTTCCAAGCATGAAAAACCTTCCGTAGGATGACCTAGGGATGCAGTATCAGATGTGGGGAGCCTGTGAGGTGGAAGATGTCATAAAAGGTCTATAGACTATTTCTCTTGCAGAGGATAGGGGCACACAGCTCGCGACTGTCTGACTCCATGTTTGGATGACAATAAGATGGTCGAGGGACCACCGAGACATCGACAGAGGTTCTAGCGAGGCGGTCCATAGGGTGGAGGACATGGGAGACGAGAATACCATGTAGCTAGCGGTGGACAAAAGACTAAGGCTATACCACCATAACCTCTAAGAGGTCCACCCAACCTTAGAGAGAAATTGGACAGGGGCGAGATATGAATCATGTATCTAAGGCCTACCCTAACAGTGCTCCATAGATGATTCGAGTAATGACTTATATCTATTCAACCATAGCTGCAATATTTATTGACACATATTCCAACCACTCATTTATTTCCACGTCTCCTATTCGGTGCTCAAAGGATCCTATAGATCCATTGGCTCGATCCATATGATTAGATACTCATATTGGATAGGATTCAATGATTACGCATTGGTTCCAGTAGTGTGATCTTACTTTATGAGGTGAGAGCTTAGGCTGGCATCTCCTAATAGCAGCGTTGAGGCCATACGATGTCACCTTGGGTATGGACTGGTTTTCCATGGTCCATGATTAGATCTACTATTTTAGGTAAAATGTGTGGTATGACCATGAGGATGGGACCATGTTTTATTTCACCAAAAAGAAGGGATCCTTTACAGCTCATGATGGACATTCTCGGAAGAGGGGGAAGTCGATCAATCATTATTTGGCAATACTTACCCTCCTAGAAGTTCACATGTGGAGTCTGATTTATTATATATAGGTGGACTAGTATGCTGATGTATTTCTTGATGATGTCATACGACTACCGTCTTACAGAGAGGTAGACTTGTACATCGACCTGTACCCCTGGACATCACGGTTTTCTACACCAGCATATTGGATGGTAGCCCAAGGATTTGTGAGTATATGGTATAGCTAGATGGCGTATAGGTTATGGGTTTCATAAGGCATATGGTTTCTCTATGTGCAGTCTAGATTTTGTTTTCCAAAAAATGTCAGATGTGAGTTTGGGAAATTTCATGAACTATCAGCGCCTGAACCAGGCGACCGTGAAGGACATGTATCCACTTTCAGGGATTGATGATCTCTTCGATCATCTGAAGGGATCTTGGTGGATTTCAAAGGTTTTCCTCAGATTGGGTTAGCATCAGCTTTGTGTATGAGATGACGATGTACTGAAGACGGCCTTTAGATGCCGGCATGGCCACTAATAGTTCTTGGTGATGCCTTTCGGTTTGACCAACACATCGGTATTGTTCCTGGTGCTCATGAGTAGGATCATCCAACCTTGAATTGATCAATTCATGGTGGGTATCATTGAAGAAATCTTTATATACTTGGTGTCAGAGGAGGAGCATGCTATGAATCTGCAAATAGTTCAAGATACACTCCGAGAGCCCCAAATCAATGGAAATCTCTCAATGTGCCAGTTCTGGATATGGGAGATCCAAATCTAGGACATGTTATCTTGGTGGCCATAGATTTTGTGGATCCGGAAATGATTGAGGTAGTTATTGTTTGAGAGCCACATAGGTGTGTAACTAAGGTGCGTAGTTTCATGGGATTGGCTTGGTACTACTAGAGATTCAAACTCGACATTCCCAGAGTAGCAGAACCCTTGTTAGTTTTGACAAAATAGGGACACCATATCTTGTGCATAGAGAGATGTTAGTAGAGTTTCCAGGAGCTGAGGTAGAGTTTGATGAGTGCCCCCATCATGAGGCTTCAAGAAGAGGGTATTGGGTATGTAGTATACTGCGATGCATCAAATACAAGAGTGGGATGTGTCATGATGTATGAGTGAGAATTGATCGCCTACATCTCACGATAGCTGAGTCATCATGATCAAAACTATGCTACCCATAACCTAGAGTTAGCGGAAATGGTATTTTCCTTGAAGATGTTGTGACACAACATGATGGGTGAATGGTTCGTCGTCTACTCCGATCACATTAGTCTCAGGTATACCTTATCATAGAAGTATTTGAACCTAAGACAATGATGATTGATGGAGTTCCTCCAGAACTATGACATAAAGGTAGTCTATACTCTTGGGTAGGGAAAAGTGGTACCAGACACACTCAGCAGGAGGTCTGGGATACAATTGCTAAGTGAGGCAACAAAGAATCTAGACATGTTACAGTAATCTTTCATGGATAGAAATGGAGAATCATACCTTCATTCCATGACTATCACTTCCTGACTTTTTCAGCGAGTATGGTAGGCACTGCTTGGGGACTTTGACTATGAGGCTCAACATGCTCAGATATCCTCAGTATGGGTTTCTGAAGGATTTTCTGAAGTTGTGAAGAACATCATCTTCTTCAAAATAAGTACCATGGTACTAGTGAATCTACAAGAGGAGGTGTTATGGAATTTCCACAAATCCAATTTGGAAGTACATCCGGGTGTGGCGAAGATTTACTAGGACCTTCGGTGTCTGTGGTGGTGGCTAGGTAAAAAGAAAGTAGTGGCATAGTTTTTTTAACGATTCATCACTTGTTAGCAAGTGAAGGCTGAGCTCCAGGTTCCAGTAGTCTTGACTCATCCACTTTAGGTTCTAGATTTGAAGTGGGATGGAATCTCCATGGACTTCATTAAAGAGTTACCACATACGTACATGGCCTAATATTCTATCTGGTTGATCATTGACCGACTCACCATGTCGGGCCAATTCCTACCCATCCTAGAGCAGGGATCAGTAGAGGGTTTTGGATACCTCTACAAATAGGATATTTTATGAATTTATGGTGTTCCATTGATGATCATTTCATAACATGATGCTCATTTTACATCTAGGTAGTGGATGGGATTACCGAAGGCATTCAGGACTTGTCCATGATTGAGCACTTCCATTCATCCTCAGACAGATGGTTAGATGGAGCAGACCATACAGACGATTTAGGACATGCAACGTGCTTGCGTCCTTGATTTTGGTTGTAGTTGGGACAACCACCTTCCCCTGGAGGAGTTCGAATAAAACAATAGTTATCAATCCACCATCAACATGGCACCATATGAGGCGTTGTATGTGTGACCATGAAGATCACCTTTAATCTAGACAAACCCAGGGGATTCAACACTTTTGTGTCCAGAGTTGGTAGGAGATAAAACATAGAAGGTGAAGATCATCATGGAGTCGATGAGACTACACAGATCTAGAATAAATTGTAATCCTGTAGGATATGGAGGCCATTGGAGTCCGAGGAGGGAGACAATGTCTTCCAATGGATCTCAACCCGATGAGGATTGTGATGATTTGGTTTGGGCAGCATGTTATCTACGAGATTCATCAGACCTTTCCAGATCCTCAGCAGAGTAGGATATGTGGCATACCAAGTATCTCTTCCCCCAAAGATTCATAGATTGCTTAACGCTTTCCATGTGTCACAGCTTAGGAGGTATGTGCATGATCCATTGCTCGTTTCTGACTGGGGAAAGCTGGAAATTGATGACGGGGCAACATTCACCATGTTCTTGGTGGAGATAAAGGATCAACATGAGTGGCTCTCGCATGGATGTTGGATCCCAAAGGTGAAAGTTTGGTGGAAGTACCGAAACCTCTAGGAGAGAACATGAGATCTGGAGGCTCAGATACATCTTTAATACACCCATTTGTTTCACTAGCTTTTGTGGTAGCTTTCTAGGACAAAAATCCCTATGGTAGAGAGAATTTAAATCCCCGAAAAATCCTTGTTGTCTATTTTAATTAGATAGAATTATTAGGGGTCTGCAAAAATTGATGACATAACATTCCGAGGCCCAGAGAGCTCGGGGTGAATTTTTGAACCTTTTTTAAGGTATATCAAGTAAATGAGCGGGAGTTAATTTCAAACATTTGAACCAGTGCTAGGATTAAAAATTCGAGGACATCATTAAATTTGCAGCAACGAGAATCGGTGTAGGGAATCATATCACTATTTGGAAAGATTCTGATGAAAAAGATAATTTTTGGACTTACCAAAAAATAATAAAATAACTCAAAATTTATTTTATTTAATTCTTTATAAATGATGAGAGATGTTGGAGGGACAATTGGTTTGTTATACCATTAAATGGATGATTAAAATATCTTGTGTAACAACACTGTCGGGAGATTAATCGGTCCATCAATTGAATTCATTATTGAACCTCAGTAATTTTGCGGTGAGTTAAACTCCTCACTTCATCTATTTAAACAACACGTGGGAATGGGTCTTGTGCACTCACGAGAGGATCATCTGATGAGGTTTCGGTGATTCCTTCCTCTAATGTATAATGGAGCTTCGACTCCTTAGATAAATGAATCCAGAGTAAAATTAATGCAAGATAACATGCTATGAATGTGGGCATGTATTCCTTATATGCATTGTCTACCAATGTTTTTGAAGTAGGGGTTTTATTGAAAGAGTTATATAATTCTTAAAATCTTGTTGATGTTTGAATTTCTTCCAGGTTATAATGATAACACAAAGGGAATGGGCTGATGAAAGAAGGTCCATACCCTCTACGGATCACATTATTGGTTGTGTTCTTCATGGATGACCGTAAAATATGGAGAAAGGTTATAACGAGGGCTGTGTAGTGTATGAACTATCCCAAGAGGGCCGTAGGCACAAACGGGAATTAAATTTGACCACCGGAGTTCACCGGGGGCCCGTTGAAGCATCATCAATACGGTGGTGACTAGAGGAGACGGTGGATGGAAACCGCTGGTAACGATAAGGGGGAGGACCCTAAAGGCGCCGCTGTAGATTAATGTGGTGGCCGACCAGCGTTAGATGCATTGGAGTTGGGTGGCACACTACGGCGGTGCACCGCAGAGGAGGGTTGCCGCTTTGAGAAGCGGTAGAGGGCAGTCCCACGTTCTGCGGATTCCACAGGTGACTGGTCTAGCAAAAAGGCTAGGTGGAGTTTCACCAACTAGCACTGATGACTTATGAATCTTGAACGTCTTGGCCGTAAGCGAGGGGAGCGGACCTACGACAAGCTCTAGGGTCATGCCCATCCAGTGGATTGGGCAGTTCTGCAGGCCATGCCCAGCAAGGTCGGCATGCTCGAACCCGTGGCCCAACATGCTGGATCAGGACCAAATGAACTGGGTCAAGTCCATCCCCTTCGAGCCAGGTCAGGTTGATTACACTGGGTCAGACCGATCCCGGACACTTTGGAGCCCATTTTTTCTTAAATGGGCGTAACTCCTAAACCAGATTTTTGTTTCACGATCCGTCTACAACGTTGTAACCCTAAATCTAAGGCAATCATTTTGAGATACTCCACTTATGTTAGGGAGATAATTTTAGTACATCCAGGTTGGATCAAACTTGAATCCAACCGAACCCCATCACTAAAATGCCTATAACATATAGACCGGGAGTTCGATTGACGTGCTGTCTATTGCATTGGAAGCTTTATGACATAGTGGTTAATTAGGTTACTTCTACATGGGAATTCCTAGAGATTAAAATAATTCTAATGGCTTGTGGAGATAATCTGCAAGAATCAAGTGTACTATGTGTGGGAATCCAGTGGTTGACTGTGATGTTAAGAAAGATTAACAATCCTCTGTTGCTTAGCACCTATAGATAATGTGTGGGTTATTTGACACCCCAAAACTTTTTCACATGCATGTAATAATAATATTATGGTTTTATTCAGTTTAATTTAAATTTTATCTTAAAAAAACCTGAAAACTACATAAAAGGTACTTTTAAAAAAAACACCGAAGTGTTTACATTACAGCAAGATCAAATGAAAATCATACTAACCAAAAATTTCTTTTAAAAGACATATTATCATTACAGGTAGACCACACAAAACAACAAAAACTCCTGCGATATAGTAAGGGACATATAGATTCATCACAATAAACATCAGTATGGCCAAAGCTGTTATAGCCACACTAAGAATCAATGAAATGATGTGCACTATCTTCATCAAGATGTTTTGAATATGGAACACCTTGATATAAGATTATATAATTACATAATTCACCCATTACCCCTTTAAGTGATCGATGAATCCTTAATGGATGTAATTATATCCATTTGAAATTCTTGTAATTATATTTCAATGTATTTATAACAATTGAGATTTTTGATTAGTTTCTATATATAGTAAAGTAAAAACTTTTAATCAAGTTTATAACTGAAACACTTCTTTAAATATTGAAAGGATAAATGTATTAATGTTTAAAATGGATTTGAACATAAAACTCTAGAGTTTTAAGAAAAATACTGGTAGAGGTTTGCATTATGTTTTTTTATTTGAAATAATTATTACGAATACGTTTATTAATTAAAAGTTATACTATAATTCGATTTTGTTTACTTTGATCATCTATTGTTTAAAATAAAAATATTTTTTTCTAAAATTAAAAATATTCCCTATAGAGTTAAAAAAAATAAATTTATTTTTGTATGATTTTATAGTTAATTATCAAAGTGGGTTTAATAGAAATATACCCCATAAGGGCTAGCCCTCTACCCAGGCCGACGGAGGAAGCACATTCTAGGTATCCAAGCCTAGTCTTCAGTCTCAGCATGCATAGAGAATCAAGGTAGTTTGCCACCATGTGGGGCGGCACAGTGGCAAGGGTGGGTGCAGAGCACGCCCGCAGAACACCGGTACAGGGCAGTACCATGAAAGAGAGATGGAGAATTCTAAAGATAGTCTGGGTGCTCCAACCATATAAACAAGTCGGATAGGTCCTTCCATTCCAATGTGGGATAATGTTTTTTTGGAGAAACAATATTTTGACCGTCAGATCTCATCGTGCGATCGAAGCCATCTATTTCTATTCAGTATTCAATTCACAGAAGCTACAAGAAATCCTCCGCCTTTTTTATGTGATGTCTGATATGTCATGATCTAATCACAATAATCAAAGTTATTTTAAATTCATCGCATCTCCCATTGCTATCAGATCATCTCCCCCTCAAATCTCAACCATCCATCTCGCTTAAAATCTGTTGACTAGCCTCCATCATTTGATCTTGTCTTGGTTGGTCCCAGTCGTTCGTTACATTTCTGGGGTTTCCTCCCAGAGGCATCTTCTTCTTTCTCCTGCATGAACTACAGAAGTAGTTTTCTGCTTCCTTTTTCTCTTTTTTTTCACACCCATGACTCCTCCCATCTCCATCTGAGACCACCTTGCTCTCATCTTCTATAAGACCGACTCACCCTCTATAGTTTAATATACCCGGTGGGACTTAGTTATCAAGAAAGTATCCTTAACGTGTTTTATATTTTGAATAATATAATTTATATATATAACCCATTTACACCCACATTCTCCCAGTTGTTCTTCCACTTCTCAAGCCTCCATCAAGCTTCCTCGAGCCTTTCCCGAGCCTCTCCACCTCCTCAAACCAGGTAAGGGAATATTCTGTATTTTTTGTTGTATTGAAGGTATATACCAATATATGTATACCCATATAAATATTTATATATTTATATATATATATATATCCTTACAGTTTAGATAAAATTTTCTCTTATGCCCGATTCTATGTCTTCTGGATTTTGAGTTTATGTAGTATTATGAACATGTGGGATTATATTACACATGCAATACTTATTTAATTACTTTCTATATATACGGTTATTGAAATGTATGTATAAACTGTTAAGAGTGTGACCTACCCATTTCCTTCTAATGGCAACACCTTTACCCTATATGATGATATTAACCACTTAAAATTCAATGGTGTGTGTGATGTCGAGGTTCTATATGTGTATTAGTATATATAATTATATATAGGAAAAATTGTATATAATATTTTATAATAAATATATAAATGAATTACATAAGTAAACTTTTATAATTAATCTCACAATTTTCATTTTATACACAATTGATTAGCTAATATTTATAACGAGATAAAAGCAAGAAAGAATCATTAAATATTTTATTTCGGATCCTTTATATACACTTATATAATACGTCATATATATAGATATATATCCATATATATATATTCAATCAGGTTTAGATGATCCTCTAATAATCTTTATTTTAAGACTCTTAAATACAGAATTTAAAAGATTAACTAGTTTTGTAAAATATAAAGAATTACATGTTGGTAAAAAACTCTTATATATGAATGTATAACTTTATTTATATGAATCATTGGGATTTAGTCATGAATTGGTTATATTTTCATTATAACCAATTGTTGGTGGTTTAATAAGTTTTGTGTCAACCTATTATATGACATTCTATGTTTTAGAAGAATGAAATAATCTAAGCACTTGAATCAATCTTAATAAATTTTTTCAATCATTATGTTTTGTTGTGTTAAATAAGTCCATTTTTTAGCATGTGTTTTAAATATGAATGAAAATTATCCAAATTTTAGAATTGTGCAATCTGAAATATAAAATGTTTTCATTCATATTAAGGATTTTATGGATTGTCATTTTATGTGATTCTGTAGTGTTTAATGTGATTTGGTTATTGAAATATGTGTTTCCTACCATACTTTTCTTCATTATTATGCATTGAAAAAATTGTTATTAACAGTTGTAATTATTTTCATGCATTGATAGTATTGATCTTAACACTTATAAGCATGATTTAATTTATATAGGTAAGTACTAATGAATGTAATGAAACTCTAGTGACCTTTTATGGAATTAAGAATAAAATCATTCAAAGTTGTATAGGACACATGGAATAATATAAAATGAGAACATTAATTATTAAAGGTGGAATGGGAAAAATTGAATAATATAATGTAATAAACTATGTAATATGTGACACTTTGAATGATATGTGATAAGTAATTTAATAAATAAAAGTTGTATGTGCACTTTGATTTAGAGATCTAATGAATTCATTGGACTTAATATGTGATGGGTGGGGCCGGCTATATCCCCTCGATGCATCAGCAGGTCTCATGAGACAACTTGACATGGAATTGGTCGAGGACTTTCCCGATTATGATTTAATGATTTTGTCTGAGGCCATAATCATTAGACTACTGGATGAGGCCTTGACACAGTCATGCATATGCACTTTCCCTATTCTGACTATGAAATTTAATTAACCATGATAATATTAAACTAGTAGAACATTCTTGGTTAAAGATCTTATGTTTATGAGAATCAAAAGAAGTAAAATCATAAGGCTTATTAATTATTCATCAGTAAGAGAATTATCATCCAGTGTATGTTTCACAGTAGTAAAGGATGAAGTTGAAGTTCTTATTTTACGCACAACTCTGATCATGTAATACTCTTAGATTTAAATTTAATACTTATATTTCCACATGTCACACCTATTAAGTTTTGAATGTCTCTACATATGATTTTTGTATGAGCATGATAGTAATTCAAACATGTTGAATTTTAATTTTATTAGCATTCCTTGAAATGATCTCATTTAATTCATATACATAATGATATGTTATGATTCATGTGTTACAACATTCTTATGGAAAATATTTTATAAATAATTTTTAAAGGAAGTTTTTCAAAAGGATTCAATTGGTATATTATATTATTTTAAAACCCCTTAGTGGGCATTTGTATACACACCCTACGTTTTCAATCTATCTTCTTTTACATGTTTAGTAGATTTGAGTCCCACTATTTGGTGATGGATTAATGATGATTTTTTTGTTTTGTTTTAATGGAATTATAATAATTGAATCTAATTGTTTAAGACATAAACCAAAAAAATACTCTTGAATGGAACATGTGTGTGTGATCTCTGCTATTCTTTTATAAAATAATACACACCTTGTTCTATGTGAACTCCGCACTAGCTTCGGGGAAGTTTGGGGCCTTGGCATGACAGGTCAACACCTGGCAATCCTTCTTGGGTTAGCACCTAGCAATCTTGTGTTGTTCAGCACCTAGATATCTTGTGTGGGTCAACACCTAGCGATCCTCTATGTCTCAGCACCTCTAAAGACATTGTGTAGTATATCATCAAAAGCATCTCAAAAGAATAAAATGATATAACTTTATGACTAATCACCATTATTTTTGTTCATTATTTTATTTACTTGGTTTGAGCTGCTTCTTTACTTGTGATTTGTGATTGGAATCATTCTTTGTGATTTTTTTATTGTGGAATTCTAGGAGACCATTAGGGTCTTTGGGTCAGTAATGGGTATTTGCATACTCACACCAACACGGGCATCACCCGCACCTTGTTGTGTCTTGTGAAAACAACCAACAACATGTCCAAGGTTATGGAGTCAGGACCAGGCGATGCATGGGGGTTACTTGTTAATGTGGAGATTTGTAGTGACGAGTTTTCCCTACCCTTTAGGTAGGATCAATCACATACAACCTAAAGGTATTTTTTTCCTTTTTGTTGTATCTCTTTCACTTGGGATTATATTCTGGACTCATTACCTTCAGTACACACTTTTAAACTCAATGGTGGTTTTTAGCTATTTTGGTACTTTTATTCTTAAATTTTGTAATATGTGTGCATATTGTGATCTATCTGTGTGTGTGTGTGTATAGGTATCGAAGAAGTTCCTTCACTCAATAGGTATATGCCTTACAATTGCTAGTCGCCAACCCTTATCCTATGGAAGGAATGATTTGGGTTGTCACGCCACGGGCCCTGGGGGATGATTCAGGACACTAGTGAACTAATTCAGTTGATTGGAGATTCAAAACCCACATGAGGACCTCTCATCCCTACATCAAATGAGATGAATCTCATTTATATATAATAGTAATTTGATCTACCTCATTGATCCATTACAATCCAAATCCATTGTATGTGGTGTATTTTTTACCTGGCTTGTCAGAATAAATTTAGAATCTATTGGACATCCACTGCCTATACAATCATTATTATTCCCTGATATTGGATTAACTTTATGAATTTTTATCACTAAATTCATTAGAATATAGTTCTAGAATTGGGGATCCTTGGATTTTTAGAACCATAAAAAGAGTTCTTTATCAACATACATTTTAGCAGGGGTGAAAATCCAATAATACGGCTCCACCTAATCCATTTAAAAGTAAATAATTAGTTTGGGTTCATGGATGTTAGGATAAAAATATGAAAATTACCCTTCTAGGATTCTTATTTTGTCATTATAAGACCAAATAATTGATGCATAGGGGAAACAAATTACAATTATGATGTATATTTCTTCCCAATCCCATTCATAGTTGTACTTGTTTAACAATTTTAGGAAGATAATGTTTTCATGGAAGAAGATTAAATATATATTGAAAAAAAACTAGAATTACTAGAATATATTGAATTCAAAATAACCTAACAACATGAATTTTCCATTACTATCAAACATTGGAAAAAACTATGAAAGGCACCACAGTGATGGTTGAGGGTCTTATAGATGAATTTTACATCCTCATGCTTCAATATTATGAAGTGAAATATAATTTCATTACCTGTATATTAAATATGAGGCTTGTATTTTTAGTATAAGAAACATGGGTGATTAATTCAAACATGTTCAATGGGAATAAAATGTGTTCAAAAGTTATGTTTCATTATCTGATCCTTAAATTAGTGTAATATTCATGTTTAAATATTTCATGCATCCTAGAGTAGAGAGTAATAAATATTTTTCTTTTTATCTCCCCATATTAAATGATTCAAAATGTTATATCTAATGTAGTTGTAATAACCATGTTTTTTTACGTGTAGGGTAAAAAATATTTCTTCAAGATAATTGGATGTTCCATATAAATAATTTCTTCTCCAAATTATTGGTTTTTTATGAATGAAATAATTGTAGTAAATTTTCCATGAAATGTAATGAATATTACATGAGATATTAATTTTTAAAAAATGGAAGATAATAAAGACAGAATAATAAATTACTGTAGATATAGAGTGTATTTGGGGAAACTAATAGTTTACAATCATTTTTTATATTGGGTTCATAAAATCTTGTTGGCACATGATTACGTTTTTGTGATTATGAATCCCTGTCGGTACCCATATTTGTTGAAAAATAATGCTAAACACCAAATGACATGTCTGATATATGAAAGGATCATTCATAATAAATCCATTTCTTTTTTTATAACTATTTTATTGGTCATTAAAAACTAATGGAGATGGAAATATATTTACATTCATAGTCTCTCAACAACATCACCCTTTTGGATAAATTCCCTATTCTTATTATGGGAAAGGTATTGGATGGTATTTTAAGTGAAATATATTTTTATTTGTATAACTATTAATATAATCACCACCATTATTAGGATAGGAATACGATTTATATAAAACCACCTTTTTAACTCATAATTTGTTCTATAAATATTTTTTGTGATTCCTTTTGGAATAACCAAAATCCCACAAGCCTTCAAAGAAAAACGCTTGATTTCACACGCCCGTTTCATTTACATAATAGTTTGAACATTTTAATGATAATTTTGTGAATAATAATTACTAGTCTCCCAATTTAGGGTATATTATAAAAATTTTATAGGTCCTTTATTAAAACAAATTCCTCACTGACCAAAAGAAGTGAAAATTTTCTCAATGTGAATTGGAATTCATAGGTCATTTTATTTGAAATAAGGGAATCATAGTGGACCCTATTAATATTCATAGTTTCCTTGAATGGTTTATTTTTTTTTATAGAAATTGGGTTATAATAATTAATGGTAATTAAAGGTAATAATTTTATATTCACTCATGGATACTAAAAAATGGATGAGCCCCTCAAATAATTAACATGAAAAGGAGAGTTTCATGGGTTGTAAAAAAGGAATAGAAGATTAATAAAAAGAGAAATAATTTAAAACATTTCCATTGATAATAATATTTAATTTTTTAAAGGTTTTAAAATAAGAATATGACACCTCATTTTTAGTAGTTGTGGTTATCAAGATGAATGAATGAAGACCATGTTCATATTTTAACATATCACTCATCGATAAAATATTTATGAAATTAAATACTTAAAAAGAAGTGATATGTATATTTTTTGGATATTAATCATTAGAAATTACATAATTTTTTATAACATTACACTACCTTTTAAAATTATAATTATCATACGTAACTTAGGAACCAAAAATTAACTACTAGAAACCAACAATGTTGTATTGGTGAAATATTGGGAAATTAAATTTAAATAAAATTCGAACATATAAAGGAAAATTAGTATTATGAACATCTATCTCTATAGGGTCATTAATAAGAGATATATTTAATCATGTGTAGGATATTATGCTTGGATGGAAACACCTTCAATCAAGTTGTTTTTTATTATCATTATCTTACATGTTTTATATAAAAATATTTGGATAGAGTGGTTACTTATATTTTTTTTGTAAAAAAAGGTATTACAAATACCTGAACATGTCTATAATTCATAATTCAAACCATGGGATTCAAAAAACTTGAAATATTTCTTTAATTTCTCAAAAGAGACTACTCATTATTCTAATGGACTTATTAAAAATTGGATGCTAGTATATGCTAGGGAAGAATGATGAAATATGTACAGAACACTTTCCCTAATTACACATAAGGTCAATTTAAGAAATATTCAATAATTTAATTCATTGGTTTATTATATTGACATGAGACTCCACCAATGGTGTGGCTAAAAATATTCATGTTCTCATTATTATAATGTTATGGTACATGTATTAGGTTTTATTTTCGGTGGAGGATTATTAAGAATCTAAATATGCTAATATTATTTTAATTTGTAGTCCATACATTAAAAATGATGTTGTTAATGCCTTCATGTTGGGTTTTTTATGATTACATGTTATATGAACATCAATATATTATAATCAAAACACAAACTTTGTCATTAAATATTTAAATTATTTATTCTTTTAAAGAAGCACAAAATTGAAAATGTGTTGTGCATGCCATGCTTAAACCTGTGAAAAAAGAACGTTGTGAACTACTATTTAGAAGCACTACTTTGATTCTTTATAAGGGAAAAACAGCAAGGGTGCTCCTACGGAAATCTATGGGAGGTGATCAATTTTAATACTATGGGGAGAAAATCAAACAATATCACCATAATTTATGTGGTTTGTAGCCTCAATTCTCTTAAAATTTCTGCCTCCATATCTTCTAAAATCACAGTGGAAGCTATTTTTAATACCATTGTAGTGAATAGTAAGGAATAAAATAAATTAGGAACTGTTTCACACACACTTAAATTTATATAAAAAACTATTTTGAAAAAATAGATATGAATTTTCATTATCGATTGAATAACAAGTATAAATGAAAATCCCCAATATCTATAGTAAGGACCTTGTAAATTAATTAATTCAATGTTCCCAATCAAAATATATGGGTGTTCATTTTTACACTATAAAATTAATATGGTCACCTATTTTTTAAATTGATGTCAACCTCCCTCATCTATTTGGTGTCCACATTTTCAATATAAAAATAGTCAGATATCATATGGGATATTAATAACATCACCCTTATGTGGATTATGATGTAAATATATTTTAAGTACTATATGAGGACATTATTCGTTAATTTTTTATGAAATCCATATCTTTTACATGGGTTATTTTATGATTATATGATGAAATTATTATGAAACCCTTTTCATTCCCTTGGGTTATTTTATGATGAAAATATTTATGAAATCCATTAAATTACATTGGTTTTCATATGATATATATTTTATGTCTGACAGATTATAAATTTATGGATTATATTGTTGGTGGGATGGATATATCCCTCAAATGAATTTTCAAATGGTTAATTTTATATGAACTTAAAGGGTACACTATGGGTTATCCCAAGAACAAAACAAGATGTTACACAAGAGGTTTTCCCAAACCCAAAATAAGAGGGTATATGTGAGGTGATCAAAAGCCGAAAGCAAGAGTGTACAGAGGAGGTCATCCAATGTTTAATAAATATGGTATATAAGAGGTAATCCATTACCAAAAATTAGAGGGTACATGACAGGCTATCCCCAGTCCAAAAAGTGGGATAATGAGATGTTATCGCAAGACTGATGCTGGAACATGGCTGATTATCCCAAGACTAACATGTTATGAGGACATTTTCATATTTCAATAATTTCATATTTTATATTATTATTTTTATGCTAGAGTTCTATTTCATATAACCGTGTTGTTATCCCCTAGATAATGTTTATTTATTTCATTATGATTCATGTCTTATGAATCTTAAATCACCTTTACATCACTCAATATTATTATCACTAATTTTCAAGGAATGGTTTTCATATTTTATTCTAATGTTCTCATTCACATATTCTCAAGTTATGATTAAATATATCTATTTTTTCTACTTATAGAGGATCTGAGCTCCCCCATTCATGTGATTCCTTTTATTCAGGTTGTAGAGAATGTTTTTAAGTATGATTTCTAGAGGGTAGTATCTTTTTTGAAAAAATGGTGATATTTCATAAATTAAGATGATTGTATTACAAGTTTAAAAATTCACCAATGTATTACGGACCTCAGGAGTCTGTTTGTGAAATTTAATGAATATTAATATTAATATTAGTAATATATTTATATTAGAAGATGTGGCCAAATTTTTTTGTATCATAGGAAAGGATTAGGAAACACGTGGAAACCTAGTTGATTAGGAATTAGTGAGATCCAAAGAGATATTTATAATTTTTTATCTATAGATTTCACTAAGGGTAAATCTAATGACAATCCAATGTTTAGGAAAATATGATTGAATTGCTATAAAGGATATAGAAATTTTTTTCCAAGAAAATACATCCTTACCCGGATCCAACATGTTGGTTTGGATCTTCCAAAAATGTTTTATAGGGTAATAATGCTCAAATGGGATAATTTAGAAAGTCTTGATTATTAAATAATGCATGAAAATGGGTCTTGCAACACACCTGATTTGAAAATATCAGGGGATACTTATTGGAAATTCAGAAACCCATTAAAACACATCACTAAGAATTTAAATATATTATGATTATGAATTAAATATGATAAACCAATGTTGTTATATATTAAATAATAGGATTGATGATTTAGACATCCCATGGGTGATTTCAATGATTATGTTGTACCACAATATTATTATTTTTGATCACCCCATTATTTTTAGTTTAATAAATAATAAGAATAAGAAAGGATTGTGATAGAATTTAGTGTTACAAAAAAATTCAAATAAGAATCCAAATGGGTTGACAATTGGAGTAAATGATATTATTATTATCAATAATCAATTATCATAGATAATGATTAACACTATGCACCTTAAACAACTCTATGAATCGTCATTGAAGGGATGTATATTGTTCACTAAGAGTTTGAGTAATGGACGCCATGGATTAATGATATTTTAGTTTCCTAGTTGACAAGAATGTGGGAGGAATCACCCAAGTGAATATATATGAAGAATGATATGTTATTTTGAGTATGAAAATGTAACGAAAGGAATATGCTCACCATACAAATTAGAACCATACATGTCATGTGTCATGTACCAATGAGAATTACCTATATCCATGTGATTTCACAAGTTCATGGGCATCATAAGCAATGGTTTTTGTAATATTTACCTGAGTTTGGAACCATTAAACAACCAAAAACAATAAATAAATTGAATATTGAAAATACCAAAAAAACTATACCTAAATAAAATTCAGAACTAAATAAAGTGTTATAAATAACACAAAATACCTCCAAAAAATAAAAAAGAGAAGAAACATTTTCCCATAGAACTCCATATGGAAAAGGCACATCACCCTCAAGACGTCTCCACAACACTCCACCATGGGAGGAAACTAACAACATGAACTACAATCTATAAAATCCTTGTCCTTACCTATGTCAAACATCATCAAGTCTACTGACACCAAAAGGTGTATGTAGGGTATTATCCTAATACAAATTTGATACCACCAAATTATTCCAAGTGATAATCATTAGAATATAAAAATACTTCAATTTTTTAAAAACAATATATGTTAGAAACAATTTTCTAAAGTGAAACTTGTAAGGATAATAGTTTTCAAAGGGGAAACCATAAATAATGAATAAAATTAAATAAAACATGTAATATAATTAATTTTCTACACAAACACAAAAAACCCAATGTTAAATGAAAAAATTTAAATGTGCACAAGTAATGGGAACACCCCTATGCACTAGCTACCTATGGGCTCTAGGTACCTCGTATCTCAGTGTAAAATTAAACATAAAATTATTTATTCACATGAAGGATCAACTAGTAGGGAACATACCCATAACCTAGTGGTCTAAGATCATCATCATTATAGTTTTGTTAGTGTTGTCAACGTCAAACTAGCTATGTGAAATAGGAAAAAAAACCACTCTGGATCACTAGCATACTTATACATGTTTGCCCACCTAGATACACTGGTTCCCCTCATTGTGCTCAAACAAGTTCCACATTCTATAAAATTCAATTTACACCTAAAAATAAATATTCTATTCATACACACTCAACAAAATAGAAAAACATTCTTTTAACTATTTGTAATACTCAAATAAACACTTATAATTTGTATAAAACAACTTTTCAAAGTATAACAAAACATTGCAGCTAAAATCCATTTTAAACCCCTATTTTAAAACAAAATACATACCAATATTACACCAAAATAAAAATTTCAGCACTAAAACATTTTAATATAACCATCCCATGAATTATAAAACAACCCCAATTGGTACAACCTTGATTTCACATGAATAACACATATTTTAACACAAAAATGTCACTTCAAAATCAATCTCATAATAAATTATACCAAAAAAAAATTTCTCACGAAACACAATGAAAGAAGAAAATGCTAAAAATATAAATAAAGAATGGCTAACACATCCAATAATGCGTAAGCAAGGAATCACCTAAAAATGGGTAAAACCCCTCAAATAATTTTATAATACTTCACCCAAACCATTGTTTTACCATAAACGAGTGTGAAAAACCTAAACCCACAAAATTGGGACAAGAATGTAAAAACAACTAGGTACAAATCCCTTGCTTCTGGATATTTGGATCTTCATGAAAGGTTATAAAAACCCTAAGGAAAAGTAAAGAGAAAAAAACTAACTTAGTTCCTCCACCAAATCACCCTTCAAAATTTCGTTTCAATGGAGTTTTATTGATCTTGAAGGACTTCCATGGATTGTAGTGTAAAATGGGAGAAGAAATGGGAAGATTATATTAAATTCTGAAAAGAAAATGTTGGAATTACAAAATATTTTTAATGACCTGGACACCTCTGGAAGGTTATTTCACATGGTTTAGTAAATTGTTTGACCAAATCCCGCCACCCAAAATAGTTTGAAAACGTCCAAATATAATGGGTCCTAGGTTAAAACATGGTAGTAAATTTAGGCCAAGAATATAAGATAAAATATACCTTAAAATAAAGATATGTTTGTGACCATTTTCCCCACTATGAAAACATTCCACCTCGTAAAGTCATCCTGAATCATTATTAGAAAACAACAACGTATACTCTTTTTCAAAAAATGTATTCCACTCCCATGTTTCATGGAAATTGATCCAGTGTATCTAGAGTACATGGAAAAGTGAAACTGTCTTACCCTAAAAAATCTTATTTTGGGAATCAACTATTTACACCAGCTATTAAAATATAGACACGTTAGGCCCTATTTCAAACTCTTCTCAATTAAGCACATGGGGTAGATCCAAGTTGTACATATTCAGTTGGAATACATGAGAAATTTAATGAATATATGTCAATATAGTTGGAAAATATAACATATATGACAACATCTAATTATGATCGGTGATCCAAAATGGTTTGAAATACCTCTTTGTCAGCTTTCCCTACATTTCCCAATGATGATGAACCAGATGAGGGGCCACATTCATGAAATCCCAATCAACCATATAAAACTCTTTCTCTTGATACATATGATAAAAATAGGATTTCTGGTGACTATGAGCTGTCAGTAAATGTTGCCTGATCAACATGACCATCTACGGTGTCTCTAGCACATGGATCATCCCCAACAATGAGGTCTCACCCACCACAGCCTTACATATGGGGGATCGACAAGTTCGACTATAGAGTACCATAAAATGATCCATTTGAATAAATGATTTGTAACTATCATTATATAGAAACTCTACCAATAACAAATGAATATCCCAAGACCCTACAAAATCCAAAACACATGCATGAATTATGTCCTCTAAGATCTGATTTACCCACTCTAACTGATCATCTATTTGAGGGTAGTATGTCATGATCATTTTTGTCTGAGATTCCAAAGCCTTCTAAAGGACATAACAAAACCGAGAGGTGAAAAATGATCTCTATCAGAGAAAACTTCTTAATGAACCCCATTAACCCTTACCACCTCTTGAAGATACAATCTTCCCAACTCATCCACTTTTGATGCATCCCTGATTGGAATGAAATAGGTTGTTTTTTTAGAAAATCGGTCACTGTTCATATGGAATTATTACCCTGAGGTGTACTAGGAATTCCAACAATGAAATTGATGGATACATCATCCCACTTTTATGTAGTAATGGGTCATAGCTTGAGAAATCCAGAGGGTTTTACTACTCTACTTTTACTCACTAACATGTGTAGAATATTGACACGATGTCCACTAGGAATTTTTCTCATACATAGCCACCAGAACATCCAAAAAAACATCATAGTACATTTTTGTAGCCATAGGTTGGATAAACCACTGAGACTAGTGTTTATCCTGCTTCGCCACCTTCCTTAGAGATATCAAAACCACTGATCAGTCATTCAAACACAAGATTTGTTCAAGGGGTGAAGACCAATCAGATGATGTCTCTCCACCATGATGAAACTATCTCGACCACTACATAGATCATCATTGGGTTTATCATGATGATCCAACTCTAAAATAATGGGATTCAACTAAAGACTAGCCAAGAACACACCTCTACTATGATCATCAGTCTCCATGTTCATCTTATAAAAGAGCCCCATTAGAGTCCACTAATCATAGGATGTCTTCAATGCTTTCACTAGTACACATCAACTGAAAGAATCAACCCCCACATTACACATTCATATGATATAGACATTTTCAACATAGAATCCTAATAGGTACTCAATCCAACATCGTAGCATTATATTATGATCCTTATAATATAAAAGATAAGATATGCTATTGTGATCATAGTAGACTAATAACTTCTCCCCAAAGAGGTAGTGATGCCATGTCTTCAAAGCATGCATCACTACTGACAACTCCAAGTAATGGTTTGGGTAATTCTATTCATGTTGTCAGAGGTGCAAGATTCACACACCACTATGTGATCATCTTACATGAGCACACATCTATGACCCAAACATATAGATCTGCAATACACCACATAGCCCTTCCCAGATGCTGTCATTATAAACACGAGGGTGGTAGTCAATAGCTTCTTAAACTCCACAAATAATTCTTGACATTCTAGTCCCCATATAATCTTCACCCTTTTTAGGGTAAGTGCTGTTAGGGGAAAGAAAATGTGAGTGAAATCACAATCAATCTACTTGAAATAACCTTAAAGGATGAGAAAACACATGATCTCAAATATGCTCTTTAGATAATACATTGGTATCAATACACAGATCTTATTTTAGACCACTGAACCCCACTACTCTAAGATAACATAACCCAGAAACATCACTTCACAGATCCAGAAAGTGAACTTGGACAAATTTGTATAAAGGGGATGACCCCGCAAGGTTCCCACCAAAATATTCATGAGATGCTGATGATACTCATTGGATATATAGTAAACTAGTATGTCATACATGAATACCACTATAAAAGAGTCAAGATATAGGTGGAACACCATATTCATGATATCCATAAAAACTATTGGAGGGTTTTCAACCTGAATGGCATGATCAAGTACTCAAAGTTGTCGTACCTACTATGTAATGTAGTCTTCGGGATATCTTCCTCTTCCAACCTTAGTTTGTGGTAACCAAAATGAAATTATATCTTCGAAAACCAATTCCCACCTTTCAACTATTCATAAAATTCATCTATTTGGGAAAAGAATATTTGTTCTTGATGGATACCTTGTTTAGAATTTGGTAGTAAATACACTATCGGAGGGACCCGCTGACCCTTTAAAAATGAAAAGGAGTGGACCAAGGAGGGATGCTCAAGTGAATGAATCCTTTAGATTCCAAATCTTCAATATGTTTATTTAATTCCATCATCTCAATAGGGGACATGCGATACAATGGAGGAGATATTAGTTCTATTCCCAACGTCGAATCGATTGATAATTCCATATCCCACTGGGGGAAATCCTGAAAATCATTAGGAAATACCTCCATGAACACATCCACAATGAGCATTATTCCACGAATAGGATAATGACCATATTCTCATATCATGAAAGAGGTTATCATGAATATAACATTCCACAACTCTGGGAGTGGAGGTTCCACATGACCCGACTGAGGATCCCATTCTGCATGAAAAATATGAGGGCCACAATAAGGTGCCTTGAAACCAACCCACTATCTATAGAAATAAATGTGCACCTAAAAGTTAACCAGACAATACATGATAAAGATAACATAAAAAGGCCTATATCCATGACTAGTATATCCCAATCCATCTCAAACCAGACACAGTAAGTGCACATGATTGGAACATGATATCTAGACCACTCTTTTAACCCAATGATATCACCAAATCCATAGCAACATATAAATAATAAATTGGAAATTTCATCATTCATACAAAATGGGTAGATATAAATGAAAAAAATCTCTATTATTGAAAATAGATATATCTATTTAAGTTTAAATCAATACGGTACCTTGAACTATCGACGTCTCTGCATCTGATCCCATGAGTTCCTAGTCCACATCATGAAGATACCTAGTCCCTAACTGAGACTGTTTTCTCTCCAATGGCTCTTCCCTAAACTAGTTATGCTGAAAAAACATTATAGACCTTCTAGTATGACCACCAAACCAAGACCCCCCTTTAGATGATGAATATGACTGAGCTGGAACCCCCTTGTAATCCATTGATCTAGCCAAACTCTTGAGTGGATGATCCATCTTGTAAAAACATTGTAAGTTTACAATACCTATAAAATTATATAAATGCTTCAGAGGATATTTTAATGCTATTTGGGAGTGCCCTGGCCTCCTGCACAAGTGGTGGACAACAGACCTAGCATTATAATCCACTGAATAGAAATTCATGGAAGGTTTTTGTGAACTACCGCTTCCCTTCATCCGCTGCTCCTCTCACATCCTTACCATCCTAGAAGAACTTCCACTAGCAATCACTGACACTACTCTAAAGAATCCAAACATATCCTTGTAGTCAATCTATACCATATAATATTGATCAAAAACCATAGTGTAAGTCTCCAGCTTGAACATGAAGACCTAAGAATAGATATCGGGCCAAAAACCTAGCTCATTCTTTTGAGCCATCATCTTCTTATTGGATACCATTTCTAGGGCATACGGGACTAGATCTGCAAAATGGTTGGAATAATACATCCCTAATATATCCCTTTGAACCTGCTACATGAGATACCAAGATCTAGCATATGAAAAGACTTCACGGTATTACCAGTCAATGTTGGTAAACATGAAGTCATCCCATAGCATTTGTTCTTTTTTCCCAGCTTGATGTACTAATTCCTACCACATGTGACATGGACCCTCTAATAGAAAATAGACACACTTCACCATGAAATCATCAGCTATGTGAAGAAACTAAAACATGTGCTCGATCTTCTTGATCCACCCCTATGTTGTATATGGTTCTGTACTACCTCGTAAAGTAGGAGTCTTGTTATTTAAGAAATCATGGCCTTTGTCCTACCTAGAAAAATATTATTCTTATCTAGATAAAGTATGAGAAGGATTTAATCCCTCTCATAGGGCTTGGATAGCATTTAACACTACTTCTTCTATATTTTGATCAATTGGTGAGTGAGAACCACTACTAGAAAAATAAATTAAAACCACATACCTATAACCACTATTTAATAAACTCTGGCTATAAGAATAGATATTTCCATGCTTATTTTTATAATCATGGAAATACATCTCAATTCTAGGCTTTAATCTTATACCCTCAATCCCTTATCGCCAAACTTTCTCTCCCTCCCTCACAACTTTACTCGTCTACTTGCGATACTTCACTTGACACCTTCTCCCGTGGTCGATCATCACTCTACCTCCTCTGCTCTAGTCACTCTAGCTCCACCTCTGGGCACTCCGCCTCCTCCTTTGGGTGCTCTGCCTCTTCCTCCAACTGATCCACCTCATTCTCCATGTGCTCCACCACATCCTCCAGCAGCTCCACCTTCATTCATTCTACCTCTGGCCTACCTACCTTTGTCTCCAACATACTAGGCATCCCACTCGCTTTTACCTCTTCTCTGGATCCTGACTTTATACCATAGGTTTCTATCAATATCGTTTTACCCTGGTTTCCTTGCAGCATCATGTCACTCCAGATTTCATCCTCACTGTGACCATTGTGAATGTCTACATTCTCAGCATGGTAATCAATAGGTATTGTGGTTCTATTTTATTCACCTAATTTCTACACTTTAATACTATATTGATCTATTTTTTCATCAAGTTTCAAGTATTTAGGAAAATAGTTTTTCTAAGATAATGATAGATAGAATAATTTCAAGTGTATTACTCAAACATAAATCCTAGATCTACTAAAAATACCCCCTAGTTGTGGGTTCATAATATATAAACAATATTCATGAAAATAGAGAAATATAGTAATTGATAAGTAAGTAAATTAAAATTAAAATAATGATTATACTCGAATAATATGTTATAATAAATCTCTTCATAGAATAAGAAATCAGTAGAAAAATGGTGAGATGGTATTTTTAGAGATATATTGAAAAGAAATATTGAATATCAACTAACTAGGTTGACAAAAAGTGATTTAAATATATAGGAAGTAAAAAAAACAAGTAATTTGACATCAATCCACAAATCTATGCATGTCATACAATTTTCCAAAAAATTACAATGAACAACCACCATTGTATAACACTAAATGATCATTTAAAATATCTATATTCCTTTTAAAAATAAACACATTTACCATTAATGTTTCCTATATATCTCAAACTAGAATAATTAGAAACTAAATCAGTCATGTATGTTCTCTAAAAGCTCTATTTGTAATATATCTGGTTTAGGTTTGTCAGGCCCTCACTGGTGTGGTTTTCAATCTCTATTTTTTAGTGTCACTGACTACACTATGAATTCAAAAATAATAAATCATATATCCTAAATGATTTAGTTCTTCTTAAATGTTCAACTACTTCATATACTTTTAGATCCACACTTAATGATATCAATTAGGCAACAAGTGATAATGTGAATCTTAGCTCCAATTTTTGAATCTCGTATATAGTTATCCACTAACTCCCTCTAATTAGGCATTAATAAAAAATTGACGACTCTATCATCCAAGGATTTAATAGTTGGTTGAGAAAATTATATTATCTAAAATAAATTTTATATATTTATATTATAAATATCAAATGAAACAAAAAATTTAGAAAATAAAGTAAGATATAAATAAAATGGTATAGAAAACTCTTGAAAAGAGATATTCACTCTTCTTATAAATAGTGAAAATTCCCCTTCCAGCTCAATCATATTATCAGAACTCTACCTTGCCGCTACTCAATCCTTCTCTTCTTACACGTATTCACTTTTATCCTCTACTGATTGATCTCCCTTTTGATACTTTATACCTTATATTTTTTTTAAAATTTCATTCTTAAACAAATATTTGTTATCTTGACATTTGTAAATGGATGTATGGATCACTACCATATTGGAATCAGTGTTCCTTCCTAGTAAGACTTGATTAAAATCAAATTTTCTATGATATTTACTATTTACCTCTCTTTGGGATATCCTTCCATTTGGTATTCTATTTGTGTAACTACAAATTTTATCTTGTAAACATGGGTGAGAAGTTTCCAATATGGTCCCCTTGGATTTCATGTGTTCCATGTAGAGGGGATACGTTCTTTACAACTATCAAAAACCTATATGACCATTCAATGGCCACATCTCTATATGATTAAAAATATGGTTATTGGATGATTTTCATTGATGATCAATGTTTTGAATATGATTTCTAACAATAAAGGATGCATTAATGTAAAAAAAAGAATGATATGGATGAATGTGAGAATATATTGAGTCATAGAAGAAATATAGGGCTTTGGTGTGTGATAATATTATCATTAGAACAATCAGTGAGACAATGTGTGAGGTACTACTATCACTATTATATTTTCATGGATGAATATGAGGAATTGTTGGGACTCTCTCAGTATTTTTCACTTTGGTGATTGATATTCTAAAAGTATTTAATATCTCAATGAAACCTATGTTACATCATGAACATATTGTGCATTGGAATATAAGGTTGTATTAGTTTATAGAAAAAAACTACATTCTATTTCTAGCAATACATGGATGAGTGGCCTAGTGTGAGGTTCCATTTAGTGTAATACTAATTTACATTATTTTGCACCCATTTATTATTATAAAATTGAGGAAAAATATTATTTATTCTAATGTATCCATCTTAAATCCTCTAGAGAAAATATACTACCTCTCATTCAAATTATATAATTACTTATAAAAAATTAGATCGAGAACCAGAATGTATATATAAAAATTAAACAATGTTACAAATCCATAGATTAAGTAAGGGTAATATTTTCTTTATGAAATTGTGAAAAATTGAGAACGTTTTACTTATATTGAGATACTTGAATGTTCCATGAGTATTTTGAAACTAATATTATATCACATTAGCCCCATAGGTAAGAAATTTTGAGCTAAAACATCACTACCTGCAGTATATGAATACATTTAATAGGTTTCCTTTATAAGTTTCCCTATATTTAGTTGTGGATTTATTTAATGATTTTTACTATTTTTCAGTAAACATAGTAATTGAGGATGAACATAGAAATAGTTTCTTCATTAATTTTCAAAAGGACACACTTGAACATGACATCTATAACAAAAAGATAATTATTTCATCACATTTTAGTACATTTACAATGATTTTATTAGAAGATTCTACCCTGTATAATGGCCCATTTTTCATAGTAACATGGTCTACAATTTTATAGAGAAGGTTCAAAAATATTTTCATTAGGAAATGGGTAGATTCATGGATTAAAACAAAATGATTCCTCATCCTTAATTATAAAATTCTATACTAATGTAATTATTCAATTAAAAAATGAATGTGATGGGGGAAGAAATTATTTGATACTATAGTAAGAGTCCACTATGGTTTCAAAAATCAGATAGTATCAAAACAATATACAAAATGTTAGTTGTTAAATCTCTAGAGAAGGAAATCAAAGTATGAAGGGATATTTTGAATGTTGTGATAATGGAAGATGATGTAATGTCACAAATTTTTGAAATATAATGGTAGACAAAGAATTTATTATCAAGGAACTAAAGAAAAATGTCAATATATTATTTTATGTTTTTCTGAAATTTCATACATTGTAAAAAAATGTATATTAAACCAAAAGAATCATTAGCATATAAAATGGAGAAATCATTATACATGGGTAACATAGAGAGAAAACTCACAATAGGATGATCATATTCAAAAATATTAAACACTAGATTGAATTATCAACAATAATCAACTTGAATGTTAAAAGAAATTTCAGCAATAGAGTACTAGTAAAGTACCAAGGTCAATAGTTGTCAGGTTATTAAAAAACAAATAACTAGTGAGCATAATGAAATGATGATTCCTCATCTAAATAGTTTATTTATGATAAATGAATATACTCAAAGAAATCAATGAGGTCATGGAACCCCAATTAAAGATGAATGGATTTATTTAAATTAAGAATTCAATGTGTTCTAAGATTTATTGACTTATTCAATGGAACTAGGAAGGTATCAATAATTTTTAAATGTAAATTGTGGAGATTTCTAAAAAAATATGATTAGAGAGAGGGAATGTTTCCTAGAAGTAGGGATGAAATGAAAAATATCCATGGAAATTTCCACTACTGTTGGAAAACCCATTAGATGGATAGATTAAGAACTGAGTATGAAACCTTATTTGAAATAATGTGGCAGTCTGTCCATGAATATCTATTTCCTTGTAACATGAATCAAATAGGTGTTCTCCATAATTTTAGATCAGCTTCAATATTTTCAAAAAACATCATAGTTACAGGCAAATTTCATTCAACCACTAATTTAAACATGATGAGGTTATCTCATTAGGGAGTGAATCCTTATTGTCAAATCCTATTCATATTGTTTTGTTTGTGGGAAGAAAATATTACATGGATATAGATGTTACTAAACATAATTATGGTATGGAGATCAATGTATGTAGTGTTGCAGCCATTCTGCACAATATGCATTTTAGTGTTTCTAGATGATAGTGTAATAGAGTTGTTGGAAAATCTCTAATGGGATTTGGGATGCTTCGGATTTCTATTACATAATTCTACATGAGATACATCATAATCGATAGCTTCGGTGTAACAATGATTCATATACTATATCTTTGTTCTATCATTTACAGTTTTTTTTATGATGGTGCAAGCTCATTGCACCCCATGTATTCTTTTTACTCTTTTAAATAAATTCATGTTAATATATAGAGCTATTTTTATAGATGATACTAATAGTATACATGATATATGATATTTAAGAATTCATATATAGCCCGTTAAAAGGCATTAAAACACCTTTATGATGAAATCTCATGTTACCAAGGTTGTTTGGGCATCAATCTAGGAATGACTACATGTTCTCCAATGAGTAGAAAATTTATTGAATGTAGGCGATAAAAATATGTTTATAAATGGAACAACATGATTTTATATTTTCTGATTCCTAATCACTATCTGTAATTTAATTCTTTTTCACGTAATAAAGAAAAAATAATTATTATGGATTTTTTGATGTGGGGGCCTTTATTTTTGCATGTACATTAAATAGAATGACAATGAACTAGATATCCTTGAGATAATTCCCCATTATGTTGAGATACAGGACCGCTACTTTGGCAGTGTGAAATTTTCTTGCAAAAATGTGAAAAAGTTAAAATTGTTCATCAAAATTAGTTATTGTTTTCATGTTCTATAGGGGTGTGAACTAGACATGATATTTTATATTCACAAGGTGTGTTTAATGGGCTCTTCAATATTTTATGTTGTGATGTTTTTATGATAAATTTTTTTTTGGCATTCTTATTTATTTGATGAGATTTTAATGACTAGGGAGATTTAGAAATCACGCAAAAAATGGTGGTGAGACTCATTGGTGGACATGTAAGTTTAGCATTATTTTTTAAGAGTCATGAACTATTAATGTTTTTTGTTCGCATTTTTGTTTTTGTTTTTATAATAGAGGAAAACATCTTCAATTTTTATAATCAATAAATGTATCTTTATCTTCTTTACTCAAAAACATTGTCTATTTCATGTTCTACAAATCAATGATATTTTATAGTTGATCATTGTTTAATAGGTGGCTAGGTAACATATGTGGTTCAACATTAGTTGAATTTGTTGGCTGGTAATGTTTTAATTTTATTTTCATTATGGTGTTTCATATTTTTTTAAAATTTAATTCTGAATAACTAATTTTCAAATTACCTTGTTTCATAAAAGAGTGGGGGTTTTTAGGGGGAGTCTAATGTAGATTAGAGGATTGGGAGAGAATGTAAATTTTAAATTCATATATAGTTTTTTGATTAGTTTCACTACAGCTAGGATATGATAAATTAACTATAGAGAGGGGGTGTAATGGGGGTGGGGGTGGTGGGGGTGCAGTATGTAGGGGGTGTGTTGGTGGTGAAACAAGGTGTAGGGGGTGTGCAGTGGGGAGGGGTGTATAGTGGGGTGTTCAAATAGGGGAAGGGGGAGGGTGTATGGGGTGCATAGTGTGTGTGGAGGGTAGGGGGTATAGAGGGATGGGAGGGGTTCAAGGTGAAGGGGGTGCAAGGGGTGTGCATGGAGTGTGCATCGGGGCGGGGGTAGGAAGAATTAAATGCATAATACCTAAGTAATTATATTTATTGGAAATACATGAAGTGCCTTCATCGGTTCTTTCTGATTTCCCCACTTGGTTGAAGGTTCGTTATTCATGTTATCGATTAATAGGGTTCCAAGGGTTTAGAATTGAGTGATAAATAGAAGGAAATATTGTCTTCCCTCATAGTCTATCCTCTAATTTCATGAAATTGAATATCCTTCAGGAATAAATAATGTCATATTTATATAATAAGATTCCAAATAGATGAGTTCTCAATTGAGAAAGATACAATGACAATTAAGGAATGACTAGTGAGGGAAATCTTTTAGTGTCACAGTGGGAATGGGTTAGTAATTTTCTTAATAGTGGGATGAAGGGTTGGATTATTTATGGGATCTCTAATATTCATAGGTGAATGATCTTGTTTTGGTAATATATCTTTAGGTTTTAACCACTATAAAAGTAGTAATAAATTAATGATATTAAGAGTGGGACATTGGTAGTACATCTGAGATGAAAAGGGATATGTTCTATAGTCTATATAATAACAAAGGATGAGAAGGAAATGAGTTCGTTATAATAGGTATAGAGTTTGAATAGTGGTGGGTCTGCTCCTCAATATTGGTAGACAACTAATTTGGAACCATTATACAAAAACCAAAAATGAACTTATACTAAAATTAGATAGATAACTAATTTGGAACTCAACCATAGAGAAGATATTAACTTATAGGGTTATGATGAAGTTTTTATAACATTAATTAAGGACTAATTTCTCGTATGAGGGGATGTTGTCTTCTCACCCACATAGGAATTTTTTTAAAACTCAACCTTAGGGAAGATTCAAATTAGAGTGATATTAATAATTTTTTATACCAATAATTAAGGATTAAAGGCTGGTATGAGGGGCTGTAGGGGAAGCTGGTATGTTCGGGAGGGCAGGGGTGTCCTAGGGGAGAGGGTGTCTATGAGGGGGGTCCAGGATGGGGGGAGTGGTGGGGTGTATCCAAAGAGGAGAGGTGTTTTCCTAGGGGGTGGAGGGGGGATTTTCATGGGGGAAGAGGTTCTGTAGGTGGGTTCTGTTTGGGTGTTCCATGAGAGAGGGGGTGTATAAAAGGTATGGGGGTGTCTAAGAGGGGGGTTCTGGGGGAAGGGCTATGCTGGGGGGTGTATGCAGGGGGTGTGTTGGGGGCAGGGGAATGGGGTGTGCAGAACAAGGGGAGGGGTCTTCACGGGAGGTGCAAGGGATAAGGGGAGGGTTCATGGGGGGTGCAAGGTGTGGGGGGGGAGGGGTGTGGGAGGGGAATGGGTGAATATGGAGAGAGAAGCGGGGTAGGGTTGGCTTTGAATGGGGGAAGGGGTGTTGTAGGGGTGGGGGTCTATCTGGGGGGGGTCCCGAAGGGGGAGGGTGTCTAGGAGGGATGGGGTGTCAAAGAGGAGGGGGGTTGGGGAAGAGGGTGTGATGAGGGTACTGTATACAGAGGGTTTGCTTTGGGGCATGGCGAGGGGGTGTGTGTAGTGGGTAAGGGGCATGCAAGGGGGTTAAAGGGGTAGAAGAGGGTGCAAGGTGAATTTGGGGGGTATAGGGTGTAGGGGGTACAAGGTGCAGGGGGTTGCAAGGGGTGCACAAGGAGTGTGTAGCAGGGTAGGAAGCATGAATAATTAATGGCTCAGTACCAATGTAATTAGTTTCCTTTTAATTTCTTGAAGCACCTTCATCGGTTCCCTTTGATATCCCCACTAGGTTGAAGATTCAATGTTTGTGTGATCAATTAATAGTGTTCAAAGGGTTAATAATTGAGTGAAAATTTGAATGAAATTTTTTTTCCTCACCGTCTATCATCTAATTTCATGAAATTAAATCTCCTTCTAGAATAATTAATTTCATCATGAATTAATGAAATTCTTGGTAGATGAACTCTCAATTGAGAAAGATACAATAACTATTATGGCATGACTAGTGAGGGAATCATTTAGTGTCATGGTGGGAATGGGTTAGTAATTATACTATGGGTGGGATGAAGTGTTAGTTTATTAATGCGATCAATGACATTCATATATGAATTATCTTGTTTTGGGGATATAACGTCAAGTTGTAACCAATATAGAAGCAGTACTGATGTGATGATATTAAGATTGAAACATACGTATTAATTTTTATATTAAAAGGGTTTTGTTCTATAGTCAATATAATAACAAATGATGAGAAATAAGTGAGTCTGTTATTATAGGTATAGAATTTAAAGTGTGGTGGTGTCTGTTCCTCATTATTGGTATAGAATTGATTTGGAACCATTATACTAATAGCAAAAACGAATATATACTAAAATTATGTACACAGTTGATTCAATACTCATCCTTAGAGTAGATATTAACTTATAGGGATATGATGGAATTTTTATTCCATTAATTAAGAATTAAGGGCTGGTATAAAAGGTTTTTTTCTTCTCACAAACAAAGGCATTTTTTATGAAAATCAACCTTAGAGTAGATACTAACTCATAGGGATATGATGGAGTTTTTATACCATTAATTAAGCATTAAGGTCTCATATGAGGGGATGTAGGGGGAATATAGTAAACGATGGATGAAGGGGGCCCAAAAGAGGGGGTGTACATAAGGGGTGGGGGTGGTATATAAGGTAGGTGTGGGGTGGGGGGATGTCTATGGGGGTGGGGAGGGGAGTGGATGGGTCTTTGAATGGGGGAAGGGGAGCTGCATGGGGTGGGGTCTCGGAGAGTGGGGTTTCCCAAGAGGGATGGGGGTGTATAAGAGGCGGTGTCTATTCGTAGGGGGTGTCCAGGTTCTGGGGGGTGTCCAGGGTCTGGGCGGTCTGTCCAGGGTGGGTCTAGGAGGGAGGTGGGGGATCTATATAGTGGGAGTAGTGGGGGGGGGGGTTCCATTGGGGAAGGGGTGCTGCAGGGTTGGGTAGTCCAATAAGGAGGGGGTGTCAAGGAGGGATGGGGGTGACCAGGAGGGGTCTGTCTATTGGAAGTTTCCAGGGTCTATCTGGGTCTTCCCTTGGTGGGGGGTCTGTCCAGGGTCTGGGGGTGTCCATGTTCTGTCCGGGGGAGGGAGGGTGGTATAGGGTCTTGGGGGTATTTCCAAGGGAGGTGTGTCCTGGGTCTGTAGGGGTGGTGTCCAGGGTCATTCCATTGGGTGTCCCGGGTTTTGGGGGTTTTCCGGGGGGTCCTGGGTCAGTCCATGGTCTGGGGGGTGTCCAGGGTCTGGAAGGTCTGTCTAGGGTCTAGGGGGATGTCCAGGGTTTGTCCCCGGGGGTGTCCAGGGTCTGGGGTGTCTGTACAGGGTATGTTCAGGGTATGTCTGGGGGTGGATCAAGGTCTGCGGGGTGTCCAAGGTCTGTTTAGTGGGTGTATGGATTATTGAGGGGGGGGGGTCTATCTAAGGTCTATTGTGGGGGTTCCCAGGGTCGTGGGTGGGGGCTTGTCCTGGGGGACGTAGGGTGTGGGTGTTTTTTTAAGAAATGGTAAACCTTATAGGCCTAGTTTAAACCATGTCTATAGCTCTATAGCCACGGTTTTAAACCTTGGTTATAGCCGTTTATTCTTTAAGCTATATCCAGGGTTTCAAACTGTGGATTTATGTTTATATACACATTTAAACCATGGATATCGGTCTATATTCATGGTTTAACCTTGGATATATAGCTATAGCCAAGGTTTGAAACTGTGGTTATAAGTCTTTTCCTATAGCCACACCAATACAAGCCACATTTCCTAAAATCATGGTTATAACCTATAGCCATAGTTTTTAGACTTATAACCTTGGTTTGGAAGCGTGGCTATATCCTAAATTTTCAATAGTGAACTCTCTCTGGCATCCTTTCGTTCGATCATAGGATCTATTCGGGGAGGCATGTTGCTACACCCTGTAATAGTCACAAATGATTCCATAAGTACATCAATTTTGATAATTTCATCAATTATATAAAATATAAATTATTCAAACACATCACAACATTTAAATAAAGAACCACTTCACTCCCAACATATGTCTACATGTAGTGTATAGCCCACATGCCCCACCTGGATGAGAATTCAATCAAACAATCCTGACATCTCATAGAGGCTCATGGTTTTTCACAATAGGTATTGTCTAATAACTCTACTCATAAGATAAACTTTGAGCCCTGATAGTCCTAGCTTCAGTCTGACCATACTCATCACAAAATAATGATATGACCAAAAATGATTATCCTCCTTTGATACATTTTTTTCACAATCCAAATATGTTCTCCATCAAAAATGGAACCATACCTAGCCATGTAATGTGTACTAGGAAGTTTCCTATCCCCACCAGCTAGGATGTATTCTCGGGTATCCTAAACAATGGTTTCGGAACAATTTAATTGACTTTAGAAGCATCAAACCACCAAAAACAAAAAAAAATATGAATATGAAAATTTACAAGGGAACAATCCTAAAATAAAATTCAGAACATAAAATAAGGTTTTAATCAAGACCCAAGAGATCAAAAACTATAATGGAGAATCAAAAATATCCTAACAACCACCACTTGTTGAAGGTATATCACCAGGAATCCGTATCCAAAACAGCACATGATGGAAGGAAACTAACAACACAAATTTCCATCTCAAAAGACATTTCCCTTACCTATCTCATACATCATTAGTTATGCTTACACCAAAAGCTATAAGTATGTTGTGAGCCTATTTCCAATTAGATAACACCAAAATATTCCATGTGGTAATCATTAGAAGATAAAAAGATTGATTTTTTTAAACAAGAAATGGCTGTAATAATTTTTTAATGTGCAACATTTAAAGGGAAATATTTTTCAAGGGGGTAAACATAAATAGTGAATAAATTTAAATAAAAAATTTAATATACCTAATTTTATTAATAAACACACCATAATCCAAAGGTAAATACATAATATTAAATGAGCACTAGTCACGAGAACACCCCTAGGCACTAGCTAGCTGTGGCCCTAGGTACCTCGTATCTCAGTTTAAAAGTAACCATAACAAATATTGGTTCTCATGAACAAGCAAAAAATATTGAACATAACCATAACCCAGTGGTCCCCAATCATCATCATTATAGTTTTGTTATTTTTTTCCATTTCCGACATGCTAATTGAAATAGGGAAAAACCACTCCAGATTACTAGCATACTTGTACAGGTCCGCCCACCTAGATACCTAGGATTCCTTCGTTGTTATCCAACAAGTTCCATGTGTTATCAAATTTCATTTAAACATAAAAATACAATTTCAAGTCATAAAAATTCAAATTACTATCTAAACAATATTTTCACTATTCATATAACTCAAATAAACACATTGAAATTTCATAAAATATTTTCCAAAATTATAACAAAACATTGCACATAAAATCCCGTTAAATCCCATATTTTAAAATTATATGCATAAAATATTTTCACCAAACCAGAATTGGAATCACTAAAACATTTTAATAAAACAGTGCCTTGAATTATAAAATAGCACTAATTGATACAATATGGATTGAACATGGAAACTCCCATTTTCAAAAAAAATATATATTGCACCTAAAAATAAATCACTTAACAGATTCTACCAAAAATAGTTTTCGCACCAAAAAAATTGATGAGGTACCTTATAAAAATAAAAACCCATAAAAGATAACTCATATATAAATGATTACACATCAAATCACCTACCAAATAGGTCAAAACCTCAAATCCTTCTGTGATACTTCAACCACCCCAATGTCGCACCAAGAGAGAGTGATAGAAAACCTAAAAACAAATGATTACACCCAAAAACACAAATAAACCCTAGGTATGATCACTTAGCATGATGATATTTGGAGCTTCAATAAAAGTGGTAACTATCCTATGGCAATGGAAGGAGAATGGAATGAAACTCACTTACATGAAAGATCTTGAAGTTCTTCTGCCAAATCCTCATTCAAAATTGAGTTCCAAGAGAGTTTTAGTGATCTTAGAGGATGTCCATGATTTATTGTGTTGATTGGGGGGTGAAATGTGTAGATTGGGTTTAATTCATGGAGGGAATGGATGGAATTACAAAATATTTTTGTTGACATAGACACCTGGGCATGGTTTATCTACACCATTTTTTAAACCATGCATCAAAACTCTAGTTCCGATTCTTGTTACCCAAAACATGTCCATAAACATCAAAATTCATGGTGGTCCTTCCATAAAAATAGGGGGGATGTTTGTCCAAGAATATGAGGGAATTTTGTACCTCAATATAAGGATATGGATATGATAGAAAATGAAAGAAATAAATCAGGTAACATCCAATGAATAAGGAAAAGCTCAATTAACATAATAGATTGCAATATTGGTCTCCATAAAATATCATCGGCAATTTAATTTTTAATATGTGGAAGGTATGGATATTATTAAATAGATGTTCTAAGGGGAATGATTTTGAAGAGAATTAGTAAGGTATTACAATTAATAGTTTCTCTATTAATGATAATGTGAATATGAATGAAATATGCGGTAAAGGGAATATTAATGAATAATAAGTTATATCCTAGTTAGTGGTGTTAGAATGAAGTGTGATGATTAAATTATTTATTTATTAGTATAATAACATTATCTAATATATAAAAAATAATTAAAATAGTATTTTTATAGATTTTGAATAATATGTTTTGTAATGATGATGGCCGAAAAAATATTTAATGGAAAGGTTATATTTAATGGAAAAAACATCATTAAGTGAAATATAGCCCTTAACATGTTCATAATAATTAGATAATGGTGTTGGGGTAAGGTTATGCTTTATATGTATAATTTAAAATTGATAGTTCCAATTTGCTTGGAAATGATTGATGTTTTTTATCAAATTGGTTTATTATATAATTTATGGAGTTTACAACATTTGTAGATGTAATGAATATATACAATTATATATATTTTATATAATTAATAAAGAATAATGTATGTTTTCAATGTTGTTTTATATTAATTTTATTTTTTACCATGTTTTATGAGATGAATTGATGTCTGTATTCACATGTGTCGTATCTAAATTAAGATATACTTCATGTTTTTTATAATATTATAGAAAATTTCATTATAAAAATTTTGTTACATTTTATCTAAAGTTTTTGATATTAATATTTTCGGATGGTTCATAAGGTTAAAAAATACTATAATGGATTGTGTTGAACATTGAGAAAAATTAGATACTAATGAACCATTTTACCATATTATAAATTATTCATATTGTATATTAGGTGCTAATCATTTTTTATGATAACTAAAGACATAAAAAATAACATAACATTCTAAATTTGGATCTTATGATTCATTAGCAATTTCAATAATAAAAAATTCCCCCTATTTCTTAGAGTAAGGGATGACATGTAAATTGATAAAGAGACATCAAATGGGTGAGATTTTTCTTATTAAATGGAATTAAATCAAGTAATTATATCATCTCATGAAAACTATTCAAAATTAATAAAAATATAATGAAATTAAATTGTTTCCTATTATCATCATTTTTGAAGATATGAATGGAATTTTTCAGTCCTATTTGGTTTATGGTTTGGTGTTAACAAAAAATATTTTTATCACCCATATTCTAGTGATCAAGGATCTCTACCACTTTTTATAGTTATTTACAGTTTTCATTAATGAAAAAAAATCTTCATATCTTACCTATGTTCTCTTATCTATAAACCTAGATATATGTTTTCAAAGGAAACCATTAAGTTTCTATAATTCCCTATTTAGATGATGTTTTATTATTATTTTTTATTATTTTTCATTCAATGATTTAATTTTTAAATGACAATCCTTCAATCACTAAGATTGATTTCTATGGAAAACATCATTTTAAGGGGGTATAATGTAACACCCCAATATTTTGTGAATTATTTTTTAAAAAATTAATTCAATCATTTTGATATTTTTCATTACACACAATACTATTTTTCTCTTACATCACACCCAGTATTGTGTTTATATTTCCTTACATGAAACAACATTTTTTTCATTTTTTATAAGAAACATTGAGTTTAGTGTGTGTTACACACAACAATGAGTTTAAAAAAAACACAAAATGTTATTAAAATGTTGTTATTTAATGTGATAGTTTTATTATATCCCTTGGATTAGAAGTTATTCATTGGGTTAATTAAATTATTAAAATACTTTATGCACATTTATATAAAATTAATTAATTAGTGTCCAATTATTTAAAAAAAATATTTTAAAATTTTGGAAACCTTATTCTAAATAGCTCTTTTTATGAAAACATACCCATTTTATAAAAGGAAATTAAACAACACTATATTTTGGAATTATGTAAATGAAATTTGTATTTCATAATTTCAAAAAACTTATTAACATTCATCTTACTTATTTTCTTGACTAGGGATAAAATATTCTAAACAATCACTCTTTATATTATATAATATTTTCAACATAATGTTTTACCAAAATTAATATAGAATTTAATAAAACTTAATTACCACAGTTATGGTAAAAATGGGTTTACTGGTGGATAAACTACAAAGATAAGGGTTAAAATTACAAAAAATCTTATCTAAATTAAATTTTAGGGATATATTTAGAAACTATAATGTATAATTACTGACAGTAATATATTTTTCATCTTTTTTATTGTGATAAACAAGGTTACACCTTCTTCTTATTAATAATTATAAGTGTGTGCACTAACCTAAATTATAAATGGACAAAACCTACGCTCTATTATTGAAACTATAAAAACATTTCGGATCATCCAATGCCCACATAGATCACATCCCAAATTTCATAATATAATCCCAGAAGCATTATTTTGGGCATAAATTCTTCATAGGAGGGATTTCTATGAAACCGTGTTGAGGTTACCAGAAGAATAGATAACGTATATGAAAGAGCGTTTTTATTTTATTTTTTCATACAAAATCCTGAATTTCCCATTAAAAATTTTGGATATAATATCATCTGTATAATTTAGAAATTGAGTTTTTTATTTAATTTTAATAACATAAAGAATCACTATTTTAATCAAATTGTTTACGAAATCACTGTTCGTGTATATATTGGACTACCACCTCGCAAATTGATGTCATTTATTTTACTATTACCAACTCTCACGGTTGGGTGTGATGACATATATAGAGTATAAATATTATATTAATAAAATTATTATACCTAAATTGTTATTATATAATATATAATTTTTTTATTTCCATCCATAGGGGATAAGATAATGTTAGTCGTGTGTAACATGGAATACTTCCTCACCAAGCGATGTCATTCATTTTTTCACAAAAAACATTAATGGTAGATTATATTGATAAATGTATGTCATATGAAGGAAATAATTAACATATTAATTAAATATTTATCATTATTAAAAGGTAATATATCATTTTATCATTTACATTTTCACTCAATTAATGATGATAGTTTCATCTATGTATGTGTGGACTACTGCCTTCATGAAGTAATATGGAATCGTTATCATCACCAAAACAAATGGATGATATATCTATTATATCTTATAAAATAATAATATATTTATTATATTATGATAATTAAATAATGATAATATGTTACTTCTCTCCATTCAATAATAATCATTGAAATATAGAAACATTACTCATACATACGTTTGGACGACTATCTATATGATTGTAATGCACTTCATTTCTGAAAAAAAAATATTAATTATTGTAATTATAATTATAATTTATTATTAAATATAGTAATTATTTTATTATTATTATCCTAAAGATTATCTATCAATGATAAATGTAGTATTACAACAACAAAATCATAACATATAAAAAAATTATATGTTATTACCTAAAACATTTCATTAAAATGGAATTGTTAATAAATAGTCAGTAAAAAAAATATTATATGGTTTCATATATGTAAATTTGGTTACATAATAGTTTTATAATTAAATTATAATTCTAATACATGACCATATATTTAATATGATGGATGTTTATACTTACAATAATCAATTTTCATCACACTTTTTTTGTGAGACACATCAAATTTTCAACATGTTATTATTTTATGTTCTGTATATAAATCACATGAATTTATTTTATGAAACATAAAAATAAAATTATTTAAATTTACATATCAATTTTTCCTCTGTTTAATGGTGAATACAATTAAAATGATGCAATGTCTGTCAGGGTGTTTTTCACAATTTTTCTTATTTGACACATGTAATTATGTTATAAAATATATTATTGTAAAATTTATATATACGTACACATTGAAATTTAATATCAGGAATTTTTTATCCTAATCATATTTTTAATTTCATTTAATTATATTCCTTCATGTCCCTTAGACATAAATGTTACCAATTTTGTAATTATTTTACGTTACAATTTCATATATTATTTAAATGGTTTCAAATTATGCTTCTAATAGTGGAATAATATGATCCATATCTAAAAAAAGTAATGAATTTTTTTTCTTATTTGTTTCTTTCACCATAACATAGTTTTACCCATCATTATCCTCTCTATATAAAATCATGAATTCAAAATTAATGTTTTTATGAAATATCATATTTTCAACCCATTTTTTTCTAAAACATATATTTCTAAAAATGTTTTTCAAAATATTACAAACATTTTAAAACAATTAATGAATATTTTATCCATGTTTCAATTTTAACAGTTTTTTTAAAATGATTCATTATATTATTTTTTTAAATAATTCCATTTGTATTTTAACAAAAATGCGAAATGAATATTTTTGTACAACATGAATGGAATTTATTGTTTTCTTAACTATTTATTTTCATGAAGATACCTCTATTTTTTTATTGTTATTTTCAATGGAAATAATTTTAATATTGTTTTACCATTTAAAAATTATATTTAATATAAAAATTATATCTTCTTCGTGAAATATTTATTATGAATTTAATATTCCTATTTTATGTTTTAAATTTAATTTTCAACTAAAAGGATTTATAAATTGTTATATATTTTAAAATTTTATTTTCAATGAAATGTTATCTTTTTTTAGAAAGGCCCCAAGTGAAATACCTTTTGAAATACTTTTCCATAACAGATGACATCTGTTAATTTTACATATTATTTACTGGTGTTATTAATGAAGTATTCCATTTATATTATTTCTCTCAATGGTGTATATTGGAAATATGTTTATGAAACTCATTTAAAATCCATGGATTAGAACATGAAAACATGATTATTAAACCCACTTATTTTTACTTATGATTTCAATTTATGGGATGATTAAATGGTTATGAAACATATCTCATCACCAAAGGTTATAATATGATCGATTTTTTAAACCCCATATCTTTTCCATGGGTTCTGATTAAATAAAATTTTGAAATGATTTGAATCACATTTCTTTTCCAAGCATTATGTTATTAACATCAATATTTTAAATCCATTTTTTTCATTGGTTATGATATAATGAGGGTTATATGATCATTTTCAATGAAATATATGGATTATGTGATGATTGTGGCCTATATCTCCCTCCAAAGGATTGGGTAATGATTAATTTTAGATAAGCTGAAAGGGTACACAAGAGGTTATCCCAATCCAGAAATACAAGGGTACATGTGAGGATACACAAATATCGAAATAAGATTATAAATGGGAGGTTATCCCAAACTTAAAACAGTATGGTATAAGGATGTTCATACCAATATCAAACCAAGAGGTTAAATGGGGTGTTATACCCATCCAAAAATAAGAGAGTACATGGGAGTTAATCCCAATCATAAAATAAGAATTTACATGGGAGGTTATCCTAATCCAAATAGAGGTACACAGTTGATTATACCAACACTAAGATGTTATGAATATATTGGTAGAGAACATTTATAGAAGATTTTCTATGATTATGTATATGAAAAAAAATTATGTCATATTCCTATGTTATAATCTCATGGATCATGTTCTTTAATATCATTATAATTCATGTGTCATAAAATAATGATCATTATTCCATGAATTTAGACTATGAGCATTTATTTTTAGGGTATGTTCATTACATTTTATACCCATTTTATCATACACGTATTCCCTTGTTGTGCTTAGATATATACCTCTTTTAAAATTACTAAGAATCTAATCTCACCCATTTTTATGCTTTCTTTCACGAGGTATTGAATGATGGATTTATGTGGAAGTAATAAAAAATAATATCTCTATGTGAGACCTTGAAGATCATTTGTTAAATAACAAACTTTTGTTATATATTTCCAAAGGAAAAAAACTATTATGGTCTTTAAGAATGTGTTTATGAAATATTATTAATATTTAACTAAAATTTAGTAATATCCATGTATAGAAAGCCTAGGTTTCAATACTATGTATTCATTGTAATTGAAAGAAAATAAAAATTAATTCACTAGTAATAGTGAGAATGAGGTTTTAAATGTTTGAGGAATGTGTGAACATAGATGTGGGAAAATATAGAGATATGTGTCAATCTATAAATAATATATCTACAACGATTAAAAACATGAATAAATGCTTCTTGTGTAAAGATTATGTTCATATGAATATAAATTTCTCTAATATGGATAATTATTATCATTAAAAAAATTCTCTTTATTTATTCATTGAATCGGATTTTGGGAGTACATATTTATTGACTTTTTATGATAATTTCATCTATCAAGAGTGGGTATTAGATTAAATATTATCCTTCCACATGATTTATAATAGGGAATACATCATTGAAATATGATATATTTAATTATTTGACGTCTCTGATGGAAATAATATAAGTTATTCCATCATTGACATATTTTATGATTCCATTGAACATCATGATATAATGGTTAAGATTCTAAAAGTGGTTAGAGAGTTTTTTGAACATACAAAAAACCTCATTTAAATTGGAATTTTATATTATAAGATGTATAACATGGATCTTATATATTAAGAATCCTTATTAGATCCAATACGATGATGAATATAAAAAAAATTTCTATCAGTAAAATTGTTATAATTTAATGATACAACCTAAGGTTTCTCAAGTCCTAGTGTTAGAAAATAGAACCATTAGTAATTATATACTCAAGAATTTGAATGACAATAGTTTCAATTATCTAATAAATCAAGCCTCATATAATAATGTCAACCCCTTTTGTCATCTTTTGTGTGATGACTTTTTGTAAGGTATTTCTAAATGATTGATTATCAATATGTCATTATATATGTCTAGAAACGTACTCATGCATGTTCACTCTAATCAACATGAATCCTCTAGGAATACCTATTATGATGGATATTATTGGTTTCTTTTATTAAAAAATATTCCTAAAATTATTAGATATATATATTTAAGTAATTATATTATACATTTTTCATTCTCATGTATTGAAAAAATTTATTTTCAAAATAATATTGGTGGAGGAAAATGGAAATTATTACATATAGATTTTATTGAACATCTATATAGTAAATTTCTAGTATTATATGGACGGAATGTTATCTATATATATTATACAACTATATAATCCAAAAAATATAAAAAATTATCTAATGTATGAGTCGTATTATTATATATATAGTGGGATGCATGTTTTCAATTCTACAATACCAATTTTCTTATGTGGGGTGGTTACCAGTACAACACTGTACCTTAAAAATCATTTACTAATCTTTTTTTAATGAGGTAAAAATTATGGGAGATATTTGGATATATAACTCACCAAGTCATTCATATCATACTGTGATTGGATCTATAAATTATTCACTTGGTAGGACTAATAATCTACAGCGTAGTGCAGTAAATTTTAGAATTATTGTTTATCCAAAGGGTGTTATGGGTTACACATTGTTGATAAATAATGAAGGATATCAACAATTCATAATAATTTTTAATGTCTCATTGTACAAATATTCTATTATAAAATGAAATTATATATAGTCTATTGGGCCTAGTTTGTCCTATAAATTTTCTCTTGAGGTTAGATTCGGGTCAATAAATCCATAAGGACATGGTAATCATTCAACCAACCCCTCCCTAAAAAATAAACTTATGTCTTAAGACTAGTTAGGTTTCTAAATCAAAATCTAATAAAGATGATAATTTTAATTATTATAAATTAATATGATATATAAAGGGGTATTAAATAACATTCTACAAATTGAAACCATGATTATATAGGTTAATATTCTTTTAGTGTTCCAAATGATATAAAAAATGATCATAAAAAACATTCAATAAAGATATAATATATAAATCATCCCAATATTTGTTTTCTTCCATGAATATTGACATTAATTCCTTTCATAATAAAAAGTCTTTATTTTTTCTGACCTTATAAACATATTTAAAATAAATATATTGTAAATGGATATTTTATGTAAAGAGTGTAACACTGTGGTAGTAAATATTAAATATAATTCTAGCGTAGTTTCTAATGTATTCCTTCAATATGAACAGAATGATTACAATGTATATTTTTCAACCTACTGTTATTCATTTATCGATATATATTTTCATTATTTTTTTGCTCATATGGAATTCAATATTGATTAGTAGACGCTAAAATGTAGTTTTTATCATGGTAAAATGGATTTAAGATTTTATATGATTCCTCATTATAGATTTTTTTTAAAAAAATTGGAAATTTACCATTCAACTTCCAAATTTCCTTTTATAATATTATAACATATTGAATGAAATGATATAATCATTTTGATTATATTTGTATTTAAAATCATTTCATTATATCCAAAAAAAATCAAGTCTTTTCATCATAAATGGTAGAGAATTTATGATTTACTCGTTTGTATATATTAATTGAATGCTTTTTATGATTTCAAAAAGAGGCTGATTAATCATATAAGTATCCAAATGATTTTTATTAAAGAGATTAAAAATATGTGTAGTGAAATGAAATTTTTGAATGGAGGTCATTAGGAACAAAGAGGAAAATACATTGTATCTATCATAACATACATATTTTTATAATACATTAATATAGAATTTTACTGAGTTACCAAATCATGTTTCAATAAATTTAGGCCATAGATTTAGGTTAAACATGAATCAGTCCAGTATGAGTAAAGATGAGGTAAATTTCTTGAACAGTATTATATCTTATAGTATATTAGGAATAATTATATATTCAATGGTTTTTTCAAGATTGTACATTTTATCTACCACATGTAAAGTGAGATGGTTTATGGGATATACTAGGTTACCAAAATTAAATGATATAAAATTTCACATTTTTTATCTTTCAATATCTCTTAATTTATGTATTTATTAGAGGACAATACATATTTAAATTACTTCCATTATCATATTTGATAATTATTACTATGATGAAAATATAGATAGTCGTAAATCTAATACTTGTGTTGTTTCTCTTAATAATGGTGTAAATTGTTGTTTAAAATTTAATATTCAGTTAGTGGTTTCATAATCCACCACTAATATAGAATTGAATGCATTTACTTATTCATTTAAAGAAGTAATTTTCTTCAATTACAAAATTAATGTGTTGTATTTATATTTTATTATTATAGTTTTATATATTGAAGCCTACTATACCACACATAAATTTAAAAATTATTATTTCCCTAGTACAAAAAATCATATATATAATATAGGTCACATTTGTAGTGATATTATTTAATATGGTTTAGTGTGTTTTTTAATGATACATGCATGTGACATCCTAACTCATTCATTGATTCTGATTCATCCTTGGTCTAAATTTATGCATGACATCAATTTCATAAACATGGTTTGAGTTTCACTGTTTAGGTTATGAGAGCACCATATGTGAATACATACAATTAAAATGAGGAGATTTTATTTAGTTACCTATGATTTATTATTTAATTTAAATTAACAAGATATTATTTTTTCTCTTTTTCATATACTAATTAATATATGTTTCTCATTGCATTTAATTATTTTCTTGGAAACAATTTTGTGTTTCATTCATGTTTCATTTTGAACATATATGTGGTATTTGTTTATTTATTTATGTAGTTAATTTTTTATTATCTTTCTAGTTTTCCTTATTATATGTTTAATACAATTTGGGATAAACAAGACAATTTATATTGATCAATCAAATTACCCTTATTTTCATTTGGTGTGTTTATTTATTATTACAGGTGATGATCCCCTTGAATCTATTTCTTATTATCCCATTCATCAGGTCATTCCATCTACATCTGACTAAGTTATTTTAATGAATTGTTTATCTTGTTTATCCATGAATATGGAATATAATACATTTTCACCCACAACTGATGTCACTCTTTACAATTAATAATTCAATGTTTCATCATATTTTAAATTCTTGTGGTTGGAATATTTTGATATTGTTCTATATGAAAAAAAAAGAAAATATACCCTTTTTTTCTAGGGAGTTATCATTGAATAAATGTCGAAAAGATGTTTTATTATCTTTTTCTCCTAATGATCAGGGTACTGAGCCCCTGAAAATAGTCATCTATAAAATTGGATATTTAATTCAGATTAAGGTTTCATAGAGCTGTAATATATTCACATAAATACTTTTAGGGTTCGAAATTTATATCATTAGATCACAATAGCATTTGATTATTGAAATATATATTTATAATCAATTTTTATTGTCTTTTCAGATATTCTATTGTATAAATTATAATATGTGTATGTATTAGTCCATCTAGTATTGGATTGTGTTAACTCCCCTTGATAATGATTTTCACCATTATTAGTTTTAGTATTTTATATTTTGGGGATATTTTATATGGTAATTATTTACAATCTAAGTCTATTATGTTCTTGTTTATTATTTTTATAAATAATATCTTTTTGGTTTATTGTTTTCATCGTGCATATAAGACCAACGAAATCCAAAACAAGTTACATCTTTGTATTAATTTCCCTTTTAAATTTTATATTTATTAAATAAAATCCATTTCATAATTTGCTCTAAAGTTCACTAACGAATAGATTTTTCTATTTTTTTGTTAAGGAAACAATACAATTCATGTGATATATTTTACATTATGATGAAAACAACATCAATATTTCCTTCAAAAGGTGGAAAAAATTATTTGCGGTAATTATAGTGTGGGTGGTCATGATACTTCAAGAAAAATAATTTTAATAGTAATCATGTATCAATAATTAGGAGCACCCATTTATGTTTAGCTTTCATGCAAGCAGAATTATTCCATGTAGAAAGAAAATGGACCTGATTGAGGAAATATCCATGATACCCCTCCCCATTAGGGTCCATGAATATATCATGACAATGTATGTAATCAATAGTGATGTGGTGTAGATGGCTAATGATATACTCATTTTATAGAGCTTCATGTCCCATAAGGTAATGAGGTTACTTGAAGCATGATCCCCTAATCTTATACAATAGATTATAGCATATTTGATTGAAGTGTATCACATTTCATTATTGAATCCACCATATTATTTTAATTTGTACAATTTGTGTAATGACTTCCCATGCCTTTTTTCGCTATACTAGTTGGAGGTATGACTACATTCATTAATGTGTGTGAGGGATGTAGAATGATTATGGGGTAAAATTTGTATATGTGGGAATTATTCTTTGTATAACAACCATTATAATATTTCATATTGTTAATCATTTGATTGTATACTCTATATGATGTTATTGATAAAGTACATAGAATATTTTTATTTGTTGATGTATAAGTACAATTTATAGTGTTTGTTTGTGAATAGGATTATTAGAGAGTCAGTAAGAATGTGGATCCGCGTCATTATTAGTCTATATAAATGACAGTGGAATAAGGGGCATGTCATTTAGTGTTAGTTCAAAGAGCTTTTAATGAGTTTTAGATGTCATCCTGGAAGAGCTTATGACACAAATCCCAATACATGATATATAATTAAGAGTAGTTATAAATTTAGGTTCCTCTTTGATTTATATGGATCCTTACCTTATTATTAGCTTAGGGTAAGAGTATTATATGATATATATTGATGATTTGGTGATGAATTATTTTTTTACACTAGTATGTCAACACAGGCTGATCCTGTGTTATTCACCTAAAAGATGGATAGTAGTCAGATGTTCTATATAGACTACAGAAGGTTGATTCATGTCACGATCAAGAATTTTAACCCTTTATTGGGGACTAATGATAACATTGAACAATTTAGAGGAGATATCTAGTTTTTTAAGAATTATTTCTTTAAATATATAATCTGATAAGTGTGATGGATGAGGTTGTCCCATGTACTACATGCCAATTAAAATATGAGGATATAGAGTTCATGTTTTATCTATTTGGTATCATATATGCACTTTATATATTTAGGGGACTCGGGAACACTATGTTTGATGATATCCTATACAATTATGTTTTCAGGTTAATTGACAACATTCTATAGTACTTAATGTTTGAAGAGTAGCATGTTGAAAATCTAAGAGAAATTTTATAGACTCTTCAAAATCACAATTTTTTTGAGAAAGTTTTCTATGTATATTGTATGAATGTGTTTGGTATTATCATTATACATATTGTTACAAACCACAAAGAATCAATGGATATATCTATGATCGAGATGGTTATTTCTTGGGAATCAATACAGAATTTTTTTGGTGGTTTATAACTTACATAGACACATGGGATATTATCAAATGCTTTTATCCAACATTTCATGGATCGTATTACCATTAATAGATTTCAATATTATGGTTAACACCATTATATTAATGGATCGATTTTTTTATTCCTTCAATTATCTGAAGTAGATTCTAAACATTTCCCCAGTTTTCCAATTTCACAAGATGAGTGTTGTTAAAGGTGTATTTTGATACTCCCAATTTAATCATGGGATGTGACTTGATGTAGTAGAAGATAATGATATATTATTGGTCTTGGTAGTAATATATCTATGAGGATAACTACTCTACCCATAAACTAGATATGTAAGTAGTGTATTTTCATTGAATATATAGAGAAAATACCTCATTAGGTTGTGTCTCATGGTCTCTGTGGATCATAATAGTATAGTGTCTGATTTCGCTCTATGAAAATTGAATCCATTCCTATTATAGTGGATGGATATTATCCATTAATATGACATTGAGATCTCCAATGTCTATTATCAGGGAACTGTAGTTACCAATATACTATTTAAAAAGCCTCATTGAATTTTTTTTGAGTCTATGTATGTTTATATTGAAATTTAAGGGATTTTGGCGATACTCCTCAGTGAAGATGAGGCCACTTGTAAAGTATATCTTTTACAACTGTCAGTGGAATAACTATTGTTACGGTAGGTGAGGGTGTCCCAATTGGGTCACTTAGTGGTGGAGGTGATTTATGGTTTCCAAGTCCAACATGGTTCCCCCCAAAGGTGATTAGCAGATAATAAATGTTATATTTTTTATTGAGATTTTTTATTCCATCAGTGATGTGATATTCATTTCATCATTACATACATATCACAACCTATGTTTTGAATATGTTCATCTCTATATTATAACATTGTAGGAGGAGGAATTTTGTTGGATGGGTATGAATAAGTCAATGAAATATTTTAATGAAAGGTGTCTTATTTGTATACTAGTACATGTAGAAAAAGTTGTTTCAAGAGGTTTCTTACAGCACTTGGAGGTCCCCATATGTGAACTCATAAAATTTTCATTTGATTTTTCTACCAGGATACCCTTAAGTAATGGTGGTTGACAAGCTATCTGGGTGATCATGGACCAACTGGATATGTTTTCTAATTTTCATATGGTCTAGGATTTAAATAATATTCATATTCTACTAATGTATTATATAGATTTCATGGGAAGAATTAATGGAGTTATATGAATTATTATAGCCTATTATAGCCCATGGATAATCTTTTGATTTGAGGGTGGGGTTTATAGAATACACTTAGTTATATATAATTTAATATCACTATTTTATACCCTAAAAAAGGGTAAATATGGAGGACTATTCTAATACTAGTGATATGTTTCACGCATGTAAAATAAATTTATATCGATCATGGGTGAAATAATAATAAAAAATTCTTTTATAATATAATATCTAAAAATCATATATTGGATTTTTAAATAGGTATGTTTTTATGTGTAAACCACTAGTTATCTATATTATGAGTAATGAGGTGGACTTAAATGGATTTATCACATGAATGTTATGTAGAATGATGCTTTATTTCAAGTGTTTTGTTTCTCTAATATATGTAGTTGAGGGTTTGGAAATGGATTTTAATATATAAGTGGTTGATTTAAATATCTGATAATGTAATCAATCCTTTCTTTATTTGGATGATTCTTTAGATTTATTCATTGATTGATTCACTAGGAAATAAAGGAATAATTATGTGTTTCATGGTGTGGATTTAATTTTACATTCTACTAAAAATAGGGAAAATATATTTAGATTCATTTTTCTATACTTCAATTCAACCTAAATCATATGAAATTGATGGATAATTTTATAGTCTCTTGAATCTATGATTGAATACATTCCCTCTTTTTCTTCTTTGAATCATGAATTCCTCTTCTAGAATTGTATGTTTTTCTTAATTCTATATTGTTATTATTCCCAATCATTCAATTAGATGAACCTATATTGTGGATTTTAAGGTTGGGGATACACCATAATGTATTTTTTGTGGATATTCTTACTGTATAATAATCCTGATCGTTCCCATTTGTGATCCTAGATTACTGATCTTGTCCTTATCATCCTTATTATATATAGTGGTTGAAATTTTTTCTATTTTGTATGGGATCCAAACTATCCATCTCAATAATTATGTGATTCTATGAATCGAGAAATCATTTTCATCTAATGGATGTGATATATGGAAGAAAATAATGAAAATGATGATCTATACTGAAATAAATTAATGTGAATAATGTTTTTTTAATATTAATAAATATATATATATATATTCTATAGAGTATGTTTATACATAGTTATTCTCAAAAAGTCATTTTTATTAACACGTACTTGTATTAAAATTTTAAAAGTTTATATGATTCATTATTTAATACTATTTAAAATTGTTTTATCACTTACAAATGGTTATAATATGGTTGGTTGATAACTAAAAGTTTGGAATAATATTTCTGTTTACCCATTGGAAAATTCTGTGAAATGAGTTAGTTTCTATTGATTTTTAATGAAATTTTTTCATTCTTGTTTTAGAAATTATTATAATCCTAATTATTATTATGTGATGTTATTTTTAGTAGGTATGGTTCATATAAAACGAAATTTATTGGTGTTATAATTGGATCCCTTGATTAGAATGGGAGGTGATTATTATTATGGTGTAATGGAAGAGATATGGTGATATTTTTTGGCATTTAATTGGAGGGGTAATGTGGTGGTTAACGGTGGTAGTTTCGTTGGTGGTTTCTCTCTATACAAGGAATATTATCAGTAATTATGAACATGAAAATATTGTTGATTGGTAATTATTTGTGGAAGGTTAATAATGATATAACATACCTAAATTGAAATTGATATGGAACTAATTATAAATGGGATAATTTAGAAATGACATATTGTTAAATATAGAATAACTAGTTTAATATGTAGAAAAATGGATAGTATGAAATAAAACATGAATTAATGGTGATATAAATATATGATAATATTGAGGGATTTCTCATTTTTGTCTATGGAGTAATTATGAACTGGTTGTATTGCATTAGCGGTATCAGTGGTGGTATAGTAGAGGTTCTGTTTTGTTGTAGATTGTGGGTGTCCATTGGTGGTATTTTGTGACACTATATGTTCTGGTTTTGAGTTAATAATAAGTTTATAATTTATATTTTATTTTATACAAATCCCCTATGATTCTGATGACTTCCTCAGTGACCAAATGTTATAGGGATCCATGTTTATTCCTAAAATGTCGATATTAGTGTGAATATAGATTTACAACATATAATATTCACCTCCCTCCATTAAGTAGTATTATATATGTAATTATAGTACTATTTGATGATGCTCTATGTTGGATATGAAATTTTTTGACTCATTCATGGTCGGATAATGTTATGAGGTTGATTTATGTTTTGTTCATTATACATTAATAAAATTGAATTTTTCCCATGTCATTTTTTTAAGGATAAACATGTGAAACATGGTTTGTTTTATGATTTTGTTAGTTTACATATAGTTGATGATAGATAAAAACATGATATGTTGGTCCATGTAAGAGGCTAGGGTTTCTAGTTCAATGACCTAAAACACATTAGCATGTAAATGCGTTGACCATAGGATGATTGTTGTTATGGTGTGTGAGTGGACAAATAGTGGGGATGTCATTGCGAGTTCCTTTTTTCTATAATATTATGATACTATTATACAATATTCCATAGTAATATATTCAAATATATCCTTCATAGAGTTTTGATATATTTTTTTTATGTTTTGGTACATGTTGGTTACATAGTTTATATGCTAGGGAATTGGTATGGAATTTTCAAATTTATGTGTGAGTCTTTGGTATGATCCTACATAATATATAAGTTACATTCCCCCCTTATAAAGAATTTTATTCAAGATAATAGGAGGGGTTTGAAGATAGAGTTAGACATTACTATATTTAAGATTGGTGTTGTTGCATCACTACCATAAGAATTAGTATTTATTATTATCATTTTAGTTATGATTTTATTTTATTGAATTTTATGATTTATTTGTCGATTTTGTTATTTTTCATTAATACTTGAATATTGATTGCGGGTATTATATTTTTTTTCCTATAATTTATAAGGTAAATTCCCCCTATTTTATATTTCATACAATTAATGATAGTCATAATCCAAGGTTTATTATATGTCATATTCAAGGACCATTTTCATCTCTACTATTTTACTAAGAGGGAATTCTAATGGGGGTGTTTCATGACATGGTCCCATAATATTCATTATCATCCATTCATCATTTTTAAACATATTTAATCTATATGATGCAACAATTTAACGATTATTTTCTATAATTCTACATGCCAACAAAAATCATAATCCCAATATTTTTCCCCCTTGATTATTGGACCTGTGTGATTTTATATAGTGCTTTATCAACCCATTACATGAAATTTTTAATCCCATAATGATGGAATTGGCCTCAAGCATCCATAAATATTAAACTAATAATTCGCACATAAAATAATTTCTGAAGTAGTTCGGAACAATAGATTAAATCTCGGTATAGGAATCTTCCCGAGATGAACTGATTTTTATATATTGATGAATTGTAGATGGAAATTTAAATTATCATAATGAAGAGTAAGAATAAATAAATAATAATAGTGGATTTTTTTGTGATGTTTTTTGTATAACCCTTGAATCTCTCACCATGTTTTTCAATAAAGTCTATAATAAATTTCTTAATCCATACTGATGTATTTGTAAACCTTCTTGACTATTCCTTCCAGAATGTATAGCTTATATTAAGGGACTAATTTCTCCATTATTGAATATGTTTTCAAGGTTTTACGAGTTTTATATTATTTTTTTGTCATTATTATGTATCGATTCTCTACGTGTTACAGTTTTATATTACACTTTTCTATGTCGTATTCTTTTATTTATTCATTATTTCTTATAGATTTATGTCTTCTATTTTTTTGTCATGTTTTATGTATTCTTTGTTATGTTACATAGTGTTTACTATATATTATTTATTCTCTTTTTTTTAATTCGAATATAGTTTTATTTGAGATTTTATTTTGATAATTTTTTATTGCGAGTTCTTTCCTGTTATATTATTATTATAAATATTTGATCCCCAATATCTAATTCAAATCATAGACTTTTAAATTTCTCATATTCATTATCTATTTTATGAAAATCATTACTATGATTAATCTTTTTCTTTTAAAATTGTATTTATTATATATTATCTTTAATCTATATTCTAATATCTCTATTTGAAATTATTTTTTCAAAGCTCATTATATATTATTATATTCTCAAATCTGTAGTATTTATTGATCGTTATACTTTAATGTGATTATTTATAATCATACATATATTAGTTTTTGATAATCAATAAATTTTCCTAGTTGCCATATATCATATTTTTTATCTCGTGTTAACGGTTCATAGGTTCTAGGGATCTCTATTATCTCATTCTTCATCTCTGTAACTATATATCATTTCATTCATCCTTTTATATATATACAACATTATTTGTTCTATGAAAATCATTTTACTATATATTAGTATATTTTATCTCTTATATATCATCTTATATAACTCTACATTGAATTTTATATCACATGTATTGTTTATATTTAGCATTGGTATCAATAATATTTCATACATGGGGGTTTTCCTAGTGATTCTATTCAATGTTTTTACTCATTCAATCTCAAAGTCATTATATCTTATTTTACCTTATTTTCACTCTTATATTTTTGGTACCCATGTTTTTTGGTCCCTAAATATTTTGGTATTAAGTCTTTAACCTTGATTATTTTTTAGTCACCCCTAGATCATCAGTAATTTTTATTTTTTGTTTTTTTATCCTTCTTTTTCGTTTTTTGGATTATTAATTATCTATACATAATCATCAATTCATTATTATTTATTAAGGTATATATGTATCTTAGGAATCCTCATATTCATTTCCTTAAATCCCAAGGTCATCGGTCTATGGTTTTTGTTTTATCAATAATTTACTATTAGCACATGGTTCCTCAACCATAATTTTTTTGATTAATATTTGTATGTGACATTGTTCATCCATATCTAGCATCAAATATAGTATTTGAGTTTATTTTTTTATTTTTTAATTATTTATTCATTAATAGATAACATTAAACTTTAGTTTTATATTTTTTAATTATTATATCTCATTTAATATGATTTGGTCTCTATGCATGTGTTTTCTCATGTCTATGTTTTTTTGTATGTACTTTATGAGTGAAAATTATTTTTCACTTGTGTATTCATGTATTTAATTTTATATTTTATGCCTTTGATGGGTTTTATCTTATCATGAAGTCATTACTATTCACTCTTTTGTGTCTTTAGGTCTATATTAAGGTATTAACTATTGGATCTTTTAATTTCATTTCTCACAAGACTTTAGCTCCCAAGACATCAATTCTCAAATATTATTTCTCTGTGTATTAGGTTATTTTCCCCCAACTATATCTTTGATTATTTAATCATCACTCAAACAAATTTCAATTTTATATTTCCATTACCTATAGTATTTAACCAAGGTACATTTCCACATATCCTGATAATCTGTCTCTAGGTTGGGGGGATACCACCATTAATTATAATTATTCTATATTTTCAATGTAATGGGTTATTTTTTGGAAGTTTACCTTCTGTATCAAATAAGTTGGTCTTCAATCCCTAGTCATAATTTTCCCATCTCTCTTTTCATGCCCCTTGTCTCTCTATTTATATCATCAACCAATATCATTATCCATTCATTAAGTCTGTCTTTACATGTTCCATTTTCAAAACGTTGTACTATGTACCCATAATAATATTTTTTTATTGTTTATTTTTTTTGAAGCTATATGATTTATTATATTTTTTATTATTTATCAAATTTCTATCCATCTCCATATATATTTTCTACTCTGGTATAATTACATAATTTTCTTATATATATGAGAAGTTATCTAATTATATAAATTTGGAATGTCCATTAAATACATCAGTTGAAAGAGAAGCTATATGAGATTTAGTTTTCACTTTATGAGGATCATTTATATTGAACTATTTATGTTTTGTGTCTAATTATCTGAAATTTTTTAATGAAATATTCAAATTTATTATTAATATTTATAAAGGTGATTTGATTGCAGGTTCATTCATTTTTTCATTATTGGTGCATACCATTATATATAATTTTTAACAAATATTTTTTTACCATAAGCATATGAGTAAGGATAATAGTTAATAACTCTAAAAATGAAACATGAATAGAAATACCACAAATTTGGTTGTACATTACATTCAAAAAACATTTATGACTGGTATAGTTCTAAAATGTGTCTCATGACCTGGTTGATCCTGATTCAGGACAAAGATTAATTTTCAATAGAAACCCTAAAAATTACTATATAAATTGGTAGGATAAACGTTATTTATTAATGTTTTGGAAATTTATTGAGTATTGGGACTATGTTATGTTGTGATAGAGACTAAATATAAATGTATGAGTATTTTATTTATTTCTATTTTTGATAAAATATATTTCTGACTTCCAATCATATATTTTTTCTAATATATCTTGGGTCATCAATATATATTTTTTATCATTCTGGTTATTTAATATTAAGTAGATAAATGACTGTTAATCGTTATTTATTTTTAATTCTTTTTTAATTTACTATTATATAACCCACTATATGTTAATATTTTTAAAATTACATGACCTTAAAAATTCATCAGATAATATTTTTTCAATGGATCCATTGGTGGTAGAAACAATGTAGGATCCCATTTCATTTTCTCTATCTAACGATGAACATTAATGTCCAACCACTATAATAGATAATGTTTAATAAAATAAAAACAGCCATAGTGGTTGGGAAATCAGTGTTGTGTTGATGAAATAAGTGAGGTGTGGATGTGACATTGGGATCACCACCTATAAAATGTGTTAGTGCGGTGACCATGAAAGAGGATCACTATGAGTTCCTTGGACATGAATTCTAAGGGAATTTTATTTATACATTGGTGTTTATTAGATAGATTTAAAGGGGTTTTCCAGTGGTGGGGTTTCAAACATTATTAGTTTCTTGAATAATCAACGATGAAGTATCCATATTTACTGATTAAAGTGATGGAGATTCTGATATAATTCAAATGGCTTTCTCTATGATGTTAAATCCCAACTAAAAGGTATGTTATGTTTTTTTATTGAATTACCACACATGGTAATGTATGCTCTTTTTTAATGCACATAATATATTATGTAATGGATTATGGATGAAGCATTTATGAATGTTCCTATGGTATCCTAAATCTTAGGACATTTTTACCACAAAATATCAATGTTATTTAGTGGACATCTAAAATTATAAATTATAAAATGGTTCCCACCTTTAACATTTATATTTTTGGTATCATATGGATAAAAATATTCATCCCTGGATTTTACTAGTTAATACCCCTTTGATTTCCATTTTAATTATTTATTATTTATCATTTTAGTTTCAAAACATTATTTATGTTAATGTGATCAGTGTGGGATGGGGAGAAACTTGGGAAATATAATTTTATTTTTAATTGTGTAAAATTATAATGAGATATGACTTATCTCCCATTAATATTTAATTTAGCAGTGTATGAGTGGTTTCTCCTATCCATGGGTTGCATTGATATATTTTATTAAATGTGACGACATGGGAATTTAATTGATAATCAATATATACTTGAAATGTTTGGAATTTTTTTCTCCCATAAAATGTAATTCTTTGGGTATCTGCTTATTTTACATGTTTATATAATTACATATAAATTGAGTGGTTGTCCAATAATATCTGATGTATTGTGAACAATGTTATTTTCCCAATATATGTGGATTAATGATATATAAATAATATTTTATTAAGAAATTCATAAGGAATAAATTTATTTTTATATATTCAGTGATACCTTGGGATATAGTTTTCTTATACACCCAAAGTGATGTACAATAATATAAATGGTCATCCTTTACTATCTAATTCATTGGGTTATTCATTACAAAATTCATACCCATAATATGTATATATATATATACAAATTAAAAAATGTAAATTTATTTCATAATCTTTTTTTATTAAACGTAAATACAAACATTATACTTTGGAGAAAACAAATAAATTAATTAATATGGGGAGGGGGTAAATATTGGAAACATCATAAAGTGTTAGGGTTAATTAATCCTTAAACCTTGTATGAGTCATCAAATACAATTTAAAATAAAAAAACTTCTAATTTAGCTATATATATTCATACCCATATGTTGACCTTTGAATTGTTTCACCAAGATCTATTAGTCTATCCTTATATTTTGTACTAGAAATGAACAATGTTTTTCGATGTGATACCATTGAGATATTGGATGCGAACATGGTAGATTAACTATTATACCTAGTAAACAATGTTTACAAACCCATCAAAATCACCCATCCTATCTCAGTTCCAATTGTATTCTCCCATAGTAACACATCAATTTGAAACAACAATTTGAATGATACATGCCTATAATAATCTCTATCTCTAATATCATCTTGATTCTAATACATTTTATTGGTAGTTATATCATGAATCTCCAATGAATTTAAATTCATTATTAACTAAATTAAAAAGGTAAATAATTTCATATTTGTTTAATTATAAAAATATTAAATAAAATATAAAGCTAGATTTAGTCTTAGTCACTCAATTGCAATATGGAATCTAGCCTGATCATTATAAATAATCATGTGTAGATGAAATTATATAATATAAGTTTCAATAATTCAAAAAATAAATTTTATAAATGAATGTATAAATAAATTTATTTATTAATTAATAGTCAATGTTACTTACACTATTCTGATAATGTCGGCCAAATGTTTGACTCCAATCTCTAGCTGTGATATGCTTCTGTAGTGGAAGTTATCCATAAAAATGATATTCTATAGATATTTATCTTATATAATAGAAAAAAATTCACTCACAGGTTTCAGAGGAAATATAAATGGTTTATGTCTCATATACTAGTAATCTATGATAGTTATGGAAGCAATATGAATAACACTCATCTTGATGTTGGATAAAAATTGGATGAAATTATAATACATTCATGCATCTCATTCCACATAAATAAAGGCCATCATATTTTCGTTAATAATAAATCATGATCCCAACAAATAACTAATTATAAAAAGTTGAAAATAATTATAAATAATAATCATTATATATTATTATAGAATCCACTCATTTATTATTTTATCATACAAATTGTTGGGATTATGATCCTAAAACAACCATATAGTACAATAATAGTAACTTGGTATCACAACTACCTGAATAAAGACTATATTTGAAACATAAGTAAAATTATACTGAACAAGGAAAAATGATTATATGGGTTAAATTTGTAGAAATTATATAAAATTTATTATTTATCCCACATTGTATAATGTGATTTGAAATCAAATAATAGACCAAAATAAGAAGATCTATAAAAATTCATAAATCTTGGAGGACCTCAATACATCATAGTTGTTATTTCAATGGTATCGTCCCCGCTATATATATTTGGTAATGGAATAAGGGTGATCATTTTTAATAATCTGGTATTATGAAAAAAATATGAAATATATCACAAAATTCAAATTTTTTAAAAAATTAAAACAAAATACAAATAATATTCCTTAATTTAATAAAAAAAATTATAACTAAAAATATTTATAACATACTCAACATGGTTCTATTAAAATTTACCACCTTAATACTTTTCATCATTTTTATATTCATCATCATTTTTTTATTGTGGATTATTATGGAACAATATAGGGAATTATGCATTGGTTTCTAAAAGTTCGAGGATGCCACCAATAATTCAATGCAAAGAAGGGAATAAAACCATTAATTTAAATTTATTTATAAATTTGTGTGGGTTATATAATTTGATCATTATTTTAATATTATCAATGATTCTTGTTCATTAGTGATTGATTATTGGCATCCCATGAGTATGAAATCATTTCGATCACGGATGACCAATGTAACGGTGGAAGATTTTAAAAGGGTGAAATAATATTTGATATCATATATGAAACAAAACATGTAGATTAAGATAGAATTTAAAACCCTAATTATTTTAGATTCATTTATGTTTATATAAAATTAATCTTTTCAATATATTTTAATCAATGAATCATCGAGTTTAGAGGAAATTAAATAGTATTTAAAATAATTTAGAAAAATATTCCATTATAACATAGCTATTAAAATTGAGGTTATGAATTGTAAAACCTATATTATGATTTTAATAATGTATACACTTGTATTAAATAAATTCAATGGTTGACTATTTATTATAAATAATAATATAAACATATTTAAAAAGAATTAAATGTTTTTTTGAAACAAACTATATTTTTTAAAAAGGCATATTATTCATCCTTTAAATAAAAACAATTAAAATTTATTTATATTATTCTTAGAAAGTTTATTTGAAAAAAAAATCATAATATTATAAATATACATCTTGAAATTTTATTTTTGAGAATTTTTGAAAATTGTCTGAAAAATGTAATTTTTTGATTTAGATTTGAGAATATGTATTTTTATTGATAATTATTTTTTCATTTAAATTAATAATGAAAATAAATTATTAATGAAATTTATTTGATGAATTTTTGAATGTTAAAATATAGCTAATTTAGGTAATTTAAATCAATTTTATATTTATTTTTATATTAAAACATTATATTCGTAAGAGAAATTCCTCTTTTTGAAACCGCTCTTTCCTCACATCTGTAGTTAAATTTAATAATAAAATATGAAAACTCTGTTAATTGAATTTTTCAAAATGGATTCAATATAAATAAAAAAATTATTTATATAATCTAATAATGTAATCTTTTATTTTGGAAATTATAAATAGTGATAATATTAAAAATCAATTACCTCAGTTGAAGTAAAAATAGGTTTGTCGAGTTTTAAACATAGTTTATAAGGATTAATAATTCCCTATAACATTTACAAAAACCATTTTATATATATGGTTTGATATAATAATATATAATTTTATTTAATTTCAAATTTTTTATTATTTTTTCATGAAAAGAAATTTGGGTATAATTTTATCTTTTCCATGAATCTTGGTATGTCCCGTCACACTCTTATAAAAGGCCACCCTCTATCATCCATTATTAATACATCTATAATAATTTATTTCTGAAAATAACTACCCAAATACCTACTTTATTTCTATACCCACAACATAAAGTCCTTAGTGAGATCAGAAATCCAATCTATAATGTTATTAGATTAAACCTAATGGGGTTTCCCAATGAATATGTAATGTTTTTCACAATGTGTTTTACTTTTACTTATTCTTATAAAAAATTATAATATTGTCCAAATTATGAAATTACTAACAATAGTATATCATATATATTGATATTATATTAATTTAATATCATTACCAATATCATTCTCCACTTTCATAAAAAATGAACCCAAAATGTCAATTGTGTGTTTGTATGACTACAACCTCTAGAACTGTTATAATTTGTTTTTAATAAACACATTTTCAGGATAGTTGTAATTATGGATTTAACAAAATTATATGATACTTATGATATTAAAAAACTTCATGAATTATTATATTTGATATACCATCTTACTTATTATTCTTTTGGAGGATATAATAACATCGCCCATTTGTAAAACGGACAACAGTCTCGTGAAGCCATGTGATTCATTTTTTTTAATTTTTACATAGATTGTAGTGATGATAAATTTAATTAATATTTTTTACATTTATTATCTAAAAAAATTTAAAATATAATATCAAAAATAATGTCATCCCATACAATCCATGGAAAAAAGAATTTCATTGTGTGTCTATGCGTGTGTTCTACAACCTCCATGTAGCAACATAAAATTATTTTCATTTCATTCATACATGGTTGATAATAATAATTTATAAAATTTAAATAAATCATAGACACAATGTAATAATGATTTGATAAATTATAATTTATACTAATTCTTCTTTCATTCCATCGATCAATAAAATTGGAAACAATGGTCATGCGTACAAAATTCGTTTCATCTCCCTGAATAAAGAAATCCATTTTCTATATATAAAATTTATAGATTACTATAAATATATTGTAAAGACCCAGAAATTTCAAGGAAATTTTTTTCTTAATTTCTTTGGAATTTTACGAGTCTGCGGTTTCTGACGGCACCTGATTCCGAGGCCCGGTGTGCCCATAATCATTTTCCAAAGTTTAGCTCGGGTATGTTTAGTGAACGAACAAGCGGGTTTTCCAACCTTTTAGACCGGTGCTCGGAATCCAATTCTGAGGGAACCGATGGAATCACATCGCCGATTTTCTCTTAAGAGGACTTTCACCTCGACGGCAGATGATCGGGTTTGAGAGTTGTTTTTTGGGTTTCACATGGATTAATAAAATAAAATAAGTGACAACTTATTTTGTCTTTGTTGAACCCACGCCATGTGGATAGTGTTGCTTAAAATCTCCACATGGGAGTTAGTGGTGAGACCGCCACACCCTAACCTCCCATGGGAAGATAATTAGGCTAGGGACCACCCGAGCAGCATAACCTCCCACGAGAGGTTATGACATGGGGTCCACACGGGGCTTAACCCCCGTTTAATGGGAGGGGAGGAAATCTATCAATACTCCCCCATTAATGAGGGAGAGACTCTTGGACTCTAACTCACCTCTTAATGGAGGAGAATAAACCCTCCTCAAAACCCCTCCATTTAATTGGAGGAAACTCCATAACCCTCTCCTTGTTAATTAGGTGGGGACCATCGGGGCCCCTAAACCCCCCTAGAAACTCCCCAAATTAATTATGTCATCCACTCGGGCAATTAATTTGGCAGAGTCTCTCCACTATTTGAATTTTGAATAGTGCAAACCATCATGAACTTAATTAAGTGGGACCCACTTAATTAAATTCCGCCACCAAGAATAATAGATTATATTCTATTATTTTGGCACGTTCTTGCGCCTTTTGTTTGAGAGCTTGAGAGAACTTCTTTCTCCAATGAAGAATGCGAAGAATGCCGAAGACACTTCTTCCCCAACCTTCTTCGGCCTTCTTCCTCGGATCCCCCCTTTCTGACGTGGTGCTTCTCTGACAACCCTCCTTCCTCCCTCCTCGTCGTCAACACACCGATGCACGAAATCAGAAGTGGAAGCGTGCGGTGAGCGACGTCATCATCTTCCCCCGCGACGAATGTGCGCCCTGATGAATCCAAAGTAAGGGTTATTTACTTTTGTTCATGAAATATACTTTTCCATTCTTCGTCTTTATCTTTGGGCCGCTTGATATCAACTTATCGGAAGGAGGTCGGACCGCACGAACACTGCCGACTCTTCTCCCCCTTTTTGTTTTTGTGATGTTGCTGTTCGAAAGAAGGCGGCGCAGTGCAACGACACCGCGCAAAATCCTGGAGAAATGCATCGAAGATGCGCGGCGCCGTCGCGCCACCCCGTTGAGGCCAAACGAACTCACGGTCGGAGCCCGGCCGCAGCGAAGGGGGGCGCGGCGCCATTGCGCCGCACCGGAGAACCACGAAGACACCGTGGCTGGTGCGGGGCCTCGGCGGAGGGGCGCGGCGCCGTCGCGCTACGCCAGTCGGACAAGGCCGCGGCTCGAAGTCGCGGCGGTGCAAGGCTGGGTGGCCGGAATCGCCGTTCGCCGACACCTCGGAAGGGCGGGACCCCAGCGGTCCCGCGACAGTAGCACCGGCCGGCCGGACTGGGCCAGCCGGCTTCCATGAACCGAGGTTCGTAACCCCCGACTAGCCGAAGGAGCGCCCCCCCCCCCCCCCCCCCCACGTGGGGCCGCGTCCCCCCCCCCCCCCTTCTGCTCAGCTCGGCATGGTCGAGCTGGCCACGCAGGCCGCACACAGTGCGCCAGTCCGGGCCGCGCCGTCCGGGCCAGGCCACGCCCTAATGGACCAGACCCGGACCCGCTTTGGGTCGACCCGGTTCGGGCCGACTGAGGGGGTCTTGGGCCGGGCCTAAAACCCCCTATTTCCAGACAGTTCTGTTCAAACACCTATATCTTAGGCTACCAACCTCCGATCAACGCACCGTCAGCTGCGATGCGATCCTTGGATCGAGACGGTCGTTTTGGTATATTACACTCAAGGTTTCGGAGAACTTGGGGTATAGCCGGGTTGGTTCGAACCCGAAACCAACCAGGCCCTCGGAGGGGAAACGCTTATAACATGAGCTCCGAACGTCCGATTGACGTGCTGTCAACTTTTTTATATTCCTATTGGTGAGATTGAACTTTTAGCATACTTTGAATGAGGTTTGGACTCAAATGGATAGTGTACGGGTTGGGTTGAACCCGAAATCCAACCGGGCCCACGGAACGGAAAAGCTGATAACTTTCAGACCGGACGTCCGTTTGACGAACTGTCAGTGGCGTTGGTGATCACGTTGAGAAATGGTCGCTATGAGTATACCCTATGAGAGTTCGGCGTACAGTTGAGATACATCCGGGTTGGTTCACACATGAAACCAACTGGGCCCTCTATGACGAAAAGGCTAATAACTCACAGAACCGGTGTCCGATTAACGCGCCGTCTGTTGCATTTAGACCCCTATGACGAGGCGGTACTTTGAGATACTTCTTCATGGAAATTTGTGATTCTTGGAGTATCGACCAGTATCTCGTGGAGCGGACCCTCCCGGAGACGAGCGTACGGAGTACGGAGACCGTGTAGCTGGCTGAGACCTGACGACTGCTTGACCGACTCGATTTGGAGTGCGTCAACTAGCCCAGTGGACGGAGCGCCTGTTATTTGGTGATAGACCCACGGAGGACGGAGCGCCCGGTAGTTGGCCGCAGACCCGCGGTACTCGACAAGAGGAGTACCTTTGTAGGCTATCAGGGAGGGAGCCTGGCATTTGGCAGCATACCCTCAGTGGACGGAGCACCCGGTAGTTGGAACCAGACCCGCGATACTCGACAGGAGGAGTAACTCAGCAGTCTAAGGTTAGTGAGCAGTACCTCGGAGTCGTGACAGGATCACTATAGTCGTCAGAGACGGAGCTCTTCATCCGTTACAATTTCGATAATGAAAATCCTAGTTTGAGCTGAGTCTATGACCTTTGTGTTTACCTCATGATTGAGATGGGTCACTAGATAACTTAGTTATATGTTTGGGCATATACCTAGGTAGTGTTTATCCATTGATATCGTAACCTTTGTGTTTCCTCATGATTGAGATAGGTTACTTGATAACTTAGGTATATGTATGGGCTTATACCTAAGTAAGGGTTTTCCATTGAGATCCTTCTTTGTAGTTATCCTTGTTGGATTTAGTGAGACCTTGAGGGTATCGAGGTCCCTACTGAGTATCGTATACTCACCCCTGCATGGGCTATGCCCGCACCTCGTTGTGTTGGTTGCAGATGACGAGCAGCACTAACAGAGGCCGAGTGTTTGAGGACTGGACAGTACCCGGAGGTGGACCTCACGACGAGTCAGTATCTGGAGGTGTTCTTCATGATGAGATGATACTCGGAGGAGGTTCACGGGAAAGAGTGTTGTGGAGGCTATCTGTACCTACCCTTCAGGTAGGATCCGTGGAAGACGATCCAGGAGCTGCGCAATCTATACCCACCCTTCAGGTAGGATCTGAGGTGGACGACCCATAAGTTGCTGCTATTTTTCTTCCAGCTGTTTGTCTTTCCTATTGTACTTTCATTCAATTGTAATTGTACTCTCAGTTGGGATTGTATTCTGGACCACTTACTTTTCAGCACTTTCTTTTGTACTTAGTGTATTACATCCGCTTGTAATCTATGGTGTTTATTACCTTTTATAAATTTAATGCCCTCTTAGTTATCAGGATTTATGCCATTGGTGCTAGTCTCCAGCCCCTGGCCTATGAAGGCAGGCTTGGGGTAGTCAAGGCATGGGCCCCGAGGACGGATCGTGACAAATTGGTATCAGAGGAGTCGGTTCTACCGTAAAACTTAGGACTCTGATATTTTCTTTCTGTGAAGCAATAGTGTTAAGGGTACTAAGTGTGGTTTTCAGTTCAGGGAGTCCAGTGTTGGTGCGGAGGCTGAAGTATCCGTACACCAGGACCCTGACTACTCATTTCCAACTTTGTACATGAAAAAACTGATTGCGTGTGTGTTTCCAAAAAGTTTTAAAGTCATCTCAAACCAGGTCATCTCACCAGGTATAAATTGTTGACCATGTTGCATCTGTTCAGAATGTCTCCACGTAGACAGTCAGTTGGTGTTCTGAGATAGTACACAATGACGGCCCACCAAGCGACGAGCCTCCGGTGCAGGTCCCTTTTTACTATGTTGTCACCCTCAGGTGGTGTACCAGCAGCGCCACCACCTATTGGGAAGCAGATTCCACCAGCCATACTAGCGAACTGTGCACGCTGGCAGAGCACGTTGCATGAGTTCCAGCAGCAGCGGCCTCCGAGGTTATGAGGCGAGGAAGATTCCCAGATAACAGAGCACTGGCTGGAGGCATTTCTATAGTTTTCTGCTTAGCTAATACATTAGTATCATTGATGGTGGACTTGTCTACTAATGTTTTCCAGTGAGTGACCATGAGGATGGTCCGCATAGTGATGAGGCTTTGGTATGTGGACTTCTGCCTAAGATAGTGCCTTCGGGTAGTGTGCCAGATATACATCACTACCTGTTGGTTAGCAGTTACAACCGGTGGTACCAGTATGTGACACATGTAGACTTACTACCCTACACGTGTTCCAACATATGATACCCTCAAGTTTCAAGGCGATCCCGACTCACAGGCAGTTGAGTACTGGCATGAGGAGGTGGCTGAGAGTTTTCTTGAGCTTATACAGCTTCAGCAGGACGACATGTCGGCAGCTGAGAATTCATCGGGGCGTACCAAACCATTCCTGGTACTTGATGAATGTGATGTGATCGGTGCTTCAGGGATCGGACAATCGAGCCAGCACCTTTTCTCTATGTATTCATACTTATGCTAGGGTGCTAGAAAGAACCTTTGTGGTTGATAATTCTTTTACTGAATAGATGCAGTCAGTGAAGGTTAGCAGTGGGAAAGCTAGAAACTGGATCCAGTCTCGAAGACTTGGGCATGTAAAATGTTTCAAGTAGATGAAGTAAAAGGACAGATGAATCTGCAAGGCGGAATAAATGGAAGCAGAGCTATGAGAGCAGCATGGGGTGGTGAACATTTTGACATGTTACTATCACCCGCCTTTGTAGTCCCCGCCAGGCTCAGTGAGCTGGAGGGCAGGGGAAGAGAGTAGCTGTAGAGACCCGAAGCTTATCGTACATGGACATTACATTACATTTGCGGAATACTTAGTACATAACAAAAACACACACTAAAGGATCGTAATAGTTTAGTGTCTTTGGAAACTCGGAATGTAATCTTCTAATCGTGGTGAAAGTTCTTCAATATCTCCCATAAAGGTCATCCCTTTTTTCTACCTAAAACCTTTCTTTATATCCTGGGGAAAAGAAAACATAAAAGGGTGAGCTCAAATGCTCAGTAAGGGTAAACAAAAGAAAAATCAATCACATCATATACATAGCTTTTGGAAATCTTAACCTGCAAAAGAGATCATAAATTCATAACATGGGATATATCATAGAAGTGAAATGTAATCCAAATAATCATAACTTAAAACATGAAACTTTGTGGCATACACACATAATCATAGAAAATCATTTCTTGTTAGTCAAGACTCATTGCCAAGACTATCTTAGTGGACAAAGTCCCTTTCTGAATCGAGTAACCCTCGTTTCAGTCCTGTTTCACTGAACCGGTATGACCTACCATTTCAGCCATGTCTATCTCATGAGATATAAAATCATTACCCAATGAATTGGAGGGATATATAGGTCCCACCCATCTTATAATGAATCCTTTCTTATGTGTGCCACATAATCATAAACCATACATCATAGCGTAACCCATGTAAAAAAATGGGATTTTTAAACAACATGACATCATAAAACAATTCATATAAGATAAAAGATTTCATAAAAATATTTCCATCACAACATAATCAAATCCATGTAATAATAGGGATAAAAACAGAACCCTTTATTATCTTAGATGGAAAATAATTTTGATAAAACACTTGAACTCCATTCTTGAGGAAAATATCCTTTCTTCTTTAAAAACATTTTTCCTTTCTTAACATGTCATACAACTTTAAACTAAAAGAAGTTGATTAAAAATAAACTTGAAAACTTGTAAAGGATTCTTCTTAGAAATATTGTTTTAAAAATCCATTCATGCCGTATAAGTTAAAAAAAACATTCTTCGTACTTTTGTCGGAAAAGTCAAAAAGTACCTCGTATGAAAAAGCGACAAAAGATTCATTTCATATTCTTTACTAAAAACTCACCGAAGAGTAAAATTGGATTTAAACTATTGTAAGTGTATGGAAACAATATTACATATTGAAGGAACATGGATGTGGATGATAAAATACACCCCAGTAAATACTTACGAATAAACAATCTCGGATAAAAATGAGATTGTGATATTTCCCTTACCTTAGGTCCAATTTGCTTCGTATGTGTCTGAACCTCCTGTATAATGATTTAAATAATGTCATTGAATTATTACAGAATCATATTCATTGTTATGATATCATATATGGTTCACTTATGACATTATATTACCCGTTCTTTTTGAAATTCCATGTTAAAGAAGCGTTTTGGGTAAAATCGTTTCATTTATCGTAGGTGTTTTGACTTGTTGTTCTTGACATCATTATTACTTATATCATGATTTACTTACTTACATAATATAAAATATGATTTATATATCATATATATTCAGTATATATATATATATATATATAATAGATAGATAAATAAAATGAAAAACACCGTTCATGGAGACGGTAGTCCGTACGTACGCATGAACGCTGTTTTTCTTTCCTTATTGTCTTGAAATGGAAGTAAGTAGATGACATACATATGTATATATATACATAAATCCAGTAGCTTTATAATGTCATATATTTCATTATTATTTCTTATATATACATTATAATCATTCTTAAATGGTTAACATGGAGAATGAATCTCATCGCGTCGTGGAGACGGTAGTCCGTACGTACGCACGAGCGATGATATCATTTCTATAAATATTGAATTGAATTGGAGTGGATTATACAATATATCAGAATCAATATGATGTTGTAATAACTATGTATAGTTATTCTTTACACCATTATACCCATCCATGTAAGGTGGTGGTGGAAAATAGATTACACCACGGCGTGGAGACGGTATTCCGTACGTACGCACGCGCGGTGATTTCTTTTTCCGTAGGATGGATAGATGGTGAAATAGGGTTGTTTCATACTTATAATAACATATCAGTATATGAGTGATACTGATGTTATTACTTCATAATGAAACAACCTAATAAGAAGAAGTGGAAGAAGAAATAAAGATGAAAGAATTGGTAACGGTAATTACCTCTTCTTTGAAGTGCCTCTTTGAGACCTCCTCTTAGGGCACTAGAATTGGTCTTTGAGGAAGACCAGAACCTCTAGGATGTTTCTAGGGAAGTGGAGAAGGGATTTTGGCAGGGGTTGGCCGAGCTTGAGTGCTCAAATTGGTGTGAGGAGGAGGGGGAGGAGGTGTCCTTTTATAAGGGAGGAGAGGGGCACCTTAGGAATATCTCAAAATATTATTTTATATTAAAGTCAAAATCGGTTTATAATGGTTCCAAAGGGTCTTATTTCGAAGATACGGTGTGTAGGGGTCGAAATCCTATCAACCAATAGAATTTAGACAAGTTTAGGATATTATTTTAACCTTATCAATTAAATTTAACTCTAAGTTAAATAATTTAACTTTTACCATGTCTTTTTTGTTTCTTTCACTATATGGTTAATAAACTTACTATAACATGCAAAACGAACCCCATATTGTTTATTATTAATATATATATCCTTATCTAAGTCATTTGGCTGAACCTTAGATTTTTAGGAATACAATAACAATTAATAATATAATATTTGATTTAAAAACTATTTTGTGTCAATTTTGACACTCTTTGATATATGATTTTTGTGAAAGTCATAACAGAATTAAATGTTCGAACCAAGTTGATTAAATCAACATTAATATATCTTAGTAACCTATAAAATTAGTGGAATTCATAAAATGTCTTAAATTATATTTATTTTGGTGTTTATAACATCAATTATGTCAATATTTCATTAATAAGATAATTACTGCATCATCATTGTGTCATAAATAAATTAAATTATTTAAAGTCTAAAAATTACAAATAAAATACCATTATGTAGGAAATCTTTTTATCTTTCTAATGAATATTTATAATCTAAAATCCAACATATATAACCCTATGTAACAATTGTTTTTCTAAAAGATATATGCTTGTGTCATTTTTGTATTCATTTTAACTTAATTAAAATAAAGTGTCATTATCACTTACAAGTGGATCAATGGGGTCCCAAAATCGACCCAAAGATGCCCATGGTCGACCATGTATCAACCAATAGGTTTAAGACACGTTTTAGGGTAATTTAATATTATTATAATATTATTTTTTAACCCTTATTTACCGGATTTACCCTTAACCATGGTAAATAAAATATTTACCGCAGTAATTATTCAAAATGTCTAAAAATAAAAGTTACCTATTTACACAATTTGAACATCCTGATTCCAAATATGGAATCCATTTTTCTAAATTCAAAACACAGAAGTGGCAGAAATTAATTTAAAATTAATTCCCGCTGTCAAAACAAAAAGCGTGTTTTTAAGAGATAATAACTATCAAAAGATTGACACTTGTTTATGTTCGGTTTAATTGTAACATTGTGTCCAATGACCAAAATTATATTAAGTGGTAAAAATATATTCTAAATATACTTTAAAACCACTCAAATTCATAATTTATCACTATTAATTATTTTGATTAAAAAAGTTGTTTTTAAATAAAATTTAGTAATTTTCACTATTCATCAGAATATGAAAGTTATCAGAAAATTACCAAAATTTCACCTTAGGATAAATTCGATACTCTGAATCCAAGAATGAAGTTCATTTTGAAAAATAATATTTACAGAATTTTAAAAAGTGGTTATTACTATTCATAACGGCTAGTTTTAATAATATTTTAATAGCACATCGTTGTTTTGTGAAACTCGGTATTGCGTATTACACACGCTATCGAGGAAGGTTGCGATTGCGTGTAATGCAAGGCAAGACAAGGATGCGTGTTGTGCAAGCTCCTTTTGGTGTACAACACAAGACATTAATAAAATTAAAAAGAATATTTCTTTATCAAATCTTGGGCTGTTACAGTAGCTGTATGCAGTCAAGGAGTGTGACCCAATGGCTCTAAGAATGATTCAAGGGATATTCTGTGTCCATTACTACCTTCCGTAACAGCAGAATTTGATACAGATCATTCCTTCCACGAATCTTGTCCCAGACCTAGAGTTTCAGGTAAGCCGTAGACTTGACCCTCACGTCTGGAGATACCTTTGGGAGGAGACTCGATAATCACAATTATGCCGACAGTGTGATCTGACCCACGAGGTGAGTGTTTCGGTTGGAATCTCTTGGTGGCAGCGTCAAGGCCTTACGATGTTGTTCTGAGTATGGATTGGATCCACAGTTCATACACATATTGACTGTATTAGGAAAAAATGTTGTGGTTTATCTACAACGTTGGGATGGGGTTTTCCTTGCTCAGCGAAAATGAAAACCCAGGCAGCACAGGATAGAATCATGCATTAGAGGGTGCATTCGATCACTTAGAAGATGGCCAAAAATACCTTTGTGCTAGGATTCGCCGGAGTTGCGGCACCACTTCCAGAAGAGCTGACAGGAGGCCTCTAGAGTTTTAGGATGACGACCACGTCCTTATACGGGTCTCACCTCGACGAGGTTTTCGGAGATGTGGCTGAGGCGACAAGTTATCTCTGAGGTTCAACGGACCTTTCTAGGTCCTCAGCAGGGTAGGCGAGGTAGTTTACTGCTTGACCTTTCCACCCCAGTTGCACCGGGTGCATGATGTCATCCACATACATCGGCTGAGGAGGTACGTGCATGATCCTTCACACATCATCTACCTCAGGGAGTTGGATGTCGATGACAGGGTGACATGCACGGAGGTTCCAGTGGAGATCGAGGATCAATAGGAGTGGGTCCTACATGAATAGTCGATTCCTCAGGTGTGCTTCCACTAGCAGCTTGGGAACCTCCAGGAGAGCACATAGGAGCAGGAGGCTCAGTTGCGTGCTCAGTACCACTTTTATTTCCCTTGTTTGTGTTATAGCTTTACGGGAACGTAAAGCCCTGAGGTGGCAGAAATGTAAAGACCTGGAAATTTCAAGGAAATTTTTTTATTAATTTCTTTAGAATTTTACGAGTCTGTGGTTTCTGACAGCACCTGATTCTAAGGCCCGGTGTGCCCGGAATCATTTTCCAAAGTTTATCCTGGGTACGTTCAGTGAACGAACGAGCGGGTTTTCCTTAATTTTGGACCGGTGCTCGGAATCGAATTCCGAGGGCACCGATGGAATCGCAGTGCCATTTTTTTCTTAAGAGAACTTTCACTTCGATGGCAGATGATCGGGTTAGTGAGTTGGTTTTTGGGTTTCACATGGATTAATAAAATAAAATAAGTGACAACTTATTTTATCTTTGTTAAACCCACACCATGTGGATAGTGTTGGTTAAAATATCTACATGGGAGTTGGTGGTGGGACCACCACACCATAAACTCCCATGGGAGGATAATTAGGGTGGGGACCTCCCGAGCAGCATAACCTCCCATGAGAGGTTATGACATGTGGTCCACACGGGGCGTAACCCCCATTTAATGGGAGGGGAGGAAATCTCTCAATACTCCCCCATTAATGAGGGAGAGCCTCATGGACTCTAACTACCCTCTTAATGGAGGAGAATAAAACCTCCTCAAACCCCCCCCCCCCATTTAATGGGAGGAAACTCCTTGACCCTCTCCTTGTTAATTAGGTGGGGACCACCTGGGCCCCTAAACCCCCCTCAAAACTCCCCAAATTAATTATGTCATCCACTCAGGAAATTAATTTGGCGGAGCCTCTCGACTATTTGAATTTTGAATTGTTCCAACCAACGTGAACTTAATTAAGTGGGGACCACTTAATTAAATTCTGCCACCAAGAATAAGAGATTATATTCTATTATTTTGGGATGTTCTTGCGCCTTTTGGTGGAGATCTTGAGAGAACTTCTTTCTCCAACGAAGAACGCGAAGAACACCGGCGATGCTTCTTCCCCGACCTTCTTTGGCCTTCTTCCTCAGAGCCCCCCTTTCTGACGTGGTGCTTCTCTGACGACCCTCCTTCCTCCATCCTCGTCATCAACACACTGATGCACGAACTCGGAAGTGGAAGCGTGCGGTGAGGGACATCATCATCTTCCCCCGCGAAGAACACGTGCCCCGATGAATCAAAGGTAGGGGTTATTTACTTTTGTTTGTGAAATATATTTTTTCATTATTAGTCTTTATCTTTGGGCCACTTGATATAAACTTATCGGAAGGAGGTCAGACCACACGAACACGGCCGACTCTCCTCCCACTTTTTGTTGTTGTGTTGTTGCAGTTCGAAAGAAGGTGGCACGGTGCAGCAGCACCGTGCGGAATCCTGGAGAAAAGCATCGAAGATGCGCGGCGCCGCCGCGCCGCGCCGTTGAGGCCAAACAAACCTGTGGACGGATTCGGGCCACAACTAAGGGGGGCGTGGCGCCGTCACGCCACGCCGGTCGGACAAGGCCACGGCGGTGCAAGGCCGGGCGGCCAGAATCTCCGGCCGCCGGCACCTCAGAAGGGCGGGACCCCAGCGGTCACGCGACAGTAGCACCGGCCGACTTCCAGGAACCGGGGCTCGTAACCCCCGGCCGGCCGAAAGAGCGCCCCCCCCCCCCCCACATGGGAGCTGTGGTTAGTCAAATCGGGGGGCATCCCCCCCCCCACACCCCCCCCCCCCACCCCCACCCCTTCAGCTCAGCTGGGCGTGGCCGAGCTGGCCCCACGGGCCGCGCACAGCGCGCCAGGAGGGGCCGCCCAGGCCGGGCTGGGCTTCCCCGGCTGAGCCGGGCCACGCCCTAATGGGCCAGACCCAGTTTGGGCCGACCCATGGGGTCTTGGGCCGGGTCGGTCCGGGCCCAAAACCCCCTCTTTCCGGACAGTTCCGTTCAAATGCTCGTATCTTGGGCTACATACCTCTGATCGACGCACCGTCAGCTGCGATGTGATCCTTGGATTGAGTCGGTTGTTTTGGAAAATTACAATCAAGGTTTCGGAGAACTTGTGGTATGGCCGGGTTGGTTCGAACCCGAAACCAACCAGGCCCTCGGAGCGGAAACACTTATAACTTGATCTCCGAACGTCCGATTGACGTGTCGTTGAGTTTGTTGGATTCCTCTTGATGAGACGGAACTTTTAGCATTCTTCTCCTGAGGTTTGGAAGCATTTGGATAGTGGCCAGGATGGGTTGAACCCAATATCCAACCGGGCCCAGGGAATGAAAAGGCTGATAACATTCAGACCGGACGTCTGTTTGACGAATAGTCAGCGGCGTTGGTGATCACGTTGAGAAATGGTCCCTATGAGTATACCCTATGAGATTTCAGGGTACAGTTGAGATACAATCGGGTTGGTTCACACACGAAACCAACCGGGCCCTTGGGATGAAAAGTCTAATAACTCACAGACCGGGCGTCCGATTGACGCGCCGTCTGTTACGTTGAGACCCCTATGATGAGGCGGTCCATTGAGATACTTCTTCATGGAACTTTTTGATGCTTGGAGTATCGACCTATAGCTCGTGGAGCAGACCCTCTCAGAGACGAGCGTATGGAGTACGGAGACCGTGTAGCCGGCTGAGACCTGACGATTGCTTGACCGACTCGACTTGGAGTGAGTTGACTAGCCCAGTGGACGGAGCGCCTGGTATTTTTTGACAGACCCACAGTGGACAGAGCACTCGGTAGTTGGCCGCAGACCCGTGGTACTTGACAGGAGGAGTACCTCTGTAGGCTATCAGAGAGAGCGCCCGACATTTGGAGGCAGACCCTCAGCGGACGGAGTGCCCGGTAGTTGGCAGCAGACCCGCGGTACTCGACAGGAGGCGTACCTCAGCATTCTAAGGTTAGTGAGTAGTACCTTGGAGTCATGACATGATCATTGTACTCATCAGAGACAGAGCTCTTTAGCAGTTACAGTTTTGATAATGAAAATCCTAGTTTGAGCTAAGTCTATGACCTTTGTGTTTACCTCATGATTCAGATGGGTCACTGGATAACTTAGGTATATGTATGGGCATATACCTAGGTAGTGGTTTTCCGTTGATATCGTAACCTTTGTGTTTCCTCGTGATTGAGATGGGTTACTTGAAAACTTAGGTATTTGTATGGGATTATACCTAAGTAAGGGTTATCTGTTGAGATCCTTCTTTGTGGTTATCCTTGTTGTATTTAGTAAGACCTTGAGGGTCTCGGGGTCCCTACAGAGTATCGTATACTCACCCCTACATGGGTTATGCCTGCACCTCATTGTGTTGGTTGCAGACGACTGGCAGCACTGACAGAGGCCGAGTGTTCGAGGATTGGAAGGTACCCGGAGGTGGACCTCACGAAGAGTCAGTATCCGGAGGTGGACTTCACAACGAGATGATACTCGGAGGAGGTTGACGGGAAAGAGCATTATGGATGCTGTCTATACCTAACCTTGAGGTAGGATCTATGGAGGACGATCCAGGAGCTGCGCTATCTGAACCTACCCTTCAAGTAGGATCCGAGGTGGATGACCCAGGAGCTGCTGCTATTTTTCTTCCAGATGTTTGTCTTTCTTGTTGTACTTTAGTTCATTTGTAGATGTACTTTCAGTTGGTTTTGTATTCTGGCCCACTTACTTTTCACCACTTTCTTTTGTACTTAGTGTATTACTTCCGCTTGTACTCTATGGTGTTTGTTTACTTTTATAAATGTAATTCCTTCCCAGTTATCGGGATTTACACCTTTGGTGCTAGTTACCAGCCCCTGGCCTATGAAGGCGGGCTTGGGGTAGTCACAGCACGGTCCTAGAGGAAGGGTCGTGACATAGATATATAATAAATATAAATGATATTTTTATAATGTTATAAATTATCTATATGATTTATCCATTTTTAATGTAATATAACTAAAATTAAAAAACCAAAACCTACATGAAAAATTAAGCAATTGTCACATGAAAAGTGATTTTAACAAATAATTGGTAACAACGTGAAAATAAGATATTATTATTATATCATTTATAGAATTAGGTATATCAGTATAATAGAAAATATATTTATAAAAATACTATATTTATTATTTTGGATGTTTGTAAACACCTGAAAGTAGTCAAACCCGAGGTAATGGTTTCTCAACACATGTTTTTACTTATGTGAGTCATATTCCATATTCATCACATATTTAAATTATGTGGTGTATGAAAGGACACTACTATATATTATATAATGAATATAGATTTATGAATTTTATATAAACATTCAGTTAATTATTTTTTATTTTATGGGGAATATAGTTCTGATGATACCAATGTTGTAAGGGATTATCTCAATAGCACATCATTATATGCATTATTTTTTCTTAATATACCCCATATACGAATTTTTATATATTTATATCATAAAGTATAATTATTTTCATATACTCTTCTAGTTTAATAATTATTTCAACTAATACTATCTTTTTCTATTATTTTATAATTTTAATGCTTCATAAATTTTTTTATGAAAATATGACATTATGTCTCTCACTGTACAAAAATATTTTATTCATCAAAATCAATGTTTTCTAAAAATGTTTTATAATAATTTTACCATTAAAAACAATTTTTTAAAAAAATCCACAATTTTTTATTTATATAAATGTTTATAAATGAATTTTTATATTTTTGTAAAAAATTAATTATCATTTGGATTTTAGAAAAAAAATAGAAGAAAAATTTATTTTAACATGAATGACATGAATGTAATTTTCCACCATCATCAAATATCAATATTTAATAGATTATTTTTAATGTTTTCAAAGGTTATTTTTAAAGATAAATATTTTAAAATTTCAATTAACTTTTTTAAAATGTTATTTTCAACGTGCCATGAAATGTTTCCCAAATAATTTTTTCAATTAAATTTTTATAATGTTTATAATCTTCAATGAAATGAATTATTTTATTGTTGTTATGATAATGAAGGGATATATTTCATTGATATCATCCCAATTCATTATTTAGATGGTTTATGGTAATATTTAATGAGGATGAAAACATTTATTTCCATTCACCATGTTATTCTGGATACTTTATTATTGTAATTATTCATCTTGGGTAAGTATTAACATTTCATATATTTATTTCTCAATATGATTTTTTTGTTTATTATGCTTCAACCCATTTATATGAATAATTAATTAATCATAGTATGATATAGGTTGGTTCTATGTTACAGATATCCCCCAATTGATTCAATTGGTCTCATGATAAAAATTAGTTATCTATATTATATAGGCTTCTATTAATATATTTAAAATAATTTTGAGAATATTCCAAAAAATATCATTTAGATGTTTGCAATGATGAATTCCATCAATATGTTATTGGTTATTTATTTTCATGTGATTATTCAGTAACATAAAAAATCCTTGGATATGTTTCAAGGACATGTGATTATTTATATAGCTTTATTTAATCATCCATTATTTCATTCTTATTATTCTTAGCTTATAGATTTAATGTAACCTTTAACATTTTTTTACTCTTTGATAATGGTTATGATTATTTTTTCAAGATATATTCCACTATCTTATTACACTTACATAGCCTCAAAGGTCGCTCGTTTCTTATCGAGTATTTTACCCAATAATGAATGAAGTGTTTTGTGGTTTATATTGATGGATTCCCTATGAGTAATAATTTTGTTCTCGAAGAAATGTCTGTATTTATTATATGTTTTAAAATTTATTTGATATTCATTTATATACCTTGGTTATCAATATTGACAAAATATTCAGTCCTTCAGGATGCGATTCCTTCTATCCAATGTTAATGTAAAATATTTACCACTAAATCTGGGCTATTAGGGTAGGGGTATTTAAAATTAAGTAAATTTTACCATAACTCAACATCATAATATTATATGCTATTGTGGTTCATATATTTTTTCATTATAATTCGATATATAGGATGGTCATTGTATGGTTGGTCAATTTATAATTTTGGTTGTGGATATTTCTTGGTTTATTGGTGTTTAATGTTATTTTCCACTTATTTTTAGCATTATTATCATCCATGATTTTTTTAATATAAGTTAATCTAGTTCTAACATTTTATTTATTTATTTTGGTGTGAAATAAACTTTTTTATCCTAATATTTATATATAAATTAATTAAACTAATTAAGAAAAATAAATTATCTAGAATGGTAATTATGTCATTAATGTTGTGTGTTTTTCCCATATTTTTTACATATTCATTTTCTGATTTAAATATTAAGAATTATATTGTTAATTAAATTTTTTGTTATATATAAAACCATGTTTTGATTTTGATGACTAATTAATGGGTGATAGTGAAATAAACAAAATTATTTCATGAAAATTATTTTATGGATTGTTTATGTTAACATGAAACATTAATTAAATATGGATGATTTGTGTAAATGAGATTTTTATTTAATTTATATAGAAATATAAATATCTTTTGAAAAAAAATTAGGTAGTGATGGGGGTTTTTGTGGTGGTTTTTATAGAAGTAGAATATGTATTTTTAGGATTTGTGTTGTGGTTTGAAGCGATTTATGTGGAATGTGTGTAGTTGTGGACCTATATATCAATGTATGTTTTAAGTATAGAATTAATTACATAAAATGTAATTAGAATTGGTTTTATTTAACTAATGATGATATGAATATGATAAATTATTCTAATGGATTATTATATGGTTTCTTAATTATAAATTATTGATAGGGAAGTGGTAATTTAAGATAAAGGTTTTGGACATAATGTGGCTAATGAGATAATATAATTTATAAAATAATACTATGGAATTTTTAAAAAAATAAGATATGGGGTGTGACTCTATAGTTATAGTGTTTTCTTATTTTATTCTAGATGTTACAATAATTGACTTTCATTATTTACGACACTACAGTGATGGGTTGTGGTTATAAGTCAACTCTGATATGTTGTGAACCTTGGATGGGATGGTCTGCATCAATTATACCAATTTTTGTTTTTTGGTTTTTAATATCCAACAAATTCATGAAACCTTATTGATTCAAAAACTGAATCACAAGCTCTATAACTACCCATATCTTAAATGATGTGGGTGATATGAATGAAAAAAAAACCCCAAGTCCCCCTTCCAGTCATAGAGTGGTTATGTGATTCTATTTAGAATGAATGAAAATAATATGTAAATATTGATGTGATGTTATATTTGGGTGGTATATGGTATATTACTTTATGTAAAAATATATTTTATGAAGATATTGAAGGGATGGGTGCAAAAATATTGGATCCAAATATACATAGACAGTGGTGGGAAAATTTCCATCGGTCCATACACTGAATTAGTCCAAAAATCTAATAATGGAGACTTTGATTGGATTGTAAAATAATTGGGTAGACCATGAAAACATTTCATAATAGAATAATGGAATTTATTTTCATTTTTACAATATATCCAAAGACATTATACCACAATAAAATTTTCAATGTGGACTAACCATAATGATTTTTCCTAGTCAAATTGATGTTACTGTTACAATACATTTGGTTATGAAATTATTTACAACAAACAATTTTTTTAATTCTCAGAGTGTAACATATAATCTACTATAAAATAAGGTGATTTTTTTTACCTCATTGATGTTTGGATTATTATAAATCCCTTAAGATATTTTTGTTCCTTGTGTTTATATTCTTCTTCTTTATCTTAATTTTTTCTAGAATTCACTCATTTCCTACAATCGACCACTATTTGTATCCGCAATTATTTCTATAACAGTGGGATAATTATCACATATGGTGTTGTGATATGATTGTTAACAAGAATTTGGGAAATTTGTTGATGGTTACTTTTACAAAATATTTTAATTATTTCTATATATTTTAGATTAAAAGATTTTTTGGTTGAGTAGGTCTTGGTGTCTTGGGTTTGCATTTGAACATGGTTTGGTAGAATCTTAGTCTCATTATTCATTCACTATGGAATTAACATGAATCTTCCATATGGTTATATAATATTCTATGTAGTATTATACACAAAATACTTTTTATAACATGTGTTTCTATAGTATTTTAATATCGTTATATGAAAAAGTCAGTGGATAGTATATACATTTTAATACCATGGTATAGTGATTAATTGGATTCCTGTTTCAAGTCATTATTTTTTAAATTTTCATTAATAACTTATGGAAAAATTATTTTTTGATGACGGTTCCCCCAATATTTAATTATGTTGGTTATTTTAAGGGAGTAAGTTTTAATTAGTGGTTTATTTTATTTTTTATCATTTTTGATTTCCAAATGACTCTTATATATAATAATTTATAACCTTTAATATCAACACAAATTCATGGAAACTGGGTTATATGATTTAGATGAGTCCCCATGCTCCACTAATATCTCATGAAGTGTTCTAATTTACATGCCTACTGAATCTATGGTTTCAGAGCAATGATTCATTTTTAAGATGATGTAGAGAGTTAAAACCTTGTGGTTAATTTAAATGTTGGTATGTTAATAATTTAAATCTTCTCAATTATGTTTGAGATAACATAAATGAAATAGACCAGGCCCTAGGATATTATTTCGTATATGTAATCATGCAAAGCATAATAAAGTTCCATTTTTTAAGAAAAGATGTAAAATATAGTTATTTTATATTCATTATAGTTAGTATCACACATTATATAATTTGTGAAGATTTAATTTAAATTTAAAATATATTTCAATCAATTACATTAATTGAAACCATTAAGAATTCATAGATGTTTTTTCTATCCCTTTGTAAATGTAGTTTATGGATGGAGAAGGTGTGTGGTTATGTTTTCTCAGGTGTTGTAAAATTTTCCTGGGTATTATAAGATATCTGTTCCTAAGGATTATGTTAATGATTGAAAACATCCAACAAGAGATTAATATGATGAATGAAAAGATGCAAAAATTCAATGTATTTAGCTGGTGCATCATGAAAATATTGACTTTACCGTGTTCATATCAAGATAAAAAAAATAAAAGGTTTTATGTGTTTGTAATTTTTATCTTTTGTGAAATATTTTCCATAGAATCAAACTTTTCTAAGATTCATGATGATAATGATAGATGATTTTTTGTTTTTAGAGATCTAAACATATGAAAAATACAATATTTACACCTCGTTGGAACCCTTCAATTCAATGGTACTTGCTCTTGATAATGTTGTGAAACTACCACTCCATTAATAAAACACTTTGGCCAATTACTTGATACCTTGTGTTAGATAAAGTATTCCACTACCCAATATTTAGAAAAAAAAATTTATAAAATCCCATCGGACATTTAATAAACTATGAATTCATATATGATATTTGATATCATAGAAGACCTAAATATTCCCTTATTAACCCCCTTTTCCACTCCTTTCATGACACATCAATTATAAGAAAAAAATGATTAACTATATATATCAAACTCGTCACATTGCATTAAATTATACACTGTGAACTATATGAGTTTTGATTCATATTATAACATGATAAGTTTGAACCCTATTTTATTTTTATTTAAAAAAATTATCATTACTAATATCATCCCCATGTGACCTTAAACTGTTATTTTTAACATAGAAGATTTAAATTTGAGAACCTTATTAACTGACACTAAAAGTGTATTCCCACTTAAACAAAGAGATAAATCATATAGTTTTTCTTATTTGACGATCATCAGATATACCTCACATTTTTTCTTAATCATAGTATTCATTTACTTATGTGAAAATCATAGGATTCTCTCATACCTTTACATAAGGAATTTCCAACTCCTGCTGTGATGAACAAATGAAATCAATAATCCTATGTGATGAAAAAAATAGCATATATCCTTTTATGTAATGTGTATAACACATTAGCCACTTCTTATATATTTAACCCAATAAATCCATAATTACTTATATAATGACAATAATATACATTCTATCATAACATGAGAAATATATTAACTTCATATTATGTGATGACCATAAGATTAATTCAATTTATTATGTGACATTCAAAAAAATCATTCATTTTCTCATGATGAAGATATCAACTTTTTCTTTTGTTAAGACAATAAGATACTTAAATTTTCTTATATGAAAAGAATAGAATCCCCTTATATAAATAGGAAAATATAATATATATCATTCATAATTTGATGATAATAATATTTCCATTTTTATTAACATGAGGAGGATAATGACTATGTCAAGTATTCATAACATACTCACCTATATTTACAACACATATAGCCTCTCAAATTGTATGTTCATCAATGGATAAAGGTATGAGATTAATAGTTATTATATGAACACGAATATTGAATTGATAAGGGAACCAAGAGCATGTAAAAATCTATAGGGGTGTTTCATAGTATATTCGATGTCATTAGTTGGATTCTATGACTTCTCATCATCCTTTTTAGATAAAATGTGTTGATCACCAGAACTGTGATGGTCAAAATATGCTCACCATTGGAAAGTGGGAATCATGACATAAATCACATCCACTACATGAAAAAAAAATTATTTACCAGAGAGTAACCCAATATAAGATAATGGTTTAGCCCCATGTAAAAATATTCTCATATAATAGTTAGTGAAATTTGAATGTTAGGAATAAAATATATAAATAATCAACTCAAGTATGGATTCAACTACCATATGGAATTTCAATCACTAACATTTCTTGGTGGAATTAACCTACCATCACTAACCCATGATAGGTTTAGAGGGATTTACAAGATATTTTTTCCACCAACAGGCACTTATATATGGTATCATTGTTAAATTATACATACAAAGTGACAAAACTTTTTTTATAACTATAAGGATCAATTTCTTGATTTCACTATGGATGGTTATAATGTAGTAGGTTATAAACACACTCAACTGTTTTTATGAGATGGAATGTGTCATGAACCCTCATTCCATAGTCACCCCAATTGGGATAGAAATTAAGTAATATATATAATACCCCTGGGATTCCTTCCTTCTTTATTAACAAGGTTGGTGAATATCACCCTATGTATGACAATATCACATATGGAATGAATTATCTTCAAATATGATATATGATAGGGAGAGAGGATATCATATACATAAAATAGAATGGACAAAAAAAGGGGTGACCAAAACCATCCCATTATAAATGTGTAAAATAAACATATAAAATGAATCACCAAATAAATGATTGAATGAAATCCCTAAGGATTCAAGATTGAATCTCCAAATCCCATGACAATAACGTCCATCAGGGTCCACAATGTACACCAAGAAAAATTAATAATATTTATTATATATTTGATATGAACTTAACATATATAATGAATGTGATAAATCCAAAATTTTATTATTTACATCTTTAGATAGCATAATAATGTACCCCTACAGAAAAGAAAAACTAGCATCACCTAAGTAGGTGAACTGACCAATCCAATTCTGACAATAGAATGCTCGCAAATACCTCAACCAAATACCAAGAATAGAACCAAAAACATTGAAATGAAAGAGGTCCCAAAACAACATTCACAATGATTTTATGTTGTCACACCCCAATATTTTATATCATGGAACACCCATATTGTTTTTAGAAACCATTCCAAAAACACTTAAGTTACCACATCATTCCAAGAACCACACATGCATCTTTGCAACACATCACATCTCAAATAAATACATCTAGGTTTAACATAACATCTCTCCTAAATACTCCTTGTAAGTCTAATTAACTCTCACAAGAAGACACATTTTCCATAACATCACATATCTACCATATCTATAACTAAAATAGTAGGGTATCATGGACAAGAAATAAACCATCCACTTTCTATACTGCTTCCATCCATGGTCCCACTGTGAAACAAATCATGATCTCATCAAACATAAAAAATAATACACTTTTTTACTTCTATACATAACATCCCATGCATATGTTACTCGAATGGAAGAGAGAGATGGGGTGTATGGGGTTATCCAACCATATTTCATCACTATCATTATGTTTATAAAAATACCCACAAAATAATTTGGTGTTAGAAAACGATTCTTGACATGGGTGGGGTGTGTATAGAAATCATAATGAAAATATAATGTATATATATTTGTAACACACACGAGCTTATATTTTGGTTCAATGAAATTATTATTTTCATATCTCACAACATCAAATAAAATCCTTACAACATCATTCACACACACTTCCTAATCAAATTGTACCAAACCACACAATCAAACAAAAAAAACAATCCACATTCCACATTTAATTTAAATTTATGAAAATTTTTATATTCTCCCATTACTGAAGAATTTCATTTATCTATCATAATTATTTCAGGTTAAAAAAACTAATTTTATAAAACATCCCATTTTAGTTCAAATGTTAAATATCTATTACAACCCATTCCATTTCCATTTAATAAACAAAAAATTATATCATAAATACCAATATCTATCATAACACAAGACAATACAAAAACATAAAATCATCATTTGATGAAGAACCACATTTCCACTATTTCATATCACACCCATAATTCATCACAACCACCAAATAACAACCACATCACCTACATCTACAAAAAAATAAAAACAACAAAACAAATATACTTTTTCTATCTTATTTCAATAAATTTTAACAAAAATGGATTACATCACATTCACTTAATTATTTCAACAAAATTATAAAATATAATAAAATTTTTAATGTGAAAAAAATTTCATTATATAAATATATAATTAATTATCCATCCATTCATGTTGATATAGAAATTCACACACTCATGGGTTCAAAAAACATATCAACAAAAAATAAGGGATCCCAACAACCTTGATTATCTGCAAGGCATCATGCATGCATAAATGAAATAAATTTATAGGATTTAAAATATTTTTTTATTTAACATTATGCTTAAATTTAAATTTTCCATATGAATATCTATTTTTATCTTCTACATACAATATTTATTATGGAAATCAAAATCATGATGATTCCACATGTACAACTAAATGTGGAATGATGAAGGATACCCTAACTAAAAGAGATTTCTAAATCAGTGAAAAAATATATATTTTCAAGAATAATACATTCAAGATCTATAAATAGAAAAATAAAATGATGAACATAATAAAATGGCCCAGATAATCTTATTTCCAATGCACCAACAAAACCAATGGTTCCATTGACAATTGATTTCCCCAGATAGATGACTAGATAAAAACCAGAATGAAAAATGAAATATATTCACTTGGAACCTATATGGAATGATCTCCCAAGGTCAAGGTTGAAAGCTAAATATAAGGGTTTGAAATAAATTATAGGGTTATAATTGGGTCACCCAATAACCAATAGTAAATCTAGAAGAAGGATGTGGTTCTAAGGGGTTTGGTATTTTATAGGAAGATTTGAAAACATAAGACCACGATCCAATACCACTAAACATAAAAAAATATATAAAATATTTATATAGACAATTCATAAGGATAGAGACCAAAAATAGTGTTAATTATAAAATATATGTCTGGGAATTACAGAGGGGTCTATCTCATGGATTCAAAATACCTTCAGAGGGACTACGACTAAACATATGCCACCAAACTAAATAACCCATCAATCAGAAAGGATTACACACTATTTTCTATATCTATTGTAAGTATTATATAGTATACAACAATCCACAAATTTTACCCCTTAGTGATTCCAAAAAACAAACATATTACCATGAGAAAACCATTCTGGATTTGGAAAAACCGCCAAAATTCCACCCTGAGCCCTATTGTCGCAGATGATCTCCCCAAGGAAAGAATATTCCCAAATTATAAGAACAAAGAAACTAATACAATAATCCATTATGTCACAACTAGGAACTCCATCCTAGGTTTCCACACCTTAAAATGGTGTATGACCCTCTATTCTCAAGAAACACACTTAGATATTTGTTTTTTCTATAACTCCTAATTTTCCCTTATCCTTCTTCACAAAATACCCTTGGACACCTACACCAATAGAATTACCTCAATGAAATAGGTAATTAAATCATTATAATAAAATAAAAACTCTATAAAACTATTATATAACCTGATATTGAAAATATAATTATAGAAAATAAATTAAATGAAGGTCCTAAAACTCTATCTCATGTGGGACCACTCATGGATATCATTGAACATAAATCAGGACACCATATTACACCAACCACCAGATACTTCCATTAGAATACCATAAAAACACTATTTCAGATTGTAAAAACAACCATCTAATGGTAACCAAAACTAACACACAATATGTCCCCATGTAGAGTTTCATGGAATTAAAAATTCCACATCAATATATTGTTCACTTTAGTTTGAATTGATCCACCCATACGGTTTTGAAATATGTCAATATATAACTGACCTTGACTAAGAATGGTGTTTACCCTTTATATATATATATATAATATAAATTATTTCAAGGAAAAATTAATATTTCACATAAAAACAATGTATAAATGTTACACTATCAATAATTATTTAATAAGGAAAAACTCATTAAAATAATAGGAATTAGGCATGAATCCCTTATCTCATACACCCATTTTTTATCCTCCAAAAAAACATTACTCCATAACAGAAAAACCAATGTAATGGTCTATCCAAAGTTTGAAATATTATGAAAATAATGTACCTCTATTGGTTTCTCTATGAATGTTGCATAGTACTTGATATATAATTATTCCTAGATAATGAAATGGGGTTCATCGTGATGATACTGACCAATTTGGGAGACATGAAAGATGTCATGCATCAGATTCAGTCATTGTAGAATCCCAAACAGATATTATCCCATTCCAAAATTCTAAAAAACCCTCAAGAGACATTGTAACTATAAAGATATCTTACTCCCCTGTCACAACTAAAGCTACATAGGATATAAAGAAAACTAATTAAATGTGGTTCATCCAACTAAAAATTCCAAGAGCCTAATCCATCGAGTATTATATGACTTATTCCAATCCTATGATAACAACATCCTCTCAAAAGAAACATGGACCCTCTATATCAGTCTCTACACTAAATCTAAGTCAATAAATAAAGACTCCCAAACATTGAACCTGAAATAAAACTAATGATGAGTGAAAAGGCTAAAACATCTCCATATTTATGGATGAGTTATATCTATTGTTTGGGGTGAAATAAATAATGGAAAGTTTATTTACCCAAAATATAGTGTACCATAATCTACATTCCCAAAAAAATATCTTTTATTGATTTAATTTTGATCTCGGTTTTTTCATTTTATAAGATCGGAAGGTAGTGTTGAGGAGAAATTGAATTCCAAATGTGTGTAAAATAATCTCTAGACCTGATTGGTGATATGAGGGTCCTTATTCTAAAACAATCTACATTTTAACATTATTAATCCCCAAATAATCAACCACAATCAATTTTTATTTGAAATCTTCGATTTCCACCTCCTCTATCTTTTGGATTTGTGCCGAAATCATCATTTATTTTTGGATTTCCCATATAGAAGGACAACCACAATGTGATTGGGTTTGTCTAGTGATGTAGTTCATCAGTATTTGATACCATTTACATTTGGGGATGTATAATTGTCACAAAATACCACTAGAAATATAGTAATCTACATCCAAAAATTGAAAAACTAGACACAATGAAAAAAACCCTTCCACCACCAGTTTCATATTGGGAAATAAAAAATATGTCTCAAAACATTAGTACATCATTAATACATCATTATGTCCAACCAAGGGTGTTCTATGGAACTCATGAAGGTCCCCTTAATATATTTCTATTCAAACAAATATCCTCTGTTGAAACAAACTTTTTTTAATAATATCCCTCAAAACCACCACTATAGTAATTTGGTTGTGAATCACCTCTTCTAATGAGTCTCTCCATTGATACTCTACTACTTTTAAAATCTGTGATAATTTTACCTTCATCACAAATAAGAAACATCCTCCATCAAACAACCTATAATCTATATATAGTTTCTCATACTCCCATACACTCCTCCATGAATCTATAGAATCGTGAAAAACATCCATTCATTAATTCATGTTCAATATTGCTGCCTCACCATTCCCATTTCTTTAGGGTGGGTGATATAACAACCCTTCCCTTTATTAAACACATAAAAATGATTTATTACATAAAATATTAACTTTATAAAACATTGATTATTGAGAGGTATATCTTATTTGGGGATTATGAACATTACATAACAACATATAACATAAAGCACAACATCTTTATTGAAAACATATTTTACATGGCCAAAACATTCCTTCGTACTTAGCATTGCATGTGATAACATGAGTACATGTATAAGAAAAGGGTAATCTATAAATCCTAGTAAGGGAGTAAACAAGGCATATCATGAAGAGTATATTTCATGTCAGGAAAAAGAAAAATTAATGGAGAACAAGATAACATAAACATAAAGGCTTGATATTGCATGATGATCATAACATGGAAATGTGGATACAATATTTAACATGATATTTGCAGGAGCCAAGGATCACTACACATAAAGCATGAGTAAACCCTAATTTCAAATTAATTAGCATTAGTAAACCCAAATTTTACATAATTATTGTAAGAGAACCCTCATTGCACATGGCTTATCATTATACTATTCTTTACCCAATGCATTAGAGTGATATCAGGGAACACCCTTCTGAATAATTTCATTTAATGCATTAGTGTGCCACATAGATAATACAATATGGATTCATAAAACATCAAAATTTATTCCAAGAATAATAGATGTAGAATACATAAATTTAAATCCTCAATCAACAAGTTCATATGCATAAATGAGATTACCCTTGATAGAGAAATGGGTATGGTATTCACTTACATGATGATTTTGGCCTCGGAAATATTGGTGTAACTTTGAAATCATAACGATGCCAAATTAAAATTATAAAATGGGTTGATGTTAGATAAATTTGTATCTCATAATTTATACATGAAATTGACAATAAGGGGTTCAAATAACATAATATCCCAACCTATTTAATGATATTTTGATGCATAATATAAAAGAATTTCTTAAATGTAAACGAGGAGAGAGAAATGCTTTACAGAATTTTTGCATGCTAAGAGGTGTACATAGGATGAATAAATGAGAGAGAAAGGGGTATATCATCATTAAAACATAAGTTAGAATGTATAGGGGAGGTTAAAAATAATACCCCAACATTTTTAATAGAAAATAAAAGGGACATAACAATATAAGGAATCTTGGACATAAATAAGGAAGGAAGGAAAGTGGGGATCCCTTATTTGAATGTATGATCCAAAGGTATTGGGAGAGGTTTAAGAGAAGATTAATGGGATCTAGGTGCGCCTTGGGAGTATTATAGAGAGAGGAGGGTAGTGGTTTGTTGATATCCAAAGGTTTTGAGTGATGATGAATGAGATATTGAGTGTGTTTATATTGGAAAGTTGAGGGAAATCGTTATTATTTATGTTTTGAACACTACACATTAAACTAATCAAAACCAAAAACCAGCCCCTGAATTTTTTCCATTGTTTTTTCCAAATGGGTGTCGAAATAGTTATTTAATAAGTAAAATGGCCTAAATTATTCACATATTTGGATTTCTTATGTTTAGTTGAGTCACACTCTCAATTTAATCATTTTAAAATAATTAAATATTTTATATGTCTTGGAGGGTCCACTAAGAGACAATAAAATAAATCAAAAAATTCTTCAAATCACATTATTTTAAAGGTAAAACAAATATTAATAGAAATTACTTTTTATAGTATTTTATTACATCACTATTCTGTCATTATGATGTCATCAAACACATTATATATTTTAATGGTATTTAATTTTTACCCAAAAATTTGATTGACTCAAAAAATTATGAATAATTAACTGTTAGATAATTCTGACATCCTGAATGAAAAAATAATATTCATTTTATCTAAAAAAATCTTAATATTTTAATTTCGACTTTAAATATAAAAACCTAAATTTATCTAAAATTCATGTGTTTTGACAAAAACAACTTTCGAATTTTTTTTATTTTCTTGACCCAAATATCACAATTCCTTCTTTATTAACATTGATCTCCAATGATTTCTATTTTCTTATAATTTCCACTTTATTCTAAATTCACACACCATCCTTTTGATAATCATTTAACCATTTCAAAAGATACGGTTGAGCAATAATTTTTAAAAGTATTAATGATGTTCCATTATTTATGGTTCCCATGACCATCTACATCAAATCTATGAATATTAGATTCTTTTCAATTATCATCAATGAAGGAATCGTTAGGATATATATTCTTAGATCATCCACCACCTTGATCGCTCTCCTAGGGTGGTAATGGATGTAGTAGTCACAGTCTTTGATCGGCTCTAACCATCATTCTTGGTTCATGTTGAACACTTTCTGTGTGAAAATATACATGAGGCTTTGGTGATCCATTTATATTTCAGACATCTCCCCAAATATGTAATTCATCCAAATTTTCAAAGTGAATATTTCTTCAACCAACTGTAGATCATGTGTTGGATAGTTTTTCTCATGAACATTAAATTGACATTAAGCATAAGAAATGGCTGTCATTTTGATTCAACACATTTTCCACACCCTTCTTCAAAAAACCAATGAATACCAAAAAAAGTTCTCCACTTTTGGGTAGTTTGAGCCCTACTACAGTGATAAGATTCATTTTTAGCTCATTGAAGTTATCTTCACATTAATAACATTAATCACTCCTAGAAAACATGATTCTATTATATGTTATCTTGGTGAGAGGGTTTGAAAATAAGGACAAATTTCTGAAAAATCAACGATAATATCCATCTCACCCAGTGAAGCTATGGATATCCATCACCGACATTGTCCTCGACCATCCCACAATTGATGTTTTCTTGGAGGGATGAAAATATATCCCCTTTTATGTGATGATATGTCCCAATAATGTGACATCCTTCTACCAAAACTTAAAATTTCAATACATTACATAGATATTTTCCTTTCACAAGTTATCTAGTACAATGCTTATATGCTCCTCATGCTCCTCCATGGGTTTAAAGTATATTAGAATATCATCTATAAAGACTACACAAAATTTGTCAATGTAATCTCTAAATAATATTTCATGAATTTTATGAATATTTCTGGAGAATTAGTGAGTCTGAAAGGAATTACTATTAATTCATTGTGCTTATACCTTGTTCAAAATGAAGTCTTGGGGATATCATCCTTTTTCACCCTTACTTGGTAATATCCCAACCGCAAATACACCTTGGAGAACTATTCTGCGCCATGTAGATGATTGAACAAGTAATAAATTTGGCTTATATGATAATTGTTATTTATAGTGATTTTTTTGAGCTCATGATATTCATTGCAAAGGTGCATTGACTCATCCTTCTTCTAAATGAAGAAGACTAGTGCCCCCCATGGTGTAGCAGTGGGGCATATAACCTCATTATCCAGATTCTCTTGCAGATTTTTATTTAGCACCTAAAGATCCACAACAACCATTCTAAATGGAGTCTTAGATATTGGAAATTACCCAAGACTATGATCAATATATAATTCAACATCTCATTTAGGAGAAGGACCAGTCAATTCCTTAGTTAACACTTCAGCTAATTCCCTCACAATAGGAATGTCTTCAATGATGATTTATTCCTTATAAAAAAATCATCTGAGAAAGATACACATGGTCACAGGGCATTAATATCCACATTTAGATGATGGTGATAAATAAGATTCATTCCCCTCCATGAACATGTATTGAATCGGGGGTCGATTCCCCATATTGAGAGTGATATCCCCCTCATGGAAATTTATTTTGGTTTATAGAGGGAAAGCTAATACATTCCACAAATTACATCAAATTCCACCAGAGGGAGTATTATGATGATCACTAGGAAGTTAAAACCAAAATTTTTTACAGGGGGATTTACATTCATGGGATTCAATTAGTACTCCATTTTAAATTCTCGTCGACATCTCAACATTCATGGTTTTTGGTGGTGTTGGGATTGTTCTACTAAACATTCAGGATATGAAAGAATGCGTGGAACCGGAAGCAAAATGTATGTTTACTATTATAGAATTAATAACTACTGTACATGTCACCACATCATTGTTGGTGTTTTCTTTGGTGGTAGTGAGGTAAAAAGATCACTCTTACTGCCTTGGAGATTTTTGGTTGCCTCCGAAAACCCATGGATTAGGGAACTTGTTTGCAATGTGCCCTGGTTCATTATAGTTGATGCAATGAAAAATGCATTGAAGGGTCAATGGAGTGTTCTTCTACTTTGTCATAGCAGCAGGTTTTTCTTGTTGGTAGTTAACGGCCATGTTCCCTTCTCTTCCACACCTAAAGAATTTCCTTGCCCCTTCGAGAAATTTTGGGGGATTTTCTTTCTGCACCTTTGGAATGTAGGGTGCTAGAATTTCATAGCACCGTTAGATATTTACATCAGGACACCAATATTAAATTCCACTTTATTATTCTTATCCCCACGATACCCCTGATATTCTCTGATCTCTATTTCGGTATTAAGGTCACATTGGAAAATTTCCTCATAGATATCAATTTCATGGATCTCTAGGGTTTCCTATAGGCTAGGTTTTATCCCTCCAAAGACGCAGTCAACCTTGCATTATGGGATAATGACAAATCTGGAGGCATATCGTTCAAGCCTTGTGAAGTATTCATTGTATGCTCTGATGAAAACTTCATCTTTTTTAATAAGGGAAAGGAAGTCCCTTTCCATCTTATGTCATAGGGTGTGTGGAAAATATTTATAAAAAAAACATTATCTAAAATCCGTCCATTCCCATACATCAATCTCTTTCTCAAGATTCATATTTTTTATCAATGTCCCCCATTGATCAGTTTCACCCGTTATAGGACAAGTATCCAGAATAACCTTCTCTTGTTCGGAACATTGAAGGATGGAAAAGTTATTTTCAATGTAAATGATCAACTATTTTGATAATCAAGGATCATATAACCCATTAAACGTATGAGACATATGTCTCATGATGTTATCAATTATCTCTTGTTCATTTTTAGGGTGGGTTGGATGATCATCTTGATCCACGTTTATATTCAAAACTATAATTAACTGAGAGATTATTGTGACAATATTTGCGATTTATACTCCCAATAAATTAGGAAACCCATTTGAAGAGTCATAACATTGATCATTTCATAAGTTATTTTCTAGTATCCTCCTATAACAAATCTTTAGCTAGAATATAAAGGAATTTTAAGGGTAACACATTAATGGGAATTCAATGACAAAAAGGGATAAGTTGTGAATGTTATGAATTTATAGGCTTTAATCTATGTTATATTTGATATAATTCTCGACATATATTCTTACATGAATTATTTTATTCCAATAATAATGTTTCATACTATGATTATTAATTTACCAAAGAATATCCCTCAAGAGTTTTGTAACCATGAGTAAAGCAGGGTCTGTTTTCAATCACTTGTTCTCGTTTGAGTATAGTTCAATGCGGTGTTTCTGGGTTTTACCCCTAAATACATTTGTGCCAGAGCCGACTCTACTTATTGGTATCCAAAAAAGGATGTAATTTCATGATAAACCACTTACTCTATAGTCAATAAAATTTGGGGATGTTTTTATTATACATAGTCTTATCCCTAAGGCTTTCACTATGGCTTTCTAATCCTAATCCCAATAATAACTATATCTATCTTATGATACATACTATAAAAATAATTATTTTTATTACACAAAAAATGATTTATTACATAAACATTCACTTTGTACAACTCTAATGATCGAGAGGTCTATTGTATTGGAAAATTAGCAACATTACATAAAAACATAAAACACAAAACACAACATGTATGTTGGAATATGCTTTTACATGACCACAACATTCATTTGTACTTAGCATTTCATGGGATAACTAGAGGACATGCATAAGAAAAGGGTGAGATATATTTCCCAGTAAAGGAGTAAACTAGGAATAAAATGAAGAATATATTAGATGTTAATAAATAGGAATATCCATGGAGAAAAAGATAATCATGAACATAATGGAAAGATATATAATGATTATCCAAACCTAGAAATGTGGCAACAACATTTAGCATGATATTAGTATGATCTAAGACTCATTGCACATGGAGCACGATTAAATCATCATTGCAATTGAATTTGAATATGTAAACCATCATTTCACTTGAATTAGTATGAGTAAACCCTAATTGAATATGGATTATCAAGATACTATACTTTACCCAATGAATTGCAGTGCTATCCGGGTGTACCCTTCTTAATCATTTCATTTCATGTATAAGTGAGCCACATATATCATACAAATAGGATAAATTAAAAATAATAATTTATTCCATGAAAAAGAGACGTGTAATACATAAATGTAAGTCCTCAATTAACAATTAAATTGGAATAAAGGTGAATACCCTTGATATAGAAATGGGTATGGTATTCACTTACACGATGATTTCGGCATGGGAAATTTTGGTGTAACTTTAGTAGCCTAACAATGTCAAATAGAAATCATAAAAAGAGGTGAAGAGAGAGAAAGGGTTATCTATTAATTTATACATGAAATGAGTAGTAAAGAGGCCATATAATATAATATTCCAACATATGCAATGGAATTTAGTTTCATGATATAAATTAATTACTTAAATGAAAATGAGTAGAGAGAAATCTCTTATGGAATTTCGGCATATTAACAGGTGTACCTCATAGGCAATAATGATAAGGAAAGGGGTATCACATTATTCAAAAATAATGAGATTATTATATTAGAGCTATGAAATTATACCCCAACATTTTTAATTGTAAATAAAAGGTTCATAAAAATATTTGGAATCTTGAACATAAATAAGGAATAAACGAAAGTGAGGATACCCTACATGAAAGTGTTGTCTAAAAGGCATGGTAGAGGTTTGAGATAGGCTTCTAGGGATCTTGGGTAACCTCAAGAGAATTCTATATAGATATGGGCAGAGGTTGGTCGAGATCCAAAGGTTCTATGTGAAGAGAATTGGGTGATACAGTGTGATTATATTGGAAAGGAGAGTGAATTATTTATTATTTAGGTTTTGGACACTACACATTAAACTAATCAGAACCTAAAATTGACCAATGGTTTTTCCCATGGTTTTTTTCAAATAGGATTGTAAAAAATTATATTATAAGTATAATGGCTGAACATATTAAAACATTTGTCTTGCTCATGTGGATATGAGTCACACTCTCAAAGAAATAATTTTAAAATGTTAAAATATTTTATATGTCTTGGAGGGTCCACTAAGGCACGATAAAATTAATCTAAAATTACATATTCACATTATTTTAAAGATAAAACATATATTTACTCAAAAACCTTTTTATAGTATTTGATTACATAAATATTAGGTATTTAGGATGTCATAAAATAGGTCATATATTTAAATGTTATTTAATTTTTACCTAAAAATTCATGTGTTTATAAAAATTATGAAAAATTAAAAATTAAATAATTTATACCTCCTCAATCCAAAATTAATATTAATTTTTCCAAAATAATTTTATAAATAATTTTATTTTTATTTTTAATATAAAAATAGACATTTATCGAAAATTCATGGGTTTTTACCAAAACAACTTTTAAACATTAAAAATATTACAATGGTAATCATAAAAATCATACAATTATTTATATTTCATAAAAAGTGATTTAGTAATAATATTTTATTAAAATATTATATAATAAAATATTCCATTAATTCATTAAAATATATTTCTTAATTGAATATTAACTAAAAATATTATTTGTGATTTTAAAATCCATTTACAATGTAACAATAAAAAATAAATGTATATTATTTATTCTATACAAAAATTATTTCACATAATCATAGTGTTATGCTCCTATTACATTTCACATTATGACACCCGCATAAGACCTATGGTTAAGGTGTGCTACGGTGATAGAATATTCGGGCGTCTTGGATAACAACGCTCAAGTGGTAATCTCTATTAACTTCCACTTATCCCATATGCGGTTTCATTCAAGTCTAACATGTTGAAGCTCAGCTTGGGATTGGTCAAGAGGGAATAACTGTGACACTACCTCCTTTTTGAGTGAGGAAAAATGGGCTTCTTATGGATAAATTCTACTAAATGATCTCTCTACTTCCATTCTATGAGTAAATTGGATTTTTAATGCCCTATATTTAAACTAATCATGTTATCACTCTTCAATGACTATATTAGATACAGATACAATTATTATTGGTAATTTAAACTCCAAAAACATAAAACTATGGATGTTCATTTTCTTTTTATTAAAAGATTTCATAATAATACTATCAATTAGATCATGTGGAATTTTCCTAAATAAAATGTTGGGTCATTATAGTTGATATAAAATTCCTAGTCATGAAGAAACTTTATACACCTTAACTGTCAAAAATTCATGTCATGTTGTAAAATGGCATACCTTAATCATTTATGATTGTTGAGGACCACACATATTTCTCTAATAAAGTAACTTATAATGGAATCTACAAAAAAAATTATATATCTATATCATAGCTCTCACATTTCCCCTGTTTTGGATGTATCATCCTATACCAGTTATAGATAAATTTCCACTAATCCACTAAGATTCATCCCAATCCCTAATTGGAATAATCATAAAACAACTCAATATTCACACATTCTTATAGAAGATAGGGCACTAGAGAACTATCAATTTATCCTTTATGTAGTCTAACACTAACTAGAACAAATAAATCCAGAAAAAAAAAACAACTTTCATAGTAAAGGGTGTGGGTGGAGATACAATCTTATTGATATAATAAATGAACCTAAATTAATTATCCAGAAGACCAAATAATTAATTATCCTCTTCCATGTTATTTTGAACTTCTAAATACATAGCTACATCATGATTGGTCTATGAATAAAAATATTAACACAACATATGCCTCATAAATGAACCAATAACATCTTTAAAATTTACATTAACATCATCTCATAGAGAATGTTGTGTTGAATGATATATAAGTGTGATCAAAGAGGATTGGAAAGATTCTCCTATAAAAATCTGATGATCAATATATAATTACAGATAATGAATATAAATTATTATATCAACTATAATTACATGATGTTCATGAGCCCTATAATCATTGCTGGTGCATTCATGACACTAAAAAATACGACCATGAACTCAAAGTCATCATACCTTCAACTAAGGTTGTCATCATGATATCATATATCTTCACCCTCAATGGGATATTTCATGATCACATATCAATCGTAAACTACCACCTAGATCCTCTGAACTAATTGAAGAGATATCCAATCCTTGATAGAGGGACTTGATTATTGACCGTAATTTCAAAATATGTTAGTCTATACAACGTTGAAAAAAACCATCCACTTTCTTATAGAAAAACACTGAAGAACCCCATTTTCTTGCACTAGACATGATAATACTCTTCTACATTAAATCTTAAGTGTAAATACTTGTATCCTATAGCTCATAAAGTTCTATCCCATAATTTTCCATCTAATTAATATATACATAATGTTGTAGATCTATCACAAACATGATACACATTAAAAAGATAACATCATTACCTCCTCTAGAAAAACATCTATAAACACTCTAATGACCATAATAACCTTTAATATATTAGAATGCACCGACTATAAAGTCCAAAATACTATAAATGAATAAAGGGAATACACTCATCAACCACTCAACTCACATCTGTGCTCAACAACTAAAACCACATATTGGCCATCTGTATATGGGAACAAAACCAACCTCTAAAATATCACAATAATAGAATAAAAATAATTTACCACAAGGATGCTAGGGATTTAATTGTAAAACAATATCTATAAAAATATAAGATCTCAATGTGATAGATTTTTTCCCATCATTATTCTTCACACATGGAACGCATCACAAAATATGGTCTAGCCTTAAACTGGTGCTGTAATCACCAGGGTAACAGAAAGCCTCACTGTTTCTGGTTCGAAAATAAATACTAAAAAGGCAGGAACATAGTAGAGTGAAGCTCCTAAATCAAATAAGAATCATATATGAGAGGATTATAACCTAATGTTTCCTCGAATGATCCATTTACCCTACATTCTAGGAACCTCCATTGAATGGAACTATCCATACCCTACTACCCTACCTCACTATTGATGACCACCTTAAAAATACACACTCGTTTAGGTGTCCATACAGATAGGAAACATCCTGAGGTCCAACCTTTCACATCCAAGTTCATCTTTGAGTATTGTAATCCTGATTCCCAGACTTCTAAAACAACCTATCATGTAGATGATTCTGATGAATATGAGGAACCTGTACATAACCTCTCAACTAAGATCCTTAAACTGTTGCGAACTCACTATGATGATGAAATAATCCCTAATAGGAAAAACATAACCAGTGAAATCCTCCATTGAAAAGGATATAATTATTGTCATTATAATTATTAAAATTAATCTTATGAGTTTGACTCCACGGTGATAGAAATGTTGAGTTCTTGGAACATGATACTTGCTGCAGACAAATCTACTAGTCATGGAATCCTCCAGAATCCCCTATTTTAGTAATCCTCATAACTTATTTATATTATTGATCACCTCTTACTTATTCTAAAAATCTAATTATATTGGAAACATAAAATGATTAACTATATACTAGATTTATGGATGAATTATCTATATAAAGAATCATTATAGGGACTCCACATCAAAAAAAATCATTGAACATAAACCAAATGTATAACAATGTAATAGTTCAATAATATTGAGATAGAGTATCTAGATGCTTCACTAATTTATTGTTCATTCATAAGAACTAAAAAAAGATACTTCAAAAAATAATCTTATGAAATTACAACATTATTCTATATAATATGATACCATTTCCACCATTAACATATTATAACTAAAATATAACTGACAAAAAATGGTTCGCATTTCTTGTACCAGTTACGGATCTGACTGAAGGTAATCTTGATATCATCCAAAAATTTATTTTTCTCCATATCATAGATGTTACCTCATACATCACCAATAATTTCTAATGAATGGAACATAATTTCTTCTACAAAAGGTCATCCTCCTCATCTGGTTTGACCATCCTTTGTTTAATCAATTCATCATAAAAAAACTAACCATCCTAAACAAAATTAAATTAATTAAAAATATCCATAAATAAAGTGAAATCCACGATTTCCTAATCCTTATATATTTAAATTTTATTACTAGTCATTTAATTAATTTTATCTTACAATAAACATAACATTTATATCAGAACACAATCAATCATGATGCATGTTCGAATCCTTGGTCTCTACCCTGGATGTGATTCCATCTCACATGGTTGTTCTATTGGCTTAGAATCATTTAATCATATCACATGGTTCCCTATAATCATAGTAAAATATGGTAATACTTGGCCTATAACTTCCATCTAAATTAGGTATCATAATTTTCCTACGATCCCATGTAATGTAAACTGTGCCAAAATAATCACATAACCCTATCGCTCAACAAAAACAACTGATATGACTCTGTCAAGACCCAACACTATAAAGGTATCCCTCCTGGACCCAAAATGAATGATGAGAGATAATGGACACAATTTCACACCTCTAATTGTCCTAGAGTTGGTAACTAGCACTGTGGGTATGGGAATGTACACTTTTGAAGATGTTATCCTCATAAATAACGTTGGATATAAAGATATGATATGATCTAAAAATAAAATATTTTGAATAAAAAAATTTTATACCCAATCCATCGAAATATTCATGTGTAAATTAACAAAAATTAACATAACCTCCAAATAAATACCCTAAATAATGTAAAAAGGATTATAGAAAAATACAACACATATTTTGAAGATAATAATATCCATAATGGTCCAAGAAGTCCTCCTAGAAACCAGAAAAATTGTTTGTATGTTTGTAGTGTGATAATTTCATGGATTCTCTATAGGATCATACCAATTGTTTCTTACGTAAAGTTAAAGAGGGAATACTAATTCACCCATGAGAAATTATTAGAACCAAATGAACCATAGTTGGTCAGCAAACCAATATCATCCTCAAATTTTCACAACCACCAAATAGTGCATCCATATGTAATAACATAACTGGAATCATGACAGTAAAAGTATACCCTAGACCAATTTCCAACTGATTTTAATCCTAGACACCCCAATGATATATACCATGGATCACCCATATCCTTCATAGAATCTATTCTGAAGACACCTATGTATCCCCATAATGCTATGAACACCTCGTGAAACCAGACATCACATAAAATCTCATTTGAATACACATGGGTTGTCACAACACATCATATTCAAGACACCTGGGACATCACATTACATATCAAAATAATGCAACTAGGTTATCAAATCACATAACTACCTTGGGCATAACCATTATAGTAGTGAATCGTTAACATGAAGGAATTTATGCTCTATACATCCTCCTACCATGAATAAATACCACCATGAACCACCTCTTTATCTCATAAAACATAAATTCCAGTGTTCCATTGACTTTTAACTATAACAACCCATGAAAATTAAACTCTCCTTCATGAGAGACTGAGGAAGATGGTGTTGGAAACCATATTTTCCCACCATCTTACTATTGGGAACCCACTCCACCATAACAATTGGTTGTTCAAAAATAGAACTCAAAGTTGTTTTGTTATTTTTAGAAATCACAATGAAAACTATATATATATATATATATATATTAGTCACACATAAAATTAATACTCATGGGTTAACAAAAAGTGTACAATACCATCTCACAATAGCACCACAATGCCTCACAACCTCTACCACATTTGATTCCACCTATAAATCCACAACACGACACCTGAAATCTGTACCATGAGCCACAATCCACTAATCTATTCCTATTATGGTAATTTATATATTTTCCCATTGAAACTAATTTCATGAATACAACCCATTCATTTAAAATTAAAAATTTCCCCATTAAAAAAATTCCCATTTTAGTTCAAGTTTTCATTATCCATTATAACCCATTTCATTTTAGTTTAATAAAAAACCATTAATTAAATTACTATAGGGAAACCCACACAACACATCACAACACAACAACTAATCATGTTCATGTCAACAGTACCCCCAATTAAACCATTTCATATCAAAACCACATCCAAATCACTACTTCCCCTTCATAAGAAGTTTCAATTCATCTGGAAGATATCAAAACTACACAACTCAAACATTTTTTACAGTTTATTTTCGATCAATATAACCCTACAGTTTGTAATAAAATTAACATGATGTTTTCAAGGATATTCTGATATAATCTAACATTTTCAATAGAAAACCAATTAAGTAGGTGGATATAAGTGATTTCTTATATATTCAATGTTATTTACCATAATTTATTGAAATAACCATGATTTTCCATTATAAATCAAAAAAATGTGTTAAAAATAAAATCCAATGACCTAGAAAATATGTTTCCTTCCCTAAATAATCAAATTAAAATATCTAATGGATAATATTACATATATGGTGAATACAATATCCCCAAAGGAAATAAGGAACACAATGATATAACATATAACACAAAAAGTCTAATGTTGAAAGATCTACTACCACAAACAACACTTTTTGAACCATTTTGAAATGTTTGACCAAGATTAAGGAAACCAAAATCCACCATAAATGGGGAAAAGAACCTTAATCAACCAATAATAGAAAACACCACATAATTACCCCCACAAAAAATCAAAATACCAATGGTTTCCTTTACAAAAAAGATACACTAAAAAATAATTGGATGAAAATAGAGAATTTGAATGAATGATACTCAGTAAGAACATCAAAAAATTGATATGTAAATTTCAAGGGTTAAATAAAATAGAAATATTCATATGGAACTCCAAGGTATGCACTTGGGAATCCAAATAAATGAGATAAATTATATATGAATGTTTTTAGGGTTTTTTAATTTTTTATGTAATATCAAAAAAAGAGATATCAAACCTCTACCTAGGAAAAAAAATGAGTTCAATTCCATAGATCAAAAAATAAGAAGATAAATTATAACCTAACTGACATAACCACATCATAGAACACATTAGTCATGACCGAGTTCAAAACATAGCCCAACTTCACTACGATGATATACTAAAATTTATAATACTAAAAAATTCACAACTTTGTGAATCAATGTTATATCTAGGTTACCACACTTTACCGATTATATATTTGGTAGAACCACGAAACTTCCATCATGATCCACTATGCGGTATATGACCACTCCATGATGCAGTTGTGGAAAAAATGGAAGAACCATAAATCCTCCTCCATGGAGACTCTATGATAAATCTAATATCAATGCATCACTATTACACCCTTAATGGCATAGTATAACCCTCTATATCACATAATCAATCTTAGATAAAAATTTCATTGTCAATTCTTCCTTTTTCCTTTCAACATCCTCAGAACATCTCCTTAACACCTCCATCACCAAAATTCCAACAATTTAATAGGTTTGATGGCTAGAACTAGTATATAAATTATCATTTATAACATAAATTAATGTATTTAAAGGATATTGATGTAATTTTCCAATTCAACACCCGCAATATTAGGGATCCCCAAGTTGGAAAGCGCATTCAGTCACCACTATGAATAACATCATAATCCCTTCTATACAGAGAACCAACTCCATATTACACTATGCAATATATGGGAAGGTTTTATTGGGATTTATAACCCCATAATCATCCTAGGAGTCTCAAATAATGTCTATCTCTAATGAACATCATGGTTTACATCGATCCTCTATTTAAGGACCATTCAAGTAGAGTCGAATATTATTTTGGACAACCCGATCAAAGCTAAATAGATTCCATGTCGAGTGAAATTTTTTATAAATACTAAACAACCAACACATTCCATTGTTTTTAACATAAATATGCCTTTAATTTCACTACCCAATATATAATTTACAATATGGGGAAATATTATTACCATGATGTGTTCATGACCATAGCCACTCACTAAGTATGATGAGCTAACTTCTACACCCACTAATGCTACCATCATCCCTCGAGGGATCCTCCCTATAATTATGTTTTGTACCCCCATAAATTTAATTTCTATGGTGAAGTAATAATTTTTAATCATAAATTTACATCCCAATAATCATATTGTAAGTCCAACTTAATGGTCCCATATGATATAAAAAAATCACCCTTAGAGAACTAATGTTCCATCAGTCATAGATTAACTCGGTGTATCAGTGGAGGGTCACTCAGGATCCACAAGACTCCTTTACAAATGAGTATTTAGGTGTGTTTATTGTCCCATTAAAACAACAACCCATGAGTATATAAATTTAAAAAATATTTTTTTGTTACGTGTTTAGTGGTTCACATCATTCCAAATACTCACTAGAGATTCATTTGTGTGATGGATGTTTTATCTTACATATAGTGATTTTATATATAATCATTCATACCGTCATCTATTACATTTCTATCAAATTCTATATTGTACGTTGGAGAAATATATTGATTTTGGATACAATTTTTATGATAGGAAAAAATAGTTGTAGAGGCATCTTAAATCAATTGACTAACTCATAATGAAGATACAGAGTCTACAAACTATAAGGAAATGTTATTAATGCCTTTTCTAGCTCAAAAATATTCTCTTCATCTTTTTGTATGGGGTAAATGATGAAACAAATCTCACCAATATCTCTTTGATAAATAAAATAATTTTTCAAAAATAATGTCGCTTCCTTCCAACATCACATGAGGAATAATATATCACATCCCATTACTTTTTGAATTTCTTGAGATGAACATTATGAAATTTGTTTTAATGATGGGAGAAAGGATTTTATGTTGGAAATCTAGCTACTGGACAAGAATGTAGTATAGATATGTGTGTCACATCAGTAAGGTTAATTTGGGAATTTATATCCACTTTGTGGGGTTATAGGTGTTATACATTCCTAGAATGAATGTTTCAATGGTCATGCATAATTTGACATAGTTGTGATGTGGTGAATGGTGGAGACATGGATAATCATGTGTAGGCTATAGGTTGTTATCTCATTTCACTATGGGATTTGGGTAGACGATTGTGATCTAATTGGGTAAATTTTGAGGACTTCCTATAAAATTTATGTCCCCAAGTCATTTTTCATTGTTCTATCATGGTCTCAGTCATGGACTTCTCAAATGATTTGGTGTACAGAATTGTTCTCATGTCTGTTGTATAGAGCTATAGGTGGTGGAATTAAAGTGTATATGTTGGTTTGATGTCATTGAATTGTAGAAGTGATGTTGTATCACGATGATTATGTGGTTTTGGTGTCTTATTAATTTAGATATTCAATATTTCATGGTTTTTTACCAATATTACATGATATATAATTTTATCGATATCTAAATAAGTTGATTCATCACCTGATTCGAGGTTGATGGTTTTCACTCATGTTTGTACTATGCAGTTTTTATGCCTTCATAATTGGTGTTTCTATGTTATACCCATTTCTTCATGAGGTTTATGACTAATGGTATGGTCTATAAAATAAAATCATGTGTATCTATTCCCAATTCCCTTCAAATCCCATCATTCTCAAATATTTTCACTCAATTCATAGAAAAATATAGGGAATTATTAATAGTGAATTTATCAACTCATTATTTGTTTTAGACCATGACCTAGGATGACTGAATGTTGACCATTCTAGTTGATTTCATTATTTAACTTCATTTTTTTCAATCCTTTATTTTCCAAAAGATTATTGTGAAATCCATGTTGGTCAATTATTGTGAGACTGATGTGAATAGTTGATGACGAATTATTTATTCTTGGGTAAATAAATTCCCATGGTGTGATATTTGTCTTATGGATGAATCGTCACCCTAATTTCTTGGAACAATGATTCAAAACAATTCAATTTATGTATGGGATATGATTCCCTATATTATGTATTTTCATCTATGAAATTATTAATCTTATTCTTCTTTTGATAAGTGCTATGAATTTATATAATCATAATAATGAATATAATTCTATTAAATTGAAATGATAGGGTGATTTCCATTGGATTTAACTATTCCAATGATATTAATTTTGTATTATCAATGAATAAATGTTCCATAAACGATCCCATATTTAATATTTGTCAATAAAATGTTATGTGAAATTTAAAATCATTTTAATATGAATTATTAATGACATAATGATATAATATAAAACACCCCATAACATAATATTTTCAATGTGACTAATGTAGATAAATAGTTATTTTATTTTACAGGTATATTAATTTGTTATATGAATTTATATTATAAAGTATAATGCTTCTATTATATTACCAGCCATAAATGTTTTGATGTTGATGGTAAACATGTTAAATGAATATAATAACATAAATAATAAAATGGAAGGAAATTTTGTGACGCGGATATTGAAACAGTGTTACTTCAGCATGGGAAGTGAAACTGAATTTATAATGGAATTAAAAAAATTGTGAATATACATATTAATATATTTCTGTAGAGTTTTCTATGGATATGTTTGTTTCATTACGTTTTTTGGAAATAAATTATGTGGTTATTTTTTGGGTAGTTTTTTAAATAAATATTGGTAGTTTTATATGGATATTATAGATTTATTAGGCATGAAATGATTTTTATCATGAGTTTGGATGTCCTTGATGGTTTTAAACCTCATGTGGACATTTCTATAGTCCTTATATTATTTAGGATTGACTTATCTACTTTATTATCTAGTTTTTTGTCTGAATTTTTTTATATCAAATTCATGGTATATTTCAAGCCACTTATGACTTCAATACCTATTCATGCAGGGAATAATGTAAAGCATCAATGAAATTTTATATTTAAATATATTGTAAATAACATAAAAAACATAGACAAGAATTAAAATTAGTGAATGATGGTAAATAAAATAAAATTTTGAGAAATGAAAAAAAATTAATGAAGGTAGGACTACAATAATATATTTTGAATAATTTTAGTAGAGATAACAGTTTTATTCAGGATAAAAAATTCAATTAAACCTTTACTACCATTAATTTTCTTAATCTGAACTATTCATATAAACATTTAATACATGATCCAAGTCAGATCCATATAGATTATCAATTGATAAGGAAGTTAAATAAAAATGAATGTTAACTGGTATTATAATGTAATATTAAAATGTTTTCATCTTGAAAAATGAAAAATTCTTTCTAGAAAATTGGATGGCTCAATTAAAATAGGGCTTAAGTCATCAACGACGGAAATGTGGAAACATATTTGAGTGAACTGAAACATATAACTTACTGCATCCACTCAATCAGCTATGAATAGAGAATTAGATATGAGTGAGGATCATGCAGAATGTGGGGTCATGTGTCTAGTAGGAAGACAATAGTATGTAGGCACCTATTGTCCTAGAGGCCTCACATTAAATATTTGTGTCGTGACGGTGGACATAATAGAATTGATTTATTTTTAATAGGATTTTAATATTAAAAAATTTATGAAAAATTCTATGGAATAAAATACCAATAAATTTAGTTCGATAGAAACTCATAATGATTGTAGTTTTTACAAAAAAAATTAATGTTTTGGTATATAATTTTTTATTAATAATAAGTTATGAAATTGATGAAGTTGTTGTTAAAATCATGATCAATATTGGGTTACTGACTCATGATGATCATTCAACCTCACTCTCTAGGGATGTGTGATATGTAATTGATTTGAGGATTTATACTACTTAAAATTAGTATGGTATGTGAGTTATTACTTTGATAACACTATGTATTCAAAAAATCAAATGATATTTATTTGTTTGACCAAATAAATCAATGTTTGTTACAAATAAAAAATGAAATATCATAAACAACATAATGTGAAAATTGTATATGTATTAAGAATAAATTTTACCACATGGGTAAAACAGTCATGTTCATTAATGTTATATTTTGAATATTTTTATCTAATTTATTCAAAAAAACACAAGATAAAGAAATGTTGATAGAAGAAGAAAATACAACCAATTTGTCGTATGGTTAGACATAGGCATGAAATCATGAGGATTCAAATTCCATTTATTTTTTATGGAGTATAATAGAAAAACTATTAATATATATATATAAAGAAAATGAATAGTAACCTAAATCAATAACATTCCAAATATTATAAATACAAAACTCATGGTTACAATAGATAACACACCCTAGATTGATAATTTTTATATTTATAAATACATCATGGGGAGAAAGAATAAAAGTTTAATGAATGTGGATCTTAATTTCAAATCAAATTAGTCCTTGTAACTTTACAATATGGAAATGAGTAAATGAATGATATTTGTGATAAATGTCTTCCGTTCTCTCAAATAATATCCAATCAGTGGTAGTGGATTGTGTGTTTTCCTCTTAGATCTGAATGTAAATCAAAAAATGAAAAAACCCCTTACATCATATCCAAATTTAAACTAATAGTTTATATTAATTAATTAATTTAAATTAACAATATCATTCATTTTTAAGCATCCATTTTGAATGTTCTTAACCAATGATAAGGCCCAGACATTGTAGGTGGGTAAAATATATATTTCAACAATAATTTCTCTTTTTGTGACCCTAAATGAAACCGTTTTTGGTGGGAAAATGCCTTTATAACATTTAAATAAATTAAATCAACAAAACCATATACTAAATAAATGTAATTTCAAATTTTTAATAAAGTATTAAATGTTATTATTAAAGCATAATATTGTTTTCAAACTGATCCATTATGTGAAAATTTTCAATTTCACAAATTTGGTGCTAATTTACATTAACATTAATGATTATTAATTCAATAGGCCAAAATAAGATTAGATAGATGTCAAATTCTATTAATAAATTTCACTAATGAAAAATTTTAATATTTATTTCCATTTTATAAAAAATGTTAATGTTTCAATGCTTTTAAATTGTAATGTTATATTCTGGTTGAGTTTTTTATCTTTGGAAATTTAATTCTCATGAGATTTTAGGTTTTTCATTAAAAATTTATATTTTTTTTAAATGATAAATAATTTTTTAATATAAAAAAATATTATTTTTGATACATATTATGTGGGATGCAGTTTAATTATTTCAAAAAAATTGTAAAAAATTATTTTTCATGATTTTCCAAAATGAAAAATGTTTGAATTAAAAATGATAATTATAAAAGAAAAACGTTTATTTTTTAGATTTTACTGGTTTTTTCTTAATCATGGTAATTTATTTCACATATTTAAAATATAATGCTATCCTTTCTTATATTATTTTTTTCGAAAACATTGCAATCCATGTTTTCTGTAAATATTCAACAATGAATTCATAAAAGTAAACATCGTAAATTATAAAATAAATTAATATGATGATATATTAATATATATAATATATAGGATGAATTATGTAATTCATTTCATAATATTAATAAAAAATATGTGAAATCATTAATTTTAATCACTATATTATTTAAAATTCCAAACTATATACATTTTTAAAAAAACTAAATATATAAATGTTACATAAATTAGTTTGATCAGTGAAATTGAAAACTATAATTAGGATTAAAAATTATTGAAATTTTGTGGACACAATATTGTTAATTAAATATAAGTATTCAATTTATAATTAATTATATAACAAAAAAAACCTTATTTATTAAAACATTTACCTTGATCGTTTCGAATACATAAGTGTAAATATTGAATAAAATTTCAAATTTTCTTGATTTATTTTTATAATTTTCATCAATTTTTTATGTGACATTCCATTAAATCTAAAAATAATTCCAATAAAACATATATTTTTATTATATTAAATTTAATTTAATGTTGGTCGGAGTTGTTTCATCAAGAGGGGGTGAATTGATTATCTATAAAAATTTCTCTTATAATTGGTTCTTTAAATAAAATACACCCTAATTATAATATAATCCAATTCAGTTTGTAGTGAATTTATAAAAGTCGTGAATGTTCAATTAATTTCTCAGATGATTGATTAGTTATCATATTTACCAATCTAATTATTAGTCAAAATTTTGAAACTAATCTACTGATTCAATAAATATATAAACACTTAAACTAAACTTAAAATAAAAAGAAGATAAAAATATGAGTTTTAGTCTCAAGCTAAGACATAATACACTCCACTTGGAAATCACCTTCCACAAAGAAGTTTATACTAATAGTCTTTTTGATCTGCACCCTAGATCGGGGTTCACAACAGTACACAAGGTTGTCCAGGTCACACAAGACCTATTCTACATTTATTCATGGGAAAAGAAAAAAAAAGATTTCACTTTATATGTTCCACTGTTCGATGTAGGATATTCGATTAAAAAGATAGTGAATGTGAGGATATTTAGTATCCTACAGTTATGTATAGGAGACAATGTGTTCAAAACAGACATATGTACACACTACTCAAAAAAAGTAAACACACGACACCAACAAAGTTATAAATGAAGAATAATATAAAGAGATGTTTGTGTGTTATGCATTTAATCTCTAGACTAGATTGAAGTAGAGAAAATTTTATTTGACTCCTCTTCTGGAAGGTGGATTCAGAACAGAGTATCAAAGCCTTTGTACTCAAGCTTGTAGGTGTGAAATGTTATGCTCTTCTATGATAGGATGTCCAGATAAATTCATAAGGTTCTTACTTGTCTTATTGAACTCCTTGAGTACTCTAGATTCGAGTTCTTGTAATTATGAACACATAATTTCATGTTGTTCTATTTTCACTATTTAGCACATTTTCTCGGTCTCTATATATTTATCACTACTAGGTTTAGCTTGTAATCATTTTATACTTCCTGGTCTAGTAGGCATGAAGATCTCCTCATATGCATGTACCTCATACTGTCTATAGATATTCCGACATGAATCATTAAATAATGTCAGAAACATTAATTTTTCTAAATATGAACATTAGAAATAAATTTGAATTGATAAATTAGAAATAGTTTTAATGACTATCGGTGAGTCATAAATATCAGTGTCTCATTTTCATTAGTCTATCAGCATTAGTGACTCTGAGTATCTGTGAGTTATTTCAATCTATATTATTGATTCAGTATATTAAGGAGTTTTTTGTACTATTGTCCTGTCTGCATCGGTGAGTTATTTCCATTAGCATCTGTTACTCAGTGTATCGGTGAGTGGTTTGTACTATCGGCCATTCAGCATCGGTGTGTTGTCATCGGGGACTCATTGGGTACTATCAATGTGTCGACCACATCTAAGTCGCTCATGAGTGACTCATCCATCAGTGAGTCGATCATTGGTATGTCATCCATCGGTGAGTCAATCATCAGTGACTTCCATCGGTGAGTCGATCATCGGTGTGTCATCCATTGGTGAGTTGATCATCAGAGTTTTGTCCATCAGTGAGTCAATCATCGGTATGTTTTCCATCGGTGAGTCGATCATCGGTGACTCATCCATTGGTTAGTCGATCATTGGTGTGTCGTCCATCCGTGAGTCGATTTGAACTAACGGTTCCAAGGACTACGAGAAACTCATAAAGTGTCTGCATTACATAGAACATAACCAGATTAAGTGATAACCTTAAGTACATGTAAATATAAAATTGTAAACATATTGAAGAATAAATATAGTTTATTAACTCATTGAGATGTATTGTACAGTATGACATAATTGATTTGCTTAGATATATTAAATAAAATGAAATAATAGAATCTAAATATTGACATTATTTGTGATTACGAAAAACACTATATCATAGATGGTCCAAAATTTAATATATAATTATATTATTTTCAAAAAATTAATCAGGAAACATTTATTTCTATCATCATAATTATAAGTTAGATATATCAAATTAAAATTATTAATATTCAACATTATAAAAAATCAAATTATGTTTAAATAATATTGATTGTGGAGTTCCCATGTTAAATTAATCGTATATATTCTTTTGAAAAAATAAAATTTATTTTTTATTTCAGTATATAAAATAATCCATATTTATCTATTTTTGATTAAAAATTATACTTATATATATTATAAAAAACTTCATTTTAAAATTAATGGTTAATATTTTGTTTAAAATTGATCTAATTTTACCATTGTGCACAAGTTAACAAATTTTAATTTAAATAAACTAAAATATATGTTGTCATTTCATACTCATATTTCCAAATTTTAGAGCCACTTGTGATGACTTTGATCTATTCTCCACTGGACATGTCCTTGTTCTATATTGAATCATTTGATCACATAATATTAATTCTTTAAATGGTACGGTAATTTTTTGGACATGGTTTTTAGTTATTTAAATTTAATTTTTTTCCTATTTATTTTATGATTTACAATTTTAAAACATATACATTTATAATTTAATGGATTTTTTCTTAAATTAATGGATCAATATCATTGTAATGATGTATGATTTAGAATTTTTATTGGAAGACCAGTCTCTAGTTCTTCTTTTAGTTTATCATAATCAGTTATTTTTATTTCTGGTATGCTGAAATATTTTATAATAGCTTCAGTGAGAATAGAATGAGATGTTTTTTTTTGGAATCTAAGACCAAATAGATTTTTTTGAGGTAATTTACCTTTCATTCATTAAATAGAACTCTTCAAATATTCAATTACGTGTTCTCAAAATGATTATTTGATGCCTGAAAATTTATTTGTTATTTATATATAAAAATTTAATAGATATTGTTTTGATTATTTATACATAGAATAGTGACATTGCATTCATTTCTTTTATTCATTTTTTGATCAGGATTTCATGTAATTAATTAAAGGGATGAATGTTTATAGTTTTTTGTTTCTAATTATTTATCATATTCAAAATTAATTTTTTTGATAACACATTCATTTATTTATTCTGTGGTTCTTCTAGTAAAAATTTTTTTATCACACCTGTCATGCTAATAAGTTAAAATTATATTATTATTGAAAATAGAAATAACCCACTAATAAGTGGCAAAATCATCTTTGTTAACCCAAATGGTAACATAGATAAAACAATAATATTTATCATTGATCTATTCGTACTAGAAATATTATCTTCGGGGACATTTTAATGGTGGGTTTCCTATTTTTTGTTTTATGGTCGATTTATTCTATTAATATTGTTTATTCATTATGGAGGGCATCATTATATTTTGACATTATTATGTTTTTTATTGTTATTTTATATTATAAAATTCACATATTAATTATTTTCCACTCTATTTTATCTACATATAAAAGAGGGAGTTTGATATATTGTGTTGATTTTATAAGAATATTAAAAAATATCATTAATTATTATATTCATTAAAATCATTATCCCTTATTTTATAGTGATATGGTTAATTTATCTTATGATATAAATTACTATTTATTTCATTATAGAAATTTGGGCTAATAATGAAAAAATATTTTTTTATTTTCTGTAAATTAAAAAATATTTAATATTTACCATCATTTCAATTTTATATAATATATTTTTGCAATATATATTAAGATAATATCTTAATTATATTATAAATGCATCATTTTAGTAGTTATACATTTCAAAAAATTTGATATTTTTTAATCATTTTACTAATCAAAGGATTTATAGATTTTATATTTTATCCATTGGATACCTATGTATTCATTCATTTAATTTTTTATTGATAATAATTTTTAAAGAATACAGATATTCTTCATAACTTCAATTTATTTCATTTATTGAAAATATTAATTATATTTGGTAGCATGTGGAAAATATATTTATTAAATATAATGTACATGGTGAGTGATATAGTGAAATGTGAAATAATTGTTCTTCTTATAAATGTTAATGATTTTTAATAGGGAATTTAAATTTTATTTCATATTTTTTTCAGCTTGTGAAGAAAAGTAATGGTTAATGTAAAAAAATTTTTATGCATGTTTAAGAATTTTTTTACGGAATAACTTTTTTAACATATTTTATTCCTCGACCAAGTATGGTAATACAGTAATGATGAAGTATTAAAAAGAAAGGTTTAATTATTTTTAATTAGGTGCATTAATTTAATAATGTAGATTTAATATATTTTTACTTCTGTAAGATATGTTTTTTAAATCAATATAGGGATCTTACATTAATAATATCATCAATAAATAAAATTAATATATATATTCTTCTACCAAAATTTTGGATGATTTTAATCATTTATCAAAATGGTATTCATACAAAATCTATATTAATTCTATTTGATACCTATAAATCTATTCCTTTATCATTCTAATTGATTATAATTGTAAATATATCCACACATTCCACATGTACTCAGTTTATTCCATTCAATGAAAATAATAAAAAAAATAGTATGGATAAAATATAGTAATAGTAATTATATTTTATGGATAATGTAAATGGGAAGTGTGAAACATTTTATAAATATATATGTTAAAAAAATTATACTCATATAGAAAATAATTTTATTCAATTATTAGTTGAATGGGATGATGGTAAACTCTTCTATTTTTTCATATTTCCATGTAAAGTAAAATTTTTATGGAATAAAAAAACAATATATAATTTATTCCCTATCTAAGTATTCAACTATGATTCTTTTGTGTCATCCTAGCCCATGTTCCACTCATAGGTGCCCCGAAATGATGTGTCGCATGTCCTCAAGCGGGTCTGCCCATACGATAATGATAGTGGAATCATGTATAAACATTCCAACCCTAAATATTAATCAAAATTATTAATATGAATCATATTCAAAATATGATGAAGTTATGTGTCTAAAAATAGGGAAAACATGAATATATGGTAGTAGACAGTCAATAAAATACATGATATACATAAAGAAAAAAGACCCTAGTCAATCCAAGAATCTTGAGCTCTATCCTGACCATTTTCTACTAAGATCCCATACTAATTCATGAAAGATTTCACACATCTATAAGTGGGTGTTTCTATTTCCCTACAAATATAAGCATATTAACTTCCTGAGTATCATCAGTGGTCTAGATAGGTATTTATACAAACTTAGTAAAAATCAAGAAAATGTTTTTATAAATATCTAGTCATTTGATGTAATGTGTTAGCGGTACAGTAATAATAAAAAAACAAAAAAAAATTATAAGCATTCGATTTAGTTCTAGAAGGACACCAGGAAGACGTTTCATGCATTAGGCCCAGTCAGATGGACTCTAAACTAGTAACACAATGAACACACACACACATATATATATATACTATATGTGTAGTGATCTATTCAAGCACATATATGGGCACTAAAACTATCGTGGAGTCAATTAATAAGTCATACATCCATAATATATAGAAAATATATCATAGGTATCAAGGGAATCTATGCCAAATATCACGGTAGTATGTGTTTCCATGACCAGTAGAAAAATCATAGGGACGCCATGCTTATATCATAAGAATAGGGGATTCCATGCATAATATCACAGTAATAGGTTCTCCATACCATGTAAAATACCAAGAACAACCGCCATGCTCGTATAAAATAATAAGGTACATTTTTATCTCACATCATGGTAATAAAGATTATATATGATCGTATCACATTAATAAAGGGTCTCCATGAATGTGTTACATTAATAACGGTTCATCATTCCCATATCTCATTTATAAATTGACTATATTACCATGTATCATAATAAATTGTGTTCTCTATTATAGTTTGTCACATTAGTATGAGGGATGTCAGGGCCATATGTATATAACATTCATAAGGGTCATCAATCCCACTTGAAAAATCATATCTAGGGTCTATATGCATGATTATATCAATTTTAAAGTGTAAATTCATTATCTAGAGGAATCCCGCATTTCATTTCATAGTTAAATAAATTAATAACCATGGTTTAACCATTACTCCATCTAATTTTTTGATGTGGTAAAACCACCAACATCCATTCATTTCATGTTAATTTCATAATTGTGGTAGGTGTTATATACCACAATGATTATCCATTTAAATTAGGATATCCCAATTTTTAATTCAATGTAGACACACTAATATTTCTTTGGTTATATTATCACAAAATCCTAATTGGTGTTAAAAAGGACACACCCATATGGGTGGGTTCCTATATGGTGTATGATATCGACATGTAATGGTTTCTAGTAAATTAATGTGTTCCATAAAAGGAATCCAATTTAAAGAAGATTCAATTTAAGACCGTCACATGGTGAAACTATTGAATGGTAAAATAGAAAATATAAAAAAAAATAGTACACGATGGATCGATACTAGACCACCTACCTTATTCATGTATAGGATAACTCATCCAATATCCTCCATTAGTTTGGTCTAGATAGGGATAAAATAGAAAAATATTTGAACACCCAGAAAATATTGTATATCAATCTATATAAAAATAACTCCTTCATAGGAAATAAAAATTACGAATGGAATAAGATGACTAGATTAATCAATTGTGGCTACCAAACAAGACCATATGTGTTCGAAATGAAGTTTGGAGGGTGAAGAAAATGATGACCTAGATTATAGACATTGAAGTAGATTCCAACATGGAGGAAGATCCCATTCTGTCCACTAGAGTCGAAATTAATTAGAGGATGTGTTAAAAATATATTTAAGGGAAAAATAGTTTATTCACCCAGAAATTGTAGGGTCACACAACTTGTCTAAACGGTTGGACATAATATGTCCATCGATGCACACCTCACTTCCTCAAGAAGAAACCCACAATGTTAGGCCACATGGTTTGAGAAACCAGCCACCAACCATCATATATGGATCTTCCATGAAATTTATATCACCCACATAATTGTGCACTGATGGCCACATGAATTCCTCAAACATGCAACCTCCTTCAATCCTATATACAGCCGGACAGCATTACTCCAAATAGTGTGTCTTGGGTGGTACATTTTCACTTAAATATTTTTACTAGAATTTGTTTATCCAAAATTCGGTGTCCAAGCTCTATATAAGCCCTAATGTCTACTGAAACTCATGTGACCTCATTAGGCATCAATATATGGTTAGAAAAATAATTATAATAAAAACATAAGGGTTTTTACATCACTGTAAATATTGGGTTCCTATCTCTATCCCCATTTAATGAAATATTTCCCTGAATCTTCTTTCTAAGGGTATTAGAACATTTTTTGAGAACAACACTGGCCACAGAGCACATATTTCAGCCTCCCTCTCCCAACTCCTATTGTGTAAATGGCCATGCATCAATCGAACACATGATAAAGAGACATATCATTGTATAAGATATTTTAGTTGCTAATAAATTATTCATATAGTATACCCCTCAAAAGAATTAGAAGAATCAATATTAACATCCTTGGGATCACAATTAACTAATGGGTCTGCATCATAATGAATAATTTGTGAAATATAAAAAATTTCATGAATGGAATGGTTCCTATAAGGTAATATAAAATGTTAGGATAGTAGCTGAAATATATCCAAGATCTAAAAATACCTAAAAATCATTTAAATAGCTTCCCTTACCTCTATAACCATCCATTCTTGTGTTTGAGAGATGCCTGCCAGAAAACAAAATCCCTGATCTCAAACTCCAAAGGTCATCGATGATAAGGAATATAAGATTTCTATTGATAATGAGTGGTAGATATCATATTCATGATAAGTTAAACCTAATACAATATATCCTAAATGATATGATGAACCATTATTTCTACCCCTCCTACATAAAAAAAATACAAGGGTGAACTGCCTCACCCGCCATATTGGGCCTGTCACAAATCGAATCTGGTGGCCGCCAAAACCAGCACCTGACCCAACCCGTGCGAAGTCCCGAAGGGTGTTCCTGATCCCCATAGGCTGGCACAAGTGCCCGGGTATCAAAAACTGAAAATTGGGAACGATTTACCCGAGTTTGTATACTTAAAAGAACAAATGAATCCATGAAATAAAATCAATATTTTTCAAACCAAAACATCTTTTACTAAAATTAAGAACTGAATTACACAATTTTAAAACATGTTTGATAACCATTAAAAAGGTACAAACTCATGAAATGACAGCCCAATCTCCTCCACATGGAAAGAGGCAGCACCCTCAAGCCATCTTCATGACACTGCATCATGATGGACCACTAAAAACCCAAACCAATGGCATAAAACATGTACCCAAACCTGTGACACAAAATAAGAAAGTCTACTTACACCCAATTGTGTGAGAGGGTGTGATCCAAATCCCAGTAGAATACCACTTCTAAGATATTCCATGTGATAAACATTTCATGACAAAAATCATTGAAATTTTTTGTAAATAAGAAATGCTTGTTACAATTTTCTAAAGGATGCAATAATAAATAAAACAGTTTTCATGTGGGAAAATTTTAAAGGACCAACAATTTTAAAATAAATACCAATGCTACTGATTTTTTCAGCCAAAAAATACTGTAAACCAATGGTAAGTACAAAGGATTTAATGAGCACAATCAATGGGAAATAACCCCTAGGCACTATCTCATTGTGGGTACCAGGTAACTTGTATCTCGGTGAAAGTAACTGTTACAAATATTTGTTCTCATGCACGAGCCACTAGTAGGGAACATACCCATAACCTAGTGGTCCCAAATCAACATCATAATCATAGTTTAGTTAGAGTTGTAAGCGTCAATCTTGTTAAGTGATACTGATTCCAAACCCCATGGGATCACTAGCATACTAGTACACATCCACCCACCTAGATACCCGGGTTTCCCTCTTGTGCTCAAACAAGTTCAACAAGGCAAGAAATATAATTTTCACTTGAAAATATCAGTTCCACATCACACATTCATTAAATATCCCACACATACATCACACAAGTCACAAAATCCACTTTTTCATTCAAATGTGTTTTGAAATCATACTCACACGAAAGTTTCCCACAACATTTTTCACATTTCTTTAACACTTCAACACATCCTTTAAACAATTTTATAAAACCATAACAAAATATTCAACTCACATAACATCCCACACACATGTCACATAATACCCTTCTCACCTTCTAAATTCATTTTATCAATAAACTCACACGAAACATCCCACACCCGTGTTTCGCACACAAAACACAATTTAGTAAACCATTTCAGTAATTTATACAACAATCAAAAAAAATGTTTGACATCTCAAATCACCACTTTACCATTTGAAACCCCACATTAGGTGAACAGACTCACCCAAATAGTACATATACACCCTTTTCCAACTTTTTTTAACAAAATAAAACATTTTCAATTTTTATAAAACAAACCCAAGAGGTATAACCATTGTTTCCACACTAAAACAATTTTAAAACCCTCATTCAAGACCAAAATCATACCAATACCAATCCAAAACAGAATTTTCATCCCTAAAACAATTATTAAACAACCCCCAAGTGTTATAAAAATACATCAAAAAATACCAGAAAGATACACAAGAAAAACACACGTTTTCACAAATCACCTTCAAGAAGTACAACATGGTATTAGACCATAAACTCATTCAAAAAACCTCCTTTGAAGGCCCACATGAAAATAAGGAATTAACAAACCAAAATTGGAATCCCCTTTCAAGAATAATAAATCACTTTCATATGTTATAAACTAAACCCACACATTACCCCAAGAGTCACACATGAAAAGTACCCAATTTCAAGCTAAAATGAAACTAAAAATTAAATGTTTAACCAAATCCATTAAAAATAGTTTTCACAGCACACAAAACAGATTATAAACATGCTAAATTAATAAACCAAGAAATCTAACTCATCATAAAATGGATACACATAGAATCACCAACCTTTTGAGTCGAAACCCTCAAAACTTGGTGCGAAACCTTAAGCGCACTAACGCCGCACCACAAGGAATATAAATCCAGAACTAGACCACAATAATCGACCCAAAATATACCAAATCATACCTTAGGATCAAACCCCAACTTTTGGACATGGGGAACTTCATGAAAGAGGAAATAAAACTAAAAGAGGATGGAAGGAACCAAGAAGGAATTCCCTTACATGAAATATCTTGAAGAAATTGGCCCCAATCCACCAATATTTGAATCTTGAAGTACCCTAAACATGTATTTGGGATTTAAGGATTTATATTAGGTCATGTGGGGACCGAATTTTGGGAAAGAGACAGAAAATTGAGGGAGTTATGAAAGAATCATTTTACCTCATCAAATCTGGTCGATTAAAGAAAGATTGTGAAAGATCTCCCTAATACATGGGGTATATGAGCACAAAAGAGGTAAAATATCTAATGGGGGTGATATTGAAGTGTTTTTATTAGAGGGGGAGGTTGAATCACCGAAAAAAAGTAAAAAATGAATGATATATTGAAATTTTAAAAAAATATTTAAAGCAGGAAATGGGCTTACGGGCTGGCCCATTACCTTAATAAAAAACCCAAATCCATCATGATTTTGGATTTCTATGTGGTCCAAAGGGATATGGTCATTTTAATATATCCAGTTATGCCAATTGGGAAGTGTAATGGGTATAAAATGGTGAAAAATTAAGGAGTTATAGAAGAAAAAATTTTGTTTTTAAATATGGAATTGGGCTCACGGTTTGGCCAAAATTTTCAAAACCCACCATTTTCACCAAAATGAGTGGTAAACCCCCAAAACAAATCAGGAAATGAAATTAAATGAAAAATTAATTAAAAAAAGTCACTGGTGTGACAATTCTCCCCACCATAAAACATTCCTCCCTAGGAAATCCACATCAAGGACAAAGCAAAAACAAATCCTAACCAAAAGGAAGAAATGGACTCCTTTGCTAAGCTTCGCCCCCAAAGGCCAAACCACCACCAGTGATCAATTAAGGAAGGAATATTTCACAACCAAAATATACACCTCTTTATTGAAATGATCAAGCACATTTAGATTTATCCTAAAAGAAAACTCCTCAAACACTATCTGAACAAGGCTTAAAAATTTTACCCAAACAAACAAGAATATCAAACAAGGTTACACTTAGCTTGATATCACTAAACCATTGGGCACTCTCCAATCCCAATGTTTACCTAAGGAAGATGTAGGTGGTTATATAGCTTCGAATGAGACTACCCACTTCCAAGCGAAGACCAAGGACAAAAGTGAGTTACTGGTAGAAGGATACACAAATGGTCTCCCCAACCATAAGAGACAACTTAAATTTTTTCCCGAGATAGAATCAAGACACTAACAGGGGATCCCCAAACAAACTCCTTGATACAAGGGGTAGAATCCCATTATACATTTTTAAAATAATATACATGAGACTCACAGTGGGTATCTCCACCATAAGAACCAACCATCTTAACTGACCAATAAGGGCCGGCACAGAAAGACCCCAAAACATAAAGAGTTGGGACAACCACATAGTTAGCCCGCGCAATTTGGTAAATTGTGCGTTAACCATGTGGATCCTTATACCTACATGGTTTTCTGTGGAATACTTACTACTAAATGTACACTCAAAATGTCTATACAAATCCAAAACCTTTCCCCCAAACCCAAAGGAAACCAAAGGGGAAAAGAAAGTCATTGGGAGATAACATGGGGATGAGAACCTCCACCTCTTTACACCGAACGGGAACAACAGAAGCAAGATGAAAACACCAAATGTTTAAACTATTCTCATCTTTCATACTGAGAATATTTCATTGTACAAGGTTAAAAAATACATTGGTATTTCCTCTAACTACGTGCCAGCTTCTCTCCAGGACCTATGGTTAGAGATGGAATGTTTGAAGAATCTTCGGCCTCGCAGTTAGGGTTTGGAAACCCCCAAATAGAATTTCTTCTTTAGGTGCTACAAACTACTACATGCAATCCCAAATGGGTTCACCATGACAAAACACACTCAATAACTAACTTTACCCTAACATGAAATTTCACTTAAATAAGGGTTTAAAGGATGCACTCACATCACACCTTGTTTATTTGGGTGAGAAACAACAGAAATAAAGGACATGTATAAACACATTCCTCTAAAACAGAGGATGTCGAGATCTCCTGAAAGGAGAAACACTTCTGTAAAAAAAGACTCAAAAAATATTGTACAATTTCACCTTTAAAATCAAATGAGCACGCGACATCACAACGCATCACCGAACATGACCAAAGCGACTCATAGAGATATTACAAGGAGGGGGCCTTATACAACATCCCCAAAAATCACAGCATTCGAGAAAGTTTCCATAACAGCCTCTCGTGTCCAGATTTCCCACATGAGTGGCCTGACATAAACCCCTTCTTCGAAGAGACTATGAAGGACTCAGAGGCCCTTTTAGACACTATCCATACTGACAACCCCAAACAACTTCCACCTTTAACGAATAAGGTAGCTTAAGAAACTAAGGTCTATTTCGACCATCCACGAGCACTCATCCACAACAAGAGGATCCGAAAAAAAACAAGAATGTAAATGGTGTAGAATCATTCTACAAATCTCAAGAAAAGATTCCTTACATTGATCAACTAGAGGATTTTCCAACAGTGAAATAATCCGGGTTTCACTTCAATTGTGCACTAACCCTAAATGGGTGCGTACCTTATCCAACGGGAGAACCCAGGGACCCAGTCAAGCTGGTACATTGGTAAAAACATGCCACAAAATAGATCCAAACAAATTAATGGAACCACCATAAATGTGTCCCGAAATATATATCATAGGAGACTACTAACCGGTCCTTTTACCCAGCTTATCGACCAAACACAAACCCAATACACAGTTTGAAGAGGAGGGGTTCTTGGACTCAAAATATCCAACAACATCAACATTTTCCAAAAACACACAATATACACCATCCCAAAATAATTTCATGAAGACATCATGTTTTTCTTTTAAAACATTTCATTAAAAACCAATGGTTCAGCAGTTAGTGTATCCACCAATGATACCCCATGGCCGCACACATTCATGTTTCTGTGCCACACTGGGCACCCTCCTCATATTCTTCCCGGCACTAATCTAGTCATTCCATAAACCATCCATCATCCAATATAACCCCATGAATTTGTTTCCTCATGGAAATAGCAAAGGATAAAATGAGAATTCCTTCCACTTTTCAAAAACAAAACGATCAAACAACCCAACCTTTTTCTCAAAACTGCTAACAATGAGATCAAAATCCTAATTCACATCTTACAAAACATTTCATAAAGACGCAACCATTTAGAAAATAACTCACTTTCAATTTATTCACATCAATTTCAAAACATCTCATCCCATTAAAACACCCTTTAATTGTTTAGAAAACTATATTGGAAACACATTTGAAAACAAACTTCAATATGGTTCCGACTTTCAAAATAGGTGTAAGAATACTATTTTCCATTTCAAAAAAATTCTGAAAATTCAGTTCCACCATTTCATAAATCAAACCATTCCCTCTTTATTTGAAAATAATTTCACAAAGAATTTACGCTTCTTGAAACCAAGTCACTTTAAAACCAAAGTTCCAAGATTTCAAAACTAAAGCACAAAACAATGTGAGAGGAAAATAGTTTCAGTGGGTGACTTGGACATATGGTTGGAAGCCATAATCCAATCACTTCAACATCATAGAAACTGTTCTAGGGAATATCCCCGTCTCCACATGGATTTCCAGACCCTGCGAGCTCACTGAGACCATTAACCCAGCTCTCTTTTCATTTCCCTTAATCATCATCAGACCAATAAAACCAAAATACATAGATAAATCTTGACTTCCCTTGGCGACTTTAATCCCATAATTATGTGTGGTGATCAATAACACTACCCATAACCGGAATTTTATGTCCCAAAATTCTTAACTATAGACTATCCCGACTATTTCCCAAATAACATGACTCAAATAGAGTGAACCGCCTCTGGTACCATTTGTTCACAAAAAGAATATGGTCGCTGCCAAAATCGGCACCTGACCCAACCCATGGAAAGTCATGAAGGGTGTTTCTGATCCCCACAGGATGGCACAAGTGCTAGGGTATCAAACACTGAAAATTGGGAACGATTTACCCAAGTTAGTATACTTAAAACAACAAATGAATCCAAGAAATCAAATCTGGATTTTTCGAACCAAAACATCTTTTACTAAAATTCAGAACTGAATTACACAATTTTTAACAATGTTTGATGACCATTAAAAAGTTACAAACTCATGAAATGATAGCCCAATAACCTCCACATGGAATGAGGCACCACTCTCAAGCCATATCCAAGACACTGCATCACGATGAACCACTAAAAACCGGAACCAATGGCATAAAACCTATACCCAAACCTGTGACACAAAATAAGAAAGTATACTTACACCCAATGGTGCAAGTAGGGTGTGAGAAAAATCTCTGTAGGATACCACCACTAAGAGATTCGATGTGATAAACATTTCATGACAAAAATCATTGCATTTTTTGTAAATTATAAATGCTTGTTACAATTCCTTAAAGGATAAAATAATAAATGAAAACAATTTTCATGTGGGAAAATTTTAAAGGACCAAAAATTTTAAAATAAATAAAAATGATACTAAATTTTCCAGCCAGAAAAATACCATATACCGATGGTAAGTACAAAGGATATAATGAGCACAAGTAATGGGAAATAACCCCTAGGCACTAGCTCATTGTGGGTCCCAGGTACCACGTATCTCGGTGAAAGTAACCGTCACAAATATTTGTTCTCGTGCATGATCCACTAGTAGGGAACATATCCATAACCTAGTGGTCCCCAATCATCATCATCATCATCATAGTTTAGTTAGAGTTGTAAGAATCAATCTTTCTGAGTGAAACTGAGGCCCAACCCCATGGGATCACTAGAATACTAGTACACGTCCACCCACCTAGATACCTAGGTTTCCCTCTTATGCTCAAAAAAGTTCGACATGGAAAGAAATATAATTTTCACATGAAAATATCACTTCCATGTCACGCATTCATTAAACATCCCACACATACATCACACAAGTCACAAAATCCACTTTTTCATTTTAATGCGTTTTGAAATCATACTCACACCAAAGTTTCCCACAACACTTTTCACATTTATTTAACACTTCAACAAATCCTTTAAACAATTTTATAAAACCATTAAAAGATATTCAAATCACACAACAGCCCACACACAAGTCACATAATACCCTTCTCACCATCAAAATTTATTTTATCAATAAACTCACACGAAACATCCCACACCCGTGTTTCACACACAAAACACAATTTAGTAAATCATTTCAGCAATTTATAAAACAATAAAAAAATGTTTGAAATATCAAATCACCACTTTACCATTCAAAAAACCACATTAGGTGAACACACTCACCCAAACAGTACATATACACCATTTTCCAACTTTTTTTAACCAAATAAAACATTTTCAATTTTTATAAAACAAACCCAAGAGGTACAACCATTGTTTCCACACTAAAACCATTTCAAAACCCTCATTGAAGACCAAAATCAAACCAATACCAATCCAAAACAGAATTTTAAGCCCTAAAACAATTATTAAACCACCCCCAAGTGTTATAAAAATACATCAAATAATACCACAACGATACACATAAAAAACACATGTTTTCACAAATCACCTTCAAGAAGTACAACATGGTTTTACACCTTAAACTCATTCAAAAAACCTCCTTTCAAGGACCACATGACAATGAGGAATTAAAAAAATAGAATTGGCATCCCCTTTCAAGACTAATAACTCACTTTCATATGTTATAAACTAAACCCACACATTACCCCAAGAGTCACACATGAAATGTTCCCAATTTCAAGCTAAAATGAAACTAAAAATTAAATGTTTATCCAAATGCATCAAAAACAGTTTTCACAGCACAAAAAACAGATTATAAACATGCTAAATTAAAAAACGAAGCAAGATAACTCATCATAAAATGGATACACATGGGATCACCAACCTTTTGAGTTGAAACCCTCAAAACTTGGTGCGAAACCTTAAGCGCACCACCGCCGCACCAGAAGGAATATAAATCCAAACCTAGACCACAACAATCGACCCAAAAGATACCAAATCAAACCTTAGGATCTAACCCCAACTTCTGGACATGAGGAACTTCAAGAAAGAGGAAATAAAACTAAAAGAGAATGGAAGGAACCAAGAAGGAATTCCCTTACTTGAAATATCTTGAAGAAATCGGCCCAAATCCACCAATATTTGAATCTTGAAGTACACTAAACTGGTATTTAGGATTGAAGGATTTATTGTAGGTTATGTGGGGACTAAATTTTTGGAAAAATACAAAAAATTGAGGTAGTTATGAAACAATCATTTGACCTCATCAAATATGGTCGATTTGAGAAATATTGCGAAAGATCTCCCTAATTAGCTGGTACATGAGCTCAAAAGAGGTAAACTAGCTAATGGGGGTGATCCTGAGGTGTTTGGCTTCGAGTGGGAGGTCTAATCACCGAAAAAAATAAAAAATGAATGAGATATTGAAATTTTTAAAAAATATTTAAAGCAGAAAATGGGCTTACGGGCTGGCCCATTACCTTTATCAAAATCCCAAATCCATCATGATTTTGGATTTCTATGTGGTCCAAAGGGATATGGTCATTTTTATATATTAGTGTATGCTAATTGGAATGTAAAATGTGTATAAAATGGTGAAAAATGAAGGATATATAGAAGAAACAAAATTTGTTTTTAAATCTGGAATTGGGCTCACGGTTTGGCCCAAATTTTCAAAACCCACCATTTTCACCAAAATGAGTGGTAAACCCCCAAAACAAATCAAGAAAGGAAATTAAATGAAAAATGAATTAAAAAAATTCACAGGTGTGACATGGCCTCACAAAAATTCATATGAATCATCACCTAATAAATATTATTATTATTAGAAAATGATAAGAGAAATATACATATCCCAAGAGACACTGAATTCAAGGACATAGTCTTGGAGAATTTCTTCATATTATAGTATAGTCTTTTCTGACTGGAAATTGGTCTATAGGTGAGTGGATGCGATTAGAAGAACCTATGTACCCATAGCTCTTGGTAACCTTGACCATAATCACAATTTAAATTCACCATAACGATCTAAAATGATAGTAGGAGGGACCCCATATAGCTATATTATCTCATGGATGTCCAATATTCCAGGAACATAAACTAATAGAGTATCCCATATAAGAAATATGTGGGAGACATTAGTCAATAAATCCCAAAATACACCAACTATGTCATTACCTTGAGGAGACCATAGTAATATAATGAAAAAAAATCAATGGAAATAACCTACCATTTCCATTATGGTACATATGATGGCTGTAAAAATCCAGTTGGTTGATGGTGCTCCGCATTCACTTGATGACATGTGGAACACCTGTGGATACAACATTATATATAAGGTTCCATCCCCTGACACTAATATATTCATATTATATAACAATAAAACATTGATATACTCTGGAGAACTACCCACTAAGAAGGACGTGACTCTTGCATCATCTCTTCTCTCATATATTTTGGAACATAGATAAATTCATTTAAACACATTATGTTTTCATCAATGTTATTCCAATCTATAGGTTGGTCCCCACCATAAATACTCTCTCACTTGACTAATCAATGAATATATGAAATTTTCTTTATCTTAACATTATCCATTAATGAAGAGGACAATAATAGTGATGCAAGTACATACTGTCAATGATGGTCTTGATACACTATGTGCATCTAAAAAAATAGACCATAAGCATTCACTCAAAAACCACCTCATGGACAACATGTGTTTCTGAAATCCTCCTCAGGGCATCTAAAACAGCATTTCATTTTAGGGAATATAGTCATTCTCAATGTAAATAGAATTTATATATTAAATCCATCATAAATTCCCATGATTTAATTCATGCACCAAAAAATTATAAATGAGGATTTTGTGGTCGTAAACACCGTAAATTGATATCCAATAAGGTAATTCCTCCATTCATGAAAATATTATAAAACAACTAAAAACAAAAAAAAATCATGCATTGGGTAATTATTATCATTATTCCTTTGTAGATTCCACCCTTATATAATGATTGGATCTTTCAGTATTAGAACTACTCCTATCCTGATTCCTCATGCATCATTGTATACTATATATATTAAACCGAGAATTATAAATATCAAGATCAATATAGAATTAAATATTCCCATCATCTCCTTAATGGTTGTTTCAAACTATTTAGACCATATAAACATCAAACAATTATTATTCAAGCCTATATAGGGTGTTTCTAAACATGATAAGTCCTTTAAAAACACTGGTAATATAAAACTATCCCTCATGAAACTCTGTATTTTAAAGATAGTCTTGGGATGCTCCCATGAAATGACATTCATCACTTCATCTGGATCAACTAAAACTCCTGCCTATGAGACAAGATTACCCACATACTGAATCTTGTTCATCCAAAAGTGGCACTTATTGATCCTAGTTAACCATTGGATTTCTCTATGTGTATTCATCGCAACTTCATGATATATTTCATGGACTATCTAGGTATAAGAATACAATATGATGTCATCTATGAAGACCACATAAAGAAATCTACATAAGGGTTGAAAACTATATTAATGAAATGCATTGATATGGTAGGCGCATTTGTAAGACCAAAAAACATAACTATTTACTCTTATAACCCATAATTATAATAGAAGGTCATACGTGGAATATCTAAAGCCTTGACTCAACCCTAATGACAGCCTATTCAAAGGATTATATTAAAGTATACCCTATCTTATATTATTTGGTAAAAAATATCAACTATATGAGGAATGGGATAATGCTTCCTTATATTATGAATATTCATCTTTTGGTAATCCACACATAGCCCGATGTTTAAATCTGTCTTCTTAGTGAAAAAGACCAATTAACCCTAGGGAGAAGTACTGGGCTATATAAATCCATTAGAATATAAATCACCTTAATCCATTATGATCTTATACAACTATGTAATTCCCATCATGAAAGAAGGAATGGATACATGTTCACGTCTAAGAACAAGATAAATAGTCTACTAGACCTATCTCTCATATGAGGTATTTCAAACAAAATCATGAGAAAACATACCTAAAATCGTCGACTACATGAGATAATTCATGCAGAAATAATACCTAATCCCCCATAAAAGGCTAGAAATATATGATGTCACTCCATCAATCCCATGATAATTTGTTCCAACTCTACCTTTGTAGAAATCTCACTCTCTATTTTGAGTATATGTACCATCCTCTTCTTACATAAGCAACACCCTCAACTAAAAACGATAATCTTATTCATGATACAGATCAAGAAAATCCATACCTAGAATGAAATCAATGCTTGAAATCTAGAGGATGAAGAGGTCCCATAATAAATTATTATTACCTACCTCAAGAGGGAAATCCCTAAATTAGTTCCAACTCTGTAAACCTAATCCAAAATGGGTTTTAGGTGTAATAATGCCACACGAGTTCTCAAAATTAATCCAAATCCTCACCAGAATAGCCACAAAGTTGAATGTGTGTGATGAACATGAATTAAATAAGGTAGAAACAATTGTTGAGGTTATTAGAATAGTACACTAAAAAGTAGGTGGACAAGAACCTTTATACTCATATATAAGATGTAGTGAATAAAAATAGATTAATTTGTGACCCTATGTAGGAACATGGCTGCCTAGAGTGGGTCAAATATAGTGGTGATTTATATCTGAAGCCTAGTTAACACATCCATGACCACCTCATATCCATGTACAACAAATATTAATCTAACTTCCTACCTGGATATGTGCTTCTAATCCCTATCCTAATGTTACAACTTATACAAAATCTATCCCCTGTGATATAGATGGGAAGGATAGGGAAAAATGATGAAGTTCCCATAATCTTTCACATCCTCGGAACACAAAATATTTTCTAATATTGTGGGGATTATTTCTCCCAAGATTTCCCACTACTAAAACGCCACTTAAATATTATTGGGTGTCACCTAGCATCTTATTCATAGGAACACAATCTCAAATAATATCTTTCAAACACTTGTTGAACCATTAACATCTCTCAAATTTATACATACCTAAATCAAACCAACTTATTATCTTAGGATCCAATTAGTGATAAGATCCTAGATCACAATATTAGACATAGAATTAAACTAGAAAACATGTACCAATGTTGTAATTGTATTTCAAATTCCATCCTAAAATCATCTCACTTTCGATTGGTCATTAGCTATATTGATTGGTGCAAAGTGATGAGGCACTATAAAATGAGATTAATAGTCCCTAACATTCATTAAACCCTACTACATGTTCATTAATTATTTGGAATGATCAACCCATAAGGTCTCAAGGTATAAATTGTCTCAGTATCTCAATTGGAAATACCTCTGAGTCACTTCTAAATACTGAACCTCCTAGTTATTTATATTCCACTAGAATTTGTAAGATCCACATAACATATATGTGGATATCATCACTCTCCTCTCTCTATATGTCTCTATATTATAGAATATTGAAACGACCTTTTTGAGACATATCTTTTTAGGTTGTTATCTTCAATCCCATTAAATAGTCAGTGAATATTTATTATGAAAATCTTAATTAAACTACCGCATAGAAGGGGAAGAGCACAGAGCTCCATGTATAAACTTTATGAGTTGTTGAAATTCTTCAAGAAACTGGAAACCATCTCCGTCATTCGAGATAACATGATGTACAATAGGTTTAACAACTAGATTTATCACTAGTGGATCAGGGCCCACAAACCCTATAGCATGGTCTCCACCAGCCTTCTGGAGAAGGACTATTGTACATCTTGGTGGAATTGTTCTAAAAAATCCAAACACACACATTATATAAAATTTTATATTTTCATAAGACATATAAATATAAATTTAATAGGTAAAAAGAATTTATATAAAATTTTAACACCTTCATTCTATCTTAGAGAGTCATTTCTGGGTGATATGATCATTTATATAGAACACTAGAGATGATACCTACTTCCCACTACAATGGTCGGGTTTGGGTCAAGTTAGGTGTTTTACTATATGGGTCAATATAAATAATGTTCCAATTATAATTTATAGTATAAATAAAGTTTAAAATAGAAATTGTAGTCCTTATTTAGTACAAAAATTTCATTTTAAATTTGACTTTCATTTATTTTGACTAACATAATAACATTTTTTAAATAGGTTAACTATATGGATCACCACATCAAATTCACAAGGGCCCATAAACCTCATAAATTTATGTGTAGAATCAATTCAATATAAACCATTTGTTTTCCATGTCCCTAGATAAGAAATTATCCAATTAAATTTTATATCACTAAATGAACATTCATTATGGTCATGTATTCAAGAAACACGTCCTCCCCGGCATGGAATATTGCATAGAATGTGAATTCTTATTGGAAAGTGAGATGGAATGACATCATCTCATAAGGCCATGCTAAAATAAAATTATTAATCATAGAGATAATAACATCAAAATTCAAGTACATCACCGAATGGTTGAATAGAATCAAAATTAATAGGAATATTAAAAAACAACGTTTCTCATACTAGGTAATTGGGTTGTTCCATGTAATTAGGTTAGTCACTCCCATGAATAGGTCATATCAAATCCTGATATATTCCTGATGTCCCATTTAATCATCTCAATTAATAAGACATTATAAATATACTCTAATACAACTTTGTGATGACCCAACCCATTTTCTAGATAGAGATACCACGAACTAGTGAGCCATATGGATTCTAGGGCCCATCCATGTATGTAATAGGCTTCAGACTAGTAAAGAGGGACTAGTCTGTGTCCGCGGGTAGAATATTACCATTGGCTTGTGTAGAAAATATTTTGAGTCAATAGATAAACAATGAATGTGTATCTATAATGAAATATATGTTCTAAGAATGTATAAACATCAAATCACTAAATAATAATAAATAAAAGTATAAGAAATCACATAAAAATATGATGATGTCATATCCCTATAAAATATTGAAAACACGTATACATGGAAGGAGGAATTAAATATAGTAAATTATATACAAATGACTCAAAATAGAAAAAACATTCCAAACATCCTAATTCCCATAGCAGTGATCTTCTACCAAGATCCCTTCCAAATTAATTCATGAATTCTGATATCAAAATGTGGATACTTCCCCTTATCTACTCCTTCAAGCATATTGCTTTTTTATACCATTTGTGGCCTCAATTGGTTTCAAGATAAAATATATAGGTGACCACTAATGATGTCCATAAATATCTAGTCAAGGCATATAATATGGAGGTGTTCATGTAATAATAGAAATTAGTAATAAAAACTACATTGTGTAAAATATATTTATAGAATGAAACAATGCTACCACTACCTCTTTCACCCTTAGCCAGATGGTCTCTGAATAAGTAAACATATCTATAAAAATATATAGACTTTATACATATTGAAATATACTATAATGTAAGTGGATACTACCACTATCGAAGACCGAATTCATTACGAAAACATTCATAAGACATACAATAGATATCAAAAGTATGACGAGACATCGTGCAAAATATCAAAATAGTATGTGCTCTATGCCTAGTATCATAATCATAGGGTTTCCATGCCCGTATCATTGGAATAGGTGACACCATTCTAATTAAAAAAGTAATCGATTATCCATGGCTATTATGTTTTCAAAAATTCTAATCGATCCTATATATATTAATAATGTTCTTCATCCATGTATATCAAAATAATAATGTGTCTCTATAACAATATCAAATTAATAAATGGTCATCTTGCATGTATTACATTATATAATGGTCTTCATTCCAATATTACAATAATAAAGTGTCTTCATGCCCATGTATCATACTAAATTAGGGTCTCTATAACCATGTGTAACATTAGAATTAGAGATGCAATTCCCATATGTATATTTCATGCATATTGGTTATCAGGATGTCTTACCCAAAATTAAAAATGGTCTTCATGCCTGATTATATCATGTATATTTATTAATTTCATTAATCAGATAAATAATTCATTCATATCTAATTTAAATTCATTATTTATTAGTTCATTACAATTGTTCCATTTAAATAGATTACATGGTCATACCAGTCACCTCCATTCTATTCATCATAATTTAATATAGGAGCAATGTGTTCAATATAAAAAAAATTATCCATTTCATTTATGTTATCACAATTTAGAATTTAATAAGATCACACCAATAGGTGTTTTGGATATATCATCATGAAATCCAATTTGGCATGAAAAATAGAACACCCATTGGGGTGGCTCATTCTTAGGTGTACGATCTCCATATATAATGTCTTCTAAAAAGTCATTGTGTTCCACGAAGGGAATCCAATTTAGGGAAGATTTAATTTAGGGGTAGTTCATAGAGAAACTAGCATTAGGAATAATGACACATATTATAAAATATAATTAATTGAGTGATAAATACTATACAAAATTCAATATGAATGTATAGTAGCACTCGAATAGTATGAAGCTTTGGTTCAGTCCATATAATGAGAAAACAGAAGAAAAAATTATGAATCCAGTGAATATTTGGAATATTATCTTGAACCTAAATAACCCCATCAAGGTAATGGAATATTAAAAAATGTAAAAGTTGAATTGATTACTCACTATGGGATGTCTGATGAAAATTATGTTTTTTGAAGCCACGTTCATATAACAATCAAGTCAACGAACCTAAATTACATTTATTTTGGGAGCTTCTAATCTGTAGGAGGAGTTCATTAGTTCTACTAGAGGATAAAATGGGAAAGAGGGTCATTAAAAAATTAAGCTAGCATAATATATTAACAAAAAAATCACACGGTCACACATTTTAGTGCCAATGTTGGCTAAATCATGCACAACTACGCACACCTTAGTCCTTAGAGAGGCAACATGCATGGTTAGTCTACAGGGTTTTAGAAAAAGTTTGATAACCGAGATATATGCCTGTACTAAAAATTTTTGATCACCATCAAGGGTGTGTACCACTAGATATATAGTCTCCTTAAATATTGAAGCATCTTTCCATCCTCTTTCCAACCCCGCATGATTACTTCTACCATGCAGCTTTCGTAACGTAGTTTCTTCAAACCACAACGCCCGACTATTTTTCTCTAAAAGTCATGCACCAGGATCTGAAAAAACCCCATAATCCTTGGAAAATCTTTTGACCATGACAAGCTTCTATAATAGTACAAAAATTAAATAAATATATTTAAACTAAAATGGTTTTTACCTCACTATAATAACTATTTTTTAACAGATTCCCATGCGTTTTAATATTAATTTAATTTAACAGAAAATATATTTTTTAAAATTATTTATTTTCTTATTGGTTTATGATAATAAAATAAAGAAAAAAAAAGAAATACATTTTTTTGTGATAGAAACATATTAAATAAAATTAATTGATATGGGAAGACATTTTTTATATTACTTCCCTATTGGGGTGGGTTAATTTTATCATTATATGTTTTCTTTTGAAATTTGAAATTAAAAAGTAATACTAATTTTGACAACCATTTTTTTGAAAATTTTTATTTTTTATCTATTTATGGGAAAAAATTTTCAATAAATTCTTGAATAAACCAACATAAATTGGTGACAAAATAACACTTATTTAATTTTAAATCTAGGAAAATTAATATATAATCACTAATCCCTTATAAGCACAAATCTTAATTTATTATTTTATTCATTTCCAAATACATTCATGAAAGTGGGATTTCATATGTTGATATTCATGTGGTGGCATAGATATTGAATCTAAATATTTATATTATACCATTATAGAGTTTCTCATAATTTTTTATGTGCCAATAACTTATTATTTTCATTTTATATTCATGTGTGTTTCACTCCATTTCTGTGAAGTTGATATATCAAACCCTGAATAATCTATGAGACTATATTGTTTCCCATGATGATTTTTTAAAAAATGTTCATTTCTCATGATATAATGTCAGGAACTCTTATACATACTAACATATATATGATTCTGTTAATGATCTCTTTTTTCATGTTTTAATGTATTGTAATCAAAATTATGATGTGATAATTTTCATGTAAACTATCATCTTAATTACATATAATATTTTATTATCTATAAAATTCATGTTTGGGACACTCTTTTTATTGTATTGATATCTATAATGGTATATAAAAATTACCATAATTAAATACAAAACATTCCAATCAGAATTTATGTTCTATGTTTAATGATAGACAACATCTCCCATCATGATGAAATCTATCATAGTATTTACATAGTTGATGATATATATACCTGAATTATCAGTATCTCTAAATATTATTCCTAAGTCATTGGTGATGGGTAATTATGATTTATGTATCAATAGATCAAAATATATTGATATTTTAAATTATATTGGATTCCATAGGTTTTTTAATAGGAGAGATCCCAAATTAATACATAATGGATATTTTCATGTGAATTCTAAAAAATATCATAATTGAATTTTTGAAAAGATTTTTAGAGTATTAATGACCGAAGAATGTGTATTATATCAGAAATTAAAATAATGCTCAAATTTTTTGGCTGGATGAAAATGCTTAAAGAATGCATCATTATAATTTTAATATGTATTATCTATGAGTAAGGGGACCAAAATAGGCTATTTTGTCCATAACTAGTATGTTTTAAAGTATTAAATACAATTTCAGGGCATAGTTTATCTATTTTCTTGTATTACCACTCTATAATTTTTGTTTAACGAATCATTTAAATATTCTTACCTGTTTTGGTTTTTATGAGGCATTTTATTTCTATATTATATTTAAATTCATTCACCAATTAATTTACATTCTTATAAAATACTATAAACATAGATCATATTTATTTTAATAGTAAATATTTGATTATTGAAACCATTTTATTTTCAAATTTCATTATCTTATCTTTTTAAATTTAACAGTTTTTAATTGTTTTCTTATATATTCATTAAATTAATTAAATTTGGATTGTTACAGTTACAATGATAAATTTTTCTATAAATGATGTCTCGATTATAGGAAAATTTTATATAATGTAATGTCTTCATTTGTAATGAGTGAAAATAAAATTCATTGACAGAGAAATAATCTAATCTCAATAATAACATGTTCTAATTAATTTGATTTATCTTAACAATTTTCATGATTTTACAATATTTATGTTACATGACATCAAATTTTATAATTTTTCTTATGATTTATTTTTCGTTAAATTATATTTTAGTATATTTTTATTTGGATTGATAAATATAGGTGTATGTAACCCAAGGATAATGATTAAGATATGATTTATGTTTTAATTACAACGAATTATTAAATTTTGAATTAATTTAATATAAAAAACCAACCATGTTATTATAATAATGATTCCCAAAGTAACCATTTATTAATTATGTTACTTTTAACTTGTTTTTGGTTTTTTATATTTATTTATAGTTTCCCAATCAGACATATATTTTATGTATTTCTCAAACATGATCGTAAAATAATTATTTTTTCCCACAATATCCATAATGTAGTAGTGATGACTTTTTTTGGGATATTTACTATACACTAAACGACATATTTTCATTATCTTAAAAAAATATTGAATCATTTGTGTTTGAATTCATTAATTTGGATTTGAATAATATTTTATTTTTCATTATCTAAAAAGTTGTTAAATTTTACGGAGATAAATATTTTTATAAATTTATATTGATAATTTTTTGAAATATAAATAGATTTTTCTTGATGTTATTTACATAATTAACATATTTTTATATATATTTCATTTGGTTATGTTTATTTTTCATAATTTACAAATAGTTTTTAAAAATATGTAATATAAAAAATTTAAAAAATGAAATGAAATTTTATATAATTAAATAAATTTATGTATTTTTATAATTTTCTCTTTCATTTATTATTATTATGAAGGTTCATGAATGATATTTTGAGTCTCATTTCAAGTATGAATTTTTTTTTTCATGTTTAGATTTTATCATAACACTATCAAACTACGCTGCCATGTGTATTTAAATTTCTATATTCACATTATTACATATAATTTACATTTTATTTTAAATGATATATTTATAAAAAATCTCTTATATATTTATTATAAAATGGTATTTTATGTTTATAAGGTCTAAAATGTCATGGATGTGATTGTATGTTTATGCATTAAATGTTTTACTCTTATTTTCTTCAGTATACAAAAAGTTCTATGTGACCTTTTAGAAATTTTAAGTGTTGATGTCGTTTCTGAGGATTTCTAATATGATTTTGTCAAATATAATGAATTTTTATGAATGGATCATAATGAATATTACAAATTTATTATAGGTTGTTATCTTGATGAAGTTTTAGGGAGTATATGTTTCCTATAATGGGGGATTATTAAGTAAATTATGACTTCTTCATATGAAATCTTACTGATTTTGAACATTGTTTCAACTATTTATGTAAGTATATAATATCACAATCCATCATTTTTTTGTATTAGTCTCTCATCCACTTTATCTTCATTTTTTACTTCATCTTTCTCCCCTTCCCCTTCCTCTTGATCTTCTCCTTTTCCCTTTTTACATGATCTTTAATTTTTTTGTTTTGTATTACATTATGTGTTTTACAGAAGTCATAAATGTTATGATAGATGAATTTTGAATTCATTTTTTTATACATTTTTTTTATTTTTTTTTATTATTATATAATGTTTTGTATTTTGAGATTCATATTGTGAAATTTATTTTTCAAACTACATACTATAATATTTATTTTTTGGTTTTCATGTTGTATTTTTTTATTATTGTGTTCTCTACCTTTTGATATGTACATAATTCTATATTTTTCTATATTAAATAGTTTTTAAATATTTTATATTGTGTTGTTAATTTTGATCTATATTCTTAACAATTCATTGTGTATTATATATATTTTTTTCCTTATCATGGATTTCAGAAATTTGTACCAATTATTATATGGTTTTTGTTATGTAGTATATTTTTCTAAAACTATATTTTGGATCTCACCATTATAAAAAATTATATATAGGATATCTAGAACTCATCTTCTATGATATTTTATATCTTATATATAATTTTCAATTTTTCCCCGTTGTTATTTATTTTGGAATCACTCATATTGATTCTACCATCATCCATTTTTGACCTCTTAACATCATTCTCGGTTCACCTATTCTATTTTTTTCCTTACTCGACCCAACTGTGCTCGACCAATAACTATCCCAGTATTTCTGACATAGTCCATGGGTAGATGAAAAGTGCATAAATATATATCTATCATTGGTGGCATTTTTAAATATACCAGTACACACATACCTGACCATCTCGATGAATAAAGTGTGGAGGAATAGAAGAAAAGGTCCATCATATAGAGTACTAACCACACATGTTAAACCTCTAGGTAATAAAAAGAGTAATGCATTGTAATTGAAAAGTTGAGGGGAAAACTACCTTCCCAAAAATAATGGAGTCCTGACATGAAAAAAATAGTAAAGTAAAATTCTGAAAGAAAGCAACTCCTGATCTTTAATCCCCTAGCACATTATGTGTTCCAATACACCAGGTATCCCTATGATTATCTGTAGTCATCTTCAACCTTTCATCATCTTTATATTACATGACACATGAAACAAACTACCATGTAGTGTAACTATATGAATAATAAGTAAAAATCCTTGAAACATGAATGGGGGTAGTAAGAGACATGATACGAATAGATTGTAGATAGATCAACCCTAAACAAGATAGAGTACAAAATCCTATGACATAGATATATATATATATATATATATATATATATATATATATATCTGTGTCTGTGTAGTGATTGTGTGTGTTCAAATAGAATATTATTATTTTTGATGAAGAAGGGGATCTCAATATGATATCCCATCCTAGGAAAAGAATACCATTAGTTCCAAGTGTCGAACAATGATGCCCAACATCCCCTGTGTCAAACCAAACAAGTAAATGTGTAAAGGACCTACTCTGCACCAATGTTACAAATAGTTTTGGGGGTATAATCTCCATTAATAGGACCTATTACCTAGTGTGTCAGAGGTAACACTCATTTAAAGGATGACTCATGCCTTATCCAATAGGGTGTACAACATAGATTATAGAGAACTCATTACCTACATCCATAGGGGGTTCCACTATTTCTAAGGAGGACCCAAACCCTATCTGATAGGGGGTACGACTATATATATAGAGGACCCAATCCCTATTACATTATGGGGTACAACTCAGTAGATAGAGGACACGTTTCCTAAAATTTAAGGGGGAAAATCATTAGATAAAGTACCCACACCATGGTACATTAGAGGGAATCAATCAGTAGATATAGGACTCATGCCCTATATGATATGGGGTATATCTCAATAGATAGTGGACAATCCCCATAGTATGTCAAGGGGCACCACTCAGTAGATAGAGGAACTGCGTCTGATTATGACATAGGGTACCACTATGTAATTAGATGACTCGCACCCCGGTACATTTTGGGGTACCACGTGATATATAGAGGACCTATGCTCTGTTGTATTAGGGGGGCACAACTCAAATAACCAATAAAGGGATCATTCCCTACCTTGCATGAGGTTTCCACTCAAATCCCTCTAATCAATTTGTATGATCAATGTCTTCATTATGTATCATCTAAATAATTATCATTCTTGGAACATCTCACATCATTTATCAAAAGGCTCTAAAGAGATCACCATCATGTTCTATGAAGAATAAAATTATTTTTAGGATAATCAAGGGCCAAAATAATATTACAGAATATGGAGATACATGATGTTGATGTTTCCTCAAATAGAAATAAGGGGTGAAGGAAAATTATGTGACCCATATAGCATGTGGTCCTTCACTGCTAATTGGTTTTCCCCCTTATGGCATGTGGATCATAAACCAAGTAGTATTACATGGCGTTTCAGTTCACTACACATCTTCCCATGGCAACATGAAGTCCTTTAATTTCTCTTGGTTGTGTATATCTATGTTTTTTGATCACATGTACTTTTTGGAACTACATATAATGGCCCGTATAGCACTCAGCATGTGCCCCCCACTCCATCTTGTAAACTCATTGTATTACATGTATAAACTTCCTCCATTAAATGAGTGTATATTTACATTGGATATTAGGTTTTTACAATCGATATATATATATTCGGTCAACCAGGGTTACATTTCATGTCTTCCCTCCCCACGGTATCTCATATTTTACTTTAAAAGTAATTCGTTCCACTACAGTATCAGGACTATACGACATGTGTTCATTGAAACATTATGACATATTTTTGGTATTTTTAGATATTTTCATATCTATGTGTTGGAACCTGAGATTCATCCGCGCCTCCCCAAATTTCACCTCCTCATCTCCCAAAACCAATGGTAAATCCCATGATTATTCATTTTTGGCCATCCATTTTCTAGGAAATGAAATTCCTTCTGATTTGATCGAATCTAAACACCATGTGTTCCACATTTTTCACCCATTCCACACCAATAGCCTTTTCAAATCACATATCCATTAATACAACATCATCCACAATAAAATCCTTCAAATCTATCCCAGATTTACCAATCCATTCATCTCATGAATATATGGGGGTCCAATATGTCTTAGTCTCACTTTGAAATTTCAAATAGTGATGCCATGGTCCAATGATGTATAAATAAAAGAGTAATTACAACATAAGAATAAAAAAAATTAACAATCATTATTCAATTTTTATTTGACATTTTCACACAAAGGGAGCCCCAGGGTGAGAAAATGAATAATCAATTAAATATTGTTACATTAGGTGTCATGAAAAAGCATCCAATAAATTTAAATCAAGAAGCAATAATATCATTATCAAAAAATTTAATAAATAGGGAGAATAATCAACATAAATATGATTCCATCCTAGTTTTGGATCATTCATCATTGAATTACATTATTTCCAATGATGAATTGGTTACATTTTGTTACCAACGTCTTAGTATGCCTCAATCTGATGTCTCATCATCATCTGATTCTGATTCTCTAAAAAGAGGTGGATGGAAATACTCCAAATTTTCCAAGATTTATGTAGACAAACCTGTTGAATATCTATAACCATGAATTTATATATGTACATTTTTTAGTTAACTTAATTAAAATAAATAAATTTATTTTCTTATTTTAGCTAGATGCACCTACCAATGGTCACGATATATGAATGCCCCATGAAGTCAAATTTTATGTCATGCCTTGGGTAAACCAAATGTTCCAGGATTTTCTATGGTATCAGATATCTTATCTGAAATTAGGTTTAGGATTTTTCAAATATTATATTTGATGTTTTTCATGCATAATATAAAATATATTAAGTATTTTTATAGAATTATTTTCTGGTACACCAGGCCTTAGAAATGCATGTCGTGTTAGCTTCTATATCCAAAAATATGTCTACAAATATTTCAATGTATTCTAAGGAAAATTAAGCATCTATAAATAATTCCATCCTTCAATATTTTTCCCCTTGAAAACCAAAAATAAAAAAAAACCATGGGATTCTAAGCATTCATCTGTATCTCCCTCACCCATAGTCTCTCTTTCAAGCTCCTATGTTTCCATAGCACATGATTCAAGTGGATGGTCCATCCATGCAGGGTCCTCTCTCTCTGATCCTTGATCACCATTGGGTGGTCTAAAAAACTCGCCCCATCTTCAATGTTTGGTCCAGTCTAGTCAATAATGTCATGAACCAACTCGGGTTGACCCAGAAATGGTCACCCGAGCAGATCAGTGGAAAGGCCCGAGAGGCGTTCCTGATACTCCCGGTTTGGAAAAAACATTCAGGGCATCAACAGAGATGATGGGACCAATTTTTTCAAATAAAAATAAATAAATGTAGATGAAATAATAAAGAGAATAATAGAATAAACGCAAATTAAAAAACATCTAAACAAAAAAAAGAAAATAAAACTCACTAAATAGGTCAACCACTATATCTATATGACCTCGTGAGTCACTCTACAACTCAGGATCAAGCATTTCCTAAAGTGAACGCACCCAAGATGGAACCTGAACAAGGACTAAAAAGAGAAAAGAACCATAAGCGTTGGTATTATAACTCAGAACGCTAGCCCAATATACTATTTCCCATTGCATTAACATTAAAATAAAATAAACACTAATTCACGTTTTAATTACAATATATATAAAAGTATGTATTTCTAAATATTTTACTTAAATACAATGTATGAACTATTCCCTTAACCATGTCCAAAACTATGTTCTTTTCATTATTATTAATTAAATTTTCAACGGGAAAGTTATTCTTACATTTAAACATTTTTACAAAGAGGATAAAACATTTTCATTTGAGTACCATTTCTATAAACCCAATTCAAAGTTATCTCACCATTATTCAAGAAAAGTGAATCACATGAATGTATAATAGGAATCACACATCAAAAGAAATGTTGGTATACATACAATTATCATAATCACTACTACAAACAACAAAATCCAAATAGACTTGGGTGAAACTATGAGATCAAAACTAATCCAGAAGACACCAATACATGATACATAATCCTCGTTGACATGTCACGCACGATGAAATAAAAACAATCGAAATAATCTATCATCCTTTCTCAAGAAGGCTGAAGGAAAATCCCACATTAATGGGCCAAAACAAATTTGCCTACTATGGGCTGATGGTCAGCACTATAACCTACCAGTGCGGAAATCATTCTCAGAATATTCTCTCAATATGTTTGTTTCTCAGGCCTCATGTAATTAATAGGGTAGAGCCAAATGATTCCAGAAAATCATTCAATCACATATATATAAATAATAATCCCAACATTCATCACCCCTAGTTACTCCATGGAACGATCTCTTGAAACTAATCAAAATAACATAATGATTCCAATCTTAGCACCCATATAATGGATCTCAATGATTCATTAGTAAGGACATCACATACATTATATAAATAAATTCATGGAATGAAAAACATCAACGTGAGGTATTCACAAGGTTTGAAAATAGGCATTAAACCATTTATTTTTCATAAACCATCATTTATCATTAACAAAAAATACAAAATTTTATATATAAGGAAAACACACAATCTTCACACCAAAACATTGATAAATTTTCTCAAAATATTTAGATTACAGTTCCCAGGGAAGAATTTTTTTTATAAAAATGTCAACTGGCCATTTATTGACAACACATTATAAAACACCCAATAAATAAACACTCATTTATATATAAAACAAAAATCCACATAGAAAATACAAAAAAGGTCCCCAAAAATATCATATCAAACCCTGCCAATTCTTTGATAAATTCAAACAAAACATTTTCTATTAAACAGAGAACGTAAATGCCAATCATGCACAATCCGTCATCAAATTTCAAACAACTTTACCATCCAAATACACAGTTCTTTTTAATTTTAAACCATTTAAAAACCTAGAAAAATAAATTTATCATCACTCACATTCACCTTTTATAATGTGGGGTAAATACACCAAAACATCTTGAAATGAAACATTCTTTACAAAAAATCCAACGGAGCCATTTATCAGTGGCACATATAATGTTTATCAAAACAGATATTAATTAATACTCATCAAGGTGGAAAAAAATCCAACCCACAAACATATTTGAAATTTTTAATCATGTTTTAAGTGTCACAAAATAGGTGAAAAATGATGAAACATTTAATTAATCAAAAAGTATGCGCAATTATAATAAAATGACCTCATTTTTCACAAAACTAGATTTGAACTACAAATTAGCATAATATATAAAATAACCCCAAGTTTCACAATAAAAAAATATCAAATATATAGCTCACAAACATCAGGAAATAGATGAAAATTAAATTCTAAAAGGAAGTACAATGGGAACTTACCATGGAACCTTGGCTCAATGAAAAAATGCATGTTCCGAAATGCTTCAGACGGGTTTCATAAGCACTAACCTATGAAGATAAATCTTAGTGGATAAAATCATTAAAAAAACAAGGAAAAATACACAACCCCAATGGAGGAGGTTATACTAGATGGGATGCACACACTCGAAAGGATGTCGCTAGCTGGGAACGCACTAGCAGGGGTTGCGCGTGCCGGAGGGAAGCTGTCGTCAGGGCCGGCCCTAGGGCAATCCCAAAGAGCCCTTGGGCTAGGGCAACACTTAAGCAAGGAAAATGTTTTCCAAAGAAAGGGCATTATTTTGAACTTTTTAATGTAGCTGTCAATGTATTTAGGGCAAATTTTATGATATTGGCCTGGGGCAACTGAATTTTTCGGGCCGTCATTGGCTGTCGTAAGCGATCAGTAAATGGAATATCACCGGAAGGAGGTTCCAGCCGAGACTAGTCGATGCCTATGAATAAGGGGAGAAATAGGAAGGGGTCAGTGCCAGAAAAAACTGTAGAAGGGTGAGCATCGGAGGTCGCTGAGGTATTGGTAGTGATAGGAGGAGCGGGGCGGTGTTGGGGAGAGATGACTGGGGGAGGTCTACGCAGCCGAAGGCTGACTAGACAGAGGCCACAGGCTAGCCTAAAGAACAACCAGACAACACTGGATGTGTGCGCTTTCTAGGATGGGGTCGATTCATGGGTATCATACTGAGAATTAGGGGTTAATGATGGTTTTCATGCTGAAACAGCAGGAGGTTGGGGCGGTGAGGCGCTGTAGGGGAGGTGGAAACTAGAACGACAGGATACTGTGCTTAGAATGTGGGACAAGGCAGTCGGGCAGGGAGAACTGCAAAGAAATTTTATCAATATACACATACACCTTTTATAATGTGGTTTAAACACACCAAAAAACCTTGAAATCAAACATTCATTACAAAAAATGTCAAGAAGGCCGTATATCAGTATGACATGTAAGGATTATCAAAACAATATCAAATTAAAAGTCACCAAGGTTCCAAAAACAAATTCTATTAGAAAAACATATTTAAATTGTTAAATCATGTTCTAAGAGTCACAAACCAAGTGAAAAACAAATGGAACATTTAATTAAAAAATATTTTGTAAAATTATACAAAAATGACCTCATATTTCACAAAATCATAATTGAAATACCAATTAAAATAACAATTAAATTAACCACAAGTTGCACAATAATAATTATCACATATATACGGTGAAAACAACAAAAAAATAGAAACATAAATTATAAAAGTGAGTGAAATGGGAACCTACCTCAGAACTATGACATGACGAAAAAACAGACTTTCCGAAATGCTATATGCGGGTTTCAAAATCCATAACCTATAAAGATAAACCAAAGTGCATAAAAACATTAACAAAACTAAGGAAAAATACACAACCACAAGGGGGTAGCCTATACCAGAGGGGATTTTCACACCCGAACGGAAGTCGCTTGTCAGACACGCGTTATCAGGGGCTACACAAATAAGAGGGAAACCATTGTATGCTGTCAGTAGAAGGAATCCTATCAGATATAGGTGGTTGCTGACAGTGGTCGGCGTTAGAGAATAGGGGGATCAAGAGGCTGGGGTCGACACCGGTAAACACTGTAGTAGGTGGCACACCAGAGTTCCCTGTTGTAGTGGCAGTGACCGTAGGAGCATGGCGGTGTCGGGGGGAGGTCTGCGCGGCCGAAATTAGTTCGGTTGGGGGCCGCATGATAGCTAGAAGAACCGCCAGATGTCAAAGCAGGGTTTGACTTCGAAATGGCAGGATGTCAGGGCAGTGAGGGGCTGTAGGGGATGAGGAAACCAGGGCGGCAGCCTACCTTGTTGAGAAAGAGGTACGAGGTGGTCAGACAGGGTGCACTTAAAAGGAGGGGGAGGCAGATTCAAGCGTTCCGAGCTGGGTCACGCCACTTCAACACATAAAAAAGGGGAGACTAACCAGTGTTTTAATTTATTCACAGTAAAAAAAACACTAAAATAAGTCTAATTTAAATTTTAGTTACTTAGTAATATTAATAATAAAAATAATAAAGAGATTAATAATAATAACAAAAACAATAACAAAATGAGGATAAAAAATTAATAATACCATTTATTTCATTTTAAAAATAATACAATTCTTCATAATAAAAATTTTAAATGACATAATAGTTAACATTTCTTTTAAATCTCATGAAAAATTACCCATTTTTATATTTTAGAGATAAACCTGCCACAAAATTGTTTTTACAATGTTTTGTGGTATCGTGCTCATCGCGTGCACTTGATGAAGTCGACTCAAAAAGCGTACTTTTTAACCAAAAGTCAAATTTTCATCTAGAACATAACCCTAACCCCCAAAAAATTATTTAAGGTAGAAAATTATTAAATAAATTAAACACATGGGTTGAGGTGTGATAAATAATGTGAGTGGGATCATGAACTTGTCTAGTTTGATACTAGACATGCTAGATGATTTTCACCCACTCTAACTGTGGTTATAGGGTGAAGTGATAAGAAACCTCTCCAACCCTCTAAATGATCATGAACGACCTGATTAACATTATAGATCACATTCCTACCCAACAAAATATCTGCAATCTCCAATGTAGGGAGACACTCAGGAAAACATGGTATTCCATCCCAAAACCCAAGAGCCTATGACCTTGATCTTCCAGAGATTTATTACGGATCTGGGATTTCTTCATCCTCTCGTAGATGACCTTGACCTTCTCTACCATCACCTACACCATCTATGGACCTAGAAGATATGTCATTCTGGTCTTTTTCCAGCATAAGGGTAACGTTCATGGTCTCCCACATAGGTCCAATAAAGTTTAAATTCTGATAGTATGGTGGTATCTATTAATTTACAAAAAATATTCAATTTTCAGGTCATCCTCCCAACTCCGATTGCAGGCTAACATGCAAGAACACATCATATCCACAAACATATGGATTATGAGATTTGGTATCCCATATATGTCGGAGATCAAGGATGTACTCATACTCCTATGGGGCCCAAATTCCACGTTTATGTTAGGTTTCCGGGGCCTGCAGTGGAAGCCGGTGCACCTAGGATTTTAAAATTTTCGTCAGTGGAACAACGGTACTTGTCGTCGCTGACGATCTGATCCCCGGAGAGGTCCGAGGATCTCGCGTAGATTAATAAGAGTTCAAAATTAGAAGGAAAACTTACCTGTTTCAAGTCCGAAGGTGCGGTCGACTGCCGCTTGCTGATGGCGATCATCGTTTGAAGTATCCAAGACACGATCCCTCTAGATCATCCACACACACTCCAAAAATCAGCAGGAATGCCGATCATCGAACTCTGGCCGCTAGCGCAGCAATTCAATGATATCTTCGACATCCCGATGATCACTGCATCGTTGATCTTGTGATGCTTAAGGAAGAACTTGATCCGAGCGCTTGGATCGTCAGCTTCTCTCTCTAGGAAGCGGGAGGAGAGAGATGCTCTCAATTCTTCATTCCATAAATAAGTGAATAGTGATATGCACACCAAAAAGATAGAGCCTCCTTTCTTATTTATAGAGACATTGATAAATATCCGGTAGAGTTCTCTGGCCCCTGTTAATATCAACATTCTCTAAATAAATAATTTCGACTGACTAAACTGTGCCAATATTATTTAATATTTTATCACATACTTGTAATATATATATAATATATTACATGATAAAACCAAGCCATTTAACTCGACTCGCTGTCCCTCTTAATATTAAACAACCTTGAATATTAAAATAATATTCGTTCGATTAATCTTTTCTCGTATTTACTGAACTTGTAAATACATTAAATAAATTCAATCCCAAATATTCATAACTTGAATATTAATGAATTTATTTAATTCTTTTTGTGATCGACAACATGGACAACGCTCAGACCCCATGGAGGGGCCCACTATGTCCATATACCTATTCAACTGAATAGGGCGGATTCTTGAATACGCTATTGTGTGTGACCCTCTAGGCCCTTATCTCAATAGTAGTGAATAAAATCCACAGACCAAGAGCGGGGTCTAGCAACCCATCATGGCCTCTAAAGAGATAAAGACAGTCATTGCAACGACTACTAACCAACAAACACTGACTGTGTATTATATTCTCTTTGTCATTTGATATCTCATAAATCATGACACACTCTTGTGTCATCGTCCTTATCTTGCTTTATTATTTGTTGATCTATCCGGATGGATTTTCCTTCCAACTGCTTTGGCCAAAGACTTATGAAGGTGGCACCATTTGATCAACCATGCTTGATATATACAACTTCCTAAACTTGGAAGCGACAAATTCTTTCTTGACCATTCAACCAACGTCATACCACCAACGACGCACCCAACACAAACTACCTCGCCGCAACATTACTACCATGGTTTTCGCCTTACATTAAAGTACGCAATTAAATGATATACATTGGTAATGGTCTCTAGTCAGGAGACCAATACACATGTCTATAGATAGTAATAACCAATGACACCCATAACATGTGGTGTTCCTATTGGAGGATCTGTCCTCATGATCTCACTACTAGAGATCACCACGTGAGAACTTCATGAGAAGAAGTCTCAATGCTTATGATCCCCCAACACCTGATGGTCATACATCTACGGTGTCCAGTCAGTAAGATGTATCTAGACTATAGAACATATATTTAAGATCAATGTCATTGTATATCGAGGTTCTCATTATAGCCTAAGATCTGCTACAACCTCTTGACATGACAATTAACCTTTGGAAATTACCATTATTATAGTGGACGCAGAAAAGTCTGCACTATAATGGTAAGATATCATCACGCATATCTAACTGTACACATGATTCAGTAATCAAAAGTACTACATAGTTGGGTCTAGGGCACCCACTATTTCAACACTCCCACTTTCACTAGAGCCAACTTGATAACTAAACATGTTAGCTACTCACATGATGAATACCATGCTTCTGATGAGTAATGGATTTAACCGCTGGGCCTTCCACATTTTCGCTGCATGGCATATCTGCTATATGAAACCTCATCGACTTGAGTAAAACTTCTCAAGATAAGGTATCCCCGAGTAGATTACTTTTGTCCATTGTCATAACTTGAAAACTTGGCTAGTAAGAATATCACAATTTTCATTATGATAATATTTTTCTCACTAGGTGTGAATCCAAGAATTGGAACAAATCGTTGCAATATACAACTGCTTCTTAGCTACTTTAGAAGCTGCAACGTACTCGGTATTTGTAGGTATGGCTACCACAATCTTTTAGGAGCTTGACTCGCTCATCTCCTTTGCCTAACTATGATACTAGATCAAATTGATCTAAGGATTACTAGTATGTATCCCACCATAACTAGTATATTGTCCTCTCCTTATTCTAGGTACATATCATTTGTACTTACCAAAGTACAAGATGAATGTTCTGAATGCATCACTTGCAGTGATCCTGGAAATAATTGATATCTGCCTATAATAAATTATATCCTGGAAGTATCAATTATTGTACATAAAATGGAATATGTGATTGATCCATCGCTAAAGCATATGGTATCAGTTCACAACTTTAATCTCTACACATGCTCCGAACATGTTAACCTGGAGAGATTAAGCCATGTGGCATAGGCAACAATTCTGAACTTGAATTGTTCCAACTTTTAATGTTTCAATACAATGTCACTATATGTATGATTGACTAGGACCAAGGAACCTTTGGATCTACCGGAGTGGATCCTGTTTCCTAGAACTTAGGTTGCTACTTGAAGTCAATCATTGGAGAATATCTTTTATCTTGATCTTATCTAACTGTAAGATCAAAAACAGTTTTCTATATGTTTCCGAACATATTTCATTTGGAAAACATTAGCGCTCCCACTAAATATTGGTAGACACAAGGCAAAGATCCATTTATAATGAATGCTCTAAGACCTTGTTGCTTACTTTATTCCAAAGCTAGATTTCAGTAACTTGCAACATTCATTGGAATAATCTGATGTCATCATCTCTTTCTGGTTGCGTCATATAGACACCTTCCATGAAAGATGATCATGACATCAAATGACCAATACAAAGATCATATAAGTTCAGCTATGACAAGTAAAATTTTAGTAGATTTAGGCGTACCGACTTGGTATAACCAATCGAGCCTTATTGGTACCATACTTGTACCATCCATGTATCATTTCATTTGAATACCCACTACAGTATTCAATTTATTAGCTTCTTTGCAATTTGATACATGAAATCCATTATTGAATTTTAGTTGATCATGTCAATCTTAGTTTATTTCCATATACTGCTTACTTGTAGGATTTATTATTCTCAATGAATAATATATCACCGACCGCAGTGAATATAAAACCATCACCATGGTTTCATTCTCCCTACACAGTATGTGTCTCTGGAACATTCCTATTCCCCACGTACTTGTGGAACTTGTTCCCTATGCCAACCATTTGTGCATATCGAGCATTGACTAATTCCAAGTCAATTCAGCTCCCACTATCTCTAATATAGATGTTCACCCTTGTATAGAAATGTAGTCTAATACTTGACTACATCTTTTCTATCTTAGGGATTTATGTAATATCTTAAGTAACTGTTAGGATAATTAACTTAGATGCACAACGTGTTTAACCTGATGCCGGTTTGTTTAAATCCTAACAAACACTTTACATCTAAACACGTCCTATGACATAATGGATTTTCCATAGTACTATGACTCGTATGATATCCATTTGTCATTTTAGTTGGTATATTGGTTATGAGTTTACACTATTATTTGCAAATCACATTTTGAAATATGATGGAAGTTTCCGCAAGATGCAACATTGATAAAACTTACATCATAACATTGATGTGTAACATATGCTTTTAGGAATTCCTCCATGCTACATGTTTGTTGATCAATGTTAATATGTAAGACTAATCATCAATCCTCCTTATGAATATCAATAAGGTGATGCAAATAAGGTAACATGTGTTTAGAAATTACTCCATGCTACATTATCATGATCGATGATTGATTGGTCAAGATATTCTTCGGCCTGCCGATCCGAAGCAACTCATATCTTTTGACCAAACATATACTTCTCTATTCCTTAATTACTTAAAGGAAACTTATGAAGCATCTTTACCTCTTGATTTCTTTGGAATAGTTCACATTGTCTTGTTGAAATAACCTCATAAATCTTTGTGGCATACCTTTATTTCTAAAGGTTTATTTGTCTAAACTATGGGTGTCAATAATACCATAGTTATTTAGTTGTGCTGAGCCTAAATACCATACTAGTTATATAGTTGATATCCGATTTTAGTTTTACGTCAAAAAAAATCACATTGCAACAACTGGGTAGGTCTTACATTTTATATTCATCATGTATTGTCAGTGATTCAAATAATAGTGAACTATTTGTTGAGTATGTTACCTCAAACAACATTTATTCCAAAACATGGAATAATGTCCCATCATGTCCAAATGGGAACATGTGATAAATGTTTTTGGTTATACTCCATAACTTGTTCAATTTGAATCAATCACTTGGCAATTAGTAGTTATGTGTTTCTCCCCGCTGACTTAGGAATCACCCTTTCTCAGCTGCTTGAAGAAGACACTTTACTTCTTGTAATGTTTCACTACATACTTGGTTATTTTATTTCAATACATATATGTGAAAAGCATATTGTATTTTAATACCCAATAAGTATGTTAGAAACATTAATCTATTTGATGAATATAAACTAAACGAGAAGCAAGTACTTGCTTCTTGTATTTCAGTTTTTAAACTTCCATGAATTCAGTTCATTATGTGATGCAAATAACCTCCTGTTAAATAACCAACCATTTGACTTTTAAGGACATGATGAAGGTGTATTTGGAGTTACTTTCCATAAGCCTTTTCTCCTTGTTATTCAATGTATCCTCCATAAGAATAAAACATGGTGTTATCTCCAATAATCTTATTACTTGGTGAATGTCACCTTAATAGTAATGAAGCGCTTACTCTATACGGTTTGTTTGTACCTTTAAATGGAACTAGAGTAATTGGGTGTAAAAGGTATAATAATGGGATGACATGAAATATTTTGAACTATCTTTCACTTTACACAAACCGAGTGTAATCATCACATTCAAATCTTGCTATGCTTTCTCCCCGAAAGGATCTTGGAGATGAGACTACATGTAACATCATCCATGTATTGACGTAGCGACCACAACTAACATCAGACGTTGATGATAGAATTATGATAGAACCATCATATTCTTGATTCATGAGTCTCCTGTAAGCAGTTTTACACCCTCGCTTTATGAGGTGGCTTAAAAGGTTGGGACGCAGGCACCTTGAATTTTCATTATGGTAGTAATGTGCGCAAGCGCCTATACTACATTTAGGAAATTCATGCATAGTTTAGACATTAACATTGTCTAATATTAATCGCAGTTTTATTATTGTATTTCTTTCCATTATCTACAAATATACTTTAGCAGATTGTAATTTTTGTTATTACCTAATCTCACATTACTGATTATTTAATCATTAAATGTCTCCCACTAATTTTTCAAATTATAGGAACCCTCTTTACTAGAATCGGAATACTATTGAGTATTCTAGTTGCAAGGATCCATGAACCTCCCTCATAGTCTAGCAGATAGGGCTACGCCACTACTCGGAGGGTCCAATGTAGGCTTTTGACTAGCCAACCGCATTAGCTCGCGGTTACATGATCTGTTGAGTGAATTCCCAGCTTCAAAAATCATTTACTGATTTAATCAACGCTTGCCTCTGAAATTAAAAAAATCTAGCTAAGGCTATATCTTTGCTGAAATTTTAGTTAAGTCGACCCACCACACAAATAAGAACTCCCATGTAGTAAGAGGCACCCTCAGCTAAGGCATGAACCATCACCTAGAACACCCGGTTTTGTTCAACCTTGAATGATGGAAGGCTATTTGTGACTTAATATTTTCTTTGAGGGTTTTATTGGTTTTGTCTCTCAACGAATGTGATCAATTTCTATTAATCTTGTTCATCTATGTTGTCTCGCTCACAACCGAACTTTAATAGAAAAACACACACGCCGCTTCTTTATACATTTTATTATCTATTATTTTATGTATTTTCCCGCTGTTCTAAAATTCATAAAATAATTAATAATTGCATAAAGGTAAAACTACTACCTGAATGGTCATGAGAATCTAAAAGACCTAAGGGGCATCATACCTGTGTCGAAACTTGACACTAGATGCATCTCAACCCGTGTTGTATGTCTGCTTCTCATTTGGAGCATCGCCTCATCTTGGCAGAGTCCACGTCACGTCTTGGAGTACATCCTCGTCTTGGCCTGGTCCACATGTCGTCTTGCATCGTCTTGATCAACGTACTCCACCTCGTCTTGGCAGGGTCGATGCCGCTCGTCGTCTTCGTCCGAAGTACAAAGATACTCGCTCGCAGGCGAGGGGAACATGGGTATAAATTTACATCAGGTAAATTGGGCGCACAGGCCCTTATACATTTTAACCTAAAACAAAGACGATGCACAAACCGTCATTTAATTAATTACACACATCGCACACAGTTTAAAATAATTAAATTAAATAAATAATTTAAAAGAAAACATACGGGGCCAATGATCAAGACTAGTTATCGGGTATAAAAAATTTACGCGATAAAAATTAAAATTCATAAATATGTACGAGTGATATATAATTAAAATAAATGAATTAATAAATCCAAATAATTTAATTAACTATCATTCCTTTAATTAATTTAATTTTAATACATAAAGTCAAATTAATTAATTAATTAATTTAATGTCTAAATTAAATTAATTCTACTCAGGTATTAAAATTAATTTTCACTATAATTAATATATTAATTAATTTAATTAATTAAATTAATTAATTATATTAATTGATTTAACTTAAGACGAGGGGTTAACTTCCCGCTAGGAGGACCGGGTGGCAGCCGGAGGTAGGGACACCTCTGGGAGCCAAGCTATAATGGTCGCGCTGTGGGGTCTTGCAGCACGAGGTACTCGGGAGGCTTCCGACCACTTGGGTCTCCGACGAGAGGGTTCGGCCAAGGCTTGGCCGGAGCAGGACGACATGCATCGGGGTAGCTCCCAGAGTGGCGGAAGCCAGTGCCTTAGCTGGCTGGCAGTGCAGCGTGAGAAGAAGGAGGAATAGTCATGACGGGTTGCTCACTGCTTGCGGCGTGAGGCGCCAGCACCGACAGGCTCGACTGGTGCGGTCCTGCACCAAGGAGGAGGAGCCGCCCTGGTTATGGCAGGACTCAAAGAGCAGCCGGCGACCTAAGGATAGCAGGGCGAGGCTCGGCCTGTGCTTCCTGGTTTTTCCAGGGCTTGCTGCTCACTTGGGGGGAGAGACGACAGATGGAGGTGGGCGGCCGGTGGAGGAAGGCCAGCGGGCCTCAGCTAGGGTCCACCGTGCAGTTCTACAAGGAGAAGGGCGCCAATGGCCTGCGGGGGGCCGCTGCATGGCGTGGTAGGAGGAAACCCTGGGCGGCGGCGTGCGTGGAGGTCCTCCACGGCTCCTGCTCGCTGAGGGCAAAGGTAGAGGGGTGTGGCCGCGATGACCTTACTGTGTGTTGTGGGAGCAGGCGGTGCCTATGCGGCATCCCATTGTTGAACCCGTGCAACGTGCTGGGAAGGAGAGGGTGGTGCCGGGCAGAGCGTGAGGCGGAGGGACTCCTGGCCGAAGAGAGGGCATGGTCCGACGCGTCTGGCATGGTGGAGGTCGGTGGCGTCAGCTCGGAGAAGCAGGCTATTGGGCGCTGCACCCAGCGGTGCTGTAGTGCGCCGCGCGGGAGGAGGGAGGGGGTCCGATCAGACCCCCTGCAACTTTCCTTTTTTGTGTGTTGTTTTTCTTTCCACGCAGTATCCCTTCCCCTTTTTTTATTTTTTATCACTTTAAGACTTCTTTTAAAGTCTTTTATTTTCCCCTTTATTTTATTGAGTCAAGTCCTCCATTTAATTTTTCAAAAAACTATATATTATCCTTTAATAATAATAATAATTATTATACTAATAATTATTTTAATAATAATAAAATAATTATTATTTTAATAATTATAAAACAATTATTATTATTAATTTATAATGATAATTATTATCATTAAATAATAATAATTATCATCCTAGTTTGTGTTTTAGGAAAAACCAAAATAAGAACGATGATCAGAAACGATTGGAAAAAAATACCCGTGATCATATCGAAAACACGGTTCTTTCTTAAAAATTCAAACGACCATATCTTGGCTATTTGAAATTGGATGGGCGCACGGTTTGAACCATTGTGACCAATTTTGTACCCACTAATTAATTTCATGGAAATTAATTTTTTTGGCTTAGAAAATCTTTGTGACTCCCTCTGATACCACTGTTAGGTTTCCAGGGCCCGCAGCGGAAGCCGGTGGGCAGAGGGTTTTTAAAAGTTTAATCGGTGGAATGACGGTACATTTCATCACCAATGATCCGAGCCCTAGAGAGGTCCGAGAATCTCACGTATATTATTAATATCACAAAATTAAAATTAAAACCTAGCCGTTTCAAGTCCGAAGGCACGGTCGACTGCCGCTAGCCGATGTCGATCGTCGCTTGAAAGATTAAAAGAAGGATCCCTCTAGATCATCCACACGCGCTCCAAAAATCCACGGGAACGCCGATCGTGGAACTCCGGGTGCTAGTGCGGCGATTCAACGATATCTTCGACGTCACGACGATCACCACATCGTTGTTATTGCGATACGTGAGGAAGAACTTGATCCGAGATCTTGGATCATCAACTTCTCTCTCTAGGAAGTGGGAGGATAGAGAGGCTCTCAATTTTTCATTCCATAAATGAATGAATAGTGATATTCACACCAAAGATAGAGCGCCACCTCTCTTATTTATAGAGACGTTGATAAATACCTGGTAGGGTTCCCCGACCCCCATTAATATCAACCATCTCTAAATAAAAAATTTCGACGGACTAAACTGCACTAATATTATTTAATATTTTATCACATACTTGTAATATATATATAATATATTCCATGATAAAACCGATCCATTTATCTTGACTCGCTGTCCCACTTAATATTAAACGAACCTTGAATATTAAAATAATATTTGTTCGATTAATATTTTCTCGTATTTACTGAAATTGTAAATACATTAAATGAATTCACTCCCAAATATTCGTAACTTGAATATTAATGAATTTATTTAATTTTTTTGGTTATAAACAACATGGAAAATGCTCGGACCCCATGGTGGGGCCCACTATGTCTATATACCTATTCAACTGAATAGGTCAGATTCTTGAATATGCTATTGTGTGTGACCCTCTAGGCCCTTATCTCAATAGTAGTGAATAAAATCCACAGACCAAGAGTGGGGTCTAGCAACCCATCATGGCCCCTAAATAGATAAGGATATTCATTGTAATGACTACCAACCTACGAACACTGACTGTGTACTATAGTCTCTTTGTCATTTGATATCTCATAAAGCAGGGCGCACTATTGTGTCATCGTCCTTATCTTTCTTTATTATTTGTTGATATATCCGAATGGATTTGCCTTCCTACTGCTTTGGACAAAGACTTCTGAAGGCGACACCATCCTGATCAACCAGGCCTGAGATATGCAACTTATTAAACTTGGAAGCGACAATTTCTTTCTTTACCATTCATCCAACGTCATACCACCAACGACGCACCCAACCCAAACTACCTCACCACAACATTACTGCCATTGTTTTTGCCTTGCATTAAAGTATGTAATTAAATGATATACATTGGTAATGGTCTCAAGTTAAGAGACCAATACAAATGTCTGTAGATATGAACAACCAATGAAACCCAAAATATGTGGTGTTCCTATTGGCGGGTCTGTCCTCATGATCTCTCTACTAGAGATCACCAAGTGCGAACTTCATGAAAAGATGTCTCAATGCTTATGAGCCCCCAGCACCTGATAGTCAGACCTATACTGTGTCCAGTTAGTATGATGTATCTAGACTATAGAAAATATATTTAAGATCAATGTCATTGTATCTCGAAGTTCTCATTATAGTCTTGGATCTGCTACAACCTCTTGACACGACAATTAACATTTGGACATTACCATTATTATAGTGGACACAGAAAAGTCTGCACTATAATGGTAAGATATGATCACACATATATAACTGTACACATGATTCAGTAATCAAAAGTACTACATATTTGGGTCTAGGGAACCCACTATTTCAACAATTTATTCATCTACATATCCAGGACATGAACCCAAAATATTGGTCGGATAAAATAATCAAGGGCACCCATGATAGAAAACAATCTTTCTTAGGAAAAAAAAATCCCCAAGACATCCCCCAAACTCTTACCCCTGATATCAAGTAAGTGTGATAACATCATGTGTTGTTTAACTATCACCCATATGGAAACATATAACTTCTCTACCTATGTAATCCGTATCACAACTTCCATGGATATTTCATCCAATTTCTACTTCGACATCTCAAAGTACTTCAATAAACCTACTTGAACCTCAAGCTCATCTATTACCTACAAACATATGATGCACTGAGAGGTGAACATGTCCATACTACATATCATTTCAGACAACCAAAATTGGAACTAAAGGTCAAAATACATCTTCTAAAAAAAATTATGTACAACCAATGGAGAATTGTGTAAACCCCCCATCACCTACTCTTGCATCGTGATTGGGACCATAGACCATATATGGGAAAGGATGAAGTGATTCATTCCTTCAAAAAATGAATTTTGTCAATCTACTGAGGATATCTGCTGATGAAATTCATCACAATTGATGTATCACAACATGGAATCACTTACATGGTCAAGAAGTAGGGGATTCAACAATATCAAGTGCATAAACGTTTCACACTCCTTCTCAACCCGGGTTATCTGTAAGGAAAAAAACTGATCATAAGCCTCCTCTAGTACCATACCAAGCCTAGAATAATCAACATGAATTGAAAACCCTTTGGTGGATCATAATCAATAACAACATCGATCCTCACTAGGTCCATTGATAATCAATGCTCATAAATGACATTACCAAGGAAGTGAACCTCTATAATCTAGAACATTCACTTTAAGAAATTACCATATACTATGTCCTCCCAATGAAAATATTGGATCATCATCAAGTTATCTATTTTATATTCTTATGAAGTAGGGTATATGATTATGTTTTTAATAAAGATAACTGAAAATAGATCCATGTATAGTTTGATGATTTGGTATATCAATGATATAAATACGGTAGGTACATTTATCACACTGAAGGTAATTATTAGGAACACATAGTGTCCATAGAATCTTCAGAATGTCGATTTTAGAATATTGGATTCTTGAATGCCTAACTAATGGTATACAGACTAGATATTAAACATTCAGGACCAAATCACATATCATGATTTGTCAAAGATATTTTAAATCCTTAGAAAGGGGTAACTATATTTATTGTGACCTTCTTCAAGTGACAAGAATACACGCAAACCTATAAGATCCTATCCACATTTTAAACAAACAACACTCGAGACCACTAGAGTGACACAATATACCTAATAAAACACTTCTCTAGAAGGTAAACAAACCACAACTTCAACTCCTGATGCTTAGTTGGGGCTATCACATATTCCGCAGAAGATATCAGGGAGGTATAGAGATTCAAATCAATACAAAACACTCTCAATCACCTCAGAAAAAGTCACAAAACGTTTTTAGTGTAGACATATATAAAATAAATCACATGAAAACAATACTGATTTCTAATGAGCCTACAAATCCATGGGATAATCTCATTAAATAATATGTGATGGGATATACCCTCCTGCTCCCAAAACATGCTCTCTCTTCCATTATATCTCTCTTTCCCATAAATAAAAATCCTTTCCTATTAGTATAAATGCATCATAATCTTATGTGGTGACACTAAATATGTCCTTGGACAGTGGAAGAAAAAGACATACCAATGTTAATTTCATAGGTTTCCATAGTATAAACCAAAAATTTCAATCAGAATATCTCCTCACCAAGCAATTTCTCACAGTACTATTGAAAAAATATATAGAAGAATCATTACCTATAATAAAATATAGAAAAATATTTTGGGATATTGCTTCAACTGTGAACTATATCCCTCTCAAAATTAGTAAATAGACTAAAGAATGATATGTATCTAATTTTAATATTACTAAAGAAATATTAATATAAAATCATATCATACAACTAATCATATTGTGCATTGTTGGGTGATAAGAATCCATCACCTGCAGCTGTCCATGACCCTAGCCTCCATCCCATTAAACCTATTAGGGGATTCCTTTTAGTGGTTGTTGTTGTGGTGGAAAGATATAATATCATTATACACCACAAATGTCTATACATAGTTGTACTGAACCTACTCATCTTTAATCAACACCTCCCTGGGGTCCACCCCACCCTTTCGTGGGAGATCCCTAATCAAGGATCTACATCTACTATGTTGGTCTATATTCTATCATCTTTCCCTACTCAGCAAATCATTTTGGGAAGCCACGTTCTGTATTACAACACTTGTCACATGGGTAGAACACCCCTTCATTAAGATCGCATGTTCTTCTACATAGTCCCTATGATGGATGACCACATTCTTGACTCTATTCATTTGGAGGTCTCTTATATCGATATGCTGTCAAATGGAGTTGGATAGATGTTTATTATGACAAACCCTGTAATACCCACTTCTATATTGATCATCATGAATTCCCTATGATGGGAATCTCTCTGTCACCACGGCCCACTCTATCACACCATATTATGTGGAAATGCAGAAGAATACAACACTGTAATACACATCTACGAACACCCTTCTAAATATTTCATGATTGGAAGTATCCATCATAGATCATTTCAAGAAAGTTCCTTGTAAGGTCTATGAACCTCAAAATGTATTTATCCATGATCATCAATCTTTGCTAATGCTCTAGAATCTTTTGAAGTTGAACCGAGTAAAAGCAGGTTGGGTAGTACTCCTCATGAAATAGTTGTTGTATGTCATCCCATGAGTGTCAACACATCATGAATCTATATAATAAGACCTCACTAGTTACCAAATACTCCTAAAAATAATCTAGCGACCAGTGCAACCACCAGATAGTTCGGTGTCCAAATGAGGTTAAACACATAGATCACTAAATCTAGCCAATCCTATGTTTCCTTTGGAACTCTATTACCACAAAACCTCAGAAACCACTGGTGTGGGAACTCACAGAGTGTACTAATAATGTGTTTCTCCTCAACATTTATTATGGGTATGATCTATTTCTTGATAGGTGGGGGTAATAATAACTATCCACCATGATGAATGAAATCATGTGATAGACCTTGAACTGAGGCTTCATTACTCATTTGATGGTCATCAGAATCATGAATTGGTATTATGGATGGCTGGCATCATGGAGGAATCCAAAAAAATTAATCAAGATGTATGAAGTTTAGATGAGAAAACATATACAATTTGGATTTGACTCAAGCATTACAGTCAAAGACAAAATTTTATATGATTAATTAACTATTGAACCTTAAAACCAATGTATTGTTATGTCGAGTCGATAAGTAGGTAGTCAAGGTCTTAGTGAATTGATACATTGACCACCACACCAACACTGGATTCCCTAGCCTAGAAATCACACTCGAATCACATTAATAGTTTTTCCCTAAATGAAAAACATATACTGATAAGGGGGATACTCCAAAAATCATCCTAAGAATATAATAGCTCATGATACCAATCATTCATGACCCAATCTAATGGGTATCTATCCATAACTAACGAAGCCCGCGACCACAGACTAGGGGCTGGTGAGAAGTGCTAACATAAAATTATAACATGGGAGGCCTTTGACTAATGTACCAATATTCACACAGCCAACATCTCAACAAAAAAGAAAAGAGGAATAAAAGAAATATGAAACATCTAGTGTAATAACCATGCATGTGAAACCTATAAGGAATACAATGAGTACTACAATGTAAAATAAAAATAAAAAATAAAAAATACATGCCAAACAAGATAAATTTTCCAAACAAAAAAAATGGTAAAGTAAAACACTCAGACAACCCAACACCTAATCTCTAAGACATGAACATCATATGGGATCAAATGAACATAGTATCCCTATACTTTTTTGTATACATCATCGACCTATCCATCATATTTATAAGAAACAACCCATGTTGGAAACTCCCATGCAGGGTTGAGTATATACATACCATGTAGGATGCCTCAAATACAGTAGGGGGTGTATTAGGTGCTAGGATTAGAATAAACCGTATGAAACTCAATTTAAGGAAATATATTATACAAAATCAATATAAATAGACACAAATATATATATATATATATATATATATATATCTGTGTTTGTGTGTGTGTGTGTTTTCAAACAAAATAAACCCAAATGATAGATTTACATAGATCTATACCACATAGATCATAAAAAATAAGAGTTCCATCATTTTCAATTTTCCATCAATGATTTCAATTGTCTCACGTGTCAAACCAATGAAGTATGTATGTGTATGGACCATGCCACACCACATTGATGCATAGTTGAGGGGTACAATATCTGAGTAGAGGACATGTGGCCAAGTGAATCAGGCAGTACAATTCAATGCATAGATGACATGATCCATATCTGATACAGGTACAACATGGAAGATCAAAAACCTTAAGCCTATTTCCATAGGTGGTACCCCATGGTGTGAGAAGGACTCAAACTATATCTGATAGGGGGATAAAAATAAGATGATATGTGAAAGACCCCCTGGTTCAACATAGGGGCACCACATAGTAGATAGATGACCTACACCTACATATGTTAGGGGGTACCAATCAATAGATAGAGACTCGACTCCCTGTTACGTGATGGGGTGGCGTACCACTCATTAGATAGAGTATTTTCACCCTCGTACATCCTGGGGTACCCCATAGTTTATAGAGGGTCCACACCCTTTCTAATTTGAGTACAACTCAATATGGCCAGGAACCACACCCCGATATGTTAGGTTGATACCACTCAATAGAGATAGTACCTGTTCCCCAGAATATCATGGGGTACCACTCAATACATTTAGGAAACACACACACACTATTATTTCAGGAGGTATGACTCCATAGATAAATGATGTATTCTGTAGTGTTTCAAGAGTTACAACTCATTATATTTTATACCAACACGCTGATATGACACGGTGTACCACTATAATGGTGAATCAAGGAACCATTCCATACCCACTAGGAGGGTGCAACTCTGATCCCTATGAATATAATTCATATACCATGCTATCACCAAGCATCACTTAAACAAGCTTCCCAACAAAAAATACATTATCGTATCTAAAAATCCACTACGAGGATGACCATTAGATTTTTGTTGAAAAGGACATCAGATATGCTACTCATTAGCTAAAATCTGTTTTGAAACAAATAGTTATGATAGGTTGAAGGTTTCTTCAAAAGAAGAGAAACATTACAATATCTTTAAGGGACCCAAAATGAGTGTTCTATTAATCCAATAACTCAACGTCTCCCTTCCAATAAAAGTACCACAAATTATATAGCACTAAATGGTGTTTTGTTGCGATAGAAGGAATGAATTAGCCAGCCATGTTCATGGTCATGCTCCTAGTTTTGTTTATATAGGATTTCTTATGTAGGTGTACTACAACACATGGAATTTAAGGGCCAGTATGAAACATAGTATGTGTCTCCTACTATAGATTGTGAACTATTTGGAGTACACAACATTCCTCTATCCAAACATAGTGTGAATGGTCCCATGTGATACTAGGTGCGCAGCCTCTAAACATATTGATCTAGTCAACCAGGATTACACATCATGTGGTCCCTCCACATGGGGTGTCGTATTTAACTCCCCGAGATAGTCTACCCAACACAGTAACTAGACTACATAGAGTGTGTTTGAAGGAACTACATGGCATGTAGATGGTAGTTTCATTGATTTCAATATTTATTCATCGGACTATTAGAGTCATCCTTTCTTCCTCATATATCACATTCTTATCATCTGAAACCAATGTTAAACATGTTGATTTATCATTTTCATTTGCCTGTTGGCCGTAAAACAAATTCCCTATTGATATAATTGAATCTAAATTCCACACACACCTAGTTTACCACTTCTTCCATTCCATATCATGCATCAAATCTTGGATCCATGAGGAATAAAATGAAACACAAGATTCCATTAAATCACTCTTTGATTCACCAATCCATTAATCCCACATGATTCAACCACAAAAAGGGGGTCAAATCAATCTTGGTCCAAATGTGTAATTTCGAATTCTGAAATCATGGTCCAATGATGACTAGCGTAATGAATAATTAGTAGAAAATAATAATAACCCAGATGTAAATATTATTTAACTTAAGTAATTGGACAATGAAGAAAAACAGATATTCTCAGTTTGAGTAAACCAAATAATCAATTGAATATTGGAACACTAATACACACAGAGTCTTCAAATTTATTCATATTAATATGAGTTAAGATGAATCTCAAAAAAATTTAATAAATAGGGGAAGAATACTATAATTTATGAGTCTAACCATGCTTTGAATAATTAATTTTTGAAGAATTATCCTTCCAAAGAAGAAGAGGATGCTTTTCCTTCACATCGTTTCAATTATGCTCAAACTAAAGTCTCATAATCCTCTTATTTTGATTCACTAGAGAGAGGTGGAAGAAAATAATCTCAATTATCCTATGTTATATATAGCTAAACATAGATAATAATGATGAAAATGAATTTATATATTAAACAATTTAGGATAAACTAATAAAAAAATAAATTTATTTATTAATTTTGACTAAACACACCATAAAATGGCTGCGATATCAAACCACCCTATGCTGACAAATTTTTAGGTTGCAAAAATGTTAAACCTCACGTTCCAAAATCAACCTTGGACTTCAATTATTAAACGAGATTATATATTATTTTTTTCCATTCCCACTAGAAAACATCATAAGGATAATGTAAATTTATATTTGGGTTTTTAAAAAAAAATTAAATATGGCCACATTAAGCCTAGAAATCGCATGTCATCTTAGCACCTAGCATTGAAAATGATAACTGAAAATATCAGAAAGTCTTATGAGTAAAAAATAGGGTCCCTACTATTTTATCAAGACATTATAATTTCATATTTTCTTCATTTGTGTCTAATATCAATTTAATGATCATGTATCTATAATAAAGGGATCACATATTTATGATATCATATAATCATAAATTATTAATCTTTCTGTATATTATGCCCCATCTCTGTTTAATTATATTTTTCACATTTACCTATTGTCTCTTATATTTGAATCCCTTAATTATATATTTTCGTTCTTCATTAGATGATCATTTATAATTTATATATCATTTTTTAATATTTTATCATCAATATATCATTTATAGATCTCTGTTTTATGAATCTATCATATCCAATATTTTTACCTATATTATCTTATATTTCAACTATGGTCACTAACAATAACTCTATGTATGATATTTGTCCTCATTTATTTTTTCATGTCATTATTCCCTACCCTACTCTCTTTGGTATTGGATTGATTCATTATATTGGATTTATTGTCAGGTGTCTAGTCATTAATTTCCTAAAGTTATATATTTGAAAAAATAGAATTTTTTATAGTTTGTAGAATTTAATAGGTAATAATTAATTTTGTATATGTTTCTCAATAATAAACTTATAAATATTTGAAATAATATTTTTGATTTATATGAAACTAGGATGATCGAAAACCCTTTGAATTATGTGACATTTGTGTGAGATCTTGTATTGGATACTATTATTGATACTATTGTAGTTTTAATGGTTTTTTGCTGTATTAAATATAAATAAATAAGGAAAATTTGATTGGGAAATATACCCATAGTGGAGCCAAATTATAGGAATGGGTTTCAATTGAATTATTTATTAACATCAGGAGTCTAGTAGAGGGGATGAACAAGTCTAATAATAGTATGGGGAGTTTTTTGTCAAACCCACCCGAAGACCATTCTATTGTATCTAGATAGCATTCCTCCCTCTGTCACATCATCCCAACCCCCTTTTAAGACCACCTTAATAGTTGAATATTCTATAATTATCCGAATGTACCACCCACCATGGATAACTATTTATTAGTAAAATCTCTCTTGGATTGGGTGATTATTGGTACCTCCTTACCCCTCTCGGAATATACTATTCATGGACCTGTTGAGTCAATAAGGTTTTCCTTATGACTTTTCCATTCCTTCCTGTTTTGAAAATCACAAACACCTTATACATAAGAAAATATTATTTTTACCCCCATAAGGAAAATTTACTTCTTTAAGCAAATTTTCCTTAACCTATATTTTCTTATACGTAGCAATATTATTCTTAAATTCAAAAACCGGATTCATAACAAAATTTCTGGAGCCATATAATGAAAAGATTTGAAGTATTCTATTTTTAGGATCCGAATTCTGGATGTGATCTGTAATGTAGTTCTAATCCGAATTCTGGACTCCGAACTCTGAAGAAGTTCGACTCCGAACTCTTTTGTAGTTCGACTTCGAACTCTTAAGTAGTTTGACTCCGAACTCTTAAGAAGTTTGACTCCGAACTCTTTTGTAGTTCGACTCCGAACTCTGAAGAAGCTCGACTCTGAACTCTTAAGAAGTTCGACTCCGAAATTTTAAGTAGTTCGACTCCGAACTCTTAAGAAGTTCGACTCCGAACTCTTTTGTAGTTCGAATCCGAACTCTGAAGAAGCTCGACTCCGAACTCTTAAGAAGTTCGACTCCAAAATTTTAAGCAGTTCGACTTCGAACTCTTAAGAAGTTTGACTTCGAACTCTACAGATTCGAAATCCGATCTCTGGTGAAACCAGACTCCGAATTCCAATAAAATAGAATATGAACATTTCTTAACACATACTCCGAACTTCAATTTGATTAGACTCTGAACTTTTGACTTACTTACACTCCGAACTATTGATTAGATTTTACTCACAAATTCCTTGTTTCAAAACGATGTTGTGCATTCAGTTATACATAGTTTGTTATAAAACAATGTTGTCTATTCTATTTCTAATTAACCGTGGGTTGAGTTACACCTGTACATGTCCCTCCGAGTTTCATGGAAAATATGACCGTTGGAGGAGGGAGCAGACCATTGGAAATTTGCCTATAAATAGGAGCTCATTTGAAAGAGATCCATATACAATGAAATTGATCAATCTAGAAACCACATTCTTCTAAAGTGATTTCTAGAGAGATAATTCTTTTCATGCCTTGTGCGTACTGAACCGCTCGTTCAGTTTTTGCTTCGTGCGACTCCGAATGTTGGTGATTACATTCGAGGACTTCCGAGGATAGGAAGACAGAGGTTTCCAACACCTTGAAGTTGAGGGATTCCTTTCTGAGGAAGATAGAGGTTGCCAACTACCTTGAAGTTGAGGGCTTGCGGGGACAGCAAGACAGAGACTCTGATCTTCGTATCGAGGGCTTACCCTGGTGTGGGTAAGACAGACTTGCTTGAAAGTATAAATCAAGGGACCTTTATCTAAGGTTGTTGGATACCCTTATCTTTGGGTTAAAAGATTTATATCTTGTTACTTGTAGTTTTACTACTTGTTTGTTTCTGCTGCATTTTATATTATAAGGAAATTATAACTTTCTTATACTTCCTTACTTGTACTCTGTTTCATTTAGGTTCTATAGGCTTTAAGGTAGAATCTTATATTGTAATCTTTTGTTAAATTTCAATTTCTGGAACCATATTTCCAGAACCTACTTTCGGAATCTCTTTCCAAGTTTTCATTTGGTATTAGAGGTGTTGTGAATCTGCTTACGTTTAACTTTGTTAAACTTAGCCCTTTCCTTTGCTTAAGGAAACTATAGTTATTCATAACTAACTTTAAAGGTTCCAAAAGAATTTTTAAAGTATACAATTGACCCCCCTCTTGTATATTGAGCATCTACATCATTATTTCGATCCTACAATTGGTATTAGAGGAGGTCTCTGAAATACTTATACTCACGAATATGTCTTTCTTGCTCATTTTCTTCATTCCGAACTTTTTCATTCCGAACTATTCATTCCGAACTTTTTCATTCCGAAGTTTCTCATTCCAAACTTTGTTATTATGATTTTTTCTACTAAAAAGTTTGTGTGCCGAAGGTTATTTTAAGTATGGCAGGAATAAATGTTGGTTCTATTGATAATCTAAATCCTACAAGACCACCAATCTTCGATGGTAATGATTATGAGTACTGGAGAGATCGAATGAAAACTTTCATTATCAATACTGGAGTGGACAACTTTGTTATGCATACTGGTGATTATAAAATTCCTGATAAGGAAGTTAGAACTTTCACTAACCAAGAAAAGCAAGAGTATCAACTCAATTATAAGGTACGCAATACTCTACTGTGTTCAATGACTAGAAATATATATATCCAAATTTCTTCTTGTAAAGCAGCTAATTGTATCTGGAAGAAGTTAGAGGTTACACACTTTGGAACTTCTAAAGTGATCGAGACTAGGAGAGCTATGCTTAGAGCTGAATATCATGGCTTCAACTTTCCGTATGGTGAACCAATTTGTAAAGTTCAACAGAGATTTATAACTATTGTCAACAACCTACAGTCTATGGGAGAAAAAAGATTAGATGATGAAGCACTTGTGGATAAGATAATTGATATTATGCATAATGAGTGGGAATCCAAAAAAACTGCTATAGATGAGAATAAGAAGGTCACTCAAATTTCTCTTGATGAGCTATTTGGAACTCTTCTCTAACACGAAACCAGAATGAAGAGAGATGCTGACAACATCAAAAAGAAAAATGGAAATGGTACTATTGCTTTTACAACAACATCAAATCAGATGAAAGCTAAGACTCCTGAAAGAGTAACCAGATCCAAGTCTAAGAAAGTTATTTTCCAATCTGAATCTAGTGAGAGTGAAATATCTGAAAATGAGTTAGCAAATCTTTCTCGAAGGATGAACAAGATAGCTGGACAAATAAGTTTCCAATCCAAGTATAAGAAAAAGGAAAAGGAAAGATAGGAAAGATGGAGAAGTTACTTATTATGAGTGAAAGAGAGCTGGACATATTAGACCAGATTTCCCTTTGCTCAAAAGGAAAGAAAGGAAAGAAAGGCATTCAGACAGGAACAGAAAGAAGTATTATAAAGACAAAGCTAAGAATGTTTTGAAAGCTAGTGACACCTGGAGTGCCAGTGGTGGTGAATCTTCAGATGAATCTTCTGATTACGAATCTTCAGGACAAAAGAATCTTAGTCTTATAGCCAGATTACCTATTGATAATCATTTTTTTATGGCTAAGGTATGAAATGATGAATTATTGACCAATGTTTCTTTAAATTCTAATGATAGTAGGTATTATAACTATTTTGATGAAGAATCCTCTTCTGATGAAGAAAATACTTTACCTACTTATGAATAAGTCTCTAGGTTTGCTGAACTTCTTGAAATTGAGAATTCCAAACTCAATAAGAAACTTGATAAGGCAAAATCTAGGAATTATATTCTTACAAAAGAGATATCAGATCTTTCTAAAGATCTTGATATGAAAAATGCTGATTTTGAAAGTATTTCAAAAAATCTTGAGGAAGTAAGTTCTGAGAAGAATAAACATTCTAAAGAGTTAGAAAAAGTAATTTCTAAGAAAAATGTTATCGAGCCTAGCTATAGTTCTAAAACTAATGTTTTTGAGGATAAAAACTTGGTTATAAAACTGAAGTCCGAATTTTTTTCTTTAAATAAGTGTTTATCAAACTTTTCCCATGGTAAGGAAAATTTTGATAAAATGTATTCCCAAATACGACCTTTAAGAAATAAATCCGTATTTGGTTATACCCATGCAAAACCAATTTTTAGTAACAATTATTTTGTTCCTCAAAGTGCCCCATTTTGTACCAAGTGTCAATGTGGTGGTCATTGGGCAAAGAATTGTTCCTTAAACAAAACCCAATCCTTAGGTTTTGATAAAGCTATTTCTCTAGGAAGATGTGGGTACCTAAAATTTTATTGTCTGGAAATCTCGGATCCAAAAAAGTTTGGATACCGAAAGTCTAATTCTCTTATTGATTTCAGGAAAATAAAGAGAGTATCAGCAACAATACATGGTACATGGATAGTGGATGTTCCTGACACATGACTGGTAACAAAAGCTATTTTGAAAAGATTATCAAAACGAAAGGAGGAAAGGTAACTTTCGGAGACAATGCTAAGGGAGAAATTGTTGGTATTGGTAATATTTTCCTTTTAGGAAAAACTTTTATTTCAAATGTTCTTTTTGTTAAGGGTATTAGGCACAACCTCATTAGCATAATTCAGTTATGTGATGAAGGATACCTTGTGAATTTTAGGAATGATAGGTGTTTAGTTCACAATTCCAAGGAAGAATTTATTCTCTCAGCAAATAGGCAAGAGAATGTTTACACTTTGAACCTAGAAGACCTCAGGAGTCAAGATTTACCTTGCCTAAGTGCATTGGAAGATCATTCCTTGTTATGGCATAGAAGATTAGGTCACTGTAACCTTAGAAACCTATGTAAACTCTCTAAGAAGAAACTAGTTAAGGATCTACTGGAGCTTAGATTTGATTCTTCTAAAGTTTGTGATCCTTGTCAATATGGAAAGCAACATAAATCTAGTTTTAAATCAATCGGTGAAGTCTTGACAACTGATGCATTACAGTTAGTGCACATGGATCTTTTTGGTCCAACACAAACTGAAAGTATTGGAGGCAAATACTATGTGTTTGTTCTAGTTGATGATTACACTAGATTTACTTGGGTTTATTTTCTAGCAAAGAAGTCTGAATCTTTTTCCTATTTCGAAAGTTTTAGAGCTCAAGTTAAAAATGAGAAAAACCTTCCATTAAAAACGATTCATAGTGATCATGGAGGAGAATTTCAAAATTTTGATTTTGAAACTTTTTGTAGTAGAAAAGGTATTACTCACAAATTTTCAGCACCTAGAACTCCTCAACAAAATGGTGTAGTTGAGAGAAGAAATAGAATTATTCAAGAGATAACTAGAACCATGTTGAGTGAATATTCTATATCTAGACATTTCTGGGCTGAAGTTGTAAGTACTGTTTTCTATACTATAAATAGAGTTTTGATTAGACCTTTTCTTAATAAAACCCCTTATGAGTTATGGAATGGTAGAAAACCAAGACTATCCTACTTCAAGATTTTTGGTTGCAAAGTATTCATTTTGAATACTAAAGATAACTTACATAAATTCTCACCAAAATCTGATAAAGGAATTTTCTTAGGTTATTCCACAACATCTAAGGCTTATAGAGTTTTTAATAAGAACACTTTTACTATTAAAGAAACAGTGCATGTAAAATTTGATGAGTCTGATTCTTTTGTTTTTAAACAATCACAGCCTACATCCTCGAATGTGTTTTCAAAAACTGATTATCAACCTTTGATAGAAGAACCTTCTGATAAGGAAAATGCTCAAGAAGATACTTATGAAATATTTACCCCAGAAGACTTTCTACCCTATGTTGATGAACAAGATTTTCAAAACCCAAATCAGGTGTTTCTTAAGAATCATCCCAGTGATAGTATCATTGGTGATGTAAATCAACCTGTAAGGACTAGAAGTTACTTAAGAAATGAAGTATAACATCTAGCATTTCTTTCCCAATTACAACCTAAAAGCACTGATGAAGCTTTAGGTGATGATGATTGGATCAAAGACATGCAAGATGAACTAAATGAATTCGAAAGGAATAAAGTCTGGACCTTGGTTGAAAGACCTAAGGAAACTTCTGTAATTGGAGTAAAATGGGTTTTCAGAAATAAATGTGATGAAAATGGAGTCATAGTAAGAAATAAAGCTAGAATTGTTGCTAAAGGCTATAATCAGCAAGAGGTAATAGACTATGAAGAAACCTATGCTCCAGTAGCTAGACTTGAATCTATCTGTATTCTACTTGCCTTTGCAGCATTCTTTAATTTTAAACTTTTTCAAATGGATGTGAAATGTGCTTTTCTTAACGGTTATGTTCAAGAGGAAGTTTTTGTTGAACAACCTCTTGGCTTTGAAGATACAAAATATCCTGATCATGTTTTTAGACTTACCAAAGCTTTGTATGGTCTTCAAAAAGCCCCACGAGCACGGTATGATAGACTCACTAGATTTTTGCTTCAAAATAACTATGTTAAGGGAAATGCAGATCCAACCCTTTTTATAAATAAAGATAAGAAAAATGTTTTGATTGTTCAAATTTATGTTGATGAAATCATATTTGGTTCAACTCAGCAATCTTTAACCGACTCCTTTGCAAGTGTACTGAAATCTGAGTTTGAAATGAGTATGATGGGTGAGTTAAAATTTTTTCTTGGTTTTCAAATTTCTCAAAAACCAGAATGAACCTACATATCTCAACATAAGTATATTAAAGATCTTCTCAAAAAGTATGGTTACGACAATACTAAGAGCATAAGTACTCCTATTGGTACCTCAAACTCTTTAGATCTTGATGAAGCTGGGAAACCAGTAGATAAAACATCTTTTAGAGGTATGATAGGAAGTCTACTTTACTTAACAGCTAGTCGACCAGACTTAATGTTTTCAGTATGCTTATGTGAAAGATATCAATCCAATCCTAAGGAATCTCACTTAAAGGCAGTAAAAAGAATTTTTCGCTACCTTAAGGGAACCATGGATCTAGGATTATTTTATACTTTTGGAAATGATTTTGTTCTAAAAAGATTTTATGATGCTGACTTTGGTGGATGTAGAATTGATAGAAAAAGTACATCCGGAACTTGTCATTTCTTAAGAGATTCGTTAGTTTCTTGGTCTTGAAAGAAGCAACATTCTGTAGCACTCTCCACTGCTAAAGCTGAATATGTAGCAGCTGGAAGTTGTTGTGCTCAAGTATTGTGGATGCAACACACACTCACAGATTATGGCTTGAGCTATACTAAAACTCAAATTTTGTGTGATAACACAAGTGCCATTGCCCTTAGTAAGAACCCTGCACATCACTATCGTGCAAAACACATAGATATTAGACATCACTTTCTTAGGGATCACACACAAAAAAGAGATATTATTCTTTAGTTTGTCGGAACGCAAGATCAACTTGTTGATATTTTCAGAAAATCCTTGATTTCTGATAGATTTGAATATATTAAAAAGAAGTTAGGAATGATAACCGTGAGGTAATCTTTCTTAATTAACTTTCTGTTGAAAAAGTCTCCTTACAACAATAAACTCCTTTTTATAGGGGGAGTACATTTGATTGTTAGAGTAACTAAAATTTTCAAAATTAGTTTTTCAAACTTTTCGGAACTAAAATTCCGGAATGGGAATTTCCGGAACTAAAATTTTCCAGAATGGATATTTTCGTATAGAAAACTTCTGGAATGGAAATTTCCAGAACTGAAATTTTCAAGACTGCAATTCTCAGAATGAGAACTTCCGGGATGAAAGTATTTGTTCTGAAGACATCCGAAATGGAATTTTCGTACTAATAATTTCATAACGAGATTTCCAGAATGGAGATTTTTGTACTGGGATTTTCGTAATGAAGTTTTCGTACTGAAACTTTCGTAATGATGTTTTTTTAGAAGAATATTGCCAATTTCGAATAATATTTCTTGTCAATCCGTAAGTTATGATTTTCCTACTTATAGTTTTGTAATCATTTTTGCTTACTGGTATCTTCCTTGTTTAGTTTGGATTCTAGTTTTTCCTCAAATCTGAATGTTTTCTTTAAAAAACCTCAAAAGATCGGAGTCAATTTTCTTTCCCTTGCGAAATTATTCTCAACCGTCAGATCAGATCAAAGTATTTTCAACCATTGGATGTCTTTTGGAAGACCAATGGTCAAATTCTTTGCCTATAAAAAGGGGGTCCCAAGACTCGTCCCACATCGGTTTTCCAAGCTTTTGCGTCTCGAAGCTCTGCTGCTCCTCTTAAGATAGGTTCCGAACCTTGTGAAGCCGATCCGAATCCTACAGTTTATTTCATTCCGAATGTCTGTTGAAGCAACCTCTCAAGATATGTAAACTATCAAACCAATTTCAAAGTGGTTAGTTTACATAGAAAGGTTAGTTCATCCGGATTTTTATAAGCTTGATTCTCTTATTTTGAAGAATATTAGACTAAATGGATGGGAAGACGTCTGCATATCTATGTCAGATAAATAGGATCCGGTTTATACTGACTTGTTGATAGAGTTTTATAAGTCTGTTTCCTTCCTGGTGGAAGATGGAAGAGAAATATTTTCTTTCAAGTCTTATGGAAAGACTTATAAACTTTCTTACACTAAGGCAGCAAGCCTTGTTGGTATATCATATGAGGGAGAAGCTGAATTTTGTTCTCACAAACTTCCCGATGTGCAAGGAAGTTTCCACAAGGAGAAGGCACTGAAGTGTCTTGGGCTTAAGGATGATTCAACAACTAAGATTGCTCAACTCACTCTGAATAATAGAATACTTCAACTATGGGTGCAAGGTTTTCTGGTTCCGAGAAGAGGAGATAAAGACAATCTGAAGAAGAGTGATATATATATCTTAGATTTTTTGGTAAATCTAAGAAAGATAAATCTGATAAGGCATGTCTTGGTTACGATCAAGAATATCAAATAAGGAAATCTGAGAGCTCAGATTATGATGTTTCCTACCTTACTGTCTAAGTTGATTGTTCGGTGCTTAGAATCTTTCAAAGTTTCCTGCAAATCAAAGATCTGGAGTTGCAAGCTCATGCTTGTTAGTGATGATACGCTTAAGAGAATGAAGATGGGATTTTCTAGTGAATCTGGAGAATTTTACCCCCTATCCGTGGAGGATTTTGAAGCAGCTGAAAAAGAATCTCCAGATCCTTCAAAAAAGAAAAGGAAGAAGAGAAAGCCTAAGGAAGTAGTTACTGATGAAGAAATTCCTCAGCCTAAGGAAACTGAATCCGCACCTCCCAAGCTGAAGAAGCAGAAAATCTATACAGATGAAGTAGCAGCAAAGTGGAGGAAAGATAAAGAAATGAGGAAGGAAGGGGATCCTCAATTCGGACTGGACCCTGCTGAGGCTAAGGCATTAAAAGAAAAAGCTGCTGAGGATCTAGAAAGGAAAGCAAAGGAAAAAGAAGTTGAGAATAAAGACGTCTGAAGATGAACTAGTGCAATCTTTGCTAAAAGATACAGATTTAGCTTCCGAAAGGCTTCCAGTTCCGGAAACTTTCGGTGTTGAACCTTCTTTACCAGAAACTCCAGCGAAAAACTATGTCACTCCGGAAAAGGAAAAGGGTAAAGAAATAGTTGTAGAAGCTGAGAAAGAAGTTGCTGAAGAAACAGAGGAAGAAGAAGAAGAAGAGGAGGAGATTGAAGATCTGGATACCTTGATAAAGAAAGTACAGGACTACAAAGATAAGGCTGAATCCGCAAAGATAGTTACCTCAGGCAAGGGAGATGAGGAAGCTAGCAAGCAACATCCAGAAGAATAAGAAGAAACGAATGAGCTATTTGATGAAGAAGAATCCTATGAGAGGAACTTTCTTGAGGAAGGACAAGAGAGACAGAAACCAGATGAGGATCAGATTGTTCAAGTTTCTGAATCTGAGGAAGTATCTCCAAATGTGCAATCCATTCCGAAATCTGATAAAGGGAAGCAAACTCTAATGGAGACACCCATTAAAGATGTCATCAGAAGGAAAGAGGTTGGTGGTACCTCTAGAAGGAAGCTGATGCCAGTAGAAGAAGAGGAATCTCAAAAAGAAGTTTCTGATTCAGAATCATCATCCCACATGCATGATTTTGTGGTTCAATCTCTGAGAAAGTTAGTGGATACAATTCCAATTCTTCCAACAATAGATTCTAGATGCCAGTTGTTGCAACAATCTATGAATCAAAAATCAGAATCTTTATCCATGGTAATGGATAAGTTTGTGAAGTTGGAAGCTGAACAGAAAAGTTTTCTGATCGATTACGACGTGCATAGAAAGTCCTGCAGTAAAGTAAAAAAGTGGTCTAAGGGAGTTGATGAAGATTTATTTCACTTTGAGAATTTTCAGGCTGAAGTTCAAAATGCCTTTGAAATGGAGGATAAAAAGGTTAATGAAATTTCTGAGAAGTTGACCCAGGAGAAAAATTTCCGGAATCAACAGGTTAGGGATCTGAATGGGATGCTTAACTCGGTATCTCAAAATTGGAAAACTGAAAGAGATTTCCAGATTGAGTTTCAGCAGAAGATGGAAAAGCAAGATGAGTTGTTGAAGTTGCAGAAAGAAGCTATGGAGGCTCAGGCAGAGGCTTTAAAAGCTCAAGAAGAAAAGGTAAAATCCTTGGAGAGGCAATGAGAGGATGATCAAAGAGACTTGAAGAAACTCAAAGCCTTGTTGAAGCAGCTCATTCCGAAAGAAAAGGAAGATAAATGAACCCACTCCGATCTTTTGTTGTACTTGTCTTTCCTTGTAATTTCTTCCCAACTCTAATGAAATGGTTATCTGGTTGGTTTGTATCTTGTTATATACTAATGTTTTAGGTAGAATACTTTGTTTTTCATTCCCTTCAATTCTTTTTGAAAATCACAAAGGGGGAGAAGGAAAAAGAACTATTCCTAAGGAGGAGAAAGGAAAAATTTCTAAGAGAAATATCCTTAAAGAAAGGAGGAGTTTCCCACTACAAAGTTTTTTTATTCTTACAATAATGAAAACTCTACTTTGGAAACCTAGAATATAATCCTTAGAGTTTCAATGCCTAAGGGGGAGTTAGTTGTATTCAATTCTATCTATGAAGAAAGGGAGATAAGTTTTAATTTTCAAAGTCTAATGAAAATTTTCAAAATCCTTATATACTTTTTCAAAAGGATGTTTGTGCTTTCTAAAAAGGGGGAGATTGTTGAGTCAATAAGGTTTTCCTTATGACTTTTCCATTCCTTCTTGTTTTGAAAATCACAAACACCTTATACTTAAGCAAATATTATTTTTACCCCCATAAGGAAAATTTACTTCTTTAAGAAAATTTACCTTAACCTATATTTTCTTATACATAGCAATATTATTCTTAAATTAAAAAACCGGATTCATAACAAAATTTCAAGAGCCATATAAAGAAAAGATTTGAAGTATTTTGTTTTTAGGATCTGAATTCTGGATGTGATCTGTACTGTAGTTCTAATCCGAATTCTGGACTCCAAACTCTGAAGAAGTTCGACTCCGAACTCTTTTGTAGTTCGACTTCGAACTCTTAAGCAGTTTGACTCCAAACTCATAAGAAGTTCGACTCCGAACTCTTTTGTAGTTCGACTCCAAACTCTGAAGAAGCTTGACTCAGAACTCTTAAGAAGTTCGACACTTAACTCTTTTGTATTTCGACTCTAAACTCTGAAGAAGCTCGACTCCGAACTCTTAAGAAGTTCGACTCCGAACTTTTAAGCAGTTCGACTTCGAACTCTTAAGAAGTTCGACTTCGAACTCTACAGATTCAGAATCCGATCTTTGGTGAAACCAGACTCCGAATTCCTATAAAACAGAATTCGAACATTTCTTAACATAGACTCCAAACTTCAATTTGATTAGACTCTGAAATTTTGACTTACTTACACTCCGAACTATTGATTAGCTTTTACTCACAAATTCCTTGTTTCAAAACGATGTCGTGCATTTAGTTATACATAGTTTTTTATAAAACGATGTCGTCTATTCTGTTTCTAATTAACCGTTGTTTGAGTTACACATGTACATGTCCCTCCGAGTTTCATGGAAAATATGACCGTTGGAGGAGGGAGCAGACTGTTGGAAATTTGCCTATAAATAGGATCTCATTTGAAATAGCTCCATATACAATGAAATTGATCAATCTAGAAACCACATGCTTCTAAAGTGATTTCTAGAGAGAGAAATATTTTCATTCCTTGTGCGTACTGAACCACTCATTCAGTTTTTTCTTCGTGTGACTCTGAATGTTGGTGATTACATTCGAGGACTTCCGGGGATAGGAAGACAGAGGTTTCCAACACCTTGAAGTTGAGGGCTTCCTTGCTGAGGAAGACAGAGGTTTCCAACACCTTGAAGTTGAGGGCTTCCTTGCTGAGGAAGACAGAGGTTGCCAACTACCTTGAAGTTGAGGGCTTGCGGGGATAGCAAGACAGAGACTCCGATCTTCGTATCAAGGGCTTACCCTGGTGTGGGTAAGATAGACTTGCTTGAAAGTATAAATCAAGGGACCTTTATCCAAGGTTTTTGGATACATTTCTCTTTGGGTTAAAAGATTTATATCTTGTTACTTGTAGTTTTACTACTTGTTTGTTTCCGCTGCATTTTGTATTATAAGGAAAATATAACTTTCTTATATTTCCTTACTTGTACTCTATTTCATTTAGGTTCTATACGCTTTAAGGTAGAATCTCATATTGTAATCTTTTGTTAAGTTTCAATTTCTGGAACCATATTTCCAGAACCTACTTTTGGAATCTCTTTCCAAGTTTTCATTTGGTATTAGAGGTGTTGTGAATCTTCTTACGTTTAACTTTGTTAAACTTAGCCCTTTCCTTTGCTTAAGGAAAATATAGTTATTCATAACTAACTTTAAAGGTTCCAAAGGAATTTTTAAAGTATACAATTCACCCCCCTCTTGTATATTGAGCATCTACATCATTATTTCGATCCTACAGAACCCGGGGAATTCCTTCCAGTAATCATTGGAACTTTTTTGATAAGTAACTATTATGAATACAAAGTGATAGAATCTAAATGGGATTCCAAAATTAATCATGTCATGTGACATACACAATAATCTAACAATCATCATGATCCATGTCTCGGTAGTATTTGTCTCATTTGGCCTATTAGTGAACCATAAGAATATATCTTTAAGATTATGAATCAATGAGTAATCCCCATTTAGGATTGTAGGTAATATGGGCTATAGAATCTTATTTACATCCAAATATATTATATTTGTAATTTGAAACATGTGGTGATTACTATTCTCTACAACAATGTCTATAAGATAATCCATGATACCCACATAACATTGAACTAAAAATGTCCCATAATAAGGTGAGGAAATATTCTAGTTCATTCATTGAGAAATTTTTTATCGGTAGTGGGATCAATGTATTTGAGAATTGTAGTCATCGACATGAAATATAACATCAAAGTTGTGATACTCCATGTGATGCATCATGTTGGATTTCTCATATGAAAAATGGAGTTTGTATGGTTTACGGTCTATATATGATCCCAGAAGGTAGTTGGAATAGCCTTTAAAATTATTTCAACAAGAATAAACAAAAAATATTTGAAGGATTCCTACTATATACTCATCAGAAAGAGTATAGTTTAGTGGAAAAGTCCACACAATATTGTTTCATAATTCTACAAAGGTAAAAATATACATCTCTTGTGTTGTTCCTACGTAAATCCTTTGTGATAAATTTCCAAAATATGGTTTCCATGATATGTATGGACATCCTTTTGTGGTTGATAAGTGGAAAGAATATGTAATTTAGTCCATTTTAGTTAATATGGAATAAAACCCAAATTTAAAGAAAAATGGGATCTTGATAACTAATAATATATTAAACAACCCATTTGAGTTGGATGTTTTTTCTAATAAAAATCCTACACTCCCCCATAGTAGTGAAGGGATGGATTAAGGAATTGAAATGAGAATCCAAGGAATTTCTCTCAAAAACTAAATGAATAATATCAAACCTCTTATACATGGTTCTTCAAATGATGAATTCATCAGATAGCTACTCCCAGACTGCCTTAGGAATTATAAAGGGTTATAGATTCATAGGTGTAAAAAGGGTTGAATATTTGAATATTTTTTTGGGTCATATGATTTGGGAAGTTAATATTACCATGGATATACGTTCCAAACCAATAGTAGTTATCAATAATCTTTTTATATGTTTTTAATGAAAATAATTTACCACAAGATAAAACACATTAAACATAGAAAGTAAAAGAGGTATCCATGTAGAAGATGTAAAAAACCAATACTATACTGCAAAAATTTATGACATGGGAACAACTGAATACATATGGGTGGTGCTGGCCAGACTATAGGTGTTGTATAATTTTTATTATTATTGGAGACTTTATATAGACCATCATTTAATTTTAATCTATATATAAAAACTATGGAAGAATGATAAAGAATATATTCAACAGGATATTATTTAAAAGACAATGAATAATGTCTTGTGTTCTATCAACTAGGATTATAAATTTATACAAAATAGTAGGCCAATAATTTAAAAAACAGAAATTAATGATTATAACGACCCATACTTTACATACATTGTTAATACTTCAAAATTGAAGCATAATTATTACAACATATAACAAAACCATGAAAGGAACTTATATGTATAGTGTCTTTAGAAACTAGGAAACATAAACAACTGGTTCATAAAGCGTCTATATTGTCTCCCATTTATTTCATCATATCTATAGTCCCTTTTGGCATATCTTACTTAATAACCTTCTCCCTGACCTGGGGAAATAAAACATACAAAAGGGTGAGCTCAAATGCTCAGTAAGGGTAAACAAAAGAAATATCAATCACATCATATTCATAAGAACATAACATTTTGGAAATCTTACCCTGCAAAAGAGATCATAATTTCATAACATGGGATAAATCATGGTAGTGAAATGTAACCACAATAATCATAACTTAAAACATGAAACTTTGTGGCATACACACATAATCATAGAGAATCATTTCTTATTAGTCAAGACTCATTGCCAATACTATCTTAGTGGACAAAGTCCATATCTGAACCGAGTTCACTCCTCGTTTCAGTCCTGTTTCACTGAACCGGTTTAACCTGCCGTTCCAGCCATGTCTATCTCATGAGATATAAAATCTTTACCCAATGTATTGGAGGGAGATATAGGTCCCACCAATCTCATAATGATACCATTCTTATGTGTGCCACAAAATCATAAATCATACATCATTGCATAACCCATGTAATAAAAATGGGATTCTTAAACATCACGATATCATAAAACAATTCATATAAGATAAAGGAATTCATAAAAATAATTCCATCACAACATAATCAAATAAATGTAATAATAGGGATAGAAACATAACCCTATATTATCTTAGATGGAAAATACTTTTGATAAAACACTTGAACTCTATTCTTGAGGAAAATATCCTTTCTACTTCAAAAACATTTTTCCTTTCTTAACATGACATACAATTTTAAACTAAAATAATTTGATTAAAAATAAACATTAAAACTTGTAAAGGAATCTTCTTGGAAATAATGTTTTAAAAATCCATTCATGACGTATAAGTTAAAAAAAACATTCTTCTCGTAATTTTTTCGGAAAAGTCAAAAAGTACCTCGTACGAAAAATGACAAAAGATTCCTTTCATATCTTTTACTAAAAACTCATCGAAGGGTAAAATTGGATTTAAACAATTGTAGGTGGATGGAAATAATATTACATATTGAGGAAACATGGATGTGGATGATAAAATACACCCCAGTAAATACCAAAGTATAAACAATCTCGGATAGAAATGAGATTGTGATATTTTCCCTTACCTTAGGTCCGATTTGCTTCGTAAATGTATGAACATTCTATATAATGATTTAAATAATGTTATTTACTTATTATAGAATTAAAATTATTGTTATGATATCATATATGGTCATATTCTTAGCTTCTTATTAGTAATATTTCATTACTACTTGTTATTCAGGTGTTTATTACTTTTTGTTCTTATGCGTGTTTTGTCGAATAAATTATTATTCTTCTCTTTAGGTTATAGATACCTCATTTCCAGAATGGTATTAGTGTAATATATATCATATTCATTCATTCAATTAATTTATATAATCATTATGCAATGAAGATCATATAGAACGAGTCGCATCACATCGTGGAGATGGTATTCCGTACGTACGCACGAGCGATGATATCGTTCCCATGATCGTGGAATTGTAATGGAGTGTATGTATACTATTTCAGAATCAATATAACATTACAATAATCATATGTAGTTATTATTTACACCATTATACCCATCCAAGTAAGGTGGTGGGGGAAAATAGATTACACCACGGCGTGGAGACGGTATTCTGTACACATGCACGCGCAGTGATTTCATTTTCCGTAGGATGGATGGATGGTGAAATAGGGTTGTTTCATACTTATAATAACATATCAGTATATGAGTGATACTGATGTTATTACTTCATAATGAAACAACTAAATAATAAGAAGTGGAAGAAGAAATAAAGATGAAAGAATCGGTAACGGACATTACCTCTTCTTTGAAGCGCTTATTTGAGACTTCCTTTTAGGGCACTAAAATTGGTCTTTTAAGAAGACCATGACCTCTAGGATCTTTCTAGAGAAGTGGAGAGGAGAAATTGGAAGGGGTTGGCTGAGATTGAAGGCTCAAAGTGGTGTGAGGAAGAGAGGGAGGAGGTTCCCTTTTATAAGGGAGGAGAGGGGCACCTTTGGAATAACTAAAACTATTATTTTATTATAAAGTCAAATTTGGTTTTTAATAGATCCAAATTGATATATTTCTAATCTAAGGTGGGTATGGGTCTAAATTCTCTAATCCAATAGAATTTAGACAAGTTTAGGTCATTATATTAACCTTATCTTTTAGTTTTAACTATTAGTTAATTAGATTGACATTTACCATGTCACTTTGTATTTTTATATTATATAGTTAATAAACTTACCATATACATCCAAGCGACCACCAAGTGGTACATTAATGATACAACTATCACGATATAAGTATTTTGGCCGAACCTTGGATTTTTAAGAATAAAATAACAATCAATAATATAATATTTTTTTTAAAAACTATTTTATGTCAATTTTGACACTATTTAGTAATTGATTTTTGTGAAAATCATAACAGAATTATTAGTTAGAACAAAGTTAATTAAATCAATACTAACATGTCATATTAACGTAAAAAAGTAGTTTAATTCATAAAAAGTCTCAAATTACATTTATTTGGGTATTTATAACATCCATTATGTCAATATTTCATTAATAAGATAATTACTGCATCATCATTGTGTCATAAATAAAATAAATTATTTAATTTCTAAAAATTACAAATAAAATACCATTATGTAGGAAATATTTTTATCTTTCTAATGAATATTTATAGTCGAATTTATCTTATGTATAACCCTATATTAAAAATTATTTACTTATTAAACTTTGATTTTAACTATTTTAACCCTTCTTTAAATAAATTAATAATAAATGTCCTAATATAATCCAAGTGGGCCTAAATGGTCATATTTTATTCCTAAGGTTGTTTTTGGTCGAATTACACTTATCCAATATAATTAGGACATGTGTAAGGGTAATAATAATATCATTTTTACCCTTAATTATCCTATTTACTTTTAACCGTGGTAAATAAAAGTAAAAAGTTGCTATTCACCAAAAATTATTTTCATCTCATTGAACCACATTTTACTTACTGAAATCAACCGTGTCTCTTGGATTTTTGAAATTCCACTCACAGAAGTGGTAAAATTAAGTTTTATGTAAATTTGAAAATTCTCCTAGGAGGTGGGTAAAAGACGGTGAAAAGTTCAATAAATTTTTTATATATCTAAAATTATTATAAAATTGATCCAATAAATTACATTGAACTTACATAGGTATTATGTATAAATTTTGACCTAAAATAAATTTAAATAAAATAAATAATTATTTAAATAAAAATTCGGTTTTTAAATAGTAACCTAGTGTTTTCACTATTCATCAAAAATTGAAAGTTTCCAGAAAATTACCAAAATTTCACCCTATGATAATTTCAATATTCCGAAACCAAAAATGAAGTCCAATTTAAAAAATAAAATGTAAAAAATTTTAAAAAGTGGTTATTACTATTCATAACGGCTAGTTTTAATAATATTTTAATAGCATATCGTTGTTTAGTGAAACTCGGTATTGCGTACGACGCAAGCTATCGAGGAAGGCCATGGTTACGTGTAAAGCAAGCCAAGATAGTGTTGTGTGTAGTGAAAGATTCCTTTGATGATTTATATAACATAAAAACAAAATATTTCTCATAAAAGTATCGGGTGTTACAATGATCCATCATGATGATACATTGTTGTAATATAAATTTTAGACATCTTTGGATAAAATAGAAACTAAATTGTTTCACAAGTAGTTAAGGGGGATAATTATTTATAGATAGAGAAAATACCATAATCTCCCATATATATATATATATATTAAGAAAATTTTCATAGATCTAGGGCCTTTCTTTAGTATGTTATTGGATAATTTTCCATATTAAGGATTGAACCAACACCCCATCTAGTGGAATAAAACTTCACCAAAAATTATTTTAAAAGATCACATGTCGCCAAGACAAGGGATATTTTTTGCGTGTATATGGGGATATAAAAAATTAATAATTCTTCTTGATTCCAAAATTAGTTTTCCTTTTAGGTGTAACACCCCACTCTTCCATTGTACGCTTCTCTTTGAATAATACAGTAGCATGTGCTGTACGCAACTTCAAGTTCTAACACACCACAACCAATTAAAGTAGCCGTTATGAATAGTAATACCCAATTTTTGAAATTTTATAAATTTTATCATTCAAAATGGACTTCATTTTAGGATTCAGAATATTGAAATTATCTTAGGGTGATATTTTGGTACTTTTTGGACAACTTTCATATTTTGATGAATAGTGAAAATTACTAAATTTTAATTAAGAACAAATTTTTTAATAGAAATAATTAATAGTGATAAATTATGCATTTGAGTGGTTTAAAAGTATATTTAGAATATATTTTTACCATTTAATACAATTTTAGTCATTTTACATAATTTCACATTTAAACCGGACATAAAAAAGTGTCAATCTTTTGATAGTTATTATTTCTTAAAAACACGCTTTTTGTTTTGACTGCGGGAATTAATTTTAAATTAATTTATGCAACTTCTATGTTTTTAATTTATAAAAATGGATTCTATATTTAGAATCAGGAGGTCCAAATTTTGTAAATAGGTGACTCTTATTTTTAGACATTTTGAATAATTACTTCGGTAAATATTTTATTTACCATGGTAAAAGGGTAAATCTAGTAAATAAGGGTATAAAAATAATATTATAATAATAATAATTTACCATAATATGTGTCCTAAACCTATTGGTTAATACATGTCCGACCATGGGAAACTTCAGGTCGATTTTGGGACCCCATGGAGTCACTTGTAAGTGATAGGGACACTTTATATTAATTAAGTTAAAGTAAATACAAAAATAACATAAGCATATATCTTTTAGAAAAACTATTTCTAAATAAGATTATATATGTTATATTTTAGACTATAAAATTTCATTAGAAAGATAAAAATATTTCCTACATAATGGTATTTTATTTATAATTTTTAGACATTGAATAATTAAATTTATTTATGACACAATAATGATGAAGTATTTTCCTTACTAATGAATGAATCAAATAATTATTATTATAAATGTTAAAATAAATATAATTTGAAAGTTTTGATGTCATCCACGAATTTTATTGGTTAATATTAAATATTTGGATTACTTAAATGAATTTTATTAGAATTAATAATGTTGTTATGACTTTAACAAAAAACAATTATTAAATAGTTTCAAAATTGACATAAATGAGTTTTTAAAACAAATATTATATTATTAATTCATATTCTATTTCTAAAAAACACAATATTGTCCAAAAGACTTATATAATGATAGGTGTATCATTAATGGACCACTTGGGGGTCGCTTGGATGTATATAGTAAGTTTATTAACTATATAATATAAAAATACAAAGAGACACGGTAAGTGCCAAACTAATTAACTAAGAGTTAAATATAAATTATATGGTTAATATAGTGAAACAAAACTATCTAAAATCTATTAGATTAAATTATTTAGACCCCTACTCACCTTATACTTTGAATAATTCACTTTTGAGCTATTATAAACTGAATTTATTATAATTTAATTCTTTATGTTTTTTCTAAAGAACCCCTCCTCCCCCTTATAAAAGGACACCACTTCTAACCAATTATTCATAACTTCAAAGCCTTTTGGTTCGGAAAAACTCTACCAAAATACCCTCCCAACTATTATCCTCCCTTAATCCTAGAGTCCTTCCTTTAGTCATAAAGTAAACCTAAGGATCCCTTTCGACCAAATCAAAAGGAAGAACCCGAAGAAGAGGTAATGTTTTCACCACCCTTTTTCAAGTTCCTTTCTTCTTCAACTTCTTCTTTATTTGTTATTCTATTCTAAAATAATAACTACAGTATCATATATATATTTTGGTGTTATTATAAATATGTTACAACCATATTCAGTATTCTATCCATCCTTTGAATGACATGTCACCATACGTGCCTACATAAGGCCTACCGTCTCCACATCGTGGTGTAATTGTTATTCAATACATTATTATTTGGATGGGTATAATAGTGATGTGTAATTCATTTAAATATAAAATATAACATTATAATTATTCTCTATATAAGATATACCATCCAGTTATATATTATTTTAATATCAACAGAATGATATTTTCGCTCGTGCGTACGTACGAACTACCGTCTCCACGAACGTGATAAGATTCATTCCCCATCGTATCCATTCACGTATTATTATCATTTTATGATTAAAAATAATGTTTAAGGACTTGATATCATTCTGTATATGAATAAGATACAACCTACCCATAACAAACCCGACTGATGTAACAAAACATATAAATGAAAATGATTAAGTTAACACCCGAAACGACGATAATACTAAGATATTATTAACAAATTTTTTTTAAAAGATCATATATGATATCATATTAATGTATATTATCATTTTATAATTCAATAAAAGTTATTTCATCATTATAAAGGAGGATAACCTACCCTCGACCAAGGAAAAATTACAAAGTAAGGGGTTTCTTATCTCACTTTGAATTTCGTGAGATTTCCATTGTTCACCACATATTTATTGCATGTGGTGTGTGTACTGCCCATGATTGTATTAATTGTGTAATATAATTTAATTTATGAGTATTTACATCATCATTTTATTATCCTTCTTTAATGGGTGTATGTTTTGTAAGTTACCAAATCGATAACGTAATTTGAAATTTCAATTTCCATTCATTCGTCTTAACGCATACTTCATTGATTATTTTACTCCAATATTATGTGTGGAGTCACTATTCATTTTCTTATGTCATAATTTCCACTTCCCTTTCTGTGGATATAATTTTGATACACATAATCACTCCATTGATAATTTCTCAAGTCATAGATATGAATTTTATAAGAGTAATTTTTAACTCATTCTGCATTTGTTGAGTTAAATATCTAATTCATTGGTGTTGTCTTTACAAGAATATGTGTGAATGTACTCTCATTGATTTCCACTTAACATACAATCATATTGAGTGTATTTATATTTTTCACACATAATTATGTCATTGATTTATCCTTAACCTAAGGATACAGTCTTTATAAGAGACTTAATATCAATTTACATCCCATTGAGACTTCATTTTTGTCATACACCAATTATCTTTTATATGGTGTATATAATGTACTTTGACATAGGATATCATTGATCCATCTATTCTCATGATATTACAATGTTTTTATTACCTCAATTATTTGTATTCAAGTGTCTCTCTTTTGGTTAGAAACTCTAACTAAAATATCATTTTTAAATGTTTTGAATATTTATTCTTCTAAATCTTTCTAATTAATGTCCATGTTTTAAAAATGGTTTTAAGGATTTATTTATATGGAAATTAAACTATTAAAACTAAAATTACTTTTAAAAGTTTCAAAGTGGTATGGGACACTTTGATTCAAAAATATATTTTTAATTGGCTTCTTGACAAATAGTGGGACATTTAAATGATTTCAAGAAAAGGGGGATATTTCTCTCTAATAGTTTTGATGATTATTTTCATCTATGTCAATATCCTTCATCATTATCGATTGAGGTTAATATGATACAATTAAATCTTCTATATTGTATTGAATGAATTATGTTTGACTATGGTTGTGCTTTTTTTATACCGTTCATGGTTTGTAGATAAAGTATTGACATTTCGTATGATATTTTTAATACGAATGTTTATGTTATGTGTCAAACTTCTCATATGAGGAATGTATTGGACTTAGTAAGTGACGGGTGGAGCCCACTATATCTCTTCGATGCAACGGTGGTTCTCATGAGACAAACTAGTGTGTTGGCACAAGGCCTTAACAAAATCTTATTTGTAGTCGTGGCACAAGGCCTTGACTATGTGGGTATGATAGTCTTGCATTACGCATTTCATCATTATGAAAGTGGTTATTGATATTTCATGTGGTTATTCGACTACTATAATATCCATGTTAATAAGTAAATGGAATTATTTCATTTTATATTTTCCATATTATGCTGAAGATCAAGTTTAAAAGTCTTTTGTTTTAGTTATACATTGTGTTAAATGTTTATTCTTATCTATGAAAGTTTCCGCTATATTGTTATCCTTAATGAAAATCTGAGCTCACACCTTTCAATGTTTTATTTTTCCCAGGATGTGAAGAATTAATTTATGAATGACCTATAAGGATAGTATGAGGGGACATGATGACAATATGTTGTTGTAGTTTTTCTTACATTATGATGTAATGTAATACTTATGAATATATCTAGTATTTCCAACACTACTAAACTAATCGGTCTATCGATACTTGATCTTTTGTGATCATGAAAATGTTATGTAATAATGCACCGACACTAGTTAACTGGGGTCGGGGCGTTATAGTTGGTATTAGAGGAATTTTAGAACAAACCTTGAAAAGTAGATTTAGATAAACTCTGATTATAACACATAGCCCGAAGATAGACTTTGAGGATTAGTATAGAAGAACTTCCTATAATTTTGGAATTGTATATATTTTGTGAGTTTTCCAAGCAATAAATCCCTGTCTGGATACGAGAAGGTAGAGGTGGCTCTGGCACAAATGTACCTAGGGGTAAAACCTGAAAACACCACTTTGAGATAGACTAGAATGGGAACTGGTGCATGACAACAGGCCCTGCTTCACTCTTGGTTATGACACTCCCAGGGGATATGATTAGGATAATTTAAATTTTCTTTACAAAGAAATTTAAATAATTTTAATATAAAATGATAATAAATGACCTTGGTTAATCCTAAGGTGTTTCAAATTTAGAATATGGTGTCATGATATTATCTAAATGATTTTATGACTACTTTTACTCACACAATGATTTCTGGTTTTAGTCAATGAATGGAGTCCAAGGAAGTCACAGTAACTTTGAGAAGGACGTAAAAAGTGGAAACAGTGGTGGAAATGAGCAACAAAATGGAGTGTTGATAGGCGTAAAAGATATCGTGTTCATGCCAAATCAGTTTTTCAAAAATATGATCAACAAAATATATATTAACCAACTCCCGAACTCAACAAAGAAGAAAAAGGTGATGAATGATAAGAGCTCCAGCAGTGGAGACCATGGAGAAAAGAATCCTAAATTTTGATCATGCAGAAAATGTGGAAGGAGACACCCAGGAAAGTGTCTCAACGGAACAAAGAAATTCTTTATGTGCGGGAAAGAAGGACATAAAGTGAAGAATTGCCGGGGAAAAATGAAGAGTACTATGGAAGAAAATAAATATGGTACCAAGAATCCATTTAGAGTCAATTGTCGTAAATGTAGGGGACCTGTACATTACCCAAGTGAATGCCCTATTCTATAGGATATTTTCTTGGTCAAAGAAGAAGCTATGTGGAAATAAATGGTTGAAGAAATGTTTAAAATTATTAGTGCTCCTTGTTGATGGGATTACTTTGGAATAATTTTCTATTGTATTTATAACCCCATAGTTTTCCATGTGAGAATGATATTTGAGGAAGTCTTATCTTTTCCCTTGTGGATATAGTTATAAATAACCATTTGGTTTTATATGATCATTAGGTTTGAGGAAATTAAAAGTTATTATATTTTGGGATGAAAATGAAAGGTATGAGATAACATTTCTGGTTAAAATTATTTTATGGTTATTTTGAGGAATTTATCTCATTTTAGTAATTTTTTTAAAATGTTGGGGCCAAAGCCTCATTTTTATTATTAAATCAAAGCAAATACCTCTTTTTAACTGGGTAGAGGGAAACCCACTACATAGCCTGAAGGCCCAGTGGGCTTGTAGGCCATTACATAGCCCGTAGGCCCAAATTCTAAGGCCAATTCACATTCTGTGAATAGTAACCTACTGCTACAGTACCACACAGTATCGCCGCCGCTACAGTGCTCTGCCGCCGCTACAATACCCGCTGATGAACAGTGCCACCGCAGGTTACCACTGGACTACGTGAAGTCTCTGGTTAGTATGAATAATTATTTTTAGTTAAATGATATTATCGATTAATGATATGTTGATTTTGATTCTTATGTCTTATCAAATTAATACCCTTATTATAGGAAAATTATTTGGTGATTAAGTGATAAATGTTATTTTGGAAGATGATCGCTTTTTTGGGAACACTATATGAAAAAGGAAAATAGAATACTATGGGGTTTCATTTGAGGAGTAATGGTGGATTTTTATCTACATTTTTATTTTGGATTTATAGTGATTTGGGTTATTTATGGAAATGATTAACCTATAATAGAGAATATGTGATTAGGTTAATTACTTTTAAGTATGTGACTTTAAGAGTAGTTGATGTCATTTGGAGATACAATTTAACATGGAAGAACACATAACCAAATTCTTCTATGTTTTGGGTTTCAATATTAGCTTGGATTATATTGAAGGATTTTACAGAAAATTGTTTATTGAATGGTATTCATTTAACATTGGGGTATTGTTGGTTTAATTTTAGAAATTAAGATTAGTGTTTCTTTCTCTAAAGGAATATCCTTTTGGGGGATCATCAGATCTTGTACTAACCATTTTGGTTTTTATTAATCTCTAAAGACAAGGTAAATATATAGTTTATCCTTCATAGATCATGTGATTTTATATAAGTTTATTCTAGCTCTTCCAGTGTGACCAAGTCTTCTTGAATACTCATCGTTTAAAAAAAATGAGTTAGTAGTAGAAATTTATTAAAGAATGAAACTCTACTTTAAAATTAAGTATATCTCTTTATGTTCTTAGTCAATCTCAGAAATTAATTCCTCATCTTTATGCAATGTAAATTAAAACAAATTTTTTTTGTCCGTTTACTTTTCCTACTAGGAAACTAATGACCATTTGTCCCATCAAGAGTTCATGTTTTTCTTATTGTTAACATTCTCCTGATCATGTTTCCTATCCCTCTCCATCAGAACTTGACACTTATTTTATCATCTATATCCATGTTTTTCTACATGTAATCCTAATATAGGTTATCTCGGGTGATATTTGTACTTCTCTTTCTTTTATTTAAAGTGATAGTTTTATTGACTCTTTTTCCAATGTGGGAATTTCCATTATATTCCCAATCCCAATTTCAAAAATTGAGAGGATGTAATTTATTGAAGGAGGGGAGAATTTAACACACCATGCTTCCACGATACGCTTCTCTTGGAATAATATAGTAGCGTGTGTTGTACGCAACATCGAGTTCTAACACACCATAACCAATCCAAATAGCCGTTATGAATCGTAATAACAACTTTTTGAAATTTTATAATTTTATCATTCAAAATGGAATTCATTTTTGGATTTGGAATATAGAAATTAGCTCAGGGTGATATTTTGTTACTTTTCAGATAACATTCATATTTTGATGAATAGTGAAAATTACCAAATTTTAATTAAAAACAACTTTTTTAATAGAAATAATTCATAGTGATAAATTATGAATTTGAGTGGTTTTAAAGTATATTTAGAATATATTATTACCATTTAATACAATGTTTTTCATTGAACGTAATTTCACATCTAAACCGGACATAAAAAAGTTTCAATCTTTTGATAGTTATTATTTCTTAAAAACACGCTTTTTGGTTTGACAGCGGGAATTAATTTTAAATTAATTTCTTCCACTTCTTTATTTTGAATTTAGAAAAAAGGATTAAATATTTATAATTAGTATGTCCAAATTTTGTAGATAGGTAACTCTTATTTTTAGACATTTTTAATAATTACTTCAGTAAATATTTTATTTACCATGGTTAAAGGGTAAATTCGATAAATAAGGGTAATCAAATAATATTATAATAATAATAATCTACCCTAAAATGTGTCCTAACCCTATTGGTTGATACATTTCTGACCATGGGAATCTTTGGGTCAATTTTTGGACCCCATTGAGCCACTTGTAAGTGATAGGGACACTTTATATTAATTAAGTTAAACTAAATACAAAAATAACATAAGCATATATCTTTTTGAAAAACAATTTTTACATAGGGTTATGTATGTTATATTTTAGACTATAAATATTCATTATAAATATAAAAATATTTCCTACATAATGGTATTTTATTTATAATTTTTATACATTTAATAATTTAATTTATTTATGAGACAATAATGATGTAGTTTTTCCTTATTAATGAAAGAATAAAATAATTAGTATTATAAATGTTAAAATAAATATAATTTGAACGTTTCTATGGAATCCAATAATTTTATTGGTTAATATTACATATTAGGATTATTTAAATGAATTTTATTCAAATTAATAATGTTGTTATGACTTTACAAAAAATCAATTATTAAATAGTGTCAGAATTGCCATAAATGAGATTTAAAACAAATATTATATTATTAATTCATATTATATTCATAAAAATATAAGGTTCTACCAAAGGACTTATATAATGATAGTATTATCATTAGTGGACCACTTGGGGGTCTCTTGGAAGTATATATTAATTTTATTAACTATATAATATAAAAATAGAAAGAGACATGGTAAGTATCAAACTAATTAACTAAGAGTTAAATATAAATGATAAGGTTAATATTGTGACAAAAAACTATCTTAAATATATTGGATGAAATTATTTATACCCATACCCACCTTATAATTTTAATAATCCACTTTAGAGATATTATAATCCAAATATGAATTTATTATAAATTAATACTTTAACTTTTTCCTAAAGAGCCCCTCCTCCCCCTTATAAAAGGACACCACTTCTAACAAATTATTCATACCTTAAAAACCTTTTTGTTTGGAAAAAATCTTCCCAAATACCCTCTCAACTATCCTCCCATAATCCTAGAGGCCTTATTTTAGTCATAAATCCAACCTAAGAATCCATTTTGATCAAATCAAAAGGAAGAACCCGACGAAGAGGTAATGTTTTCACCACCCCTTTTCAAGTTCTTTTCTTCTTCAGCTTCTTATTTATTTGTTGTTACATTATAAAATAACCACTCTAGTATCTTTTATATACTGTGATTTTATTATAAATATGGTACACCTATATTCAGTATTCTATCCATCCTTTGAATGACATGTCACCATACGTGCGTACGTACGGCCTACCGTCTCCACGTCATGGTGTAATTGTTATTCAATAAATTATTATTTGAATGGGTATAATAATGATGTGTAATTCAGGTAAATAATAAATATAACATGATAATGATTCTTTATATATGATATACCATCAAATTATATATTATTTTAATATCAAAATAATGATATTGTCACTCGTGTGTACGTACGGACTACCGTCTCCACGAACGCAATGAGATTCATTCCCCATCATATCCATTCAAGTCTTATTCTCATTTGATGATTAAAAATAATTTTTAAGGACTTGATATCTTTCTGTATATGAATAAGATACAACCTACCCATAACAAACACGACTTATGTACCAAAACATATAAAAGAAAACGAGTAAGTTAACATCCGAAATGACGATAATACTAACATATTATTAACAAAAAAATGTTAAAAGATAATATATGATATCATATTAATGTATATTATCATTTTATAATTCAATAAAAGTTATTTCATCATTATAAAGGAGGATAACCTACCCTCTACCAAGGAAAAAGTAAAAAGTAAGGGGTTTCTTATCTCACTTTTAATTTCGTGAGATTTCCATTGTTCACCCCTTATTTATTGCAAGTGGAGTGTGTACTTCCCATGATTATATTAATTGTGTAATATAATTTAATTTATATATATTTACATCATCATTTTATTATCCTTCTTTCATGGTTGTATGTTTCGTAAGTTACCAAATCAATAAGGGAATTTGAAATTTCAATTTCCATTCATTAGGCTTTACGCATACTTCATTGATTATTTTACTCCAAGATTATGTGTGGAATCAATATTAATTTGCTTATGTCATAATTTAAAATTTACTTTATGTGGATATACTTTTTAGACACATAATAACTCCATTGATAATTTCTTAAGTCATCGATATAAATTTGATAAGATTAATTTTTAACTCATTCTCCATTTGTTGAGTTAAATATCTAATTCATTGGTGTTGTCTTAATAAGAATATGTGTGAATGTCCTATCATTGATTTAAACTGATCATCCAATCATATTGACTGAATTTATATTTTCACACATAATTATGTCTTTGATTTATCCTTAACCTAAGGATATGGTCTTTATAAGAGACTTAATATCAATTTACATCCCATTGAGACTTCATTGTTGTCATACACCGATTCTCTTTTATATGGTGTATATAATGTACTTTGACATAGTATATCATGAATCCCTTTATTCTAATGATATTACAAGGTTTTTATTACCTCAATTATTTGTATTCAAGTGTCTCTCTTTTGGTTAGAAACTCTAACTAAAATATCATTTTTAAATGTTTGGAAGATTTATTCTTCTAAATATTTCTCATTAATGTCCATGTTTTAAAAATGGTTTTAAGGATGTATTTATATGGACATTAAAGTTTTAAAATTAAAATTAATTTTAAAAGTTTCAAAGTGGTATGGGACACTTTGATTCAAAAATATATTTTTAAATGGCTTCTTGACAAATATTGGGACTTTTAAATGATTTCAAGAAAAAAGGGAGATATTTCTCTCAAATAGTTTTGATGATTATTTTCATCTATGTAAATATCCTTAATCATTCTCGATTGAGTTTAATATAATACAATACAATCTTCCATATTGTATCGAATGAATTATGTTTTACTATGGATGTGCTATTTTTATACCATTCATGGTTTGTGCATAATGTATTGACATTTTGTTTTCTAGTTTTAATACAAATGTTTATGTTATTTTTCAAAATATTCATATGAGGAATGAATTGGACTTAGTAAGTGACTGGTGGAGCCCGCTATATCTCCTTGATGCATCAGTAGGTCTCATGATACAAACTAGTGTCTTGGAACTAGGCCTCGACAAAATCTTATTTGTAGTCTTGGAATGAGGCCTTGACTATGTGGTTATGATAGTCAGGCATTATACATTCCATCATTATGAAAGTGGTTATTGATATTGCATGTGGTTATTCAACTAGTAGAATATCCATGTGAATAAGTACATGGCATTATTTCATTTTATGTTTGCCATATTATGATAAAGTCCAAGTTTAAAAGGCTTTTGTTTTAGTTATACATTGCCTTAAATTTTTATGCTTATCTATGAAAGTTTCAGCTATATTGTTATCCTTACTGAGCATCTGAGCTAACCCCTTTCAATGTTTTATTTTCCCAGGATGTGAAGAATTAATTTATGAATGACCTGTAGGGATAGTATGAGGGAATATGAAGACAAGATGTTGTTGTAGTTTTTTTTACTTTATGATGTAATGTAAGACTTATGAATATATCTAGTATTTCTAATTATACTAAAATAATCGGTCACTCGAGACTTGATCTTTTATTATCATGCCAATGTTATGTAATAATGCATCAACTCTGGGTAAATGTGGTCGGGGTGTTACATTAGGTGAAAATGGTAAGGGTATTGTTCATCATGATGATGTTTTTTTATTATATTTATGTTATAAATGTATGATCTATAAATCATAAGATTTTTTATATTCAAAAAACATTTTGTTATTCCTACACTTCTGTAATTATTTTATGGCCTATAGCAATACATTAATTGGATATAATATGGCCCAAAACCCATAAAATCAACTAAAATCAATTGAACTTCCTTGAACAATCAACAATTTTTTTTTCATGAAATACATGTAAGGACTTATCTATGTGATGAACAAGATAACCCCCAAACTATAAACTAAAGAGTAAAAAAACTATTATTATAAATTTTAATAGGTGGAGCTAGATGTAATATTCATCATAGATTGGAATATACAATGAGGATTATAGATAGTAAATTGAATTACTAGATAATCATAGTGTCTATTATGGGTTTGAAAAATTATTTCTCTATATCTTTTTCCCTCGTTCCATTCCAACATTGTCTACATATTAATTTTCATCCTAAAGAATCAAAAAACCAACCAAGATAGTAAAGGGAAAGAGGTCATCTGGATATCCCCCATGTTAGATACCTCTAAAACTATTTACCCCCATAGGATCTCTCCACATCACTAAATGAAAAAGTGAAAAACCTTTAAACAAAAACTACTTACTCCAAAACACTCTCTCGAGGTAGATACCTATCAAAAGAGAGCATCCCATCAAGACCACAATACTCAGCCTTCAACTTCTTGAAGACCAAACATAAAGTCTTAAAATCTGCAACTGCACACTTTATCATGGGCCACTAAAATTTACCTCTCAATGCTCAGTAAATCATTTACATTTCCAGATATTTCCCTAAAATATAAATTTATAACTCTTGGAGAACCATCTTAGATGATTACAAATGAATGAAAAGCCTTCTGGAAATAATAACTGTTGTTGTTAATCATCAGACCAACCATCAGGGTCCTCACCATGTGATGATCCCCCAATTGGGATTCCTTCAACTACTGCACCAAATATGACTGTAACATCATCTAAAAAACACATTCATTTCCCCCAACATATCCCATATCTATATTTAATGACGAATGTTCTTCTATCACTCTCTAAGAATATCTTGATTCATAAACTACATCACTATGATATATCTTACTAAGTGCATCAGCTACAATATTCCCCTTTCCCTGTGTATACGATGTCTCAAAGTCATAATCCAATAATATATCAATCCAAAAATTATATGAAGGTTCCATTCATGTGGGATGAAAACATACATAAGGATATTATGATCAGTGGAGACAACAATGAGCTCACTCATAGTTAATGTCTCCACAACTTCCTGGAAAATACCGCTACCACCAAACCAAGACCGTGGGTGAAATTATTATGTTTATGGGAATGTAAAAATAGATCCCCATAAAAAACATTAATATTTTCTTCATTAGAACATAGCCTTACCCCATATGAGATGCATCACAGAAATCCTCAAACTAAGCTCCTTCTACTGGAAGGAAAAGAAATGGAGCACTAACCAACTTCTTCTTTACATTCAAGAGATATTCCCAACACTGGTCAGTCCACATTAATTCTTGATCATTTCTGGTCAACACTAATAGTGGAGTCTCAACCCAATAGAAATTGGCTACGGACCTCTTATACTAGCCTAGAAGACCGAGGTGACATTGCACCTCTACAACTGTCTTGGGGGATTCCCAAGACACAACTGCTTCAATATTTGACGGATCCAGAACTACTCTTTATGAAATGGACTTCTCAAGCCCAAAACTCAAACTTCAATAGATTCCCAAACTTCTTATCATGGATAGGAACACAAAAAATAGAATGTAGATGTACTGAATGCTCGTCATCAAATGCTTAGTACACATGGATGTCTTCAACCATAAATACTGTGAAATAATCCTAGAACACATGGAACACATCATTCATCTCCCCCATGAACACAACTGGAGCATTTATTGCATTGAATGGAATCACAATGAACGCATATTTCTCATGACGATATTGAAAAGCATTCTTCAAGATATCCTCATATTTCACACATATTTGATAATATACTGAACAAAAATCAATCATTGGGAACCAAATTTCACCATACTTTTGATAGAATAAATCATCAATACATGGAAGAATATAGCAATTCTTCATTTTCACTCGATTTAAACAACAATAATCAATACACAACCACAAACTACCATCAACCTTCTTCATTAACAAAACTGGTGCACCCCACAGGGACACGATCGTCCGAACAAAATCAAACTACAATATATCATCTAGTTGTATATTCTACTCCCCTAAATTAGAAGATAACATCCTATATAGAGACATCATGATAAGTGATAGGTATAGAAGTAGTTTGATCCCGAACATGATCTCCCATCAATGGGTCAATGCAACAACATCTTATGGAAAGATGCCCGACTACTTTTCTATGACCATGTAAAAATAAAACTATTGCTACTCTGATAAAGTCAGCATCATCTCAGTAATCATGGATGAAAATGAAAGAACATGCCTCTATACCACATGAGTGTCTCTTTCTACAACAAACATGCCTTGCCCCCCATCATCATCAAATAACACCACCTGCCTCCAAAAGAAATCCATGCTTCCCGGCATAGATTATAAAAAATCCATGCTAAGGATGACATCATATGGTTGTATTAGTAAAAATACGAAATCCCTACCAAGAGTGGTGCTTCCCCAGAACTAACGCACATTCTCTACATATATCAAACAAGTCAGAATGACCTCCAACTGGAATAGTCAACACAAAGGGAATTAGAATCCTCTTTACCTCAAGTCCAAAATAACAGTCAAGGGCAGGTGATATGATGGTGTGTTTCAATCCTAAATCAAACAAGGCATGAACCCATGTAGAAAAAAAATAAATCGTTACCTCAAACAACATCAGGATAACCTATCACTAGAAACACTACACCATGAAGCTTCCCACGACCTACTACACAACTTCTATTCCCCTATTGATGAAGAACTTGAAGGTCGCTCTTTACACTCTAAGGATATGGAGCATCCCCGTGTTTCTATATACCAACCCTATCTTCTCTCTATTGATGCTAAATTATTGAAGCATAATGCTACTACCTCGTCTGGAACTACATCAAAAGAGGAAATTGGAGAAAACATCATAGAAAAAGCTGACTACTATGAATGGTTGGGCACTCATGCCACTGATGACCTCAGCCTCCACAATAACAAAATTCTTGATCACTTAAAATACTCTTGAGAGCCGCTGGCCTTAGAGTAATGAGTCATTGAGGGATAGGACCTACCCCCAGATGAACTGAAACTCTTTTTCCCTGAAAATCATGATCTAAGGACACATCTCTAATTCGTGAGGAATCTTAACAACTCCCCTCGCGTGATTATCTAGTTTGGACTAATGTACTTTTAATGACCTATTAACTCTATAGTACCTCAATATATGTATTCTACATAAATGGGGTGACATGGCGCTGGACCATGGGTTGAAAAGCCTTCTCCAAATTATTTTTCATAGCCTCTCCATCTGGGATCAAGTCTAAATAATATTACAAAAGGTTCATGAATTGGATCTCAAAATATCCCACATGAGAGATCCACTGCTAAAGGGTATGTATCTCTTGAACACTAACAACCTTCAGGGTTAGAGAAAGAAACACAGCTCTAAAATACTCTCATAACATCCCCCATGAGATTCAAAACTCATAAGGATCATCAAGGTAAAATAACCACCACTACCTTGCCACCCCACATAGCAATGTCACAACTAATGATAACTATTGTTCCTTCCAAGCACAGATCAAAAAATAGTATATATCAACATCCTCTAACAAATCTTCTATGACAACATCTGAAATGGATCCCTCAAACTTATGAGAAATCTATATCTAAAACTCTCATAGTGTCTTCCTCCATGTTTTTTCTTCATCAACCACTACTCTATAGGGATTTTCTAACATAATATTTTGAACATATTCTACGTGAACCTGATGAAGAAGTTGAATTGGCACCTTACATGTAAAATTAAAAATATTTAGAGCTCCTAAAACTAGAATATGGAATAATTTAGCATTATTTTATTGATTTCTTTTATTCATTTTCGGTTAAAATATCCAAAGGTTTACCCATTTAAACATGGGTGCAAATAATAATGATGTGGGATCCCTTCATACATCTCTACCATACAACCAATAACACCTTTTTAGTATCCATTGTAAGATTCAAGATTTATCCATAAGATCATAGGGGTCCTTAAATACCTATGTCTCATTCAGTCTCCCATGTTTACAACCCTCTAAAACATAGATTACACCATTTTCCTTTTAACCCATATATCCTTACTTGTTCTGAACTCCAAACTCTATTTTATCCCTCAACCAGACCTCTCATACCACTCTGTCATGACCCACTCCCCCAAATGTGTACAAATCCAAGGCCGACAATGGGAGTAGAGAAATATTGACCCTCGATTACTACCTCTAGTTGGACCTATAATGGCGACTAGCCCAGAGGGTATCGTAAACACACATACGAGAGCAATTCCCCTCAAAGAGAACACATGTGTAAGAGATAGATAAGATAGAAACATTAAAACACCATCTTAGACCATAAATTAAAAGTGTACCAAGTACACATATGTAATTTAATGCAATAACTAATTCAAATGAAATGGAAAACTGCAAGTACCAAAAGAAAGTAAATCGCCAGTGACCATAAAGCACCAACACCTACTGCAAAACATCCAAGCTAGTAGTAACCATCCCAATTTTTAATATAGTCCAAGTGAGCTAAAAAATTGTTTATATAACATAGGATCAATATAATAGAATACTATATAGGATCCTCCCCAGAGCCAATCATGAAAAAGTAATGAAAACTTGCTAAAGGATAGTGATCTACAAGTGAATCCAATAGACCCCCAAAACATGTATACTCTATTCACACCCTAAACATGGCTACACTCCCCAACTATCTCATAAATGAAATATATTATATATTAAATAATTTCACGGTTACCCCTCTACCACTTCCCTTCTAGTTTTCTGCATTTCCCTGATGTCGCATGTCCTAATCATCTCTCCACAAAAAGGATTCCTTGAAGACATCTGGGTGAAGCACCACAATAAGAAACTTGTGAAACAAAACCCCAAAATCATCATATGAAAATGTAACTAAGTAGTTCCCCAAATTCCCCAGAACTCATATGATGAGTATCTTACATCATGTATTTACCTCATAATATTAATTCACATAAGCCATGTAAACATCATAATGAAATCACACCCTATACAGATTACACCTATAGTAGTCCATTGGAAACTATATCTAAAATATATATGTGTGAAATAACTATACTCCATTATATTCTTATACACATATATATGGGAAATACTAACCAATCTGCATACCCTCACAAGTAACTTCCAAGATAAGAGTATAGGGTCAAAGGGTGTAGTCATCCATCTATCCTCTCATTCATAAGTTAGGGAAAACACCCCCCCAGGGAATAGAATCCCCTGGGTGTCAGTTTCCTAAAATGATAGGGTAGAGTAGTATATAGAAACACAAAAAAGTATAGGGTATTATATAGCTCACAACCATACTATGGGAAACACCTATTCTAAAACTCAACTAGAGCTAACATCTCCTGAAATCCCACCATCAATTGCTAAGACTATATATCCTATAACACAAATATTTAAAAAGAAATATTAATTTATTTTATATATTTCTTGATTTTAAATTTACATTAATAAATTCATTAACCATTATCAATTACACATTACATTTCATCATCAGGCCAACCAATATCCATTCCCTCCAGGCATAATCTATGTGAGTCCATGATTTCCCAGAATTACAACCCCAACATTTCATCCCAGCAAGCTCCAACACCATGGGTTAAACATCATTTATTAATTTATTTAATAGTATTACTACATTCCACATTTCCAAGTATTATATAAAATCATTCTAATATACCAAACAATAGAGGATCAATAAATTGAGTATGTGAGCTAACAATTGAGACTTTTCCACCTAAATAGTTTCATAGACTCATCCATCCTGAAGAATCTAAACCGAGAAATAATGTAGAATACCCTATGAATTTTAACCTATTTTTGAAGGAGAGTTTGAAAAACCATATCCATCATGTATTAAGGGAATTTAAAGTATATAAAAAATAACATATTAAACATAAACAACATCCACATCAATGGGTAAGCCCTTCTTCAACCAGTTCCGTAATCTTCAGTGTCCTTCCTGACACCCATATGCATAAACAGATTCATCTCACCACTCCAATTGTCAACTACTTCCACAACCACTAGGACTACCTCCCCCACATACCAAAATATCCCTCTAGGCTCAACCATCCTAGGGTCATGTCAAATACAGACCGTTATTCCCCCCACAACAACAAGAATCATATCCAGAGCATATCACAAGAATCAAGAACCAAACATAGCATTGGGCTCTCAACCCCAACACAAGGTATTAATCATTTACAATCAATGATATTTAATGGATCCAAATCATAAGGCAATTTACCGTTTTATGAAAAAGGGTAATTCATACCCCATAAGGCATTACATTTATCAAACAACTGGTTCTTTATTACATCATTAATTAACTAATTCATTATTCATAGGTTACAACTATGGGAAACCTATGAAAAAAGATATCACAAGACATCATAATTTATTAATTAATTAATTTAAATTTCCATTAATACTTTTCTCTACAATAATCAACAAGATTCGAGTTCATTAACAAATTCAATTAAACATGATCACTTTCACCAATTTGATTATCATTAAATTAAAAGAACAACTATATGATTCATTAAACACACTTCTTTATATTTTAGAAAATTAATTAATAATATATATTTTTGGATTTTCATTATTTTAAATATCAATAAAGATCAATATACTAAACATGAATGGAATAGATATCACACAATCTATCCAATCAGTATGCAAACTATTATCACAGTATAAAAAAACAACATCCCCACATGATTAATACTAATTTATTAATCCGGTTCAAGTATTTAATATGTTTAATTTTATTTTTATCCAATGGGATTAATCACATTAACTCTACAATTGAACATAAAAAATTTGACAATATTTGATTCCCCTACCTCAAAATCTCCTTGATGTTATTCTCATGAGAATAGATTAGAGAAATTGATCGTGATCACCTCTCCCGCAATAATTATATCCTCCCATGTATGCCATGACAGAACCAAAGCAACAAACAAACAACAAAAATCCAATAGAAACATGGATATCACACTCCATCACATATAAATATGAACAGAAGAAATTAGAAAAAATACATCTCATTTAATGGAGGTATATCATAACTTATATCAAAGACCAATCACTATAAATTGAAGGGGGGAGAATGGGATCATTCAATGTCTAAGGAACATCCAAAATGGTGAAGATAGTTTTATCGGGTCACCTGGGTCGTGGGAGAGTGTTGACACACCATTTTGTCAATGTGTCAAAAAATTACAATGGGACATCCCTTGGAAAGAAAAGGGAGAAAATATAGGAAGAAAATCATTCCAAAGTACCACTGGTGCTCATCCTACTTGTGCACCCACATTTGCCACACATCCCTCTTGTGTGCCCAAAATTTTCATGAAACCCTATAGCTCACCTTACCTCTTTTCTACCAAGGTCGTGTTTTTGCCTATAAATAGACCTTTGGGGACCTTATTTGTAAGGACGAATATCTCTAAAGAACAATTGTTGCTCAGGTATCCCTAGTACATCACAACAATATTCTGAAACATTCAAGGTAGTTTTTCAACACCTTAAGTGGAGTATTTAAGGGAGGATCATTATACTAATTTCCTTTTAGTGTTTTAAAACAATAACACTTGCGCGCCTAAAGAGCCCAAACTCCCGAAGTAAAAAATACTTGTGCATCGCCCATTTTCTCATAGGAAGTTGAGAGCCCCATTTATGGGATCACCTGTGAATACTCATGAAGGATTGAGCAAGGTATCTCCCAAGTATTAACATCCAGGTTGTTTGTCACTTATGTGAACATCAAATTGCCCAAGTGTACTTACGCGCTCATACTTGTATGACCTTACCTACTTGAGCACCCCTCTTTGATTCACTTTTTCTATTTAGTCTAATAGCCATCAATACATCTTCAAAGCCATTAATAGCAAGGCTTTTTTTCCTTAGATACCATGTCTAAATGTAATTCTATTGATACTTCCACCAAAACCTCCTGACTTATCAAACCTTTGTGAAAGGAACATTATCATGTATCTTATTTGGGTTTGTATTTCCACAGTCAGAGGATTCCCACAATTGTTTCACAATGGGTTTAAAATTCATGGGATGTTTGTGGGTTTTCATATCTGCCATCATATGGACCTTTCTCCTAGGAACAATGTTGTGAAGTTCCCATTTTTTGAGAATAAGGGTTTGGGTTATGTGTTCCACTTATCTTCTATATGAATGAAGAACCTAGGGTCTCTAGTTGGGAAGGTACAATTCACATTTGATTTTCCATTCAAGAATAATAAAAGTCTCCCTTATGTACGAGAATAAATTTTTAAGAAACCATCTTGGTGTAAGCCCATATATTTTCTTACAGGAGGTAGCATCATTGATTCTTCTCTCTTTTTTGGTGCCAAATACCAAATGGGATATGAGAACATGGACTTTCATTTCCATTTCTCTCTCCTATTGGGCTTTGTCACAATGGGAAGCCATCCTGGTGTATGCCCCTAATCTTCACCACTTCTTCCTTACATTGGAAAATTGTTCAATGTGAATAGAATTGGGGGAGGGCTCATTGCCTAGCCCTCATCTACCATCATCGCCATAAGTGAGCCCTCTTCCACCATCGGATGAGGAAAATTTTGAATGTGTGGAATCCTTTTTTGAATGATTGACATTCTATTGTTTCTCACATCATGCATGAATCACGTGGGCTTATAGATTTGTCATGATCATAGAATTTTCACAACTGAATGAACTTTGAGAACTCTAATTCATTTTTCAAACTAGGATACGTAGGAAGCCTTTTTCAAGGATCGAGCTCACTGGATATCCTCTTCAAGAATCCAACCCTAATTCACCTAATATTGGCATCCTTTTTAAGAATAATTCCTTAATTATATATCAAATCATCAAGGCATCATTTTTTGGAAGTAATCCAAAATTCATCTCTCTCAAAAGAACCATACTCTATCCATCCAACGGCCCAAAGGCCTATAAATTCTATTATAATTTTAAAACCCCCTTTTAAGGGAAGAAGGGAAAAAACTCAAAAGAACCATACTCTCCTCTGAGACTTATCGAACTAAGTGGGCTTTGATTCCCATCCAAATGGGATACGTTGGAAGCCTCCTTAATGTTCAAAACCAACACTTTAAATCAACCCTGTTCTCCATTTGACATATTCCATACAAGATCTAATCTTACTTGGAAACACATATACTTTCCATATTACTTGGCATACTTCAACACAAGTCCCGCACTAAATTTCGACTAAGCACCTTCCTCTTAGAGGTCATTATCACATGACCTTAAAAGGTATGATGAGTCCCATTAAGCGGCACCGAACTATGTGGGTTCTTATTCCTTTCACAAGGATACATAGGTAGCCCATTTTATGGTCATGATCCCAAGATCAAAACAAAAATTTGTCTCCCTGTATGACAAATAAATTCTAGAGTGCCCCACTGAGTGGCTTAAAAACCAGTATCATCAAAACGATGATTAAAAGAATCACTAAGTAGTATATGAGTGGATACCATTGTTGGAGAACCTCAAATACATATGGTTGATTTTAAAATTTTCACATGCTAAATATGTTATCGAAAATTCCAAGGGAAACTTATGATATACTTGATGAATTAATAAGGATTCACGAAAATATGTTTAATTTACAAAGAGAGTCCCGGATTAGATAATAATTCCCCCCAAAAAGGTGTGATTAGTCTGACTTCACATCTTCTAGACCAATGCAAGTTCTTAAGTATCGTGAATTTCAATCTTAAAGAACACCTGCCTTTGGAATGTTGGTCCCCTTTGGATAAATAACTGCTGGAAGTTTCCGGTTCTATAAAATAAATACAATGGAAACCACCTGGAAGCAATGAATCTTAATACTAGAATACATGTTTCAAGGAACAAAGAAACAATAATGGTTAACCCAATGTGAATCCTTAACCTAGTTTATAATGTTACCCACCTTTTAGGCCCCAATAAATTGATAAAGGAAGGCCAAAAAAAGGAATAAATCACACATGTATCCATATAAAAAGATGTTTCTTTAATGTTTTTTGTTGTTGTTTTCATGGCTTTCTTCTCAGAATTCCCTACATTCCAAAGATGGCTTTCTCCAAGACAAAATCTGCGAACATCCCGACCATTGCTCAAGATGGACCCCTATCCACAGGAAGGACATCATCACCAACCCATCCTCTTCAACGCTGGGTCTCTAATGTACTAGTAAAAGAATATTACTGGCATGGTACAATCCTGACTTTGGAGGATGCTCGGCTGGCCCTTCAGGTAAATAATAATCCTCAATCATCTGGAAAATGATGACCAATGAACAATAAGAAGATGGTTCCAACCAATGTCTTCAACTATTTCGAGTCTTTATCAGAAGAACAGAAAAACCAATCCCTCCCGTACTACAAGGAGGTGGATCAAGAGGTCACCCAAGGCCTCAATTCAAGAATGTAGGAGTCTTTCCTGAGGACTCCCATCAGCAATCACCGCTAGCAGAATCATGCAGTAGTGAACTCCCAACATGATGGGGTGTTGCCTCTGGATGGTCGGCCCAAGTTTCTATGACCCGGTCATACAACACGAACCACCGGGGACAATAATCGGTCAATAGGGTGAAGGTTCTTAACTCTACCCCTTCCAGAGAAGTTCGTAAACCTATCTTGATGGAAAACAACGAACGAGCACATACACCCATCTGTACTAATTTTACTACTAAGTAAACTCTTCTGGAAGAAACCCATAAATCCCACTAGATAAAACCATTTGAGTACAATGAACTGGGATATACACCTACTTACAAGTTATCAGTTGGTCACCAGGCTTGTCTGACTGCATTTAACAAAGCTTTCCCATCAAATATGGTGGAAACTGCTAAACAGGAACATACACCTATTTACAATCACCAAATATGCCAGTAGTCTCATTTTCTATTATTGATGGAAGTGTGTCAATCATACATGATTAGAAATAACCAGCAAGAACATGCACCTTCCAATGTTCATAAATCCTACGAATAGTCTCGTTTGGTATCACTCAGAGAAGTCATTCAAAAAGCTCCAGTGAAAAATTTGGGGCAGACCCAACTCTCTGCCCCCATGCATGAGTACTGTCAATATCCATTGACATGAAAATGATGACAGGAGCATGAACATACACATACTCTAGACACGGAATGGATTTATATTCTTGTTATGGGCACTAAAGTCACCAAACACATCTTATCAATGGTGAAAGGGTAGAAAAAAAATCCTTTTCCATATTATAGAAGCATGGAAAAATATTAAAAAAAACTACTTCAGCAGTATCAGGGGGACATATACAAAAACATTTCCCCACGCATGGGACTAAATATCTTCATGCCATCATAGAGTAGATACACACCACTATTCCAGTCCAGGAGGGTCAGGGGTCATACTCCCCCATATCATACGGATAACAAGATTGGTAACATGAACACTTTCTGACACATATCTACCATGGGTTGTAGAAAACACTAATTTCTATATTTTCCTAGTGCAACATAGAGGCTGAATAGTGTCATCTCTCTTTAAGAGATTTGTAGTTGGTTCAATCACTAAAATTTATTCACATATTCTAATTATTTTTTGTGTTTTAAATATTTTAATAAAAAATGATTGTTTTAGGGGTTTTAGAAAATAGTGAAATAAAAAATAATGAAATTAAAACTTTAAAACTAAATGAAGATGATGATACCTACATAATGAAATTATGGAAGAAAGGTCTTAGTCCTAGGGTTGGATAACATAGGTTCATTAATTTTATATTTGTTATTTAAATTCAATTTTATAATTAATTTTGTGAATCCCCATTATTGAATTGCATTCCTTCGATTTAAAAAGTGTTTGATTTTAACATACCTTCGACATTCCAAACCACACCTCCTCCAATAGTTGTCTTGGATAACACCTAAACTAAGAATGATATCCCAAATATGAATTCAGTACATGTGAAAATAAAAATAAAAATAAAAAGAATATAAAGAAATAAAAATACAGAATGGATCTTTGACTCCACTCCTTGGTTCCCCCAGATGGTGTTTGGAAGGATAGGAATGCATTGAGATGGAGGAGTTCCCTTCCTTTTATTAAAAGAATTGGTCCCTTGAATGTGGGCATGCTGTAGACCCATTAAATTAAATCTTTACATGTTTCATCCTTCTTGAATAATTTTAACAATTATCCTCTGCGTTTCTCCACAAAATCTCAACGAATTGGACAATTATTCTGAGAGTTAAGCCCGTTTTGTTCTGACCATTTATTCTGTCTAGTCAGACACTCTAAATGACAATCCTACAAATTAGGATTATTTAATGACCCCTTAAATGGACAATTAATGCATCCTCTCCATCCTTGAGGTTGTTCTAAAACACCTTGTTCATCCACCAAACTAATTTCAGTGTATTTTGGCCTACAATGATTGACTTATAGACCCCACACTAAGACTTGGCAGATCTGAAAATAGTTTTTTTGTACACATTGTGAGCTTATTTTGAGCTTCTATATGGTCGATTCATATTTTGGAACAAAAGGCTGAAATGTATCCCTAGATGTGTATAATCAGGAAAAAAAATAAATTTTCAATTTTGATTGGTGTATAAAATGTTATGTCCAAAATACATACATAATTTATATAGTTAAAAATCCAAAAATGGTCCATTTTTACTGTTCATCTCAAAATAACACAAATATCATAAAATTGCATCAATTCATCTTAAACTAACATTTTTGTGGGTTTAAAATAACGAAATTCAATGTAAATTAAATTTAAAATATTTGACATATCCATTCCCCCACACTTAAACCATGCTTGTCCTCAGGCATTAAATCTCAACATTAACAATCATTGGGCATCAATGTTACAAATATTCAAATTTCAAAATAATAAAATCAAATAATTATCAATTTCGAATTAAATTTTAAACTTATACCAAAAAAATATTAATTTAATTTCCCATTTTTCAATGAAACAATGGATTAATTCATTTTACTTTTCCTCTTTGAAAAATTATGGAGTTTCTCATTTCATTCATTCAAGATTCTCAATTTATTATTATTAAACATGCCAAATCATGATATACCTCTCTTTGGGATTTCTTACTTCATCACTCATGATATAATTAAAGTGGAGTTAGGCTCATATCATGAGAACTTTATCTTTATCCATAAGCTTGTAAAGGAACTATTTTATCCAATTTCTAAAGAAAAAAACATAAAATCATGAGGATATTCAATAAAGGTTCAAATTATTCTCAGTCTTAAGGATGGTTGGATTTTATACATTACAAATTATGGATCAAGGATGAGGCTAATATCTTAAGTACAATTCATGATTAATCAACTGAAAAAACAGGATATACCACACTCAAATCCCCTTGAGAATGTATAACACAACACCACCCTCTTTTAAGGTCAAGGGACATGTGTTAATAAACGATTACAAAGAATGATATCCTCCATGTTCTTCCCCTTTTGTTAAATAATTCTCAAGAAAATAAACAATATTATCATTTTTTGATTTTTTTTGAAAAGCTCTAGAAAGGCACAACATTATTTTATCTCTTTTTTAGGAGAACTAGATGATGTGAAAGAAGAATAATGAAATGACAATCATTCCCAATTTCCAATAATACACTACCCAAAATGATGACACATGCCTCACACCACCTACATATGATACACATCCTAATACACGCACATGAATGGCCCTTCCCCCACAATCACACATGAAATATCCATGAAAAAAATTCTAAAAATATGGGTAGGTAAGAAAAATTATGCTTGTAATGAGGCATAAACCTGTAATGAAATTCATGGAATCTAAGGGCTAATGAATGATAAATGAAATGGTGGGTATTAAGTAAATATGTGGTTAGCCAATGTAATGCCTCAATCATTTTAAATGTATTTTTGTACAGTCATAGCTTGGACAAGTTTCAATACAAGTTCTGGAAGGTGTCTTGTCCCATGTTCTCTCAAGAAATATGCTCGAGGTGAAATAAAAAATATTTGTTCTAGTGATCCTCTCGAGAATGGAAATATGATAGTGGATAGTCACTTATGGAATGATTGATATGAAATAATTAATTCACTTGAATTTTAGAAATTCAGAGAATGAAAATGGATAGGGAAATATAATTTACATGAATCAATTAATTCCATTAAATTAAGAGTCATAATTTAAATATCAATGCTACACATTAAAAATTAAATTTTTTATCTTACTCATTCTATCTCATTAACATTGAAATACAAAACATGGAGTCACAGGGTTCCTAAAAAACTCATGTCTCATGGATAAGTCATGTAAAGAAATAATTCAACTGTGGACATGCAATTTATTATCATTAAAGCTAAAAATATTTTTTGGTCCTAAAAAAGTTACGAGTTTAATAGTTTTAACACTAAAAGTGAACCCCCTTTAGAAATGGAGCTCAGTCCTTCTATTACATAGTAGGATGATAACTTCTTCAATTATGGTCCTATAAAAGAAAACAGATCAATTAAGCATTAGGATCATGTCATTGAAGCTCAAAATTATTGGCGGGATGGGGATTCATTATTGACTAATTCCTCAGACTGAATTTGAAGTCAAAATTCCTAGAAAGCATGTAATGATAAATATTGGTATGATCCACCTAGTGGACCCTGAATTTTTACTGCCTCTAGTGGGAAGTACCAGCTGTTATCCATAATCTGATGGTGGATGGAGTTTCATTGACAAGAACCACCACATGTGGCTTTCCCCAGTATCCACGTATGTGTTCTTGTTGAGGAGGAATCCAGGTATAGATTACACAAAATACACCCTCTACTCAATGTGGTGCAACTTTAATTCAAGGCGTAGGATAAATTATGGAGCCTCCTCCATCTTTATTGCTACTTGTAAAACATTTTCTTTCTCTTCTAGTACTCCCTCTAGTAAGTGTTAAATATCTCCCGAGAGCTTCAATTGCTCCTCAACAAGTGAAATTTCTCATTCGTCATCTTCCTCCAAGGAGATATAAGGATTTACTGAATCCAGAAATTCAACTTCATATGGGGTGATACACAAATCATATTCAATTAAATCAGAAATGTTAGGGTTCAAGAAAGTAACATCACTCTGAGTTTCTTCGTGTTCAATCACTTCTTTAGTGATAATGCCTCATGGAGTCGATCTTCACTTGATGGTGGTAGGTAGTCAAGATCCTCCAGTATTTCATCATATTCTTCCACATGGGTGGTTTCTCTATCTTCCAAGGATGGATAGAGGTATAAAGGTGGTTTCTTTTCTACTTTGTATGAAATTAGGAGATCATGTTACATTTCAATTTCTGACCATGCCCTCCAAAATTTCTCCAAATTCACATGATCTCCCTCATATAAATTGTAAGAAAACATGATTAATATATCTCCTATAGGAATGGTTGAGATAGGTGGAATTTATCTTCAGGAACATCCTCTTATACCCCCTTGGGTTCTTTAACATCAAAATCTAGTGGGGAAATTTCTTCCACATCTTGCTCTAGATCTTGCTCTGGTTCAGGCTTGGGTTTCTCACTTTGTGCTTGAACTTAGTCAAATGCAATTTTCATTTTCTCCCAAAATCATCTAGAGTATTTCAATTCCTATACACCCCAGAATTTAGATATCTATAATCCACTTTAGGTTCATGATATTACACATGTGAGTAGTCATCCCATGAATAATAATTTGAATTTGAATTTGAATAAATCATGGAAAAGTATTTTTAAATATTTTTAATTAAAACAAAGAAATATATTTAAAAAATTATAATTTTGAAAATTTAATTGAAATAAATACATATCTCCCCAGCAATGACACCAGTTTTGATGCACACCTATCACGAGGCGTGGCAAAATCTAATTTATATATTTTTCCAGTGCAACATGGAGGTCGACCAGGGTCGCCTCACTTGAAGATCATTGTAGTTGGTTCAATCACTAATCCAGATTCTCTTATTCTAATTATTTTTGGTGTTTTAAATATTTAATAAAAAATAATGGTTCTAGGGGTTTTGTAAAATAGTTAAATTAGTATAATGAAGTGAAAAATATAAATCTAAATGTTGATGAACATGCAGACATAATGAAAATTGGGAAGAAAGGTCTTGGTCCTAGGGATGGATAACATGGGTTTATTCATTATATATGTATTATTTAAATTCAATTTTATAATTCATTTTATGAAACATAATTAATTAATTCATTCCTTTTATTTAAAATTTGTGTGATTTTAGCATGTTTCCAGAACACCAAACCACACCTCCTCCAATAGTCAACTAGGATAACACCTCAACCAAGAATGCTATCCCAAAAAGACTCAGATCCACCTTATGCTATTTCATCACTTATGAAAACTAAAAATTCAATGTTTGAAGGGTTTTCCTGAAATATGGGTGGGAAAATGAATTAATCTACGAAAAGGAATGGATATGGAAATAGTGGCGTGGTGGAAAACAGACTCACTCGTGCAATATTCCCATCTCCAACACAAATAGAATAAAAACAATTCATATTGAAGTGGAATAATAAGAACAACCTAAAACCTCCCCTAAGTCCATGCCTTGATTTAGTCACATTCCATAGAGAAGTACATAGAAATCACGATGGAAATATGGATGAGAGATAATGAGAATTAGTGTTAGAAGAGAAAATGGGTGGAAGAATAAATGGGAAACACTTTAATAAAAATATGAATGCATTACATCCATAAATAAAACTAAAACTAAAAATAAAATAATGAAAAAACCTAAATGGCTCTTGGAATCCTCTTCTTGGTGCCCCCAGATGGTGTTCGAAAGTATTTGAATGCATTTAGAGGAAGGAGCTCCCCTCCTTTTATAGTCAGAATGTGTCCCCCGAATGTTGTCATGTTATAGCCCATTTAAATAATATCTTTACACATTTCACCATTATGGAATGTAGTTCATAGATATCATGGGTGTTTTCTCAAAATATCTCAGTGAATTTGGACATATATTTCAATAGTTATGCCAGTTTTACACTGACCAATTATTCTCTCTCGTCAGACTCTCGAAATCCCAAACCTTTGGATTAGGATGTTTTAACGACCCCAGAAACGGCCAATTCATGCATCACATCCTTAATTAATGTTGTTTCAAAACGTATTGTGCATCCACCCAATGATATTCAGTGAATTTTGTCCCACCATGAATGACTTATGGACCCCACACCAAAACTCGGCAGATCTGTAAGCAGTTTTCTAGGTCAAACTGGTGAGAATCTTTTGGGATACCATATGGTCGATTCAGATTTTGGTACAGAAGGCTGCAATGAATCCTAGGATGTGTAGAATCTAGAAAAAAAGAATTTTTCAATTTATATTAGTGTAGATAATGTTATGTCCAAAATAAAAAAATAATTTAAAATAGTTAAATATCCGAAATGGGCCATTTTTACTGTTCTGCTAAAAATAACACCAATATGATAAAAAAGCAGCAATTCACCTTAATGTAACAATTTTGTGGGTTTAAAAAAATGAAATTAAATAAAAATTTAATTGAAAATATTTTATCTAACACTTTCCAATTTGAGGTAGTCGTTCCGTTCCAGTAACTACTCCAAGGCAGGCACATACACCTGCCCATGATAACCACTTCACCCAACTAGTGGCCCCAACTGACTGAAAGTTATTTTTTATTAATATAACAAAAACAAGAAACAAAAAATAAAACCATTCAAGGGGGATGGAAATGGTGCAGACCCAGGGCATCCCCTCTAACCACACACTGACATTCGAGGGGAAGAGAGAGGGGAATATCAAAAACCACAATAGGATCCTCCTGACTCCCCTGGCGGGCCAGCAAATTGGATGCAAAGTTAGCTTCTCTCCAGCTGTGATGAATAAGCCTTCCATGGTTGGATTCTGCCTTGAACCTTCGTATAATGTAAGTCAAGTCCCAAGGAATCCCAAACCTTCCTTGTACCGCCTTAACCAGGACCTCTGAATCAGATTCAATTTCTGAAACTGCCAATCCCTTCTCCTTGCAGATCAAAAGGCCTGAGAGAAGGGCTCGAGCCTCTGCCCTCAACTACGTATAAGAGAACCTCCAAGAAAAAGACTCACCATGCACTATTGGAAATTCAAGATTCAAGCAATGATTTGGCCCTTCTTAATTATGGAGTTCATGAAGCCCTGAAACATTAATCTATTGCAACTCATGATCCTACCCTCTCATTACCAAATATTTTGGAGTAGTAGCTGTAATTTTGATGTTCCTTATGGAACACATCATCATGAAGGCTTACATCAGGAAAATCCGGTCAATCCAGAGTGCCTATCTTCAGATGAGATCCACAACAACCCACTCTGTGGCTAGATGACCAAGGAGACAGAAGATTTATCCCTTTATGTACTCAACCATGGTGATCCTCCACAAGATGGCATTCACTGCAAATGTCTTCTCCACAATAGTATTTTTCTTTGTCTAAAAAAATCTTATAGTGGACAATGTAGCGATGATAAAGCCCTCCTATATTGAGTCACTTAAAATCATAAGGTCCATCATGTCTGATGCCTTTTCATTTATAGGTGAAACACTTTATAAAACAGAAGACATCATAAGGTAATGATCATTCTACGAACCTCCCATGGGATATTTGTCTTCTAATGCAGTGCGTCCACTTTGGTCTAACCATGTGGAGAAATATCTAGTGAAATATGATGAATATATGTCAAACATGAGAAAACAATTGTCAAAAAGGGGAAACCCATTCATGTTCTGGCCTTTGGAAAATTCTTAGTATAACATTCCAAAATTGATTACAGAAGATTGATTTTAGGATATCTGCCTCAATATTTAGAAAACGCTTCGTCATTTGAAAATCAAAGTATTACCATATGATGAATATAAAAATCATGTAATGTTAATAGAATAGTTGCAATGCCAAATATACTAGGCATCTCCCTCAGTTTTCCAACACCCAAAGGATTAAAAATAGAAGAGAACTCTTCAGAACATATGCCTCAATTCTCTAATTAGGTTACAACAATTAATTTCTGATTCCCCATCTAATGTTCATATCAGGGGATGGGGTGAACATAAAGAATTGAATTTAATTGCACTCCAAAATCAGAAAAGTCTGCCAAATGTGTTTTCATGCAATGTTATTGTACACGATCGGCCAAAATCAATAGGTTTTGTATGTTATAGAATTTATGATCAAGAAAATCCATCAACCATCTCGCATCAGATTCAAGCCCAAGGAAAATAAATTGTTGAGTTTCTTTAACATTAAGAATCTGAGAATCTTTAGATGGAATCCTTTTTAGAGAATGTCATCTGTCAAGGAATTAAAATGTCTAAAATAGAACATTGATCTTCTAAAACAGGTGACTTTAGTTGTAGTTGGATGATGTACCCAGCTAATGTCCAAACAAAAATTCACAAAATCAAAAGAGCAGTTGAACGAATTACAGCCATATAAGTTCAAGAATCAACCCAACATTAAAGGATAGGGGATCATATGATTCAACCTTAAAATTTATCAAAAGAAGTTCAATGATTTGAAGATGAATAATGGGAAAAGCTTCAACCTATAGGGTTGGGGGGCTTTTTCCCATCTGCAATACACTCCTCAATAAAAGATAGTTTTCTATTGATTGGGGAAGAATCCACAAGGAGAGCATACAACTGAATTATCTAAGGATTCTATTCGAGTTACAGTTCACTAAAAAGTTCTCGGGAATTCATCATAGAGGTGAATAGAGCCTCATAAAATATACAGAGGGGGACAATCTCACAAAAATACTTACAAAATTCCCTCAATGCATTATGCATCCATTAATGTCATTAACACCACTACAGAAGAACCTATAGATAATTAGTCTAGTTCAGGGGATTCTAAAGACGATGTTCTTATCCATAATATGGTACACACTGAAGAAAATGAAGATGATGTGTGTACCTGAAATCAGAGGCTTACCCAAAATCTTGGTATCCTTTCAAATAACCAAATCCCCCCACTCTGAAAGGCATCTGAAAAGGGGAAATTCAAAAGTTATATTGCATCTCAATTTTCCACTGGAGAAGGTAAATATCCTTTACTTGAAGATATATTTTCATTGAAAGAAGAGGAAATGAAGGATTTTAAAAGACTCAATATAACCAAGGTAGGAACAATCACATCCTGATAGGCATGTTCCCATGGGTTATCCAAGGAAAATATCAGCACCACCATTTGTGGTTTTTTAGGTCGTTTCATCATCTCAAGATCTAATTGATATTCCTGCACAAAATCCAGATCATCTGGGTATTACCCAAATGCTTATGAACACAATTAAGGCATTAATGACTCGATTGGAAGCTATGGAGGAATGACATGCACCAGTTCTTTCGGAAAACAGAGCTTACCCTGAATGGGTCGATGTAATTCCTCCCCACCAAATTTTGTGAATACCATATTCCCAATATTTAATGGTTCTAGAGATATGCAAAAACACATAATACATTTTGTTTTTCATTATAATCCCATGATGGTTAATTCTCAACAATAAGAAGCGGTAAAACATAGTTGTTTTGTGCAGTCATTATAAGGACTATCTTTTATCTGGTATACAAGTTTACAATTTTTATCAATTACTAGATGGGATGATTTTTGTCAGAAGTTCCTTCTTCAATTTTTATCAACTCTACCAAAGATGATAGTTTTTTATATTACCAATTAAAAACAAAGGGAGAATGAAATATTTTATGATTTCATTACTCGATGGAAGGGATTAACATGTTTCTTAACTTTATCACTCCCTCAAGAAGAGTTTCTTCCAACCTGTGTGGAAAACTGGCATGATGAATTATGCACACAATTGATACCTGTGAAATAAACAGGAGGGTTTTAAGACCTTACATAAATCACCCATCAGATAGAAAACTGTATTATAGAATCTAAGGCTAAAACTCATGTAATTCCATTAGCTCTGAGGAGGAGGATAGGAAAGGAAGAAGTTTCTATAGTCACAGTCATGTAGGCACCCGTACCTTCTTCTACTTCAAGATCTTCATCATACTGAAGGGATCCACCTCTTGAGCACCAGCATAAACAACCACCTCGTCAAAATGATCAAAGATTCCAAATGCATAAATTGTTTTACGAATTTAAAAACAATGTTTATTCTTTGTAAAATGAACAAGTTCATGGTTACTTCAATTCTAGTCTGAAAAACAATTTGTTTCAGTTGCCAAGGCCGAATAAAACAAATAAAGAAGGAGATGAAGATATTTTGAATTATTTTCCTCTTCACCAGATGTTAGAGCATCCCATCCAAGAATGTTTTTTTTCAAATACCACTTTCGACAGATGGTAGACTCTAGGAAAGAAAAATTGAAGAGTTCATCCGCTCAAGTAGCATGTGTTACTACTAATGATCCAGAGAAAGAAAGCGAATGGAAAGAGTTTAAAAGAAAAAATGTGTAGAAATATTATGATTGGATAATTAGGAAAACGATCAACCAGACTCAAGGCATTTTATGAACACATTTGAATCAACTGATTGTGTCTTCTGCCATTCTTTCCATAGTAAAACAAATTTTATGAAAAGGTCCTTCCTCAATGTAACGCAGTGATTATAAGGATAAAGAGTAGTCAGAAGAATACGGGCTCATATCAAGGACAATGTTGTCCTTGACCCTGGAAGGTTTATGCCATTTATTTTAAAATCATGGGCACCAACCAACCAAATGGCACAATTAGAAGTAACATATTTTGCAGAATCTTCATCAAATGAAGAATTGATTGTTGGTTTGGTAAATGTTATCCATTTAAGGAATACTTATGCCATTATAGATTCTGATTATAATGAGGCAGAATTACTTTCACAAAATTGGGGAACTGGAGGAAGAGGCCAATGTAGACGATACAGGGAAATACGTGGGAATTCTAGAAATCACCATTTTCACTATACCCCCACTCGAACTAAATAGTCAGTAGAAACTTGGGGAAGAGCCCTTATGCGGGCTCGACATGTATAAGGAGTGTCTTCCATGCGAAACAAGTCCAGTTCTAAAACAATTATTTTTTATGATTAATTAGAAGTAATGCCATTTTCCTCCCAGCTTGTGAATAGACCTAGTCAGTCTAATCTCCCAAATTCAGGATTATCTCCATCTTCTGCTTCAACACAGAATATGACTACATCAAACACATCAACTTCCAATGCACCTACAAAACCACATCTCCATACTAGGAAATGAAGACCATTGGATAAGAAATATGACATCTCGAAATAATTTTCCGCAGTACCATCAATGTTATCAATTCTAGATGCTTTGAATCTATTCAATGATCTCTAAGAAGCACTTATTGAGTCTTTGTTAAGTCCTCAAGTGTCTGAAACCTATGTTGTTGTTGCTAAGGTTTACCATATAGAGAATGATATTGAAGAATGTCATGAAGTCATATATTTTATTGATGAATATGAAGGTAATGTTGTACATAGACATATCAGAACATTGTATTTGTCTGAAAAGGTCAATGACATAGATATCTGATGAGTTTCATTGACAATGGCTCTGGAGTCAACCTCATTCCTATTCGTACACTTCATCTATAGGGATTGACTAAATCTAACATGTCTCTTTTAACTTTAATGTTTCACGGGTATGCAAAAAATGAACTAGAACCTCTGGGTGAAATTACACTCATTACTCAGTTTGGAGATCTCATGTTTAATTCATATATCATGGTTGTTCGTCAAGACAACACTTTCAATATTCTTCTTGGAAGGCCTTGGATGCATCAACAAGAATTTATACCTTCATCATATCACCAATGTCTTATGTATTATTTCAATGGTAAAATTAGAAAATTTTATGGTGACAATGATCCATTCAAAACATGTGAGTCATAATACATTGAGGCAGAGTTTTAACACACAAAAGTAACGGAGTCCCTAACAAAAGAAAAAAACATAGTTAATGATCCAAATGGACTATAAAAGTTTCCATCAAATCCATTCATACATTTTAGTACAGTTTATGTTTTACCCATCAATCAAATTTTAAGGGTAAAAACAAATCCAAATACTCATCCAATAACTTCTATAATGTAAATTATAGAAACTTAGCCTGCTAACATGGGAGAAATTGGTGATTCACCAAGTTGTGCTGGAAGCTAAAATGGAGATGACTTCATTTTCATCTACTGAATTAAAACAAGCCTCTAATTCATTAATCAGAGTAGAATAAATTGTTGAAATTCCAGAAGAAGGAAAAGATGTTGATTCTCAATCCATCATTTCCTCTTTATTACCACAAGAAGACCCTCCATCTTTAATAGGATCAAATATGGTGGCCTTTTCTTCATGATGTTCAAATAATGACTCCTCCCCTAGCATTGGAAGTTCATTCCTTTCATTTACAAAGCAATTGGAAACATAAAAGGTTACATGTAACGAATAAGAAGAGTAAGATCTCAGGGATGCTCATCCAACATTTGATGAAGGTGTTTCTACCACTATGGAAGAGCTTAGAGAAATAAATATGGGTACAGATGAAGATCAATGCCTCACTCTAATTAGGGTGGCCATGACCTCTCAAGAGATAGAGGTGAATAATTCATTTATAAAGAAACATCAAGACATATTTTCTTGGAATTATACATAAATTACAGGACTTAATCCTGATGTAGCCACCCATCATTTCAATTTTCAATATGAACATCACAGATTCATGCATGTAGCAAGAAGAACAGACCCAACTCATGCCTCTAAAATTGAAGCTCAAGTTGATAAGATTATAAAGGATAATTTTTTCAGGGAAGTTCAATATCCCAAATGGATGGCCAACATTGTCTTAGTGAAAAATAAGAATGGGAAAATTAGATTTTTCAATTATTTTAGAGATCTTAATCGGCATTGTTCTAAAGATGTTTTTTCTGTTCCAATCATAGAACTTTTAATTAATGCAATAGGTGGATATGAAGCTATTTCCATCATGTATTGCTATTATAGGTTTAATAAAATATTTATGGATCCTAAAGATGAAGAATCTAAATCCTTCAGAGACCCTCAAGGTTTGTTTTTTTATCGGGTAATTCCCTTTGGTTTAAAGAATGCTGGTGCAACATACCAACATGCTATGCACCATATCTTCAAACCCTTCTTAGGTAAATTAGTAGAATGTTATGTGGATGATATGGTTATAAATCCAGATAATTTTTTATTCACTTGGCTGATTTGGAGACTATATTCCATAATCTTCGACAACACAATTTGAAGATCAACCCCTTGAAATGTGCTTTCGGGGTAACCTAAGGAATGTTTCTTGGTTTCATTATACGTCATCATGGTATTGAAGTTGATCCGGAGAAAAAAAAATCAGTCCATGGTATGTCACCCCCTCGAGATTTGAAATAATTAAGAGGACTCCAAGGATAGTTGGCCTATATTTGACGCTTTATTTCCAATTTGGCGGGAATATGTTTACCCTTCACCAGATTATTGAAGAAGGGATTCACCTACCAATGGGATGAAGACTAACAACAGTCATTTGATACCCTCAAGAAATATTTCTAGAGTCCCCCATTATTAATGCCACCTGTTGAAAGATGACCACTTATTCTCTATGTGAAAGCTTTAGAGAAATCACTAGGTTCTTTCCTCACCCAAAAGAATTATTCTAGGAATGAAAACAACCTTTACTATCTTAGTCGAACTTTGCATGATGCAGAAACTGGGTATTCAAGTATTGAAAATTACTGCCTAGTATTAATCATTGTTGTTCTGAAATTGAGACACTGCCTGCAACATCATTTAGTCTAATTGGTGTCTCACAATAATCCGATCAAATTTATCCTCAGTTGTCCTATGCTAACAGGGCGTCAGGCATGGTGTTTGGTTATTTTTTGTAACAGTTTGATATCCAGTTATTACCTCAAAAGGCAATAAAAGGACAAGATTTGTCTGACTTCCTTGTTGAGAATCCATCTATGGAAGATACACCGTTTAATATCAAACTTCCCCATGAATAGGTCTTCTATATTCATAATAATTCCCAAACATGGGAAATGTATTTTGATGGTGCATCTAAAATTCCAATAGGGAAGGGAATAGAGAACCCTAAAATCAACAATGTTGTGTTAGGAATTGTCCTTATTTCCCTAGAAAAGACAGTATTGGCTTATTCCATCCTATTGTCATAAGGTGTTATCAACAATGAGGAAAAATATCATGTTCTCATCATAGGTTCAGAATTGGCCCTTCACGTGAAAATGGATCACTTAAAAGTGAAATGTGATTCATAATTAGTAATCAAACAAATTAATGGGGAATATTCTATCGGAAAATATGATTTAATCCCTTTGTTTGATTACGTCATAGAGTTAATGTCTGAATTTTCCTTAGATATGACATTGTATTAGGTCCCACTATCACAAAATGCCCAGAAAGATGCACTGTCTAATGTAGTTACAACCTTGGTAGATCCAAATCAAGATGAGGCAGTCATCAGTATAGCCCATCGTCATGTGGTCTCAACTTTTGTTCAAACCATAATGGATGAAATTAATGAAATTTTCCCTATTTATGAACCATATGGTCATACGAAGGGATGGAGAACATCCATCGTGGAATATATTCAAAATGGGATACTTCCCCTAGATAGGGCTGAAAAAGAATAAATATGATGATGAGCAGCTAATTTTACTCTTTACGATTGTCCAAACCACCAAAAGATCCTCTAAAAGAGAGGCTTTGATGGAATCCTCTTCAAATGTATTGATAGAGAAGAGCTGCAATTGTCATTAAATAAGTAAATTCATGAATTTGTGGTGCCCACTATTCTGGGCACAGACTCCTTGATCTAATCTGAAGTCTTTGATACTTTTGGCCTTCAATGAAGGGAGATTATACATATTTCACTATAAAATGTCATCCCTGAAAAGTGCATTCCAACTTCATTCATAAACCCCTGGATTTGAAACATACATCAAAATACTCCTCACCATTTACACATGGGGAATGGATGTTGTATGACATTATCCTTTAGCCAAGGCTATGAATTTCAAGTATATTCTCACTTCTACTGACTTCTTCTCTAAATGGGTTGGGGAAATACCTGTCAATGAAGTCGTATCCAAAAGCATTGTTGGTTTTGTAAAAACTAATATCATCACCAGATTTGGTGTACCTCATTCTATTTTAATGGAATGGTTCTATTTTTTGTTATGCTGAGGTAAAAAAATTATATCATGATCATAATATCTAATCCACACATTCATCTTGATATTATGGGGCAGCCAATGGACAGATAGAGGCCTTCAACAAGAACTTATCAAATATACTCTAGAAGATGGAGGATAAAGGTAAACAAATCATGGACTGATAATATTTTTAATGATTTGTGGGATTGTCATACAACTACCCGTACTAATACCCAAGCAACTCCTTTTTCATTGGTATATGGAACTGAAGCAGTTTTTCCAATTGAAATGCAATTTCCTTTACTCAGAGTAGAAATATGTGATCAATTGTCTACAGATGAGAGGTCTTAGAAATGGTTCAATGAGATAGAATGATTATATGAGAAAATATTTCATTATTTTCATCATCTAGAAGTCTATAAGTATAGAATAGAAAGTTATTTTAACAAGAATGTTCATGGATGTTAATTTCTTCAAGGAGAATTGGTATTGGTCCTTAGGACTCCAATGATACCAGGAATGAAACCACCAAAACCTGAGCCAAAGTGGGAAAGACATCATTCCATACATAAGGCCTATTTGAATAGATTTTGTGCCTTAATATAAATGGATGGAGAGATTATTACAACTCCAACCAATGTGATATTATTGAAGAAATGTTTTGTGAATTTGTCAAAATTATTCATCCTCACTATAATACTTTAAACTGCACAGTACAACATCCTCACTGTAAGACATAGAACTGCACTATACATGTCCTCAGTTCAAGACATTAAACTGCACGACCCCCATGTCTTAGTTTCAAGACATTAAATTGCATAATAACCATAAGCATCCATCCTGCATGACGTTAAAGAGCATAACATCTCTATCCTCATCTCATGATGTTAAAATGCATGACATCATTTTTACAACTAACATTCTCCATATTTGATGTTAGAAACTTCCATAAGCATGCATCATTGATATCATCACTACCCTTTAGTGGAACATGAGTCCCTATTTTATTTATGCCTGAGTCATATCTACAAAAGGACCTTTAGTCAAGAACTACATACAACTTGATTCTCATTTTTTTCAATGAGATACATAGAGATGCCTAAATCTCCAATTTTGGGCCTAGCCATAACAAGAAATATTATTATTTTATTTTCACCTCATGTATATGAATCAGATCGGTATATATTACTTCCTTAAGATATATGATTTGGTCCATATACCATTTTATGTCTTGAGATTAACTGTTCTCTCAGAACGTGTCAAATCCCCCATTCTTCTTTTCAAACACATTAGAATGAGGAATAATTGTTTTATGAACTATGTAAGACTTTATTTTTATCTATTTGAGATACATAGAAAAGCCTAGATATCTCCTATATTGGGCCTAACCATGAAAAAAAACATTTATTTCATGTATTAGAATCAAATATCCATATAGAAGGTTTTAAGAACTATGCATGACATTATTGTTTCCCCAACAAGACACATAGTGACACTTTTTATCCCTTAATCCAGTTACAATATGTCTTTCTTTTCACTTCGGTTCATTGTTTTTTTCACTACATGACGTTAAGCTACATGGAAATTTAACGCCCCTATTATTCACTTGCATCACATTTGAATTATAAAAGAATCCCTTAATTCTCTCTGTTTCTCACACTGAGCATAGATCATATAGAATTAAGAATTGTGTAAAATGTTTCTTTATATAAATAAGGTGTTTCAATTCTTTATCGGGTTCTCAATTTCCTCACAACATGACTTAAAACTGCACATCAAAATATTAATTGAGAGGAAACAAAGAAAGTCATCATTTTACATATGAGTCAGATATATGTAAAGAATGCAAAAAATCATGGCCTATATTGGTTCAAATATTTCTCATGTGCATTGAGAAAAATCCCCTTCCATATTTCACACTCTTAATCTCGGATATTTCCAGATCCTCAAAATTTTTCTTACAGTTTCTGGTGACAGAGTTTCTAATATCTAATAACTCTTTTTATTGACTATGTAGTAAGTGCCCTTAGGTGGCCCCGCTTATGTTGCCTACTAACAGGCCTGTCAACCGAAATATTCCACTATTTGGCTATGCAGCATATGCCCTAGTTGGCTCTACCTAACACAAACCCCATAATGGGTTTGTCAAAAAATGGTAACTTTTTTTTGGTTATAGTTTCTTTTTCCCCTTCAAACATTAATGAAAATACACAATAATATGTATTTTTTGAAAAAACTATCATTCAAGTATACTTGTCCCATTATATTTCCCTCGATTTGAAAGTCTGTAGACCATGTTTTACACATTTCCCTTACCATGTGTTCAATGAAATATGAAATAATCTTGGAATAAATTTGGCCACATATCATATATTGTTTCCATTTCAGATCCTAGTAGCATGACATAAATCTACAGACACCAAACCTTCTACGTTTGGGTCAGACCTTCATAACGGTTCAATTCCTCCTATTCATTGGAAATCTTGGATGAAAATAACATTTCCTTATTTAGGTTACTTTAATTATAAACCAAACCATGTGTTTCATAATATCTGAATATCCATAAACATTCTTTTTCTTTTAGCAATAGAACGTCAATTTTTTGAAATCTCTTTTGCCTGAATATGCAGTATGTGCCCTTACGTGGCATGACATTAATTACCTAAATAACAATCCTTTTAGCCAAATGATGCCACTATTTGGCTATGCATCATATCCACTAGTTTTACCTACATAACACAACCCCCATAATGGGGTTTTCAAATAATGGAAACTTCATTCATTGAAAAAAATTCCTCAAATGATTTCTCTCTTTTTCCAATACCATTATTTGGATTCCGAAAATTCATAAATCATAGTTCAATTTTTTTTATTTTGTACCTTAATACGGTAGTATATTTCCAAATAAAAATTATCATGAAATTGGGAGAGTCTCATATTTTTTTCCCAGCTAATGACCTTAAATTAAAGACACCCAATATCCTCACTACATGACTTGAAACTGCACAATACAATGTCCTCACAACATGACATAAAATTGCACAGTACAATGTCCTCACTACATGACATAAAACTTCATAGTAGAATATCTTCACTACATGACATAAAACTGCCCAATATGGTATTAGAAATCCCCCTTTCTGATAAATTTTAACAATAATCATAAACCAAATTTGTATATGAATGGTTTTCTTATTCCAGAAATATGTTGGTATACAGTAGACTTTTCACTGTTAAAAATTATTTCCTTGTAAAAACCACCCATTGGGGTCTTGAGTCACCCAAATCTTAATTTCCCATATCTATTAGAAAAAAATGTTTAATTCCTAAAGAACTCTTTTTCCTGACTATGTTGTACATGTCCTTAGGTGGATTTGTATAAGTTGCATACTAACAGGCCATCCAGCCAAAAGATGCAACTATTTTTCATTGCAGCATATTCCCCAGTTGGCCCTACATAACACAGCCCCCATAACGGGTTTTTCAAATAGTTGTAACATCGTTCCTTGAAAAGACACCCCTTATGACTGATACAGGTTTTATATTTGGTGACCCAAAATATCATGACTCAGGAATCCATTTGGAAATATTTAAAGAATATTAAATCCATTCTTAGCCACATCGTTTTGTTTGGGATCTAAATCAAAATTTATGGTCAAAACTATTCGACCCAAACTATTATCCATTTACAGTCTAACATGAATGACTCTAAACTACTAAACAACAAAAGTCTTGGAACTCATTAGACTCAGAACCCACAAATGGAACTCTAAAAAACAGTCAATTCCTAGCTCACTAAACATACATTTTGTATGGTTTAGATAATATTGATCTATAAAATTCAAGAGATATAAAGTTTGTGGGGTTTTCCATATAACCCTAGAAAAAATAAAACTATGCTTACTTGGCCCAATGGCCTAGGTAAAACAAAATAATGTATTGAAAGTGAAAACAAAAATGATTAAAGGCAAATTACTTTTCAATTATAAAAAATATTCATAGAGGAGCATCCAGAAATTGGTGTCTCTCTCTCAGAAATTACAAAAGGCTATCTATATAATTTTTCGTTTGTTTGACAACCTATTGAGCCCATCAACTGCTTGTTGAAGTTTTTTTGTTTGACCATCCTCATTCTCTTCAGCATGACGAAGTGCTTCTCTAGTATCTACAATTTCTTTTTCACCATCCTTATGAACATTTCCTAATGATCTATGAAGCTGGTCAAACTCCCCCGTAATGACATCTAACTATAGTTGAAGGCGTAGTTTCTGAAAATTATTTTAATTAATTTTATGCTTCAGTCCCTTAAACTTCACATTATGACTAGCCTCATCTTGGGAAAGTGCGACTTGTAATACTTCAATATTGATAGAATATTTGGATTTTATCAAGTCTTTTTGAAGCTTCTACTCTAGCTCCCTCTTCTGAATAATCTCTTTCATTGCAGTATGAATTTCATGGTATTCAAAACTTCCAAATCCTTGTGTGATAAACAGAGATAAGTTTTGTATAATTCATTTAGGTAGTTCCTCATAGGGAATCTAAGTTATTATCTTCTCTATGTTCTTCCATGCTTTGTAATGAGAAAGATGAATAGTCTTATGCTATTCTAGGTCCAATTCAGAATCACTATCATTAAGAGTATTATATTCTAGGAAAAATGCACTTAAAGAAGAGCCATGTTTTGTTCCTTCCTGAATTATTGTTGCTTCACCTTCTATTGTTTTTTGGGACGTTGAAGAGGCTTAAACACCAGATCTAGCCATTGATATTGATAGCCCTATATGGTAAATCAAGAATTACATTTATGGATAGATTCAAGAGACAACAAAAGTGAATGCAATAACAATATCAGTATCTCTTACCTAATAGTAGGTCAACATATTTAGAAGAACCATCCCCAATATTCTCAGTTTCATCAATCTAGTTTTATGTCTCTAGATGAGGAGTGTTATCATTAATATGAAAAGGATTTTCAATGTGAATCTCAGAAAGATTAGTTATCAAAGGATCCACCCAACCTAATGTCTCCACAATGGTGGAGTTGACATTAATATCCACACTTCCTTCAAGAATTATTGTGGGAGCATTTTCATTAGATGGAACATCATATTTCAATCAACCATGGTTAGTAGGTTAATAATAAGTAGATTAACAAGACGAATAATAAGAAATCCTGTCTAATTGGTTGTATAAAAGGAACTTCAAAATCATCTAAAGCATTATATATATTAACATGTTCTACTAGTTATTCAAAATACATGACATGTTTCATTATTACATCCAATGATATATCATATCTGAGGATTGTCTCACCTGTGGGATCACTTGGCATGTTTTCTTCGCAACCTTCCTCCAGCAAACATTAACTCAGAGTAGCTTCCTCAACAATAATTGTAGGGTCAACGTTAGTTGTTTACAGATGTTCTGGTGAATGTGATAAACCTAAAAGTTTCACAGAATGGAAGTTATCTATTATTGCATTTGATGCCTTATAAATTATAATGGATTTACCAGAAGGCTCCTCTCCTCTCATAGTAGGAACATGAGAAGTGCAGGGAACAAATGTTGGTTCTTTTGGCTTCAATGCCTCTTTAGGAACCACTAGATTTGTAGAAATTTGCGTCTACTCAGTAGCACCTTCTAATATTTCTTGAATCATATTAGTATTTTCTTTAAAAGGAGAAACAAAAGAATCCCCTATTTAAAAAAGAGGGTTTAAACACTTTTTCATGAATAAAGACAAAAATTCATGATTATCAGGGAATGTTTCCACTGCTAAGAAATCATTTTACCATGGTCTTATTTCTTTGATGATTTTGATTCTTTACATTTTTAGGAGGGATTTCATCATAATATATAAAGATATGTATCATAGATTCCAATACACTTCATATTTCATTCTTTATGACCTATTGGCCACGAGATATTTCTCCCGATTCACGGGGTGATCCGGCAGCTCCAAGAGTAGTGCCTCTAGAGCTATACAGTGGTAAAGTATCTTCATTGTATTTACTTTACCCAGTAGTAAGTTAAGATGATATTTTCTCCTATGGAACAATGTTTTGAGTAAATTTCAAGGTGAAAAATGGGAGAGAATGATAGCGAAAGAGAACCTACATCACCAGGATCTTCAAAACCATGCCACTCTTCATCTAATGAAGGATTGATCCCTTTAGTGTTACCACAATCAATCAATTCCATTACCCACATTTTGTTAGGTATTGATTCATCAGTGTCATATAAGAGCATTTCTAGCTCTCGATTACAGGTCCTCACCTCATTGGGATTGTCCCTAAAAAGAATGTTATATGAAGCCTACAAGTCCCCAACTCCTAGAATATGTCATCCTTTGCACATATCCATCCACATGGTTTCAGCATCACAATACAGATTCTACCATGTTTGAACACCCACTAGTAATATATATTCAGAATTTATGTTAGAGGGTTGTGAAGAAGATCATACAACCTTGGACTTAAGTTTCTTTCCAACACCTGCAGTCACGGATGAGGGATTAGAAAATGGAACTCACCATGCATTCAGAATGATGGATCCCAGATCGCCTCAATATGACTTCAGTAAGTATTGATGGAGTGGCTATTTTAATTCAGGTATGAGGATTATATATGATGTATGGTCTCTTTATTGAATTCGAAGCATCAACACCTCTACCTTTATATTCTTGTGAGTCGGCCCCTGATGATAAAGAATTATCTTTCAAATGATAGGGCTCCTTCCCGATGCTTCTCTTCACCCCCACTCGGGGAACAACATGATTCAATACCCCTTCAGGGTAAGATGAAACCTAGTTTTAAACATACCATGAGGTCAATCTACTTACTAAATCAGTGGTGGGTAAATTAAACACTACCCTAGTGTTCTCCACAGATGTTAACAACCATAGTTTTCAGGAAACCATTGGGTGGTGCTATAATCTAACGTGCATGGGAGGGGATATGATATTTTGTTGTAGACATTTAAATTGACGCACAAATCTAAAAGGAGCAAAGGACTCACAGATGATTTCTCCATCGATTCTGGTGGCCAACACACCATCTCTGCAAGCTAGCATATAAGCCCTCAATTCCAAACTATCCATCCCATAATCCACGACTCACCCTTTAGGGGGATTCCCATAAAGAAATAAATGGAATTACTTATACATGATCAATCTACCCTTGATGTCATAATAATTTAAGGACAAGGATGAAATGCTAGAAATATCCTGAACAGATGGTCTGAAAGAAAATCCAAAAACATGTACTACACTTGGTACAACTTATGTTCTAATGTGAGTAGCAATCCATCACCACAACACTTGAAATGGTCCCATATTTATAAAGGGATAATTCCACTTATAAATTTGAAGAAAACTCCAATTATTTTTGGCCAAAATAGTAGTGACCAATCATACCATCCTTTTCTCCACAACTTAGCTACAATAACAAAGGTTCCTAGCCTCACGCCTCATTTGGAGTCTTAGACTAGTAATAAATATACGCTGAGCCACATGGCAAAGAAACCTGCCAGAAATGTCTTTGCAGGATTTTATGGGTTTATTTCATATCCACACATATCAAATTCTCCTTTATCCAATGTTGGCCAAAAGGTTTCATGAGTGACTCTTTTATCTGCCCTTGGACAACTAGTTGGACGGGTGTATGTGGGACTCTTTTCCTTCTACTTTATGAAAAACATTTCCATCCATTCCTCCTGATTAATATCCCTCATGGTGCGAGTTTTCAAGGTAATTGAATTCTTGAGTTTGTTAAATATTTTCCTCAACTAACTAACCAAATATAGTGTCTTCTCTAAGTCATTCCATGTCCCATTGGGAGGAATAAACTCTTCATACATTTCTTCAAAGATTATAGCTCTAGAAATCTTGTAAACATCCCCCAAGATGATACCTACCTATCCATGTGTTAAATTGATGGAATTAGTCTCTTGGACCAATTAGAAAAACAATTTTGGCATGAAATCATAAGTCTTGTATACATTGGGTTTCCCTACCTAGAGAGCCTCATAAATCCTGACGCCTTTCAAGTGGTCTGCAAATTCTGCACATGTCTTCCATACCCAGTATGCCCACATCCTTGCGGGTTTACACCTCCTCCTGGATGGAAGTCCCAACATTTCTTCCAAAACCTGGACTGATCAATCTGGGAATTCAGAATGATGGATGAATAAGTGTGTGGCTGCAGATCGAGATTGTATTCCTTCAAATATAGAGCATGTGGGCTATAATGCATAATATGAGCTTTCTATACTGTACAAGAATTGGAAAATGAGCCCCAACAGAAACATTGGCCGACAAAAAATTGGTATAATCTTGAAACAAATAATGTTGGACATAGTTCTTTGAATCGGGAATATTAGATTCCTACAAATGGACATACCTATACAAAGGTAGATAGATGATTCGAGGAATGGTGAAATGAAACTTCTTCAAATATTTTGCTAAGTCAGGAAGGGTGGTGTTTCAATTTTCAAAGTAATCAGGACCAAAAATTCTCATCATAACATCAATACTTTTTCTGGAAAACTCATTAATAGTTCCAATTATTTTGGTAGCTATTTGAACCTTCAAAAAGATTGAAATAATCTTTTTAATGTAACTTCATTTTTTGGTGTTTTACAAAAAATTTGAAAAGGCATTAAGGCACGGAAGTTTATAGATTGGCTCTCATGTATATGTAGGCATGCAAGTATGTCACCCCACATATAGTGCACAACTAAAAAACATACAATAGAAGTGTAGAAAGAGAAGCGCCATACTAGAAGAAGACTTACGTGTTGAGAGATGAAAAATCAGAATTCAGAAGACTTTTCATAGAAATGAATCTGTTATTTTTAGGTGTCACATGTCAGTATAAACACCATATTATTATGTGCTACCAACATGCTTGACTAATTATATATTCATGCCAACACCTACACACCCCAATGCTCTTTTTTTATCCTTCATTAATTTATCTCAGTATAGGATCCTCTTTCAATTTCGGATCCAATTCCGAGGGGGGATTTTGATGACACTCAATTTTTCAAAGAGTCTAAAAAATGACAAAGGGAAATCCCTTGGAATGAAAAGAGGAAAAATATAGGAAGAAAATCAAGCCAAAGTACCACTGGTGCGTAGCCTACTTGCACGCCCACATGTGTCATGCAACCCACTTGCATGCCCAAAAGTGTCATGCAACCCACATGCAGGCCCAAACTCTTTTCACCCAAGGATCAGTTTTTGCCTATAAATAGAACTTTGGGGAACTCATTTTTGAGGATGAATTACCCCGAAGTTCAATTGATGATATGGTCACCCTAGTAATTCACCCCAGTCTTCTGAAACATTCAAGGTAGTTCTTCAACACCTTGAGTAGAGGATATAAGGGAGGATCATTGGACTTATGTCCTTTTAGTGTTTGAAAACCAAGACACTTGCATTCCTAAACTGCGTAACCTACCCACGTCAGAAATACTTGTGCATTGCCATTCCATTCACTCGATCTTGAGCGCCCCACTTCTGGGATCACCTATTAATACTCTAGAAGGCTTGATAAAGGTCACACCCATGAATTAACATACAGGCTGTTCATCGCACAAGTGAACATTAGATCGCGCAAGTATACTTGGAGCCCATACTTGCGTGACCTTATATACATGAGTGACCCTCTTTGATTCACAACAACTCTTCATTATAAAATCCATCAAGCCTTCTTCAAAGACATTCATATCAATGATTCTTCTTCCTTGGCTCCCTTTTATGAAGGGGATTCTATTGAGACTTTGACCAAAACCTTCAGACATATCAAACCTTTAGGAATGGAACATCAACATGTCTCCTATATAGATTTATATTTCATCATTTAGAGGATTCCCAAAATTGTATCACAATGGGTTTATGATTCATGGGATGTTTGTGGGTTTGTATATCCACAGTCACATTGACATTTCTCTCTGGAATAGTGCTGGGAAGTTCCTGGTTTTGAGAATATTTGTTTGGGTTCAGTCCTTCACTTCTCGACTCTAAGACTTGGAACCTCAGGTCTCTGGTAGAGATGGTATGATTCACCCATTCCTTTCCACTCAAGCATAGAAGAATTCTCCCTCCCCTTCCAGGATCAAATTTTAGGGCAACCATCTTGGCGTAAGTCCCTAGATTTTCTTACAGGAGTTAACATCAATACTCCTTCTCACATTTTTCAGTGCGAAAGACCAAAGGGGAGATGGGAATAGGGACATTCATTTCCATTTACCTCTCCCATTGGTCTTTTTCACCATGGTAAACCATCCTGGTGTAAGCCTCTAACCTTCACCCATTCTTCATTCCATTGGAACCTTGTCCAATGGGAATAGAACATAGGGAGGGGTCGTTGCCTCTCCCTAGTCTACCCTCACCGCCATAGGTTCTACCTCTTTCACCAGCGGAGGTGGAAAAATTTGAATGTTTGGATGCCTTTGTTGAATCATTGACATTATCTTGTTTCTCACATCAAACATGACTCACGTGGGATTATAGATTTTTCATGATCATTGAATTTTCACTACTGAATAAAATATGAAAAATCTGATTTCTGTTTAAACTAGGATATGTAGGAAGCCTTTTTCAGGGCCTGATCACACTAGATATCCTCTTTAGGAATCCAAAACTAATTCCCTTAATTTGGGAATCCTCCTTAGGAATAAGTCCCAAATTAAACCCCAAATCAGCATTGCATCCTTTTCAGGAAGTAATCCCAAACTCATCTCTCTCAAAGGACTATACTATCCTATGAGATTTCTTGAATTACATGGGCTTTGATTCCCGTCCATATGGAATATATAGGAAGCGTCCTTGATGTTGAAACCCAACAGTTCAAATAAACCCTGTTCTCCTTGGGCCATATTCCTAATATGGTCTAATCTTACTTTGAAACACATATCCTTTCCATGTTCCTTGGGCTACTTTAGCAAAAGTCCCACACTAAATTTTTACTAAGCACCAATCACTTAGAGGTCCTTATCACATTACATTTAATGGTATGATGTGTCCCATTAAGAAGTACTGAACTAAGAGGGTTCCAATTCCTTTCAAAAGGATACACTTGTAGCCCATTTTATGGGCACGATCCCATGATCAAATAAAACATTCATCTCCTTGTATGACAATAAATTCCAGATTGCCCCTCTAAGTGGATTAAAAACCAGTATCATCATTACGATGATTAATAGAATCTCTAAGTAGTATATGAGAGGATTCCATTGATGGATAACCTCAAATATATATATATATATATATGATTTAAAACTTTTCACATGCTAAATAAGTGATTGAAAATTCTAATGGATACTTATGATATACTTGGTGTATTAATAAGGACTCATGAAAATATCTTAAATTTACCAAGAGTGTCCCAGAGTAGACCATAATTCCCCCCAAAAGGTTGTTTTGAGTCCAAACTCCCATTTTCTCGACCAAGGAATGGTATTATATATTGTGAAGTTCAAACTTAATTAATGTCTACCTTTGAAAAGTAGGTCCCCTTTGGATAAAGAACTATAAGAAGTTTCTAGTTCATAAAATAAATGCATTGGAAACTGCCTGGAAACAATAATTATTCAATCTAGAATACACATTTCAAGGAATAATGAAACAGAGAGCCACTGCATCTAAAGATTTTAACAAAAAAAAGTTTTTGGAAAACACATAAAATAGATTGTGTCGGTGCATTACACGACATGTAATACCCTTTGACATCAAGTAATGCCTAATGGTCGAGATCCACCAAAAATGTGTCACCTCAATTCATTATTTAATTTTTTAGTGTGAGAAGTACTTCTCACTATGAAACCCTCTTTAATAGAGTGAGATAACCTGTGAAACATGATTCTAGGTCATGTAATGTAGTTACTTGATGTGTAATACCCCTTTCTAGATATTAATTAACTAAAGTTCGTGAAACTTTTTCTGATCCACCACCGAGCAGCTGATATTCTAAAAAAACACCTTGGGGTTTTCTATGGGTATCTGGTCTCTTATGATTTTCATAATAATCATACCATTAATTACACAACACACATGAAAAAATAAGTAATGTAACACTCTGAGAAATGAAAAAAATGAATGAATTTTAATGAAAGGGTGATAAGATTTTATAAAAGTATCATTTAAGATATTATAAATATTAAAATGGTTCTGTTCATAGTTAGAAACATATTTATAACCACTATACATGTGTTTAAATTTTGTTTAGTCAAAATGAAGTGTGATTTAAGGTATTTCTTAACTTATTTTTCACTCATTTGGTTAAACATCTACTTCATTTATTATATCATGGTATGGTTATGTATATAATGAGTTTTTTTTATCATAGGATGTATTTACGCTTGTTTTATATGGGTTTATAGTATAATAACATAATATATTCATTGATTAATTCTCACTTAAATTTTATAATCACTGTAAGTCTTTATTCCATTATCTCATTCTAACCGAGAGTGTTTAGTCTTAAAATTTATTAAAATGAAATTATTTGGACATTTCCTGATAAACCCATATAAATTTCACATCCTCTATCTATTTATGTTATTTCTAAATAATAGTACACTTTTTCACTTTTGTTACATAAATTATTAGATAAAATAGTTTTATAAAACTCGATATAATATCTCTGATCTATTTAATATCTGTTTTAATCAAAAGTGATGTTTTATAAAAATGTTTTTAAAATTTTAAAATATTATTAATAAAGTAAATGTTTCCAATTTTTACTTTTGAAAAATTATTTTTTCATATAATAAAATGGAATTATAAAAAAATCATCTTTGGATTTTATTGAAAATGTGGAAGAAATATTCTTATCATTTTTTGAACAAGGAACTTTTTTAACCATTTTTATGTGAAGTGGAGTGTTCTTTTTAACTTGTATGGAATGTATTGGATTAATAAACTTCAGGAAAATCATTTAAATGAATATTCCATCCATTTATATGTGGATATATTTAAATAAAATATTTTAAAATGATTTTCATATAATATTATTTTCAAAATGTTTTTCCAAGTGAAATGGATACATCCCTCAATAATGTTTTTAATGAACTTTTTTTGTATATATATTCACCGACGACAACGTACCATTATTATTACTCTAATGGGTATATATTGATACCATAATTATTCTTTCCATAGATGGTTTATGATTATTTTGGCTTAGGATAATAATTAAATTCACTTTTTAATTTCATTTCATAGTCAATAATATCCTCATGAAATAATCACTTTTTGTTGACCATTAGATAATAAATTTCCCCTAAATACTAATATTATTTTCATTGATATTATTATTTTTTAAAAAATATCTCATTTATACAAATAGTGTTTTATATTGACTTTTATATTACTGATTGGGAAATATTGAAAAATATGTATCTTTTACTGAATATTGATATTTGAAGCCATGGAATATTGATTCATGAGTTAAATAGATTACTCGATATATAAGGAATGATTTTCAACTAATGTGACGGGTGGGGTACATCATTATATAGCCCCACGATGCATCAGTTGGTCCCCTTTGACAATAAATTATACTAGCATTACATAGGTTTTTTCCATAAGTTTAAACCATCTTACGAATGGTGTTTAATAGTAGAGGAATATTTTTCCTGAGACATGGATTCTAGTAATTAATCACTCCATTCAGTAAGAGTTAAATTATTATTATAGAAGATATTTTATTTAGGATACTTTCATTGGATTCATTTCATTTTCAGTTTATAGATTAAATAAAATGTGTTTTCTGTTTTCTTCATTACTATGTTTATTATTCATTATCAAGTTATTTAAATGGAATTTATTCTTAGTTACAAACCATTCCATATTTATTATTCATTGTTTATTATATAAATGGAATGTGATATTAGATATTTATGTTTGTATATTGATTATTCTTTTTGATTCATAAAATAGTTCAATGAATATTACACTTACTGGGCATTTGATATCACCCTTATTTTGTATCCTTTCTGAGCAATTCATGAAGTGTACTAGGTTTAATATGAAAGGACATGATGGAGGGGATAATGTTTTTCTGAAAAAAATAACTATTTTCAAACTTTTATATTAAAATTTAATGTATTACTTATATATTTTTCTAATTTTATAAGGCTTCTATACTCTTCATTCATTTAGAATGTGATTCTTAGTATCTTATGCCAATGTAAAAAATGGGGAACCAGCTCCGGACTGCTTGGGTCGGAGTCTCTACGTTACATAGATAGTATGTTTGAGAGAATGATTCAAACTGTAATGTTTATATGATGACCATGTTTAGTGGATGTAAAAGGTGGTATTGATAAATACCTTTCTCAAGTTGAGTTTTTTTGAAACAATAGCTTTCAATCAATCATTTAGATAGATTATTATGAATCCCTTTGTCAAAAGAAGTTTATAACTCCATCATACTGAAATGAAGTCGTAAGAATAATGATATTGGGACTAGAGGAAGCAAATTAGAAGGAATATAAGGGTTGATCCATTCAAAAATATGTATTAAATTTACAAGGTTAAAAGATATGGTATGCTGATAATTGTCTTTAGCTTCTAGAATTTAATGTTGGTAAACAGTTCTTTCTACATGGAATAAAGAAGGGAAAACTATGACTTAGGTATATCATCCCCATTAAAATACTTTATCATATCAGGAAAATGTATTATCATTTGGTTCTTCTACCAAACCTCTCATAGGTTTACGATATGTTCCATGTATCACTCATAAGGATGTATATACATTTTCCATCATCGGTAATGAATTATGAGGTCGCACCACTAGAGAATTATATTGGTTATGAGGAACAACCAATATAGATTCATAATCATATAAAGAAGGTTCTACATAATAATAAAACTTACATGGGGAAGCAATGTGGGATCCTAAGGATGTAATGACGCGTAAATATTCTCAGATTTTGGTAAAAAAGTTATGAATTTTAAGAGACAAAGTTTTTTTAAGGGGTAAAATGTAACACACCACTATTTTGTGATTTTGATAGATAAATTTAATCTATTACATATATATAATTACACAAAACATTTATTTTATATTATTTCAGAAATTAAACACCGAGTTTATCTTTCATTACATGCAACACTAATCTTACATGAAAACAGAGAACAGACAACTACTTGAAAATATATGAAATCTTTTTCTAGAAAAGTTTCTTTATGATAACAAACATGTTTTACCACAAAAAACTAAACAATTCAATTTTGGTGGATCAATGTAATTATATTTTTATAGTATATAAAAAATAAACTGATATTTATTCATCTGATAAGTCTTCATGACAATAGATAAGAATAAGTCTAATTTTATTTATAAAATTCTATTTTTCAAAAAAGATTTATTATCTCCTTTTTTCACAGTTATTTTATAATAATTTTTTTAAAAATTTAAAAACATTATTTGAAAATATAAAATTCCTATTATAAATCAAAATATAATAATTATTTTTAAGTTATTATTTGATAAAATCATGAAAGGAATAATTTTTTATGAATAATGAAAAATATTGAATTTTAACTGAAAATCTCCTTTTCATTTAATTTTTTTATTGAAAATATTTTTTAAATTTATTTTAATATAAATTACATAAATTATGTCTATATATGTATATATATATATCCAATTTATATAATAATATATAGTTCCATGTGGAAAATGAATATAAACCCACTGAAAATATTTGAACATTTTCTCCTTTTAACCCAACTTTCTCATCGCCTATTGAGGATAAGTGTTAAAAAAATAAATTTTTAATGGAATTTTTAAAAATTGAATAAATATTTAGAATCATAATCACTTACATTATCTAGTAATTTTGAAATTATTTTTAACCAAATAGATAGTTAAAATAAAAGAAATTAATTATAACAGTTATGGTAAAAATGGGTTTACTGGTTAATCTAAAAATATAAGGTTTAAAATAATCTATAAGCATTACTAAAAATATATTTTCTAGAATTATTTTTACTCTAATATTTATAATTATTGATAATAATATATTTTGGAACCATTTTACATTATAAAAACATGGGTACAACTTTTTCTATTAAAAAAGTATAAGCATGTCACTCACCTCACTTATAAAATTCCAGCCCCTCTTCTCTCTTCATCAAAACATGAAACACTTTTTATTCATCCAATATCTATTCAAATTAGTATCCAAATTCCATCATATCATCTAGTAATTATTTTTTGGGATGGAAGACACCATTGATAGGATGGTGGTTTAATCTTAAAGAAGATAACAAAATAAGAGGTAATGTTCTTCAACTAGCATAATTTTTTCATTTCATACATAACCTCATAAAGTTATTATTAAAAAACTATGATATAATAACCTCATTATATTATATATAAATATATTTTTATGTTAATTTATGGACCTAAATCCATCTCTGTGTTCATCATATGGTTTAGGAAATCATTTTTCGTGTGTATAATAGACTACCGCCTCATAAACCAATGTAATACATTTTCTTATTGCCACCTCACATGGTTAGGTATGATGATATATAAAGATTATATTAATTAAATATAAAAAATTATACATATTGATTCATTATATCATATAGATCTTTTCTTTACATTCCAGTCCCTTGGGACTATGATAATGATGCTCAGGTGTATGGTGGACTACTACCAAATAATGTTCTGTGATTCATTTTAACTAATAATTTTCGTAGAATACAATAAGGTAATAGATAATGAATATATAATTTATATAACTAAGATAATTATTATATTAATGGAATATTTTTCATTATAAAATTGATCTTAACATTTTATTTCTCACTCTTTTACTCATTAAATGATGACAACATCATTCATGTACGTGTTGACTACTGCATTCACATAGCAATGTAACTATCTATTCATCACCACACCACATGAATGATATTTATATGTATATAAAAATAAATAATATTTAATTTATGATATTATTATAATTATGGAATGATAATATATTATGAACCTTAGTTACATAATGATTGTTGAATAATCGAAATGTTACTCATGTGTACATACATTCTATGGTCTTTATTATTATAACATAGTTACATTCTATAAAAACCACCATTCACGATAGTTAATAAAACTATAATTTATTGATAAATATGATAATTATTTAGTTATTATTTTTATTTATGATATGGAAATATGAACAAATTAAGGGAATCAAAAATAAAAATTCAAAACATATATAAAAAATGAAGTGGTTATTATATGAACAATATATTTAAAACTAAATTGTTAATAATGGGGTAATTATATGTAATTTCAAAATAATTTATGGAATGATATAGTTAATCTTTTTTAATTTAATATATTTAAAATAATTTTCTATTAATTATGCAATATGTTTGAACCAGTTTGAAATAATTCAAAACATAGGGTAAGGGATTTCGGTCTCACATTAATTATTTTATAAGACACTTTCCATATTTTCCATTTTTTCAATTTCTAAGGTTTATATAATTGACATGTATGAATTTTCAGAATATCTTGTAATAAATAGTATAAATGTTTTGGTATTTAGATACCTAATTTGTGATCTCTATTTTATGGGGTTTATGGTTAAAAAGATACAAACTTTTTAAGGGATTTTTTTCTCAATGTACCTTATTTGAGACATTTGACATTGTTATACATAGATATTATTTTATTAAGTGTATATAAATTCCCTTATAAAAGTGATATATTGAATTTTATATTTGTTTTTTTGATTTAATTATATTACATGACATGGATTATATTTCAATATTAAAAAACTGGTAATGATTTTAAGTTACAATCTTATCATTTATCAGGATCATTTATGATTGTGTTTCCAATGATATCCTGTTTTGATAAAACTCTCAAGAAACTCAATAATTTTCTTATACTATATTTATTTCATTAGAATACATTTTTCCCTTTATTTTACTCTTTTTTTGTACTCAATAGTAAAAAAATAATGTATTTAATGTATGTAGGCTTCTCGGCCAAAACCCATTTTTCTTCCAAAACCATGCTTTCAAAAATTGTGTTAATTTTTTTTAACATTTTTAAAACATTTTATATTAAAAAAATTTATACCAATTTTTTATTTTATATAATGTTTTATAATATGAATATACATTTTGTCTTAAAAAATTAATTATCCTTTGGAAGAAACCTAAATTTTGAAAAGAGTCATTATGTATGATATTATCATAATTTACCATAATCATGACCACTATTTTCATTAATGATTCAATTATAAATTTTCATGTTTATTTTATATGGAATCGATTTAGAAAAAATAAAAATTGTTTTGAATGTGGGAAGTATATTTTCCTCATTAAATGTTTTAAATTATTTTTAAATCATTATTTATATTTTTTCAATTTAATTTAAAATTAAATGGAATTATTAAATTTTTTATGTTTTAAAAAGTTATATTAAAAATGAATTAATCTTCCCTAAGAAACTTTTCAGGTGATTTAAATTTTAAAATCCCTTTTCATATAATATAACTTCATTTTAGGTAATATATTTTTTTTCAAGGAGATGAACTATGGATACAATTAGTATTCTTTATTTGAATGGTTTGTGATGATTATATATTTTGGAAACCTATTTTACATCCATGGTTTATACTGTGACAACATTTGTATGAATAATGTTTATTTTTTCCATAGGTTTTTCTTTTGTGAGATGATGAAATGATTATGAAACCTATATCTTTTCCAGATATTATGATATGATATAATATTTATGAAATTTTTTTATTTTGATGGCTTCTAAAATGGTTAATGTTTTATGATCATGTGGGGAATAAATGTATGGATTGTGTGATGAGTGGTACCTATATCCCCCTCCAATGCATTGGGAAATTATTAATGTTATACGAGCTCAAATTGTAAAATATATTTTTTCTCATACTTGAATGAGGGTTCATTGGGGTTTATCCTGAGCCCAAAAGAGGTACACAGGAGGTTATCCAAAGCGTGACGTTGGTACATAAGTGGTTAGCCTCATAATACATTTTTTGAATCTCTAGGTGGGTAGAAGTGACATATTATTTTCATTAAATATTTTTATGAAAAAAATTATGTCCTATTAAAATTTTCTTTTATAATGGATCGTATTAATTTTTCCTTATGATTCATGCCTTAAAAACATCTAATCATTATGCCATTACTCAAGATTATAATTTTTTATATATAATGTATTGTTTTAAAATGATATGGTCATGTTATCATTAAATTTTGACCATGTTATATTTATGTATTTCACTTTTTGACCCTTAATGATCATATGAGCTCAGCCTTTCTTATGCTTCTTTTCCCCAGGAGATGGAGAAATATTTTAAGCAAGTTTTTTCTATAAAGATTACTAAAGGGGGATATAATTACATGAAATTTTGAAGATAATTCACCAAATTATAATATATTTTATGCCAAATACAATGTCACTAAAATATTATAGCCTAATGATTTTTTAATGTATTTAATATTCATCTAAATATATGTAATATCTATTCATGGAAATCCTAGGCATCTATACTATATTTTTCAATAAATATTTTTAATTTTTTTATAAACTAATCCAAAATCTTTATTCTATTTATATATCAGGATATTATGTAAAAATTTTCTTATCTTTAATTTATTTCATTATCTCTTGTTTTTACTATTTTATCAGTCTTCGATCATCATTATTCATCTACTTATCTCATTTCTATTCTATAATCTTATCTTAATTTAATTATATTTTCATGGGTCTTATGTTTGTTATATCTATCTCTACTATCATTTATATTTCATTGTATCTCTAATCTTGGATATTATTTCATTTATATATATAACTGAAAACCTATATATGAATATTTTTTGTTGAATATTAAATCATTAAATAATGTTTTTATAAGAAAAATGGTGGGCCAATATAAACCATCGCATAATTAAAATATCAAAAGAAAATAATTTGATCCTTAAATAATAATTGATCACATTATGTATAGAGTTATATATGATTATTAAAAACCATTTATATTTCAAGATCCATTTGATTAAGTGTTAATTTTACCCCTATACCCATCATTTTTAATTAAAAGAATCGATAACATATCCCATAAAATTATATACACATGGAACCCTTTAAGAGATAACTAACATGAAAACATTCATTAACTCATGGATAAATGGAAAATAATGAGGGTGATATTAAAAATCTCAAAAATTTTAATCATATTAATTAAAAATAATATATCTTTAGTGGTCATAATATGAGAATATATGGCTATAGTGGTATAATCAGTGTGTATGAGAATTTCCCTTTAGAATTCATACCCATAATTTTTTCTCCTAAATCAAAATTAATGGAATAAAACATTAACTTAATAAAGTATTCATATGAGACAAAAATCATGATCCATGTGATTACAATTTTTTTTTAAAATCCATTGAAACTAATTTGATGCATTGAGAAACTGTTCATGTTTCTTGTTATATTCTATTCATTACACGTGTTATATCATATTAAACTGAAAATGAAAAAAAATAGTAACCAATATATTTTGAAGAACAATTTTCTATTGAGAATATTTAATTACCCAATGAATTGTCATGGTATATCATAAACACATGGGATCAAGTGATATAATGGGTTCAATTGTTATCATGTGCTATTTCTGGCTCACCCATCATTATATACAATGTCCATGTTCTATTAATTGAAAAAAACCTCATGGATTCCAATATTTCCGAACAAAAGTCAAAGAAAAATTCACATAAATTGATTTACCATTGTAAAATAAATGTCTTTCAAGACAATACATTTAATATTTATCATAAACTACTAATGAGAAAAGATGTGAATAGTTACATAAAACCATATCCCTATTCTAAAAATAAATATCATCATCAGAGTAATTAAATAAATAAATAAATATATATAAAGGATACATAGTTAGGATAATATTTAAGTATTTAATATATCAATGATATAGTAAATATAGAAACAAAGGAAACAAAAATGTGAAGAGAATGATGGAGAGTTATTGGGAACATGGTTTTGAGAAATTGAGGTGACAAAAAACCATAAATCTGAATGGGATGAATGAAGTCCATAACTACTTCAGAAATTATGTTTTATAGAAAAATAATAACTTCCAATAAATAAAATAAAATTTATTTCAAACATTCAATGTATTCATTTTTATCACCTCTATAATATTTTATAAAAACAATGTTATGTATTAATTCAAAAAACCCATTTTGTAATGGGTTAATGATAATTTTAATTAATTATTTTAAAAATAATTTACATTAATAGGGTCTTGAAATTTAACTGTTATTCTGAATGACAATTTAGATTGAAAGATAAAAATAGTAATAAATAAAACAAAATACCTTCGAAAATATATAGATAATATACAATAATTATAGTTTAATAACTTTTTAAAAAGATAAAAAAACATAGAGAAATTAAATTTATAATAAATAATTATCTAAAAAACCATAGTAATCAAAATAATAAATAGTATTCATGATTATTCTAAATAGATGATAATTGATATGTGGTAAAGACCATTCAGTTCAAACATCAACAAATAAGGTAAAAAAATTCATGTAGTTAGAGTTATAAATAAAACAATTTATAACATTATAAATAATGCACAAAATAGTTTAAATGATATTTATAAATAATATTCATGTAAATAAAAATATCAAAATGAATTAAAAAGGAAAATTATATATAGTTAAAGGATTCCCCAACTATAAAATGATAATAGCTCTGTATCACATTTAATTGACACTCTAATTACTTTATGAACCAAAAGGTAAGGTAATGGGAAAAAATGTAAACCCCATAAATGAATATATTATAGGAAAAATTTCGTGTTTATAATGATGAAATTATTTTATTTCCCCAAAATAATTGATCATAATAATGCCATATGAAATGAGATTGTAACATAATATCCTTACATCTAAAAAACATTTAAATCAAAATCCATTAGACAAAAGAAATTTAATTGTACCATTAAATTCAACAATGAAAGAGATATTCATGATATAGCATGTCAAAGGGGATATATATAAACTATATAAAATAAATTAGGTTCTTAATTTGAAAACATGTCTCATTGATGTTCGAATGAGATGAATACTCATTACCATATGTATTTTCTTAGTCATACATTCTTTTTCCCCCAATATAACAATTTTATATATGTTACTCACTCTATCTAGAACCATATTAATATTTAAATTAATTTATATAATTAATTTGAAACTTATTATTACCCAATTATTATTACAATATGGTTAAAATCAATATTCAGTTGTTAACTATTTCATTTTCATGATGATAAATCATCTCAGTGATTTTGGAATGTACAACCTATATATGGTTTTATGTTTTATTTAATTTTATTCATGAATAAATTTCCTTTTTTACATAAATTTATTTTCAGAACCAATCATGTAGTTTGTATAGAAAAATGATGTTTGTTGATTCATGTTGTTGGTAACATTCACATACATGTGATGAATGATTATATTTTTTCAAATAACTAGAGGTAAAGAAGGTATATATTATTTTAACATTAATTAATAATAATTATATAATTAATATAATATTATTTTATTAAATAATTTTTTTATCATTAATATGTTGTGGTAATTAAAATTTAAATATATTGTTCCAGGATGTGGTTTTTTGAACAAACTAATGAATAATGTTTTCTATGTTTCCATGGATGGGAGGATAAGAAGGTGGGTATAACATTAATATTGTAGAACCAAAATTACATCATAAATATCATTTAAAATACTTGAAAACATCAAAATTATAATCCCTAATATTTGTTGATTAATTTTTTTTACATTTTCTTAGATAGAGGGTAGAATATATTTATACAAAAACAATTCTTTCATTTACCATTAGACAGAATATAGGATGACAAGGGGTGTTTCAATAGTCATAATTAATTATTAGTATAATAAATTTATTGAGAATGTTATATAATAATGATTATAACATATTTAAAGGATTTATATGACTAAATAAGATAAAAGTAATATATTAATATCAATAATTTTTATTTGGAAAACCTTATTTGGATTACACCTTAATCCTTCATAGGATGGATTCATGGGAAGAAATTACTATTTAGGACTTGTGGATTGAAATTATGAAGTTATTTAGGAAATTATTTTTTGTTAATTGTTTATAAATGATTATGAATATTTGAGGAGAGTTGGTTTCATTTAATAAGCAATAGGTGTGGAATACTTGTAATTATTCAAAACATTAATATATTTTAATATCACTATAACATACAAGCAACAAATAATTGGATAAATTAACAAATTTATAAAATATAATGTACAAGTAAACTTATAAAATAAGGTTTAAGAATGTTTCAAAGAAAATTTTAACCGTATCTTCATAGTTTTATACTATTTAACACGATCTATGCTTTAATGTGATAATATTTTTACCATGTTTAATATTAATAATTATAAAAAATGACATTGACAACATTTCTAAATTTGACCCCCCATAACACCAAATTTAAATTATATTTTTACAATTATATTTTAATAGGATGTATAATTTATTTTGGAAATCAATAAATTTTTTGAAATGAATAACATTTTTCTATAAATATTCATTTTTATGTAACAAAATTCCTTTATAAAAATAGAAATTTTAACGGTAAATTGAATGATATTTATTGTATAATTTGAAATAAAATTTTACATATCAAAAAATACCAAAAACCCAAAATATTTAAATCTTCTGATTCCTTAATTATAAAAAACATACCATAAATTGTTCCTTATTAAGATAAAACATTTCTTAATTTCCATCATGATAAAAATATATTTCCATTTAAAAAATAGTAATTTCTAATGAATTATATTACTTCTTCAACATAAATTTTAAAACCTAATATGTTTTAATAATCATTTAATTTATACTCTTATAAAAATAATTTCATTAAGTTAATTAGTTTTCATAATGTATTATTTCATATTATTCACATATATATCATCAATTTTAGGAAAATGACTTGAAATCAACCTAATATAACATTTACATGATGATTTAAGAACATATTCTTCTTTTATAAAATTAAATACTAAAAAGTATAATAAATTAATTATAATATCATCACACTAAATTAAATAAAAACCATTCTTCAGGAAAATGTATTATTAAAGCATAAAGTGACTTTACATTCACTCATTCATTAATAATAATTATTATATGAATTTTAATTTAGTTAAATGGATATATAATACAAAAAATTTATTAGAACCATTCATCAATGGGGTTTAATTTAATTTTTTGTGATAAAAAAAGGTGGGCATATTAAATTCAAATTTCTAAAAACTGTCTATGTGAAAACTATTTAATTTTATTATTATCATTGATGTTATATACATGTTTATTATGAATTAATAATTATTTTTTTACCTTAAAAACTATTATAAATATATTTCTGTATTACATTACTCTTGTTCAAACCCATAAATTCAATGAAATGGTAAATACATTCTTGTTTAAAAAATAATACTTTTATTTCATTACACAATTGGTTTATAATCAATGTTGGGTATGGTATATGCTATAAAACAATTTATTTTTATTCAATATATCCAGGTATTGCATTCATCAATCATTTATGAAATTTTATCTTCAAAATTTTATATGTATTGTCCTAAAATAATTATATAATAATATAGTAGTATGTTATGGATTTTATCCTGAACATTTATTTCTATATCAGGTCTATAAAATATTATTTTCATGTAGAAATATTTTTAATAAATGGGTCAACTCATTAGTTTTCTCCATGAATACATTGATTTTTGTGTTTTACATTCCATATAGCACTAAATATCATTATATACTTTTTATTTGTGTTAGAGAAACTATTTTAACACAATGAAAGTCAGTTTTGTAAATATATATATACATGCCATATAGAATATCACCCTTTTATAGATACTGAATATGTTTTAACCATCATCACAACTTTTACTTATAAAAAATAATTATTCGTTTTGATTTTTTTATTCCTAAATGACAAAAATAAACTTCTAAAAGATCATGATGTCATAAAAGTTGTCACAAATTATTCCACATGTCGCCAATAAAAACAAAATAATTACCTAAAAGATAGGATAATACCTGAAATTAATAAACCTCCATATGATGAAAAAATAAATTAGTCCCCAAAAACATTATAATAACCCATGTAAAACATTAATAACCACACAAATAAATATCCATATATCAAAATTTACCATAATAACCACAATACTAAACCATGTATTAACTTTATATGCTATCTTATACCTTTCAAATTATATCATAAATAAAATAATTTTTTCTTATATAGTATTTATACCAAAAATACTTTTTAACTCAAATTTATATATATACTTCTAAAAACAACTGACCAAAAATCCAATTTAAACATCTCCCAAAATAAGATTAGTCACGTTTAAATCCAATAAAATTAAATCTCAAAGGGGTATTTTTCATCACTCGTAGAATTTTTAAAACATCGTAGTATTATTAAATATTAAATTATCTATAAAATATAGTTATGTTAATATATATATTTATAAATTTTTCCTCTAAAAATAAATATAACACACCAAACTCATTAAAATGATTTATGGTACAAATAAATAATATTTATATGTCGGCATTGATACTATTAAAGGTAAACCAATTTTTTCCGTCATGAAATTAAGAAATAAATTGGAGTTATCAGATAACTTATATACATAAGATCAATTTATGATTATGGATTTATATAATTAGGAAAAATATTTTTATATTGAAATATACATGTCTCCAAGTGATAATTTTATGCATTATACATATATTTTCTTATTTCAAGAAATATGTATTCAACATTTCACATTAAATTATCTGAAAATAGAACTATAATATAAATAAAATATATAAAATAATACTTCAAATCATGGTGAAAATTTAACATTATAATGGTCAGTTCAAAATGATCATTTCGGGTAAACGTAGGCATAAACAATGAAATATCATCCGGGATAATTGTATGAGCATATGGATATCATGACATAATACAAGCATGTGATCATTAACTAAGAGGATTAAAATGGATAAAAAATGGTTTATATTTATATATAAATTCATGGAATAACACTTTGATGTATGAAAAAAGTCACACAAGACAATAATACTATTCTATATGAGTGAATACTTAATCAAAAGAATCCATAAAACTCCTAGTAAACATTGTAGAAATATCTATGTATCGTGATAAATTATATTAATAACAGATCCTGACTCATGTTTAACCCATAATGGAATATTTTTTAACAATTTGAATCAAATTATTAATTTACTCTTGAGAATCAATAATTACACACTAAATCTGAGAGATTTATCGACCTCACCTGTCATCATGATCTATATATACCTCACTAATTATCATGTGAATCATTAGGCTCACCCTTTATTATCTATAACCACAATATATAATATCACTAAAATCCATGATGATTTAATTTCAACCAAAATCTCAGAAAACAATTTCCATTATAGGATCCTACTGAATAATAGAAACAGGATTCATGATGGTTTCTTTAAACATCATAGAAAACCAGTGACATGAAAAGTTGTGAAATTTATTTTAAGATGATGTCCCCCATAAATGGAATAAAATTCCTAGTATAGTTCACTCAAAAACTAATTATATTTAATGTAGATATAGTTTTGAAAATATTGATGTATTGAATATGTCTATGAAACTGAATATATGGACAGGGAGGATAATAATAATTCCCAAATTTTAATATTGAGTGAATGGGAGAGTAATAAAGATAATATTAATGTACATAATACTTTAAATCATTATGGGATGAAAGATTTCCATAAATTATTCAAAAATAAATATTTTATATTAAAATCATGTCTATTGTAAATTACAAGAAAATGGAAGTGAAAATTTTAAATAAACATTGTTAAAACTTCTATAACACCATATTATAAGGAAGTTATAAATTAATTCCAAAAACCATATATATATATATATATTTAATAGGGAATTTCAAAATATAACATTTTTTATAATATACAAAAAATGATTCTTGAAAATACACTTTATTATGAAAAAACATATTAAGTTAAATATCATAATATCTATAAATGAAACAAAATTCATTTCAAAATATTTTGAGAAAACAATACCCTATTCATTTGATTAAGTTTATAATGAGAAAGGTAAAAAATAAAGGAAATATTTTATTTTAAATAAATAATAAAAAATGTAGTCGACTCATCAAAGTAAATAAAAAAACATCATTTAATGAAATGGGGGTTAAGATTTGTACATTAAAATAGAAAATTCATTTCATTCCATATAAAAGAATGTAAAAAATATCTTTTACAAGAAATGGTAAAAATATACATTTTTTAATACTTGTAAATAAATTAAAATATATTTTTAAACAAATTTGATTAAGAATGTAATTTTAAATATGGAAAGTCATCATGGAATAATAAACAGATTTGAAAAATAAGGATTCTCAACTTATTAGGAGTCATGAGGATAATGTCACTTAAAAATGACATTCTTATTGATTCTTGATTAAAAAATAGGGGATATGGAAAAAACATATAAATAATAAAATTAGTAAATTAGAGGAAATATTTTGTGTCTTAATATTATTTATAATATCATTTCTCCTAATGGAAATTTGAACTTAATAATCCAAAATGAAATGAGATTGCAACGTGAAACTCTTATGTCAAAGAAAATTTTAAGATAAAACCCCCATGGAATAAATATCATGAAATGTATTTTTTATACCATTATTTATGCATTGAAAATAATAAAATATATCAAAGGGTTTGTATATAAAAATTATATAATAAATTTGGTGAATTATTTAAAACTAGATTCATTATATTGGAAATTTGATAAAAACCCCATAACTTCTGTCTTCCTGTTGTCATACTTGATTTAATATCCTATATAATAATTTAATATTTGTTAATCATTCTTAATGGAACCATATTATTATTTATCGTAGTTGATAAATTAGATCAATAAATTCTTATTTCCAATTTCTTGTAACATTATGGTTAAAATCAAATGGCAGGTGTAGAGTGTTTTGTTTGCACAAATTTTTTTTATCTCTACCTTTTCATCCCATACACATATTTAATGATTTAATGATTTATATAATATTAATCATGTTATAATTATTCAATTTATACACAAATATATTTTTAGAACCATCCGTATAAGGAGGACATGAGAAATGATTCACATTGTTTGATTGAGGCATTGGTCTCCATATACACATGAGTGAGCTTTCAATTTTCATATAAAGTTAGAATAAGAGAATATACATTATTTTATTTTAAAATAGATATAATAATTCAAAGAATATAATTTTTTATACATTAATTTATAATCTACTATCGATAGTGGTAATGAAAAATTAAATATTTAATTAATGGAGGATCCAGTCTACATGTAAACATGAAATAAGTTTTCCATTATAAACAGATGGGAGTAAGAAGGTAGATATAAAATTATATTAAGTGAACCATAACTTTTTCTTAAATATCTTATAGAATCCTTAAATCCATAAAAAAACCTTCCCCAAATGCGGGTGATGAAAAATAAAATTCATTATATAGAAGAGGTTGTAGTTTGTACGTAGAAAGTAATAATTCATTCATTCCAATTAGAATAAAATGTGTAAAAAATGGGTTTTAGTGTAATCGAAATAGAGTTTTATTATAATTGAGATTATTATTTTCTTAAATCAACATAGATATAAAAAATTTGGTATTGGTAAAAGATTAAATACAATGAAATTACTCAGTTATGAATTATAACACTTCTTTGGAACGATTAATTGAAATACACCTTAAGGTATCTTAAAATGGTCTATGTGAAGGTCGGAAGATATAAGATATATAATTAAAAATTTTAATATATGATTTCCTTTAAATAAGTCTATGTGTTTGATATTATTATCCACATGAAACATAGTAAAAAATGTTACCGTGATATATTTACATAAAACTATAAAGATTAACTGTGGCCAATAAAACATATCCATTAAATAATTTGGTATGAATAGGCGTAAAAACTTTATGAAATATATACAGAATGAAAATAAATGATACTTTTAATATGAATCAAATTCAATTGGAATATCTACAATGACCTATAATATCATCTTATAAGTAGAAAGTTAATATTAAATATATTGGATTTCAGTATGATATGAACTAATATTTGAAGAAATTTATAATTAATTACAAAAAAATATATTTTATATTAAAAAATCACTAGAAACATATTTAATTTGCGATTATTATGAATTATCAAGGGGAATGGTCAATATTCATAAAAAAATATAAATTCTTTATAAAGAAATTCACTATATATTTCTTTTTAAATTTAATGGTAAATACAAAAATATAGAATCATAATTGTAAAAAATTAAATTTTTATTTAATTCAGCATAGAAATATTTTCATAAGTCAAATTTTTTGGATTTATCATAAATGAATTATTTTAGGTCAATTGTGGAAAATATTTTTTTATCATATTTAATGAATTTTATGAAATTATTAGTATATATATGAATTTTATAATTAAAAAACATATTCTAGGAAAAAATATATATTTTATAAGTTATTTAATAATTTTTTTAAAAAATATATTTTAATTTAGAAACCCATGATTTATAGTTTAGTGCACATTTACAAGTTTCACAAAATTTGTTTTTAATACATTGCAATTTTTAAAATTAAAATTAATTTTTTATTTTTCAATTATTAAATTGAATAGAAAAAAATGATTTAAAAATGTCATATTAGTTGTTCCAAATAATCTAATATAGGCCATTTAATTTTTAGTCATTTTGAATAAGATACATAAGATAAAATCTAATTACCGTTATAAAATCTAACATTTTAAAATTACTAATTCTAGTGGTAATGGTCATGAATCATGTTAAAAAAATGTATATAATTTTATCAATGTGGTATTTAACAAACTTATATTTTATATAATACATTATTTCTCAATTTTTGAACCACCAAAAATTATAACATATACATCATTTATATTATGTTTAAATATTAAAAAACCATTTTCACCGTTTATAAAAGGGTCGTCTAACAACCCCTACACAGTAATCCTCAATATTATATTAGTTCATGAATCATAGAATATTTCCCCTCCCATAAAATTTCCTTCAACTCTAATGAGTTGATGGTTATTGGATATTACCCTATTTCATCAACATCTGAATGAACTTACTAAGAAATCTAAAGACCCTCAATGTGAGTAAACATTTTCACTTAACATATTTCATTTATATTTTTAATTTCCATTAAAAATTTTAAAATATGTTTTTAATGAATTTAGTATTTCTATATATTTTATATTATTATTATATAGTAATAATCAAAAATAACATTTTCCTATTTTTATTAATAAATATGAAGAAGCAAATTGTGTGTTTTGAAGACTACCACATCTATGATACAATGTGATTCTTTTCATTCACCCCTTACATGGATAATCAAAAAGAAGAAATCAAAAAATAATTATCATATTTATATCATTATTATCCTTATTTAACCATCATATTTGTTGCTCATTCCTCCATTTCGATGAATATGAAATCATAATCCATGTGTATGTGCGGACTGTCGCATCCACATTATAATCTATTATGTTTACCATTAAAAAATTTATTGATGGATATAAGGATACAATTAATGGATAAATATTTTTTAATTAAATAATATAGATTATACAATAAAAAATTATATAACATAATTATTATATGAGTAATAAATGATTTTAGTTAATTCAATGATTCAAAATTAGCGTACTACGCTGATAATAATCTCTTCTAAAATTTAATGGATTTATAAATATTATCTTTTATTTTTTAATTTCTGAAAATATAATATGTCACTATAATAAGAATAACTTTATATTGTTATTTTATATTTATATTGATATTATAACTAAAACACCAAATAATCATCCATTAATCATAATAGTTTCATTTTATGGTTCAGTTTTTCGAAATACCTAAATAATAATATAAATTTATATTATGGATGACTAGGTGAACTTATTCACTTATTTAAAGTGACCGTCGTTTATGATGTTGGGTTGATGTTGGGTTATTGTCTGTATGGTTACCGGTAACCCATAAACCATCTTTTTAGAAAATGAAACAATGGATTGCAGAATATTAACTGGTCGTAACCAAAACGACCATGAAATTCAATTATTTGATTATAAATATCAAATAACATAATCTAAATTACCTCAAATGATCTAATAATTATTTAATTTATACAATTATTATATACCAATGCTAATTTTTTAAAACTATTTCAAAGAGATAAAGATTAGTTACACTTGGTGTTGAAAATAATAAAAAACCAACTTATATATATATTTTTATGTAAACAATATTTATAAGTGAGTAGAATAAATGGTTATAGTTATATTTATTTATCCTTATTATGTATTTAATGTACATAATTTAATTACTCTGGATGATTGGTTCAGGTTCCTAGTAAATCAGGACTACTATTATAGTTCCCATCTCAAATTCCAGTCACTGAGAAATGTTTGGTATTATTCTACTAATTTCATTAATGTGGTTTATATGATAACTATTTTCTAATTAATATCATGAATTATATTTTTTCATGTTTTTTCATGATTTATTATATTCCAAATATTTCAAGAGGTTTTACTAAAATGTTACTCAATCCACAAGGGTTTTTTTGGGTATCAATTCTGATACTTTGAAACATCTTACATATTATGCACAATGATTCCATTGTATGGTGTTATATTTAATTCATATACAAAAAAATATTCTATATATTATTAAATTTAAATAAATGGTATAAAATATTTCAAATCAAATTATTCTTATCAAATTTATTTTTACTTATGTGTCACGCATGTTTTTCAGTTTATTTGTAACCCAATTTATATTCATTGAGTTATAATGATTCAAATAAACTTATTTAATATAACTTGGGCACATTATTCCCATTTTTAATTTATGATTAATTCCTTCATTATTTACATTTTTTCTACATAAAACTCATTTCAATTATATTATAATCCTTGGAGTAAATTTTATATATCGGATAATGATAACTCATATGCTATCTCATTGAGTTATAATATTTCATCTTGCACATGGATTTTCCATACATGGGTTATCCAATAGTAATATATTATTATATTTTATAGTAATTTTTTTTTGGAAAATTATTTTCAATACTAGTTAATTATATTTTACTTTTCTTATAATGTGATTTCCGAGCATTGGTATTTTGAAAATAATAAAATGATTTTTTTCATTTCACTACAATATTTTTTATCATACTCTAAAATTTTATCAATTATTAAATGTATGTATTTAAAATTATAAATAATTATATAATAACTTTAAAATCAATAGTTTTTAGAAGAAATTACATCACCTATTCAAAAGTTACCTTCGAAAAAAACATGAAAATATTGATTATAAAAAAATGTTAAAAATATTTTCTAAAAGATCTATTATGTTTTTTTATTTCATTTACCTATATGATTTGAAAATTATTCTACCTAATAGAATTTATAAATAATATATTATCCCCAAATATATATATATATATAGAATTATGGTGATTGATCTCTTAGTATATGAAAATTTGATTATTTATCTCTTCTTTTAGGATGTCATTCGAAGCCTTTTTTGGGGGTTGTTTTAATTCGAGTCAACAAAATTATATAATTCCCTTATTTTACAATGGTTATATAATTTTGAAACAAACCACCTTATTTCTCTAAATTCCTTATTTTTATTTAATTATATAGTTTAAATATCCACACACTCATTCATATAAGTTGTTTAAACATATAAATTGATATAATTCATATTTGATGATGTTCACATAGAATTTATGTAATTCTATTAAAATGGGTAAATGTTTTTTTGTTTTGTATGCGGTTATTAAAATCTTTATGACTTTTGGAATCTATACTATGTATTATTGAAAAATTAGTCTTCTTTATCTATAAGGGTTATTATCATGTAGTACCTTTTATTTACAAAGGGGAATACTATTGATAGGCTTGATGATTAATCACTGCTAACACATGCCTTTAATGTATTTACATCCCATGTTCTTTATTATATTCATTCCCATGTTTTTATTTTTCTTGATGATCTTAGGGAATACAAATAAATGTATTTTTTAATCTTATGGTGAATGAAATAGACATAATTAAGTGATGTGATTTCCATATAATTATATATCCCCTCGATACATTAACAAGTATAAGAAGAAAATACAACACAGGTTTTTGTGTAAACCTATCCACAAAGTAGTTCTGCAACTTTGTACAAATCATTGAATATTAGTTTTCTTTTTTGAAATTATTTATGCCATATTTTTTATCAGTAATTATTGATATATAGGTTTTCAATTTTTCCATCGATATATAATGAACTGAGTTTCATTTGATTAAGGAATTTTTGTATTTTGTATTTTTTACCTATCATGTAGGTCATGGTTATTTCATTATATGATTTACTTACATATTTTTTTTATGAGTTTAATAAAATCCCTTTATTATTGTTACATTCTCTTGGTTATGATAAAATATAGTAATCATGGAATGTTTACAAGGATATCTCATGAGGAAGTATTTATAGGAGTTGATAAAGACCAATTATGAAATATGTAGTTTCTTATATAGTAAAATGTTTTCCTCAGTTTGTAATGAAATGGGATTTGAAATTTTATTATTTTTCATAATTCATTAAATCTCTAAAACATAAAAGATAATTTGAATAGAATATATTTTCTAATCATTGTTATTTTTTAATTATGGATGGTTATTTAAATTCTTATCTAGATTTTATCAATGTGAGTATGGAATTATGTATTTATATCCGCAAACGTAGGTGGTCAAGTTCCAAGGAATCTTAGTTGGCATTAAAGGACGTTGTAGATAATATTTTATATTAATATGATTCTTGAGGATAATTAAAAGGGTTTATATTATGACGATGATTACAATTTCCAAGGTACAAATAACCCTTTGAAATAATATATGACTTATCATTAACGTAATAATGTACTATATATTTAGGGAATAGTATATGTGGAATTTATTAAAAAATATATAGATATAACTGTGTGAGAATTATATGTATATGATAACATTATATTTTCTATTTAAGTCCTATATTGTTTTATTCTCTATGTAATTACATCACTATATTGATACTAAAAGTTGATGCAGGATCTGGTGTAGATGCTCTTAGGGGTAAAATTTGTAAATATTTACGACTGTATATTAATTTTATCCTCACCATGTTCAAAGTATATTGGTATATATAGACACTTGGTTTGAAACAAATAATAAATTTTAATATGTAAAATTCAAATTATATTTTTGAAAATTCACGATATAATAAAATTTGAATAGGTTAAATAACATAATTTGATAGTGATGATAGAAAAACATTAATTGACACCTAAACATTCATTTGTTATGTTAAATATTAATAAATATGATCATTCTTATATAATATATAATTTGGATTTTGAGTGAATATATTTAAATTATTTTTTATAAATTCATCGTAATTTGTAATATATATGTATATTATTGGGTTAATAATTTTGAGAGAACCGAACTCAATATAACTGTCGTTGAGCCCTGAATTATATATACTGAACTAAGAATATTATATGTTTAATTGAGTCTTACATGATTTTTATATAATGTGAGACATATTTTTGTTAAATTTTAATAAATTTATTTGTGATAGTTATATTTTAATGATTATCATTGATCTGTATTCTTTTATTTTTTACTAATATATGAATATAGGAGGAACCAAGTTAATGGTGGATTTGATGAATAGTTAAGAAAATAGTCTCAATAAAACACCATATAGTATAAGTGATTAATGAACAAATTTGTTGATTATTTGAAAAAGAGATATATGATTTTGATTAATAAGGTGATCATAATTGAAATAACAAGTACACCAATGAAGGGTATGATTTAATATCAATAAAATTATATCACACCCAACCTAGAGACTATTATTTTAATAAATTTATCTATGTGTTCCTATTTAACTAATATTTTCCTACATGTTTCCAATGAAATTGGGTGTTTTTTGGCATGCATGGTATGTATCACGGTTAAGGAAGATGGTTTTACAATCCATGTATTAATCGTGTGATAGCTTCTACAATTTCTAACGAAGTCAAATATATGGTTCACGTATAGAATTTAGTCCATGTGGATATCCCATGTGGGGCGATCTATCAGCTTGTTAGAGTGCACACAGTTTACACATAATTTTCCAAAACATGAAACCCAACCTATGCACCGTGTCTTTAAAAAAAATATAAATAGTTAATTAAAAATAAAAAACATTTAAAAATAAATACTAATAATTACCACAGACACACCACCTATCCCTCTACATACTATATGATGTCTTCCCCTCTAATCTATTATAGCGATTTCCCTTCAACTCTTTCATTATTCACTTTGTACATTGTTTTCATCCAATTTATTTGAGTTTATTGCTTGAGAAAATATAGTATGGTCCACTCCTCTATTCTACATTCATTTTGGGAATTTTTCACTTCTCTATACTTCCTTGTTCATCCAGAAGTTCCCTATGTTAATTTGATAACCCAATTTATTATATTACATCCATTTTTAGGTAATGTGATTGGTTTCTCAGGAATTTTTATTGCATATTTCTGCATCCGTCCCCAAAGGTGAAGTGTTTTGGTCCATTAGAGTTTTTCCTATATCATTTGAGTCGGTATTATTCCAACACATTTTATTTTTTAAATTTTAATTATGATCTTTTGGGGATTTTTAGATATATAATTGTTTTATAGAACTTATCATAGATCCATGAATGTTAGAAAACAAATACATAGGTATGAATATATGCATATATATATATATCATACATACATATATTCGATCATGAGTATGCTAATATGTTCATTGTATTATGTGGTGTATAAATATAGGAGTGTGTATGTATGTATGTGTGAAGTGTTCTTCATCAACGGAGTATTAGAATGAGGTAGGTTTCCTAATGATTTGGCCTTTAAATTGAATAATACATGATTATTTTTTGTTTATATAATGTTTTGATACTAATTGGTAACATTGAATGTTTTTATAATTATATTAATTGTAATAAATTTATTTCTTCTCTAAATTAAAATTTTGGTATTATTTTTCCTATCCTTGCACACAAAGTTTTTCATTAAACAAATTTTGGTCCCAATTAAGTGGTTTATATTTTTTAAATATTTTTGTTTCCTTCAAATTTTTTTTATATATATAATGGATTCGTAAATTTTATTTGGTGATTTCTGGAAAAGGGTTTTCATTCATAAGAATAGGTGTATCTTTGTTAGAAAATTTTGAATATTTATTTTCTATGTAAAATGCTACATGGATTTTTTTTATTTCCTTATCATTATTTAATTAATTTTTATTTCCTCAATAAAGTTAATTCCATGAGCATTTATGGACCTAGGGAAAGGGGACATTCATGTAGTGTTGTTTAAGGGTGGTCCTTGTGGTCCTATGGCTTATGTGAGTGGGGGATGTGCTTATTCATTATATATGGTTAATTTCCTAATATTATTTGCATCATAAGAATTATAATTATAATCGGGGAATATAAAATAGCGAATACATTATCAGATCATTCTTGTTGAACTAGTTTAGTATTTTTCTCTTGCTAGTGGACCCATAGTATAGACATGCTCTGATTTTTTTATGGTTCCCCATGATTAGGCCAAGTATGGTACGACCAAATTTTAGGGATAAATGATTTAATCCATAATTCTAAGAAGATTTAATTGGTTATTGAATGATCTATATTTTTAACAGAGATTCTATCAATTAACATGTTCCCTCACACTTTTTTATCTACATCATATAATTGTGTTTTCACATCTGGTTTGACCACTTAAAAACTACTTTACCATTTCCCTCATTATGCTGTCATTGCTTCTCTAAATATTTATGACTTTCTTCTTTGGTTAATATAATTGTTTTTAATATTTTCAAACAATTTTTTTTAAAAAATGTTTCACAATTTTTTCTTATTTAAAAAAACCGTCTTACTTTCCCTCTCATTATCTAGTATTCCCAAGAATTATCTTTTTAGGAACACCTACTTTAAAAAAATAGTCATGTGGACCATGATTTGTTTTGGAATTTATCATATAAAATCCAATTATTATATATGGTATTTTAAACTTATTTGAAATGATTATTTTATATAATGGAAATGCATCGAGAATAATATACTTTGGAATGAAAAATCAGTTTTAATACTCAACCATATACATATATTATTAACTTAGATTTCGTTTTAGGTCCTGATTGGTTTTAATATTCATAGAGTGATGATTGATTTTCGATTCCTTAGATATCTTTTGTGGTCACATAGAGATCTATCTAGTAATCAGTTTTGACACTATTTTATTTCTTTATGATTTGTTATTCTTGTTGTTTATTTTATTTTATGTTATAATGAAAATTTATCTTTCTTCCCTATTTTTCTTTTCATATTGAGAAATATCATTCCCTATGTTACTCTTTCACACCCTTTGTATGAGTCTTCCCCATTGGTGAATAGGGAAGGCACCATGGGGATGTCATGGGAAGTCTTGGGTGAAGAGGTCATGTTCGACCTAGGTTGGTTCATGGAAAAAATGTGTCATAGCCTACATTATTTATAGGCCTTAACTATAAGAGACCCTATTGTTTTTATGGTCTTCAAGGTAGAAGGAGTAGGGAAGTTGGAATATGGAGTGTAGGTATGAGGATATTTCTTAGTAACATGTGTTGTGTCAAACCATGGGTTATAATGGGATGTTGGGTTTTGAGTTTTTCTTTTCGGTTTTGTTTTATGTTATTTTGATTTTATTTAATGGTTTTTTTAAGATTATTATTTAATTTATATTTCTTATAATTTTTTATGGTTTTATTTATAGGTCCCAAAATGAGAGTTTGGCCAGGGGTCTCCAGTGAGTATAAAGGGTCGAACAAGCCATGGGGTCCTAGGGGTGTGGTTCTGAATTACTCTCTATAGTAGTGTAGTGTTTTCAATATATTCTCCAACCACATATCCAATTCACACCTTCTAACTAGGAAGTATTAGAAATTTATTTTCCGACTTTCCAAAATTTAAAATCACTTTGAAACTATAGTTTTAAATTTTTAAAAACACGGTTCTAAATTGTAATTTTTTTGTTTTAGGAAATGAAAAATTACTTTTCAGAACAATTTTATGAAATCAATGAAAATTTGATTCTATATAATGTAAATTTTGATAAAATAACGTTTTTAATTAAATGTTATTTGATAAAATGAACATTGTTTCAAAATTAAAAAAAGTTTTAATTGGAAAAGTTTTGGATTTTGATATGGGATTCAAGGGGTTTTTGGTAGAAAATTTAATCCCTTGGATTGTTGAGTTTGAAAATTGATTTCAAAATAATGGTAAGTGATATTTTTTGAAAAGGAATATGAAATTAAAATGTCTATTTATTTTTTATTTTGATGTATTATTGTGAATATTTGGTGAGGGTGAGTTGGTTTTGATTGAGTTTTTTCCCTTTTTTGTTTAAAGTATTCCCACATTATACTCCAGGGGATTGTGAAGTAGACTTTTGAGTGTCTCTTCCACCATTTTATTTTGTAAAATAAAAACTTTTCTCACTTTTCTTGTTCATACATTTGGTACTTCGAGCCTAGTGGTACTTACTATCAAGAAATCATCATGATTTTTAATGAGTTAAATCATCCTCAATTCTTTAGATAGATGGAATAAGTAAAATCTATGGGATGAATAAAAAACATCGAGGAGATTATAGCTAGGATTGAGCTTCCCATGCATATTAATCTAAATATCATGAACTTTATAACCATAGGTCTATGTTGGAAGTGGGGGAATACGGTTGTTATGACCATGTTTGAAGAATACCACCCCTAGAATTCATTAATGTCTCCTTTATTAGACAATATATCTCTACATCAATGAAGGTTGTGTAGGTGATGTAGATGTATTGAATTTTATACGGTAATAGATTGGTGATGGATTTTTTTACTGCAGTTTTGGGATCTTATTACCTCTCTCATAGGGTTGGATAAGGATGATTATATAAAATCTCTATATTTTCATTATTTGAATCATCATAACCATCATTCAATGATAATAGAATTACGTCTACACTATTTATTTCATTTTACAAGGAAAGTGATTCTGTTTGAGGTTGTGTTAGCTGAGGTGATCTTGAAAGACATTTCTCAATTATTCTATAGAAGAAATTAAGGTAATTATAGTGAATGGGTAGTAATGTGGCCGAATGTTTTTTATCCTGGTGGGGGAAATAAGAGGCCTTCAAATATTTTTTGATGTTCTTCTAATCATTAAATATTGGTGTGTCATCAATAAAGAATGAAATTTCCAAAGAATCTATGATATTTTGAAGAACCAAAGACCTCTCAGACCTATGGAAACTTGGGTAACATACAAGTGTTTTATGGGGATGTTTCCAGGAAACATCATTGAGCCATGTCCACCCCTCTAAAAGAACTTCTAGCACGCCTGTAGGAGTACATGTCTAATCTGTGTTCTGCTTAAAGATTCTTTTATTATAAATATTTTATATTCTAGGCTTGGTGTTTAGGGATTCTATTTTTGATTTGGGATTGAGAATGAGTTTGTGTATACATATTGGGAATTTTTTCTTAATTTTAATTTTTTTTAATATTTTTAATCTTGTTGATGTGGCATGGTGGAAATCATTATTCTATGTGTCTCATACCTTGGTTGTTGTTTTTTGGTAGGTTTGAATAGTTAATTTGTATTGGTAAGCTAATGTTTTTTTGGAGTTCAAATATTGTTTGGAGGCCATCAAATGTTGAATTGAAGAGGAACCAATCTTCTAGGTTTTATTGAGGTGGAAATATCTTTTTTCTACTCAGCCTAAACCCAATCATAATTGTTTTTTAAATTGGATAGTGGGTCATCAGATAGTTTTTAATAGAGATCCAGAATTGAAGATGATGAGTTTAGATAATTTATCTTATTTAAAGGGTGAGGGTGTTACTTATTGGGTTGTGTTTTTAAATGTTTCAGTATCCTATTCTTAATCATTTTGTTGTTTCTTCGAGATATTTGGTCTCTTGAGATGTCTTACATAGGTATTATTCTTCTTTTTATGATGGTATCATAATTTATTTAATGATTTTGGAGTTCCATGTTCTGAATAAAGGAAAGTGGTGGTTCATTGGTGTTCAGGTTTTCAGGTCATATCATGGTTCTTAGTTCATATTTTTCATCATCTTGATAAAATAGGTTTTTTGGAAAATTATGGTGGAAGAATGTTTCATGGTCTTGAAAATCTCCACCCCCCAACCAACTTTTTTTTTAAATTTAAATATTTTTTATTCCCAAATTATTTCTTTTTTTATTCTTGGAGTTTTCCTTAAAATATGATGTTTTTTGGAATGTAGTGTTTTCCACATGGTAAAGGAACATGGTTTTCCAAACTGTTCAGTAACCATGTGACATGTTGTGTGATTTTTTATAGATCCAAATTCTAGGTAAGGGTACATTTTTCTAAACTACGTGTCTATCCCATGTTAGGTTCTCAAGGAGTCGAGTCGAGGTCACATGATTGGCACATAGTCATTAAAACTATGTAACCCGAATCATGTGTCATGTCTATTAAAAAAATCATTAATAAATAATAAAATAAATATAAATTGAAAAAAATATAATGATAATGAACCAAAAAACTCCTCGTAACCCACTCCCTATCGCACAATCCCCTCTCCTCCCTTCCTTTTTAGACACAGTACACCCCCACTTCCATGCTACTCTATACACACTATTTGGTTCTAATTTTATTCGGATTCCTGGATGAGACACCAAAGTAATTTCTTTACGTTTTCTTTTCCGTTTATTTATATTTTTTTCTCTTCTCTCCATTACACAATTAATCTATTCAATCTATAAGTCAATTTGGTAACAATACTTTTAGATTTCTTCCATTGTTTTGTAATGCGATGGGCCTCTCGGGACTTAATTAAGTGTATTTTGGCATCATCCACTAAAGGAGAGGAATTTTAGTATATTTTCATTTTTTACACCACCGTTTGGGAAGTTAATATTCCACAAAATTTTATTTTTCCAATTTTAGGTGTCGCCTCTTGGTGATTTTTGGTTCCCTCTTAGTTATCATAAAATATCTTATGTCTCTTTTATGGATTTCAGACATATACATTGGTATGCACGTATATATATATATATATATATATATATATATATATATATATATCTTCCTTGTACATATTCCCTAATGGATGAGTAGAATATTTGCATTGAATTTAAGCTGTATGTTTATATAAGAGTGTATATTCATGAAAATATAATGTTTCCTTAGTTAAATGAATATTTTATTAAAGAATTTGTTCCAAAAAATTGGCTATTAAATTTAAAAATCATTTGTTTCTTAATGTTTACACTATTTTTTTATGTTAATTAGAAATAGATAATTTTTTGATGAATTATTTGGAATATAATCTATTTTTTCCACTTCGAAATGAATTTTATTAAATATTATTTCATGTAATTGGACACTAAGTTTTTTGATTAAATGATCAATTATCCAATATAAGTGGTTTATATTTCTGAATGATGATGTTGATTTAAAAATATATTTTTAAAATTTCACAGATTCTATATTGTTGTGTTTGGATAATTTTGAAAAGATTTTTCTTTCAAAATAAGGATTGTGTCCCTGTTGGCAGTTTCAAAATGGGGGGTTTCATTTGAAACTATTCATGAGATTTGTCTCTTTCCTTAAAATTATTAATGTAATGGAAATTCCCTCAGTTTAGTAAGTACCTATTGTGTTGATTCACCAAATGAAAGGGGACTTCCTTAGTGTGGGCATTATGGTGATGCTTGTGGGCATTTAACTTATATGTGGTATGTGATTATTATTTCTATATAGGTAATTGTTTGGAACTATTTTTTTCTCCAACATTTTAATAATAATATTGTAACCCAACATAGAAAATGTATTATCCGATTAATTATGATGCACTAGTTTAGGATCAGGCTCTCGCGTGTTTCCCCAAATGATTGGACACTATATGATTTCAGTATTATGCCCCATGAAAATTTCATATAGGGTACAAATGGGAATTAGTGATGTTTTATTTAATCAAACCTTATTAAATGATGATTCATGATATATTATGTTCTAGAATTTTCCAGGATCTTCTATGTTTTCCTATGTTCACTCAAACTAGTTTATCTACACCAAATAATCATTGTGCCACTTAGGGTTTGATTACATGAGTACTACATTCCCATTACTAAATTCATGTATTCATAACTTATGATACATGTATATGATGTGTATCATTGGAATATATGCAATTTTTATTTTTAAATGTTTCATGAAAAAATATTTGAATAATGTTTCATATTCTTTCAACCTTTACAAAGAAACCCTTATTCTTAAAATCCCTATCATTCTATAAAATTACCATTCATCTAATTTTTAGAAATACTTATTGTAAATAAATTATTAAATAGGAAATTATTTTTTAAAAAAAAATCAAACTAATGAAAAAACTATACATATATATTTTATGTCAAACATATAGTAAATGATTCATTATTTAAAGGAAATACTTATGGAATAGTTTACATGGCCATGCCAACTCAATTTTAATAATCTCACATATAAAATTATTATTATTTTAGGTTCAGGTGTTTCTCATTCTTGGTTTCGATCGACATGGAGGGTTATTGTGGTTTTGGTTCTATTAGTAACCTATGGGGTCACATAGAGATCTGTTTGGTTGTAAGATTTAGATTTGTTTTTTATGTCATGTTTTTTTTATTACTATATAAATTATTTTTTTTGGTCTAATCATATATCTTTCTACAAAATTTGTTTCTTCATCTTAGCATAAATATTTCCCACCACTTTTTATTGAAAAACTTGGTGTTAGTCGGCACCCTAGGGTGATAGAGAATGTTCCTTAGGTATTTAAGATATAATCTCAAGTGATTGGGTTGGGGTTGAACATGGTTGTTTTGGGAATTTTTTTTACCAATATGATAAATTAAATATGATTCAATTTTCTACATGTCATAAATTATTGAAGAATATTGGAAAAATTTACCAAAAAGGGATATGTATGTGATATAAATATTGAGAGAAATGTTCTTATTGAAAATATAACAATGTAAATAGAGAATCTATAAAAACATATTACATTAGTTTCATAATATTTTGGAATTATATTAATCAATGTCCCAATACAAGGATCGACAAGGAAAATTCCCACCATAAACAATGAAAATAAGAAAAATCAATGAAACCACAACTAGTGTATTGAATTTTTAGTTTTTGATTTATATTATTTTTTAATACTAAGTCTTGTATATTTTCTACTACTACTAGATATTGAGTTATAAATAAAAACCTCTTTCAGAAATACTATCATATAAGAAAAAATCATACACTTTTGGATTTCATTAATTATGGATCTAGATATTCATTCTTTTGTTTCATTGTTTTTGAAATTAGTAATTTCTATATCTCTTTATAAATAAAAAAGAATAAGTTTTCATATCAATAAATCTCATACCACATCCTAAATGCACCCATAATCATCTGGATGTGTATGATTAATTATGAGTCCCTTATATAAATTAGCCTAATCTTATTTGTAAAATTGAGAAGGTGAAATTTAATTAAATTGGTACGAATATAACACAATTTTGTTTTTAAAATATGATTACCTTTAAATATTTCAATATTTTTGATACAATTCTCTATAATAAATACATATATACAATGAATCCATCATATATTTACAAAAAAAATTAAATTTTATATATTAACATTAAATAAAATCCATTTAATTATTAGGAATCAATAGGAGTAACCACCTAATGAAACATTCATATAAATAACTTAAATGATATTTTTTATATGAATGAAATCCAATTGGTATACCTAAGATGACAAATATTCTCATTTTATACTCAAAAATGTTTTTTCTCAATATTCAATGAATGTGTTATTTTAATTTATATTTCAAGAATATTATTATTAATGATGATGAAATATATTTGATTTAAGAACTTGTTAATAATAATTTTATTTTAAATTTATAGGATATATGAATGAGAATAGGTAATATTCTTTAAAATCTATTTTCTTATAAAAACAATTTCTCATTATATCTATCCTTTTTATTCAATTTTTTTATAGAATATAAATTTTATATTTTTAAAAATGCAGATTATTTTTGTATTCATCAATGTAATATTTTTTTTTGAAATAATTTTTTTTGAAAAAAACTATTTTGGGAAGATTAATGAATAAAATAGTATTAAAAAATAAAAATGCTATTATGACATTATTAGTAAATAATAAAAAAATTTATATTCATGAAATTTAATTTTAATAAATAATATTTACTTATATGAAACAATATAATTTATAAATTTAAATTTAAAACCCCTTATTTTATATTATAGAATATATGTACAGTTTTCCCATAAATGTTTTTAATACATTATAATTTTTTTGTTTTAAATTTCATTTTTATCTTTTTTTCAAACTGAGAAAAATAAATTTATATAAAAATTATAATAATTGGTTCTATATTAACTACTTATTTCAAATTTATCTTCATGAAGACAGGTTATGTTAAGTTTTGTAAAACCAAGTAACCATGTTAAATGATAAAATTGTCAAAGTAATAATTCAAGGGTCAGTAAGATTGAATCATAATAAAAAAATATCAATAATTTGTTTTATGGGGATCTAATTTCACTTGTATGTTTTCAAAACCATTGTTATTATATTTTTTATTGACTTGGAAATATTTACGTCAACTTCATGTATTTTATGTTGAAATATTTACAAAAAATCCAATCTTAACACTTCTTAAATGGTTATCTCACCACCTCATCAAGACACTACAAAATACATATTTATCATGCTAAAACCATGCACATATTCCTTCAACTAGAATTAAATTTAAATCTCTGGAATTTTTGTTTCAAATGATATTAGCTAATTCTATAAAATTCCCTGGGATCATCCAAGGAAATCTCAAACTTCTCAATGTGAGTAATCATTTTTCCCACTTCATTCTATTATATCTTTATTTTCCAATAATAATATTAAAATATATTTTTAACTAATTAGTAATAAGTTATGTATTGAATTTTATTATTAAAATATAATAATAATGAATAACTTATTCCCTTTTCTATCAATAAAAATTTGTAATTCATGCATTGTTTGGAATACCACCTCCATGATGAAACATGTTTCTTTTTTCCTTCACCATATTATAAGGATTGTATAAAACTTATTTTTAACTACTATGTATTCTATTTATATAATGATTATTATTTGGTAACAATAAAACATATTACTCACCCCTCCATTCCTAGAAAAAATAAATCATAATCTATTCAATTTTGTACACTATAACCTATAGGGAACAATATATTCCTTTTTTGATTCACTCCTATTAGTTATAAAATGCATAGTGGAGATATATTATTTTGAAATAATAAAAAATAGTTTTCTAGAATGATTATTAATTTTTTATTCTTTTATGGAATTATATATATTCAAATTTATCTAAATGGAATGATCATCACATTTTACATTATTTAGATTTTATGATGTTCTCCTAGAACGAATGTTATTCTACTGACATTGGGAAAACTATCAGCATTATATGTGGTGTTTTTCCAATATAGACGATTATGATAAAGGTTAATATGTATTTATTATCCATATACCATATTTCATTGGTTGAATTATGATCATGTTTCCCCTTTTATTGACATGGAAATGTTTTTAGAAATTTTTGAGGATTATAGTCATGTAAATCCTAATGATTATATATTTCCATTTTGTATTATTCATTATAGAAATATTTTTTTTAAATTTTTCTAGAGGCTCCATAAAGAATAATATAACATGTATCGTTAACTAATATAGTCAATGCATTATACAGAATTATGTGATGTCTAGGGACAAGAATTATATATCCTCTTGAATCGTCGATATGTATCAGGAGATGATGAAGATTGGGTTTTGTTGTATACCACTCCCTATATCACTATAGTGTGTTTGAAAAGGCTTTGAAATAATTTTTTGGGTTAAAACTTGTAACACCCCGAGATTTTATGAAAAATATTCTTTTTAATTTTATTGATGTCTTGTGTTGTACGCTACACCAAAAGGATCTTGCACTACACACATCCCTGACTTGGCTTGTATTACACGCAATTGCGACCTTCCACGATAGCATGTGTAGTACGCAATACCGAGTTTCACTAAATGAGATATTATTATATTATTATGAACTAGCCGTTATGAATAGTAATACCCACGTTTTGAAATTTTATAAACTTTATATTTCAAAACGGACTTCATTTTTGGATTCGGAATATCGAAATTAGCCTAGGGTTAAATTTTGGTATTTTTCGGATAACTTTCATATTCTGATGAGTAGTGAAAATTACTAAATTTTAATTAAAAACAACTTTTTAAATCGAAATAATTCATAGTGATAAATTATTAACTTGAGTTGTTTAAAGTATATTTAGAATATATTTTTAAATTTTAATACAATATTGGTCATTGGATGTAATTTCACATTTAAACCAGTTATAAACAAGTGTCAATCTTTTGATAGTTATTATCTCTTAAAAACACGCTATTTGTTTTGACGACGAGAATTAATTTTTAAATTAGTTAATGTAAATGATATGTTTTGAATTTGATAAAATAGACATCATTTTTGAATTCATAATATCAAATATATCTTAGGCCTAATTTTTGGTATTTTTCTGGAAACATTCATTTTTTTGATGAATAGTGAAACCACTAAGTGGTAGTTAAAAAAAACTGAATTTTTCATAAAACTTAATTTTAACGCTTCTGTGAGTGGAAGTTCAAAAATCCGAGAGACGCGGTTAATATCAAGGAATAAAATTTGGTTCAATGAGATGAAATTAATTTTTGATGAATAGTAACTTTTTACTTTTTTACCACGGTTAAAAGTAAATAGTGTAATTAAAGGTAAAAGTGTTATTATTATTACCATAAAACATGTCCTAATTCTATTAGATAAGTGTAATTCAATGAAAAACAACCTTAGGAATAAAATATGACCATTTAGGCCCACTTGGATGACATGTTAAGAAAGGAAAATGTTTTTGAAGTAGAAAGGATATTTTCCTCAAGAATGGAGTTCAAGTGTTTTATCAAAATTATTTGTCATCTAAGATAATATAGGGTTCTGTTTCTATCCCTATCATTACATTGATTTGATTATGTTGTGATGGAATTATTTTTATGAATTCCTTTATCTTATATGAATTGTTTTATGATGTCATGTTGTTTAAGAATCCCATTTTTATTACATGGGTTATGCAATGATGTATGATTTATGATTTTGTGGCACATATAAGAATGGTATCATTATGAGATGGGTGGGACCTATATCTCCGTCCAATTCATTGGGTAAAGATTTTATATCTCATGAGATAGACATGGCTGGAACGGTAAGTTAATCCGATTCAGTGTTACATGACTGAAACGAGGAGTGAACTTGATTCAGAATGGGATTTTGTCCACTAAGATGGTCTTGGCAGCAATGCCTTGGCTACTATAGAAATCATTACATGTGCTTAATGGATTCCAAAATTATATGTTTTATTCCCATGCTATTTTATCATGGTTTATGTTCCATTATGATCTATGCCTTATGTACTTCCATGTTTTATGTTGTTGCTCAAGATTTTGATGTTTAAACATTATGTTCATGTTTTTAAGTTCAAATGTGTATGGAATGTTTTATTTTATCCATGCTTACCCTTACTGAGCATTTGAGCTCACCCTTTTTATGTTTTCTTTTCCCCAGGATATAAAGAATGGTTTTAGGTAAGAAAAAAAGGGGGAAGATCTTTATGGGAGATGTTGAAGATCTTTCACCACGATTAGAGGATTACATTCCAAGTTTCCAAAGACACTAGACTATTACGGTCCTTGTGTGTCTGTTTTTGTTATGTATTAAGTATTCCACTAAAGTAATGTAATTTCCATGTACGTCAAGCTTCAGGTCTCTACAAAACTATTATTAATACCATCAATATTATATCATTAATTATTTTTTTTCATGTTCTCATTAATTTCCATGGATAAAACAATCTATATGATTTAGTTGATTAATTCATTAGTTATATTTTTTATTCCCACCATATTATGCATTCCATGATTAATATTTTGGATGATATAGTTATTTTTTCCCTAAAAATTGTTTTAACTCACCCCATTATATTTTTCCATTGCCTTAGTTATTAAAAATAATAATAATAAGCGTTACCTTTTTAGACGGATAATATGTTTGGAATAATTTATAAGAGATGATGGTGATATAATATAAATTTATTTTTTTCTTTTATAGATGAAAATTAGTATTTATAAGATAGAGATGAGTTTTATTAGTTCATTATTTTTCATTATTTTATAATTATATCGATCTAAAATGTCATGAAATGTCCCTCAGGGCCCATACTGTGACTACCCCAAGCCCACATTCCATATTACAGGGTCTAGCTACTATCACTAGAAAGGAATATCCCAAAAATGGGAAGGCATTGCCTTTAAACCTGTACAAACACATAGTCCAACAAAACAACAAAATGCAACCATGATGTAATTATGCAGTAGTATAAGTGTGTACTGAAAGTAAAGGGGATGGAATAGAAGCCCAACTAAAATATACAACTACAAAAAAATATAAACAGCTCCTGATATCGTCCACCAAGGATCCTACACAAATAGTGGGTAAATCTCATCTCCACATATCTACACATCAACCATCACATTTTTCTACTATCGGGTCCTAGCTCCCCAAGTCTCAGCCAAGGCTTCACATCATCTACACAAGACCCAACAAGGTTTGGGTGAAGCCCGTGAAAGGGGTGAGTATAAAAATACTCAGTAGGGACCCCGAGACCCTCGAAGGTCTCACAAAATTCTACCAATGAAAATAACAAAGCATGATCTCAATCACTAAGCACAATGCAAAGGACATAGATCAAACTAGGTAAAAAATAAGTACAGAAGAATATATGATTTTTCATAAAAATCGATCATCTTATTCTGTCAGGAGGCACTACTACTGACCCACACATGATCGGCAGGCACTAACCCCTACTAACACACATAAGATAGGAAGGTACTAACCCCTGTTGACCAATACAAGATCTGACCCTCCCATGAATGATAGTTACGAACCCCCACTGACCCAAAATGGATTGATAGGTGCCGATCCACACATGATCTCTAGGTACTGATCCATAAAGGATCACTAGGTGCTGATTCATATAGGATCTCTAGGTGTTGATCCACACAAGATCGCTAGGTTCTTATCCACACATGATCGCCATTAATTCTTCAAGTCTCAGCCAACCAATAGATTCTTGAACATAGAATGCTTGATTATGGGAGGATCTTCACCTCAAGCTGTTAGCCTTACATCAACCGACACAAAGTTCCACAATGAAGTAACCCAATGATCAGTCATGTTATAAGGGTTCCAATGCAACAAACGACACGTCAATCAGACGCCCGGTCTGAGAGTTATAGGCATTTTAGTGCCAAGGTCCTGGTTGGATTTGTGTATGATCCAACCCAGACATACTCCAACCTTCACTAAGACTCAGGTAGTGTATATTAAATGGGCCAATTAATTCCAAAGATTCTATCACTCTAGACAGTTCGTCAAAACAGACGTCTTGTTTGCGAGATATTGCCTTTTAAGCATATCTGGGCCGGAATGGGTCTAGGTCTGGTCTGCCCTGGTCCGACCCGGCCTGGGTGACCCGACCCGGCCTAGCCAAAATCAGCTGGTCTGGGCCATGACGAGCTCAGAAGGTAGGGCAGTGGATCATCTTGCTCCGCTGGCTAGAGCGAACCGCGCGAGGGGTCGCACGACCCCTCGTTTTCGAATGTCTCAAAGATACATTCATCAATTTTAGCAGTGGCATCACACGGAACCACCCCAGATGGCAGTGAGACCCACAGAGCATAGGTACCCATCGTTGTGACTTCAACGACATAGCCACCTCCTCCCACAGTGCCACATCTTTCTGCAGATGGGGAGCGCTGGCCACCACCTTCGCCCACTATCACCGATCGTGGGCGCTGACACTTATTCCACAGTGCTCCAGCGATGTTCCGAAGCTCCATTTTCACTATTGTCTATTCTTATGGGCCTCCATAAATTCCTCCATCAATGCGTTCTTCCCAGTTCATGGTTATATCTTGCTGATAAATCATACCTCTAAGAATGCAACAAAAATACCGAAGCGGAAGAGGGTTCAAGCCTTGTTCATTTTTCTAAGGCCCTCCACGTTAGCATTACAACAAGTAGTAGTATTTAATTCAACATAGATAAACTATATTACTTCCACATTTGAACATTGCATTCAATAATGAGGGAAAGAAACAATTCACTTGAATTAAACAAAAACATATAGTTTGAGAATTGTTGGAGGTGTCTTGGTTGTGGCAGGATAAGTGTCCTCAATGGATGAAGTCACAAGCATTCGTCGATCACAGATCATTTCCTCCCTTTCTTCAGTCCTCTGTTGGTGGAAGTTCCCATCGTACATTGCCATAGGTTCCTCACATAATGAATCCAGTTCAAAAACCCCACCCGATAACCATTGAAATATATGGGGAGGTTCAGTGGCACATCAAAAGGATTAATGAGGTTCATTAATGAGTTTTAAGTCAATGAACCTCTTAATTATCTATGGTCTGGTTATGTAAATTAGGAGGCAAGCCATTAAATGGTTTGACCACCCATCGGTCCAACCACCGCCCCTCAACTGGATGTAGGATAATAAAATAAATTTTTTATTATATTATTTATTCTTTAAAAGTTGCAAAAACTATCTTTTTCACCCAACCTACCATGGTCGATGTTAAACCTCCCATAAGTGAATCCAGGATCTTTGGATTCAAAAATGACCTCAGATTTTTAATTTGAGCACCAGTTAAAAATATTGAAAACACCCCCCATGCCATTACGGAATGTATAATAAAAAAAGTGCAAAATTCCTTCATGGGCACTACAGGCCGCAGAATCAATCACCTTAATTTTTCATAGAATTTTAATAAACCCAAATAATTTTAAAAAATTACCTGGAATTCATGGGACATTTTATTATCCCCACCTTAGTTATTTTTGTCCCATAATGCTATAAAAAACTAAAGAACAAAATGGGGATACAGAGCATGTATATGAGCCTCCCGCTCCCATGTGATCTTCTAGAGATTCTCGCACTGCCTTCAAAGTCGTACTATTGGAATTGACCACCCACGAAGGACCTGATCATGTAGATCCTCTATCCCCACAGAGAACTTTGGAAACGCCACCCTATCATCAATGTCTAGCTCGCCCCAGTCAATAGCATGTGATGGATCATGCACGTACCTCCTCAGCTGTGACACATGGAAAAAAATATGCACCCGGTTCATCTGTGGGGAAAGAGCTATAAGGTTTTCCACCTTGCATACTCTGATGAGGTTCGGTAATGGTCCAATTAACCATAGAGATATCTTTCAACAATGACCAAACCACTGTAATCCTCATCGGGGTGAGACCTGTTGGAATACATGGTATCCCTACTCAAACTCCCATGGTCTTCGTCTCCTGTTGGAATAAGAATTATGCCAGATCAAGGTAGTCTTCGTCCTCTCCTAGATGATCCACAACTTATTCGGGTAACTTGTACCAACTCTAGACCCATAAATGTGTAATCCCCTAGGTTTTTCCAACATATAGGTGACCTGCAAGGTCACTCGTACATGGCTTCAAATGGAGCCATGTCGATGGTGGAGTGATAACTGTTGTTGTATGTGAAATCGACACGTGGAAGGTATTCCTCCCAACTGCGACCAAAATCAAGGACACATTCCCAAAGCATGTCCTCATGTGTTTGTAATGTCACCTCCATCTAACTATCTATTTTTGATAAAAGGAAGTCCTTAAGTGTTGCTGAGTCCTGAATGCCTCTTGTAATCCCTTTCACTTGCAGGATGAAAAACAAGTGTCTCAATATGAGATGATTGTCGATGTCACCTCATGATGTCATACAATCTTCTGTATATAGTGACATCAAATGCTATCTATTGATCCCTCCTCTCTGATTGGTAGGAAGTGGGACAACATAGTGAGTCGGCCAATGATCACCCAGATGGATTCATGGCACTTAGACATACGTGGTAGCCCAGTCATGAAGTCCATGGATATAACATCCAACATCCACTCTAGTACCTCAAGTGTCTGAATTAAGCATGATGGTACATGTTGCTTGTCCTTCACTGGCTAACAAGTGAGGCATCATGATACAAACTCCTCCCCCACTTTCGTCAACCTTTCCCACCAGTACTAACACTGGAGGTCCTAGTATATCTTTTCCACTCCAGGATGTACTGCTAGAAGGGATATTTGGAATTCCCTCAACACCTCCACTTGAAACGTCAAGGGTACCATGGTGCTTCCTAAGAAGAAAACGACATGCTCCCCACCTTCATAAAATCTACCAGGATATTTTCCTTAGGACATCAACGTACATCAAACCTCGAAGTCTACATCCCCAAGCTATGCCTCCCTAACTCTCTGAAGGAGTGGTGGAGTAACTCTCATAGACTGGAGGTAAGATTCTCCAACTCTATACACAAAGGATATCTACAACATGGCTAGATGCTCTATCACCTCACTCAGCAACTGTAGTCCATTCCCCAATATGAGTGTGTCTACTACTACATTTTTTGTTTCTAGGAGTGTCGAATATGTGAATGTTATAGTTCTGGAAGAACTCTAACCATCATCGTTGTCTTAGGTTCAAGTCCTTCTATGAGAAGATATACCCCATACTCTAGTTATTAGAGTAAACAGTAATCCATTCAACCATCAAGTAGTGATTTCACATTATCTACGCAAAGACCATTGTTGCTAACTCAATGTTATGGGTAGTGTAGTTCTTCTCGTGATTTCTCAACATCCATGAGCCGTAGGCGATCACTACTTTCTCCTGCATCAGGACACAACCTAGTCTAGTCCCAGATGCATCGTAGTAGACTACATACCCAACCCCAACTTCTGGTAGCCCCAATTATGGGGAACTCTTAAACCTCTAACTCGTCTCCAGAAAACTATGTTGGTATCTCTTAGTCCACACAAATGTATGTCCCTTCATTTTCAAAGCTAACAAGGGTGTCACAAATCTTGAAAAATCATGTATGAATCTCCAATATTACCCATCCAATCCCAAGAAACTTCACACCCTGGTCAGACCCCTAGGTGGATCCCAAGCAAACATTACCTCTATCTTCTTCGAATCTGCTGCCACTCCAGCCTCTAAGATAACATGACCCAGGAAGTGAACTTCTCATTCCCAAAACTGTCCCTTCGATTGATTACCATAAAGATAGTTACCATAGAGTGTATCCCGAACTATCTGTAGGTGTGTGGTGTGTTCCTCCTCTGATGTCGAGTATATCAAGATGTCCTCAATAAAGACTACCACAATGGGACCGAGGTGAGGCTGGAAGATCCTGTTCATGAGACCCATAACCACAACTGGAGTTTTTGTTACTCTAATGGGAATCACCAAAAACTCTTAGTGGCTATATCGAAATCTAAGTGCCATATTTATTATGTCCTTGTCTCGTACACAAAGCTAATTATATCTTGATATAAGGCCTACCTTCAAAAACCATTGATCTTCCTTTAGCTAGTTGAAGAGATCATTAATCCTTGGAAGTGGATACTTTTCCATCACAGTACCCATGTTTAGGGGCTGATAGTCTACACAAAGCCTCATAATCCCATCCACCTTCTATGCCATCAAAATTGGGGATGCCCATGGAGAAACATTGGGCCTTATGAACACTGTCCCATGAAAGTCCTCAACCTATTCTCGCAACTCATGAAGCTCAACAGGGGTCATCCGATATGCTGGTGAAGATTTCAGTGCCCTATTGAGGTAATGGTCAATGTAGAAGTCTACATATCTATGAGGAGGTAGTCATGATACATCATTAGGAATGACATCATCATATTTCTCCACCACTATAGGATAACTTGGACTCCTCACGTCAACATCCCCGAGGGAAATGCTAGAAAACTGATGTATAATCAGATGCAACCTCCTCCAAGTAATTCTAACCTATGCTGCAATGTATCCCTTGTCACCAGGGAGGGAAAACCTTGTACCATCCTTGAGGACACATCAAACTTTACCCTTAAAAGATTCGATCTGATCATGGTCTGTGGATTGCTATTCAAAAACCAAGATGACATTTAAGGTCTCGACGCTGCTACTAGGAGATCCCAGTCGATGCCCACGACTCCTAGAGTGATCTCACACGATCAGTTCTAGTGTGTAATCATATATTAATCTTCTTTAGGAGTCTCTAATCATAAGGATCATGCCAATAGCTCCGTAAGAATCTCTGAGCTCTGAACGAGTTCCATGGAAATTAAATATTAAATGGAACTTGTGTATATAAAAACTGCAGACAGGGTGGAATAGACATAGATCATACCTCTAATCATTTCTGGAGCACTGTGGTCATAGGCCTCTGCCGCAATAAGTTGAGCTCTCCCATGTCCAAATACTCCCTGTGGTCAAGGTAGACCACCTAGAGGTGGTGGTGGTAGAACCTCAAATCATTGGCCACCACATGCTGCATGACCTACTCCTCTGCCACGTCTTCCACCATGGAAACCCCCTTGCTTAAAACTCGGTCGCTACCTCAGTGGTCTCTCGACCATATGTTGATCGTCAGTACGATAGTTTGGGTAGTCGTGAGCCATCTGACCCTTCCCGATGCATGTGATGAAAAATATTCTCTTCTGTTGGCCTACTCCACCTCATGAGCTTCGCACCACTGACCCTACATCCTAGGGTTGTCCCCCTGAATGGTCTGGCCCTTTTAGACCCCTCCGTCATAAGCCTACTGTCTACTGCAAATGACTCGCTTACCTATCATTTGGTGGTGGCTCTCACTGTCGGTGCCTTCTTAGCTAAGAAGATCTCCACCAATAATTATCGCTCGAGCACTCCAGCATGCATTGTGATATTTAGTGATATCATCAACACTTCGATCTCTCACCATTGTCCTTGATCAAAGGTTCTGTCCCTAAAGAATGGGTCTTATACCATGTCGGTGGAGTAGCGTGAGATGTCAGTGAATATCACCGAGTACTAGGCCACTGATAGGTTGCCCTTCTATAAGTGAATTAGCTCTGGGATACACACAGAGCGTAAATTAATTTATATAAACACTGGACGGAAGAAGGTATCGATGTCCAACTAGGAGAGTGTCACCTCCTCATGCATCTGGAGCATCAAACTCCACCGTCTCCATGTTATTCCCTCCAATAGGCACGCAATTAAGACCACCATCTTCTCTGATGGTGTCTCAACATGGCGAAAAACTCATGTCATAGCCTCCATCCAGTCCTCATCTGCATGGGGATATATCTTTCCTTGAAAGCCCGGAGGAATTTTTCTCTTGGACTCATGCCACGTGCTTAATCGACATTCACAGTCTGCCAATGGGGCTGGTGGTAACTGCTTCCCTCTGAGTGTTGGTGTTCCTGGTACACCACCTGAAGGTGCCAACACCGTAAGAGGGCCTTTCACTGAAGCCTCATTGCTTAGTTGGCCATCATCATGTACTCTCTCTAGAATCATGGGTGGCTATCTATATGACGTCATCCTAAAAAGAAACAAGTGCACCACTGTCAACAAAAGCAAACCATACACCACTTCAGGCATAGAAGACCATGGTGCCAACAATATCATCTATAAATGTTTTATTTCTACACTTATTCCAATATGTGAATTCATAGGGATCCATCTAAATTCTATAGTGAATGTTATTATCCAAAGAAAACTCAACTAGAAGAAGGTGTTGACACCAAGAACCATTCAAATATATATAAAAATATCATAACATATCCTACAGGGTTTCAATGGTTCTCTCAAATTGAGCATCAATCTTTGTATGATAAGTTGAACTAAAACACAACTATATCTAGACCATTCTAAAGACTTCTAGAAAACATTGAGGTAAACCATGGAACATAATTTGATATAATAGAATTTTTTACCAAATGTAAATTTATGAATTACTTAATTAATATTATAGAAATATCATGATGAGATAAATAATCTCTAATATAAATTAACTACACTATCTCAAAAGTAGATCAATTATAACATAAATATAATTTTTTCCTTTAGATGTTTTGCGATGTATGAAAATGAAATTCATGGTGATGTTTTCCCATATACATTATGATATGGGTAATTATTTTAACATCTCTATAAAAATACTTTTCATATCATTAACCTTATGACATACCATGAATCAAGATACGTACTCCTCAATATAACTCATCATGTTCTCCCCCAAATTATTCTATTTAAAATTTCTATATATCTCCATAAAACTAGGATGAATAGAGAATTATGAGCTATGAAATTCTTCTAAGAGTTCATTTATCATGTATGGTATTTTTAGGGAATATATGTGGTTCCATAATTTTATAATTACATGATAATTAAATTCAAATTTAGGAACAATTTAAAATTTATTTTCAAGATTCATATCCACTTTTTCATCACTTTAATCGTTACATGGATAGATAGTTAGTAAGAAATCTAGTAAAGATAAGTTTCAACACCTTCTTTGAGGATTACATGGTCCAACATTCACAAATCCATAAATATTGGATTATATTTTTTCCTCATTGATGATAAGGTATCATGATCCATTCATCTACAAGAATCGGCAACCTTTTTCTCTATCATGGGGTGGCAATATATTGAGAAATCATAGTCTTTGATCATTTATAACAACTTTCTTTCAATCATAATCAAAACTTTCCAGGTGAATAATAAAATTTAACTCTTATTATCCTTATATTCTTCTAAATTTTTTTATGTAATGTTAATGAATCTTTATCATTATTTAAAATAATACTCTTGTTAACTCCAAATCATGAGTTGGGTAATTTTTCTCTTGAAAATTCAATTTTAATTAGGCATATGTTATCACCATATCCTACTACAAGAGGACACAAACCGGATATTTTTTTGATTTATATTTAAATATAATAAACCCTTCTTTACACTATCGTAGTTTTAATACAGGTGCACTAAACAACATTCTCTGGGATTCCATGAAATCTTCTTCATACTCATCATTCCAACAGATCATATATCCCTTCCAAGTTAACATAGTTAATGATTTATATTTAAATGAATTATACCTTAATAATAATCATTAATATCATTAAAATCCATGAAAATGATAGATTTAATATATAATGATTGGTCTGAGACAATGTTTAATAACACTCATCATTTATAGATCTACTAATATAGCTTCACTCGAGATAATATGACCCAAAAATAATGATTTTTAATCCCAAAATTCAGAATTGGTAAATTTTTCATGAAAAACTTCAATACATAGGGTTATCAAGAAAACCCTCAGGTGATATTCATAGTCATACATACAATATATATATATATATATAATATCATCTTCAAAGGCTAAAGAAACTGATCAATATAATATCAATAGAATCTATTCATTTAATCATGGAATATTATGGGATAATTAATGGGACCAAATTTCAAAACTATAAATTCATAGTTCCCATACCTCAATTTGAAGGTTTTCTTGATTATGTTTTCAATTTTTTCCAAAAAATCAATTTCATGAAGATCTAAGATTAATCATGAAAATATATTTATATTATTATAATTGATCAAATAATATCATCCATTTTATGTATATGATACTTAATAATGATCATGATCACATTCTGTTCATGATAATCAATGCATGGTCACATTGATCAATTATTATTCTTAACAAAAAGTATAGGCCCACCCCATAGTGAAACTAATGGGTGAATAAATACCTTATAATGATTCGCATAGTGTTTCTTATTTTATTGTTATTTCACTATCAAGGCCATACAATATGTAGTCCTTGAAATTGGTGGAACCATGTGTATTATTTCAATTGAAAAAAGAAAATCACTACAAATTGGAAGACTATGTAACTATTCATAGACAATATAAATAATGTCTGGTATGACAAGAAAATCATGGATGTAATGTTTCTCCCTATCTATATGTGATAAATACCATAATTGAATAGGAATAAATACAATTTAAATGGTTTTAATTTCCATTGGAAGTTCACATTCATCATTACATTGATAGAGTGTCGTGGGTTGGTATGGAACCAAAAATGTGACTTTCCATCCATAATAATTGATAAATGGATATATACAACCAAATATAATCCATTACCAAAATAAAATTTAATTCATCCAACGGATGAATAACATAATTTAGAGGAAGCACATTTCAAAATGTATCAATTTTGGAAGGATTATAGAAGTCATATTTGATCATCACACCATTAGTATTTTTTTAAATAAATTTATACATCTAATAATTGATTTTATTAAAATTGATTTGTGAATTGGAACCCAAGTCACACATCACAAAATTTTATTAAACAAAAATCATCACTTTTTACATGAGGTGTAATTCATTTGCACAAACCGAAAATTCACTTTTTAAAAAATAGACCTAACTATACAGAAAATAAGAAGAAGGAGCGAAAATTGACATCCCATCAAAAAAAATTCGAGTTAGATGAAGTCCACATACAATGAATGGTTCGAGCATAGGTGGAAGAGTATTCTCTAGGTGTTACAGTCTACCAAAATAGTGCAAAATTGAATGATATAGTCTACAAGAACAATAGCGAGGACTTTAAGAAAAAAATACACCATTTACATGCTCCAACATGAACAAATACTAAGAGAAAATAAAAAAAATCATTTCCATTGAAATTTAAATATGGATCTTTCTTAAACTCCTCTACAACCTTGATTAAAAATTTCCATTAGAGAACACGAAAAGTATGCACAATCATGTAACCATTTTTGTATTGTAAAAAGGAAGTTTTTTCATTCACATATATCCAATAATAAAATTATTTTGGAACGAATATTTCATATTCTATTTTGTAATAATTTCTATATAAAGGAACATCATCATCATTAGAGGATTTTTCTGAATCAGTTGTGGATTCAGAAAACCATTTAGTTGGGAAGTGTTGTGGTGTTAAAAATATATTTTCATTCAAATTGGAAGCTCGAGACAATATGATAATTGTTCTCTTATTTTTATACCGCTACATTATTTTACATGTTTGACTAGAACTTAGAGTAATAAAACCATTCGAGTGAAACATAGTATTCTTTCCCTTCCTAGACCCTGATTACAAGAATTATTCCTCACGTTGACATGTTTTGTCAAGTCCATCTTGAATAGTGTCCCCCTATTCATATTAATCCTCATATTTTTCCCCATGCTCACTATTTTTGGTCTCAATGTGAGGCTCAGTTCTAGAACTCAAAATTGTGACTTCGTTCGAGTTATGTTACCTTTCCTCATCCCCTATTATGGGGAACTGAGAGGTGGATGAAACCAAAGGATTAGTATTTCCATTATTATCTAAATGATTTTTTGACTGAGAGGATTTCTTTTTAACCAAATTTTGTTTGAATGGGGGGAGGTTGAAAAACTGTCCTTTGATCCCCACAGTCACCACCAAGGGGTCCAATTCGAGGGCATTTTTTACTCTAGTCAGACACATTCAAAAATATAACCTCATAGATAAAACCATTGGAACTATATTGAAGCTATAATTGGGAGGGAAGTTCTTGTGATATGTCAATTTTAGTGCATACATGAGCTACTAAGGGTCAAGAAAGGTTAGAAGTGACAAAGTCAAGTTTAATCAGATGCCCAAATAAACTATCTATGGAGAAGAGAGACTATTGCATAAAAACTTTAAGGGGATTCCCAAGAAACCCAACCAATATAATCATTTATGACATGAATAAAAATTACATTATTACCTTTCTCATATACAAGAATACAAATAAATATGATCTAATAGGGTATTTCAATATTTTTTCATACATGTAACCACCTCAACATTATCTTTTTTTGTCTATTAACTTATAAATAAAAAAATGGTTAGCATGAACATCAAAAATCATTAATTAGAGTAATAAATTATGAAATTTAATTCTTTGTATATCGATATATTAACACCATATTTTTAATCAATGACACATTTGGTTAAATATAAGTAATCAATGGTTGTTATTACTAAAAATACTTCAAATAGGATCTAAATGAAAATTTGAATTATCCAATGTATATCCCCCAAGAGTGTAATTTTTTTTCTAAAGAATGGGACCATTCATAATCCACCATAATGATGGAAAATATATATATGAACACCAATTTTATTTTTTTTCACCCCTATTTTAAGTTTATTATAAAACTATGTCCACATAAAGTATCCAGATGTGAATGAATTTTCTTATTGAAACAAAACAATTTTTTTACCATAACATTGGATATTATCCAATATATATTCATATACATTGGATTCTCGCTAAATATTCCTCATACAATACTCTATAAATTGTTTTACCTTTTCATATATTTTAAAAATAGGTAACCTAATCATGATATATAATTATTATATCTTTAATGAATATTATGTAATAAATTAATAGAATAACTAAATGGGGACCATAGAGGTTCATTGTATTTTGATATATGGACATAGAAATAGTTGGTATATAAAATATCTATATCATTTAACATTTACATATTCAGAAATATCAACCTTATTAGATATAACATACTCTAACCAATTCTCCATAACCAATGGAATGGAAATACAAAAAATGGTGATCCCTGATTCTTATTAAGCAAAAAAAAATAGATAGAAAGAAATGATATTAAGTGATAATAATACAATCATAAGGGTATTAGAACATGATATAATCATTATAAAATCGTACCCATCAATTCACATGTCATAATCTTGAATGTCACGACCCGTCCTCAGGGCCCGTGCCGTGACTACCCCAAGCCCGCCTTCCATAGCCAGGGGTTGACGACTAGCACCAAAGGCGTAAATCCATATATCTAGAAATGAATTGCCTTTATAAAACATAAACACATCCAACCAGAGTACAAGAGGAAGTAATAAATTAAGTTCAAAAGAAAGTGCTGAAAAGTAAGTGGGCCAGAATATAAACCCAACTGAGAAGTACAGCTAAAACTGAACAAAAGCATAACAGAAAAGAAAAGCAACTGGTAGATAGAAGTAGCTCCTGGGTCATCCACCTCAGATCCTACCCGAAGGGTAGGTACAGATAGCCTCCTCAATTCTCTTGCCCGCCAACCTCCTCTGAGTACCGTCTCATCGTGAAGTCCACCTCCAGGTACTGACTCGTCATGAGGTCCACCTTCGAGTACCGTCCAGTCCTCATACACTCGATCTCAGTCAGTGATGTTCGTCGTCTGTATCCAACACAATGAGGTGTGGGCATCGCCCGTGCAGGGGTGAGTATGTCACAACCCGTCCTTGGGGCCTGTTCCGTGACTTCCCCAAGCTGACCTTCCATAGTCCAGGGGCTGGCGACTAGCACCAAAGGCGTAAATCCCGATATCTGGGAAGGAATTGCCTTTATAAAACATAAACACATCCAACAAGGGTACAAGAGGAAGTAATAAAATAAGTAAAAAAGAATGTGCTGAAAAGTAAGTGTGCCAGAATACAAATCGAAATGAGAAGTACAGCTACAACTGAACGAAATTACAACAGAAAAGACAAGCAGCTGGTAAATAGAAGCAGCTCCTGGGTCGTCCACCTCAGATCTGACCTGAAGGGTAAGTAAAGATAGCCTCCTCAATGCTCTCACCCGCCAACCTCCTCCGAGTACCGTCTCATTGTGAAGTACACCTCCGGGTACTGACTCGTCATGAGGTCCACCTCCGGGTAGCATCCAGTCCTCGTACACTCGATCTCAGTCAGTGATGTACTTCGTCTGCATCCAACACAATGAGGTGTGGGAATAGCCCGTGCAGGGGTGAGTATACGATACCTAGTAGGGACTCCGATACCCTTAAGGTCTCAGTAAATCCATCAAGGATAATCATAAATAAAGTTCTCAACAGATTACCCTTACTTAGGTATAAGCCCATACTTATACCTATGTTATCATGTATCCCATCTCAGCCACGAGGTATCAAACAGATATGAAGTCGACGGATAACCACTACTTAGGTATATTCCCATACATATACGTATGTTATCAAGTAACCCATCTCAATCATGAGGAAAACACAAAGGTCATTGACTCAGCTCAAACCAGGATTTTCATTAATGATATCGAAACCAAAACTGCTGAAGAGCTCCTCCACTGTCGAGTACAGTGATCCTGTTGCGACTCTGAGGTGCTTCTCACTAACCTTATACTGTTTAGGTACTCCTCTTGTCGAGTATCACAGGTCTACCACCCCACAATGTAGTGCTCCCCGCCATGGGTCTGCCACCTCACACAATAGTGCTCCCCCACATAGCTTAAAGAGATACTCCTCCTGTCGAGTACCGCGGGTATGCCACCCAAACAAAGTAGTGATCCCTACTTTGGGTCTTCCACCCAAACACAGTAGTGCTCCCCACTGGTCTATACAAGTCACTCCGACTCGAATCAGACAAGTAGTCATCAGGTCTCAGCCAGCTATATGATCTTCATACTCCGTATGCTCGTCTCCAGGAGGAACCGCTCCATGAGCAACTGGTCAATACACCAAGTATCACAAATTACCCTGAAGAAGTATTTCAAAGGACCGCCTCGTCATAGGGGTCTCAATGCAAAAGACGGCGCGTCAATCAGACGCCCGGTCTATGAGTTATTAACCTTTTCGTCACGGGGGCCCGATTGATTTCGTGTACGAACCAACCCGACCATATCTCAACGGTACCCTGAACTCTCATAGGGTGTACTCAAAGGGACCGTCTCACAACATGATTACCAATTCTACTGATGGTTCGCCAAATGGACGTCCGCTCTGAACGTTATCGGCATTTTCGTTCGAGGGGACCGGTTGGATTTTGGGTACAATCCAACCCGGCCATACTCCAGATACATCCAAACCTCAGGTAAAGTATACCAAAAGATCCGTCTCGTCAAGAGTAATCCAAAAAAGTTGATGACACATCAATCGGACGTCCAGAACTCAAGTTATAACTGTTTCCGCTCTGTGGGCCCGGTTGGTTTCGGGTTCGAACCAACGCAGTCATACACAAACATTACCGAAATCTTGAGTGTAATATAATGAAATTACCGTATTTATCCAAGGATCCCAATGCAGCTGACAGTACATCGATCAGAGGTCTGTAGCCTATGATATGGGCGTTTGAAGGAACCCTGTCCGAAATTAGGGGGTTTGGGCCTGGTCTGACCCGACCCAATACCCCCTGGGTCGGCCAGAACCGGGTTGACCCGACTCGGGTCCGAGTCCAGACCGATTAGGTGCGGCCTAGCCCAGATGGCGTGGTCTGGCCCAGCTGGCGTGGCCTGGTCGGATGCTGGCGGTCCGGCCTGGCGCTGGCGGCCCCGCCCGGCGCGGGCGGCCCAGCTCGGCCGGTTGAGGCTCGACCTGCGTGGCCGAGCAGACGCAGAGCGGGGGAGGTACAGCCTCCCCGATGATTGGCACCGGCGGTGGTGTGTGCCGCCCGCTATTCTTCCGGGATCCCGCGCGGCCGCGGGATCCGCTGCGGCGGGTCTTCTCTGGCGGCGCGCTGGGGCGCCGCCGCCTCCGATCACCGGCGCCGCCGCGCCGGCGACCCACGCCGCCTTGAGGTTTTGCGGGCCACCGTAGTTGCTCCGGTGGTCCGATTCAACATTCGTCTCCGCCGACAGTCATCTCAGGTGCCGTACTTTACTGTGAAGGCCTCAAATCACTGTTGTGGTCCCGTTTCATCATCGTCGTCAATCCGCGCACAAAAAACAATCTGCGGAGGGTTATCGGGCCATGTTTGTTCATCCCGCACCCTCCGCGTTAGGTGTTATCAATTTTCAAAATTCAAAACATGATTTCCACAACTAACAAGGAACAATTTTATTCAACTAAAATTTAACCTAATTCCCAACAATACTCCCGTAATTAAATATTCCCATCCCACAAATAAAAAAACATTCGCAGATCAACTTGATAATGAGTTGATCCACATTATTTGTTTAGAATGGAACAATCAAGAGAATATTAACATTCTAAAATCAAACCCCTACCACGTGTCGTTCGTTGTTTGTTGAAGATATCATGAATGGGAGCGGGCATCAGTTTGTTGACATCGGAAGGTGACGTCGTCGTTTGCGAATTCCCTGCGGCGGTGTCTCCTCCCTTGATGGAAATCTAGGGAGTGTTCTTCGTCGAGAAGGATGGAAATTCTTAGACAAAGTAGATGAACCGTCCTCCATCGGAGGAAGAAAATAATGGATATCCTTTCGTTGTTCAAGATGAAGAACTTCAACAAAGGAGGACACCAATTCTTCTTCTCAAGAGTTCCCTCCCAATCATCACAGAATATGGAATCTCCATTAAAATAATGCCTTACCTTATTTTAATTTACCTTGACATGCATTTAAAAATTCATAAACCAAAACCCTTAATTAATTAAAAGAAAATTTGTTTAATTAATAAGAGTAGGTTGGAAACATTAATGGTGTGAGGGAGGGATAAGAAAGATTACTCAAATAAATATGATTTAACAAAATTAAAGAGGGAGTGAGGGAGTTAAAAGGGAGGTGAGGAGTTATGGGAAATGTGAAGGGGTGGGGATCGTGTGGGTCCCACATCACCAATATCCTCAAATGGGTAGTTAGGGGCTTGTGGGTCCCACAATAACTACCCCATGTTGAATATAACCACTACGATAAAGAATTAATTAAAAATTGTTCCACAATTTTTATTCAATTCTTTATCAATCCACAATTTTTTAACAACTCCTCCTGAGAAAACGCATCTTCGGTAAAGGTGCTCTTAAGCAATTTCCAGCGCTACATTTTCATCGGTGCCCTCCGATTTCAATTCCGATCACCGGTTAAAAAGATAAGAAACCCGCTCATTTGTTCACTGAACGTACCCGAGCTAAACTTCGGCAATTGATTCTGGGAAAACCGGGCCTCAGAATCAGGTACCATCTGGAACCGCGAACTCGCAAAATTCCAAAAAAAATAAGAAAAAAATTTCCTTGAAATTTCTGGGTCTTTATAATACTCCCACCTCAGGGATTTACGTCCCTGTAAATATACAACACAAACTAGGGAAACTAAAGGTGGTATCGAGCACACATCTGAGACTCACACTCCCATGTGGTCTCTCGGAGGTTCCCGTGCTGCCAACGAAAGCGCACAAGAGGAATCGACAGTCCCCATAGGACCCGATCATGTAGATCATCAACTTCTACTGGAACCCCATGGAAGTTGCCCCATCATCGACGTCCGGCTCTCCATGGTCAATGATGACGGATAGGTCATGAACACATCTCCTCAGATGAGATACGTGAACGACGTCGTGCACCTGGTGCAACTGAGGTGGAAGAGATAGACGGTAAGCCACCTCGCCTACCCTGTTGAGGACCTGGAAAGGTCCGATGAACCTTAGAGATTACTTTACGCCTCAGCCAAATCTCTTTAGACCTCATCAAGGTGAGACCCATAATAATATGCGGTGGCCACCCTCATTCTCTAGTGGTCTTGTCTTCTATCATCATATGACTTATGTCTTCTCCGTGCAGTCTTCATCTGCTCTTGGATGATCTGCACCCTTTCCTTCGTAACCTGAACCATCTCTGGTTCTATACGAGTTGACTCTATTACAATCCACAAAGGATATCTAAAACGTGTTCGGCTACTGTCTCACCACTCATAACAACTGAATGTCCGATCTCCTACTAAGATAATCTGCTACAATGTTCCCCCCCCTCCAGGTGTATAAACTATCTCGAAGTCATTGTCCTGGAGGAATTCAAGCCATCACCGTTGTCCCAGGTTCATGTCCTTTTGATAGAATATACACCTGAGATTATTGAGATAGAGAGAACTGTGAATTATTCGCTCAACAAACAATGGGTGAGACTAGCCAATTTTAAGAACCCATCTCCACCCTTCTTCGTCTATGTTCCACCAAAGAGCTACTGAGATTTCTCCTCTTCCAAAAAGAGAAATCTGGTCTCATCCCTGGCATAAACCACGTTCTTTGCCTAATACAGTTAATCCGGACATGAATGATACAATTCATGTCATTAATGACATTGTAAGGCCTCGACGCTACTACTAAGAGATCCAATCGTCACTCTCACCTCCAAGGGTTGAGTCACACTGTCGGCATCAGTGCATGGTCACTGGGTCTCCTCCAGTAGGTATCTCGAAAAAGAGGATTAAGTCAACGGTTTTAAAATAGATCCTCTTAGTAAAAACATAAAGAGAGGTCAGGAAAGTAAACGCCACCAAGAAAAGTGTCTTTTATTACTGCATCTCAAATTACAAAGACACATACAACCACAACAATAACAAAAAGGAAGCTAGAAGAACCAAGAACAAAGGCCTCCAAGCCTAGTCCCGCTTCTATCCACCTGCTTCCAGAGCTTCGTAGTCATATGCTTCAGCTGCCTGAAGCTGAGCTCTCTCATATCCACCTGTTCCCTGTGGTCAGGGTAGTCCTCCGGGTGGTGGTGGTGGCAACACCTCGAAGCATCGTCCACCTCCATCTACATTGCCAACTCCTCGCGGTCCATCATGATCGAACCTTTTCCTCTGCCTGGTAGGTCCTTCTTCTATCTGCTGATCGTCCGAGTGGGGGGTCGGACAGTCACGAGCCATGTGACCCTATCCACCACATGTGTAACACAACATGGTAGGTCTGGCTCTGTCTCTACCCTTGGTGCCTCGCACTACCGATCATGTGTTGTGCAGTCGGCCACCAGTGGGTCTAGTCTTCTTGGACCCCTGTGTCATCTATATAATTCCATCTGCAGAAGACTCCGATGCAAGTTGACTAGTGCGGGGTCCCACTGCTGAAGTCTGCTAAGCAAGGAAACTCTCCACTAAGAGGGCTCGCTCCAACACCCCTACCTGAGTTGGGATGCTGAGAGGGATCATCGAAGATCTTATATCATGCCTTAGTCACTTCTTGAAGGTTCAGGCACTATAGAATGGGTCCCGTACCAGGTCTGTAGAGTAGCGCGAGAGGTCTGTGAACCTCTCTGAGTACTGAGCTACACTCATGCTGCCCTGCTACAGATGATGTAGCTCATGTATCTTCACCACTCATAGGGTGGCTGGTACAAACTCTGCCAGGAACATGCTCTCGATGTCTGCCCATAGAAGTGACGTCTCGCTATGCATCTGAAGCATCAAGCCCCACCATCTGCCTACTGCTGCCTGAAGGAGGCTAGCAACAAGGATCACCATGACGTCCGCTGGTGTACTTACTAGCCTGAAGATTCTCACCACAGCCTCCAGCCAATCCTCATCCGCCTGTGGGTCCGTCTCTCCCCAGAACCTGGGTGGCCTCTGGTGCTGGAACTCGTCCAGCGCGCTCAAGAAGTGTGCATCGCCTGATGCTGGAGCTGGTGTCATCATTGGCCCAACGGGTGGTAGTACCACAGGTGCCTCAACTGGATGAGAGCCCTGTACTGATGCCTCGTCTCTCAACGACCTGTCAGTACGCACAACTCTCGGGGCTCTAGTTGGTCATCCGCGGGGAGGCATCCTGAAAGAAACATATGTGACACTGTTAAATGATTATACCTGGTGAGCTGACTTGGTTTGAGCTGTTTTAAGGGGAAACCTTTGAAAACAAACAAGCAATTAGTGTTTTCGTGCACTGAGTTGGAAATCAGAAGTTAGGGTCCTGGTGTATGGATACGTAGGCGCCTGCACCAACACTGGACTCCCTAGATTGAAAAACCACACTCAGTACCCTTAACACTATTGCTTCAAAAAAAATAAATATTAGAGTTATAAGTTCTGCGGTAGAACTGACTCCTTTGACACCAATTTTTCACGACCCGTCCTCACGACCCGTGCCGTGAATACCCCAAGCCCACCTTCCATAGGCCAGTAGCTGGCGACTATCACCAAAGGCGTAAATCCCGATATATGGGAAGGCATTGCCTTTATAAAACATAAACACATCCAACCAGAGTACAAGAGGAAGTAATACACCATGTATAAAAGAAAGTGATGAAAAGTATGTGGGCCAGAATACAAACCCAACTGAGAAGTACAGCTACAACAGAATGAAAGTACAATAGAAAAGACAAGCAGCTGGTAGATAGAAGAAGCTCCTGGGTTGCCCACCTCGGATCCTACCTAAAGGGTAGGTAGAAATAGCCTCCTCAATGCTCTCGCCCGCAAACCTACTCCGAGTACCGTCTCGTTGTGAAGTACACCTCCGGGTACACACTAATCGTGAGGTCCACCTCCGGGTACCGTCTAGTCCTCGTACACTCGATCTCAGTCAGCGTTGTCCATCGTCTGCATCTAACACAATGAGGTGTGGGCGTATCTCGTGCAATAGTGAGTATACGATTCTCAGTAGGGACCCCGTATAACAACCCATACTTTACATACATTGTTATTACTTCAAAATTGAATCACACTTATTACAACATATAACAAAACCAGGAAAGCACCGTATAGGTATAGTGTCTTTAAAAACTGGGAAACATAAACAACTGGTTCATAAAGCTTCTACACTGTCTCCCATTTATTTCATCATATCTATAGTTCCTTATGGAATATCTTACCTAATAACCTTCTTCCTGACCTGGGAAAAGAAAACATACAAAGGGTGAGCTCAAATGATCAGTAAGGGTAATCAAAAGAAATATCAATCACATCATATTCATAAGAACATATCATTTTGGAAATCTTAACCTGCAAAATAGATCATAATATCATAACATGGGATAAATCATAGTAGTGAAATGTAATCACAATAATTATAACTTAAAACATGAAACTTTGTGGAATACACACATAATCATAGATAATCATTTCTTATTAGTCAAGACTCATTTCCAAGACTATCTTAGTGGACAAAGTCCATTTCTGAACTGAGTTCATTCCTCGTTTCAGTCCTATTTCACTGAACCGGTTTAACCTGCCGTTCCAGCCATGTCTATCTCATGAGATATAAAATATTTACCCAATGCATTGGAGGGAGATATAGGTCCCACCCATCTCATAATGATACCATTATTATGTGTGCCACAAAATCATAAATCATACATCATTGCATAAATCATGTAATAAAAATGGGATTCTTAAACAACATGACATCATAAAACAATTCATATAAGATAAAATAATTCATAAAAATAATTCCATCACAACATAATCAAATAAATGTAATAATAGGGATAGAAACAGAACCCTTTATTATCTTAGATGGAAAATAATTTTGATAAAACTCTCGAACTCCATTCTTGAGGAAAATATCCTTTCTACTTCAAAAACACTTTTCCATTCTTAACATGTCATACAATTATAAACTAAAAAAATTTGATTAAAAATAAACTTTAAAACTTGTAAAGGAAGATTTTTGGAAATAATTTTTTAAAAATCGATTCATGTTATATAAGTTAAAAAAACATTCTTCTCATACTTTTTTCGGAAAAGTCAAAAAGTACCTCGTACGAAAAATTACAAAAGATTCCTTTCATATCTTTTACTAAAAACTCACCGAAGGGTAAAATTGGATTTAAACAATTGTAGGTGGATGGAAATAATATTACATATTGAGGAAACATGGATGTGGATGATAAAATACACCCCAGTAAGTACCAAAGTATAAATAATCTCGGATAAAATGAGATTGTGATATTTTCCATTACCTTAGGTCCGATTTTCTTCGTAAGTGTCTGAACCTCCTGTGTAATGATTTAAATAATGTCATTGAATTATTCCAGAATCATACTCATTGTTATGATATCATATATGGTCATATTATTAGCTTATTATTAATAATATTTCATTACGACTTGTTATTCGGGTGTTTATTACTTTTTGTTCTTATGCGTGTTTTGTCGAATAAATTCTTATTCTTCTTTTTAGGTTATAGATACCTCATTTCAAGAATGGTATTAGTGTAATATATATCATATTAATTCATTCAATTCATTTATATAATCATTATGAAAATGAAGATAATGTAGAACGAGTCGCATCACATCGTGGAGACGGTATTCCGTACGTATGCACGAGCGATGATATCATTCCCATGATCGTGGAATTGTATTGGAGTGTATGTATACTATTTCAGAATCAATATCACTTCACAATAATCATATATATTAATTCTTTAAACCATTATACCCATCCAAGTAAGGTGGTGGTGGAAAATAGATTACACCACGGCGTGGAGACGGTATTCCGTACATACGCATGCGTGGTGATTTCATTTTCCGTAGGATGGATAGATGGTGAAATAGGGTTGTTTCATACTTATAATAACATATCAGTATATGAGTGATACTGATGTTATTACTTCATAATGAAAAACTAAATAAGAAGAAGTGGAAGAAGAAATAAAGATGAAAGAATCGGTAACGGACATTACCTCTTCTTTGAAGCGCTTCTTTGAGACCTCATTTTAGGGCATAAAATTGGTCTTTGAAGAAGACCAGGACCTATAGTATGTCTCTAGGGAAGTGGAGAGAAACAATTGGCAGGTGTTGGCCGAGCTTGAAGGCTCAAAGTGGTGTGAGGAAGAGGGGGAGGAGGTGCCCTTTTATTAGGGAGGAGAGGGGCTCCTTTGGAAAAACTAAAAATATTATTTTATTATAAAGCCAAATTTGGTTTTAAATAGCTCCAAATTGATTTATTTCGAAGCTAAGGTGGGGATGGGTCGAAATACGCTCATCCAATTGAATTTAGACAAGTTTAGGTTCCTATTTTAACCTTATCATTTAGATTTAACATTATGTTAGATAATTTTACTTTTACCGTGTCTTTTTGTGTTCTTACACTATAAGGTTAATAAACTTACTATAACAAGCCAAACGAACCCCAAGTTGTTTATTATTAATATATATAACCTTATCTAAGTCATTTTTCTGAACCTTAGATTTTTAGGAATAAAATATCAATTAATAATATAATATTTGTTTTAAAAACTATTTTATGTCAATTTTGACACTATTTAGTAATTGATTTTTGTGAAAATCATAACAGAATGATTAATTCGAAAAAAGTTAATTAAATAAATACTAACATGTAATATTAACCTAGAAAATTAGTGTA